>CM057459.1:378351875-379688750 GCA_016271365.2 Neoceratodus forsteri | reverse complement strand
AGGACTGCTTAAAATAGAAACAAAGCCCTGAAAGACTAGCCAGTTCTAAGAACTGTAGATGAGAGTAGACTCTAGAAGATCCTGTAGGAAAGGGAAGAGGGGAACACTTCACAGAAGTGGACTCATAAAGCCAGAAAGGGCCTTCGCTAGCTGCAATACTTGAAACGGTGGTATACCGGAATAGAGAGATGCTGTTGCAAAATGTCTTGTGAGCATAACCTGCCCTCAACCAATAGTGATTCCAAGGAGACTTGATGCAATTGAGAGCAGAAATTGACTGGAATAGGATGATTACCTATACAGATGTTCGGGTTCCCCAAGACAGGTAGGGATACGTCTCTACTCCAATCAGTCTGCAAATAAGCACAAATTTGCTAGGGAGGTTTCAGAGGCCACATTATCTGGGTACCATGTAACTAAGAGGGTAGAGAAGAAGGTTTGAGGTACAACAAGGTACTCAGAAGAATGTGATATTTCTTGCATAGCTGAGCTTCCAGAGTGAGCCAAAGAGGCTTATTGACACCATCTCTTGGGGGGAGTCTGAGGGCAACCCCCATTGGAATAATTTGTTACTATGCAGAGCACAGTAGTATAAGAAAAATTAAGTAATTTGAGGCCCCGTTCTCCTTAACCAATGTTAACTTGGAGTAGGCCCATCTGAGGGCACCCTTTTTGCCATAGAAAGTCAGTAAGTAGCCTTTGGAGATGCATGAACCAGCTCTTCAGGAGAAATAAGCCTAGCATTCCCAATGGATAGAGAATACGGGGAAGATGTTCATTTTAATAATGCTAACTCTGCCCCAAAGGGAGTTGGGGAGGGGAATCCACCTCTGCTGGTCCATTTTAATCATCTGGATCAGGGAGGAATGGTTCTTCTTCAATAAATCGGAGTGGGACCGAATGATATAGATGCCTAAATAAGCAATAATGATAGTCTCCCAACAAAAACCCATATCCAAAGCCTGAGACTGAAAATGATATGAGTTTAAAGGGAGTACTTGAGTCTTTTCTAAATTGAGCTTATATCCTGCAACCCCTGAAAAAAGGTGGAGTTCCCCAAGAGCTGCCAGGATAGAAGTCAAGGGTGCTGTCACATGAAGGAGAAGGTCATCTTCATATGTTGACAATTTGCAACTAACCTCTCCTAACTGGATTCCTTGAATGTCAGGATTATGTTGGACTTTATACAAGAGGGGCTCTAGGTATAAATTAAACAAAAAGGGTGAAAGCAGGCTACCTTGCCCAGAACCACATTGGAGAGCTACTGGGGTGGGGATGACTCCATTACATCTGATCCTAGCAGTTTGGTTACAGTAAAGAAGCTTAACCCACTGTCAAAAGGCAGAAAGGAAGCCACATTTTTGTAGGGTTGCAAAAAGGAATGGCCATGAAACTCTATCAAATGCCTTTTTGGCATCTAGGGAGACCAGGGCTGCAGGGGTCCTGGACTCCCCAGACACTGAAATGAGATGGAGTAACTTTTGGACATGATCACTCGAATGACAACCTGCCATGAAGCCCACCTGTTCTGGGAAAATTAGCCCTTCCCAGACCTGGAGCAAATCATTGGCCAAAATCTTAGACAAAATGTTAAGGTCCATGTTGAGAAGAGAAATAGGTCAGTAGTTGCTAGGAAGCAGCTCATTCTTTGCTGGCTTTAGTATAAGGGAGATCCAGGCCTCAGAGAAGGTGGCATCAACAGACCTTGATGCAAACTGGTAATTGAAAAGACGAGCTAGGAAAGGGGCTAAAACATCAACACAAGAGACATAAAAGGAATTAGTATAGCCATCCGTCCCAGGGGCCTTGTCCTTAAGAAGATGCTCAATCACCTGACGGGCCTACTCCACAGTAATAGGAAGTTTTAGAAATTCCTGATGTTGCTCAGGCAATCTAGGAAGGGGAAGTGGATACAAATACGCCTCAGTTTTCTCCACATAAGATAATGAGGGAGTCTCCTGACTGTAGAGATCTCCGTAGTATTCACAAAATGCTTCCATGATTTCCCTGGGTTGAGTGAGAATCACTCCTCCCAGAATAGACTCCAAACTTGGTATCACCTTGTGTGAGTTAGCCTGCACAGCCGGAGGGCAAAGTGCTTCCCAGCCCGTTCACCAGACTCTAAATAAAGCATCTTAGTATGCTTCTTTGCAACTGCTTTATTTAGTTTAAAGAGAGTGTCTGTGTGTGTGTGTGTGTGTGTGTGTGTGTTGCAATTGTTTCACTGTTATTTAACGTTGAACTGTAAATGATTCAATATTGCAGCATACTGTATTGTTGTTATTCACTGCTTTCTTATTCCCTGTTTCCCCTTCTCCAATGACGTATCTGGAAATAAGCTTTAGCCAGCTCTATATGTCCTTCCAGGAAAACTTTTGAAATAATTAACAAATCATAAAAAATATACAATATATACAAAATAATCAATGCCAATCTGACTTTACAAAAAATAAACCTTTTTTGTTGGGTAACTTTTGTGTCTGCATAAAGGTTCAGCCAGCATGCTGACCCAATGTGTCTGCAAGTAAGCAGGACATTGTATTTCATACCCTTAATAGTACTCCGCAGTCAAGTACCAGTGGGTAATCCTCATCCATCCTATAGGTTGATGCATGATCCAATCAAATCAAAGTGGGCGAGGACATACCTCTGTGCTATCAGATTATCTCCAGTTCTCTTCGTGCATCAAGATAGGTTGGTCACATCCTAACTGCTCAAAACAACCTTTACTATTACTACAGGTACACTTTATTTATTTTTGTTCTAAACTAACAACCCTGGTAGCCAGCTTAGCTCTCTATAATAACTAACTGCACGCATTCAGGTATTTTTGTGGCAGCATCTTAGATGTGCTCCGGGTAGTTTTAGTTTTTATACAGTAGTAAACTTAGACTGCAGCAGCTGGGATAGAAAGTATCAGAATAAACTGCATGGGAAAGGTACCACCCCCTCCAGTAGCGGGTCCTGAACCTACTAACCCAATACAGAGAACTACTAAAGTTACACTTCAGCAATGGGCTAAAAAGGCAACAGAATAATATGCAAGGGAAAGGTACCCCCTTCAGTAGTGGGTCCTGAACCAACAACCTTTGTTTCCCATGGTTGAGCAGCTTCAGGGCTGGAGTCCCTCCAGTAGTGACCCCTACCCCATTGGAGAAATTAAACCTGAGCCCTCACAACTTGAAAGAGGTCCCTCTAGCAGCAACCCCTCCAGTGCTACTACTTAGCCTACAGTTTAAATGGAGGTCCCTCCTGCAGCGACCTCCCAAGCACTGCCATGTCCCATAATACTCAAAACTAAGGTAGTCCCTCTCCCAAATGCTAGAATAGAAGGTACAAAAAAATTGGAGCTTTGACTGGGCAGCATGCTCTATCAGAGCAGTGCAGTATTTTTTTCCCCTGCATTACCTGGGCCATCAGCTGCAGCTCCAAGCAGTCCCCATTTACATCACTGGGTGAAGGAGCTCCAGGGTCCCTCCAGTTTCCTCTCGAGCCAAATTTGCACCATTCCATTCCTTCTGACACTTTCTTTGTTTCAGGTGGCAATAAATCAATGCCCTCCACCTCCTGAGACAGCTCGTGGCCATTTCTCTCTCTCCTCTTGAGACTGAGAAGCCCCATGATGCTCTGCGGCTCCTGCAAGAACTGGAGCTACAAGAACTGAGGGGCAATGCAAATCATGTGCATAATCTCGTGAGATTAAGGCGCCATGTTAGCTGGGGCAGGGCACAATGTGCACTAATCCCAAACCTCATTTTTTCCCACCAGAACTTGCTGTCGCCATCTTGCCTGAGTCTCCTGTTTATTTCTCTCATGGAGCGGGTCAGTCAGCAAATAGGTTATGAAAAGTGACTAAGTGGCAGTAGTGGGGAAAATATGTGGCCCGCTGCCCCAGGAGGACATCATCTGATGCAGTTTTTTCTTGGTTTTCACAGATCAATCAATGTCATGAGGAAATTCAGGGAATTTGGTGTCCTGCACAACCCTCTAGGAGGATGATACAGCGTGCACAGTGTGTACGCTGATGCCCTGTATGGACACTGCAGACAGGGAAGGAAGGAAGGATCCTTTACCGAATCCCCACCGCCACCAACCACGCTGATAGCATTGAATGCTAGCCAGGCTCAGCTGCTATTCCAGCTTCGGAATCCCTGAAAGCAGGCAATCTGATTCCAACCACACGCCTGCCAAAACCCCCCAAGGATGAACCCCTCATGAAACGTGTGAGGCTAGAAACAGACAGCACAATGACTGAAACTATGGGGAACCCAGAGGAGGGCACCATGTACAAGTCTACCAGAATGTGCCACGGGGATAATATCTATGAACTCAATACAATGGTAAAAGTGACACTCAAAATATCACAGTAGTTCGAACAACCATCCACTTCGTAGGATCCCCTGCTTTCAATAGGTGAACCAGAGGAGAAAATCCACTTTCCCTCACGTAGAATCATCGATACACTCCTTCAGAAGGAGTTCAAGGTATCTGAGCCTACCAGACTGCCTTCCCGAAGAGGGTGTGATATTTGGACCTGTTACCTGGGTGTTCTAGTGAAAAGGGTTCATATTTAACCCAAGGACTAGAGACTGGTAGTGATCAGACCCAAAACAGACAGGAGGGTTACCCTGTTTGTCTCCTGTTCACATATTGCACTTTGAGGTTGGGCACTGTGGGAGCAGAGGTCCTGACCCCCAGGGTGCCTTTGTGACACAAGCTACTTTAATAGTTACTATTCATTGCTGACCGCGAGGCCTATCCCTACCTGTAGTCTCTGTTTTCCCTCCACACCAATTACTGTTTCCTCTGATTCCATTGATTTTCAAATTACATAATACCCCTGTCACCCTCACAAATAAAAACAAGCGATACATCACAAAACAAAAAGAAAAAGAAATGAAAAGACATAAAATATTGGGCATTGCATTACTTTTCACAACATTGTCTATCCATGAAAGTATTTTTCTTTGATTTTCATTTTTTGATTTTCATTTTTTTAAAATATTTCAACTGCTACAATGATTCAGTTTAAATAATGATGGTGTCCTCCCCCAGTACACCACCACCACCACCACCACCATCATCATCATCATTGCTGTAATTCTTGCTCCCACCACAAATGCTGCCATGGCTACCACCATGACAAGTCATGCTTTGTTAGGTTGCTGCAGAAGATCTCAAATAGCAGTATGTATGGCATTCCAGTAGACTAGCCTTGGAAATGTTTATGTTTAGTGCTGCAGATTTGGCCCTGAAATTAGCACCCCTATTATGCCTTCTTCAGAAATGGTACCATCTGCATTGATACTGCCTCATACATTATGGGAATAACATGCCACAACTCTGGTTCTACCACCACAGACAAAACTAACGAGTAGAGCTCTTGAGGTTGGGATGGAAGATATTTCACTGGTTGATCTGTGGTGGGAACTCCACCCCTCCTGGAAGGACTGTGCATTCTATTCTTCTCCCATTTCAATTGGCTTGGGAAAGGGGATCTGGGATAATTTTCAGAAGGTGGTTTGGGAATGGGGTGCATGGCATCTCTGCCTCTAATAACTGGAAAGAATTTCAATGGGAAGTGTTGAGCCATTACTTCTTTACCCCTTTTAAGACAAAACACTACACACAGGGACTGATGCTGGAGGGGTGCGTGGAAGAGGGCAATCCCTATCACATTTTTTGGGGCTGCTCCCAGACCTATTCTTTTTGGGCTGATATAGGCAGGAAGTATGGTCCCATGGCAGAACTATCAGCAACACCAAGGTCTGAACACTTGATCCTAGGTAAACTCTCAAAAAGTAGGTTCTCAAATAAATATCTTTTGGGGGCATTCTGATGGTGGAAGTTTATAAAGCTATCACTAGAAGATGACTAACCCTGACCCCCTACACACACTAAATGATTGGATTTCCGTAGTGAAACATATCTACCGCATGGAGAAAACTCCACTGACCTTCATCTCCAGACAGATAAACTGTTGGGGGTTTGGTTGCCTTTTATGCATCTAACTGAGGAGCTGTAGGGTTGATCAGTCCTCTCCTAGCAGGCAGTGGGTTACTGATCAATCCTGGTAGCAGCATCTGAGCACCTGGCCCCTTATTTTTTCTTCTTTTTCTCAAGAAGATTTACTTCAAGCCTATACACTCAGCCTCACTTTAGTTAAAAATGTTTTTCACAGTTTGCATCTTTGTTGGGTTCTAACTTTGTTATGAAAATGTTTTCACAAGGGCAAGAGTCATACAATTCTATTGAAGTTAACTGTACACCTTAATCTCATAATGGGAACCTGAAGTTTATTTGTCCTTATTTTCCTTAATCTCATGGTAGTAGAGACAGGCAAGTTTACTAGACTTTTTCTGTGGTAAATGTAGTAGACAGGTCTGTTTTGTTCTTGACTGAGACTACTTCCTTTAGTAAGAGACATGTTCATTAATTGTCTATAGATGCCTCACTAAGACAATTTGAGAGATGGATTTCAGGATACTGTACTATTCTTCTGTTATTATCTTTGTACTTTGGTATGTATGGTGCTTGCAGTAAAGAACTTTAAAAAAAAGAACATACCGGAAAACATGATTTGAAAAAATGTGATTCAGGAAAATGTAATTCTAAAAACCATTATTCAAGAAAATGTGATTGGTCTTGACTTTACTTTTCTCACCTCATTTTAAATGACAAGAGTAGTTTTGACATACCTTTCTTATCTCCTTTTATATGGCATGAGTGGTCTTGACTTTCTCTTTCTCACATCATTTTAAAAGAGTGACTGGTCTTGATTTCCCTTTCTTGCCTCTTAATAAAAGTGTCTTTCTCACCTAATTTTTATGACATGGCTACATTAGATTTGAGAACATGTAATATAAGAAAATGTGATTTGAGAAAATGTGATTCAAGAAACATAGAAACATAGACAATGATGACAGAAAAAGACTGAGGACCCATCTAGTCTGCCCATAGTCCTCTATCTGCCCCAGGACCTTTTGCCCATGCATGGTTCTATCCCTCCATGTCCAGCCCCTGCTACCCTCCCTACTGTTACCAACCTGAGTCACCACCAAACCTTTCCATCTGTCCCAGTCATCCTTGAAACCATTTATGGTCTTGGCACCCACCAAATCTACAGGCAGACCATACCATGGCTCCACCACCCTTTGCATAAAATGGAACTTCCTCACCTCCTCATAAACCTTCCGCCTGCCAGTTTCCACTTTTGACCTTGGGTTCTTAAATCTTTACTCTTGCTAACTAGCTCCCCACAGTTTATCTTGTTTATTCCATCCAGGAATGTGAAGATCTGTACCATATCCCCCTCTCTTAAGCAGTCTCCAAAGAGTATATGTTCAGTGTCTTGAAGCATTCCTCATAAGATCTGCCCTTTTGACTCTGAATCATGCTGGTCACCCTGTGTTGCACCATCTCCAGCCTATCCTTGTTCTTTCTTAGGTGAAGGCTCCAGAACTGCGCACCCAACTCGTGATCTCCCTCTTATCAGATTTGTTCCTGTTTTATACCTCTGCTGTCTCTCTTAGTTTTTTTATTGTTAAACTTTAATAAGAATAAAATCTATTACAACTCCAAAGACAAGTACAATGTCCAGTTTTGGAAAAAAAAATATTTATCAGAACTGATAAGAACTGACATGTGTGACAGTACAGAAAATTAAATAGAATTCTATATGCTGAGCATTGGCCTACACAGTATACAAAAAAGACACTATAAGTTTCCAGATAGCATTCTTCAAGCAACTATACTAAATTAATATTTTTAGAATGACTCAAATCAAAATTAAAAGAAAGACACTGCCTTAATTTAGTCCTCTTAAAAAATCATAATTGATAGCCACAAGTTAATCATCTATGGGACAAAGCTAGGTTTCATTTGAAGTTAAAAAGGTCCCCATATTTCTTCAAAAATAGAAGAACAGTTTAAATACTTACACATAGCTTTGCCCAGGCCATATGCAAAGTTAATAACTGCAAACCATTGTTGTAGAGTGGGAGATTGGGCTTTTAACCAAAATTGGGTAAAGGGTTTCTTGGCACAAACTATCAAGGTCAGCAATAACTTCAGCTGATGGGGATGAAAATGCACAGTATCTGGGGGGATATGTAGTAACACTAACAGGGGCATAAAAGAGAGGGGTGAAAAACTGATAGCTAATAGGTCGGTTTTAGATTTATTTAAATGAAAACCTGATAGCCCCTCGAAAAGGTTTAATATTCAAAAGACCTCTGAAATTGAAGAAGTGGGGTTAGTTAAGGTTAGGAGAACACCATCTGCAGACAAGGCTACACAGTAATCGTGACCAGCCAAAGGAAGCCCAGTTATTTGAGTAGAAAGTTGGATATGGGAAGCCAAAGATTCTACATATAAAGCAAATAAAAGAGGTGAGAGTTAGCAGCCTTGTCACGTGCCCCTGCCTAAGGAAAAAACAGAAGATAACATGCCATTGACCTTGACATAGGCCATCCGTACCTTGTACTGAGCCTGCATCATTGCAACAAAAGAAGCCGGAAACCCATACATTAACAAAGCTGACCAATGAAAAGACCAAGACACACAGTCGAAGGCCTTCTCTGCATCCAAGCTGGCCAGGACCTGGAAGATCAACCATTGATGGGCATATTCTAATAACAAGAATGTTCACCTTACATTATCATGTGCCTGTCTTTTATGGACAAATCCCACCTGGTCCCAGTCCAGCAGGATAGGGAGAAGGTCCTCAAGCCATGAAGCTAAAGTTTACATAATAAACTTGTAATCAGAGTTTAAAGCACAAATTGGATGATAAGATTCAGGCTTAGTGGGGTCTTTGGCTTTGGGAGAATAGTCACTATCGCATAACTCCATGATGGGGGGGGGGGCACTGAACCATCCTGAATAGAATGAAAGACTTGAAGCAAAAATGGATCAAGCACCTCCAAAAGTGCATTTATAATATAGAAATCTGAAGGAAAGCCATCAGTGCCAGGACTTTGGCCCGGTTTTGCTCACTGTATTGCTGATTGCTACTCTGCATTAATAATTGGGCAAATTATCCTTTGCACCTGCTACAACAATAATCTTTTAAGATTATCTTGTGCTAAAAATGAGTTTACCTTGTCAGCCAGAGGAGAGGAAGCGTCAGGAGAGTGTAGAGAGTAATAATAAGAATGGAATGCAGAAAAAATTTTTGTGCTGTAATGGGTCATTAAGCACATTTCAGGGTGTTTCAGCTTTATAGCAGTTGTGGCTGCCCGATATCGGTGAATCCAACAAGCAAGATACCTGGCTCCCTTAAGACCCCCAACATAAAACTTTTGCCATAAATAAAAAAGGGCATATTCTGTCTTTTGGTCAAGGAGGTGCTGTAATTCAGCTTGGGCATGCAGTAATTTTGCTCTGGCCATCTTATCACCTTGCATCTATGCTGCTTGCAATGTCTGTAGAGGTCTTTTATACACTGCTCCTGCACTTTTTGCTTAGCAGAAACATAAGCTATTAGTTTCCCATGGAGGACTGATTTTAAGGTATCCCATAGTATACCTGGGGTTACTTCCCCATTGTCACTGTCCCCCAAGAATTGCTTAGCTAAATCAATAAGTTCATCAATTAATGAATAATCCTTTAAATAACCCAAATGTAAGCACCAGTAAGAATGACAAGGTGGTTTACCTAATTGAAGGGATTCTTAAACAGGAACATGGTCTGATAAATGAATTGCACCATGCTCTACTCTCTAAACAAAACCTAGGTGTTTAGATGTCATAAGAAAATAATTAAGCCTAGCAAAACTCCCATGCCTTGCAGAATAATCAGTAAACTCCTGGGCATGTGGGTTAATAGAATGCCAGGCATCCACGATCCCTAAGTGCTGCATGGTATGCCAAACATATTTATAAATGGATGATTAATGGTGAGATTTTGACTTAGACATATCCGTGTCCAGATTTAAGGCTAGGTTCAGATCCCCCTTCCCCCAGAAGAGCCAGCCCCTTAAAGAAGACAAGAGAATAGAAAACAATTGGAAAAGTCTTTTTTAGTTGTTCCTGGAGGGAAGAAGGAATTAACTAAAGTTATCTCCTGGCCATATAAAAGGCCAGTCACTATCACATACCTACCGGCATTATCAACGATACTAGACTGAACCTCTAAAGGAATCCCATGATAACATAAAATCAAAACCCCACAGCGATGACCAGCAGGGTGAGAAGCAAAAAAAAATCTGATTAAAACCCAGTTTTAAAAACTTCCGATGTTCATCAGGGGTTACATGTGTTTCTTGCATTAAAATAACGTCACCTTAGTGTTGGCAGAAATAATGTAGGAGGCAATACTTTTTAATTGGATTATGTATACCGTTAATGTTATATGAGATAAACCTAGTGACAAACAACATATCATAAGTGTAAATCCCTTTAACCTGTATGGTAATTTAATGAACTCCTACTTATAATCTGAAAATCTAAATGGTAATACAAAAAAGAAAGGCTGGCCTCCAGACAAGTCAGAATATGATAGAACCTGGGTTAGCAAAAGGACAAGAGGAGCTCCCCCCCCTTCCAATATTATAGAAGAAGAGTAACAGTCAGTGTCTTATACTTATCAGGGAATAGTCTATATTGTTTAAATAACAACAATGGAGAAGCCACCACATATAAAGAAGTATTGTCAAAACAGCAATTTGATAATGAGACAGCTTATATGAAAATGAATTCACCCGCAATAAGTATTTCTGGGTTTGTAACAAAAAAAAAAAACAAAAAAAAAACTCTGACTCAAACTGGAAAGAGTTTTTAATGTTTGAAAATAGGCCATAAGCAATCCACCATAAATAAAACTTTCTGTATAATACTCTACAAAGTGAGTAAAACAGATGGAATAAATATAAGTACACAAACAATAAACTCTTCTGGGTCTTCTTTAATATACCCATAAAAAATAGAACTAAGTCCAGTTGTGTGCTACTGGGCTACAACCTATACTGCCAACAGGGCAGTTAAAAAATAATGACAGTTTATGACTAGACAAGAACAACCCATAAATACCAATTAGCTTCCAAGGCGGGCAGCCAAAAGAATCCAGAGGCTCCTAAGTAGTACTACAGGGCAGGAAAGCACCACAGGGGAATAAGAGATGGGGAAAAAAAAAATCCCCAGATTCCAAAGGAACCAAATAAGTAGGATTGGCATTACAGGCATAGATGACCTAAGGGGCGCTCAGTAACACCACCTTATGAAAGATTTGTATAATAACACAAGGAGGGCAGGAATGTTTAATATAACATGAAAATAAAATTATTGGACACATGTTAGAGAAGGACCCCACAACTTCATTGTAACACTGTAACTACCAAAAATCAATAACAAAGATTACAATAATCTTTCGTAATCCCAGAGTCGCTATAAAAATAAATGTTCTCAGCTAAACTCAGGGGGGGGAAAAAAAAGCCTGAGTTAAAAGATTAGAGGCCATAAAATAAATCCATGGGATCTCCTATATTAACAAGGAGGGTAGAGCAATACCATAGCCATTAGAACTTAAGTTAATATTTAAACTTGTGAAGAAAGTTAAATACCATCTGGGAGCAGTGCTTCAGATATCCATAAGTCCTAGATATAGATAAAAAAGTAACTCTGTACCCTTTGAGACAACAGATATTTTTACAGAGAGCTATCCATAACTCATTCCTATAAATGAGTATATGAAAAAGAAATAAATAAATCTCAATTATATGGGAAAGGAACCTAGAAAACCATTGTGCCTGTTGCTGTTACGCTATGGCTAATCCCCCACCTCGCAATCTAAATTAAAGGGAGTAGCCTAACCCTACAGAAAATCTAGCTGGTGAATTTGCTCAAAAAAAGAGAAGAATCACCAATAGAAATTGATCAAAACAAACCCTACAGTCCAGTTTACCATACCCTGCTGAAACATATCACTGTAATATGCTATATCTTTTTAAACTAAGTTATAATTTGCTTTAGCAGGGTAGCATGTCAAGAACATGGTTTACTACTTAAGGAAGCTAAACAGGACCCTAGATAACATGAAAAGTGGTGGTAGGATACTTTTTCTTTTCTTTTTGAATTAGGCTGAGCTCGGGAAGAAAGATCTCTGTCTAAGTACATCACAATGCTAACGATCTCCCCAAACTGAGAACACAAAACAAAATTGGTGCTATTGCAGATAAGGGGCCAGATATTCAAATCTTTGCCCCTGGGCTAAATGAGCACTGCCCGGCAGACAAACTGTGCCCAGAGCAAAAACATAGCTATATTCAAAATGAATAGCCCAGTGCAAAACCAGCTGAATATAGCAAGCGAAGGAAGCAGGGCAAACAGGCCCAGGAGTGCAGGGCAAACATTGCCCAGGATTAAGACAGCACTGAATATAGCAGAGAAGACAGCACTGAAAATAGCAATCAGACAGAGGCAGTGCAAACACCCACAGAAACAAAGTGGCAGAGGTGTAAGCAGCCATCCAGGAACACAGGAAAGCAAAACAGCCCAGCCAGACACAACTGCAGTACTAGTGAAAGGAATGGAATAACCTGGAACCACAAGTGAAACAGAACACCACAGAACACTATCAAATCCCAAGTCCACCCCAAAAGACACAGGACACAGGAATGTGAAGCATAATAAACTATAATTTATAATAAAGTATAATACAAAACGTGAACATCTAAGGCACAAAAGGCAATATGAACATATATTAAGCAAAAATAACCAAAACAGAGCAGAACACTGTTCATAAAAATGGGGTGCAAGCAAAACATCATGAAAGGGAACAGGGCCAGCGTAACAAAGAGATCAAAAACAATGGGAAAAAAACAGTCACATCGCAAACAGGCAAAACTGAAACATAGCAACAGAACAATGGGGTAAGAATGTGGATGGGAGAGGGCTGTGGAAATAAGAAGCAATGGAGGGGAACAGGATGGCAGATAACGGCTAGGGACAGTGGGCCAGGGACAGGAAGCAGGCTAGTGGAAAGGAAGCAGGGTTTAGAGTGCGGGCAGGTGCTGGCAGGCGTTCTTCAAGGATGGCTGCAACCGCCGTGTCTCAGCAATCAGAACTGCCTGCTGCTCAATCAAGTGCAGCTGTTGCCGCACCAGCCTCCTCAACAGCTCTTGTGTGCCTTCATCCTCTTCCGGACGGGTGGCCCACAGTGACGACTGCTGGGGATCTACAGGAGAAAGGGTGACCACATCAGGGCATGACAATGACACAAAGGCACCATGTACCACCACACGGTGGACAGCATGCCCCAACAACCATGCCCATGTGCTAGTATGTAACAAAACACAACACACACTAACATGTGCCTGCAGGACAAGGCAGTATGTAACAGGCAGCATGCAACACCCCAATGTACGTGGACATGCATGGATGTATGCTGAGAACCCCAACAACGTAGAGGCCAGCCAGCACAGCGCGTGCAGACTGTAACAGTGCAAACAGACAGCCACCCCAGAGATGTGAACGACAAGTGGACACTGAATGATATGCACATGGGATGACACATGGTGGGACATGCTGCCCACGGTCACACAGCTATGATACAAAATACAGATGGCACCAACTGGAGAAATTGCCACAGCCCCAACCACGTGTGTAACTACATGCCTGTCATGTATACCCCAACAGTGGCCCACCCTCACTGCTGCCTCTCCACAAGAACTGTAGACACCCAGCCAAACTACCACCCACGATGCCATAACACAGCAGCTGTACAAATGATGACAGGAAACCCTTAACAGGTGGGTGGGTGACTGACGTAAGTGTGCAATAGTGGCAAGTGACACAGATAGAGACTCGACAATGACCACAGAGAACAATGACACTGGCATCAGAACAGTAGGGACTGCAGGACAGGTAACCAAGGTAATCAGGCAACCAAGCAGTACACAACCAGGGGAAGTGCCAATGCCCAGCCACACCACTTGCTGCAACAGAAGGGTGAGGGGCCCACAGTGGCGTAGAGAATGGCACAGTGCCGTGACACCACCCATGCAGAAGACACACACATGTGAAACACACAGACACTGGGCATGGTCCACCAGTGGCACTGCAGCCAGATGAGCCAAAGGCATGCACAGGACAGTGTCACCCTGGTGGTCAAGGCATGGTGAGGCACACACACACCTGTGGAGCAGCATCTGCCATGGGCTGACAACCAGCACACCATGCTACCACAGAACAACTCCTGCAGCACACCTGCATAACATGTGCACAAACACCGTGCACTACAGGGACAGAGGGACAGCACCCTCTTAGGGACAATGGCCCCCACATCAGAGCATGAGCCCACAGGCAGGGGTGTAGCCAGGGAGGCCACAACTGCACACCATGTGGACACACTGACACCCCCTCCCCACTGTTAGGGTGGGCTACCCCACCCCGGAGTGTAGCATGAAAACATACCAATGTACACCATGACTGTGTCAGTTGCCTCCAGTGGCCTGCAAGATACAATTCATGAAAGCCAAGACACCCACATACAAGGCCACAACCTGTACAGTTGTAATGGCCATGGGATACACAGACAGTCATAGTGAACAACCCCCTAGCATACACCACAATGATTTGAAACACAGAAGGTACAACATTGCCTTTGTTAGGTGTCAGACATTGAGTAAAAGTTCACGTAATATTGGCCAACCCCCACCAGACATCAAACTGCCCACCATTGAGTGCTTGGAGGTTGCCTGCCAACACACATGCCGCAACAGACACACATGCAATGTACAGCCACACAGAGCAGTGGGCACCACAGTCTCAAAGGACCCCTCCCACACAGCCCCCCTGCATGTCCACCACGGAGTGGGACAGGGACACACTATAACATACCTGTGTCCATGCCACCATGACAGTACACTGCCAGGGGAAATGCTTGCACCACATGACAGTATCCCTCTGCATGCCATGGCCTGCATAGCCCTGAGAATGTATCCACAACATATCCTGCACAGATACTGACATGTTATACATGGTACTGTAAATGACACATGCCATGAGAGGTGGAGTACACTGTTGCTATGGCAGACAGGCCAACATCAGTAGCAGCAACAGGTGGCACGACAGGCCAACCCCAGTAATGTTCCACAGCCATGCAGAGACACGCATCATCCCCCCACAATGGTGGGCATAACAGCAACATGATGCACATGGCAGTACAAGGCTGCTATCAGTACACATAGCGGCAATGGCAACAATATGTAAGACACACAGCGAGCCATGTCTCAGGCCTCGCAGCAGCAGGCAAGGCAATGGAGGAAAGGGGACAATGGAAATGCACACAGCCATCCCACATGTGGCCTGGATTACCCAGCAAACTGGACCAAGACACCCAACACAGCACTGTAGTACAGGGGTGTAGCCAGACATTCACATGTTCTACACACAATCCCCAACAGCCGAACCCCCCTTATAAATGCTGTACTCAGCAACCCCAAATGGTACACCCTTCAAAAAGGTAAGATGTCTATCAGATAATTCCCTACTCTCTAAAGAGGTTGTACATGTATCAGTCTCCTACACAACAGCATTTCAAACAGGCCACACCCAGTGGCCTACAGTGACAAAATGTCTGGTGTACCTAGGAACAGTTGACAGACATGCGAGTACACCAAAGTGTACACAAATATGTACAGTCTTGTGTACCTACATACACTTGCTCAACACCTGCCTTGTAAAGCCAGACTCATAGTGGAAAAGCATAACATCACACAGTACTCACATAAAACACCACTGTCACGTCAATTGCTCTCTGCTGCGCTGTGCCATTGGAAACACCCTCGTCTGTCGGTTGACAGCCTATCGACCTGTGTCATGTCCCTCCCTGCCTGTGGTTTGTCCCTCGGCGCTCTGCAGAGAAGAGGTACAGCAGCGTCACTACAATATCAACCACCATGGTATGCTAAAGACCACCCTGTACCCCAGTGGTGCAGCACAACACCGCAGTAGCAGACGGGTTCAGTGCACCACCAAAGCCATGCCAAGCATGACAGGGGTCCGTGCACACTGTCTACCCCTGTCCCACACAGTACACACATGGATTGGTGGACTCCATGAGCAACATGTGTAGCTCAGCAACACCCATGCACATAAGCACACCACGAAACAGTCATCTCTTACCTGGCACAGGCACAGTCCCCTCGCAAACCATGGCCCTGCAGCATTCGAACAGTGGTCGCTGCCTGCGCCTGATGTCGATATCGCGATGGCACACTTTTTACCATCATGTGGAATACCTGTGGTAGCACTTAGTCAGAAGCGAGCGTGGAGCCCAAGACCTACCACGTGCGGGGCAAGTCGCCTTCCCGCACAGGTCAAATAGAAGCGATGGTTGCCTCTCGTCAACTTCACCAGGTTGGCCGTCTCAGCCTCATCCACTGCCTGTCACGGCCCACCACTGCCCTTTGCCCACGTCTCACAGACATTGGTGCTGTGGAAGGGGGCAAATAATCACGGTAAACAGTGCAACAACTGTGCATACACCCTGACACCCTCTAGAACTGAAGTTTAGCTCCGCGCTGACGTATGCTGTAGCGTCGCGCTAACAGGAAGTGTTTGCAATGTGCATGCATGACCCCTACCATGACCCTGGGCCGATATTCAGGCGCGTACGTAAGCGCCTCGCTAAAGCTGGTTAGCGCGGTGCTGAACCGGCTGCTGACGAGCGAGCCGACAAGGGAACCATAACATGCGTACTGCACATAGCACGGCGCTGACCCTCAAATAGCACTGCTGTGCTAGCGCGGGGCTATTCAGAACCATATTCAACGGCTGTATGCAAATGAAGGTACTAGTGTATGCATGGGGCAAACCGTGTGATTAGCATATCATTATGCGCTCATTTGCATGACTAACAGGCAGGATTGCCTGGCTGGGCTATAAAAGGGCAAGCAGTGCACCACCAGTGTTGTGTTGTGGAATTGCGGCGGGAATACAGCAGTGAACAACATGGAGAGAGACATGCAACAGTGGGATGGGCAGCGAGAGCCAGGTATGTATCAAGGGTGTAGACAGGCATACTCAGTGTACACATTTGTGTCCAGTTTGGTTGACTGCCTGTCACAAACCATACTCCACTCAGTTACAATTATCAATCTAATCTGTAGTATTTGGGTTAGTGTTGGCCACTGAGGACTGTGTGATGCATGTATGATCTCTTTAGAGTGTAGAGGAATCATCTGACAACTTGTTTGGAAGGGGGTGCCATTTGGATAAGATGTGTACATTATGTAATAGAGGACGGTTGGAGACTATGTACAAAATGGATATATCTGGCTACACTCCTGAGCATGTATGACCACCGTGGGACACAAGCGTCCACTGCATTGTGCACATACTCCCCTGCAGTTCACTGTGCCATGTGCCAATGCATGCACATTGTGTCTCCAAGCCAGGTGCACTGTTGCTGTACCATGACAGTGCACCGTCTTGTCTTCCTGGATGTGTGGTGTGATGGCCTCTGCCCCACCCGGGCGTGCAGTGTACCAGCAATATGCGCTCCCATGCCACAAAACAGTCATGGGGTTCATGCAACACACAATCCACAGCAGTGCACATGTGTGTACACCACTCCAGACACAGGACAGACAGTGGCAATGTGGGCATGTGCACCGTACAGGCACATGCAGCAATCTGATATGTGGCCTGTAGCACTGAGGGGATGATATCGTGATGTCCACTGTGTGATGCAGTGCAGCACCGACACAGCCACTGACACCTGTCCACTCTTTATTATCCCATAGGTGTGCAGGCTCAACAGGAGCGCATCCATGCACATAAATTCTCCCAAGATGAGCTGAACACCCTGGCACATGAGGTGAAAGAAAGAGAAGATGTGTTACGCACACACAGGGCCACCGATGCTGTTGTGCGGCGGCAGGCAGGAGGAGGTGACTGCAGCGGTGAATGCGGTTGGTGGTCATGGGAGATCAACTGGGCAGTCCGGAAGCGTTGGAATGACCTCCTGCGGCGTGCAAGGAGGAGGAGGCACACACCACAGAGACAGGACCAGGACTGGTGGTGGTCCGCAGGAACACCAGCAGTGTGTGCAGAGCCACACATGGTGGTGGTGGCCTCGACACTGCGGATGGTTGCAGTGACAGGTGTGCCAGGTGGTGGTTGCAGACAACCTCGCACTTCAAGGCCAGGTCTGTATTCACATGTGTAACCCCTGTATGTGGTGCAGGCAAGGTGCATGGTCCTGCTTTTGGTGTCCTGCACAGGGTGCACTGTATCCTGCAGAAATGATGCCTGGCATGGTCAAGGTCACTGTGGGGTGGGTGGGTGCATGTTGTCACAGGCTTGTGTGAGGTGGGTACCTGTCCTGAGGGCTGCATGGTGTGGTGGTGGTAGTGGTGGTGTTTTGCCACAGTGTCCATGGATGGGTGACTGACCCTGTCCCTATTCTCTCCACAGCACTCTTGGACAGGTCTGCACCACCACAGCATGATCCACAGATGTCCAGCCAGGTTCCCGAGGTTGCAGAGGAGTTTGATGACGATCGGCCAACAACATCTGGACTTTGTCTATCTCAGGGCCGCATGGGCCCAATGCATGTTGGGCATACCCATGGACAGGGCATGCAACTGCCTGGGGAGGGGGGGCACACCTCACTAGGGGTGTTAGGGTACAGTGGGCACCTGGATGTTGCCCCAACTGAGAGTGATGGGGTGGGAGAGGTACTGCTGGTCACTGTCACCAGTGCAGATGACAGTGATGTCTCTGTATATTCATGTCAGCTGGCCATTCCTGTGCCAGGGGATGTAGGGGTGGGGCTTGCTGAAGGCCATGGAACAGGTCAGGGTGGTTCTGTAGGTGTCAGCAGTGTGGCTGAACACACAGTGGTGGGTGGTGTGGGTGGTGTTGCAGGACAGCAGGGCGTGCATTGTCGGACACATGCTGGGGTTACAGTCCATATGGTGCCACAGCCCACTGCCACTGGTAGTCAGCAGCTGGATGTAGCAGTTGGTGCATTGCCACAGGCACCACTGCCAGCTGCTGCTGTGGGTCCTGTGCCTCTGGTACACGAAGGCCATGGTGCCCGGCCACTCCTGCAGGCTGCTGTCACCTCACAGCAGGAGGCCTGTCTGGACCTGCATGCCATGCGGCATGAGCTGCGACATGAGCTGGGTCAGATACGGGAGGCAATAACAGTGGGCTTTGCACGTGCTGAGCAGCAGGCAGAGGGCAGGTATGGCCGCCTGGTGGGTGCCATAGACCGTGGCTTCTCTGGGTTGACTGCTGCAGTGGTGGCAATTGGTGATGTCATGCATGGTGTGCCTGTTGGTCGGCAACATGGGTTTGTTGGCCGTGGTGCAGATGGCAGAGGGACGCACAGGCAGGCACACCGTGGGCGCAGGGCTGCCATTGGTACCAGTTCCGATCCATCACACACTCCACCTGCTACCCAGCGATGCCGTGGCCGTCCATACACCCTATCTGCCTCCACCAACCCCCGGGGGCACAGGAGGTCAACCATGCCTGCCTCACCTTCCACTTCAGCTGTGTCCTCTGCACAGAGCACCCCAGGGTCCGTAATCCCTGGTACGGGAGCACGCCACATGCGTGGGTGTCATCGCCGGTGATGCCCACAGGCTGTCTGCTGTACTCTGCATGCATCCCCTTCATGCATGGGCAGATGTATGCGCGTGCGTGCACACACACACACACACACTCCCACCGACACAGTTGCCCCCTCTTACCCTCACGACACACGTCGCACCTCCCCACCATGATTACACCGTTTGTGTGTATCCCCCCCACATATGTGCTGCACAATCATGGACTCACACCACATGCACACACTATTTGTGTATTACACTGGGTTTGTTTGCTGATGTGATTGTGGTTTTCACTGTTATGTTAGTCTGTGCGCATTAAATTGTTAATCAATTGTACTCTTTCAGGTTGTTGTGCAGTCTGTACTTACCCTCTGGTCTGTTGCAGTGTCCTGATGATGTTGTCCCAGTGCTGTATGGCCCTGCGTGCCATGCGAGGGTCCCTCCTCTCGAGTTGCTCCACTATCCCCCTGACCACTGGCTCTGGCTCACTGTCAGACTGTCCCTCAGGTTCAGGTGCCTGTATCTCACGGTTCATTGCCATGTTGTGCAGCATACAACAGGCTAGGAAGATACGGCATACCTTCTGAGGTGTATATTGTAGGGCACCACCTGATGTGTCCAGGCATCTGAATCGCATCTTCAGGATGCCAAACACCCTCTCTATGATGTTCCTTGTTCTGGCATGTGCCTCGTTGTACAGCTCCTCGGCCACTGTGGCCGGTCGGAGTACTGGTGTGAGCAGCCAGGGCTGCAGGGATAGGCACTGTCCCTGTCAAAACATATATACCTGTTAGTGCTGTACTGCGGTCTGTCAGCTGCTGTCCTGCACCTCTCTGTGCCCTCCGCACCCCTTCCCTGGCCTGCAATGCCTGCCCCCATCCATGCTGTTGTGTGTTTGCCTTGTCTGCTACAGCTCACCGACTAGTTGTCCACTGGGTATTCTGCCCTCCTCAAAGGCCTGCACAGCTGAGACTGGTGCCAGATGAAGGCGTCGTGGGCACTGCCGGGTACTGTGCATAGACATTGCTGATGCACCCACCGCACCGCACACCACCTGGCAGTTGATGGAGTGGTACCCTTCCTGTTTACATACACGTCACTGCCATCACCAGGTGGTGCACGGATGGGGACATGGGTGCAGTCAATGGCACCCAGTACAGATGGTAGGTGCTCAACTCGATGGAACTGCTGCATTGTTTCTCTGCGCTCTGCTGCCGTGCTGGGGATTACTATGAATTCCCAAGCATGTGGCAGGAGGGCCTCTAGGAACTGCGTCAGGATGCGTGAGGTGGCAGACTGCGTTACCCCAATGGTGTCCCCCGTTGGTTGTTGGAACATCCCTGTGGCAAGGAAGCACATCGCTGCTGTCACCTTCTCCTCCACTGTCATGGCATGACTGGTCTGGTGTTTGGCTGCAGCTGCTCATGCAGGAGTTCACAGAGCTGCCTCAACATTCCCCTGTTCATCCGGTACTGGCCAACAATGTGGTCATCAGGCAGGGTCTCGAAGGAGACCCTGGGCCGGTACAGACTGTTTGCAGCATACCGTCTCCTGGGCCTGCGTTGTGGCCCATGTTGTGCCTGCTCCCTTTCCTCCTCCTCCTCCACTACAGCTGCCATCAATGGCAGGATCACTGCTACTGGCACTGCACACATTCCCACTTCCTGTGCTGCTCCCTCCTCCTCTGTGTTTTGCCCTGTGTTTAGACCAGCCTTTTATAGGCGGTAACTAGCGCCTCGCTAGGGGCTGCGCTATGTATCCTAGCGCCGTGCTGGACCTTTGAATATCCCCTTGCGCGTCTCTCTTGGCCCCCGCCCATCCTTTTGTCCCTTGCTTACATTACTGGTTTGCCCAGCGCTAATGCAGTTTGGCCACGCTATTTGGCCTTTTGAATATAGCAGACTCGCGCTAACCCTGCGCTAAACCTGTGCAAACGTTTTTTGCCCGGGGCAAAGCTTTGAATATCTGGCCCAAGATGTCTTACCTTCATAATAAAAAGTATAATTGCTGTTCCATGGGCTAAGTGAAGAAGAATCATCCTCAAATGTCAACACCAGTAGAAAGCTCTGAATGAAAAAATAAGGGGAAAGAAAGAACCAGTACCAAACTCATAGAAAGTCCGATTAAGAATCAATAGCATAACCAGCACACAGACAACCCAAAAATCTAAATAAATAAAGATAAACAGAAAAAAAAAACACAGAAAGACTATAAAAATAAATAAATAGAGCAAAGAAACCTGACAATGTCCCCACTGAAGGGGAAAAATATAGAACTAATCTCCAAATGAAAATAACTTAAAAAGGAAAGACAAGGGCAAAAGAGAACAAACACAAGTACGGCTCATGGGACAAACCACGCAACATAAAGAAAGACAAAAAAAAAACACATTTAAGCAGTAACAGCAATAAAAAAGAAAACAACAATATAAGACTGCACGCTTATCTGATTAACCAAAATCCAAGACAAGCTTATTAAGGTTCTCCACAAATTGTAAAAATCAAGACACATTTATAGCCATGCATAATATTTAACCCCATCGGGTCACTGTTCACACCGGGAGGTAGAAATGGAATCAGAGTGGAAAGCATAAGCTATTAATGCTGGTTCTTCTCATCAATACGCCTGAAGCATTGCTTTTATTTCTTGTAGGGCTGCTTCAGTTTGGCATTTTTTTATGTATAGAAGAAGCTCTGATGCAAGAGTCCTTTTCTAAAGCTCTTTTGTCTAGAGTGTCGGAGGATTCCATGGGATCATCAGGAGCTGTCAGTTTCTGAGTCATTAATTCCAGAATTACTATTTCTGGTTCTTCAAAAACCTTTGTACCTTCGGCAAAGTGGACCCAGAACCAAGCTGGATATAGGGTTGAAACTTAATATTGTACTCCCAATGGATCTTTAGAATCTACATAATTTCAGGTACTTTTATAAGTTCTGGGGCCACTGCACCAAGCTCAGGAGAGAATCTCCTGTTTCAGCACATAGTTATAGAATCTAATCAAGATGGAGCGAGGACACTGGGCAGAATTAAGTGGCTTTCATCCTAGAGTCCTGTGCACTCTCTCGATAGGTAGAGGGGGGAGATTAGAGATATTCAGTAATGAGGCTATAAAGCCTGGAGATAGGAAATCATGTCCCCCATTCCCTCATCACCCTAAGGTATGCCATATATGTGCAGATTATTGCACCAAGAGTGATACTCTAAATCGTCGCACTTGTCTGTTAAACATTGGCAGCCCTGCAGTACCTGCATCAAGACTCTCTCTTCCCTGTCCAGCTGAGAGTCTGAGTCAGACACTTGCGTTGTCAGATCATCAACTTTCACATCCAATGTAGAACAGAAGCTTTTAATTTAGAGTATACTGTTTGAGTCGTCAAGTGAAAGTCTTTTAATTCCTGTAAGATCGCCGCAATTGTAGGTTCCAGCAATGTTTGGATCTGTGGTCCTCCTTCTGCCATACCTACTAATAGAGATCTCTCCTGTGATGCAGTATCAATATTTATCAACAGATTAAGAGCTGGAGTAAGATTTTTCAGCTTTCTTGACTTGCCCATATGATAACTAAAAAGCCTCACAACCCAATTGAAAATAAACTAACTTCAAATGCTGAATAGTGAGGCTTTAATAACAATGCTGCACAGAGCTAATCTTCTAGCCTGCCAATCCCAGTGAAAGCAGAACAGGAAGTCCCCTCTGTTGTCTCTCTTTCAATCAGTTTCCCATCCATCTAAGTATTTCCCTAGCCAGACCCAGCTTTGACAGCTTCCTCAGCAATCATCTGTGTGACACTGAGTCAAAACCCTTACTGAAATCAAAATAGAGTAAATCCACAGCATGGTCCTTATCTAATACCTTTGTTACCTTGTTAAAAAAAAAAACTATCAGATTGGTCTGACAAGACCTCCTTGCCACAGACCCATGCTGTTTACTATCCTGGTGACCACTGGAAACATGGTGGGTATTGACTTTGCCGTTTTCACCTTATTTTAAATGACATAACTGGTCTTGACTTTGCCTTTCTCACCTCATTTTACATTAAATGGAAATAGAGGACAGTGAGGACCACAGAGGTCTCTTAAACTGGAAGCACCTGAGGGAGAAGGATGATAAGATTGGTGTGCTTCTGGAGTGCTATGGGTTTTTTCCTCACTAGATGAACTTGTCAACTGGCTACGAAGGCTGCTGGTGGTGGGAGTTGAACCAGTGTCCTTCGGGGGACTCATCAACAATGGATTATTTTGTCATACTATCATATTCTCTGCTGTAATCCTTCTCTTAGGTGTAGCACTGCCCCACCACCACCTCTTACAGAACTGGAACTTGATGGAACAGACATGGTGGAACCTTTTCCTTCTTCTTTCCTCCCTCTGCATACCCTTCTTCTCCTCCTGTTCTTTTCTTATGGCATCTACCTGTCATGGCAGCAGATGTCAAACACACACACACACACACACACACCAGCAACTTTGTCTAAATTTTAAAATCTGCATTCAGCAGAGACATGGGTCAGTATAATGCTACCTGGTCTCTGGTTTAGATGGCTTAGGCAACATCATCACTTGTGCCTCAGTGAATGTTCCTGGGAATTCCTCCTCCTTAAAGGCTTCTTGGGGGGGTTTCTGTCAGGGGCACCAGAACATTCACTGTTTTTTTGTACAACTCTATGGGCAGACCATCCGGTCTAGGTGCCTTATCTAATGTAAGTGAGCCCATGACTGCTAGAATTTCTTGTTTTGCTATTGGGCCTTCCAGGGTCTCTGTCTTGCCCATCAGGCTGTGGTAGTGAGCTGTAAAAGTCACAGTAGGGACCCAATGGATTGTATGTGGGATTGCTCTTAGAACTGCATGAATTTCTTGTTAATGTTGCAACTTCCCCATCCCTAGTTTAGTTAAGTCTATACTGTATATTTGGATTGCTTCTTTTTTAAGTTGGCATGCCAACAATTTGCCACACTTGTTACATGATTCATAATATCTGGCTTTTTGAAAAGAGAATGCCTTTTCCACCTGTTTAGAAGTGATCTTGTTATATGACATTCTAAGTTTAGTTAAGCTATAATATTTCTTTGCCTCATATACCAGATTAAGCTCTGTTTCAATTTCTCCAATCTGCTTCTCTCAGTTTTGTAGCTGTGCTTTGCTTTGTTTCTTAGGTTTTACAGCAAATGCCATATCCCTGCCTCTGATGTACACTTTCAGGATGTCCCATGCTGTGCCCCAACTATCTACTGTGCCTTTGTGTATAGGCTGAAATTCTTTTATCTTGCTTCTTTGTTGCATCAAGAAGTCTCCCTTGTTAAGTAGACTGGTATCTGGTCTCTAGATTTATGCTTCTTAATTATTGCCTGCCTTAAGCTTGATGCTTAATTTAAGTGGAGCATGGTCCGATAATAAAAGAAGGAAGGTATTAGATATACACATTGGCAAACTTCCCTCAGTATTTGTCTGGATATATAGAAATAGTCTGCCCATGTATGGGTTCTGTGTACTGTGGAATGAAGAGTACTCGATTTGTGTAAGCTGCAGGAATTTCCATATTTCAAGGAGGCCCATTTCCTCCACCTATTGACAGACCACACCAGTTGCCTTATGCAACTGGTAGGAGTGAGTAGCAGAGTGGCTATAGTATAATCTAAAATCATTAAAATAATTTCTCCAAATAATAGCCCCTTGGGTTTGGCCAAGTATCAGGATAATGTTTTGCAAAAACCTTGAGTTGTCATGGCTTGGTGCATAATCGTTAAGAAGGTTGATTGACTGATTATATAAGGTGCCCTGGGCCAATACCCAACTTCTGACTGTATTACTAGTGTGTTTAATTACTTAGATCGGCAAGTTCCTATCAACAATAAAGCCCCCCCTCCACATGACTGGTGTAAGAGGCATAGAAAACCTGTCCTAACCAGCCCCTGGCCAGTTTCTCATGTTCAGAGTCTTTATGGTGTGTTTCTTGAAGAAACACTACTTGAGCATTTTCTTTTTTAACCTAAGTAGTTACTTTTTTCCTCTTTATAGGGTGATTCAAACCTATCACTTTCCAGGTAAGTGTATTAGTGATATTCCCCATTTACAGTTATAGGGGTAGATAACAACCAGTAGGATCAGACACTAGGGGTAAGGTAAGTATAATGCATCCCTAACAGAATGGTGTGTGACCAGGGGTCTGTCCATTGGAGTTGAAAAGTATGTGATTTTTGTGAGACATCTTAGAAAGATGAGTAGCTGAAAAACCAAATGTATAACTTGGAAACATTACACCATTTATAACTGAACAATCTGTGATCCAAAAGAGTTAGGTTGGAAGCTGGCCCTGTACTGACCCACTGACTACCCTCAGGGAAGAATGCAGTCTGAGAGTAGCAAGTGAACATTTGTTGCTTTCTTACCAAGCTGTTATATAATTAGTCTCCTGTCACATGAAGACAGTTTAAAGTGTTTTATGTTGTGGTATACCATGATGTTAGGACTGATAACAATAATACCAAGCAGTTCTCCCTTGTTATGCAGGAGGCAGTCCTTTGAGATGTCGCCTGTTGGTCGGATACTGATTTGATCATCCACTGAAAAAAAAGGAGTTTTGAAGAGTATTCCTTGCTTTAGCACTTATTTATAGCTGGGAAAAGCATCCATATATTGATCCAGACTATTATTAAATCAGTCCGTTGCCTATCCTACCTCTCACCCACAAGGACTACCACCACTACCACCAGTGGAAATCATAGATAGGGGCAGGTAGTCAAAGCATAGACTTTTGATTTAGGAAGAGTGAGGAGTCAGCATGTTGCCAAAGGTGGAGTCCTCCACTCATTGCTACCTCAGTTGGTTGTTCCAGATGTAGCAACCAGCTGATGTACATCTGCATGTTCACTCACCCAGAATCACAAGCCAAACTGGTGTGGCCCATAAGTCCCAGGTAGGTGTTCCCCACCAAAAAAAAACAACCCCTGCAGGTGCAGAGAAACCTATGCATTGAATCCATGTACACCATTGTGGGGAACAGCCTATGGACTCACCAACAACATCATTATTGGGTATATCATCTTTCAAGAACATAACCTTTAGAAAGCCCCCCCAAAAAACTGTACAGCATGAAATTATACACTCTCGCATTGAGATTATAAATAGCCTAGTTAGTCATTGCTTGTTTAAGTGGAGTCAGCACAACTTCTGTAAAAAAGGAAGAAAGGGAATGAGAAACATGAGTTATTTAGCAGGGCTTTGATCAGTCATTACAATGCTTGGTGGCCTTGAAAACAGTGAATGCCAACAGTTTGAAAAATGCCCGCTCGAGGATTTGAGCAGCTAGTTTGCATTATCTTTACTTGCCTTCTGAGTCATCCATTCCTTTTCAGTGTATTTGTGGAACTTTAATGGAGAAACCTGGGTTTGTCATCCAGCAGAGGGCGGGACTGCAGTGCTCAGTGCATCTTGTCTGTTTCAAGTCTCCTCTTATATGTTTCCATTTTTAGATAATTCATTAAATAGTTTGGTGATAAGGACATACTGTTAGCAGGACAGAGGGACTCCGAAGAGGGAACTAAAATGGTGCAGGGGTTACATCAAAAGCCCTACAAGGAGAGACTGAGGGATCTCAAAATGTACACCCTAGAAGACAGGAGGGAGAGGTGGACATGATAGAGACCTTTGAATACCTCGCAAGTGGACAGGGTACAGGAAGGGAGTCTGTTTCAAATGAGGAAATGTACCAGGGTAAGAGGGCTTGCAATGAAGCCAGAAGGAAGAAGTTTAAATGGGATGTGAAGAAGTACTACTTCACTGAAAGAGGGGTAGACACCTGGAACTGTCTGCCAGCAGAGGTGGAAAGAGTGGATGACTTCAAACATGCATGGGATAAGCATAAGGGAATACTGGTAAATAGATGGGGGGAGTCAAGGAAGAACAGGTAGGGCATGAGGAGATGGAATAGGCAAAGAAAATCTGGGCAGACTGGGTGGACCAAGTCGTCCTTTATTGCTAACAGTTTCTATGTACTGTATCTATGTTTCTAAGTCTATATCAAGACTTTTCAGGGAAGTTTACTAAGTTAGCAGGTGGCCTTCTTCTTTGAAAACAATTTGTTTCTATTCAATAAAGTTCACTTAATTGCAAAAAAAAACATTTCTGCAAAATAAAATGTAATAGTCTTTGTTCAGTTTACTGTCACAAATATAGAACGCATTAACTGTACATTGCACATTGCAATCTGGTGTTTCGGGGTTACACCTTGCTATATCTACAGTAGCTCAAATTAAACATAACACAGTTCATTGGCACTGAGCAGGATTGGCCTTATCTGTAGTGTGATTATTGCTGAAATGCTGGAACTGTAATACTGTGTAACACTAGTCCTTTTATTTTTTTAAATTATTAAACCAAACAAAAACTACTTAAGTTTTACTGTGAAGAATTTTAAAATTTTCTTGAGACTTGGGCCACATTGTAAGTCAGTAATCACCCAATCCATCTTAACATGAGCTGCTCTTTAAAATAGTTTTAATTACTGTAATGTAATAAAGCACTTAGTATTACTGTATATTTAAACACAATTGAAGAAGTATTCATTTCTCAGTCTTGTTCTGCTATTTTCTGTTTCAATTATTCAACCGCTTAACTTTGTGGGATAGAAAAACAAGAATATTTGTGCTGATATACACTGTATGCCCACAAGCACATAGCTCACTGCTGATCAGGGAACATTTGTGTCACAGGTACATTTACTAGGTTTTAATGAAATAGGAAATGTTTCATTGAATCAATGTTTTTTTTTTTTTATGAAATTGAGTACCTATTTTGTATAACAGTGGTGTGCTGAATTTTCGAATTCTGGTGGAATGGAATTTTATGTAATTTTCAACATTCCTCCAAAATTCCACCAAATTTCATTGGAAGCAGAAAGACTGAATTTTTTTAATGCGAAATTGATTTTCTGCTACATTTCCATGGCATTAAATTCCATGTATCTAAATATATTCTGTGGAAATGGTTGCAGAATAATTTTCCACAGAAAAATGCTGTTCCAAGGAATATTATTCCATGGATCACAGTAAGCAGCACTCTACAGAAGGACCAGTAAAATTCTGATGGAAATTCCACCATCAGAATGGTCATTTTATGTTAATTCCACTGGCAGAATTCTGCATTCCACACAGCACAACTGCATAAACTGATATATCCTTATAGTTCTTACTTATTTATTCAATTTTGGTAACCGGGTAGGCCCACTGGGCCCCAAAGGTCCCTTTTTCAGGGGTGACCCAGAATTAGTTACAGAAGGAAACAAGCACAAATAATGGAACAAGGACACAGTACATCAAAGGGATACAAGTACAATAGTGGAGCAAGGACACAGTACATCATAACAATAGGGAGAGTTCAGAAACAGTGCTAACATAGTGCCAAAGTTAGTTACAGGAGATGACAATTACAATAAAGTCAGGGGTAGCAGTGCTACACTCAGGAGAGAATGAATTGCCTAACAGTCATTGGTAACAGTGCAGGTAAGACAGTAATACAGCAGTGAGTAGCTCAGATAGGATAGGTCAAATATTTGAGATTGGTTATGCCAATTCATTGACAGGAGCAGAGGCTAACATCTAGTAGGTGAGCATGGAGTCCCATGCAGAAAGTTCCAATGGAGGGGGCTTCTTGAAGAAGGGGGGGAAGCTTATTCCAAAGGGCAGGGGCAGAAATGGCAAAGGACTTGCTGCAAGCTGTGGTTCGAACCTTAGGTTTGTCTAGGAGGTTACACCCAGAAGTTCTTAGGGTATGCACTGAGCGCTTGGGAACCAGGATACTGGACAGCCTATCTGGAGATTTGCAGTGTAGGAGTTTGTAGGCATGGCAAAGCAAGGGGCACTGATGGCAACCATCAAGGGTGGGCCATTGTAGGGACGCAAGGGCATTACAGTGGTGTCGTGTTTTGTGAGACTGAGATGCAAACTGAGCTACTTTGTTGTAGAGAACTTGCAGCCTGCTCATCTCCTGTTTAGCCAGTCCCTGGAGTACAGGGGCAGCAAAGGTAAGTGTAGGAAGGAGGAGATTGTTGGCAATGGTGTTCCTAGAGTTGGGGATAGTCTGGTCATTCAGGCGATATAGGAGACCCAGTTTGCAGTGCACCATTTTGGTTACTTGGTCAATATGGGACTTGAGGTTGAACCTCTGATCTGAACCTTCCTAAGGTCAGTTACCATTCATGACAACTCATTACGCACTCACTATTTTTATTGAATAGGTCCTCACTGTCCACCCTGTTAATTCCTCTTAGGAACATAAAAGTATCAATCATATCATCTCTTTAACTTTACCTCTGTGTTTATCTCCTACTACTGTTAGTTGGTGCCAGTCTGATCAACCATCTCAGATACATTATCTACCAGCTGAGGTATTTAGCCCATCCTGTAGTGTTTCCCCCATTAAGGGTTCCCAGGGGAGTGCAAATTCTCAGGCTGAGTAAGGATTCAGCCTGGAACATTGATGGAAAACTACCAGGAAAGACCCTCAACTTGTATTCCCTGGAGGACAGGTACAAGAGAGATGATATGATTGATACTTTTATGTTCCTAAGAGGAATTAACAGGGTGGACAGTGAGGACCTATTCAATAAAAATAGTGAGTGAGTAATGAGTTGTCATGAATGGTAACTGACTTGAGGAAGGTTTAGATGGTATGTGAGAAAGCTTTATTTTACAGAAATGGTATTTTAGCTGTGGAACAAGCTACTGGCTGTGGTAGTAGAGGCAAAGATAATTAACAGGTTCAAGTATGGCTGGGACACACTAAGGGTCAGTCAGAGTTGATGTAGCAAGTGAGTTTTATTTTCTCAGAAGAAGCCAGAAGGGGAAGGAAACATATTCAATTCAGTGCTTTACAGTAACTGGTAATTGCTATTTTTCTTTTAAACTTAGATTGTGGGCTTTTAGTGACACTGTACTTTCTTTGTTGTCTTTACTTAGAATTGTTTTTGGGCTGTTGAAAATTTAAAACGTAGTGGTGGTGTATTTCTTTGTTGTCTTTAATAGCTGCAAATTTTCACCCCCCCTCCCTCTCTTTCCCCCAACTCTTAATTATATGCCCTATTAAATCTGATTGACAGGAGCTAAACACAGGGTATAGTAAGGGATGTGGAGCAGGAGGGGCATAAGGGTGAAGAAGCCCACCCTCAGCACGACAAGTGTTTTGATTCATTTATTTATTTCTTGGTTTATTTTCTATTTTTAAAAAGAAAAGTATCTGAGGATCAGTGGCAGGATTTTTAGGACAGTAAATTAATAAAAAGGGAACTAGGAGAGCTTCAGTAGCAGACAAGTAGTGGAATAGCAGTATAATTGCAGTATAATGTGGGGAGTGGTGCAATGCAGTGGCTATCGGGCAGACATATTCAGGCAGACCTTCTGGACACTGAGGTGTTTCCCTATCTGCATGTGTCTCTCTGGACTGCGGGATGAAGTAGCCAGACTCAGAGTGGAAGTAAACTGGGTCAGGAGTACATCACCCCTATCCAGAGACCACCCAGTCCAATGCAACTGCCTCAAAGGATGCCAAGAACGAGGAGTTCTTGGATAACAGTGGGCTCAGGGAGGGTTAGAGCAGTCAGGCAGAGGCACATACCAGATCCCATTCCACTCAAGAACTCGTATGCCACACTGGCAAATGGGGACAACCAACTAGAGATAACCAGAGAAGTGGAATGAAAGGATGTGGAGGTTAGCCAAAGAGGTGACTTCAGTGGGAAAAGCAGTGGACCACAGAGGAGGAGGAAGAGAATCCTGGTGGGAGACTCCATCATAAGAGGGATCCAGCTAGGAACTCAGGAGGGGGAGGACAGGGAGTTGAGGTGCCTACCAGGTGCCACGGCATGCAGGGATGGAAGGAAGATTCTGGGGATCACTGGGAAGGTAAGATGGGAGGGAGAGCCGAATGTCATTATCCACCTAGGTATTAATGACTTGGCAAATGGGGAGCCAAAGGAAGTTCAGGAAGAGTTTAGGAAATTGGGGAGGAGTCTCAAGCAAGTAGCTACTTCTGTCACTTTCTCAGAAGTACTACCTGTGAGAGGCAAGGGAGAGCATAGGGGTGCAGGCATGGTTAACTCATGGTTGAAGAACTGGTGCTGTGAGGAAGGGGTTGGATTCATTGGTGACTGGGGAACCACCTGAAGAGATGGAGGTTTGTTCAAGCCTGACAGCCTGCATCCATCCTGGAGGGGAATCCAAGCTCTCAATGATAAGTTTAAATGCTACATTGACAAGCATTTAAACTAGCAAAGGGGGGTGGCAGGCCAGCAAGGAGGGTACCTACTTGCTCACCCCCCACAGCTAGCAATGGAACCAGTGAACCAGAAGAGTGGCTATCTCTAGAAAGCAGTGTGCAAAAGATGGAGATTAGCACCCAAGAGGTGGATAGGCAGAAAAGCGGCAAAGTTCAGCAGAAGGGCAGACAACAAGGAGAACCAGGGATAAAGGACAACCAAGGAAGAGGCTAGAGTAGAACAGGGAAACAGTCTAGGGAGGTCAAATCATGGAAAGCCATGTGTGCAAATGCCAGGAGCTTTAGCAACAAGATGGAAGATCTGGAGGCTGTCATGGTGCAGTCAGGCCTGGACATTGTGGCCATCACTGAAACCTGGTGTAATGATAACTATGACTGGGAGATGGCCATACTTGGCTACAACATATTCAGAAGAGACAGGGCAGGCAGGAAGGGAGGAGGAGTGGCACTGTATGTGAAAAATGACATAAGGGCCACAGAAATCCAAGAGGAACAAAATGGGGGAGAGATACTGTGGGTTAAGCTGGAAAGGAAAATGGGGCCAGTCATCCACACAGGTGTGGTCTAAAGACCACCAGCCCAGGAGGAAGAAACAGATAGGGAGCTGATGCTAGCCATCCAAAGGATGGCAGACAAGGGTGAGGTAGTACTGGTTGGAGACTTCACTATTCCAGACGTGGACTGGAGCATCCCAGCAGCAGCATCAACCAGGAGCAGATTTATCCTGGACTCCCTTCAGGGTGCCTTCCTCAAGCAAATGGTCATGGAACCAACTCAGCAGAAGGCAATACTGGACCTTGTGCTCACAAACAGGGACAGTGTGATGGGGGTAACAGTGGGGGAGCACCTGGGGAACAGTGATCACCAGTCATTGTGGTTTGAAATCACAGAAGGAACAGAACCAAACCACACAAAAACACGTATCCTGGATTTTAGGAGGGAAGACTTTGGGAAAATGGGGAGATACTTGAAAGAGGTATTAAGGGGAATGGGGCAGGAATCAGGGGTTGAGGAACAGTGGGAAGTATTTAAAATGAGGATTACAAGAGCAACAGAATTATGCATTAAGCAGGTTAGCAAGAGGAAAAGGAAGAGGAGACCATTATGGTTTTCCAAAGAGGTAACAAAGAAAGTGAAAGCCAAAAAGATTGCATTCAGGCAATACAAAAAGACACAGGCAGAAGGGGATAGGGAGAAGTACCAGGAGAAGCAAAGGGAGGCAGGGAGGTCAGTAAGGGAGGCCAAAGCTCAGACAGAAGAACACATTGCAAAATCAGTGGGTAGAGGGGACAAAACCTTTTACAGGTACACAAGTGAAAAAAGAAAGGCAAAGGGAGGGATAGTGAGACTGAAGGGGGAGGATGGGGTCCGCGTTGAGGATGACAACAGTAAAGCAGACATGTTGAACAGGTATTTCTGCTCAGTCTTTACTGAGGAAGAGGAGGGTAATGGGTCTGAAGGGAGTACAATGGGTGAGAATGATGTAGAAATGGACACAAGTCCCTTTACATAAGAAAGGGTCCCGAAGGAACTGGAAGTAATAAGAGTTGATAAAGCAATGGGGCCAGATGGGGTGCACCCCAGGGTCCTTAAAGAACTAAGAGAGGTGGTGGCTGAACCTCTGGCTATCCTGTTTAGCCAATCACTGGAAACAGGGGAGGTACCCAAAGACTGGAGGATAGCAGATGTAGTCCTCTTATACAAAAGTGGGAACAAAGAGGAAACGGGGAACTACAGACCAGTCAGCCTCACCTCAGTAGTGGGGAAGATCATGGAAGCACTACTGAAGGAGAGATTGGTGGAACATCTGGTTGTCAGTGGACTACAAGACCCAAGGCAGCATGGTTTCACCAGGGGAGTCATGTCAGACCAACCTCATTGAATTTTTGACTGGGTGGCTAGGGAGGTGGATCAGGGAGGCAGTGGACATGGCCTATCTGGACTTCACAAGGCCTTTGACACTGTGCCACATAGAAGACTGTTACACAAACTGGGGAATATGGGTGTGGGCAGGACAGTAGTGTAGTGGGTAGGTAACTGGCTGGGTGGCAGGACACAGAGGGTGGTGGTAAATGGCTGTCACTCCACAGAGGGAAGAGTGACCAGTGGGGTACCACAGGGATCAGTGCTGGGACCAGTCTTATTCAACATCTTCATCAGTGACATTGCGCAGGACCTAGAAAGCAGAATTTCACTGTTCATTGATGACACAAAGCTCTGTAACAGAGTAGACACACCAGAGGGTGCAGACAGAATGAGAAGGGACCTGCAGAAACTTGAAGAATTGTCAGGGGTTTAGCAGTTGGAATTCAATGCAAAGAAGTGCAAGATAATGCATATGGGGCACAAAAACCCTGGCACAATGTATCAGTTGGGGGGTGAGGATATAACATGCACCAAGCAGGAAAGGGATCTTGGGGTTATCATCTCTGATGACCTAAAGGTAGGGAAACAGTGTGACAAGGCAGCAGGTAAAGCAAATAGGATGCTGGGATGCATAGGCAGGGGCATCACCAGCAGGAAAAGGGAGGTAATAATTCCACGATACAAGACACTAGTGAGGCCCCACCTGGAGTACAGTGTACAGTTCTGGAGACCTTACCTACGTAAGGACATAGACATGGTAGAGAAGGTTCAGAGGAGGGCAACAAAGATGGCGCATGGATTGCATCATAAGTCCTATGAGGACAGGTTGAAGGAACTGAACATGTACTGCCTGGAGGAGAGGAGGGAGAGAGGGGATATGATACAGACATACAAGTATCTTACAGGGAGGAACAGGGTGCAGGAATACACTATTTTTAAGCAAAAAAGATGTTCCAGGACTAAAGGGCATGGGATGAAGTTGGAGGGAGGACGATTCAGAGGAAACATGAGGAAGAATTTCTTCACAGAACGGGTGGTGGACAAGTGGAACACCCTGCCAGAGGAAGTGGTGGGGTCTGAAAAAATCACAGGATTTAAGAATGCATGGGATTGACATAAAGGAATTCTGGAGGTCAGGGGTAAGGGGCAGCAGAGTTCTAGGAAAACATAAACTGAACTTACAAGCTCAAATGGGCAGACTAGGTGGGCCATAGGCCCTTATCTGCCGACACTGTCTATGTATCTATGTAAGTATGGCTGGGACACATTAAGGGGTCTGATAGTTAATTCAAGGAGAATTAGTTAGGGAGATGAGGTGGGGGGGTGGACAGGAGAAAAAAAACACCAGGACAATAGATCATGGAGAAAGGTAGGGAATTCTTCAGGCAGACTGGGTAGACCATTGCTCATCTTCTGTTGATCGTATCTATGTTTTGATGCCTGGTAAGACAATGTGCAACCTATAGGGGGTCAGTCATCACCTTGCAACTTGGGGATTTTCCACCATTTTTCTCCATGTACTGGCCAGTGTGCAATGATTCAATGTGCGTGTGTGTGATGACACACATAGGGGATATGTAATGGGGGCTTATGAGATATATTTATCATCATGAGTAGTCTGTGACCTCTTGACCTTCAGAAGTGCCAAAGCCATGAGTGAGGTCAGAAAAGGTGACTGACCATTTGCGAAGACAAATGTCATATCTCACAAGAGGCCCATCACATGTTCACTTTATACCCTATGCATTAGCACTTCTAAGTTAGTTTTGTTTGCTTAAAAGTGAATGTTTCCCATAGCAGGAAATTTGAAGCACCAGCAGCTGCCACCCTCTGTTTGTTAGAGGTAGCTCATGCTAGCTGGAGTGCACAGATCTATCTATGGCTATGCACAGATGGCAGAAAAGGTTCTTTGTGATATACCCAACTAGCTAGATATATTTATGCTGTACCCTACTGTGAAGATAAAAAAAATGTATCTAGTTATTTGGTGTCCTCTGCTATAGACAGCATTTTTATTTAGTGTAAAATCGCTAATGTGTATTTTATAAAATTCATATCCATGTCTGGCAGTTCCCTCCTGTTCCCTTTGCCAGACTATGTTTTGCTGCCACCCAGCTTCCTCTGGGTGTCAGTCAAGCTGAGGAGGATGAAATCCCCCTATCTTGAAGAAGGAGAGTTGTTCAGTGAGACACTCAGTCACTCCTTCCATGGCCTTCCTCCTGTATCCTGAGTCTATTACCAGAGTTCCTTAAAATTATTTAACTTTTTATTTAACCCTAGGTTCCTCCTGTCTGCCAATGAGTGTCAAGGTTGCTGTAACTGCATCCTTCTACTAGTCAGGACAGGGGGAAATGTTTGCTTTAACAGCTGATGCCAATGCTAGACCCTGGTTTGCCAGTCATTGGGGTAAGGAGAGTAAAAACTGGGTAGTTTGCACCCTTCCAGGGATCCCAGTGCCTCACCTCTGCTATGTGCTCAGCCCACTGCCAGCCTCATTGTTGGATTCAAGTGTTTGCATGTGAACCCCAAGGGGAGGGGAGAGTGAAAACTGGGCAACCTGCACCCTCCAGGAATCCAAGTGACTCACTTCTACAGTTAGTGTTACCACCTTTTAAGCCCAAAGTGGGGCATTTTGTACTGAAACATGATTTTTTGCAGGACAGTACGTAACGACGACCAATGCAACAGACTTGTTTTCTCTATATAATCAGAATTAAGGCTAAGTATTGTAATTTTTTTAAGCTGCTTCTATTGTTTCTTATCATTTTAAGGCATTTTAGTTAAGGAGGACACAGCTGCCCAAATCAGGACTATCATGCAAAAATCAGGACAGGTGGTAACCCTATTTACAATGTGTTTGGCCATCAACTAGCCTCAGTGTGGGATTCCACTCCCTGCATTTGAACTCCAAGAGTAGGGAGTACAAAAGCTGGGCAACCAGCACACGCCAGAGATTCAAGTGCCTCACCTCTGCAATGTGTTCAACACTCAGAAGACAGCCTTGGTGTTGGATTCCAGTGTTTGCATGTGAACCCGGGGTGGGGGGTGGGAGCTGGGCAACCCCCACCCTCCAGGGATCCAAGTGATTCACATTTACAATGTGATCAGCCCTCAGCTAGCCTCAGTGTGGGACTCCAGTATTTCCATGTGAAAGAGGAGGGAGAGTGAAAGCTTGACAGCCTGCACAATCCAGGGATGCTAATGATTCCCCGCTGAAATTAATTTAACTCCCAGCAAGACTCAATGCAGGATTCCAGTGTTTGCTTGTGAATCCTGGTCTCATGTGGCACCACAATACACTGCTCATGGAAATGTTGATACATTTGTAAAAAACAAAGTTATCAACTGCCAAAATGGAGGGCTGTGATGGGTTTTGGAAAAGGGATATCTTTTTTATATTGCAGTTCATTTAATGAATCCCCCTCTTCGACTCTCACTATTGTCTAGTCTATAGCCTTCATGCATCACGTAACAACCTTAACTTGTACATTGTGTGACCCTAAACAAGTCACTTAACCTCTTTGTGCTCCCTCGTCACTCTAATAAATGAGTCTTGTTCCCAGTGCCCAGTAGGCCTTACCCAATTACCAAAACAATACAAATAAAAAAGAAAATAATGTTAATGCGTACAGCTGTGTGATCTAGTGGTTATATAATCTGAACTGCAAATCAAGAAGTTTCTGGTTGACATCCCAGCAATCAGTCATTGATTCACTGTGTGACCTTGAGCTAGTAATTTAACCACCCTTTGCTTCAGTCCCCCCCCCCCACACTGTATGGATGGATAGAAACAGAAACCCACTTTAACAGAGATGTTTTACAACTCAGCTATTCTATCTTTGTTGACTATACTGTAACAAGAAAAAAGTATTTGTCTCAAAGACTGGTGTGTGATACCAGCCTCATACCTTACCATCGTTACCCACTGCCACTATGGGCCATAAATCCCTAGCTGGAATTTAAACTCCTAGTACTACAGAACATTTTGAGTCTTGGCAAATCAGACAAGGAAGTGGCTCCTAGCAGAGGACTGTTTCTGTCCAGTGATTATGAACTGGAAAATGTCGAGACCTAGAGAGGAAACCTATGAGTTTCCAAAAGGTTGAACAAAAACATCTTTCCTTAGTCAAATAAATCCTCAGACTAAAATGGCAATGAACGTCATCTAACACTATAACATAATAAGTTACTACAATGGAAACTATTAAACTCATAACCTTTCTGCCAAGAAAATGTATTCCTTTAACAGATTTATGTCTGTAAGAGCTTAAAATATGATTATATGTAGCCATTTACTGCGCAAGGTTTTCTTCTTTTAACAGTTAGTCATTTAAGTAGGTTCCGCTCTATAGTTTTCTTGAACATATAAAAATCATACCAACTTAGGAGAGTTAGTGTAGTGTTTTTATATTATAAAAGCATTATAGTGGTTTTAAGGGGGAAAATGCAGTGTTTCATGTCTTGGGGCCCTTTCTAGTCTGGTTCTGGATTTCTCATAGATCACTTATAAAGTAATTCCATATCTGGCTATAACCATTGAGACATGGCAAGCATTTCAAAGGCTGTAATAGACTATCTTTGCTCATGCTCAGTACTGTTTATCTTATGTATCACATTTGCAAGTGTGTATGTGTGTGTGTGTGTGTGTGTGTGTGTGTGTGGGGGAGGGGTACTTCACATGTGATGGACCTTTAGGGAGGCACTGAATAACATGGGAAATGCTTATGCCTTCTTTCTACTGAAAATGTGTTTTGTACTGTACAATGTAAGACCAAAACTGTCCTTTGATGAGTGTTGTGCAATAAATGGTAGTGGTGGGGGTTCAGATTTGTGGAGAAGATGACAGTTGGTTTTATTCCCTTGGTGGTTTCAAGCATTGGCTGAATATTCCCAGGATGCTCCCTTGCCCTCATTTGGAAAAACTCAGTTAATGGACTGATGTTTAAGGTTAATGTAATCAAACACATAGACTGTAATTCTTGCTTTGCCATCATTTATGTCCCTAATCAATTAGACAAAATATATCTATTTTATGATCTACTCAACATGATGTTAAAGGGCAAGCTTTGTTAATTTATTTTTTTACAGCTGATGCCCTTTTAGTGCTTGAATATCTAAAATTAAAATTTTCTCATTGATTATTTATAAGACATTTTTCTTTACATTTTTTTTCTGCTTGAGCAGCAACTTATACTGGGGCAAATGACCCCAGTAGTAGTCTGATAAATGACTGTGGTATAGGGGATTGGAATGGAAGAAATGAATTTCAGAGTAACGTGAGCAGACATGCAGAGCTAATCTTCTAAGTGCCAGTTGTCACAGCAGTATTCAAAAAAGCACTCACCTTTTGTTTCTGGGTGTCTGTGTTCAGACATGATTCAGATAATGAAAAAATAGTATATTATTAAAGCACTATAGCCAGCAACTCGAAAGTAGTGCAGTCAAATTGTTGTGATGAAATGGCAGTATTATTCCTAATGAGCACCAAGAATGAGCCATCCTCTTTTTATTTAAAATGTGGTGGTTGAAATATGCACAAATCTTATTTCCTGGTGTGATCTGAGAGTTAGAGGAATAAGAAAGGACTGAAATCTGAAACACATAAGTGCAAAAAAAGCTACTTAATACATACAATATGCATAATTAAGTAAATAACACCATAATACACAGTGCATAGCGGTTATGAGTCTGATATTCAAGTAGATGAAAAGTGCTATGAGAAATGGCAACAAGAAAATCTTTGACCTTAAGGGGCAATGGTATCGGCAGTTATGGGTGAAAAGAAAAATCTATGACAAAAGAATTGTTTTCCAGTAATAGATGAAAAAAGAAAGGGCATTGGAAGGACAATGAGACTATGAAGTAGCAAAGGGATTGAGGAGAGTAAATAAGTAAGAGGGGAAGGAGGGAAGCCAGTATTTAGCAAGAAAGGGGGTGCAATGGAGGAAGAGAGGAAACTTGAGGGTAGAGATGTGGCAAAGTTTCAATTTGCTGGTAAAATTGTTGTGAAGTGGTGAAAATTTGCATTCATGGAGCTTCTGAAACTTTTTCCAACCCTTAGCAACTTTAACTTCACCTGAATCATGAAGTTTTCATGGTAAAGTATAAAGTTTTCATTGTGAAGTGCGGGATTTCTCCCATGAAATTCCACATTTCGTGGGTGAAATTCCACACTTCATGGCAAAACTTCACACTTCGCAGATCAATCCATGCTTCACGAATTGTGTTAAATTCACAGATTAATTTGTGGAGCAAATTTTGTCAACTTCACCTATCTCTACATGACAGCAGTGACAGTAAGTCTGAGAAACAAGAAGCAGTGGGGGTATGAGGTGAGGAGCAAAGAACAAAGCAGCAAAATACATTGAAAAGGGGATCAGGTTTGTGTAGAATACTTCTGGGATAGCACTGCAAGCAATTTCTGCATACTCAAACATTGCCAAAATTCATTTTGAGGATGATATTGTGGCAAATGAGGATGGGAGGTAGGTTTTGTTATGGTTCAGTGTGCCATGCTTTGGTGGAAGTTTCTTGTGTAAGGCATTGATGTTGGCAGAGAAATCACGGTTTATTTTCCAGCCAGCTACTTGAACTAGAGTGTGTCTTCAAGTGGGGCGCCATCAAGGGTCATATAGACTGGTTTTAATTGAAGACGAGCTAGCCTCTGCTTAGATAAAAAGTCATGGATACAGTCTTTTTTGGCATTAAAGGGGAACAATCAACACTAAGAGCCCCACATACAAGCAGAATCAGCATTTATATAGTGCTTTTCATACACAGTATCCCAAAGCACGTTACAAGCAATGCTAGACTGGTAGTGAAGTGACTGAATGTGTGGTGGTGGCCACATCACACATCATCACCCACACAGCCTGGATAATTGCATGAATCGGTTTATGGGAAGGGGAATGTTGGCCAGGACACCTGGAATGTTCCCTGCTCTTTGCGAAGAGTGCCCTGGGTTCTTTTACTTCCACCTGGACACCCACCAGGACAACACCAGGATGGGCAGAAGGGACCTCGGTTTAACATATCATCCAAAGGACGGCACACCCCAGCAGTACAGCACCCCAATACTGCACTCGGATGCCAGCAAATTTTTAGGTGCAAGTCCAATCCCGGTGTGGGACGAGAACCCACAAACTTCTGGTCCAGAGGTGGATGTGCTACCAGCTGAGCCACGCTGGCACAAAATCTTTTTTTTTTCTTCTTTTTTACTTACTGTTTTCTGCAGTTTTGTAGACTGTATTAGGCTAACTTTGTTGACTTGCAAACTGATATTTGTTCATAACTACAACTTCAAAATGTTTGTCAATCCCACAGTTCTTATAGGGCCCATTATAGTCCACTGTGACTGTACTTAGCCCACAGATGACAGCGGGGCCAGCAAACAAAAGATCAGGGTCCCTATATTCAAAACTCAGCCTCGGGGCAAATTTAGCACTGCCCGGCATGCTCAATTAGCCTAAAACCAATAGTCCCCTATATTCCAAAGAAATAACCCAAGTGCTAAAGCTGCAGAATACAGCATGCAAAGGAAGCTTGGCAAACTGGGCTGGGAATGCAGTGCAAAAATAACGTGGGAAATAGGACAGCTCTGAATTTAGCAACAGGGAAGTGCAAAAACGTAATGGCTGCTCTGTGGACACAAAGGTAGAGCAAGGCACAGTAGCAGGTGGAGGGCATTGTGTGTGAGTGCAAAGAGGTGATTCACAGCAACTGCAAATAAAGATGCAGGCCACACACTGCAGAACAGTGCTATGCTGATGTGAGGTTTGCCCGGGACTAACCCGATTGCACTGCAGACAGGTTAGCCCGGGGCTAAAGTTTACTATATTCAAAACTCCTATGCAAATAAACCTACTTACATAATCCATGGGCAAACAGTTACATTTGCATCCCATTATGGGCTGCTTATCATACATTACCAAGTAGTTTGCCTGGTGCTGTTGCATGGAGCACAGAGCTCCACCTCTTGGTCAGAATGGAAATACAGGCTGGAAGCTGCAGGCCAAGGTGTGCTCACAGCATACACCTGTTGGTGGGAATGGAAGTACTATACAGGCTGGATGATGCAAGGAATGTGGCTAAGCAGGCAGACACAGTGCATACCACTCGCCCATGCAGCACTGCAAGCAGACATCACATATAGAAAGAAAGAAAGAAAGAAAGAAAGAAAGAAAGAAAGAAAGAAAGAAAGAAAAATATATATATATATAAACGTTATTGCCAGTGGTCATGTGTAGACATAACACCCCCCCATGCCCCCAACACAGACATATGCACCATAAACCTGTCATGGGTTCATATACAGTGGGGGTAGTCAGGAATGCATAGGACAGGCATTAGGCACATTCGGCGGGGGTGTGGTGGGAGGAAGTAGGCTGTTGGTGAGCTAGGATCTGCAGCCTACCAATTATGTAGGGGAATGGGCAGACTGGGTGGGCCAAGCAGTCCTTATCTGGTATCAAGGACTATGTATCCATGTGTCTGGCCCCATACCTGATGGTCTAGTGGCCCCTCACTCAGCCAGCATGATCCCCAATCCATAGTTCATGTAAATAAATTATGTCCCTGGTAGTCCAGTGGCCCCCCACCCCACCAGCATGATTCCCGACACTGTAGTACATTTAAATAAATTATGTGCCTGATAGTCTAGTGGTTCCCCACCCCTCCAGCATGATCCCTGACCCCATAGTACATTTAAATAAATTATGTGCCTGGCAGTGTAGTGGTCCCCCCACCCTGCCAGCATGATCCCAGACCCCATAGTACATTTAAATAAATGATGTGCCTGGTAGTCTAGTGGTCCCCCAACCCCCTGGCAGTGGACCCCTGCCCCCCCAACTGTCCCCGAAGGGAGCCAGCCTAGCTCAACCCTCCTCTCTCCTCACGGCCAGCTGCCAGCTCAGTTATAAATGAGCACGCGGGCATTGTAATGAATAGTGCGTCCTCGCGGTGATGTGCCATTCATTACAGTGGCGTGCTCATCATAACATGAGTTGGGCTGCCGTGGAGGTAGAGAAGGCTGAGCTGTCACCTGTTCCTTCGGGAATAGTTGGAGGAGGGGGTCATCACTGCCGGGAGAGGGGTAGGAGGCCACTAGACTACCAGGGACATAATTTATTTAAATGTACTACAGGGTCGGGGATCATGCTGGTGGAGTGTGGGAACCACTAGACTACCAGGGATTACTACTGAAAGCAATTTGAAGCTATACTTCAGATTACTTCGAATTACTTCCAGTGATCCACCAGAACTACAGCAAGCTTTTTGCAGGTGGTAATTGGTACCGCGCTACAGGTGGCTCAACAACCTGAAGCATGGCACTACTCTTTTGAATATGCCAGCTGTGCTGGGATTCATGGCTCCTCCCCTCAATCCCTCCTCTGCATACATTAGTTTTAGTGTCAGCGCTATCACTCAGTGCCAGCGCTAAAATGCCTTTTGAATATTGCAGCCTTCAGCAAATCCGGCACTATTCCAGTGATGCTGATTTGCACCAGGTGTAAGACTTTGAATATCTGGCTCCAGAAATTATAAAAACTCTAACATGCACTGCAGACCACTGAATCTCCCATTATTGCAGCCCTTCTCTGATGTCAGCTGCAGAGGATTCTGGGATTTGTAGTTGTAGTAAATGTCAGCTTGCAAGTTAACAGAATCAGTCAAACACAATCTACTTTAGTGCACTGAACAGTAAGTAACAACATGTGTTTGAACACAAAGGCAAATTGGGACCAGCCCTACGCTTGAGTGTGGGGTTCTTTGTGCTGACTGTTCACCTTTAAGTGACCTGATATGAATGGAACCAATGTTGGGCATGATTAAAGTCATGGTGTAGTGATGATTATGCCTAAGGTACCAAGGCTCCAGAAGCAGAAAAGTCTGTGTCTTTGATGGAGGTCATGAGTGTGCCTGCCTGCTCAAGATAGCTTCCAATGCTTGCAGCTTCTGGCCACTTTCCAGATAATCTCCCTCCATCACTTCATTTTCAGGATGCCTTTTGGGAAAACATTCAGAATTAGGGAGGAGTGGAGTAGGCTGAGTAATTTGGCCAAATTTCAATGGGCTATATGCATGAACTGTGCAGGTTATACATGCAAACGGTGCATATACCACCCACATACCTATACAGCCCTGGGCAAACACAGGGTGTGAGGTATTCAGACTGAAAGCACCCACAGGGCACCTGTCTGAGGTCCTGCCCCCTGGTGCTCAGCCACACGTTGCTGAATTGGGGCTGTGCAAGGGCAGAGCGTGGGATGCAGGCAGGCACCCAATTACAATGGCTATCCTGGGTCCCAGAGTGGATCCCTTCTGCACCTTTGCAGGGGTTCCTGGGAAGATGCAGAACAGCACAATATATAGGGGTACCATTGGCACCCAGTATTTGTACCAGTATACATATGTTCTGTGTGTCCAGTACTGCAATACCATAAGGTTGTAAGGGGGCATCTGCAGTACTGGTACACTGGTTGTGGGTGACAGCACATGCCACACCATGCTGATGGTACCACACTGCCACTGGCATATCAACCAATCAATCAACAAATTGTTATTCATGTCAACAAGATGTTAAAAGACATGAAAATCATCATAAAAACCCACCTGGGCAGTAAACTCATTTACAGTGAGTACCATATGCATTAAAAATAATTACCTAAGTTACAGTTACAAATATACAAATAATACATTTTACACAAAAATAAATTACCATATTCAGACTCAAAACTTTCTAATATAATCTTAACTTTTTATGCTAAAAAGTGTCTATTGTTGGTAGCTGCATATGTACATACTGTGGCCACTGGGCAGTCACTGGCCTCCTGCCTGATTGATATGGGTCCGCCCACTCCATGTCACCACACACTGCTGCATACCATCCTCCCTAGGAGCAACATTCTCCTGCCTGGATAGTGGCCCATGCAACCGGTGTGCATGTAGGCATGCACCTGTACAGGACAGTACCCCATACCTCTCTACCTCATCTTCCACACAGCAGGGACATAGTATAATAGCATCAGACCCAACCTCAGGGACCATCTTACACATTTGTACTATTCACTCTGGACACTAATGGAATAAGGGTATTAGTGTAAGCTGCATCTGCTGATGATGAACATGTCTGTTACTGTACTGCATGACGTTGTGCACTCCAATCCCCACTGTTCAGTCACAACAACACAGAGCTTACGAGGTACAGAGGAAACATATAAGGTAACATCAAGGACATTCTAAACATTCAGAGGCAGTTGCATGGTATGCTGTACCTGATGACTGTGCCATTCACGGTGCTATGTGGGCATGTGGGAGGGATGCAAACCTCTTAAGGCAGGGTCTTCTCTGCCATAACCTACTCCCTGATTGCACAGCACTCCAGGCCTTTGTTAATTACTTGGAATGCAGGCATGCTCCTGTCACACCCCTGGTCCACCCCAGTGAGAAGCAGCATGATTGACCAGGGGATCGTGTGTGCAAGGAGCTTTTGCACCTATTGTGAATGCTGCTGGGTGTTTGCTGGACTCTCATTGTGTTGCTTTCTGACTTAGGGTTGCCTAAGCACCTCAGATTCTCAGCGTGTAAGTGATCCTTATATTTGGGCATAGAGCCCAGTGCCCTTAGAGACCACACAAATGCAAAAAAAGTCAGTTCATTCCTCTGTCTTTTGACCCAACTCCTGGATGCAAGTTGGCTATGGTAAAAAAGAATTGAGTCAAGTAGACAGATCTTGAGTGGCAAGTGTGTTTGCTTAAAACCATAGCTGCAGATATGGAATGTGGAATCTATCCATCAAACTGTGACTGAAACTCAAGTGGCTGTTGCAGCTTTGGTGGGTCCAGGCTGAATTGGACACCTGATTGGAAATGGCAGAGAAGCAAATAACCTGGATTAACGTAAAGGTGGAGGATGCTGAAGGACAGGGCAAGCAAAAAAAATGTTTGATCACTGTCTTGTGCATGAGTCTTGAGGGATAGGACCCAGTCAATCATCTCCCTAAAAATCTCCCAACATGGCTTAATATTGAGGCTTCAGAGTTTGATTTAGAAATTGATTGAGCACAATGGAACTAGCAGGGGAGAAGAGGGCCTGTGTTGGATGTATCTCTCCCTATGCTATTTAAACTCCTCTGGTATCATGAATATGAGTTGATTCTTTAGAAGGTAAGAGACCTTGAAAAGGAGATGGCTAAAACATTTCTTTTTACTCTGTATGAAATCTGTGGTGGACAGAAGGCAAGCTTTAGATGGCATCAAAGCTGCTCTGCAAAATGGGTGTATACCATACTTTTTGCTGTACCCAGCTGTTCTTTCTGTGACTTTTCAGGCACTCACCAATTCTTCATTGCTGGAGTAAGGCAATGGCTTTTTTTCAAAGGGCTCTTATTCCAGCAAGATCTCCAGTGAAAGAATCCTAAATAAGCTTGCCAGTGAGGGAAACCTCTAGCCCTAGTACTACCCATACAGAGATCACAGAGATGGGGGACACTGATACTGCCACTTGATGTGGTCTGGGGCTGCACAGTGAGTAACTACTTTTCTCTTGTAGGTAAACAGAACATTGCTTTGGTTGAGATCTTTTAGGCATAGTAATGTTGGGTAGACAGACGGTCACTTTTTATTGTCCTGCATTATGCTGTAGCATTTCCAGTTGCTTGGCAAGGACTTGGTTTTGACCTTCTTACTGACTTGGGGCTGGGCGGCTGGTATTTGGGTCAAATTCTAGACTTGCATCCTAGGGAAGAAGGCTTTATTGGGTAAAACACTACCTTGTGTAGGTAATTTGATCAAGGTGCCAATTTGTTACTGGTCACCAGGGGCAGGACTAGAGAGGCCTTGGCTATCCCCTTCTTTCGCACCTCACTTGGGCAACATGCATTTGCCTACCAGGCCCCCCTGTGGATGAATGAACTCCAAGGGCACCTCTTGGCCACCAGTTGTTTGGCCCAGTTCAAACCTAACTTAAAACAGCACCTAATAACACTCTCTAAGTACACCTGCCCCTATTTCCAGCCACAACCGTTCTCTCTCTGCCCCCCGGCAAGCACTAGGCAGGACTCAGGTACCACCTCCCTCTGTACCTTCTCATGATTTGCCTCAGTAATCAGTTTGAGTCATACTCCTTCGGCACCCGCCACACCACCTCCCTCCAACTCCCAGTCCTGTGAGTTTCCCTAACAGTCACTACTAATGCAAGCTGCCTAACCATGCCCCATAACACCCCTACATTTACTCTAGTATGTCTCCTCCACTCAGCCGCCCCTCACCTCCCTGTTTCTCCCTATACCACATCAACCTTCTTCCCTCACCCTTTACCTCCACTGCAGTACATACCTCTCTCTCTCTCTCATGCCTCCTTTCTTCACCCCACTGCCAGCTATTCCCATCCCTCTAAACTACTGACAAGGCACTTTTTGGCTGCTTATTCCCCCCCCTCCCACACCCTCATAAAGTGTTTTTCTTGTTATTTTAACATGTACATATGTTTGAGTTATTCTGTAAGTTCTGAATCCAAGCTGTATCATTCATTGTGATGTACCTTTGCTTTCTCCTTTTGTACTTTGTTTTGCAATCTATGACGTGGAACCTTTGTAAAATAGCTTGTGCTCAATGGTCTTTTCAGAATCACTAAATAAATAAAATTTACAGATGGTGGAATATAGGGTCGGAACACCATTTCTGTAAAATGGCATCTTTCAGCTTTCCCACCTATGCCTGCACCCTTGCTTGACTCTGCATGTATTTCTTCCCAGCATGGTGCACAACTGACTGTATTGGGACAATCTCTATATTTTGCACTAGCTTTGACAGTATAGTGGCTCAGAGTAGTAGGGGACACAGAAAAGGGACACAGGACATTCCTTTTGTTTTTGTCCTCGGCAACAAAGGCCTTTTGAAATTAAGCTCAATTGTTGTTTATTGGTGTTTGCATTCTCCCTATGGTAATATTTTTTTCTTTTTTTACAGGAAGGGAAGGCAGAGCAGAAATAAATGGTTTGGGCAGGCAGTGAGGGGAGTGGGGAGGTGATTGAGTGAGCTACCAATAGACATTATAAGGATACCATGCTCCACTGTAGATAAACCAAATCTTTTACTCAGGACATATTCCTATCTGAGATTTCTGGTGCAGTATTTGTCAAAAAAACTATGGCTGAGACCCAAGTCCAGATATTTAAGCCACATATTATATACAGATCCCTAAATATTCTGGTAATCAACATTTATGATTCTTTGGCTGTCTGTCTGTTGGGGGAGCAAAACAACAACTTAAACAACACTTAATTCCCTCAACCGCTGCTTAGGTCCGATCTCCTAGCATCCATCCCAGCCCTTCTAAATCATTTCACATCCACATCTCCCTTTCCCAGTTCCCCAAACAAAGTGCCAGAATAAAGGAATTCAGTTGTCAGCTCCTGGCACTTTTCCAGGAGATGATAACATATTTTTCTGCTCACTTCCTCCCTAGCTTACTTAACCATGTTCTCTGTTGCATCTACAGTATATCCCCCCTCCATCTTGATACCATTGCTTGATGGGGGGGGGTGGTAATCCATGGATTTAAGCCAGTCAGTCAACCCCCATCCTGCCATATCCCTCACTAACACTGGGCTTGCTACTCATCAGTTTTAATACATACAGACAATTCATCCCTCACTTCCTTCCCTCACTGACCATATAAAATGATAACAGAAACCCTCTCACTTTCCCACCAGCTTGAAAAAAAAAAAGTAACTCTTGCCTATTAGTAAAATGCTGAATATTCACAAGCAGCATTAATTATTTGTTTTTGTTCCCAAATAATGAATAGGCTATTGTTCATGGTATTCTGAAAATACTATTAATTACTCGCTGACTCCTACCAAAAAGTAATTCCAGGAGGGGAGAAGGAGAAGGGGGGGAAGTGGCTGGTCTTCTCTGTGCTGGTTTCTTGCAGGTTTGTGGCGAGTGACAGCCTTCAGCTGATCCTTATCTCCAGTTAGTGGTGAAATCTAGCAAGCCATTGATGGCTCCAGGACTCTATTCTACTCCTATGAACCTCCCTGCTGGTAAGAGACTTTTGTTTGTACTTGAATGTGTGATAACACTCCATGCTTTCTCATTCCTGTGCATCCCAGTAAATATTTGTATTTTTATTTTTCATTTAAAATTAATTTATCCAGGATAGTCCTGCTGAGATGGTACAAGTCATTTTCAGAAGGGTCCTGCTTATACTTAGTTAATCAGCTGGATGGAAGGAAGCACAGGGAGGTGTTATGACTTGCCAGAGCAGGTCACATGTTTATCCAGTGAATGTGGTAGGATCTGAACCATGTATTTACTTTTCAGTATGGTAACAACTGACTGCAATGTGAATGCAAGTCAGTATCTATCTGTCTTTTCCATCTCATGCTGAAGTGAGGGGTAGGGCTATCAGAACTGACTAGAGTTGTCATTTCTGGTTCTGATCTAGAACTTTGCAAGTAGTTCTAGGGTGCTGATCCTATTTAGAAAGAACAGATAAAGATACTGAGAGGCGAATAAGCATGAATAAAAGACCTGCACTCTAAGCTCAGAAATAATATTGTTTCACTGCACGTGCAGAAAAGAGAACCCCAATATGCCTTTCAGAATTCAAATTTTAAGCATGTAAGCAGCACATTCTCACACTGACACACTCTAAAACAGTTAAAGATGTAATTCTCAATAATTAATCTATTTTCCAGGCTGGCATCTCCTGTTTTTCAAAGGTCTGAACAAATAAAGCATTTTGCTTAGAATTTAGAACACTTAACACTTAGAACCCGTGAGTATTCTAGTTCTAAATTAAAACTGAAACTCCTGGGTTCTAAAGGGGTTCTAATATTTTTAGAACATGTTCTGACAACCCCAGTGAGGGGGTGGTGTCCAGATCAGGGCCATCCCCCCTATCAAGGGTTAGTCATAAGGTATATTTGAAGGCATTGCCACAAGGTCACAGTAGTAATAGTAGTGAGTAGTAAATATTTTTTTATTCATTCAAAAGTAAAGGATACATTTAATTGAGCAAGTCTCGTTTTAAATGAAGTTCCATATTACAGCAGAATAAAAAGTTCCACATTGTTCAACAATACACCAGACACACATTATACAACATTATGGACATGTACAAAGAAGACATAATAATACCAATAAGTAATAAAATAAAACAATCTTTCACAGACAGTACAAACTCCTAACATGCTAACAGTTGTTGCAAATTGCAATATTGTTTGGGCCAGATGTACACCACTTTATTAATTCTGCTTCATTATGTCTAGATCTATTGCTTCTCAAACTTATTCCTGTAACAGGGACTGATGATCTTCCTATGTTCAGGTTACATCTAATTAGAGCAAATTGAGTTCCAACAGAGGCCCTCAAGCTTTCCTTTACTTTCCTAACTTCAAAAAGGTCAATAATATAATTAGAGACCTCTCTGTACCAAACTTTAATCATGAACTGTAGCAGATCTTGATTTCTTCTTACTGGGGGTTTGAGCCAATTTAATTCCCTGAATAGTTTACGTCTATGGGTTTTATAGGGAGCTTCCAGTACAAAACGGGCCAATCTGCAAAACACCAGATCCACTCTAGTTACATGCCTTTCAATGTCCCCTCCATAAAGCAAATCACCATAGTCAATTACTAGAAGTAAAAGGGAGTTAACCACACTCATCTGAATCTCTCTAGTCATAAATCTTTTATATCTCTATAAAACACTAAACTTCTAATTTGTGTTTTTTATAAGGGAGTCTATATGAGAATCCCAACCCAAACTTGAATCTAACCAAACACCAAGGTATCAAGGTACAGACTTGAACATAATGACACATAATACAAATGCCTGACATAATGTGAGTTTGAAGAAGTCAATGGGACAATATTTGCACTAATGGTACATTTTTTGCTCTAATGAACTACTGTCTTCTATTTTCTTAAGGGGTAGGAATTTTGGCAGGTTGTGGGGCAAAATAAGCTGCATGCCTGGAATTTCTTATATATTTAAGATGACCGGTTATGATAATCTTAAAGTAGCCACTAGGAATGTGGAGGAGTTTACCATGAAAAGACAATAAAGTTCTTATGAAACTTTAAGATCTGGAATGTGATATGGTGCTCCTCCAGGAAACCTATCACTCTCCCAAGGAGGAAAATAAATGACAGTGCATGTTAGTTAGCTAGTTTAGTTAATTTATTTCACCAGGATAAAGCTCATTTTCAAGGAGATCTTGGGTAGGACACCATACATTATAAATCATGATACAGTAACACACAGCAGTTATTTATCTGTGGATAGATTATAGCAATAAAGCATTAAAATAAAATAGTAAGATACAATGGGAAACAATCTGAGTACATAGAAACATAGACGTTAATGGCAGATAAGGACCGCTTGGCCCACCTAGTCTGCTCATTTCCCTACCTACAGGATAAGCTGCAGATCCTAGTTAACCAACAGCCTATTTCTTCCTACCCCCTCCCTACAAAAATTGCCTTATGTCTGTCCCATGCATTCTTAAATTCTCCCACAGTTTTAGACCCCACAACCTCCTCAGGAAGGCTGTTCCATGCATCCACCACCCTCTCTGTGAAAAAAATACTTCCTCACAATGCCCCTGAACCACCCCCTCTCTATCTTCAGATTGTGTCCCTTTGTTCTTGCATATCTCTTTTTCTAAATGATGCTACCCTCTTGGACTTTATTGATTCCACTCAGGTACTTAAAAGTTTCTATCATGTTCCCCCCTCTCCCTCCTTTCGTCAAGCATATACATATTAAGCTCTTTTAGTCTCTCCTCGTATGGCTTCTCTTGCAAACCTTGCACCATTTTAGTTGCCCTCCTCTGGACTGCCTCTATCCTGTCTATGTCCTTGCGGAGATGGGGTCTCCAGAACTGGATGCAGTACTCCAGATGGGGTCTCATCAACTGTCTGTACAGAGGGATAACAACTTTTTGTTTTCTGCTGGTGATGTCTGTCCCTATACATCCCAGTATCCCCCCAGCCCTCCCTACTGCCTTCTCACATTGCTTGCTAACCTTAAGGTCATCTGATATGATTACCCCCAGGTCCCTTTCCATTTTTGTTGGTGTTAATACCTCCCCCGCATTGTGTAATTTTTCCCTGAGTTTTTGTTTCCTGGGTGCATTATTTTGCACTTCTTTGCATTGAAACCAAGCTGCCATATTTCTGACCATTCCTCCAGCCTTGCCAGGTCCCTTCTCATCCTTTCCATGCCTCCTTGTGTATTAACCCTGTTGCAGATCTTTGTGTCATCTGCAAAGAGACATACTTTTCCTTCCAGTCCCTCTGCAATGTCACTTATAAAGGCATTGAAAAGGACTGGACCCAGTACAGGACGCTACGGTACCCCACTAGTAACCCTTCTTTCTTCAGAGTGGACTCCATTTACAATTACCTTCTGTGTCTTGTTGTACAGCCAATGTTTTACCCAGGCTACCACCCTGGGACCCACTCCCAGGCTGGTTAATTTGATTATTAATCTTTTATGTGGGACTGTGTCAAATGCCTTGCTAAAGTCTAGGTAGGCCATGTCCACAGCCCCTCCCTGGTCTTCTACTTTGGTCACCCAGTCAAAGAAATCAATTAGATTCATTTGACATGATCTTCCCGCTGTGAACCCATGCTGCCTTGGGTCCTGTGTCCCACTGGCCTCTAGGTAATCAACAATTATTTCCTTCAGAAGTGATTCCATCATTTTCAAAAAAGGTTTGGAGAATATAAGGTACCTGTAACTTACAACTTGTAAGACCCTTAAATATAGTAAGCAATGAACAGTCATTTAATTGTGCCATTACACATAAAGGATTCATTACATAAATTGTCTATCAGACATTTGAAGACAATATGGCTGACCAGGATGGTGAGTTTGTGGGAACTTTGTATTGTGTTCCACATTGTAGGAATAATGCTGCTTATCACCACTTTACCATAATGGGAACCAAACCTCAGATATGATGTAATGCAGTACATCTTTTGTAGCTACATTATAGGCCCACGAGTAAAGTTTTTTTTTTAATCTCCTTGTAGATAGTGACGTCCATCCCACAACCTCATATAAGACACAATGATGTGTTCTTGGAGCCTGACTGGATATGTATCTAAGTACCCTATGGTAAAGAACATCCAGTTTATGTAAACAGGAAGAAGAGCATTGACCATACATTAGATCAGCATAATCCAATAACAGAGAAATGTAACTTGTACTAGCCTCTTTCGAGTGGTCAGTGGAGAACAGCTCTTATTTCTCTTAAAGAAGAAGCCTAGCCTAATTCTTAGTTTTTTACAAAAGGCCTCTATATGTGTTGAGAAGGACAATCTACTGCCAAGCCATAGTCCAAAGTATTTTATGCTATCTTCTTCTTTGAGTATGTCACCTAAGAGGGTACTTTTATTAGGGGCAGATGTATTGGGTGGGGTAGGATTAGTGGATGAGAAGAACCTTACCTTAGTCTTTTCTGTGTTTTATAGTAGCTTGTTATGGTAAAGGTTTAATTGTAATTTGTTAAATTCTGATTGGAGGTCACTGTATACCTCAGATAGGGAGGTCCTTGAGATATATATATAGGACAATGACATCAGGGTGCATGGTAGCTTTATTGATATTTCTATTTAAGTTATTGGTATAGATCATGAATAGCCAGGGCCCCAAGACTGCTGCTTTTGGTACTCCCCTTATTAATGCTGTGCAGAAATAAAAGGGGCCTTCCACTTTATCTTGTTGCTGTCTACCAATTAGGTAGTTTGAGAACCATAACTGTGCAGAGACCCCTATTCCTAGATCTTGTAACTTTTGTAAAAGTATGCTATGGTCAACCGTGTCAAAGGCTTTACTGAGGTTAAGGAATATAGCTCCAGTTATATGTCTCCGGTCAAGGGCAGATAGCTAATCATTGGTGACCTTCAGAAGTATTGTAGTTGTGCAGTGTTTGGGTCTGAACTCAGATTACATGGGCATAATTAAGCTAGATTGTTCTAAATATTCCCATATCTGAGCATTAACAAGTTTTTTAGAGGAATTTGGCTAAGATGGGTATGATGGATACGGGTCTGTACTTGTTTAATTTACAAACATTACCAGATTTGAATGGTGGTATAATGTGTGATGTTTTATTCATTTATTTATTTGCTTTTGGTAACTGGGTGGGTGCACTAGACATAGGGATGTATATTTTAAGGCACGACATGGGAGGATACAAGTCAACACAAATGAGCAACAATAATGTGATGCAACACATAGAATATGTCATACAATGCAGAGGTGGGCAGAAATACCGACAAATTTACAAACAGTGAAAATACAGAGTTACTCAAAATCTAAATATATACAAAATACCATTAGGAAATATTCAAACTATAGACAAGTGCAAAACAAGTACAGAAATTATCTGATCAGGTGTTATGTACAGTATACAGTAAGTGCTGTTAACAAGGCTGACAAACAATAGTAAGAATGGGGGCGCAGAGAGAAGGGCAAGGTGGATGAACAAATGCAGAGGAAAAGGAGAGAGTAAGTAAGATAAAGCACAGTGAGAGACAGAGGAAAAATGGATGAGCTAAGGTGGATGGAAGCACATGCAGGGATTAGATGCAAGTAGATGTTCATGATAAAGTTTCTTGAAACCAGCATGGGTAGGGGCTAGGCAAATAGTTTGAGGGATAAAATTCCAATACTTTGGGGCAACATAAGAGAAAGCTCATGTACCCATAGTGGTTTTGCGTCTGTGGTTATAGAGAGGGATTTGGTCATTAGACCGGAGCCCATAACAGGGGATTTGGGAGTAAAGGAAAGAGGAGAGGGATTGAGGGAGGCACAATCTAGTTATACAATCAAGTAGGGAGCCATAGGACAATAGTCAATGAGCAGTGGGACTAGGCCATCTTAGGTCAGCATAGAGCTGACAGTGGTGTTTGTACCGTGGAGAAGCAGAGGCAAAGCAGCAAATGTTATCATAGACAGTGTCCCATTTATGGAGGGAGGTCTTGGTGGCACCTAGGTAGGTGACTGAGCCATAAGCCAAAGCCAGGAGCAGAAGGCCTTGTGCCACAGCAAGCTTTGCCGATGGAGTGAGGGCATAGCTAGTATGGTAGGCTCCCCCGATTTTTGCATTAACAGATTTGCAAGTATCAGTGATGTGGAGATTGAACTCCAGGGATTCATCGAGAAGAACACCCAAGTATTTGAAGGAAGTAGTGCTATTTAATGGGGAACCATCAGCACAGGATATCATGAGGAAGTTATGATTCACTTTGAGTCTGGCAGAAGATCCAAGGAGCACGGAATGGGTTTTGCTTACATTAAGAACAAGGTTGTTTTCAGTTAACCAGGTTTGTATGCTTAGGAAGTCCAATACTAGGGAGTTATTGATATCTGAGACATTTCTGGCACTGTGGTAGATGACAAGGTCATCCACGTAGAGCAAGGAAGAGCAGGTAGGTGCCAGCAATGGGAGGTCATTTAGGAAAATGGTGAAAAGCAGGGGGCCAAGTATGGATCCCTGAGGAACACCAATATGTGTGGATGAAAAATCAGACAAGGCTGCATTAAAAGCTACAGTCTGCTTCTGACTGGATAGATAGCTATTGAACCAGGTCACCAAATCAGCTGAAAAACCCAAGGAACAGAGCTTATTAAGGAGAAGGGTATGGTTAACCAGGTCAAATGCCTTGGTTGAATCAATGAAGATAGCACCTGTCAAAAGACCAGATTCCACAGCAGCATAAATGTCGTTTGTAAGTTTTAGGAGGGCAGTAGAAGTACTGTGGTCTTTGCGGAAGCCATGCTGGGAACCAGAGAGAAGGTTGTGTTTCTGAAGATACGCCATGGTTTGAGTCACTACTAACTTTTCCAGGATTTTACTGAGCACAGAAAGAATAGCTATGGGTTGATAGTTAGACATGCCTTTAGGATCACCTTTTTTAAAGATAGAAGTTATTCTAGCTATCTTCCATATATCAAGAAATGTACCATGGCATAGCGACAGGTTGGAGATTTTAGTTAAGGGGGAGGCTATGAGAGGGGAAGCAGCTTTCAGGAGCCTAGGTTCCAAACCATCAGTGCCAGAGCTAGTGGTGTCAGAGATGGAGAGTAGAAGCTTTATGACTTCAGTTCTAGTGAAAGTCCAGAACCAGAATGACGGACGAGAGAGCAGAGGTTCAGTAACCACGGGAGGGAGAATGGGGTGACCAGAGGGGAAAGAGGCCAAGTAGCTTGATAAGTCCGAGAAGTGGCAGTTGAAAGAGTCACCAGATTATTACAATGCACGCCATTTAGTATCATGTCATTTGTGGTGGTTGATTTATTGGCTCCAAGGAGAGATTTGATAATGGACCAAAATTTCTTGGAGTCCCCTGCAGCTTTTATTAATAGGTCTTTACAGAAAGGGATTTTAGCTAGGTGAGTATTCCTTTTGCATGAGTTTCTCAAGGCCCTATAGTGATTGTAGTCTGCCTGAAGCCCTGAGGCCTTGAAACATCACCAGCTTTTGTCCCTACTCCAGAGCTGGGTAAGAAGATCTTTAGAGAGCCACTTAGTTTGTGTACCCCTTATACAGTGGGTGACATGGGGAACATAGTGGTCCTGGAATCATCCAGAATTTGTAAGGAAGTAGTCTAGGGCTGACTGAGCATTAGACGAGGCAAAGATGGGTGACCAGTCAATCCTATAGAGATCCTGCATAAATTGTACCTGATTAAAGTTGGCCAGATTTCAGAAGGTAATGAATTTTGGAGGAGAAGAAGATTGTCTAGTGGCACACCAAATGCAGAAAATTGGGGAGTGGTCACTTATAGAATCTGCAAGAGTACCAGCTGAGACTATACCATCAAGATGGTTCATGAGGACCCAGTCAATTAAAGAGCTAGATCAAGGGGGAACCATGACCCTAGTTGGGTCAGTGATTAGTTGATGGAGGTCATGGCCTTGTACCATAGTGTTGAGGGTCTGACTGGATTTACCAGTCCAGTTTAGGTTTAGGTCTCCCAGAATGCGGACCTTTTTACGCCTGACAGCTATGCTAACCTGTGAAAGGAATTCCTTAAGACCAGTGATACCACCAATGGGAGGATTATATGCACATACTATGTGTAATCTCTTAGAGCCCAGTTGTAGGGTAACATGAATTGATTCACAGTGTGAGAAGGTGAAAGAGACATTGCAGTGTAATAAGGGGTGAGACTTATAGAAGATTGCAACACCACCCCACCCCACGCTTTGAAGAGGACCTGTCTTGCCTTATTATTTTGTAGATTAGAGGGAGGTCACTGATGGAGAGCTATAGATTAATGAGATGGGCTATAGGTGCTGCAAGTTGTCTGAAGCCAATTTTTAGAAAAAAGTGGTCAAGGCTGTCTGCGCCTGCACTTTTTTTTTGAGTTGAGACATAGCAAAAGATTTTTCACCTACTTGTAGGTAACAGGTTGGAAGGAGAACCAGTTGGTCAATTGGTTATTCATGTTAGTATCGTCAGTGCGAGGAGTAGGGTAAGATGCAGCTGATGAGTTATCAAATGCCAAACTGGCCTTGGTGAAGTAGGTATTTAATTCTTCCGGTATAATTTGCTTATCAGTTATGAGTTTACTGGGAGAATTGATTTTATGTGGCAGTGAGGGGGCTGTCTTGTGGCCTTCAATGGTTTTTACTGCTTACCAGAATTTTGCTGTTTTATTTTCTGAGTTTTCAATAATATTGAGATATCATTTTGCTATGGTGTCTCATAAATTTTGGTACACACATTTCCCATTATTTTGAAAACAGTCCAATAAGACTCAGATTTCGTGTGCCTAGTGATGAACCAGTGTTTGTCCCTTTCTCTTAAGGCCTTTTCCAGATCACTACTAAACCAAGGACATGGTGATTCTTTCATCCTGCACTTTATTAGGGGTGCATGTTTATTTATTACTCCCAAGAGCAATGATTGAAGTGAGCAGTCACCTCATGTATTGTACAGGCGAGATAAAATTGTTGCCAATTTAATTTGTCCAGATCTGCAAGGAATTCAGGGGCCTTGAATTTTGTGAACCTTCTTTTAATGATGACTTTTGGTTGGGGTACTTGTTTTTTGATTTCTACCACATTGTGGTCATTGATATTGTTATGAAATACAGTTGTGTAGGTAATTTTGTGCAGTCTGTTAGTTAAAATAAGTTCTAGTGTGGAAGCCTTAGCAGTCTTTTTTGGGTTTGGCCTAGTGGGTTCATTAATTAGCTGTATCAGCCCTAGATCATCACAGAGATTATTTAGATTATCTGGTTTACTGGAGTGCCAATCCAGATGTAGGCCTCCTAATATTATAGACCCATTAGGGTGTGAATTTACCAGAGTAGAGATGTGTTTCAGCAGTTCTATTCCACCTTTCAGTAGTCTATAGCGGCATATTAACATTGATAGTTTCAACCTCTGATAGTGTGAGCTTCACTGTCAGACATTCAAATTCATTGACTGTGTAAGGGAGCTAAATTCAGTTGCTTTGATTTTACCATTAATGTAGAGAACAATGCCTCCTCCCCCCTGGTTGGTCTACCAAGGTGGAAGTGGTTATAGGTGGGTATGGGAATTTCATTTTGGGACACCAACCCATTTAGCCAAGTTTCTGCAAGTATGATGACATGCTGACTGGGCTGGTTTGAGCAAACCAAGCCTTTATGCCATCCAGTTTTTTTTAGTAGACTGCATACATTTAGTAGTATGAATTTTAGGTCCTTGAGGGATTCATACCCTGTGGGTGAAAAGCTTAGGATAGGTGGGCCAGGGTTGACCTCCACATTACCAGATCAAATTAATAAAAGCAGGATTAGCTTTTTACACACATTTTCAATCTACTATGTAGCTTCTGTTTGTTGTAATTTGGTTTCAAAGTAACACCCAAGGAATGGCAGGGGATATTGTCACAAGTATATTTTATATAATGAGTTTGGATAACTAACAGTGGGTTAGGGGAAAAGGTTCTGTGGCAGTTAAGAGATGTGGCATTTTAGTGGTACTTCTGCTCCAAGATATGTTAGATTTCATAAAGGATATCTGCTGGGCAGATTAAAAAGAGGACAGGGAACAGTCTTGGTTAGGGATGTCCAAATATAAAAATAGACTAGATCTCCTAGTATTGACCACTCCATACACCTGTATAAAGAATTATTAGAGGGTGTTTCTAGGACATGGATATTATGTAGGGTAACTAGTACAGTCAGTATAGTAATATCAGCATTGTTTTAGGATTGACTCTCAATAATAATATACTTTATTCTCTAATTTTCTAATGCGGATGGGGAAAACCTACCATAAACAAATAAAGACTACTGCTACTACTACCACCACCACCACAACTCATATTCTGTTAAATGGTGAGGAGTGGCAATTCCTAAAAAAGGCTTACCCCTTGGAATACACCATATTTTCTGAGACAAGGATTGATGGGTCTTGATCATGGAGGTGAACCCCTGATGCTAGGAAGCGTTTATGCCCCTCAAACAATGATCCTGGCTTTTTCCAGCACATCCTAGTGGAGGTGCAGGGGGATAAATCTTGAATGATTTGGGGAAGATAAATCTGGTTCTAATTCCCCCTATGTAGGACTGTGGTAGGGAGTCAGGGGAGTACAGTGTAGCCCATCATGTTTTGAATTATATCTAGCATACCATTTACCTGGGTTAGAGGGACTGGACTTTGTATTTGCCTAGCCATGGTGCTTACAGCTGTAGAGATGTACTTTCTTCATCACAGGAGCTTGTTTCCTAGATGTGGGGGTAAGGCATAGTGACATTTTAATTTCAGATCATGCTCCAGTCCTGATGTCTCTGGCATGGGGGAGGGTGTTAGGCCCTTATAATAAATGGCAGATGAGTACTGCTTTATTGCAGTGGGAATCCTTCCACAGCTGGCTTGAGCAGGGGGGATCCTGGAATACTTTTTCCTGAACAAGGGTACATCTAAGTGCCATTCACCTGTGCGAGCTTTCAGTGATTTGGTGTGTCTTATGTACATTCCGTGTGACCTATGTTCTGTGGTTGTGCTATACACTTACTGTGGAATTACTATGGACTGTGCTTCTGTTGTACATGGGTGTCATGTGGTGTGTGTGTGTGTGTATGTGTGGTGTTTCTTAATGCAGTGCATCTCTGGTGACCTGACATGGCAATGGTCCCTGTCCCATCCCTGTTGGCTTTATGCTGTACAGTGTTTCCCTGGGTGGTGTGTCTTCCTTGTTTTCTTCTCCACACACACTTCCTTTGGGCCTGGTTTCTGGATGTGTGCCGATGTGTGCGGTCATGGGACGCCATGCACCTGGGGAGTAATATGGGCTCCTGTGACTTTGGTACCAGATGTTGTGTTTGGAAGGTCATGGACACCTCACAGATGCTGTCTGCTTTCCTCTTGATGATGTTCCTGATAAGCCTAGGTCAGAATGCATGCCTCTCTCCTCTGTTGTCAGATCCCACAACTGCTCAGTGTTCTCATGTTGTGCACATAGCCTGTCCTGCTCAAGCCGCCTCATCTCACAGTACTGCATGCGCAATATACCTCTGTTTCTTCCCTGTGGCACATTCCAGATGTGCTGTCCTGATGTGCCCTCATCCCCACTGCTTTGTCTGCTGTGTGTGCCCTTGCATTCAGCTTTGGCAGCACATAGCACTTTGAATGTGCTGCCATCCTGTCCCACCATGTGCTTGTGTGGTGGAGTTTGCTGTTGTTTTCCAGTGCGCCATTTTGTAAGGCATGTTACGTGGTATGGTGGCTATGTGGTCTGGTGCACCTCCTGGGATTGCCTTTCTGCCATCCACAAACCTCCATCTATTCCATCCTCACCTGTGGGCTGCCTGTGTATGGAATTAGACATGGCATGAGTCCATACATGTGGTGTCACTGGGTGTTGCTGTTCAGGGTGTTTGTGCATTGCTGGACTGTGACACCTACCTGAGCTGGCTTGCTTCTGGCTGGTGATACTGAGCTCTTTAGCTGTGTTTTGGTTCACTGTATCCATGACGGTGTCATATCAGGGTGCAGGGTCAGTCACAGGTTCTGTGAGGAATGGTACAATTAATCAAGCTGTGTACTGTGGCATATAACTTGTGTGACCGTGTAGCATGGTACACCTGTCATTAAACTAGTTGTAAAGATCATTATTGTGCTCTGTCTCTCTAGCAGCCTGCTACTGGAATCTGTTCTTGTTTAATCAGCTTTGCACTTTCACAGCTTAGATGTTTCTTATTTTGTTTTGACAAGTTTTCCCTCTGGAATGTGTTCATTCACCCTGTCTCTGACTTAACTGTAACATCTACTGTAATTCTATTGTAACATATGTTGCAAAACTTGTAACTCTGATGTGGAACCTCTGTAAAAGAGCACTTGTGCTCAAATGTATCATCTGAATCTTCTAATAAATAAATATATACATACATAAAAACATAACTGGCAGGGTGTCTGTGCCTTTCTCCTTGCTGTGCAGTTCTGACTGAGTGATGATCTCCTCCACCATCCACTCGATTTGCATGAGGGTCATCATAGAGGTGGATGGATTCCCACCTCTGGCAGTCATTGACTGCTTGGCAGCTACTATCTACCTTTCCACAGCCATCTGGAGGTCACTCAGAGTATGCCTCATGGTAGCCAGTGTATATGCTTAACGTCCAGTGGCATTTACAGCTACCTGGATGGCCAATCAGATATGTTCTTTGGTTTCAGCTAGTGCCTATAGGATTTGGTATCTATACAGGGTGGCACAATGCTCCTGCATGTTGTCCACCATTGAGGCTTCCTGCTGGGTCATGAAATCTATGGTTTCCTGGATCCATGCATGTCCGTGGACCATGGCCTGGCCACATTCTATTCCATCCATGGGCACTGCTGGTGCCGATTCCCTGATTGGCTCCATGTGTGCATTTCTTGCCTTTGACATGGCAGTATTCATACACCCTAATGCACACTGTGATGTGAACATTGGCAGGTCAGTTGCTCATATATTGGGGGTGGGCATGGGGCATGTCCACATGCTTCAGCTGTGCCTTGGGTGTGATCTATGCCATCCTGCACATGTCTTCGTGGTCCACCCATGTCTGTCTCTGCTGTACACAGTCATGCATACCACAAATTCTCTTCTGTTTCTGCCCTGCACATGGACATGGCACTTTTATGTCTATTTTGTGCACTTGACATGCACCTTGATGCATAGATCTCATTTAGTTTTGTTCCCGGTTCCATAGGTTATAAATAATGCTTTGGTCCTACCCTATGCAGTGCCAGAGGTAGAGGAAGCCACACGGTCAATGTCCGGGGGCAGTTCCCATTTTCTGAATGGGCCCACCATTGAGTTCTAAGTGGCTTTTGCATACATGCTGATGCCTTAAGATGTATAGACTAGGAATTCCCTACTATCTTCATGTAGTCAAACCCTTATTACTTTAACACCAAAAAAGGGTAGGGGCAACATCCTGTGCTAACAGTTTTATCCAATGTAACTTATAAATGTTGATGCAAAGTTGTTTTCAAAGATATTGGCTATCAGAATGTGGAAGGTTATGTAAAGTCTTATCCATCCAGACCAGGTCAGCATCGTCCCCAGCTGCATGGCTTCAAACAATATTAGATTAATTTTGGACCTTACATGGGTGTCCAGGCTAAGACACAGTCCACTGACACCTTGTTGTTTGATGCAAAAAAGGTGTTCAAGAGGGTGAAGTGAGCTTTTCTCTTTAATTTTATGAAGTGTTTTGGTTTTGCTCCCTACTTTTATAGCGGTGGTCTGTCTCCTGTATCAGTCGCTGACAGCTGCAGTTCTAACTAATTCTGTCAGTTTCCCTCAGTTTGCTTTAGGGTTGGTGAATGAGCCAGAACTGTTCATTGACTCCCCTTACTATTAATGAGAGCAATAGAGCCCCTCACCCCAAACTTTTGGGCACTATGGACCTTTCCAGACATTTGGGTAGATGTTGTTTCTCTTTAAGATTTGTTTGTATTTGTTCCCCCCAAGACATCCCTGCCTCTCTCAGGACATTGGAAGTTGTTATTGAAAGCTATACTACTCTTTCCAGTTATATGAAAATGAGGAAAAATCCCAGGTGCTCCCATTATATGTTGCCTGTAATTTGAACATATTAACTGCATTCCCATACCAATAATCACCTGAAGAAGTAACATGATTGGGCATTAACACTGAGTATGGTGTAAGGGATGCTCTGTCTGTCAATATTGTTTCTGTTCTGGAGACGGTAGACTGGGATCACTACAACTGGGGCACATTAATTCTCCGTTTCTGTAATGGACAAGGTTAATACACTTAAAGATCAAATGTGAAACTTTTCAATAAAATAAGTCAGACTCACTGATTGCATATGTAACCCTCCTGTTACCTGGGGTACTAGAATCCCAGTAAGACCTAGTGGTAGACAGGGAAGGCAGCTTGTGAAACTTCAGTTAAATGGATTTCACACTGTCTCACTCTGTTCTCAGTCTCAGCTGAGGCTGAGGGATGACATCATTTTAGAACTGTCACAGCTGCATAAGCCACACTGGAATGTTGTGGTTGGAGGTTAGAGTAGAATGTTGCAGAATTTGAAGCCAGTGTGCAGTCTTAGAGAAAGACTGTAGTGCAGCAAAGTGTGTGCAGGTTCTCAGAGCTTTAAGCTCTGTTTAAGAGCTACTTTTGGTAAGGTGTGTGTTTCCACCTGAAGAGGAACACAGGAACTGGTAATTGAAGTCGTGGAGACCACTTTCAATGGTTCAGACCCCCATCTCTGAGGGGATGGGGGGAAGAAGTTTGCCTGTTTTCCAGGGGAAACCCCCCTGGGTCCGGCTAAGGGAAAGAAGCTGTCTGTCTGACTTGTGCTGATGCACCAGAAGCTCTGAGAGGAAGATTCCTTGTGCAGGAGATGCCTGTGGGGCACTTGCAACCAAAGGGTGAATGTGTTCTGAAAAAGGGCCAAGTGTTTTCACCTGAACAGAAGGAATCTAAAGGGACTGTTACTGTGGGGTCAGGAAAAGACAGCCAAGTACAGTTGGAAGATGGAGGGATTGGACTGCTTAACTTTGTGGGGGGTCTAGAGTAATGGACAAAGCCACATATAAGTATGTTGAAGTCCAGCACAAATGGGAAGCAAGACAAGTAGATTGAATGTGAAATACATTTAGCAAGAATCTACACTGCAAAGGTTTAAAGGAAGAGGTATTTCTGTCCAGAGAAATGGCCAAGTATGAATTGTGGGAGTGAGAGTTGGGAGACCCCCCATCAGTAGTAACCAAATTCACCTCTACGGATTTGCTCTGAGACACCTTTTGCTTTCTCTCAGGTACTTGGCCAGTGCCTCAGGAAAGTACCCAGACGTGGGATTGAAAGAAACATTCCCTGATGGAGCCGAGGTGCTCTTAGGTGGTTTAGGGAGCTACCAGAAAATGTTTCCATGAAGTATGGAAGGTGTCCAAATGGATGGCAAGGGAGCCGAGTCAGGGAAAACTCAGAATAGTGTACAGGTTTGGGCTGTGTAACCCAAAGCAGTGTACAAGTCCGGGCTGTGTGCCCAGTGTGTGGTAGAGCCCGAGGGCTAAAGTGATGAGGATGTGTTCTGGTCTCCTATAATCTGCATTACCAGGAGTGTAGCCCCATGGGGGTCCATCTATGCTTTGTTTATTCTGTTTGGATGTGAATAAAAGCCACACTTTAGAATCCCACTTCTGGTATTGGACATTGCAGTTATTGCTTCCTTTGTTCGGAGTTACTTGTATGCCCCTGTGCAGAGTAACCAGACCTAGCCTTTGTGCCGAGTGACCTATTCCTCCCCAAACCCAGCCCACATGGTATTGCTGTCAAATACAAATGGCATACCGGACTGGGATTACACATACATTTACAGAGCATAGGTTTGGACTCTGCAGCCTTTTTAGTAATAGGTTTGATAAATTCTGTTTTGTGTTTGCTTGCACGCATGTGCAAGAAACACATTGTGTCAGCTTCCTTCACAAGCGGGTTGTGGAGATGCAGCAGTGTTGTGGCAAATGGCAGCAGTCCATTTTGGGGCTGGTCTGTGCTGTGGCCAAAAGCGGAGTATGTTGTTGATGACAGCAGTTAATGAGCATGCCACTATACTCAAAGACATTGACCGGTCCAATCAGGGAGCACCCCGTCACTGTGCAATCAGCTGTGTTTGCAGGGCAGTCCCTGACTGCAGCAGTCAATTACAGCTGCATTATCTGGTATCTCCATTCAGTAAACATGGTGATGGCTTCTCCGTTGGCCTCTCACATTCCCCAGGAAGCTGATGGACAGCCACTGCCTCTTACAGTTCCTGGTGAAGCCAACAGGGCTGCTACCCCCATATTCTCTCTCAGCACTCCCCAAGCATAATAGTGACATGACTGGGGTTGCCCAATCCCCCAGTGTCTCGATTGCAACTTCTCACTCCCCCCTCCACTACCATGCATGGGCAGCTATTTCTGTCCTGGATCCTAGATTCGTTTCACCATCCTACTCCTTTAGGAAGCCAGCAATGAGATGGAGTGGAGTAGCACTACTAGGGTCTGAACACTTGGTGCTTCTTTATTTTGTGTGTGAACCCCAGTTGGTTGTAGCTGACGAAACATTTCCCAAACTCCAGTGACTCCTTTCTCATCAGACAACCTTCTCTCTTCCACACTCTGGTGGCTGTTTATTGTCATTTTCTTCCTGCAAGTGCACAAAGCTTGCCAGATGCTTCCCTGCTTGTGATGGCTAAAGTGGTGAAACTTCTATTCATGCATTGGTTTGGGAATTTTCTCGATGTTACTATCCAAACAGATACACATCACATTTGTTTTCCTATAAAATAATATGCCTGCTTCACCAGTCAATGTCCCTATGTTTTGGAACCTCAGATGAGAATTTAGTTTATGTGATATTTCAGCAATAACAGTGTAGTGTTCATACAAGGATTTTTTTTTTTATGTTTATAAGATATAAGTCTGTCTGCCACCATGTGGCTACATTACTTAATGTCTTCTTCACATTTCCCACTGCTTTTACACCTCTGTTTCTTTACCCTCTGTTTCTTAAAAAAGATTGAAAAAGGGCAGTGCCCATTCGCCGTATGCAAAATTAAAAAACAAACAAAACAAACAAACTTTAGCATGCAGGAAATAATGTTCTCATCAGACCAGCCAGGATTCTACACGGACAAGCTGTTGCTGACTTATTTGCTAGTAGATCCCAATAAAGAGTTCCGTGGCACAATGGGTGATCGGTGAATACTGTTAAAAAAAGTTTTAATGTAATGAACCAGTTTTTGATTATCAAATATAGCAAAATCTATTTAACTGTATCGAACTAAAGTACATGACATAATTTAGGGGCATACTTCTTTTTGAAGAAATTCAAATGTACCAATGAAAACTTCAAAGTCTTTCATCTTTGCAAAGGATTATGATGAACTCATTGCAGCCATGAAAACTTCACAACTACTAAGGGCATTGTAACAAGGCATTTCAAGCTGAAAGAAGGATTGTGTTTCAATTAAATACATCATCATGTAAATGCACTTACAATTTGTTACCAAGTTTAAAAATCCTTGGGTCAAGGCTAGATTTCGTGAGTACAAAGATAAGCTTATTTGAGAGAAAAAAAGAAAATGAAATAATATATATATATATGCAATGAAGTTGATTCTGAAGCGGATATTCTAAAAAAAGAGTTTTTTTCTGTTAAGTTGTAAATACTGAAGTGAGTACTAAGTGTAGGAATTCAATACATTAATACATTAAAAACTATAAACAGCATACCTTCCTCGATTCACAATTTCATTTTAGGGCTAAAGATGGGCAGAGCCCTACAGTCCTTTTACAATCACAAAAAGGGATCCTTTCCAAATGCATATGTTGGATTGCATCACAGTTGCTTCCGCATCTGTGAAACAATCAGCCCATGTTGTCCCTACCAGCCACAGCATAATTTTACAGTGCTATTCTGCATCCTCCTCCCTTTATCTCTAAACACAGAACCCAAGTCTCTTTCTAACTCATCCCAACCCTGCCTGAACACTTTGCTCAACCCCCACCTGCACCCACCCAACTCAAAAACACATAATTTGGACCTCCACTGCTACCTGTGTTACATTGCGGTTTGTAACAACTGATTTATTTGGATTTCCTCATTCATAAAATCTAATTCTTTTAATTCCATCCTATTTACATTCCCTTCAAAATCCAACAGCCGCCACTTCTTTTCATTGCATTATACCCATTTCCAGACTGTGATTGAAACAACATTGGGTTGTAGTTTGTGCATTTAATAAAGTTTTTTTTTCCATCCATGTGCATTATATTGCTCCTAGTGAGCGATATTGTAGGCTTTAGTTTGATACTTGTGTTGTGTCTGTTGCACAAGTATCCTTTAGAAGCTGCCCGGTTTTTTCTTGTGTATGCCAGGAGCTGGTTGGCCACATTGCCTTGGCTTTCATACTAGTTAGTGTGTGTTTTTTTACCATTTTGTACATTTAAAATGACATGTACTTCAGCCATCACTGGCACTGCTGTGATAAAACATTGCTTGAGATGAAACATTTTTTCAGACACATTTTATGAAATGGTTATGGAATTTACAAATGTGCACCATGGCTGGAAAAGAAGATTCTGAAGCTGTATGGTTTGGGATTCTGAAGCTACATAGCTTGGGAAAAGTGCAACATTGTTTCTCCCTTTTTCTGGCAATCTGGACCTAGTGCACTAAGGTAGTAATGCTTCCCAGAAACGTGAAAACCTTCAGGCAGGCAACTTGTTGCAGTATAAAACATCCTTCCTTACTTGCCTTTATATCAAAACACAACAGAATGCCCACTTCATATAGCCACCCACTAATCCCGTCCTTCACAACTAAGTACATAAAATAAACATCTATGCTCTTAATTCAGCATATTTCCCCTTATAAACCACCTGAAAATGCAGAACTCTGCAGCTTTAGTGCTGATTTCTGTGTATGTCAACCACAACCTCTCACAAGATGAATCCCTTCCTCATAAATTACACCTAGCTCCCACCAGACTCTTCAAATGGTTTACAAAATCACCAGGCATTTTCTCATGGGTGGGAATAGACAAGAGTGCTGAACTGATAATTCTTGACTCTTCAGTCCCGCTCCTTTGGTTCAGTCAGACAAGCCCAACTGCCCAACATTTTGTTAAATTCTAGTCCTGGTCCCTCAGAAAGGTACTGACAAACCTGCTGGACTGGAAGTTCATAATTTGCAATCCTGCTCATACAAAGGGTCGGCAGACATTCCCTCCTGAAACATTGTAACCTGTACCCCCCCCAACCCCAGGAAAAATTTAGATTAGCCAAGTTATGTCTGGGGCAAGCAAATCTCACTCAACAATGAAGGCTACAGTGGTTTAGGAGCAGGGAGCCTGTTAACCCTTTTTAAGCCCATTGCTCTCGCTGGTGCCAAGTCTTAAATAGTTTCAACTAGGCATCTCTGATAGTCATTTCTCATACTTTCTGAAGTTGCTAAACATTAGTGTAATATTCTGAATGATTAGTTTTTGATGATATTGGTGATATGATGGGGGTGGGGAGCTATAGGCAGTTAGTGTACAGTATATTAGGTGATGCATTTTGAGATGAAGAACCCAAGGAGGAGTTACCAGCTAGGGGAAGTGCAGCTAGCCCAGACAGAGGAGGAGAAGGATCTGGGTGTGCTCATTACAGGGTCAATGAACAACTCGGCACAATGTAGGAAGGCAGCTGCAAAGGCCAACAAAATGCTGGGTTGTATTGCAAGGGGTAAATCCTCGAGGAGGGAGGAGGTGATTCTGCCACTGGAGGAAAGAAGAGACAGGGGTGACATGATTGAAACCTTTAAATACATGAAAGAAATAAACAAGATGGGTACAGAGGGGGCTGTTCAAAGTAAGGGAGAGGAGGGGAGGGCCACCAGGGGCCATGATATGAGACTGGAGCGAGGAAGATTCAGGAGGGAGATGAGGAGACACTTTTTTACAGAGAGGGTGGTGGCTGGGTGGAATGCATTACCTTCTGAAGTGGTATGCAGTAGAACAGTGGACTGCTTCAAACGAGGATGGGAGAGGACAAGGGGGAGGCTTAATGAAGGGGAAGGGTGGAAGGGAGGGGCAGCTGCAGAATAAGGGGTGCTCGCTGCACATTCGAGCAGACTTGATAGACCTCTAGGCCTTTATCTGCTGGCAAATTTCATTTGTTCATATGTTCGTATTAGTTCCTGCTGGGGCTAGTGTAGGCAGCTTGGCAGTAGTACTCAGAGGGCAGATGATTACTTTACCTATCTCTATACTATCTGCATAGGTATGTTAGTAATGGTCACTAATATTGGGGTGTATGGTGGTGGGAGACAATAAATCTGCAGAAAGAATTCCTAAATAGAACTGAGACAGTGGGATATATCTACCTGCAGCTTATACAAGTTCTCCACAAAAAAAAGCATGAAATAAATGAGCACTAGTGGTCAATGTCTCCATGTTCGCTATCAGGTTTTGTAGTGAGATTGCTTTACTTAGTTAATGAAGAAGGGTAAATTAATTAAAAAAAGGACACCTGCCTCTACCCATTGTTATACTGGATTTATATAGGAATATTCAGCTGAGATTTAACATGGCATTTTGCATAGACAAGATGGGTCGACAGGACTGTATCTGTCAGTACCTTCAATGTACAGTACCAACGGGGTCCCGCCTCTACCTATTTCTGCAGTTAGGTGGACTGGAGCACGGAGAGGTTAAGTGACTTGCTCAGGGTCCCACAGTGATCATGTGCCTGTTATTGTCCCAGGGCAAACCAGCCAAGATGCAGCAGTTCTGTTTCAGAGGGATCCTGCTTTTATCCCAGCCCTGCAGCTAGGTGAGCTGGAGCATTGAGAGGATAAGTTACTTGCACATGGTCACACAGTGAGTATTTGGCTGTAATGGGGTGTGAACCTGTCTTCTCATTATTTCCATTAGTGCTCCCTCCATAAATGGTAGTGCATCTCCCCTAATCACATAGCCACTCACCCACCCTCTCTAATATGTGTGCATTGTGGGTGGACAGTTGTTCATTAAAGTTTTGTAGTTGTATTTATTATAATCGCTATACCTCTATTCTGATTTTACTCTGTCACCAAACCAGCAACCGTAACACTTTATCATTGAACGTCACCAATATCTGTACAGTACCTCATTAGAATTTAGGATTTTTTTGCCTTTCATTGTTTAACTTTACCATTTATTTAGTGTTTTATTTTATATTCCTGTTTACTCTCCTGATATCCCCTTAACCCAAACCATGCAACAGCATCACTGTGCTGATCTGCTCAACCAGTACCCGGAGTGCCATCAGACACAAACTGACAGACTGTGACATGTAATCCTTGGCGATGTCAAATCATCTCCAAGCACACTGCATTTGATCCACCCCCAACTCCTCCTTCCCCCCAAACCACGCTACTACCTGAGCAGGTGCATTGTCAAATGCATCTGTAATTTGCATCTAGTGTTTATTTTTATCACTCAAATATGTGTATTTTTTCTCTCACTCATAAATCCTACATCATTTTTCACTGAACAACTTGACTAGTACTGTAGTAGTACTGCCCATTTTAATATTTTTTCCTGCTGTTTACTGGCACCTATTTATTTATATTTATGTTTATGTTTACATCTACATCACCAGTATCTGCCCCGTGACTCCACTTTCTCTAATCCAGTAACAGCCAAGTAGGTGACTCGAGCCGAGGACACTTTCTCACGCGCAACCTGGACTCATCAACTTCAACTGAACTAAGAAATAGGATGTGATCAATATTTGCAGATAACATAGAACTGTCTCCACTTATGTGATTACATACTACCACTGGGGTACTTGCTTTCCATAAATGTCGACAAGCAAGGGTTCTGCACCACTATACAGTTTGAGTGCCACCACTGGGAGACTGTCCAACACTATACAGACTGCCCTTCCTGTTTGTTACCAAGCATGAATGCAGTTCATCCACAGCCACACCAGGCTGGCATGACTGACAGATCAGAACTCATTGAGCAACTGCGCATCTCTCATCATACACCCTGTGCTACATGTCACCTGTGCTCATTATGAGGAACATGCGGGAAGTGCAGTTTGTAGTACTTGGAATGTTTTGCTAAATGTTACAGGAACAGTATTTCATATCAGTGATTACAGCACGGTGTATTACATCATGTGTCATCGGACCCCAAATGCAAATACCACTTAGGACCCACAGTACAATATGAAAAAATCCACATATGGTGACAAAGATATGTTTCTGTGTCCCATGCATTTATTTAGTGGAAGAGTTCAGTGAGATATGACCTCTCATTTGCAGGGATATAGTCTGATTTCTACCACATTTTACAGCAAGGTTGCCAACTCAGTTAAGAAGGGGGATAAAACCTTTTATAGGTACATTAGGGAGCAAAGAAGGTAGGGCTACTGAGGCTGAATAAAGAGGAAGGTGGTTGGGCAGAGAGAGACAGTGAAAATGCAGGGATACTGAATGAATACTTCTGCTCAGTATTCACAATGGAAGAGCAGGGGGAGATACCTAATCCAGTCAATAGAAGCACTCTGGATAGAGGGGGTGATATTAGTCCTTTCACAGAAGAAAGGATTCTGAAAGAACTCCTAAAACTGAAGGTGGATAAAGCAATGGGGCCTGATGAGATTCACCCCAGAATTCTAAAAGAACTAAGGGAAGAACTAGTAACAACACTGACTATCCTATTTAATAAATCATGGGAGGATGGTGTGGTACCTGAGGACTGGAGGAGGGCAGATGTGATTCCCCTTCACAAAAGTGGGAGTAAGACAGAGGCAGGAAACTACATACCTGTCAGTTTGATCTCAGTGGTAAGGAAAATTATAGAATCACTTCTGAAGGAAAGAACTGTTGAGTACCTAGAGGCCAGTGGGGCACAGAACCCAAGGCAGCATGGATTCACAGTGGAAAGGTCATGTCAGACAAATCTAATTGATTTCTTTGACTGGGTGACCAAAGTCATAGATCAGGGAGAGGCTTCGGACGTGGCCTACCTAGACTTTGGCAAGGCATTTGACTCAGTACTGCACAAAAGATTAATAAACAAATTAGCCAGCCTGTGAGCGGGTCCCAGGGTGGTAGCCTGGGTAAAACACTGGCTGGACAACAGGACACAGACAATAGTAGTAAATGGAGTCCACAGTGAAGAAAGGGGGGTTACTAGTGGGGTACTGCAGGGTTTAGTACTGGGGCCGGTTCTTTTTAATGTCTTTATAAGTGACATTGCAGAGGGAATGGAAAGAAAAGTATGTCTCTTTGCAGATGACACAAAGATCTGCAACAGGGTTGATATGCAAGGTGGGGTGGAAAGGATGAAAAGGGACTTGGCAAGGTTAGAGGAATGGTCAAATGTATGTCAGCTTAGATTCAACGTAAAGAAGTGCAAAGTAATGCACCTGGGAAACAAAAACCCAGGGGAAGAGTACACAATGAGGGGTGAGATACTGACAACATCAAAAAATGGAAAGAGACCTGGGGGTAGTCATTTCAGATGCCCTAAAGGTGGGCCAGCAATGTGAGAAGGCAGTAAGGATGGCTGTGGGGACACTGGGATGCATAGGGAGAGGCATCACCAGTAGAAAACAAGAAGTTGTTGTCCCTCTGTATAGACAGTTAGTAAGACCACATCTGGAGTACTGTGTACAGTTCTAGAGACCCCATCTCTGCAATGATATAGACAGGGTGGAGGCTGTCCAGAGGAGGGCAACCAAAATGGTGCAGGGTCTGCATCAGAAGACATATGAAGAAAGATTAAAGGAGCTTAAGATGTATAGCCTCAAGGAAAGGAGGGAGAGGTGGGACATGATAGAAACTTTCAAATACCTCAAGGGCATCAACAAAGTCCAAGAGGGTAGCATCTTTAAGAAAAAGAGATGTGCAAGAACAAGGGGGCACAATTTGAATATAGAGGGGGGGATGACTCAGAGGTAAAGTGAGGAAGCATTTCTTTACAGACAGGGTTGTAGATGCATGGAACAGCCTTCCTGAGGAGGTCATGGAGTCAAAAACAGTGGGGGAATTCAAGAATGCATGGAACAGACATATGGCAATTCTAGTGGGGGGTAGGAGGAAGTAGGCTGTAGGTTAACTAGGATCTGCAGCTTATCTGTTAGGGAGGGAAATGGGCAGACTAGGTGGGCCAGGTGGTCCTTATCTGCCATCAGATTCTATGTTTCTATGTTCAACTAACATACTTGATGTGTTACACTGAGCAAGGGGATCTGGTGAGACATGAACATGTGGTCTCCTATCTGTTGCTTTTGAAAACCACAGCAGCTGTAAAAAAAAAAATAGAGGAGAACAAAAAGAACACACAAAAAGACACTGGTGGACTGAGTGTAAGTACAGGGAATCAATTTTGCTTAGATGGGAACACCTAAGCAAGCTAGGTGGTTACATTTGCATTTTAAACAATTATCATTTATGGCACAGACACTCCATTATATAAGGAGGCAGTATAGTGCAGTGGTCTAAGGCTCTGAGCTGCAAATTTGATGACAACCAGCTGACCAGACCTGGATTTGAATCTCACAGCTTCCACTTGCCTACTGTGTGACCCTGAGCAAGTCACTTAACCTCCTTGTGCTCCCAGGTCATTCCTTTAAAAAAGCTTTCAGCTTAGTGTGCTTTACCTGGTTAAACAACTAAATAAAAAAAAAATTATTGGCCCATTCAAAACCTGTGTAATAGACTCTCAACACCAGATCACACATAGCAATTCACATTTTGCCAGTGAGGTACATCAATAAGATAAAGTCAATATTACCAATCATGAAGAACAGTTAAATGCAATTTAAAATGATCGCGTACCATGACCATCCCATGCCTTGGAGAATGCTCCAAATAAGGTACATGTTGGCAGAACACTTCTGAGGGACCCATGTAATTTTTGGACTCCAAAATGTTTGCATAGTTGGAACAGTAGGTTTCTGCAGTCTTCAGTCCTATGCATCCCCCCTCCACACACACACACACACACAACTACAGAACCAACCAACAATCAGTGTGCCCGTAACTACTGGATCAGGGACATTCAGACTGGGTTATTTGTGGCAAGAGAGTTAGAGCATACAACTAGCTGCAAGCATTGACAGGCAGAGGAGGAAATGGAGGTGGGTGCGTGAGAGGGAAGTGATACATTCCAAAGTCAAACTTTCAGTCCTGGCATCATTTATTTAATTTTTTGTGCCCCACACCCAATCTGAGGAGCACAAGTGTACATGTAAAGATGAGTAGTCAATTTCACTTGCGGTCCTCTACATCTTCAAATGACTGATGAACAGCTGCAGATACAGAGGCTGCATTTTTCTGTTTGCTTGCATGCATGTGCAAGAAACACATTGCGTCAGCTTCCTTCACAAGTGGGTTGTGGAGGTGCGGCAGTGTTGTGTCGAATGGCAGCAGTCTGTTTTGGGGCTTGTTTCTGCTGCAGCAAATAGAGAAGCATGCTGTTTATGATGGCAGTTAATGAGCATGCCACTATGCTCAAAGAAACTGACCACTGCAATAAGGGAGTGCCCCCTCACTACACAATCAGCTGTGTTTGCGGGGTGGTCCCTGACTGCAGCAGTCAATTACAGCTGCATTGTGTGGTGTTCCCTTTCAATAAACATGGCAAAAGCTTCTTTGTCAGCCTCTCACAGTCCCCAGGAAGCCGATGGACAGCTGCTGCCTCTTAGAGTCACTGGTGAAGCCGAGGGGGGAGCCCAATCCCCCTGTCGGCATGCTCCCTCCCCAGTTCATTTGCCGATGGGGTAGCCCAATCCCCATCAGCATGATGTGCCTCTCCCCCCATTTGTTGTGTGCCAAGGGAGTGCCCAATCCCCATCGGCTGATGCACTCTCCCCTCCAAGCACATTGTATGGCCGATGGGGTGCCCAATCCCTGTTGTCTCCAGACCCCCCAACAAGCATGCAGGTAGTCATGTGCTCCCCTACACACTGTATGGAAGATGGGGGGTGCCCAATCCCCGTAGGGTCCTCTCTCCCCAAAACAAACTTCCAGGTGGCATGCTGGGAGCCCACCCCAGCATGCCAAAGGTTCTGCATTGTCTTTTTTTTAAACCTGTGATAAAGAAAACCATCACTTATTGAGTCTCTTGCCCCTCCCCAAACCGCACCACACCTCTGCATACCCCACCTCCCACACCCCTCACCCATACTTACCTCCGGAGCCCTGCACAACAATCTTTGGTGGCCCGGGAACACGTCTGCACTCCTCAAAGCCGACCACGAACTGAAGAAATGCAGGTAAGCTGTATAATGGCATAAATGTTTTTTTTTTTCAACTTATGTGGATATCTCGGCCATTTTCTAAACTTTTGGCACCAAATTTTTAACACGGTGTTCTTGGGACCCCTCCTCATGAATTCAAGTCACTGTCATGGCATTATTCAGTCCAGAAAGGTGTTTTTACAGTCACTGCGTGGAATCACCTTTTGGGACCGATTAATGAAATGACAGTGTCACTGTTCATGAGATCGGCTCTCAAAAAGCCTGTTTTGCAAATCTGGTGAAAGAATTCAACAAAAATGACTGTGCTGCGAGCGTGCATTGCACAGTTTCCACGCACACTTGTAACTTTGTGAATTTGTAATATTTTCACTCCAGATTTTCAACATTGGCATTTTTTCATACCTCCTTATGAACAGTACAGCTGTCATTTTTTCACATCCTGGCTGAAATGTGTTTTCACTCATCCAGCGCAGAATAGCGTATTGCTATGGGAAATTAGTGTTTGGGAGAGATTAAGAAAATCACAGTGACACTGTTCATGAGCAGAGGTTCTAAAATGCCTGTGTTGAAAATTTGGTGAAAAAAGTCTGAAAAATGATCACGTTATGGGCGTGCATTGTGCAGTTTCTACAGATGCTTGTAACTCAGTGAATTTTTCATATTTTCACTCCAGATTTTCAACATTGCCATTTTTCACATCCTGCCCAAAATGTGTTTCCACACCTGTGGCACCAAATGGCATAGTTGCTGTGCAAAATCACCTTTCTGGATGGAATAATGAAATAATAATGCCACCGTTCATGGGGGGGGGGGTCCAAAAAGCCCATTTTGAAAATCTGGAGTGAAAATACCAACAAACGCCTGGGGTGTTAAGGCTTCCAAGCATAATGCGCACCCTATAGAGACTGACTGGTGACAGGGTTGTGACTTGGCTTTGTCAGCCGTAATGCTCACTGCATTCTACCTCCACCCTACAGCCACTGACAGGCATCAAGGTGTGCCTTGGGGTCTTCGGTCCTAAAGTTCACCCCATTCTCTTATACTGCACCCATCTTAGCTTATTTCCTTATGAAATAGGTTGAGCATAAGGGCTAAATACCCCAAAGCACACCACAACACCTGTCGGTGTCTGAAGGGTGGGGTGAGGTGGAATGGCATAAGTGTTATGGATGATGATCCAAAGGCACCCCCCAAAGCCTTTCAGTCTCTGCATGGTGGGGGGTAGGAGTTGGCGTTAGTTCACTACTACCATTCCTATCATGCATTTCTCTAACTCCTACGCTAGCAATGCCAATGCCAGCAAGCAAACATTCAGCATTGACAAATGCTTGTTTTCTGTAAATTTTTTCCTCATACACAATTGCAGCAGATGCATTATCATCAATTCGTGTCACACAGAGCCACTGAGGAGGATGTGGAGTGTGATGATGCAAATGATGCTGTCATCGCATCCTATCCTCGTCAGCAAGACCAACATTTTTTCATCAAGTTATTCAAAAATGTCTTCATCAGAAGAATCTAAAAGTGACAATGTCCTTTCATGTGGTGTAGTCTGAGGTGTGGTTCCCTATTCATTTGAGCCATTAGTCTTGGCAGCAGTTAATTCCTCAGCTGACATTTCAGTGCTACAGTCAGACAGCAGCTAGTCTGATGATGGTAATGGCTCGGATGATAGTGCAAGACTGATGAGTTTCCCATGGTAAAAATGTATTTCTTATCATTTTATCAACCAGTACACACAACATGTTTTCACTTATTCTAATGTTAGCACTACAAATTATGCCACAAAGTATGTGAATAGCTGGTATTGATAGACTTATTCTTTTTACACATGCTGCTTATGTACTTATGCATGTCAGTCTTTCCACAGTATTTCCATAACAAACGTTCACCTCTTTCATATGTCAGTATACTAGTTGTCTACATTACTCATCGTGCCAGAAAGATTACTGTTGCATTGGAGTTTGGGGGGATGGGGAGTGGGCAAGTGAGTGAGTTGTGATTGATGGTACACTGTATTACTATGGGTAATACTTCATAATGTATAATCTTTGTTTGTGGTGCGGGATGGATGTTTGCAACTGAGATCAGTTCTATGTGGTGGTGGTTTTTGGGAGGGGGTTTACCAGTATCCTACCGTGACTTTTCACTGGGAGGTGTATAGTCTTGTTATGTGGCGAACACTGGAAGGTTGCTTCACAGCTTAAAATACATATAGATTCTGTTTTGGTGAGGTGTTGGGTGTGCTTGTGGTTTACCATTTCTCTACCATGATGTTTACTTTACATCGACTGATGTATGCTTTGGTTTGTTGATGTACTGTTGCAGTGGCTCCACAACTGCATTACTGTTTTTTGTCATTGGTGGGTGTGTGTGTGTGTGTGGTCTTGGTACCTGGTGCCTTAACAATATATACTTTACACTGATGGCTGATGTTATGGTACTTGGGTACACGCTTTATATAGGGCATATGAATGCTGGAGATCTGCAACTACATTTAAGTTCTGTCTGAGTGGAGTTGAGGGGGTGGCATCGTGTGTGACTGGTGCCCTACCACAACACTTACTTTAACATGACTGATGTGTGTTCTGGTACTGCGGTACACGCCTTACATAGAGCAGATGGTTGCAGGAGATCTGCAACTAGATTTTAGTTCTATGGTACCTGGGGGACTAATGGTCTTGTCGACCCATGCTACACCACAATATTTACTTTACCCTGACTGATGGGTGTTGTGGTACTGGGGTACATGCCTTACATAGGGTTGGATGTTTACAGGAGATTCACAACTACATTAAGATTCTACGTGAGGCGGGGAGGAGACTTGATGTCCGGTGCTCTACCATGATATTTACTTTACCATGACTGATTTGTGTTCTGGTGTTGTGATGCATGCCTCACATATTTCTCTTTGAGCAAATACTTATTTATGTCTTATGTCTGTGTGTCAGTTTGTGTTATTATGGTGCATAGCAGGGAATATTACTATTTTGTGTTCTGAATAAACCTGATGGTGATAGTGTGTTTGTGATGCATGTTTAAAGACAAATGTATTTGATGAAATGTGTCTACATGTGTCAGGTGCAGTTTGCATGCATGTGTGTGGAATGTGCCTTGTGTTGAGGTGGTGATGTTTTTGAAAATGTGAGAAATGTGTTAAAGTGAATTCCAGAGTCGTCACAGAGGGACACAGTTGTGTGATGGCATGTTGTAAGTGTTTTGTGGTGGTGGTATACAGGAGTTTGTGTGTCTCATGTGTCACAAGGAATTTGACCATTTCTACCGAGAGACACATATTTGTGATTGAGTGTCTTCTATGTTTTGTTCTAGTGATTTGTGATGTGTTATAGTAGGGATGTAAGTTTGTCATGGATGAGGTTTTAATGACTCATTGTTTGTTCATGAAATCATCAGTAAACAGTAGTAAATGTTGTGGCACTGTCATCATTGCCACATTCCGATGACACTAGTGAAAGTCATGGAAGTCCTGAATAAAGATCAAACGTCATGGAATCAATGATGTGTATGACTACCATGACAAACTTACATCCCTAATTATAAGCAATTCTGATTTTGGCACTAAGTGATGCAGTTATGTGATGTCATGTGGTCATTGATTTGTGGTGTTGATGGGGTGGGGTGTTTGTGTTACACGTTGAAAGGAATTCCATGGTTAGCATGGTTGGATAATGTCATTTAATTGCATGTAGTTTTATTTGTCAGTGTTCTGTTTTCTGGGGGGAGGGGAGTGGAGGGTGGTGTGGCGAGTTTGAATTTGTGTGTAATGTATGTGAATGAATTCCATGGTTAGACTAGAGGAACAAATTCTAATGATGGCATGTGGTTGTACTTATCAGTGTTGTTTGTTGGTTGTGGATTTCAATTTGTGTGTTATGTGTGTGAAGTTTGTGTGATGTCACGTGGTTGAACTTGTCAGCTTCTACTGTTGGTGTATGTCATATATTTGTGATGTGTATGAATGAATTCCCCAGTTGTCATACTATTCAGATCAATATGACTGGTTACACACTTGCACTTCACCGACAGTTCACCTGTCACTCACACAAGTGAGGGAGAAATGGCAGTACCGCTGCACATCAGCATGGGTGTTAAACCTTGTGATCATATATTGATAAGACAGTTATGATCTTTAACACTGTAAGGTGCTGTCTGACCTGTTGGTATGCATGTTGTGGATGCTAAAAAAAAGGCCAAACAGAACCGTAACTTTACATTCGACAACATCAGATTTGTAAGTATTCCAATTTTCCAACTGACAGCATCAATGCATAATTTGGATGTTTATTGTCATACTTGGATCCATGCCCAGTGTCAGCATTTTGTTAAATAATCTGTTGACAGTCTCATTACACGTCTTGTATGCAATATGTATTTATATGTCTTATCTAGACATGTCATGTTTTTAATTAGATTTCAGGTGTTGCTGTGGGAATTATGTCCTCATGAAAACTCCAATTGAAGAACCATTGTTGCTGATATTGTACGGCAGAATCTATTGAGGTATTCAAGAAAAGACTGGTTAGTCACCTCATGAACCAGGGTAATTAAGGCCCCACCAAGGTGGGAGACAGACTCAACGGGCTAATACCTCCTCCTGTCTTACAGTCTCAGTATAGAACTCAGTAGAACCAATGAATTTGATAGATCATGAAAGTGGCACCCTGGATTTTTATCCAGTTGTCTCATCCAATATGTAATACGTTCCTCGTTAAAGGAATACATTGAGACTGATGGCCTTGTGGGTAACACGTTTTGAGATGAGTATGTATTTTTAAATAATTGCTGTGTTAATTCATCACCACTAAAACAATGACATATCTTCCCTCAGTTAGTTACTCTGTTCCCCTCCTTTATTAGTCTTTCATTCAAGTCATTATTTCTCAAACCATTATGTATCTGCTCCATGTCCATCTTATCCAGTAGGAGTGCCACAATACGGGTGGGGTTTGTGTCAGTTCATGTGCAGTGGTGGGCGAAGAGGGCTCAATCCACAGGCGGATTCGCGGAGTGCTCCACAATGCGAAGTGGAGTGCTTCGCATTATAATAAGGAATGCAAAGTCCATTGGAAGCACTGACTTCACGTTACTCCACCTCCCCAGGCCACTACTCTGCAAAATTTAAGGAGAAGTGCATTGCAGGCAGTGCACTTCACCTCACTTCGTCTTGTTTTTGAGCTCCAAAGGTGAATTTTCTCATGATTCATGGGATTTCAGGTCACATGGGCTCTATATTGAGCTGCACAGCCTCAGTTCAGGGTAGTATGAGTAGAAAGGAGTAGGAGACAATGTGCTCTATTAGCTGTATGTGATAGGAATCTTGTAAAAGCTGTTTAAAAAGCATTTTTGCTTTTTTTGGGGGGGATCCAACTTTAGTTCATCAATTGTAGGAAACCCTCCTGTGCTCATATCATCGAGCATTTTTGTTTTTGAATGTTAATTTACAACATTGAGTGTGTGCGGTGAAAGACAGTGAAAGTGTGCTTTGGGGGAGGGGACGTATCTGTGGTGTAGGTAGATTTAAGTTGGAGAAATAGTGATTTCTTTGTTTTTTGGTTATATTTTTGTTATATAACTGACTGTGTTAATGTACACACAGTAATATTGTTAGTAACAGTAGAAAATTTCTTGCTGTTGGTTGTGTGGATGTGGTACAGCAGTTCATAAGTTCAGGTTGTTTACATTACAAATTTACAATACGTAACGTGGCATAGTACTGAACTTTTGCATTTGCGACACATTCCTCATTCAACATTGTAGACAAACTGTTCTGTGTGTGTGTGTGTGTGCAGTGTTGTGTGCATCAAATAATACACCTTTTATTGTGCCACAGATTAGTGTAATTGCAAGTGCTGCAGTGTGAACCTTCTATCCACTGCAGCTGCCTAATTTTGTACTGCAATTGTGGTATCTGTTCTTAGTTTTGCTGCTTGTAGTTCTGTAAAAATGGGCACTGTCTTCATTCGGTACCGCCATATTCAAAAGGTATTTTTTACCAGATTGGATTGTTTTTGTGACCTCATCAGCACCACTGGTTACTGAAGTTGTTTTAATTCCATAACAGACTCAGAGTAGTCTCTTATCTGTTGCTGAAGCCACAGTTGTTTATTTGGCTTCACATCCAGTGTCTCTCCAATCAGAGAGTAAATGTATCAAAATCTGAATTTGGTTATAATATTTGTGGTTGATCCCCCAAAATGCCTGCAAGGAGACATGCAAGCAAAGCTGTTTCTTGCCATGGCAATGTTGGCAGTAAGATGCTCTGTGGGCGTGGTAGTAGTATGCAGATGCAGAAGTGCATTGCAGATGTGAGGAAAAGTATTTCTCCTGCAATGTATTTTACAGATCAATCAGTAGCTTCACTCATAGTTGGAGGAGATGATGTTTTCCCAGCCAGTGGTGTTAGTGTTACTGGTGTTAGTGGTGGTGGAGGTAGTATTAGTATTGTTGCGTCAAGTTCTAATTCCGACCAGTGTACCGTATCCAAAAATATTGACTGTGAAGTAGTGCAAGTGAGTGGCAGCGTAGATGATGTCATACTTCCCAGTAACATACCAGTAACTTAACCTGAGGATTCTGATGATCATGTCAACGATAGCATACAACGTGATATTCCATCCACCGTGGCACTTAACGTCATGCATTTTCCATGCAGTGATTCACAGTGTGGTGAAAAAATGTCAGGTGATTGTGGTGTAGATGCTGATGATGATGACGATGATGTTGCTGTTGTTGCAACATGCAGTCCACGTGCTAACATCCAAGCAGAAGATGTGAATGTGTGTGACCTTGATGAATATGATGATGATGATGTAATTGACCCCAGCTGGGAACCGGAGAAAAAGAATTTCAAAGTGGCTGTGTCTGAGTCTGTTTGCAGGAATCGCCCCCCTGTAAAAACTTGTGATTTACCAGTTTTAGTTGATGATGATGATGACCCAGTAATAATGATAGGTAGTCGTGGTGGTCAGTTGCAGTCCAGGTGTGCAGTGCCTGAAACATCACATGCCCCACCCCACTTCAGTGCTTAAAATAACAGACTTAAATAAGCCACATCATGGATAAGTTAAAAGCAGAGCATCACAATCTCTTGTTTGGGATTTTTTTGTTCAAGATACAAATGATGATTCAGTTGAAATCTGCCAGGTTTGCCATGTGCGTGTTAGTCGAGGTAAAAAGGGGAGCCATCTGGGCACAGGAGGACAGAATATGCATCTTAAGAATAGGCACTTGGCACTGTGGACCAAGCACAAGCTGGCAGCTAATACCACAGTGGGGCGTTCACCCGTATCACAGGCAACCATAGCCAGCATGTTATCCCCTTCCATGACTGTTAAGCCCAGTAGGAAATTAAACGTGTGCAGTAGTGAGGTAATAAGAGCAGAGGATTACTACAGGCATGATGAGGTGGAGGACCATAATGACTTTGAAATGTTGTCCAGTGCTGGTGAGAGTAGCAGTTTTTGTGGTGGTGGTGGTGAATGCAGTATGTCTAGTACAAGTGGTACATCAACCCCGGTTGGCAAATCTAGCAAAATAACTGCATTTCTGGGTTTGTCATCATCACCTGTGCAACTGTCTTCATCAAATGTCCACACTCCATGCCCTGCCAATGCCATTCATCACACAGCACAACCATTTGTGACCAACAACACACCCCGTGTAAAATGTTTGTTAGCCCACGTTACAGAGTCTTTTTGCGCATAAGCTGACATACCCCCCAATCATACAGTGTCACATGAACGCAATGCTGCTGTAGTGGAAATTCTGGCAATTGATCTTTTGACCTTCTCCTTTGTGGAGAATTCTGGGTTCTGGTGGTTTGCTGCACATGCCTGTCCAAAATGGAAAGTCCCATCCAGGACATACTTTTCTACCCATGCTGTCCCTGAGTTGTTCCGCACTGTATCCGACGCAGTCCTGGTGGGTGTCCAGGTGGAAGTAAAAGAACCCAGGGCACTCTTCGCAAAGAGTAGGGAACATTCCCGGTGTTCTGGCCAACATTCCCCTTCCCATAAGCCGGTTCATGCAATTATCCAGGCTGTGTGTGGGTGATGATGTGCGATATGGCCGCCACCACACATTCAGTCACTTCACTACCAGTCTAGCATTGCTTGTAAAGTGCTTTGGTTGTAAGAAAAGCGCTATATAAATGCAGATTCTTCTTCTTCTTCTTCTTCTTCTTCAGTAAGACATGCCCTTCAAAATTCCTCCTCTCCATTCATCCATTTAAGTATGGATATGTGGACAAGTGGCAAAACAGTGGGAAGTTCAAATTTGTGTATAACTGCACACTGGGAGCAGGTGTCAGGGGTTGTTTGTGATGTTGGTAGTGCGAATAATCGGTGCAGTAAGGTGGATTGTCGCGGTAGCAATCTTCCAGGAATTCAGCAGCATGCAACGATCGCTATGCGCAGTGTGACCTGTTCACACACTGGTGAGAACATGTTGAACATGGTACTGACTGAAATTGACAGATGGCTAAACCCTCTATCCCTGAGAGCTGGGTTCATAGCAAGTGACAATGGGTCAAATGTGGTGAAATGCATCATGAATGGTGGTTTTTTTTTCATGTTCCATGCATGGCCTGCTGTTTAAATCTTGTGGTTCAGGAGTTTCTGCAGAACTCTGATATAAAGGAAATGCTGACTGTTGCATGACATATCTGCTCTCACTTTTCAAGATCTGGAAAGGCCAGTGACCAGCTGCGGCAGTTGCAGATTCAAAACAGCCTGCCTCAGCATCGCTCAAAGCTGGAAGTTGTCACCCGATGGAACTCCACTTTACACATGGCAGAGAGGTTGCATGGACAATACAAAGCCATCTCAGAATATCTTGTTATGCACACTAGCCATGACAGTTCCGAGGTCTCCATGTCTATGACGACTTAACAGTGGCGCCTCATGGACTCTGTAATAACAATTTTGTGGCCTTTTGAACATGCCACACAGGCAGTGAGTGGCGAGTCTGCCTCCATTAGCCAATCAATTCCTCTACTGCGGGTGCAGAGGCAGACATTGGTGAATGTACAGCATAGCCTTGATGTTGCCGGAGACTGTGGTAACAGTGTGTTGCTGCAACACATGCTAACAGTATTCATCCAGAATTGTCACATTGTGAGCATTCTGCGTCATGACAACTTTGCCATAGCAACAATGCTGGACCCACGATACAAATGTGGAATTGCATCTGTACTGTAGGGAGGGCCTGAACAGGTAAAAAATGTCAGTGGTCAACTGGTGCACTTGGTTCATGGGGCACAGAAGTCATGTGCCAAGGTCAGCAAACCTCAGCAGCATAATTTGGCTGAAGGTGTACCTGGAGGACCATCAAGCATATCCTGCAAGGGGAAGGGGACTGCAGTTCCAGGTGGTCTGTCATCCAAAGTGGCTGGCATCACCCACTTTGGGAGGCTTTGTCCCAAGTGGGTATTTGTGAAATAAATGATTCGGGACAACAGGGTGATGCATCAACAATTGGGGCACAGAGAACTGTTGAGTCATATTTGTCTGAAAACAGGCATCTGGCAATAACTGAAGATCCTCTTTTGTACTGGAGTGGAAAGGTCAGTGAATGGCCAGAGCTAACTGCAGTGGCACTGAAGTACCTCACATGCCCACCCTCCAGTGTGAATATTGAGAGGGTATTCAGCTCAGCAGGTACATAGTCAGGGATCATCGGACAAACCTGTCTCCTGCAAATGATAGTTTGCTAACATTCATTAAAATGAATTTATTATTATTTAGCGTTTGTGCACTAGACAAACACATGCCTATCTGAATGAGATGCACTTACCAGCAGAGACTGGAACCTCAGTATTCATACCCCGGCCGAGTCATGGTGGTCTTGCTTATGTGGAAATGGAGCATCCTGGTGGCACTGGCAGTGGCTGCCTGAAATGGCCCACCACTGACATAGACGATGACACAATGAATTTCCCAGTGGTCAGACGTCAGACATCGATGACTGTGAGGGCAGTTTTCTTTATGAGGATGATGATGTGGTTAATGTTGGCAGGTTTCAAACTGAAATTTTTAAAAGGCAGTGTGCCCTCCCATGACCACCACCACCGGGACTGATGTTAGCCACTGCCAGCATGAGTCTGTCTGACCCCTGGACCACCACCACCGGGACTGATGTTAGCCACTGCCACCACTGCCACCATGAGTCTGTCTGTCCCCCAGACCACCACCACCGGGACTGATGCTAGCCACTGCCACCATGAGTCTGTCTGCCCCCCAGACCACCACCACCGGGACTGATGTTAGCCACTGCCATCACTGCCACTATGAATCTGTCTGCCCCCCCGAACCACCACCACCACTGGGACTGCTGTTAGCCACTGCCACCACTGAGCCTGAGTCTGTCCATCCCCCCAGACCACCACCATCAGGACTGCTGTTAGCCACTGCCACCACTGAGCCTGAGTCTGTCCATCCCCCGGGCACCCAACATCAGCACCCCCCCCGGGCTGCGGTGCACATGCAACATACAGAAGTTGTTTCATTAGATGACCATGACCATCATTAACAACCAGACTCGAGAAGGATGCAGACAAAATCTGTGAAGAAGTAACAAAATAAGAAACAATTACAGACAAACCTGCAAATATGCTTCCTCCCACCCAAAAAAATAATACTTACCTTCATGTGCTTGAGAGTTATCTATTACAAATTTCTACGCAAAAAGTTCTCATCGAGCACTGGAATGTGCACACCAACAGTATCTGTGACCTTTGATAAAGAACAATACCATGAGTAGATGTCCATGTCAACCCCCCTCACCTACAAAATACAGAAATATGCATCTATATATATCAACTCACCAAGGCTACTGTTAGTGTACAGACAAAGAGCACCCTTCCATCCAGTTGAGATGATCTAACATTGCATTTGCTCAAATCGCAGCACACATTGGAGCAGCAACAGTTCGCTCATGGTCATCATTTTATTCTGGGGCACTGTGCACATGAGAGACTGAGCAATAAATTCTGGGGGACTTTGCATGTGGTGTGATGATCCCATTTCACTTCCTTAGCACTTGTCAATTTTCTGGACACAAGGTGGATGCATTTTGGTCATGCAGAAAAAATTTGGGGACTCTGTGGGATATTGGGTACATGAGTGACTGCGCAATAAATTCTGGGGGACTTTGCACGTGCTGTGACGATCCCATTTCACTTCCTTAGTATGTGTCAATTTTCTGGACATAAGACAGATGCATTTTGTGTGTTGCGATTGTGAGCACATAATGTCATACTTAAATTATAAATTAAAGCAGCATTGCAACAATGTGCTGGCAATTCTGACCTATACTTTTTTATACTATTTTATATTACCGCTGTTGCCGACCACTAGTTACCTCATGACTTGTATGATACCCTTCTTTTTGCAATTTGTGTCTGCTTTACTACTTTTTCTTGTGTCTGAAAATAAAAAAGGAGTACACCATTTAATATTGTTCTGAGCTGGTTCTTATCACTATTTTCAGCTGTTTTTGAACAACTATTGTTCTGTGAGGTCATAAAACACTGCCTGCTGCATAATTGTTAATTTGACAACAGAAGTAATATATAACAACTGATGGAGAAAAACAGTGCAAAATACTGACGAAGACCTGTTCTGCACCATATTAAAAGGAGTGTTCCTTTTATTATCTCAGACATGAAAAAAAGTACTAAAGCAGACTCAAATACTGGAAAGAATAGTATCATACAAGTCAGGATGTAAGTAAAGTGGCAATGTAAAATAGCATAAAAAAGTATAGATCAAAATTTTCAACAGATTGTTGCACTGCTGCTTTAAAGAGATTCACCAAGTTACATAGCTATGGATGGTATTGTACCCAATATATTGGTGCCTAACCTCAAGGGGAATCTTTCTTGCTCCACATGTCCTTAAATAGTGCAATACTTTTCTGGCAAAAACTTTTGTAATTTTGGTAAACCGGGTCCTGGAGGACTTCCCATTCTGAAGAGCCGCCCAAGTTCTTCCCCTGCGCTCAGCAACATTGTGGTGAAAAGTGGGCACATTTCGACTAACAAGAGCCTTGTTAATCAAAATGTGCCCACGTTTCACCACAAACTGACCATTATAACATAAAGAAACATTCGGAAAGCTGCCGGCCATTCGCTATAATAAAGCACACCCCCGTGCTCTTCCTGGCATCATGTCATAACATTGCTGATCACGGTTACGGAACTTGAGCGGCTCTTCAGAACAGGAAGTCCTCCGGGACCAGGTTTACCTAAATTATGAATGTTTTTGCCAGAAAAGTATTGCACTATGGAATGCAAGGACATGTGGAGCAAGAAAGATTACCCTGGAGGTAAGGCACCCATATAAGGAGCATGTATGACTGTATGTGCATGTATATATTTAAAGGGAAGCAGTCAGCAACAGGAGCACTTGCTGGTGTGTAAGAGTGGATTACCATTCCTGGAAAGTTTCCCATGTGCTATTTTCCATCCATTTCATGGGACCTTCTCAACACAATAATGGAACACACACACTGCTTCTTTGTATGGTCTGGTTTACCCCTGCAGGTGGGCAACAATGAAACTGGTGGGATTTGGTGAGAGGATGAGGTAGGTTAGTAGGGCCTGCATGATTAAATATCCAGCTGCAATTTCCAGTTTCATAGGATCCTATGCACACATTGCTTCTTTGAATGGTCTAGCTGATCACTACCATTGGGCAACATTCAACGTGTGTGATGGGGGGGTTTGTACGGTGTGCATAACCTAGTGGCCTTTTGCTATTTCCCATTTCCTGTGACTGTCAACACACAGTAATTTGGCATACAGTGCTTCTTTTTCTGGTGTTATTTACACATGCTGGTGGGCAACACTCTAGTGGTAGTGGGAGCGGGTGTGGTAGGGTGAGAATGGCTGAGTGAGCAATTGCTATTTCCTGTTTCCTGTAAACATCTCCAGGCACACACTGCTTCTTTTTATGGTCTTTCTGACCCCTGACAGTATGCTACATTCAACTGGTGGGATTTAAGGAAGGGGGTTGCTTACTAGGACGTGGATGTCACACTCACCAGTGGTAGTGGGGTTATGCAGCAAAGTATGCATGACTGACTATGGAGTTGCTATTTCCTATTTTCTGGGCTCATACCCTCACACCAGCAGGGCACACATTGAGTCTTTGCATGGTCTGGCTGGCCACTGCTGGTGAGCCACAATCTGGTGGTAAGGGGGTGGCGGAGTAGGAGTGCATGACTGATTGTGCAGGTACTCTCTCCTTTTTCCATGGACAATCCACACACACCAACAATGCTTCTTTTGATAGTCAGACTTTCCCTTGCCAATGGTTCATATTCAAATGGGTGGAGGGTAGGGCTTGGCAACATTTATCTTTCCCCAGTAAAATTCTGGTGAAATGCTGACTTAGCTTCCATGAAATTTTGCAGAATTTCCAGGAAAATTTTGTAAAATGTTGCCAAAATTGTAATTTCAATTATTTTCATCTAATTTAAAACATGATAGACTAAATTGCAGCAGGTTTGGTACTCTGAATTTACCAAGGCCTGTACTGATGTGTACTAAGTTTCAGATCTCTGTCTTTAATGATGACCGAGTTATAAGCCTTCACACATTCAAAAAGCTTAAAATTATACTTTGCAATTATGTAAACAGCAGAATCTCTAAAGTATTAGCCCAAATTGCACCATGTTTATTATGCTGACCTTAACAAGGCCCATACATATGTGTTACAAGTTTCAGGTCTCTATCTTTAAAGGCAACTGAGTTATAAGCCTCCAGACTTTTGGAAAGTTTAAAATTACATTATGTAAATTCAAGACTTTTAAGCCCCTATAACTTTAAAACTAGATAACAGAATATCACCAACTTTCTTAGGTTAATGGATGGTAAGTATTAGGCTTTCAGGCCACCCCCATGGCCCAGCAGCAGAGTGTCAAAGTACCATGCTGAGGACCCAGGTTTGGAAGCAAACCCAGGAAGTCATGTCATGAGGCAGGCAATAGCTGAAACAACTGCTGCTTGGTATAGCATATACCATTTGTAGGAGGCTCCATAGGGACAGTATAGTGGTGCTGAGTGTAAAGTCTCGGGTGATGATCCATAAAGAATAGTCATGGACATCACTGTGCATTACCCTGAATTCCTGCAAATATGCCAGATAACCACTAGAAATCATTGACTTTAACGACTTGTGGACGCACATGCACATGCAGCATTCTTTCTGTACAGTGCCACCTGCTGGCTCTTTAACAACTCTGTAAATAATAATGTATATGTTTACTATGTGAAAGACATGGCACCAAGTGATGCCAAGCCTTGCAACTAGTTCCAACTTAGGCCATTGTGACACAAATATCTGGATATCTTTAGTCATGATGGGCACGATGCTGGGCATCACTGTTGCAGGAGTGTTGCAGGGGTATTGCAGAGCCATGGTGGCAGTGCAGGGAAGGTGAGTCAGTGGTGTTTAGTGCTTTATGAAGTTAAATTCCCCCAAGTGGATTGCTAGTGGCATTATTTATTATGCACCCATGAATCTCTGAACAAATTTTGCTAAGTAATTTCTAAAGTATCAACAATGAATTTTAGTCTGCTAAAACACATTTATCAAGCTTAATTAGATTCCAGGCTATATTTACTTTGATATACATGGCAAATCTTGAGTGTATTCCAGCAATAGTAGTGGAGCTGTAAACATCCAAATATTTTGAAAATGTTTACACGTTTTAACAAATAAAATGTGAAACTTTGAATCCCTGTAACTAACAAGTTAAATAACCAGTTACCTCTCTATTTAGCAGATTGTATGGTTATTCCAAGAAAGTATGAATATAAATTTTCAATTATCAAGCTCCAAATGTGGTTAAGTTGTAACTTGTAAGCACAGAAATATTTTCTGAAATGTTCACATGAATAATAAATAGCCAGATTTGAACCCCTATACTGTCCCCTCCCATCATGCAAATATCATGAAATTTGAAACTTTTTTAGGACTTCCCCAAGCAATATGTGTTGCAAATTGAAGATCTCTATCTATAATACTATCTAAGATGTGACCAATGTTTTGAAATTTCAGAGAATTTCATTAAAATTCCATGAAATTAGAATTTTCCAATTTTGATCAGCCCTAGTGGATGGGAAGGGTGTTGGATGGTAGGCCATGCATGAGTGAGCTCCAGTTGCCATTTCCCATTTTGTTGGAGCATCCCCATACATCAACAATGCATGCACTGCTTCTTTGTAGGATCCAGCTTTTGCCTGTCATTGTGCCACACTCCATGGGTGGGGGTGTGGGGTAAGGGGTGGCTCTTGTGATAATATAGGCATGGCAGGAATAGGTGGTTGTCTTACATCAGAGCAATAATAATGATATTGTCCTGTTTTCTTGGACCCTCTACACACAGCAATGGCATACTCCTCACATCAAGTGATGATCCAGTTTATTCCTGTTGGGGGCCAAACTCCAATGGAGGGGGTGGATAATCATGACTGAGTGGCCAGGTTCTAGTTCCCATTTCCTGTGACACTTTCCACATACCAATGGGATGAACAGTGCTTCTTTACATGGTCCATATTACCCTTTCTGGTGGTGAACGCTGGACGGATGGGATTTGGGGGATGGGGATGGATTAATTGGGCACGCATTACTAAATTGAAAGGTGCTATTCCCTATATCCTGGGATTCTTCCCACACACCAGTGGGGTACACATTCATTTTTTGTATGGTCCAGCTGACCACTGTTGGTAGGCCACAGTCCAGTGGTAAGGGTTTGGTGGAGTACAGACTGCATGGCTGACTGTGCAGGTATTATTCCCTGTTTAAGGTCAAAGGGGTATGCAAATCCCAATGCAGGACTTGGGTGCATGGCAAAGGTCCCATTACCCAATGTAGAAAGCAACAAAACAACTGCACTCCAAGGTTAAGTACTGGCAGTAATTAAAGAAACTGGCTTAGGCTGTTATGAAGTTCATTCATTGATTTATTCAAGATATGTGAGGGTAGTACAACAAAAGGCTGACAACAGAGTGACCTCTCGCAGACACTACTCCATGTGCTCCTACACTTCGCCAGATAAGGCTTCATCATGGGTTGGGTACCTGGACAGACTGACACTGGGTTTTTATCATTTGAACAACATTGTGACAAACATAATGAAAATCAATAGGATACAATGTATCACAATGTTAAGTATTGTTGTAAAAAACACAGCACAAGGATAAATACACATATTAACCTTCAAATAGGTAAGCAGCCCTGGTGTTCTTCAAACAAGAATACCCATCATCTTATGCTAAAAAATCAATATGAAATGGTAGAAAAAATAGAAACAAATAAATGTGCTGCAATATTATTACAGCTCCCAAACCCTGGGGACAGGGGAGGGGAATTTATTAAGAATTTTCGGAAGGCAAATTTTTATCGTATTGCACGTTAACTATAATTAGTAAATATTCTCTTGTCTATCAAAATGAAATCTATGGAAAATGAATGCTAAAAAGAGATATCATGTTAATTACACTTCAAAACCTAAAACAAAAACATCCCCCATGTATTTGGAAGCAAGTAGCATGTTCACAAACCAGACCTCATATATTTTAGAGATGCCCCAAACCGAAATGTGGCTGTAAAGAAAATTTATGTAAAAACTTTCAAAAGGTTTGTTTGTCAGACAGCCCAAAATGTCTATAGGAAGAATGTTTGAAGAGGTGGAGAAAGATGTAAAAATTACATTTTTTTCTTCAGAAAATTTAAGGTTTACACAATGTGACATTTGCCTATATATCAAAATATCAGAAAACCATATATCTATCAAATTCAAAACTTCTTACCCATCTTCGAAGTGCAAAAGCAAATAAAGATATAGGCAAGAACATAAATAACTACAAAAAAAACCTAAACCCAACATAACAAAGCTTAACATAGCTACCCCATTTTCTGTGACACTCTAAGCATGCAAACATGCCATACAATGCTTCTCTAGATGGTTAAACGTACCCATGTCAGTGGTCCACATTCAACTGGGTGGGTGGTGTTGGGTATTAGGACGTGCAAGAACAAGTGTCCAGTTGCTATTTCCTGTTTCATGGGAGTATCCCCACACACCAACAGCGTATACACTGCTTCTTTGGAGTATCTGGCTTACCCCTCTCTGGGTGCCTCACGTGGAGTGAGGCACCCCTCTCTGGGTGCCTCACTCCACGTGCAGGGGGCCTGGAGCATAGCACAACATTTTTGGGAATGTGTGCAAGGAAGACTAGGCAGCTGTCATCTATTAAGGCAATACTGTTCTATTTCCTATTTTCAATCAATTACAAAGCACCTTCATTTCCTTAGGTTCTACAGGTACATGGCCTACAGAAAATCTGTTTATTTGACATGGGAAAGAGTCCTTCCATCATGTGCAGTGAATGCCATCAGAGAAAACTTCCTTTAGAAGCCTTCATTGTATTCAGATATGCATAACATGTTATGATTAGAGTATGGACTGTGATGTTGCAGTTTATTTTGGTCATTGGTCATTTGGTCATTCATGTTCAGTTAATGTAATAGGGTTATGTTGTTTTCAAAATTTATGATAAGTAATGTGTTTACTATGAAAATACTGTGTCACTTATGCTGGTGTATATCACAGCTACGTCTTCTACATGCAAACCATATGAACATGCACAATCCTTTTTAAATAATTGCTAAATCACACATGCCCCCACAATGCAAAGCAGCATGGGCTACACATGCAAATCACCACAGAATATTATGCTGGTTCAACTTTAAGCAGAAATGCATGGTGCCAAAAGGCCTCTCACACAGTTTGTATGTGTAGCTCATGATGCTTTGCATTGCTGGGGCATGTGTGATTTTGTATTTCTTTGAAATCTGAATTCCCGGCCAAATGCTCTTTGGGGTAACCACTGCCTCAGTGCTTACGCACAGAGGTTCTTTATCCTTTTTAAATGTTCACTTATATGAACATAAGAACATATGAATGTGCCAACAGAAACAGACCACCCAGTCTATCTACATCTGCTTGAGTATGCAGCTAGCATCCTTAGTTTGCAGCTGCACCACCCATCCCATTTGTCATCCCACTGCTGCACCCCACCTCTCCCACCCTCACTCTCGCCTGCTCCCTGTCCCATGCCCTTTTAAAGCTGTTCTTAGATTTACATGACGTCACCCATTCTGGTAGTGTGTTCCATTTTGCTACCACCCTCTCTGTGAAATAGTGTCTTCTCATTTCCTCCTAAATCTTCCCCCCTCTATTCTTAGCCCATACCCTCTGGTGTCTCTCCCCCTCCTTAGCTTAAAGACCCCATCTGCCCCATCCATATACTGATTCCCCTCAGATACTTGAATGTCTCTATCATGTCCCCCTGTCCCTTCTATCCTCCAGAGTGTACTTATTCAGGTCTCCCAGCCCGCTCTCATAGTCTGTCCCCTCCATTCCACATAGCATCTTAGTTGCCATCCTCTGCACCCCTCCCAGTAGCCTGATATCATGCTTCAGGTATGGCCTCCAAAACTGCACATAATACTCCAAGTGTAGCCTTACCAGTGACCTGTAGAGGGGCAAGATCACCTTTCTTCACCTGGACAAAAAACCCTTCGCTATGCACCTCGAGATTTTGTTTGCTTTTGCAGCCACTGTCTTGCACTGGGCAGTATTGTTCATGGTCTCTGTTACCATTACCCCTAGGTCCTTCTCCTTCTCAGTGATCCCCAGCTTATCACCCCACAACAGTATTCTCTGCTTGGGTTCTTTGCTTTGAAGTGTATAACCTTACACTTTTTGCATTGAACCCCAGCTGTCACCTCTCTGACCACTCTTCTAGCTTGCTTAGGTCCCCCTGCAGCTGCTTCCATCCCTCCTCTCAATCCACCACTTCTCCCATTTTGGTGTTATCTGTGAACAGACTTACCTTGCTCACCACCCCGTGTGCAATGTCTGATATGAAGAGCCCACATAATACTGGTCCCTGTACAGAGCCCTGTGACACCCCACTCATCACTGGCTTTGGAGCTGAGAGCTTCCCTCCCGCCACCACCAGCTGCAGCCTCCCACTCAGCCAGCTTGTTATCCAGTCTGCCATTTTTGCACCTACCTCTATACCAGTTAGCTTCCCTCCAAGTTGCCCATGAGGCACTGAATCGAAGGCCTTGCTGAAGTCCAAGTAAAGAACATCCACCACATGACCCTTATCCAGCTCACTTGTCACCCAATCATAATATTGTCAGGCTGGTTTGACAGGACTTCCCAGAAATGAACCCATGCTGCCTCACATCCTGGAGGCCATTATCCTCCAGGTACAACACCTTACCTTTAAAGAAATGCAAATAAATACTTTCCTTTAGTATCACTTTCACACTATGGAGGTGAGACATACCAGATGATAATTACCCAGTTTGTCCCTTGGTCCGCTCTTGTGTAACAGTACTACATGTGTCATCCTCCAGTCAAGTGGTACACATCCAGACTCCCGTGAGGTGCTGTACAGATCCACCAGTGGCTCCACCAAACACCTCCGCCATCTCCCCTCAGCACCCTGGGGTGGATACCATCCAGCCTTGGTGCCTTGTCTACCCTCAGTGCCATCAGTCCCTATAGGACTCTGCCTCTCTCAATCCTTCCATCTGTTGCCTCCTCTCCCCCCCCATCCCCACCATCCCAGCCCAAGGTGGTAGCGGTCCCCCCTTTTCTTCCATGAACACTGAGCAAAAGTATTCATCCAGCGCTTCCGCCTGTTCCTCCCCCTTTTCCATCCACTCCCCACCCATTTTTATCCTCACTATTGTCTCCTTGTACTTCCTTTTCTCACTGATGTATCTGAAAAAGTCTTTCTCCCCCCTTTAATTCTCTATGCTAATCTCAGCTCCCTCTTGGCCTTGGCTTCTCTCACTTTTCTGGTCACCTCCCTGGACCATCTTGCATACTCCTCCTTGTCCCCCTTCCTACTCCATCCTCCTATACCTCTGGTGTGCCTCTTGTTTTACCCTCACCACCTCCACTACCTCGCTGTTCAACCAGCATGGTTTCCTTGCTCTGCTCTACTTACTCTGTGTCTTGGTGTAGGCTTACGTTGACTCTGTAATCCCCCATTTAATAATATCCCATTTCTGCTCTGGGTCCATCTCCTGCCATATGCCCTCCAGTTTCCCTTTCAGTACTTCCCACATCCTCCCAAAGTCCGTCCCCCTGAAGTTTGCCACCCGGGTTACTGTGTTCTCTGGCTCCCTGCACATTGTGATATTAAACCACACCATTTGGTGATTGTTGTCTTGTTTTAACACATGCAGAGTACTGTTATGTAAGCTACTGATCAATTATTTTTAGTATTCCTTTTATATGGTAAGTGCCTGGCAGTATAGATAAGTGTGAGATGGTTGTAACTTTGGCCACTGTTATTTTAAATGCTGTAACCTAATAACATTTTTTGGGTGGCCATTATTTTTAAGTGCTAAAAAATACAATTTTTTTCTACCGGCAGGCATGTATACATTACCTTTTAAAATAAAGTATCAAAACCACTTTCTTTTTTTTTATTTTTGCATTGGCTATTATACACATGACTATGTCCTGCACTGTGGCAACACAACTGTGACATTTCCTGCAATACATTACTTTTTATACAGAATATTAAATATGTATTGATAGCTTTCTGAGTGATGCATTCTTGGCTAGTTTTCTTTACAGTGCAGTGGTGTTGAGTTCCTGCTCAAAAGCACTGCTCGGTGGTGTACAGTACCACCAAAAATCATAATGGCACAATATTAAAAAATATGAATATACGCTCTTCCATAATCACTATAGATTTAGTCTATTCATGAATACTATCTACTTGTTTGCTGGACTGGTACTTTGCAGCATTTGTTGGCCAAAACTGCATCGTTACTGCTGTTCTATGAGAATGTCTTCTATTCTTTCATTATATACACCTAACAAAAATTTTAGGAATAACAGAATCATTTTGCCATTTACTGCCTCTAAACATGAGGTATACCTATTTGCATGTCATAAGACATGTTCAGTATGCTGAACACAGTATTAAAGTTTTTTCTCTGATCCATATGTGCACTCTGACTTCTGTGAACTTTCTTTACAATACATGTACTGGAAATATCTATGTTTATATGTAATTCTACAAGAAATGTAGTTTGTGACAGTGCACTTTTGTACATTGTGCAGTTATTTGGCCAACATGCATTTTCATTCAAAGTGGGCATTTTCACAACACTAATGTTAATGTTTCTCACTGATGGCATGTGAAATAATGTTTACATATTATTATACTGACTGTATGTGCAGTTCATACATGCACAAGTTAGACCAGCTTTTCCCTGGTCTAACTTGCACCATTTGGGGACCCTTTTTAGGAGGCATGTGCCAAAGCTTTTTGTCGCAACTGTACCTGATGTTCTAAAATCAGGTGTAGCTGTGTCAAAGGAGTTTGCTGCAGCTGCACCAAAAAAAAAAAAAGATTTGACAGAAGGCTTGACACAAGACCTGGGTCGCCCTTTGAAAATCGAGCCCAATGTGTCTGCGTTATTCAGTTCAGATATTTGTGTTTATTTTCAGAAAGCACAAACTGAAGAACTTTAGAAGAATGGTATGATGTTTGGTAGTTTTGTGTTATTGGAAACAAATTTACATGAAATAATATTTTTTATCCATATTACACTGAGCTACTAATATTTGGTCACTACCTGAGCGTACCCGTGGCAAATAAACATGTAGTAACGTGTGGTACATGTTACTCCACACTGCAGTTTAACCACTTAACTAATAACATTTTTGTAATATTAAGTTTTGAACATGTCTAATGTTTCAGTAAACATGTACACTTTGTATAGGTACACACTGAGTAACCTGCACACATTTGACTATATCCATGTCAAAAGTCCACAACAAAGTTTAGTGGAGTCCATTACACAAAAAATGTCATTAGACATGGTGATTTGGCATCAAGTAGTACAGCACTGGACACTTATTAAATGTAATACAAGCACCCTTAACATGTATAATTGCCTACAAAGTAAAATGCTGTTATACAGTATGTGTTTAGAGTGCATTGCTGCTCAAGATTGCTTTCTGTAGCTATTAGTTGCCCTGCAGCCCCTTCCCCACTTTGTGTTATCAAAGCGATGTTTCATGGGTGGGGCTATAGCAGACGTGGTGCATCTTCAAGGGAAGACAGAAGAGTGATCATAGGTAATGTTATTTAAATAACTAGAGGACATATGAATTAAAAAATTTAAAATATTGGCAAGTTAGGTCCTCGGGCAGGCAACCCCTTGTCATGAAGTGCCTGACCCAATGGAATAAAGGCATCAGCCTGTTCACTATGGTGCATTAACTCTTCAGGTCAGCAATGCTGACTGACAGGAATGATGCAGTCTTATCGCAAACTTAGTGTATGAAATATTTCAATAGAAATCTCACTTGCAATGAAAGAAACTTTCAAAACATGCAGTTACATCATTTTTTTTCCTATCTTTTATGCCAGAAATATCAAACTACCACTAGCTAGTTTATCACCCACTAGTGGTGATATGACACTTGGCTCAGCCTAGTGTCACCTAACCCCCCTAAAGCATGAATAACAGACTTACAGTATATGGTTAGGGTATGTTATGTAAAGAATTCGATTGCTGCCCTATTATTGTTGTGCACATTCTAAAAGTTGTTGTGCACATTCTAAATGTTGCTGTGCATATTCTAAAAGTTGTTGCGCATGTACTAAATCATATTGTGCATGTTCTGCGATCAACACTCATGAGCCCCTAATTAATATTCATGAGCTCATGGGCTGTCTGCCACCTAATTGGTCCAAATGGCCGAGTTTAAATAGAAATGAAAACAAAAATGGTGGCGCTGCTTAGTGAGCGGCTCGCTGAAATGGTTAGGACATGGACTTCCTACTCAGCTCTCTAAAGTAATTTGATTGCTTTTTTTTTTAATTAATGTATTGGTTCTGACTGCTTCCATGAAACTCTACACTGTCAAGAGTGACCACAAAAACGGACTTCTCTGAGCTGCCAGTTGCTAGCGGAAACACAATAGGACTGCACCAATTGACTCTGCAGCAGACCGTGCTGCTGACAGCAACTACAACAGTAAACACAAGGTATGAAACCTTGTTACCTGAAAATGCCAGCAAATTTCACTTTTTTTCATTGGGAGGACTGTATACTATAAAAAATAAAATGTGGGTGAGCATACACAACTCGCCTTGTGTTTCCATCTCGGGGTCGAAATACCAGCATGGACCTCTCAAGCTCCGCTCTCGAGGTCCATACGCTATTATCTTGAGCCCTCGATGGAAACACAGGCTCATTGTGTATGCTCACCCATACTTTATTCCTTATATTATAATACCTGGTCATGCCTTATTGCTTAATTAAATACTTCATAATGAAACTGGTGTACTTATCTATACACTGATGTCCAGAAGAATGAATATTGTTGTACCAAAAATAATACAGTATTTATGATTTAAAAAAAAACACCTGTAAGTTGGACATCTATAATAGTTGCACACATTAAAAACACTGTTAACACACCAAAACAGTGCAACCACTCATGATGTATGAATATCCCCTCCTACCACTACATCATGAGTGGCTTGACTATGTTGCTGGTGTTCCAGTAACAAGTAAAGATACAGTGGTAGTTGACCGAGGACCATAGACAAACACATTTTTCTGTTGTTACATCACTTTGGTGAGCAGTCTCTTTTCTATTTTAATAAAGGAAAAACGGTATTGTAATACAAATATCAGCTATATCTTCAATCTCAACATAGTTTGGCCAGTCATAATGTATTTTTTTTTTAAAGTATACACATTTTGACACCTACTGGGGTGTTGACAGCATCTGTTTATTATTACTACATCCCTACACAAAATTAACTCAACAAGGTCATCCAATATTTAAATCATGCCACTAAATCATTGGTACATATTTATGCTTGTGTAAATTTACATATCGTTAAGACTCATTTGATTGAATACAACAAAACATAGGATGACTAGAAATGAAACTCACTGTAAGTCGATGGTGCTTTAACCTCTTTATACAGAGGTGCACCACCCTGTGAATTATGAAAATATATTTCCAATTTTGGTTGACTTTCTTTTGTATTCTCCTGAGACGAGTTGGAATTTTCATTGAAGTTTAATACTAAAATCAGAAGCCTGAAACACAATATGGGCTAATAATTAAATAGAGTTATCTGGTGTAAACAACATTAATACACAAATTCACTAAACTTATGGTTTCTGGTGTATAGTCTTGCATAATGGATTTTTTTCTTTTGATTGGATGCACATGCACAGCCGTAAAAATAAATGAATCATCAATTGTTGTTATGCACAAATCCAGCAGTTACTGTGACATTAAAAACTGGAAATAACAGACAATAACTCCACTATTCAATTGTTATCACCAGCGCTCCATACAGAGCAATATTAAACAACAACCATGGCGTCAAGTGCTATACATGGATACCCACATCACCCAAACACAACTCTCATGCCAATATCACAGTACAGCATATCCCCATTACCCTACTGTCCAACATTTACTGGCAGAGAACTATGTTGTATAACACAGAACTCCTCTGACATCCACGACAACAAGTGGTATGAGAAGTTAGTGAGCACATGTAATACATGCTTCTACAGTATGCAGGATCACTGATAGGGCATATGCTGAAGATCCACATAGGATAGAGAAGTGCTGTGCTGACCCGGCCTGATGGCACTGAAGGTTGAGGTGCTGTTCACTACACCTCACACCACACCAGTGACCCGAGTTTGGGAATGAGCCTGGGTCACCAGGGGTCATCGGGGGGAGAGAGGACTGAGTGTCCAGAGGACTACTCTCCTCTCTCGGGGGGAGGGAGACTTGTCATCCTGCTTGTTAACTGCCCTCTGGAGGGCAGTATGGGTTGGGAGGCTCAATCCAACATCCTCACATCAGTGGGGGGGGCAGGGAAAAATGGAGGAAAAATGAGCTTGGCAGGCTCAGTGATGGTCTGCTGCTCCTGGGGGTCATCCCCAGATTCTGGATTGGGTCTCCAGGAGGGAGGAAGGAGAAGCTGGCAACCTCCTTCCTGGCTCTGCCATGGGGGGAAATCTGCAGGGGAACTATTAGGAATCAGCAGGTATGTGAGCAGTGGGACCGGAGAGAGAGAGAGTCCCTCCTTCAGGAGGGCTGAAGCTGCCTGCCAGGGCTCTGGAGGATAAAAACCTCTATGAAAAAAAAAATAAGAAGTGCTGTGCCGGTACCATACTAAGGTGTCAGTGAGCACAGAACATCATAATGATGGAGGGTTGGGGGGTGTGGAGGTGTGATGGTAATGTACAGGTCATTTTAGGGTTCGCCATGGTAGGGTTGTTGGTAAATGTCGAACAACGAGAAATTCTGTTACAGGATCAGATGGTCAGATTGTGGTTGGTGGTAAACACAGGAGTACAAGGTAATTTACATAAATGAATGTCCTGGACAATTAGCAATTAGGAATAAACAGCATAGACATGGCATGAGATTCTTATGAGTAATAACACTGTGTTTTCACATATTCACTAGTTGGTCACCTTGCTTTCACTGAATCATAACTGGAGTGACTACTCTTGAGTGCAAAAAAATATATTACAGCTTTGTGATATGTTTCTAGCAATGAGGTCTGCTCCGCTGGTGAAAGATTCAGGATGTCTTTGCAAAGCATCCTAGTGTTTGTAATTATGGCTAACTCCTTATAAACCCTAATTCCAGTACAAAAAAAAGTAAATAAAAATAAAATTACCTGGGAAATAGAAATGTTTTTTTTTCATCTTTTAACATGCCATGCAGCTATTAACACTAAAATATTACTTTTCTGTTTTATGCAGAACCTTAACAAACAACAACAAAGTGCAATAATATAGACCTGAAATTTTGCATTGACCCCAGGACGCATCTGGAAATGAGCAATTTGCTAATTAGGTCTTCCTGGTGAAACTTTTAAATAAAAAACTAACAAAAAATAATATATATATATATATATATATATATATATCAACAGAAAAGTATTACACACTAACATAAAACAGTGCTTTTAATGTGCCCAGTTTAGTACCCTTTTAAAATGCATGAATGCTCATCTAGATCACCATGTTAACATTCTTGCAAAGTTTCAGAATGACTGAAGTGGGTATTAGCAACATGCTTCAGTATCGAGATCTATTTTTCCAGTACTAGCTTGTCATTGCCATCACTTGTACTGGTGCACCAATAGAGGTGGTTACTTGAAGCTTTGGCTCAGTGTGTCTGTAGCCCACACTCCCTGCACTTGCCTTTTGTGATCAACTTTTTCTTTATTCCTATATTTTGCAACACAGAAAAAGTTCCAAAAAGCAAGTATAAATGTATAAATGTAAATTAAACTGTATTTTTTTATCAATCAGTATGATATGCACTTTTGAATTCTAAACAACAAACCTTTAACACTGTGCCACACATCATACAAGTGGGTTATATCTTTATGCTGTTCTCACAGATATTTCTGGACTCCCACACATCTGTCATTGGCAATACTCTCGATCTGTACACAACATTATTTAACTTAGTCAATGATCTCTTGAAACCCCTCCAACTCCATTGCATTGGAGCTGCTCACTTCATTACTCTAATGTAAAAATAAAGTTATGATCAGTAAATGTTACAGTTTATCATTATTAATGATAAAAAATCAATAAGGAATGATGACTGTATTAAATATTGACATGAACCTGGATCAGATGAAGATCAATGAGTTTGGAATGAACAAGATCCATTAACGAATACGATCCAGATTTTGCAGTATGGGCCGAAGAGTGGCACCTTGTGTCACCTCTCAGATTTGCATTACTTACAATTGACCATTAATTCGAACAGAGACTTTTGTTGCCTATTTCTCACATGCCTCTCAGAAGGGATAAGGTATATGGACTGCATCAAATTATATGTTCTTAAATATATTTTTGGATTATTTAAATTTTTGAAAAAATTCTGCATTTTAACTGGGCTGCTACCAGTGAAAAATATTGTTGCCATTCTGCATAGGTTAAAAAGTAGTGGTCCTATACTAGATTGTGATTACTATCTCCTCCGATGACCATTAATGCAAACTTGTCCCATGACAGTCATATTACCTACTAGGCAGCACAAAAATACGTACATTTCAAGGGGGCGTAGTTTAGCCACAGAGAAAATGGCAACTTAAATCCTGTGCTCATCCTAGTCTGGTGGCAATCCGCTGTTGGCTAGCCTAATCCCAAGGCTTAATTCCCCCTCCTGACAGCTACTTTTGCTCTGGTAAACCTCCCCAATCATCTGGTGTGACTTTTGTGTGGTTCCACAGCATATTAGCTACTCTCTTAGTGCTGGTTACTCATGAGTAGTCCTGAACAGCTAGGACATGTAGGCCGCATTCTCCATTGCTGGGTATTCAATTGGATTGACCTTTCCTGCATCTTACCTTGCTAACCGTTCCCCACCCTGCTGCTAAGACATCTTTCAATTGGAGCTGGAATGGCCACCGGAGGATCCTCTCCCACCCCGTCTCTTCAATTAGCTGCTGCACAACAGCCTTCCTCTGTGGGGGACTCACTGAACTATATCACCCACATGCTTGAAGTGCTACTGTCATGGGTAGACAATTATTAATACTACTCTCACAGGAACCACCTCAGACGTGTGGCATCTACAATATAGAATGAATGTCACAGAGCAGTGGGTGGAAACTTTGGAGCAGCCACAAGCCACACTATGGTAGAAGGTACAGCTCCAAAAAGATAAAATAGAGACATTAAAAGCTAGATTGGAGGACCAAGAAAACAGGGGATGCCATAATGACCTCCATATTATTGGCATCCCTGAAGGCTCAGAAGGCCAGTCCATGGAATGTTTCTTTAATGACACCTTTCCCACCATGTTAGGGGACTGATGGGGGAGCCCCATTGAAGTCGAGAGGGCTCATCGCATTGCTGGGAGGAAAGAGAAATCTGGACAGTCCTTGAGGCCCACAGTGGCATACTTGCTCAGATACACTATGAAAGAACATATCCTGAGAGTGGCTCAAGACCTACAAGAAATTCGGTGGCAGCAGGAACATATATCTTTCTACAGAGTCTTTACACAAGAAACTTCAGCTAGGCGCCATGCCTTTGGTCCTCTGAAGAAATTTCTAGCTACACATAACTTTCACTACAGATTCAAAGAACTTACCAGCTCCTTGTTTCTAAAGAGGGGAGAGAGATTCTAGCTGATAATCCTGCAGAGGTGGAACGATGGATCTCTAAACTCTGGCCTAATCTGCCACTCTTGCCTACATCTCCCAGAAAGCTGTGGGACCCTAATGCTCCAACAACACCTGCCAGGGACTTTGGTGTTGGTAGGCTGAATCTGAGGACCATTACTCGGGCAGACCAGGTCCCACTACAAACAATTCCCTCAGATCTAGGAATCTGTTTCGCATGGCGCCCTCTGCTATTGCTACATCTAACCCCTTAGCTCTTTCAGAACAGCTGTCACGGCCACCAAGAAACACTGGATCTGCTTCCCGTCAATGGCAAAGGTCAAGAAGTGGCCAGCACCTCTCCCCTGACCAATGAGGGGCAGCTCCCCCTGTGAAGATCCCCTAGGACGATTCTCCACCAGCCTTAGCAGGCCATTGTTCTTTGAGCCTGGACCTCTCCCCTATGGAAACTGATCAATCCATGGACTGGGCAGACATACTAAAATCTTCACTGGTGGAGGCAATAGACATATTGGGGAAAATTAAACCTGGCACTAAATCATATGCTGCTGCTGTGTTAACACAGTCCTCGGATCCCATATTTGACTCTCCAGTGCCCAAGGATGGCTCTGTGAATGCCCCAGTGCTGGGCAAGGACACTGTTGGCTGATTTCTGGACTGCTTACTTTATTGTCTACTCTGCATATGTTAATACACCAGCCTGTTTATTTTCTATGATATATGCATGACCCAGAGTGCTTCATGGTGCGAGCGTGGGCTCAGCCCTTGCTTAGCCTAACTGGCACTCCTTCTTGGGCCTAGCATGCAGATTCCACTGTCTGTTGCACTTGCCTGTTTATATCTGGGTCACTTTTCTCTGAATGGGAATGTTGTTTTGTGGTGGGACTGTCACCCCCACCCCCTCTCTTTAGGGGATTAGTGCTAGGGGTCTCTGACTAGTCCCCTCTTCCCTTGCTCTGGAAACCCTGGGTACCTCCAGAAGGTCTGTATATCCCCCCACAGTCAGGATTCCCCCACCCTACTTACTGGCCCCTGAGCTTTAGCTGGGTCTTTGAGCTGGATGATGCACATCAGCATTCTATTGATTTAGCACAAGCCTTTTCTAGTAGGAATATAAACTGGCCTTAATGTTTTTTGGTTAGAGTTTTACCCAGTCTTCCCATCCCACCCCTTGTCTTCTCCCTCCCCCTTTTCACCCTCCTGCATCACCCTCCGCCCCTTCCCCACCTTGTCTTCCTCTTCTCCCCCCAGGGTTATGCCTTCCGACCCGGGGATACCCACTGGATGAGGAGAAGCATAATTTTGTTAGGTTGTCTTCTCCCTCTTCAGTCCCTGAGCATTGAAGCTTGCGTAGCTGAGGGTGCCCCTTGTTAGGTACCCTCTTTTGCCTAAAGCCTCTTTCGATCTTAATGTTTATATGCTTATCAGAGTTACTATTACTGCCCCTGCTTAGTCAGATAGCCTGATCTAAGCAGGGCTATTTTAGCTTTGTTATTGTAAAGTTATTTCTTGTTGTCCTGTTAACTGCCTTGCATTTACTGTTTTTTCTCTTACCACAGGTCGTATGAAAACTACTCTTATTGTTGGACCTTGTCGTTAAGGTTTACTTCTGTCTGGTGCACCCTCTGAATACTTTGCTGCATCACAATAAGCTTATACCTTCCTGTTATTTATCAGCAGCCTACTCTTGGAGAAAGCCTGGTTTTGTGACCCTCAGCCTCTCTTCTCTGTCCCCCTGATTTCTGTCTACCTGGGCGGGTAAGTACCCTGTCCTTCTCATCTTACCTTTTACTTTGACTGCCCCAGCTGTCAAAGGGTTACACCTAGTATTGTGGAATATTAAGGGACTTAATCATCCCATTAAGTCTACTAAGATCATCCAGTACCTTCACTCCCTTCACACAGACATAGCCTTTTTACAAGAAATGCACCTCCTTTGCAGATCCAATCCTTGACTAATGAAGTCATGGGTGGGGGATGTTCATGCTAGCTCCACCTCATCCAAATCCAAGGGGGTCACTATTGTCATTTGCCGCTCAAGCTTATGGGTAGCAGAAGAGTCGTGGGCTGACACACAGGGTCAGTGGGTCATCATTATACTGGCCTCTCTGAATGGTAAATTGATTGTGGGCAGTGTGTATGCCCCTAACATGGACCAAGATGATTTTTTTCCCCTGTTTAAGACAGGCTATCTCTTCTGTAGAGCAGCCTAACTCCCACACACCTCTCTTATTGGGGGGGATTTTAATCTTGTACAGGACATCTTTTTAGGCAAATCCAAACCTACCCCCCCAAACACACCCCAAGGCACATGCAACCTTTCAGGAGATGAAGGAGGAGTGGGGCTTGGTTGACATGGAGACATGAAATTCCCTCTGGCCAGGATTACCCCTACTACTCCCCATCTCATGGTGTGCTTAGCCATACTGACTATTGCTTAGCCAACAGTGCAGCATTGGGCGGGGTATCTAGCAACTCGATAGGAAATATTATTATTTTGAACAATGCCCCCAATGACAACCTACACCACCTCTGGGCAATGACCCACAGACAATGGAGATGTAACCCCCTTCTTCTTAGAGAGCCTGAACTCCAGCAAGCAATGATGAAGGCAACCCAGGAGTATTTTGCTATTAACTCCGACTGTGGTGTTTCTGCAGGCACGGTGTGGGAAGCTTTTAAGGCCTACCTCCGGGGTCATATTATTGCCTTTACAGCAAAACGGAACAAGCCTTGAAAAAAACTCTGGACCTGTTGCAGGTAGAACTCACAGGGCTGGAATCTCACTTTAAAGAATAAACTGCTGCTTCTAGGGATGCATCCCTGACCCGTAGAATTGCAGAGCTCAATTACCAAATCAATACTTTGCTCAGCCACAAGACAGAATGGCTTTTGCTGAGGTCTAAGCATACATAGTGGGAGAGTGGGGAGAAGGGTGGCAGGTTTGTCGCCTAACAGCTGCGGAAACAGCAGGCTTCTTCTAGAATTCAGGCCCTTCACACCTCCTCAGGATCGAGTGCTAGAGATCCTGCCAGTATCAATGAGACCATGAACTTGTATTATCAGTCTTTATATAAGTCTCACTCTTCCCTATTGCAGGCCCATTTGTTTCAAGCACTGCTCCAGTTTTGCCAGTGCTCTATTATCCCAGCTCTTTCACCTGACCAGGTTGATCTTTTGAATGCATCAATTACTATTTCTTAATTGCATCAGGCCCTATCCCAGATGGCCAAGCGAAAAGCCCCAGGACCCAATGGGATGGCTGTAGGACTGTACCAAGCATTGGGACAAGAGATTGCTCACATGCTGCTGTCAGCATTGCAAGATGCCCACTCCTCAGGGTCCCTCCCTACCACAATGAAAAAGGCCCTCATTACTATCCTCCCTTAAAAGTCCAATGATCCTCTCAACTGTGCTGATTTTTGGCCTAGCTCACTCTTATCAGTGGATAGCAAGATTTTGGGTACAATTCTGGCTACTAGAAGCTAAATGTCCTCCCCTCTTTAACACATTCTGCCCAGGTGGGGTTCATGTAAGGAAATGCTGACTCAGATAATACCAGGCTACTACTTAACCTGAAATGGTTAGCGAGTCGGTCTAAGATTCCTAAGGCTGGTTTTGCCATTGGTTTTACTAAAGTGTTTGACTCAGTTGAGTGGAACTACTTGCAAGAGGTCCTTTGCCTATATCGTTTTGGCCCTCAATTTTGTCAGTGGATCTCGACACTCTATAGCTCTCCTATGGTCAGAATTTTAACCAATTCAGATACCTCCTCTTCTTTTTCCCCTTACAGAGGTACCCGCCATGGTTGTCCCCTGTCACCACTTTTGTTCCTGGTTGCCCTGGACCTGCTGATATGGGCACTTATTGATGCTGATGGTTTTACAGGTATCTTAGCCTCAGGTATCTCATACATGGTGGCTGCATATACTGATGACCTTCTCCTCACCATATCCCACCTTCAACAATCCCTTCCTGTAGCTCTGTCTGTTCTGAGAGAATTTGCCACATTATCGTGGTAGCAGGTAAGCCAGCAGAAGACCACTCTTGCTCCGCTCAATCCGCTATGCACACAAGACTATCTCTGAGGTACTGAATTGAGCTGGGCTGCTCAGGGATTCACCTGTCTTGGGGTCTACATACCCACTAACTGGACTGAACTTGAATCCTCTAATCCCCCTCCTAAAGCAGTTAGCTATGGATGTAGAGCACTGGTGTAAACTACATTTATCCGTGCTGGGCAGGGTGGCCGCAATTTGAATGATCTTCCTCCCCAGAGTCGCATATTTGTTCAACAATCTCCCAATCCACCTTTCCCTGAAGCTATTTTCCTCCCTTGAAAGGCTCATAGCCTCCTTCTTGTGGGAAGGTCAGATGCAGAGGTGGGGAAAGCACAAGCTGAGAGCCCATTGGGCCAGGGGGGGCCTAGGCATCCCCTGGTTCCAAGGTTACCATTTGGCAAGTGTTGCTGCCCTAGCCATGAAGTGGTTTACCCCCATGGCTACTTTCCCCCAATGTGGATCAGTCTTGAGGCCAGTATTGTGAAACCCACCCTGCTCAGGTCGCTGCTAAGCATGGGGGGCCTACTGGATAAAGGTCTTTCTCTTGTTATGTGCGAATCCTGATGTGCTTGGCATCGCAGCATGATTCTGTCTCACACTCCCAAAGGGGCTTTGGCTCCCCCATTGCGATATGCTGAATTATGGCAGAATAATCTCTTCATTGTAGGAAGAGAGCCACTTTGGTGGCTCGCCTGGGAAGCTAAAGGAATTACGCATGTGCAGGATCTCCTGCTGTGCAACTCAGACACCCTGCTATCCTTTGATCAGCTAAAGAGCAAATTCAACCTCCCCAGCAGGGCTTTCTGGTGGTATCTCCAGATACACAGTATTATTAATGACCTTCTGCCACAGCATCATCTGGACAGTAAAGGGAGGTGGCTGGCTTCCCTACAGAAATCTTCCTCCTCTTGAGGGCTTATAGGCAGATTTTATAGCACATGGTGGGATTCTCAACCTGACCCCACTGAGCACTGCAGGATGAACTGGGAGGCTGACATGGGAGTGGATATCTCTGAAGCCTCTTGGTCTCGCTGCCTCAAAGACACACACACACACAGTATATAGAGACACTAAAAGCCATTTTCTCCAGCTCAAAATTCTCTTGCGGTGGTATAAAACTCCTGCTGCCATCCATTCAGCTGGGGTTCTCCATCACTCAAATTGTTAGAAATGTCAACAACCAGATGCCCACTTGCTCCATATTCTGTGGTCCTGCCCTCAAATCTTGACATTTTGTTCTACCATTGCTTCAGAGTGCTCCAAAGTTTTCGGCACCCATGTTTCACCTCTAAGCCCTAGACTGCTACTGGGTGATTCCTCTGAGCTATTCTTTTTGTCTAAGACCCATTGGGAATGGCTTATGATGAAGTTCTTGGAAGCTAAGAGGCTGTTATTAATGCACTGAAGACAGGCTGGTAGTCTAGCCATAGGCACCTGGCATGCTGCCTTGGCTCAGCTAGCTCTTTTAGAACAACTCTTCCATTCCCATCAAGGTCAGATGGACCATTTTCTTATAAAATGGGAAGCTTACCTTCACTTGCCCCTGTGCAAGATCCCCCAGGAACCCCTTGTGAGGTATGCATATTTTGGATGACTGCTCTCTCTCTCTCTCTCTCTCTCTCTCTCTCTCTCTCTCTGCTATCCCTGGCTGCTGCTCACTGGGAAGTTATACCCTGTGCTGCTAATGTTGCCCTGTTTTTTTAGGTATCTGTTTACTACTAGTCTGCTTCCTTACTCATAATTTGAGGATGTATACTTGGGATGCATGGATTTTACTTGGCTTGTAAAACAAGTCTTACCTTTGGTCATAAATCCTATGATCTATATGATGGTGTACCACCTTATAAAAAATGGAAACTCTTCAATAAAATCTTCTATGATAAAAAAAGAATACATACATTTCCTCAGGCAGAAATAGCATGTCTGCAGTAACAGCAGAAGCACACTCTTGAACACTGTATGTTTTCATTCATTTTGTGGCTTGCAATAATTTTTTAGTTCATTCCACCTGTAGAAATATAGAATAGATGACATAAGAATGATTATAGCATTGTGGAGGACAGTCATATGGATTAACATAAATGTAATTGACAGTGTCGTCCAAGAGACACAATTGTGTGCATTCATTTTACATGGATTATACATGAACTGGTTGCTATCTTAATACAGCATAGTACAGTACAATACAGTATGGTACAGTGATGCACAGGCTAGCATACTACAATCTAACCATTTAAATTTAATGCAGTCATGCACTACATTGCATTCAAGTGAAATACATCACAGATAACACATGCTGATCTGATGAAACAGTGCATTATGGTGCAACATGAAGCAGTACATCACAGTTCAGTAAAAGTAAAACTTGCATGCATGCATGCGCACTGTAATGTCTGGTAGTGTCATCACAGCATGCCCACACATTTTAATATTGTACAGTATTGTGCATTACTGTATAGTACAGTACAGATAACCATTTTGGAATTGCAGACACGGTGTAGTACAGTGCAGCACTGTTACACAATGCATTCGCAGTGCAATATAGGTCTGCTAACAGTTGCATGGATGCATACTTTGGGTATGGAACATGTACATTGATTTTTGGGTGTGGCATGGTTGAAAGATGATTATGCATGAACTGACATGTCAACCTCTTGGTAAACAATTCAACAGAGTCACACATGACTGTGCCTTGCACTTCTTTGTATGTACACAGCACCATAATCAAAGTTAAAGTGCAATGAAATTAACATATTTCAATATGATCACAGGGCATGTCACTTCTGCTAAAACAGAATGTGGTGACATGATACAGGATGAACATATTCTCAATTAAATATCTAAATATCTACAGTATCTGGGTTGGGTTGTGGTGAGCTTGTTTTTTGTTTTTATTGGGCTCACCACAACCCAACCCAGGTAGACCAACTTAGGGTAGCTGGTTCATTCCACTGAGGTGTCATACAGAAGAAGCCCACCGATGAGTCCTGGTAGGACGAAACACATGCCTGTGTCTTCTGTTGGCACCCTTTGCAGACTGTGTGAGAGGAGTTTTGGCACCATGTATTTCTACTTAAAGTTGAACCAGTATAATAATATTTTGTGGTGATTTGCATATACAGCCCAAGATGCTTTACACTATGGGGGTATGTGTGATTCTGTATTTCTTTGAAACTTGGCTTCCCGGTCAATGCCCTTTGGGGTAACCCTTGCCTCAGTGCTTGCACACTTGAGTTTTATATTCTCAATTACTCTATAGTTCTTGAACAAAGGGATACTACTGTTTCAATAAAAGTAGGTTAAAAGATTTGATGAGACAGACTGTGCAACACCACTGGTGCTAAATATAGTGAACAACATATATATTATTGCTTACATTTCGGTTTCAGTATCACTGATTTCATCATTTCTGATTCATCCTCAGATGCTATGTAGTTTGAGATGTCCCAATCTGGATCATCTCCAATATCTTCAGAACTATCTGAGTCTGAATAATCTTTATTGTTATCTTCATCAGACATAATTGGTTGGCTGGTACTGAATTCCTTGATTACATGCGGTTCACACTGTATGCTAACGGAGCACATTGAGCTGTTTTTCAAGTTTACTTGCACACCTTTATGAATGTGCAATTGGGTTGTCTGTGTCCCAGTGCAAATGTTGTTTTACCTTTCCCCTGAAGATACAGGGCCCGATTCTAAGAGGGATACACTCAATGCAAGGTGTTTGCATCAAACAACAATGATGCAAGTTGCATCATTGTTTGCGGCATTCCCTAGTCTGGTATGCGGTCTGCTCTGGAAAGGAAAGCCACTGCACCAAACTGGCACTGCACCACCATTGTGATCTGCATCTGGGTATGCCAGGTTGCAGTGGGATTTGTGCCATGGTGGGGCTGCAACATCCCCATATTTCAGATTCCAAAAGCCCCACGATGGCTGTCGCAAGGAGCTCCACTTAGACCTGCCAGGAGGTGGTCTAAGCTGCTTGCATCAGAGTGGGACACTGTTGTGGGAGGGATAAAGGTGGGGTAGGTGGGCTGGAGGGGGCACATAGGGGCATAGTATGGGTTTGTTTGTCAGTGGGAAAGTGTGGGATTGCTTTGGCACCTGGCAGGGTGCATATGCCTCCGTATATGGTATACATAGGCATATGCACCCTGCCTGCTGCTGACATAATCCAGTACTTCTCTGCTGTCACTATAACTCACCCTATAGCCCCCCCATGCCCCACCTGCCCCCGGACTCCCTCCTGGCATGGGTTACCCTCCTCACTACCACCACCATTCCTGGCATGTCTTGTTTTGTGCCAACGAGGGGGAGCCAGATCCCTGTGGCATGTGCCACAGCTGAGCCACTAGTTGAGTGCTGTTCTGCACTTGTGGCAGTCCTTGGGATTTTGGCACCAGGACCCTGCTGTTTTGCAGAATCTGGCACAGGATTCCTGAGAGACCCTGGTATTGCCGCAGCCCTGGAGCAATTCAACCTTGTGTCATTGCAAGGGCTCCTTTCAGAAATGGGCCCACATTCTTTAATTTTGGGTTGCCTTATAAACAACATCCTGAAATTAAAAATGAACATTGTTTTGCTTAATTTAACACAACATAAAAAAACTACTTTACACATTTCACCATGATGAACAACAACATATTGCTCTGCCATGACACAAATATATACAAAGTGGCATTCAGTAAGTGTACTCCACTTACAGTATGTAGGTGACACAGAAATTGCATGTCTCACTGTCAGGCTACCAAAACTCAGTATAGCAGTCATTCACATTCTAGATAATTAAATATACAATAAAAACAATATGTCACAGTAATGGAAATGACTGTGCATGTGCTACTTTGTTAGATTTGCAACCACTCCCCTAATAAATACTCTGACTGCATGTTGCAATACCCTGCTGACTTAGTGGTCACCACTACACACCACCCCCACCTGTAGGTCAACAAAGTGTTTGTTGAAAAACATGGTGATATTGTTGTTAACCCACCAAATGATTGCTCAGAGAGGTCTTGTAACTCATCTCCAGTGACCCAGTGTATCTCCCCACCACCACAGTTGCTCATCAGAGGTCTTGTAAATCCTCCATGATGGTTCATTACGTCCACACACCCCACCATCGCTACTCACAGGTTTTGTAACAACAGTCTGTCTCCTGACCTGTACAATGATAATATACCTCTCTGCATAAACCTCACCATGATGGATGACACTCCTCCCAACTAGATACAGCAAAAATCATAGCCCTTCTCTCACCTATGTGGCCAGATGAGATATGAGCTGTTATTGAGCAGAGGTATGTACAAACATCACTTTCAACAATGCACACACTTACTGACAGCTCATATGGTGTCTTGCTGCAGGTGTGAATGGAGGGATGTGCCAGTGCAAGAATCTATCTTTGAAAAGCTCCCACCAACATGGAAAGGGGGTGGAGGTATGGGGAGATTGGTTGTCAGCATACGTGTTGGGTGGGGGCTGCTGGTTGATGGAGGGTCACTGGACCATATGGGATGAATTGCAATGCCTTGGAGAGGCAATTATAAGGGGGTTGGACATATGGAGGTAATTGAGATTCATCAAGAAACTGACAATATAAGTGTAGTTTTAGAAAGTTGCTTAGCCTACCTATGGGGTTAAAAACAAAACAAAGACCAGGGATCAAATGAGATATACCCCATACTGCTAAAAGAAGATGCTGTTAGAGCCTATTAAATGTCATTTTGAATTATACTTAAATGCTGGTGAGGTGGTAAACTGCTGGAGGTAGCCTTTCGTAGTGCCCATTTTTAAAAAGAGATCAAGAAGAGCAGACTAACATAATTATTGACTGGTTAGCTTCACCTCAGTTCTGGGAAAGAACTTGGACATTTTTGTTAAAGAAGAATATGAAAACCACATATGCAGCAACAGACTGTTAGACAACACACATCATGGGTTTTGGGGGAGTAAGATCATGCCAAACAAACCTCATCAGGTTCATTGAACCCATTAATAAGGCAATGGATAGATGCCTACATGTTGATATAATAATTTTAGATTATAGCAAGGCCTTTGATATAGTGCTGCATCAGAAATGTATATTAGAGTTGAATAGAATTAACTTTAAGGAAAACTGATTACGTGGATCCAATCTTGGCAAACCAAAAGAAAACAGAAGGTATGCATAAGGGGTTATTCCTCCACTGAGGGTGAAGTGACAAAAATGGGGTCCCTCAGGGCTCGGTGTTGGGATCTATTCTTTTTAACACATATGTAGCCAGTATGCAACTGCAAGAGGGGTTATGAATGTTTAAATTCATGGACTATACTAAAATTGGTATGGTGGTACACACCAATGAAGGGGTCACCCTAAGAAAGAATGTCCAAATTTCTGAAGACTGGGCTAATAGTTCTAAATTCATATTCAAGTCTGATAAGTGCACTGTGATGCATCTAGCAATAAGGACTAAAACACACAGTTTTAAATTATATGGGGTGGGAAGGGGGCAAGAAAACAACAGAGGGAAAGGATTTAGGAATTAGTGTTACAAGTAATCGAAAGTTTGAAAATCAAAGCAAACTACTAACTAGGGAAGGGCACAAAATCCTTGGATGCATAGGCAGGAACATAACAAGAGGAAAAAGAAGAGTTAATGCCCTTGTATAATTCCTTAGTGAAACCTCATATTGAATACTGTAGTCAGTTCTGTGCACCTCAAACAAGAAGGAATGCAGGAACAGAGGAGGGTGTCCAGAGAAGGGCAACTAGAATGGTTGGAGGTGTGAAGCTCAAGAGCCATGTGGCGAGATTAAGGGAGAATACGTATAGTCTGGAGCTCAGGAGGCTAAGGGGGATATGTGCCTTGTCAACAAAGTCTTTCAAAATAAAGATTTATAAGAGTGTCTAGGCCTAGAAACAAAATGTAGCTCATATGAGGGTAGAAGACACAGTAAACAATTAAAGGGAGACCACTTCAAAACTATTAAAAGAGTAAATGGGTTTACGCAGAGAGCAGTCACCATGTGGAACTCATTTCCAATGGATGTAATATCATGTCAGACAATGGACAGTGTTAAAGCACAACTACATAAGCATTTGAAAGCAAACGATATTCACAGCTATATCCATGGTGAATTTAATGTGGAGGAACAGTGGACATCAGTGAGTTGTGTAGAAAACATATAATGTGTGAGATGTGTTAGGGGCAGTACTCAATAGACACCAGGGATTGCTTTAATAAACATATACTGGTGGATTGGCAGTAGGGGAAACATGAAACACTGATTATTGATAAAATAAACATATAGGAGGTTCAGGGGTAGAGGGAACAAGTGGATCAGCATGGCTGTCCTTTCATGTAGGAAAGGGTGCTACAGCTACTTCCACCCTACACCACATTCTCATATGATATTTATACAGTCAAACTCAGTAATATCTGGTTGGTCACACCACCAACCAGATCACCCAGTATATTAATGTTAGATACTTTCCAGGTGCCATGTGGTTACACCCCCACCACCCTGATTCTCACAGTTTACATTTTCCAACCACTCCCTGGTATTTCTGTGCTCACCAACACAGACTAAACTAACTCACAGCCCCAACCTGACATATCCACTTTTATCCCCCCCTCTGCATACACTGTCATGTCAGTTTACAGCAGTCATCATAACATGTATGGCAAACAGCACATCAGTCCTTTCCACAGTGCAGCAGACTGCAATATTAGCTGCAAGCAATAGTGCGTGCTGTCGAAACAGTTGATTGCAGACTACAGTTGCTCACTGACAGCTCATATGACATTCAGCTGTGGAGGTGAATGGATGGTTGTGCCAGTCACCATATGTTATTATGACTACAGGAACGAGGGGGATTCAGGGAGATGGGTTGTGAGCATGTGGTTGAAGTTGAGCGGCATGAGTCTGTTGCTGGGGGGGGGGTAACCACTACACCAACAGGAATGCTCAGAAAACATATACTAGCGGATCTTGGGGGGGGGGGCAGTGGACATCAGGGAGTTGTGTAATAAACATATAATATGTGAGTGGGTTAGTGTTTGTACCTGATAGACACCAGGGATTACTGTAATAAACATATACTGGTGGATTGGGGGTAGGGGTACAGATGGGCAAAGTGGATAAAATTCGCTTTGCAAATGAATTAGTGAAGTTGGTGAAATTCGTGAAGTGTGAAGTGTCAATTTCATGAAGTTTTTACAAGGCAAAGTTGCTCTTTTTCTTGGCGAGTTGACTTAAATTCGCCTAGCTTCGCCTTAACTTTGCGGGACTTTTCCTAGGCAAAGATGGAAATTGGCGGTTGGAACTTCAGAAGCACTCTAGAAGGCGTAATTTGCAACTTTGTTGAACTTGCCGATGAAGTAAAACTTCACAACATCTCTAGGTAGGGGAAACACTAAATACCAGTGAATGATAAAATAAACATATACAGTGGGTTCAGGGGTAGAGAGAACTAACAGATCATAATGGCTGTCCTTTCATGTAAGAAGGGGAGCAACAGTTACTAACACCCCGCTCCACATTCTATGAGTCTCACATCATTTTTATACAACAGAACTCAATGATGTCAGGTTGGTCGCACCTGGTTCAACATGTCTGTGGGTAATCACCAATACCTTGAAAGCTCAAAAAACAAAAGTTTCAGTTGGGCAAACCTCAATCCAGAGAATCTTGCAACAGTCGGGTGGTGGGGCTGCTGAGAGCCAGAAAAGCCCTCAACACAAATAACTGAGTATGTGTATTTTTATTCAAAACAGGGTACTTTGAATAAAAATACATTTGCTCAAGTTGTTTGTGTTGAGGTTGGTCTCACCACCACCCAGATCACCCAGTCTTTTAATGTTAACTACCTTCAAGATATCAGCAGTTCCACCCCCTGCCACCCTGATTTACACTGTTTGTTTTCAAACCACTCCCTGGTGTTCCGGTGGTCATCCACACAGACCAAACTAACTCATGACCCCAACATGACATATACATTTGCATCCCTCCTCCCCACATGGACCCTCTCACTAGATTACAGTGGCATCATAACCTTGTATGGCAATCAGCATATCCATCCTCTTCACTGCGTGGCAGGTCACCGTATCAGCTGTGAGAATGAGTACTGCCAAAACAGCTGATTGCACACTTTGATTGCTCACTGACAACTCATGCAGCTTTCTGCAGCTGAAGTGAAAGGATGACTGTGCTGGTCACCATACTTATTTATGATGACTGTAGGGATGCATGGGGCTTCAGTGAGATGGGATGTGAGCTTGTGGGTGGAGTTGAGAGGTGCAAATCTGTTGTTGGGGTAACCACTACACCAACAGAGAGTGCTCAGAAAACATACAGTATACTGATGGATCTGGGGGATCAGTGAACAACAGGGAGTTGTGTAATAAACATATAATGCATGAGAAGGTGGGGATTATGGTTTTACCAGATAGACAACAGGGATTGCTGTAATAAACATACACTGGTGGATTGGGGGTAGAGGAAAGTACTAAATACCAGTAAGTGATAAAATAAACATATACAGGGGATTCAGGGACAGAGGGCACTAGTGAACCACTGTAGCTGTCCTTTCATGTAGGGGCACTACAGCTATTACCAATCTGCACTATATTCTCATGTTATATTTGTACTCTCAAAAGCACACTACCACCCAGATCACCCAGTATATTAATGTGACATACCTTCCAGGTGTCAAGTGGTTCCACCCTCACCATCATTATTCGCACATTTTATGTTTTTCAAGAAATCTCTGGTGGTCTAGCGATCACCCACATACACACTGAACTGAAAAATGACCACAACATATACCGTCAGCTCACATCACTCTTCCATGCATCCACCCTAACCCCCACGCATGGCATGCATCACAACTAAGTAAGCAAATAGCACATCCCTCATCCAAACTATGTAGCAGGCAGCTGTATCAGCTGTAAGTGATAGCGTGTACTGCATAAACAGCTGATTATACAGTACATGCAGTCACTGACAACTCATACAGCAGTCGGTAGTGAAGGTGAAAGGATTGCTGTGCTTGTCAACATACCTAGTTATGTTGACCACTGAAGTGAGTGAGAATTATGAGAAATTGTATGTGACCATGTGGATCTGGTTGTGAGGCATCTGTCTGTTGTGGTGGTGGTGGTGGGGGGGTTAACCACTACATCAACAGGAAGCGCACAGAAAATATGATAGTGGATCTGGTGGGGACCCTTGAGTACCATGACATTTTGTAATAAACATAAAATGTAGGATCGGTTGGGGGGGTTTGTTATCAAATGACATCAGTGATTGCTGAAATAAACATATAGTGGTGGATTACATAGAAACATAGAAAGTGTCAGCAGAAAAGGATTGGTAGGCTCCTTTAGCCTGCCTTATTTTCCCGGCCTGACACTTCACCCTGGACCCTACTTGGTCACAGTTTTCCCTCCCTCCTCCCTTATCTCTATTTATAATACCCATGTGCCTATCCTAGTCATGCTTAAAGCTCACCACTGTCTTCACCCCTACCACCTCTTCTGGTAGGCTGTTCCTTGTATCTACCACCCTTTCTGTGAAGACATATTTCCTCACATCCCTCTTAAACTCCCCCCTCAAGTTTCATAGCATGCCTCCATGTACTGGTTTTCATCCTCCTTTGAAGGAGGTTCCCCCTGCACTTTATTCACCCCTGTGAGGTACTTAAAGGTCTCAATCATGTCCCCTCTCACTCTGTTCTCTTCCAGAGAGTACATGCCCGGCTCCCACAGTCTGTCCTTGTATGACTTCTCATGCAAACCCCACACCATTTTAGTAGCCCTCCTCTGGACTGCCTCCACCATGTCAATGTCATTGCAGAGGTGCAGCCTCCAGAACTGAATACAGTACTCCTGGTGGGATCTCACCAGTGAGTCATACAAAAGCAACACCACTTCCCTTCTTCTACTTGAGATTGCCCTCCACATGCATACCAGCATCTGGCTTGCCTTGCCTGCTGCCCTGTCACCTTGAGATCATCAGGTTAGTTCACCCCAAAGTCCCAGTCTTACTTGGTAACCATAATTACCCCCCCATCTTATACAAAATTTGTGGGATACCCCACCCCAGGTGCATATCTTTGCACTTTTTAGCAATGAAACCCAGCTGCCACTGCCTAGACTGGTCTTCTATTTCTCCAGATCCCTACTGCATTCTTTCTACCCCCTCCTGGGTGTCCACCTGTGGCAGAATTTTGTGTCATCTACAAAGATATACAGCTTCCCCTCCAGTTCCTCAGCAATGCCATTTATGAAGACACTGAAGAGGACAGGACTCAGGGACATGATTGTGGAGGGGTAAGCACTAGACATGAGTGAGTTCTAAAATAAATACAGTATATAAGGTGGGTGCAGGGGTTGTGGGGAACCACTGGACCACCATGACTGTCATTTCATGGAGAATGGACTGAACGGGGCTGCTGCATGAAGTGCAAATGAGCCCATAATGGGAATGAAAATGACCTCTTTGTGCATTTCATGCCACACAGGCTCATTTGCATGCTGATGCTGATTACAGCCAACATGATACTTAGCACTATCCAGTTTCTGCCAATGCTGTCTCCATGTGTGCCGCATGCAGAACTATTATATGTTGTAGCAGCACAGAATAACTTAGCACTGATCTGACTAGGGCATATAATCACAATTTAGGGAGACCAGCCAAGGTGTGTGGAGAAAGAATTGTCAGGGAACAGCTGTACATACTGAGTGGGACAAGTGATCCTGTTATGCTGCATAATTCAATGTTTATATGTTAACGTGATGTTCACAATACAATATTGATAATACATAAAGCACGATGGAGCATTACAGGAATTAAACAAAAGAAATAGATGCACTTCGATGCATCTTCATTTCTCTACAACAGAGCTGCTCCAATGAGGATTCTCCACATTGAACAAGAATATTGTTGGACTTGTGTCACTTTTCAAAAATCTCTGTCCTGGAATAAATCCAGTGCTGTCCAACAGGCTCTTAAGGATAGCAAACTGAACTGGTGCAAAGTGATCAGCACATATCACAGTCTGATCACTGGGTACTCATCCTGAGCATTTTGTTGCATTTGTCCACTGCTTCTGATGCAACATTTGGGAAAGTGAAACAAGCTTTTACCACAACCACTGCCATTCATTCAATCAATCACACAACAGTATGGCATGATGCAATTTTTTTGTAAATATTTCTTTTGAGATATTGATTAAAATTAAAGTACTTTATATGGGTATTGAAAACAAGTACAAAATACATAATTCAACTGTTAGAAGCAATACACAATATTTATTAGTAAGCAGACAGGGGCATGAAAGTAAAAATATTTATAAGGAGTGAAGTCTATATTTATACAATGACAGCCACATAATGCTACAGTGACAAACACCACATACATACATTAATAAGAGTGCCAGTTTGAAACTTGATATACTTTATGGACAGGAATTTGATGAATAAAGAATTAACCAGTAAATATATATCAGATTAAAATATGCTGTAAATCTACTAGATGTGCTAATGGTTATAAACTATACTTATAATATTCACCATAAATTCAGAAACAAGAGATAGAGAATACAATACTTGTAGTGTAGTATATCACAATGACACACTGGAAAACAATGAGACAGTAAGCAGACTTTTGTATAACTGAGTATTAATTGAATTACATTGTATACTGTAAACTCCCTCACTATATAGTTGAGGGAAATATTATTGATGAATATTTGGTGGAAAAATTGGAAGCACACTTTGATGCAGGCAGCTGGAGTATAATCTCTGCCAAATTCAACTACACATTTTATAGTCAGTCATAAAAATGCTACAAAATGATGTTGAATAGCAGAAAAGTGTACTGTTACATGAATTTATATTTATACTTTGGCAATTGATATTAAAATAAGGGCTGCAGACAGATGCGAGTATACTTACTATCATGATGGTACAGATGGTACAGACAGCCTATTACTTGCAGATGACTAAAAATTGTGCAAAAAAATCAAAATATGTAAAACTACTTAAGCACTATGGAGAATGATGTAGTTAATGAGTCTCATTTGATACTTTCCAGTGACTATGAATATCAGGGAGGTAGACTGATGCTGATGGCAGGGTACGTCTCCTCCCACACTCACACCAATAACAAAAGTAACTGACAACAAGGCTGTAAAAAGTAATACTGTATGTAACTGTAGCAAATTTTGGTTTCCATTTAGAAATTTGTGAATACCCACAATGTTAAATTAGTAAGTATTATGCCAGTTGTTAGTATGACCTGGCAGACATATGTGGGTCAGTCACAGACACACAAAGGCTGACACGCTAATGCTAAAAGCAAAATGGGAAATCAACAATCATGGCAGGAAGACTGAAGAAATGTGTTTAAGCACACAGAAGAAATATTGAAATGATGAAGCAAACTAAGTTTTGGGTTTATTGAGGATCATTAAGCAAGTATTATTTGATTGAAATTACTTGAAGCAAATCATGGTGGAAGGCGAACTTGTGTCTCCAAAAGTGGGAATGATTTGTCATGCAAGGGAGCAGTACTTTATGACAGCACCTATTCAAGACAAGGCTCTTTCCAAGGAGGCATCCCTGTGTACTAGGTATGTGAGGAAATAATGCCAGCAGGAGGCATGCTGTATGGGATGGGATACCAAAGCTTTTCATTATAGAATAATTTGGTCTAACCTATCCCTTTGCATTGACTATATGCTGCTTCCCTGGGAGGCCTGGCATTTAGTTGGTGTCCTGTCTTTGAATGACTTGAATGATCAGTATTGGAGTGCAGTACCCATTTTTTACATCTACAGAATGGTTACATCCTTCCCAAAGCACATTTTTAGTTCTGTCTCCAGCAGAGGAGTATGCTTCACTCATCAGTTCTTTGAGGACATGTTCTTCTACCAGTGGATACATTTGACAAATGGGTGGAGAATCTACAGACCCTTAAGCACATGGCCAGTAAACTCCTAAAGTTGCTACTGCAGAAGGACAAAGTCTCTTCTACAGGACCTAGGGAGTTATGGGAGTGGGAATTGTGGGTTGTTATCCCTCAAACAGAATGGAATAGGGTTTGACTTTAGGCGTATAGAGTAAACCATGAATTGCAGGACAATATTTTGCAGTTTAAGATTCTGCATAGAGTGTACAGAACCATGCAAGCCTTACACCATATTGGTCTACTTCCCACAGTGATTGCTGCAACTTCTCATTCCTTCAGGCTTCAATGGTGCATATATTATGGTAGTTCCCCACCCTAGACTCCTTTTGGGATTATATCTTGAGAATCTGAAGGGGCTTATCCCCTATCCTGCAGTTCATAAACTGAAACTTTACTTACTGGGCCTGGTGACCCCTGGTTCTTCCCTTTCTTGCTCTCAGGTCATGTGGGTCAATGGAGCTCTCACTGCAGGCGAACATGTGTTGCTCCATCATTGGAGAGACACAGAGTAACAAAATATTAAATACTGGGAAAACATGCTCCACCTGACTGCCAGATATAGAAAACTGACATATTCAGCAATGGGATCCCTGCTACTTTGTGAAAAAGTATGGGATTCATCTGTGTGCTCCCAAGAACTTCCTTCTCCAATTTTGCACCCCCAGAAGTGAAGCTTTGTTTATGGCCTGGCTATCAGATTTTCTACTTTCTCCAGCTGCCAGATTTTGCTCTCTCATACTGCTGTGGTCCGTGTTATTTGGAACCCACATCAGGGTCCTATTGTTTTCCTTACCCCAACCAGAATTTTTTTTCTCTCCACACCACTGTATTACATTTTTTCTATGGAGTATATGTTAATGTTTGTGCCTTTGCCATACCACCCATATGCCAAGTTCTACCGCATTTTATCAATGTCCTGTGATTTTTGTCATTAATTTCTTCAAACCTTGTTGTTCCTTACTATTAGGCAATGTGTCTGTGTGCTATACAAGGATTTATTATGCTCAAACAAAGTATTTCTCATGCCTAGGTGAGCACCATATCAAGTAGCACAGTGAAATGTGCATATTTTTGACTTACTGATGTTATTGTTACAGCACTTCCTTAACCAATGAACCCCTAATGGTAGTGTGTTCACAAAAATGAAGGGCTCAATATTGGGATTGAGGTGACTATTTGATTCTGCTATGCACCCTTTTCCAATGTGTATTTGTGGCCTATGAATGGGTGATATTTTATGTCTGAATATTTTTGCTCTGGTTGTAAAAGAAAAAAATCTTACGATAAAAATCTTTATGGTAAAAAAAAAAAGTACAGTGTTGCCCATGTATATATGGAAACATGAAGGAGGTTTAGACTTAGGGAAGGTAATCTAGGAAAATAAAATAAAGGATAGGGTACAGAATGGAGCCTTGAGAGATGCCAGATCAAACTGAATAATTATTCTTTAGGTTACCTTGAAGTCATCACAGTTGGGGAACAATGGTGGAAAAGTCTCTAGATGAGATGCTGCATTGGTTATGAGTCAGTGGTAGAGATATTGCGAAGTTTCACTCCACATTTGAAGTTTAGGCAGCGTCACCAAATCCACCTCCATGGAGCATTTCATGGAGTACCACCTGTGGTGAAAACCTTGCTAAATTGACTTTGCATTGCTTTGGATTTTTTAAAGTGCAAATTGCACTTAAAACAACCCAAAGCAAGGAGAAGTCACACCCTCCCACAGCCGGCAGCCCAACTTCCCTCCCTGGTGTCTAGTGCCTCCCACCCTGCCGCCAATCGCCGGCCACAATCAATCCCTGTGTTGCCTAGTGCCCACCCCCACCACTGATTGAAATTCACAGTATAAATGTTTCTTCATGAAATTCTTATCTTGATTCCCTGGATCCAGTGACCCCAACCACCAGACCCCAATACAATAAATCTTGGTGTCTAGTGGCCCCCCCCAGCCACTGATTGCCATCTGACTCCCGTCCCGACTCTGAGTCCACAATATTAAAAAAAAATAATTTAATCCCTGGTGTCTAGTGGACCCTCCACCCTGTCAGGTAGTGACCGCCACCATTCTCCCCCACCCCAACCCCAAATGGGCAACCGGCACAGCCCTCCACTCACCTCAATGGCTGACAGCCTAACTAAGTTCAATGAATAGGCACATGCTTGTACCTGACGCCCTTGCTCATTCGTGACAACTTCAGTCTTTTTCAATGTTTGTCAGGGTGTAGAAGGGGAGGAGGCTGCTCCAGTCACTGTCAGGGGCAGCGAGATGGGGAATGGCATTGTGGACCCTCCTGGTTTTACAACACCATGCCCCCCATCCTATCCCCCACGGTGACTGGAGCAGCCCCCTCCTTCTCTACACACTGAAAAACTTCAGGACATGATCACAAGCTGTCAATGAATGAGCGCATGCTTGTACAATCATACGCGCTTTTATTGAACTCAATCAGGCTGCCAGTCATGGAGGTGAGTGGAGGGCTGTGCACGTGGCTCACCCAGGGTTGGGGTGTGGGTCAGTACCTGACAGGGTGGGTGGTTGGGGAGGTCCACTAGACAACAAGGATTAAATGCATTTTTTTTATATTGTGGATTTGTACTTGGGATGGAGTCGGATGGCAGTCAGTGACAGTGGGGAGGAGGGGCACTAGACACCAGGATTTACTGTTGCCTGGGATCAGCAGTGGGGGGGGGAGCATCTAGACACCAGGAAATCAAGATAGGGGTTTCATGAAAAAATATATATCTTTTTTTATATTGTCTGTGAATTGCAATGTGCAGTGGCGCTGGGGGGCACTAAACACAGTAGGGATTTATTGTGGCCAGCGATCGGAGGATGAGGGGGCACAAGACACCACAGATTTGCAGTGAAAGGTATTTTTTGTGTGCTAAGTGTGGAATTCCGGCCATGAAATTCCACACTTTGCAGGTGACCCCTGTCAGAAACCCACTCAGCAGGTCAGCCCTCTACTCCCAAAGTGCCAACCTCCAAGCACAGTCTTGTGAACAGTTAACAGAAATAGGGTAACTCTCCTGTCTGTTTTGTGGGTTTGAATCAACCTTTGGTCTCAAGTCTTGGAGGGATTCAAACTGTAAACCTCTTTTAGCATACCCAATGTACAGGCTCAGATAATTCTGCTGTTCAGGGGGCAGATATCTTTTGCCTATGGGCACCTAACCGGGCATACAAAGTGAACCCTTAAAACTCAATTAAAGACCTCAGAATAAATTCTTACCTTTTCCCAGTTTGGTAAAACCAGTAAGCATTGTGCAGTGTCAGCTTTAACCATGTATGCTTCCCTTGTCAAGAAAAAGAAATTCAAAGGCACACCAAGTAATCTCTAAAGCAGAGGTTTACTTCAAAATAGATAAAAAAAGGTAACATGAAAATACAGAACCATATATCACAAAACATACAAATCACTTTAACAAACCAGGTTTTAAAAAGTGCAGATTCCTACCACTAGTACACTTGGAATTGTCTGTTCTAAGGTACTCTTATCTCACAGTGCTGTAGATGTTGCTTTTTCAGAGTCCAAACATTTGTGTGTAAATGGAAAACAGAATACTGTTTAAAAGCTGGCTTTGCCCACCCCTTTGCATGAGGTCACCTAACTCCTCCCTATCAGAATATATATATAAAAAAAATCTATACAAAAACAGGATGTCTTTTTCAGAAGGTAAATTAATATTCTGTGATCTCAGCACAACTCATTTTCTTTTTCAAATGACATTTCTTTGATCTTATTAGCAGCTTCCCCTTTCCAGGACATTAAAGGACTGGTTATGTCTCTCTGCCAGATCTCACGGAGGTGCAACGTGCTTTTGTATCACCATGTGAATTTTACTGTGTTTCCTCTGAACGTCATAAATGTTTATGATCTATCTTGGCAGTTAGCAAGCTGCAATAAAGCTAGATAAACAGGAGATTCTAAATTTTAAGTCTCTTCTAGCCTGTAATTATCTCTTGGCCCTCCAGGTAACACGTTGTAGCTAAAACCTGGGGAAGGGGTCATTTCACAGACTGTCAGCATCTCTCATGAGAGACATTCAGTAACATATTTTTATATTACAAAAAGCATAGGTTAATCAGAGCCAGCTGTCCAAGGGTCACAACCCCCGCTGTGTGAATTGCAAATTTCACAAATTGTGCTTTGCACATTGAATGAAAGTCTCGAAATATTGGTGGAGTGGATTTTTCTGACTTCGCACATCTCTAGTCAGGAGGCGGTCACTAGATCTCGATAAGGAAATATTAGAAGCAACTGGCAAAATGGTAGAAAAGGAGGAAGTGCTTCTTGTGGGGGACTTCATTCTGCCAGATGTAGACTGGAGCCTACCTGCTGCAGCTTGAGCTAGAAGCAGGGGTGTCATGGACTCACTGCAGGGGGTGTTCCTCAGGAAACTAGTCAGTGAACTCGCTTGTGATGTGGCAATTGATGTGATGTGGTGTCTACAAACAGGAACAGTACTGCAGACATCAAGGTGGGAAGCCATCTGGGGACCAGTGATTATCGTACAGTGTGGTTCAACATAAGATCAGCTGCAGAATCCAACCACAAAATGGTGAGATTCCTGGACTTCAGAAGGGCTGATTTTGCAAAGATGGGTGAATGCCTCAGCAGGAATGAGTTGAGAGGGGTAGATGACCTGGGATGGAGAAAAAGTGGGCCAAACTAAAAGAGGGCATAGGGAAGGCAACAAATCCCTTTGTCAAGCAAGAAAGCAAAAGTAAAGAAAAGAGGAAAGCATTGTGGTTCTTGAAAGAGATAGCAGAAAAGGTAAAGCCTAAAAGAGTAGCATTCTGAGGATATGAGAAGACCTGGAGAGAGGTGGATAAGGAAGTGTATCAGGGAAAGCAGAAGGAGACAGGCAAAGCAGTAAGGAGCACAAAGGTGCAAAATGAGGAAAGAGAAGCTCAGGAAGTAACAAAAGGGGGCAAGATATTTTTTAGGTATGTTAGCGAAAAAAGGAAGACAAAGGGAGGGATTGTATGGTTAAAGAGGAAGGGGGGACTGCACAGAGATAGATCAAGAGAAGGCAAACATCTTAAACAAATGCTTCTGCTTAGTGTTCATAGTAGAAGGGGGAGGGGAGGGATCATGAAAAAGTACCAGGAGCTTTGATGGGAGGGAATAAACAATTTTAAACAGAATGAATTATAAACATGAAAATCTCATTAACTTTTAAGTCTAACTTTCTTGCCCCACAGGTCCTTCTATAAGATGAAAGACTCCTTACCACACAGGCATGAGATTTAAGAGACCTGTATTCCCCTTTTTTTTTTTGTGGGCCCCCAGTATTACATCTGGCTTCAAATATAACTGCAATGGCTATGCCTAACAGGGATATACTCTTCAGGTCCACTTCACCTTACCATATCACATGAAAGTTTCAGGCCCCCACCACCTACAAATCTCTACAAAATTAAACATCAATTTATTAGATCCTAACTGGTTTGGGACAGTTTGTCTCATACAGCTAGCAATGTTATTTAAGGGGCCTCAGTCTTTACAAATGCCCATTTACTTTAACTATCTGCCATTGTCAGGGACAGCTGCAGTCAAAGTGGAGAGTCCATTGAGAACTGACTTTTTGCAGAAGACCAGGCATGGCTTCATTCACCTTATAAGTGCCACTCTTAAAGGCATTGGACCCAATTCCAAGACAGCTACATGAGACGTAAATGCAGTACACCATTCCTGAATGGTGCAAATCACAAGTTACGTCCACGACTTGTGACATGCGCGATTCCAAAAGAACATTTACACCGCAACCTGCAACCGCTACGCCAAATGCAAGTTAGAACACAGTTACGCCAAACAAAGCCTGCACCACTGTGTAATGTGGCTTGCAACATGCATAATACACCATTACGATGGAAATGCTATTCCTGAACTGGAGGTGTAAGTAAATACACCAGAAGAGTCCGACGTAAATTAGACCAAGTAATAGCTGGTCTAACCAGAGCACAAGCGTATATAACCCCCCCCCCAACATAGACAGCAGACAGCAGTGTAGTGTGACACACAGTACAATGTCAGCAATAGGAGCCCAATGGGGCATTATGCTAGCAGAGCACTGGGAGTGCAGGCATGCCAGGCACAGAGGCAGGACCCAGGGGACCGAGCCACCACATCCAACAATGGTACCAAGGCCACTGGTGCAGAGAGTGAGAAGCCCTCACAATACCTTTGAGGATCTGACTGAGCAGCAGTGCACAGCATGATATAGGCTCAGCAAGAGCTGAATCAGGGAGCTATTCCAGGACCTGAGTGGGGACCTAAGCAACAACAGGAACAGGGGCCATCCACTGCCACTGGAGGTGCATGTGAGTACAGCATTGTGCTTTCTTGCCACTGGCATATTTCAAATGCCCACAGGGGACACAGTGGGCATGTCTCAGCTGGTGGTGTCCAAACACCTGAAGAGGTTCCTTTCAGCCCTCATATGGTGCACTGCACAACACATCAGATTCCCACAGGATGCCCAACAGCAGTGCCAGGTAAAGCAGGCAGTATATAATGTGGTGCAGTTCCCCCATGTGCTAGGTGCCATCGACTGCACACATATTGCCTTCAGGACCCCAACCAAGGATGGGGACACATACATAAATAGAAAAGGGTACCACTTAATGAATATCAAGGTGGTCTGTGACAGTGGCGGTCACATAGTAGATGTGGTGGCCAAGTACCCTGGATCCTACCATGACTCCCACATACACAGGAACCATGGACTACAGGAGGCCTTTGAGAGAGAGGATATCACTGGAGGATGGCTTGCACTCTAGGTATGTACCAGGGGGAATGACAACTGCATATGTGCACAAGTGGCAGTGTGTGTGTGAGTGGCAGGCAGGGCATGCAGGTGTGAGTGGATACAGTGGCATAACAGTGTCACAGGGCAGACAGGCACTGCAGCTGTCAGATGTGATGTCCATGCAGACACGTGGCACGCCACACAGGTGATGCAGGCAGGGCCAGGACCCACACACTGTGCAACACACAGAGGCCTGGGATAGCCACACAGTACCAAGGGAAGCCCATGCAGTGTATTGATACAGCCAAGGCTGTGCATGTGACTGAAAGTGTGTGCCTGCATGTGTGTGCATGTGCATGCAGCAGTGTGTACCATGCAGGGGATAGTGAGATGCTGATGACAGATCTTCACAGGGCAACATGCAACTAACCTCTCCCCCGAACAGGTGACAGTGGATACCCCCAGATGCATGGCTGATGACACCTGTGAGGACTCTCCAGACAGCAACCAAGGAGAGATACAATGAGGCCCACCCCAGCACAAGAGGGGTCATCGAGTGCACCTTCAGCCTCCTGAAGTCCCTCTTTTGATGCCTTGACACCTCAGGGGATGTGCTGCAGTACAGTCCTGTGATGACCTGCAGGATAGTGTTCACCTGCTGCATCCTCCACAACATTGCACTGGCACACCTTGTATCAATGCCTGACAGCAACCAGGAGGAAGGTGCACTGCAGGAGGGTGATGGAGAGCCGGATGGCATGGCAGGACACATGTCGCAAGGTGGTACAACAGCGGGACACCATGCAAGACAGGCGCTGATCCAGCAGTTCTTCTGAGGCAGCACATGGCCACCACCACACCATCACCACCATGGTGGCACCTATAGCAGTACGGGGGACACAGTATGGTGCAATACAGCCCTAACAACAGCATGCCAGTCATGGCACTGTCGACAAGACAGAGGAGGTCAGGATACTGTCTGTCAGGTGCCATGCAATACACGTGGCCACACTGGGGCTGTAGCAGTGCCCATATGTGTCATACAACATCCAATAGGTATGACCGAGAATAAGTGAAGGCACCCCAGGAAACACACATAGGACCACAGCACTCATGGACCACAGACATGCATACACAGGTGGGTGAGGGACACACACGGGACAGAGGCACAACACCGTGTTGATGGTACCACCAGGCACAATGCACCTGCTAAGGCCACTGAAGCATGATAACAGTGCAGCCACAACAGGGACACAGCACTGGGTGGCACAGACCTGCAGACATATGGTGGTAAGATGCACCATCGCAGTATGCCACTGGTGTCACCCACAGGGACCACCATGCCCCTGGATGGAAGGATGCCAAAATGGCCCATGGCTGCCACACATCCATGACATCCATGGTGTGGCGGAATGTGAACTGGACCCAGCACAGTGCACTGCTGCACAAGCAGAGTACCATGCGTCCACGCTCACCGGTGTGCACCCAAGGCTATGAGTTGGACAGCTGGCACACAGATACCGTTGGCAGGTTGTGGACGCACATGTGATGGCACAGCTTTGCCACATGCATGCCCGCACATGCACAGTGACACACACACATGCACACAGGCACATGCCCATGCAGACCAGAAACAGAAGCGCAGAGCCAAGAATACAAAAATAGTATTTAATGCAACAGTATACAAACACAACAGAATTAAAGGAACAAACAAGTAAACGATCAACAACATTGGCAAACAGTACACCCCCCCAGTACCCAAACCAGACCCCCACTATGTACGCAACCCACCTCCTGCCCCAGACCCTGGCCATATGTAAATACCTCCCCACAGAATCACACAGCAGACAGCCTCCCCAGAATGTATGGACCCCCACCCAGGCATGTCTCCAACCACAGTCCCCCCTACAAACATGATATGCAACTCCCCCTGCTGAATAGTAAATACAGCCCACCAGACCCCCCGCCCAATGTACACACAACAGGAGCCCACCTGCCACCCTGATGTACACCTGGAATGGCCCATGCCCCCAAGGCACATCACAGTGCTAGTGTCCATGGCCCCAATCCATGCACTTGCTACACTAGTGCCCCTGCAGAGCTAATAGGAGAGCCCCGAGAGAGCCATGCAGGTGCGCACCATCCTCCATTATTGCGGACACCAGCTGTATCAACTGCTGGTCACCCGCACCTGCTGCCCTGGGTACAACACTGCCTGCAGGCCAGGCTGTCCCCAGGTGACACATCTCCAGCACCATGTCTGCCTGGGTGCTGTGGGTCCATGTCCAGAGGTCCAGACCGATGGTTGGCACTTTCAACTGGCAGCACGCGCTCTGCCTCCTGCTCCCCCACAGGATGCTCCACTGACTCCTGCTCCTCTGCTGGCTGCTCCCCTGCCTCCAGCTTTACTAAAGGCAGCTCCTCTGCCTCCTGTCCTTCTGCCACCTGCTCGGCCACCTCCAGCTCCACTGCTGGCAGCTCTTCTGACTCCTGTCCCTGTGCTGCCTGCTCGGCCACCTCCTTCTCCACTGCTGGCTGGTCCTCATCCACTGGCACCTTGTCAGGCTGTTGGTCTGCCCCCAGCACCTCAGCTGGCTGGTTGTCTGCCACCATCACCTCCACTTGCCGCACCACTGACTCTTGCAGCCCACTGTAGCCAGTGTCCTTATCTGGCTCCACGTCCCTCCATGGCAATGACAGGATGGGTCGGGCCCTGTATTGCCAGTGCTGGGTGTGGCACTGGTAGGCCGCTGCATCCTCTGCCTTCTGATCAGCCATTGCCCACAGCAATGCACAGTGCTGTGGTGTTAGTCTGCTCCACCTGCCTGCAAGGTAGCAAAGATGGATGTCAGTGCCATGCCGGGACACACTGCTCGCACACACAACACACAGCCCCAACCCCTGCAGACCACCATGGCATGACCATGACACATGGTTGACAGTGCATGCACCTACCTGACCTCCGGTGGCCCTGCACCTGCTACTGGCTGCCTGCACACTGCTGCACCACGTCCTGCTGCCCCTGATGACCTGTGGTGCTGCGTCCTGCAACTGTGGGGAAGGGGAACACAGTTACATTCATATACCAGTGCTGGCCATGGTCTGTGTGTCAGCACTGCAACACTGTCCAGCTAGATGATGGCATACCCACCCGCACCTGAGTCCTGGCCTGTCCTCATTTCAACATTCCTCTGCTGCGCCATGGCCATCATCCGCTGTAGGATCTCTGGGTCCCGCTGTGCCAAGTCCTGCCACCAGTGCTGCAGCTGATGCATAGTGCAGGACATACCACTGTTGGCACTGAGGCATGCCCTGATCACCCTCCATGCCCTTGCCCTCACCGCCGTGGTGTGTGACCTGCACCCAGGTGGGAGCAGTGTTGTCCCCCACTGCTGCACAAAGTTGATGAGTTGTGCTGTCTCTGTGGCAATGTAGTTAGGGGCCCTGCCACTAAGGCTGATGCTGCTGTGGCATGGGATGGCTGTGTCACCTCCTTGTGTACCTCCACTGAGCCTGGCATGGGGTGTCCTGCTGCGGGTGTCATATACATCATGTTGTGGCACAGTAGTGGGGTTTACCATAGTGTGTCACTCCCTTACATGATACATGGCATGGCTGCCCGTAGCCTGCATACTGGAGTACAGTAGCAATGGGTACAGCACTGCATCACAAGTGCCATCCTAGGGGTGTAGCCCAACAGTGTTGTGCTGTACACACATGTCACTGCAGTCCCCGTCCCTTAACAACAGTGTACACACCACCCCCACATACCACCACCTGCCAGACAGGGCAGAGTGGTGCCTTGTGCATGCATTGTGTAACAGGGCCCTCCCCACCTGTGTACATGTCCGCCCACATACCACCCCCTGTGGTGTCTTGCACATACAAATTGCAATGGGTAAGTCCCCCAACAGCTGCCTACACCACACTCCCCCATACTGCGACCTGCCGTCAGCATCCAGTTAGTGTTGGGGTTGCCATCACTACACACCAGATGGGCCAGGCATATGGCCATCCCTTACACAACAGCAGCCTGCACAGGGTCCCTATGCAGTGGCCTACACCAGCTTCAGGATGCCAGGATGTTATGTTGCAATACACAGCATGGCACATGTTGTGTGTCAGCCACACATCACACCAGTGCACATATGTGTACAGTGTGTATGCCTGCCTACACCCTTGTACATACCTCTGGACCTGTTGTGTCATCAGATCTGGTGCACCTCACAGGCAGATGTGCTGTCCTGCACAGTGGTCTGGTACAGCTGTGGTGTCTAACCTTGTGCCTCCTCTCAGTTCACTGTGTCTGCAGCCATTGGAGAGCAGGAACACTGTGCAGCCTGTTCGTGACCGCACCCAGCACATGGCGCACGTCCTGGAATCACGTGTAGCATACAGTGGCACCACGCACATGTGGCTTGCGTCTGCACAGGCCGCATGTGCACACTACACTGCCACAGGCCTCAGATTCACACAGGCTGCAGTTCAGGGCCTATGTGCTGCCCCCTACATAAAGCAGAACTGAATGTGTGTTACATTGGTGGGAGTATTGCACTCTCCCACTACTTACCAATATGCAGTTGCCATCCTACACGGTGGTATCCCTGCCCACAGCTGCTAGATCCTCCCCTGTGTCTGCAGCGTGTGCGCTGTGTGGCCTGTGTACTGCCTTCACAGCTGCGCCTCACACATGGCACATGTATGGGCCACACGTGCGGACTACAGTGGCACCACCCACATGTGGGATGCGTATACGCAAACTGCATGTGCACACTTCCATGCCACTGGCTGCAGTTTTGGCCTGCATGCACGCAACTGCATTGGTGACATCATGGTGCTGCAGTTCAGGCCTTCAGTGCCACAGACATGTATCTAGGGGGAAATCACTTCTGCAGCCTACGTTTTGGATGTGCATGTGCAACATGGGCTGTGCACCCAACCCAGGCACCAGTTCTATGCTACTTGCATCATGTTCTATCACAGCAGTGGGAATGAGGCCACACAGATGTATAGTGCACAGTGTTTACATTTGGAAAGTTGTGATATGGTGCAGTGTTACACTACAATAGTGCAACTACCCTAAACACAGATACCCACACCCAGTGACTGATCACAGCAGACACACCCAATTCATGCTGTATAACATCTCCCACACACCTGCACATAGTACACACACACACACACACACACACACACACACACACCCTACACACACACCACATGTCCACACAGTACCTTCCCCTAGTGCCACTCTGCATAATGCCCACAACCCCTTGCAGCAGGGCACCATATTGGCACAGTCACTTGTCTGCCTGCTGCTGCTGCTGCTATGTTCTCTTGCACTTCATGGCTGTACTACCTTGTGCAGCCCCCTGTGTCTCCGGCTCTGCTGCCCCTGCAGCACCACTGGACTTACCCTGCCCAGGTTGCATGGCTGCAGGTCCCCCACTGTCCATTTGTCCCTGAGGCACCACTCCCTTCCGACACCTTCCATGCCTCCCTGTGGTGGCAGGTGCTGGTCCTTGAACAGTACCCTGTCATTGTGCCGGTGGTCCACCTTCCTCCACAGGTTGTGCTTGCATTGCCGCCTGTGCTGTGCCCTGACCTGCTGAGTGAGCAGGTGCTACTGTACCCCATTTTGCACTTGTCCTGCAACTGGTAGCCACTGCAGCAAGTCCCACAGCCATGGCAGCAATTGATGTTGTTGTTGGTGGAGATGGTGCTGCAGCCAGTGGTATCACTGGTGGTGTTGGTGGTGGCGGTGGTGGGAGATGTGGTGCTGGTGATGCTGCAGATGGTGTTGGCGGTGGTGGTGTGTGCTGTGGTTCTGGTGGTGCCACTTGTGATGTTGATGGTGGCTGTGGTGGGAGCTGTGGTGCTGGTGGTGTTGCTAGTGGTGGCGGTGTTTTTGATGTCACTGTTGGTGGGGTTGTGCTGGTGGTGTCTGCGGCTGGTGCACCACATGTGTCACCTGTGTGGTGGCATCCCTCCTCTGTGTGGCTAGCACAGGCTGGGCAGTCAGTGTGCTTTGTAGCACTGTGGCCAGTATGTCCATTTGCCTGGTTTGCTGCACCACAGACCTCTCCATGGCCATGGCCAGTCAGGTGAGCGCCTGCGTCTGCACCCTGATGCAGGCCTGGGAGGTGACCATGGTGCCCGCCAGCCTCCATATGGCTGCCTCTGTGGTGCATGTCTCTGTCTCGATTGCACCGATGAGGGTGCCCATATGTTCCTCCATTGCTGTGTGGTGGGCATCAATACTGAGGCAGATACAGCTGAGCATCTCTGAATGCTCCTCATGAGTAGTCATGAGGGTCCTGCAGAACCCGGCATAATCAGTGGGTGTGTCTGTGTGGCTTCCCTGCTGGCTGTACTGCAGGAACTGTGAGGCCTCATTCAGGGTCACCTGCAGTCGGTCGTATGAGGCTGGGCTGAGGTCCTGGGCTATGTGGTCTGCTATACTGCTGACACTGAATATGTCACACAGGTCAAGTCCCTCATCCTCCTGCTGCTGTCCTGCCACTGCCTGCTGCTCTCCCACCACCAGTGTTGGTGCTGAGTCTAGCTGCACTGTGTCCATGCTGCCGGGGTGGGGGTCTGTCATGGTGGCCTGTTGGGTGGTCGGCTGTGTGCTGTCCTGCACTGACTTGCTGCCACCACAGTCCTCTGTCCCTATGTTCACTGCCACTGTGCCTGTGGGGGGATGACAGTGCATCAGTGCTACTCTGCCATGTCATGCCCTCCACACATGCCTCCATTCCCACCCCTGCATTGCTGTCCCACACACATGGGGCACAGCTGGTCATCCACTTACCTGTCCCTGCGGCCATCTGCATTGTATCCAGGTCCATGACCCCATGGATGCTGTAATGGTTCAGGAACACCAGTATCCTCTCCTTGTGGGTGCTAATGGGTATCTCCTCCCGTGGCCCATCACCTGTGGCTGATGCCTGCCACATATTGAAGGCCTCCTTTGCCTTTGCATGGTGCTTGAGGTCATTCACCCACATCTCTAGGTTCTGCACACTCTACTTGGCATTGGCCACCACGTTGACCTTTTTGGCCATGTCCTCCCATGCCTCCTTGTGTTTCCTGTTCAGGTCATGCTCCCCACCCTTGCTCATTAGTTGGGCTGCCTGTGACTCTAGTTCCTCAAGGAGGACATCTGTCTCCCCATTTATAAAGTTTCTTTTCCACCTTTTTGCTGCACTTGCCACCTCTGCATTGCTATCAGCCTATGCCATTGTTAACACATGCGCAGTTAGCTATGACATGTCTGTGACTTGCACACATTTCTATTGTCATTGGGTTGTGACATGCGTAACCACTACGCCCTCTATTGCAGGTTACATCTTGCGTTGTGGGCGTAACTTGTGACATGCGTAATTCATCTGTTCTATGTTATAATTGGCTTTTCTCTTGGAATAGGGTGCAGCTTACATGTCTCAAGGGTTTGGGAATAACTTAACGCGGTGGCGCAGCTTGCACCATGCTCTACTCGCTCTCTTGGAACCGGGCCCATTAAACACAGGACAATGCCTGTGCTGTTCTTCACCAGGTGACTTGCAAATGAAGTGCATATATGTAGGGGAAACACACACAAGCACACACACACACACACACAATATAAAAAGGAAAATAACATTTTTTATTGCACGGTCTATATACCAGTTGTTACATACATCTGTTACAGACCACAAACAAGAATTCATACTGCATCTCATTTACATAATGTAGTCAGTCTCCCTTCCAGCCATGTATCATCAGACAGTAGGGAAATCCTTCATAAGACATGCCTCTTGATGCCACTGAATATCTGAGAATAGATTAGTAGTAACCTGAGGTATATTAATGTTTAATTGAAGTATCCTAAATTTACGCCTTTGAATGAGGAAACAGAAAAGTGAAACTGATCATTGTCACACCCTTAGAATGCAAAGGCAACATTTTTATACATTGAAGAGACACCACTAAGTACCCATCAACACACAGTGGACTATTCATACAAAGTTACTTCAGGTTTTTCCTTTTTGGGGGAATTATTTAAATGTGTATGCAGCCAAATGATGTAACATTAATATCTGGTAATTATTTCATTATCTAAAGCAATAAATATTGGCAATAAAAAGGAGGGCTGAATGTTGTATTTTATGCAAAACAAATATACTGTAGGTACAGTGTTTTGTCAGAAATGATGCAGCTCATAATTAAAATGGTAACACAACGATTTTGAAAAGAACAAACGAAAATAATTTGAAAGCAAACATGAGAAATATTGTATCAGTATGGTAACATTGCACACAAACATGCTGATCTGAATAGTATGCATAGAAACATAGAGTATTTTATATGTAGATGACATGGTTACATGTTCTTTTTGCTGATCCTTAAAATAAACTAAATATCACCTACAAAAACCCCTTACCAGAATTCAATTAGATTGCATAACCCTAAAGCTGTCATTCGACTCAAACAAAATTAAATGCATGGTTTCATTAGTTTTCATGTGCCTGATTTTAAAAGCCCCCTTTAGATTGGTGCATGGTGTGCCGAGTTCCCACCTGTGGCAAACTTGGATGTGTCAGGGAGCCTTCACTGGATTCTCAAAGAATTAGGGTCCAAAGTCACTGAGTTTGCCACAGGTCATTCGGTGCACTGAACAAATGGTGCATGGGAGAAAAATGCTGCAAGCTGCGGAACAGTCGTGTGGCAGTTTCGGCAATGGCAGGGATGCACTGTCCATGCAACTGGAGGCCAGTTGGGCACCTGGAGAGTAGGACAGGGTGTGTTGTGTGAGGCAGGTTGGTGACAGACCCCAGACAGAGACATGGCATGGCTGCCTCTGTGCCAGGGAGTGGGTGTGGGGGTGAACAGTCATTTGACTGGTATGGGGGGGAGGCCATGAAGGACATCAACTGCAGCTCCACCAGTGCCAGGATGGGTGACTAAGTGTGTGATGTCCACAGACATCCACTGGCACCAGCCACAACAGGACACATGGACCAACTCCCACAAAGCCATGGCACTCAGAATAGCACATTAGAACAGCTCCCGGCAGCCTATGTGCCCATTGGGGCAGCTTACAGAATCCCACTTAAGGGGATGCTGCAGTGCTGCCCTGGCACAAGTCCCCATCCACCTTGACACACCGGTGCGCTTGTCACAAGGACAGTGCAAGCCTGGCCATTGCAGGTAGCCCCCCAGCAGGTGCAGATGGCATCTAAAAATTGTGAATGGCACACTGTGCAGTACTTGAAGCCCTTGCATTATTCCTTGTTGGCAAAAACACTGTGAACCATTCCTAATGATTTGAAAATCATACCCCATAATCCTACCATCAGATTATTTATTTATTTTACAATTTTTGGCCAGGAAAGGCACACTAAGCCACAGCTTGCTTCTAGGTACATTCTGGCAGCACCAGGGAGTTATTTGGCTTGCTCATGGTCACACAGTATGCAAGTGGTGGCTGTGGGATTCAAACCCAGTCCTCCAGGTTTGTAGCTAAGTGCTCTTTAACCGCTATGCTATACTGCCTTCCCCCAAAAATGCAGATAACCTGTTAATTACTATGTTATGCGGTGAATCTTTAGAACAAGAACTCTTCTTCGGTATCTTGGCATATGTTCAGATAGCTATCTAGACATTACACTGCAAATTATTCACCTTGCTGATGAACTAAGAGCAAAATTAAGCTTTTCTTTGCTGAGAAACAAAGAGTAGAACTAGGCTTTTCTTCAGAAATAAAATCTGTTTCTGTGCAGCAGTCCAGAAGTAATTGGTGCTGAGCACCTTCTTATCCATCCCGATGATGGGGATACAATCTATAAAGCTGTCTCTAGAACCACAGTGTAAAAAATAAATATATCTTTTGATGCAGCTCTAAGATTCATTCTCAGTGCAAGTACATTTATACACCTTTGTGACCTACATAAACTCACTGTCTGTATCTTCTAAGAGAAACATAAATGACTTTCTCTTTGTTCACAAATCTGTACTAGCCCCACTCCCAAGATACTTAAACTTCTGTTTGACTCAGTACTCCCAACTATTACATGCTTGGATCCTAATCCTTTCTAAATTTTGCATTTCAAAATTTGACGAAATGGGAGAAATTGGGTGGAAGATTCACTGGCAGAGGGATGCACTACAGGGAGACATCCACTCATGGGGATAGACTGAGAAACCGGGCTTAGATTTAATGTGGGAAAGTTTGAGGTAGTAAGATAATACACCAAAGGGTGACTAATTAGTGTCATGCCAAGGGGTGAAGAATTAGTGTTGCACATGTAGTCCTTTTGTGGTGCAACAGTGGACAGCACAATTGACAAAAATGATTTCAGGTTACTTGTGGACAGTAAAGCTGAAGTCAGGCAGGTAGTATGCTGCACAATTAAGAGAATAAATACAATATTGACATGAATTGGAGTAAAGAAGCAGGTCTACAGAGGCAATCCTTTTCCTGTACAAGGCCTTACACCTGGAGTACTGTGTGCAGCTCCAGTCACCATAGTAAACAAGCATTTGTCAATGCTGAATGTTTGCTTGTTGGCATTAGCAGTGGAAATGCAGGAGTTAGACAGATGCAGTATAGAAATGGCAGTGACGTATTGAACTGACGCCAACTCCACCCCCACCTTGCAGAGATGGACAGGCATTGGGGTGTGCCTTTGGGTCGTCACCCATAACGGTCAGGACATTTCACCTCACCCTACCCTGCAGACACTGACAAGTGTCGAGGTGTGCCTTGGGGTGTTCAGGCTTTACACTCACCTCATTCCATAAGGAAATATGCTGAAATGGGTGCAGTAAAGGAGAATGGTGTGAACTCTGGGGCCAAAGAGTCCAAGGCGTACCTCGATGCCTGTCACTGGCTGCAGGGTGGGGGTGGAGGTGGAATGGCGTGAGCATTACTGTTGACAATCCCAAGTCACACCACTGATGCCTGTCAGTCCCTACAGGGTAGGGTGTTATGGTTGGAAACCCTAATGCCCTCGGCGTTTCTTGGTATTTTTACTCCAAGTTTTCAGCATGGGCTTTTTGTGACCCCACCACATAAACAGTGACACTATCAGTTTGTTAGCTGAAGGTGATTTTGCACAGTAACTGCGCCATTTGGCACCACAGGTGCGGAAACACATTATGAGCACAATGTGAAAAATTACAGCTGTGCTGTTCTTGAGGAGGTGTAGGAAAATGGAAATGCTGAAAATCTGGAGTGAAAATATAAAAAAACTGAAGTCACTAGCGTGCATAGAAACTGCACTCTGCACACCTGTAATGCAATTCTTGTGGGTTTTTTTTGCACCAGATTTTCAATATAGGCATTTTGGGACCTCTGCTTATGAACAGTGTTACTGTGATTTCCTTAATCTTACCTGAATACTGATTTCCCACGGTGACTGCGCTATTCTGCTCCAAAAGTGCGAAAACACATTTTGGCCAGGATGTGAAAAATGACAGCTGTACTATCCATAAGGATGTGTGGAAAAATAGTAATGTTGAAAATCTGGAGTGAAAATATTACAAATTCGTGAAGTTACGAGGGTGCATAGTAACTGCGCAATGCACCCTCGTAATACAGTCATTTTATGGACTTTTGTCACCAAATTTTCAACACAGGCATTTTAGGACCTCTGCTCATGAATAGTGTCACTGTGATTTTCTTAATCTGTCCCAAACATTGATTTCCTACAGCCACCACGCTATTCTGCACTGGAAGTGTGAAAACACATTTCAGCCAGGATGTAAAAAATGACAGCTGTATTGTTCATAAGGAGCTGTGAAAGAAAATGCCAGTGTTGAAAATCTGGAGTGAAATTATTACAAATTCATGAACTTGTGAGTGTGCATGGAAACTGTGCAATGCACACTCGTAAAACAGTAATTTTGGGGAATTTTGTCACCAGATTTGTAACATAGGCTTTTTGAGAGCCCACCTCATGAACAGTGACACTGTCATTTTGTTACTCAGTTCTGAAAGATGATTCCGCGCAGTGACCATGAAATCACCTTTTGGGACCAAATAACCAGATGACAGTGACTGAATTCATGAGATGGGGTCCCAAGAACCCCATGTTGAAAATGTGGTTAAAAAACTCAAAATAATGACCGAGATGTGAACCAAAGTTGAAAAAACCCTATTTATGCCATTATGCAGCTTACCGGCATTTCTTCAGTTCGCGGTCAGCTTTGAAGAGTGCAGACATGTTCCCAGTCCACCGAAGATCATCGTGCCAACCTACAGAGGTAAGTATGTGGTGAGGGGAGTGTGGGGAGGTGGGGGTGGAGATGGTGGGTGCAGGTTGGCGGAGGGGGTAAGAGAGTCAATGAGAGACCATTTTCTTTTATTACATGTTTTTTTTTTTTTAAAAGATGACACTGGACTTTTGCCACGCTGGGGTGGGCTCCCAGAGAGGCACCTGGAAGTTTGTTTGGGAGGGGGCAGTGGAGCCAACAGGGGATTGGGCACCCCCCCTGTTGGCCATACAGTGTGCTGGGGGGCGAGCACATAATGACACAGGACTTTGTGCCAGGCTGGGGTGGGCTCCCAGCATGGCACTTGAGTTTGTTTTTGGGGACACTGGAGTCGACGGGGACTGGGCACCCTGTCAGAGATACAGTGTGCTTGGGGGGGGGGAGTATGCATGTGCTGAGGGAGATTGGGCACCCCCTCAGCACACAACAAATTGGGGGGGCATCATATAGATGGGAGGTGCAGAGGTGTACAGTTGAAAGACAATGACTACTAAACTGGTGACTTGTAGGCAATTTGCATACTGCTGATGGCATGGCAGTATGCAGATTGCCTACACATTACCACAGCTGATTGTAGCGGTCATTCTCTTTCAACTGTATGCCACTGCATTTGAACTGCTGTCATAGACAGCTTGGACATTCATTGGTGCGGTGCAGCCGAGCCTGCAAAAACGTTCAGGGCATTGGAAGCGGGGGTGCCACACCTATGAAAACTCGTATAGTGGTACTACGTTTCTTGCAAATGTGTGCAAGTAAACATAAAAAGGACAGTGACATGACTGACATGATTATGCTGATTAGTGGTCTAGGGTGCAAGAGTTAGAAGGAGAGATTGGACATACTCAAAATGTTTACTCTAGAGAAAGACAAGCAAAGAAAATGTGAAAAAAACAGTGCTTTACATCATTTCTGAAGAAGAACCGTGTCTGAAATGTTAATTTTAGTGCTGTTTTCTATGTGCAGTATAATTTTAATCAAACCCTTTTGTTTTATATTGAAGAGAATGTTGTGGGAAGACATGATCACAGTGTTCTGACTACTAAAGGGTGCATAAGGTGGAGAATGCACAGCAGATGTTTGAGCTGGTGTGAGTGAACAGAGCTAGATGACATGTAAGTTAACTTAATGGACAACATAATGGGACATATTAGAAAGCATTACTTCATACATAGGGTGGTTAAAATGTGAGATAGCCTACCTGGTGAGGTTGTGAAATCTAGCACAGTTCAGGTTTTCATAGCAGACTTAGACAGATTGTTGAGGAAGAATGGCATTAAGGGCATTAAGGGTTAAACAGCACAAGCAGCAGTAGTATTACAGCTCATAAGCATAGATGTGTATTCATTCCAAAACTGGGTACAGTCACTGCTGTGCAGCAGGAGTCGTGGACAAGATGGACCCTAAGTCCCATGCATCATCACAATATTATGTTACCATGTCTTTAATTATATTGGCCTTTGGTCCTGGAATTATCCCCAAACCAAACTAAACGTTTCAGCAGTCATACTGCAGGTACCACTTAAACAGAAACATGTTTCTCATTTAATAGGAAAATACGCTTCTCTTTATTCATTTGTAATCTGATGACCTTGTTAACTCACTGGGAAATGAAGTTTTCTTTTACAAGAGCAACCCAGGACAAAAATACCCAACCAAATACAATATTGCAGGACAGGAACTGTGGGTAGAGCACCCACATAGTGTACTGCTCATCAAAAGTAAAGATCACCATTGTCAAAATCAGGCCTGGATAGTCAAAGCCCTTGATCTGTGCTCACAAAAAGTTTGCTATAGGAGCAAATTAGTACTTGGAGCAATCTACAGGTATGCTGAAACATACCTGAAGCAAATTGCAGAGCTTAAAGCATATTTAAATCAATGGGTGCAAGCAGGCGTGGGCAGGCACTAACCCGTTTGCTGTTTGCAAACCACAACCTGCTACCGGCCACATATGGTGTGTTATGTGGCCTGTTAGGAGCTTCAGGGATGCCAGGAGCAAACCCCCTGCTAGCACTCACAAAAGGCAATTGTGCCTGTGGAATGAGCTGCCATATTTGATCATTCCATGTATATGACCCCATAACACACCCCAGGCAAGGCACTATGGGGTTGTTTGCATCTCATTATGTTCTCATTACAAGCCAGGAGAAAACAGTCACTCCACTGATAGTGCCTGTGTCCCCCAACATGTTTGCTCTTCTGATAACTGGAAAATACAGTTCATCACTTGTAGTCTAGTGCCCCCCAAAAACTGATTTCTGTTCTGATAATTGCAACATACTAAATGGTAGTCTTACGGCCCCCAAACCCAATTGTTTCTACAGTACACATGCTCCTGTTCCCTGTCAATCAGCCATTGGGGTGTGTGGAGGGTGTGTGCCAGATAGGACCTAACAAGGCAATAGACCTTACTAATGGATAAGTTTGGGACCAATGGGGTGGGGTGGGTTTGGAGGGTGCTCAGTGGATAGGCTGGGATGGGGGTGGCTGCAGACATTAGATTTGCCTGTGATGAGGGGGAATTAGACTGTCAGCAACATCATTTAAAATCAGTGGCAAGACAATCCAGAGGTGGGGGGGGGGGCAACTAGACTGTCAGGCCATTAGTTAGCAGTCAATAAGTTATCAAGGATTGAGGGCCACTAGACTGCCAGGACAGTTAATTAACAACCTTTAAAACATAGACACATAGGGCTCAATTCTCAAAGTCCCCAGCATGGCACAAGAGGCTTGCACCACAAAGAATGGCGCAAAGTGCCCTGTGCACAAAAAAATGCACCAGGAGTGATTCTCAATGGCAGCCTGCGTCAACTACTGGCTGCCTGCCCCAAAGAGGGCTTGCAACACCCATGTGCCACAAAATGGGCTGCGGTATGGGTCTAGGGGCTTGTGGCAGACACAGACTGCCATATCCCCTAATGCTGGATTCTCAAAACCCTCTCATTGCTGATCTAAGAGTACTAAGAAATGTCCTCTGAAAGGGATGACATGGCTGTGCCAATAGGCCATGCCCCCCCACCCTGATCCCCATTTACAGTGAATTAATCACCCTGGTGGTCTATTGGCCCCCTCCTCATTCCTCGATGTTACCCATTTTATATATAATAAATCCACCTTCTCTAGTGGCCTAGTGGCCACCCTCCCTGATCCCTGATGTCACCTGTTAATGTAGCAATAAATAACATCCATGCCTGGTGACCTGGTGGGCCCCCACCCCCCCACCTGGCAGGTGGTGCCCACCACCCCTCCCCTTATCCTAAACCCTGAGCCAGCAACCAGCACAGCCCTCTTCTTAACACCACAGATGACTGCCTACTGACCTGTCAGTGAGCTCTTACTGTATAATACCATACACGATCATTGATTGACAGCTGCGAACCAGCTGTCAATCAATGAGCACGCACTGTATTATACAGTACACACTCAATGACGGGTCAGTCGGTAGCTGGCCATGGTGGTGAGAGGAGGATGGTGTCAGTTGCTTGCTTTGGGTTTACGATGGGGGAGATCGGGGTGGTGGGCTCTACTTGAAGGGGTGGGGGGTGGAGATCCACTAGACCACCAGGCATGGGTGCTATTTATTAAGTACATTAGCATGTGACATCGAGGATCGATGGGGGAGGCCACTAGACAACTAGATAAGGGGGATTTATTATATATAATTATTGCAAAAAACATTGTTAATGCATCAGTTAAGGTTGTTACTAAAGTGACAAAAGCAGGGAAATATGGTTTTAGGATTTCCAACCCTAACACCCCACCCCCACCTTGCAGACTCTGACTGTCATCGGAAGGGTGCCTTGGGGTCATCTACCCTAAAGTATTTTTGTGTGGAACATCTAACTTTCCCATAGAAAATAACGAGAAATTTCAAAATGTAATAACTTTTGAATGGATTAATATTTTTTCACCAAACCTTTCTACCATGAAAATTTCAGACCAAAACCTAAAGCCATTTCTGAGGTACAGCTGTAGAAAGAAATGACAAAAACACATACATTTTGGATTTTTTTACACTCTGTATCTCAAAAACTATGCAACAGCTTCACACAAAAGTTGGAAAAGCAGGATACCTATTCCTAGCAATTATGCATGCCAAATCTCATGCAAATCCATTTAATGGTTCCCAAGTTATTAAGGTTGAAAGATTTGGCTTTAACATAAAATGTTGCACTCAACCCTAACTATAGTGGAACTACCGTGCCACTATAATTTATAACTGACAACATCAAGGATCGGAGAGGGGGCCACTAGACCACCAGGGAAGGGGAATTTGTTATATATTTATAATGGGTGATATCAGGGAGTAGGGAAGGGGTACTACACCACTAGAGAAGGGTGATTTATTATATAAATTTATAATGGGGAACATTAGGGAGCAGGAGGCACTAGACCACCAGGGATGAGACTTCAATTATTTTATCAGGGGATCATGGATGGGGGGACTTCTGGCCTTTGCCAAATGGAACCTGCAGGAAATCCCTTCTGTGCGCCTTGTGTTTGTCGCATGGGAGAGGTTGTGGCAAGTGTGTGGACTTAGGTGCTGGGACCCCTCCCATGGCAGAATCTGTTGCAGGGTTACTTGCACACTGGGCTTTGGCACAAGCTGTTTGCTGCAGCTTGCGGAGATTAAGCCTTCTTTGATAATCAAGCCCATAGAAACAAGCTAGCAGAAGAAGGCCTTGTTGTCAGTTGAGTCTGCACGATGTGGAGGGGACTCACCTTTATACAGGAGATCCGTGTTCTCCCTTTCCCCCTTGATCCTCCCCTTGTATTTTCCCACACCCTCTTGAAACTCCCTATGGACATTGCATCTACCACTTCCTCTAACAGCCTGTTCAAGCCCTCCACCACACTTTTTAGGAAGTTTTCTGGCAGCCCTCCTGAATCTATCCCCCAGACAGCTTGCTGCCATTCTCATGGGAACATGTAATTTTGCTGAATTTGAACAGTACTTCAGAGTTCACCTTGTTGATACACTTCATGTATTTGAAGGTCTCAGTCATGTTCCCTTTTTCCCTCCTACAGTAGTCTCCAATGAGTACATGTTCTGGCTTTCCACCCTCTGATCATATGTATTCTTTTCCTGATCCTGTATCATTCTTGTGGCCCTCATCTACACCGCTTCTTATTCATTTACATCTTTCATCTGAGAGAGATTCCAGACTTGAGTACAATATTGTAGGTGTGTACATATCAGAGATGTATGACCGCCTTGTGCCTAGTACTGATTCCGCTGCTTATTCATTCCGGCATTTTTCTTGCTTACACTGCTGCTTTACTACACTGTGCAGCTGGCTTGAGTGAGCTTGTGATTGTTACTCTTAAGTCCTTCTCCTCTGAAACCATGACAGTGACTCCACCCCTCACTGGTACTTAGCCTTCATGGGTTTTCTTTTAATGTGCATGACTTTGCACTTTTTCACATTGAAACCCAGCTACCAGATTCCAGATCATCTTTCCAACTTTGTGAAGTCCTCCCTCAATTCCCTGCCCCCCCTCCTCACAATCAACCCTGTTGCAGAGCTTGGTGCCATCTGCAAAAAGGCAGATTTTGTCTTTGATGCTCTCTCTGATATCCCTAATAAATACATTAAAAATCACTCTTCTAAGCACAAAGCCATAGGGATCCCTGATTGTGACATATATGATATCAAAATACTCTTCTTAACCACTACCTTCTGTATCCTTCCACCCAGACAATTTTCCACCCACTTCATCATTTTGTCCCCCATCCCAAGGTGAGTCACTTTCTTTATGTCTCCTATGAGGGACAGAACTAAAGATACAGTATGTCTACTGCTTCTCCCTAATTAACAACCCTCATGACCCAGTCAAGGAAGTCTATCAAACTGGTTTGACACAACCTTCCTGATACAAATCCATGCTGTCTGCTGTCTTGAAACTCGTTTGACTCAAGGAATACTACCAGTCTTTCCTATAATATGGTTTTATATAAGCTTGCCAAGAGCGGAGGTCAAGTTAACTGTACTGTAGATCCTCGGCTTGTCCTTGGCCCTAGTTTTGTGAATGGATACAACATTTGCAGTTCTCCAATCCCTAGAAACCTCACTGGTTTCTGGGAAATCATTGAACAAGTCAGCTAGGGGAAGTGTCAATCCCAGTGTCATCTCTCTTAGCACCGTAGGGTGACTCTTGTCTTGTTTAGGAGACTTATCCACCTTCTGGACTAATAGTACTTTGAGGACCGTCTCTGTGGGAATGTATTCTTCACATTTTAGTGCTTCTGCTTCATCCCCCTGCCTATCCCAAGCCTGAGGTAATGGCCCCCTTCTCCTTGGTAAACACAGAGCAGAACTATTTATTCAATATTTGAGCTTTACCCTTACAACTGTGCTCCCAACTTCTCCTCCTTCTGTTTTACAGTGCCCTCTTTCATCTGTTGTTTCTAATATAACTAAATAAGTGTCCCCTTAAGTAATGCCTTCAGCTGTTCTCTGCTATAAGCTAGGCTTTGAGTTCTTTACTAATCTTCTGGCCACATTCTGTTTCTCTAAATAGTCTTCATTGTCATAGGCATTGTTACTACCTTTAATTTTCCTTAAAGAGGGAATATGGTAAAAATTACTGCCATTAATAAATTCAAAATATGGATCAACATAGCTCCAATCAGCTTCATGCAAAAAATGAAATTTCTAAGTTACTTTGTTTAAAATATACAAATAATTTTGCAACCCTAAATTCACTGTCTGTTCAAAAAAACAAGGTTCAGTGAACTCATAGTCTAGTCCTCTCTGCCAGCAAGCTTATAGGACCTGGTTCTCCAAAAGTTTAAACATTATGTGTAATGGTATTCACTAGTAAAACAGGCAGGGCCATTCAATAAACATTGCTTTAAAAACTAGGCATGTTTCAGGTTTTGTAACAAAGTTGGAAAATTTGTATTTTTTTTGTTTGTTTGTTTTGATGCCTTTTTGTTGTGGTCCTTTTCTCCAGGGTTGATGGGCATTGAGTCATAGCACACTGCTATGAGATTTGCAGACTGGATATCTGTGATGTGGTAGAAGGCTGTGATCATTCACACATGTCATTGAATTGAGGTGATTTCTCAGGATGGCCCTTTAAAACAATTATTCCATCACCCTGTAAATGGGGTTGGGAGAGGTAATGCTGTTTTGAAACCTAACTTTGAGCTTCTATTCATTAGTCAGCTCAATGTTCATTCAGTCAATCAATCACTATTCTATTCATCATCAAAGTATGAATGAATGGGATACTCATTTGAGTAGAGCTCATTTTCTGTTTTCTCTCTGGCAGGCTGTTACTTGGCCTGCATTCAGGCTTATCTGTGCTGTACTTCACATTAAAATGATTGTTTTACCAGGACTAACACTTTCACCCTTAGTAGGAATTAACATGTATAAGGACCTTATTAAAACCTATTGTAAAGCAGACACTGACAAACAGCAATGAAGTTACCAACATTTTAACTCTTGTAGCAATACAACTTCCTAACAAGCACTGTATAGCAACACCATGAATGGTGTTAGCAGCCTGGAGACATGTTGACCCAGCATCCTGCAACTCTGAACAAATGAATCACACCAAAAAAGCATTAAAAATACATATGTGTCAACTTTGTTACAAAACCTGAAATACATAGATTTTATAACAATGCTTTTAGAATGGTGCTGCATGTTTTAGTTGTGAAAACCATTGCACAATGATCTTAAACCATTAGAGAAACAGGTCATATCAGCTTGCTGAATGGGAGGACTACTCTGTGAGTTCAGGAGACGACATCATCAGCAGCTCTTCACTGAAACTGACTTTTTTGAACAGGTAATGAAATCAGGGTTACAAAATAGCTCATTACTTTAAAATGAAGTAACATAGAAACCTAATATTTGGTATGAGCTTTACTGGGGGCATGCTTATTCTAATTCTTCTATGTATCATTTTTGGCCAGAGTCCCTCTTTAAGGCTGCTCTCTTGTTTCTCACTGCTGGTTTAACCTCTTCAGAGAACAATATTGGTCTTCTCTGTCTTCTTCTCTTGCTAACCTGTCTTAGACATGAACTTGTTACATCCTGAAGGCTACCCTTTATTACACCCTGCTTCTGTTCAACCTATCCACCCCTGTAAGTTGTGCTAAGTGTCCTGTAGGGTTTCCCTCATAGCATTAAATTCTGCTGTTCAGAGTCAAGCATCCAAGTTCTAGTATTCAGGTGCTCCTTCCCAAATACTAGCCTAAACCAGACCATAAAATGGTCACTATAACTTAAAGACCCAGTAAAGCTGCTGTCCATTATGTAATTGAAGTTAAACAGCACCAGGTCCAGAGTGCTCTGTTCCCTTGTCAAATCTCCAACCTCCTACACCAAGAAGCCATCCTGGAATGCTTCCAGGATAGATTGACTTCTTCCACTGCAGGTTACAGAGATGCTACAGTCCATGTCTGGCAGATTGAAGTCCCTGCGATTACCATTTCACACTGTTTCATAACTTGCATTATTTCTCCCTCATGGTCTTTATCCAGTTTCTAACTCTGATTCAGTGGTATATAGACCATCCCCAGTCTCATCTTTTGCTTGCTTCTGACTCAGTCAGGACTTATAGTGTCCTGGTCCCAATACCTCCCACCTCTTCCCTCTTGGCTTCGAGTCCCTCCCTCCCTCTCATGCAGTACAGCTCCCCCTTTCTTTCCTCTTACTCTGTCCCTACTGTAGACAATGTTCCCATGGATGGTTAGGTCCCAGTAATGATTTTGGGATATTTAGGTCTCCATAACTACCATTATGTTCAGCTGTCTTTCTGCCACTAGGGGTTGGAAGCCCCAATCTTGTTTCCAAGGCTCCTGGCATTGATGGATGCAACTCGCCATGATGACTACTGTTTCACTGACTCAGTATTGATTCTCTGGTCTGCTAGGTGCTGCCTTGCTGTGCCTTGTTCCAGGTGCCCTAACCAATGCTCCACTTCTTGCCTTTCCAATTGCCCATCTCTGAAGGTCCTATCTAATTGTCTATATACTCTCTGCTCTTTTTGTTTTACCTCTCCTTTGCCACTTCTTGCTCTTCTCCCTGCACTTCCCCCCTCAATTACTCCATCATTCTGGGGGCCCTGAGGTGGGGCAACTGAGGAGTGGAGAGCCACTAAACTACCCAAGATGTACAGTATGCTGTAGTTATTAAAACAGTGATTGGGCAGGGGACACAAAACATGACAGTTAAGACCAGCTCTGTAAAGGCATTAAGTTTAATACACTAATGGCTGTTTAAGGGCTTTACAATCATTTCAGTATGCCAGAGTACCTGTATGCAAGGTGCAGTCATGCGATTTTCATATGTGCCCTAGCATACTTTAGTGTTGCTCACTAATGGGTTAGTGCTTCACTTACTATGCCTTTCAGTATGGCACATTTAGTGAGTCCTCTGCTTTAGGGGTGTTTATCACTGTTAATGAGGCATTAAGCCAGTTAGTGGTCTTTAAATCCCTTCCAATATCTTAGCCAGAGAATCAGCATGTAAATTTCCGCTAGTCAGACTTAAAAGTAATGCGGGACTCAATGTTTTCTTATGTCTATTAGAAGTTCATACCCCCTCTTTGCAGCCATGTAGGTAGAGGTCTTTCTGCCCAAACTAGTTTTCTTAAATGAAACCTTCAAACTGGATTTTATTTGTTGATCTTAGGTTACCCGTTGTCTTATAGGGCAATAGCATGTCAACCAAAGGAATAGGAGCACTGTTAGATAATACTTTTTACATTATGGAAACCATATTCAGTGTGCACTTTCTTTATCAAGACAGCCTTTCCAGTTTATACTACAGTTAGCAACCGTGTTCAGATTTACCCTTTAAAAGTCAAATATAAATTAAGATTATGTAACACAATTTTCTGTTGCTATACTTCTGTGGAAGCCTTATCCACTGTTTGTGAACCATAATCAAGACCTGGTTAAAGGTTACACTGACCAATAGCTTTCTAAAGCATTTCAAGTAATGTATTTCCTGATCCTATAAAGTAATTTTCTTCTGAACACCTTAGCAGGGCTTGCTTAACAAGCCCATATATTGTTATCACTGCGTGACCTTTCCTACAAATGATAGATACTATTTAAACTTTGCTAGCAAACTCCTATAAGTAGAATGGAAAACACAGTCATACAAGTCTATAAAATGCATGAAAAAAAAATCAAGAACTCATATTTGCATCTTCAGTTAATGCTGACAGCCTATTAGATGATTCATGAGTAAAGCTGTTCTACCGTATGTAGTGATCTCCTTTGTATGCTATGCTGGATTGCCTGGGAGAAGGAGGAGTCTACATATGGCTTTGGACTGTGATGAGGTGCAGAACTAGCTTCATTTGAAGACTTGTAAAACCATAGTCCTATCTCTAGCCACTAGCCACTAATCTGAGATGATACAAAACCAACAAACTGCCTCCTTTTGCTCCTTCCTGTCCACAATTCTGCCCAAAACTGGTCTCCATAAAGAATTCAGACTGCTCCCTGCCCCTGCTCTTTCTCACCCCAGCCCAGTCTTTGGCCCAGTCTCCATAAAATTTCCAAGTCTCTCTCCCTTCTTCTCTTTTCTACCCCAAAACCATCCAAGGCATGGGTTGTGTTCATATCAAACCTGGTCTGTCCCTTCCTCTGTCTTTTCCAGACCCACTTCATTCCTGGCCTAGTGTTCATAACAAATCCTACACATTTCCTTCCTCTGCTCTTTACCACCCTACTGCCCTTTCTATGGCCTGGTCTCCATGAAAGGATCCAGCCATCTCCTTCCCTATAATCTTTCCTAACCCAACCCTATTCCAGGCCTGGTTTCTGTTCAAATCTAGTAAAATGAAACAGCAGCACTCCTGGAAACCAGAACAGACTAGATCACCCAGTAACAAATGGATCAGAAATAAAATTGTCTGCAGAAAGGTATATTCCATCCAAAACCCATATAGAACACAGGATTGTGATTGGCTGGCTGTGAGAGTGTCCAGTTATAAAAAGGAGTAGCTGCATATGGGTACCCACCCCAATAAAGACCCACTTGGTCGAAGCGCTGGGACACCTTCTGTTATTGTTGTCTACTTTGTGGCTTAGTCACCATTGTCTGTGTTCTACATTAATTCTAGATGGAATAAATACTTTTGCAGACTGTTCTATCTCTGATCTGTTTGTTACTAGGTAACCTTGCCTATTTCAGTTTACAGGAGTGCTATTATTTCCTGCCACTGGCTTTTCCCCAGGAGAGTGCTCCTTCCCAAAACCATCACCAGGATCTTGCACCAATGAGAGAATGCACCTCCTGACCTAATCTGTTAAAATCTAGCCTACTCCATTTCTCTGCTCTTACAGCCCCAGCCCAGTCCTCAGTCTGGTCTCTGTAAAGAATCCAACCATTTCCCTACCTCTAATCTTTCCAACCCCACCCCCACTACTACCAGCCCAGGTCTGCTCTCAGCTCAGATTGATTCCACATTTGCCTTTGTTCATTCCTGACACAGACCTGCTCATAAAACCAGTTTCCATGAAAAAAATTCCAACCCACTGCTCCCGTTTACTCTTTTCTAATCCCAACACTGGACAGGTCTCCATAAAAAATCCAAGCCAAGCCAATCCCTGTATCTGTTCTTTCCCACCACAATCTCATCCTTCATTCAGGCACTGCACAGTCCCAACCTTTTCCCTCTCCCTTCAGTTTCCTTTCCCAAACCTTCACCCTGGGCAAGGTCATTGCTTCACTGATGTCTGTGTATACAAGTTTATTTTAGTGTATTTAATGAGGGTAGACAAATCCTGATCTGGAATATATCAAAGTAGTAGGGCATAAACTGAGACTTGCAGTTGATAGGCACTAAGGCACAGCTCACATGCACATACAGGTGGGACATTTCTGGGGGAGAGGTGGAGTGCAGGGGCTCCTGGGCAGTCATAACTGAGAGTGTTCTCTGGGTACATGACCAGTGACTGAACTGTAAGATGACATTGGGAACTGAACATGTGGTTGCAAGGGCAGAGTTTCACTACCAGAGAGACAGGACCAGTGAACAACCAATGGGGTTATAGGATCCACTGCTGCATAGGGAACTGAAGCCCAAAAGGAGAAAATGAATTGTAGTTGAGAAGAATGAAAGGGCTAAGAGTGGGATACCAAAGGCTCAGGGTTTGCCCACCTTTAATAAGTATGTATCTTTGAAAGAGGAAGTCCCCCCGTCAGAATCCTACAAGGTGGTAGTTGAGGCCAGTGTCACAAGAAGTGGGATACATCCATTGGAGATGAGCCAGGAAAGAACTGGAACCCCAGTGATGGAAAGAGAAATGCCATGATACTGGGATACTTTTAGAAACACAGGTGGGATAGTGGGTTCCATACTGGATGTAGAGAGTAACATCAATAGTTTTCCTGGAGAAATTGCAGATATCCCTGAAATATTGGAACTTACTGGGAAGGTTGTGGGAAGCTGGATCTGACAGTACACATAGACACAAACGATCTGGTCTGGAGATGTGTAGATGAAGTAAAAAAGTAGAGGCTGTGGGGTGCTTATCTCCAGGGCTAAGCACTGGAGAAAAGGACATTGCCCCATATGTAGGACATTTAAAGAGCTCCAGGCACAGCTAGAAGCTGCAAGGGAGGAGAAGCAATGACCTGGCACAGGATGAAGGTTTGGGAAAGAAAAACCACTAGTGACACCACTGATTACCCTCTTTAACAAATCATGGGAGGATGGGGTGGTACCCGAGGACTGGAGAAGGGCAAATGTGATTCCCCTTCACAAAAGTGGGAGCAAGGCAGAAGCAGAAAACTACAGACCTGTTAGTTTAACCTCAGTGGTAGGGAAAATGATGGAATCACTTCTGAAGGAAAGAATTGTTGAATATCTAGAGGCCAGAAGGGCTCAAGACCCAAGACAGCATGGATTCACAGCGGGAAGGTCATGCCAGACAAATCTGATAGATTTCTTTGATTGGGTGACCAAAGCAGTAGATCAGGGAGGGGCTGTGAACATGGCCTACCTAGACTTTAGCAAGGCATTTGACACAGTCCCACACAAAAGAGTAAATATACAAGTTAGCCAGCCTGGGAGTGGGTCCCAAGATGACAGCCTGAGTAAAGAATTGGCTGGAGAATAGGACACAGAGAGTAATAGTAAATGGAGTCCACGCTGAAGAAAGGGGGGTTACTAGTGGAGTACCACAGGGTTCAGTATTAGGACCGGTCCTCTTCAATGTCTTTATAAGTGACATTGCAGAGGGACTGGAAGGAAAAGTATGTCTCTTTGCAGATGACACAAAGATCTGCAACAGAGTTGATGCACAAGGTGGGGTGGAAAGGATGAGAAGGGACTTGGAAAGGTTAGAGGAATGGTCAGATGTATGGCATCTTAGATTCAATGCTAAGAAGTGCAAGGTAATGCACCTGGGAAACAAAAACCCAGGGGAAGAGTACACAATGGGGGGTGCGATACTAACAACAACAAAAATGGAAAGGGACCTGGGGGTAGTCATATCAGATGACCTAAAGGTGGGCAAGCAATGTGAGAGGGCAGCAAGGAGGCTGGGGGGATACTGGGATGCATAGGAGAGGCATCACCAGTAGAAAACAGGAAGTTATTATCCCTCTGTACAGACAGTAGGTGAGATCCCATCTGAGTACTGCATGCAGTTCTGGAGACCCAATTCCACAAAGACATAGACAGGATGGAGGCTGTCCAGAGGAGGGCAACTAAAATGATGCAGGGTCTGCACCGGAAGACATGATGAGAGACTTAAGGAGCTGAATATGTAGCCTCGAGGAAAGGAGGGAGAGGGGGGACATGATAGAAACTTTCAAGTACCTCAAGGGAATCAACAAAGTCCAAGAGGGTAGCATCTTTCAAAAAAAGAGGTGTGCAAGAACAAGGGGGCACAATTTGAAGATAGAAGGGGTGGCTCAGAGGTAATTTAAGGAAGTATTTTTTCACAGAGAGGGTTGTGGATGCATGGAACAGCCTTCCGGAGGAGGTTGTGGAGTCAAAAACAATGGTGGAATTCAAGCATGCATGGGACAGTCATAAGGCAATTCTAGTGGGGGGGTAGGAGGAAGTAGTCTGTAGGTTAACTAGGATCTGCAGCTTATCCATTAGGTAGGGAAATGGGCAGACTGGGTGGGCCAAGCGGTCCTTATCTGCCATCAAAATCTTTGTTTCTATGTTTCTGTGTTTCTAAATCCTAGTTGCATCATCAGCTGATCTGGTACCTTCAGATATACCTACCACCCCCACTCCCTCAGAGGCCACTAGCCTGGGGGTGTGAAGGTTAGAGCAGAGGGGAAGGGGTAGCAGATGCAGTCGCAAGAAAGACAGTCAGGCTCACTGTATTCTAAAAGCAAACCAATTTACACAACGTGTGGAGGATCAGGTTCTGGACTCATTTGCTTGGTGTTCAGAGCCAGTCAGGAAGGGTGAGCAGGAAGCGCTAGTGGCTGTGACATGGACAGCCAGTTCTGAGTGCTGTAGTATCATTTTTTTGTAATATCAAACTGGGTCATGGACTGTCTGTCATGAGAGATGCTGAAATCTGGTGCTCTAGGAGTGACCTCACCCCCCTAGGTTTCAGCTGAAATATGAAAGCCATGAGAAAATGCTGAAACAGCATGTGAGATCACACACACACTGGTTTTAGATACTAGGTATTACATGGCAGGCCAGAAGCTATTTACAGACTTTCCTAAGTTAATTATAGATGTTGTTGTTAAGAGGGAAATCATAAAAAACAGGTTTATGATGTTAGGGAAACCAGGTTTAGCAAACTGGTGCAAAGTTGCAAATGTTCCTCTGATACCTGAGTGAGAGAGGATACTGATTAAGATCAAAGAGATGTCATTTGAAGAACATATGAGTATGCTGAGGCTGCAGAATTTAATTCTTGAAAAAGACATCCTGTTTTTTTTATTAAGTATATATTTTTTATATATATATTCTGATGCAGGAGCTAGGAGACCTCACCCAAAAAGGGGTTAGCAAATACAATTTGCATTAAGGAATATTCTGTTTTACTTCAGAGACACTTTTTTTCTAGATTCTGACAAGGAAACATCAGTGAGCACTTTTAAACAGGTATTTAGAAAGATAGACAAAATCTAAATATTGTTGTAGGAATTTGCACTGTTTAAACCTTGTTGTTTTGAAAGATTTGTATTTCTTGTGATATAACAGTTCTGTATTTTGCGTTTTACATATTTTTATCTATTTTAGTAAAATTCTTTTTAGAGCAAACTTGGTCTGTTTTTGAATTTTCTTCCATTTGTAAGAAAAGTACATATGGTTATAGCAGACATTAGGCATAAGCTTGAATGGTGATACCAAACTGAAAAGAGAAGCATTATAAGTCTGAGGTCTTTATTAAAGTTTTTAAGGGTTCATCTCTATATACCTGGTTAGGTGCCCATAGGCAAAGATATCTGGTGCCCCGAAGACAGAAATATCTGAGCCTGTGCATTGGGTACACTTCAAGAGGTTCACAGTTTGAATCACTCCAGAACTTGAGACCAAAGGTTGATCCAAACTCACCAAACAGACAAGAGGGTTACCTTGTTCTGTTAAACTGTTCACAAGACTGCACTTGGAGGTTGGCACTTTGGAGTAGAGGGCTTGACCTGCTGAGTGGGTTTGTGACAGAGCCAACCAGTGTTAAGTTGAGGAGCAATGCTGCAAGAAGAATTCTAGTGGTTGGGGGCTTGATGATTACAGGGGTGTAGAACTTTGTGAAAAGTGATGAAAAGGGGAGAGAATGGTCAGATGCCTTCCAGGTGCATCAGCCATCTAGGACATGAGCAGGATAGGGAGGATGGTAGAAGAGGGGAAGGATAGCTCAAAGTTCAGGTACACTTGGGTGCCAATGATTGGGCAAATCAGCCAACTGATATTGTGAAATACAATTTGCAATGGTTGGGAGACAGATTGAAGGCACACTGGGCTTACCTGGCCTTTTCTGAGGTCCTCCCTGTATGGAGGAGGGAAGAGGAGAGGGGAAGAGTGAGGAAGGAGTAAACTGAGGAGTTTAACAGGTGGCTGAAGGGATGATGTCAGTAGGGGGGAATCTTTTCATGGGAGACTGGGGTGATTTCTTCAACAGGAGGCTCTTCAAGGGTGACAGCCTTCACTTGACAAGAGAGGGGTTAGTGCACTGGAGTAGAAGTTTGATGTCTTTGTTGGTGGACATTTAAATTAACAAGGGTAAGATTGAGGATGGAGGAACCACAGAAGAAGGAGAACAAAAGTGCAACAAAGCTTACCCTCCCAAGAAATAGGGTTAAAAGAGTGGGGATACTGACATCCAGACAGGGGTCCATAATAAAGTAAAAAAAGGAGTCCGAGGGCAGGGTCACACAGCCCATAAATGGGCAAGTTAAGGGGGAGGGGAGACAAGGAAGAGGTGCTAACAAGAAGGGGAAGGGCGTAGGTACATGCTGGAAGTCTTAGCAATACCAATATATGCCATGTATAGAAGACATAAGGGTATAGGACAAGTGAGTGGGGCAGCCCTTTATGTCAAGGAAGGCATAGAAGCAGTTGAGAAGGGGTCTATTGGGGAGGAAAGAGGGAGACAGAATCACTGTGAAGTGTAGCTCATGACCTTATCAAGTTAGAAGCTGTACATGAGGGTGGTCTATAGACTGCTGGAACATGGGGATGACAGGGATGGGAAACTAAGGGCAGAGATTCACAAGAGAAAGCAAAGGAGAGATAATGGTGGGGGGATCTTAGTCAACCAAATGTAGATTGGAACATTCCCACAGATAAAAGCCCCTAAAATCAGGCCCTGCTTAATACATTGCAAGTCTACCTGCTGGTGCGGCTGGTCAGAGAACCCATGAGGCAAATTGCCCTCTCAATGTGGTGCTTACCAACTTGGAAATGGTAGGTAGGATGAGGGTTGGGAAGCCACTGGGATCCAGTGAACATAACACAATATGATTCAAACTGGACCTGGGTGCCAGTATGTTCTCATCAAAGGCTGTGATTCGGGATTCAGAAGATCAGACTTTGAGCAGATGAGGGAACTAATCAAGGGTAAGCAGAGGCGAATGGACAAAATTGTGGGGGGGAAGAGGTGCAGAGTAATTTAGGGGCCATTCTGTAGACAACTTCATCATGTCAGACAGTGGTTACCAAGAGTAACAGCCACAAGAGATCATTCTGGTTGTAGAAGTAGGTCAGGGAGGCACTGAGTACTAAAAATGGGCCTCCATTAGATACAGGAAAAAGAGCATCAGGGAGACGACAAATGGAGTGAATATCAGTTAAGGATGAGGGAGACCAGGAAGGCAGTCAGGGGTGCAAATGAACAAATGAAACTGCATACTGCAGAGGGGGTCTGGGGGACAGTTCTTTATATACATTAGGGAAAAAAGGCAGATGAGAGGGGAATTATTAGGCTTACAGAATGGAGCAGGGTAATAGAGCAAATTGAGCATAAGGCAGCTGTTCCAAATGACTAGTTCTGATCTGTTTTCACAGGAAAGGATAGTGGGTCCTTGCCTGAAAGTGACATCAAGGCTACTGCAACAAGGATCACAGAAACTGGGCAGGTTAGATTTAGGAAAGAAAGGGTCAGAAAAGAGCTAGTGCCCCTGAAAATAGATAAGACTCCATAGCTGGATGGGTTGCACTTGATGGTACTCAAGAAACTGGCATTGGACTGGAGGAATTCCTGGTGGGGCTATTCAATAGTTTCCAACAGTGTGGGTGGTTCTGAAACATTGAAGGGTAGTGGACACAGTCCCATTCCACAAGGGAGTATACAAAGTGCAACCAGGACACTACAGACCCATTAGTCTTACCTCTATACCAGGTCAACTAATGGAGACACTAGTCCAAGAGGATCAAGTGAACTACTGTACCTGGAGAGAAATGGACTCCAGAATAATTAACAACATGGCTTTATGGCAGGAAGATCTTGTCTAACCAGTCTGATAGTATTCTTTGACTGGGTAACTAGGGCAGTGGAGAAGAGGCATGCAGTTTATTTGCTTTACTTCAGCTTCAGCAAGGCGTTTGATTCTATGCTACACAGACGGTTGTTGAAGAAGTTAGAGGATCTGGGAACAGTGAAAGATTGAGTTAAATTGGTGGGAAGCTGGCTGGATGACAGCAGAGGATGGTGGTAAATAGGTTCAAGTCACGGAGAGGGACCTCAGTAGTGGGGGGGCACAGGGTTCAGTCCTGGGGCTGGTCATTTTCACTATGTTCTTCAGTGACATAGAGAAAGGTGTACAAGGCAAGAGGTGTCTCTTCAACAATGACAACAAGCTCTGTAGTAGGATAGATGACAAAGAATTGGTTAGGGACTGTAGAAAGAACTACAAAGACAAGAGAGGTGGTCTAAAGTTTGGCAGTTGAAATTCCATGTCAAAAAGTGCAACATGATGCACATAGGGAATAAGACCCCAGGCTGAAATGTTGGATGGAATGGGATAAGCTAGACACTACCATTGAGCAAAGGGACATGGCAGTACTCTTGAGTGACTCCCTAAAACAATTTGGCCAATGTAGCAAGGCCTTCAGCAAGGCAACAGTGATGTTGGACTATACCATGAGTGGGTTGATAACAGGAAGAACAAAGTGATACTGCCTTCCTGTAGATCACTGGTCAAGCTGCATCTGGAATACTGTGTCCAGTTCTGGAGTCCCCACCTCAGAAAAGTCAAAGACATGCTAAAGACAGTATGGCATAGAGTAACCAGAATGATTCCAGGGTAGCAGGGCAGATCCTATGAGAACTGGCTAATGGCACTCAACATGTACTTGTTGGAAACGAGAAAGGAAAGGGAGATATAATAGAGAATTTTAAGGTCCTAAAAGGAATAAACAAGGTAGACTGTAAGGAAATATTAATCACGATAGCAAATCAAGAACACGGGGGACGTGAGTGGATGCTAACAGGGGGCAGATTCAGGAGAGATGTGAGAAAGTTTTATTTTACAGAAAGAGAGAATGACTGAACCATGGAATAACCTACCAGCAGAGGTGGTGGTTACAAGCTCTTCTGACCATTAGAGCACTAGCAGTTTTGCGCCTGGCACATTAGGGCCCTGATTTCGGGATTTACACCACCTCACATAGGTCTGCTCCCCCTTCGAGTTGGAATCCTTAGAAAGGGGAGGGGTGGGGGCACAGAGGGAGCAGTCCCACACAAAAACAGGGGTTGGCAAAATCCCAATTTGGTGCCCTGATGACCGGGGCGCACTAAGGCTGACGCTCTCAATGGGTGGAACCAGGTACAAGAACCATTATTGGTTTCAAACACGGCTGGGACCAAGTAAAAGGCTAAACTGTTACACAGAAAGGAAGTAGTAGTGCACGAGGCAATGGTGTGTGTGTGTGTGTGTGTGTGTGTGTGTGCGAGGAAAATACATTGATTAGGCATTAGGTCCTAGGGTGGGGCAGGGTAAAACAGGCAGACTGAATGGGCCAGTGGTCTTTTTCTGCAAATATTTTCAATGTTTTCATGTAAGGCTTCTGCATCCTAGGTAGCATTTTGAGAGACAATTGGGGAAGTGATCATTTCATAGGGGATCCAAGATGCCAGTTCGACAAATTTGTTTTTGACTGACATTACAGCAACGGCTTTATATCTATCGTAATTGCAGTCAGCATAAAGCCATTCTGTCAAGACTGTTTTCTTCAGGGGCTCTGCCCTCCTCACCTCCCTTAACTAAAATAATCAACTCCGAGTTGCAGTTGATTCGGGGAGTGGGTGCAAGACCCCCAGAAAGCAGTGCCGAGGTCCCGCGTTGAAATTACAGCAACCTGTCGCTGTTATCGCTGTAATGTTGGTCACAGTAAAACTGTCAAATCGGCATTAGCATGCCTTTCAGAGGTCCTAGCACAGTCATGCTTCAATTATAGGAAGCAGCGCAAAATAGATTAGTTCAATTTGTGGCTAAAGGGCTGGTGCAGGGGAGGGCTTTCATTTCTTAGGATTGTTTAAGTTTATTTACAGGAAAACTCCACTGAGCATGCTCATTTACAAGGAGGTCCTATTAAGGACACGTGGTACAGCAAGATGCAATACAATAAATTGGCAAACAACAAAATTCCAAAATAAACGAGACACGAATACAATAGGAACATTAAATAAAGAAATACAGCAGTAACAAATATGCATCGATATGACATTCTGTTAGGTATTAAGGTAAAGAAAAACAGATTAGGGGGCACATTTGTTTTTTGTTTTTTTGTTTTTCCTTCTTTCTTTCTGCTCCTGCCATCGGCCCTCTTCTGTCTGGCCCCCCCAGCACCGTCACCCCGGCCTCAACTGGACTTACTTCTCTTGCACTCGTGAGGTGCCAGCTAGCTGGGTGTGGAGCCTGAGAGGGACTGGGCTTCATCCTGGTGGCCAACATTTTTCTCCTCCTTTTTCTACCCCAGTTCCCAAAGCATGGCATGGCAGTGTGCAATGACGCTAGTGGCCGAGTCATGCATGCTTCCATACATGGCATGCCAGGTGTCTGCCCTGCTGACTAACAAAGAAGGGATCACAGATCTCCAGGTAGAAGGTCACCTGGGGGCCAGTGACCATCACATGGTATGGTTCAATTTGGCTACTACATCTAAATCATCCCATTCCAAGGCAAAAATATTGGACTTCAGAGGAGCTGACTTTGATAAGATGGCCAACAGAGTTAAGCTAGCCCTGGCAAAAAGAAACACAGGTGAGGGGGTACAGGCAGAGTGGGCAAGCATTAAGGATGCAATACTTGAAGCAACATCCCATTGTGTTAGACAGAAAAGGAAGTGCAAAAGAAGAAGGAAACCACTTTGGTTCTCAAATACAGTAGCAGAAAAGGTCAGAGCCAAAAGGCTGGCCTTCAGGAAATATAGGGAACACAGCGGGATGAAGATAGGAGTCATACCAAACTGCCCTAAGGGAAGCAGGTAAGGCAGTAAGGCAGGCAAAGTCCCAAACTGAGGAAACACTAGCACGAACAGTAAAAAAAGGCGACAAGACTTTCTATAGATACATTAGTGAAAGGAGAAAGTCCAGAGGGGGTATTGCTAAGCTTAATGGAGAAAAGGGAGCATGTGAGGAGGAGGACCCTGTAAAGGCATCTATCCTAAACAGATACTTTTGCTCAGTATTTACTGAAGAGAAGGTAGGCAAGGCCCACAGATCAGCATCATGGACACAGGGGGGAGGGAGGTGAGCACTACTCCCTTCACAAAAGAAAGGGTCCTACAAGAGCTTGCTAAGCTCAGGGTGGATAAGGCAATGGGACCTGATGGCATACATCCCAGGGTACTTAAGGAGCTAAAGGAGGAACTAGCAGAGCCATTAGCAGAATTGTTTAGTGTGTCTCTGAGCACATGAGAGGTCCCAGAAGACTGGAGAAGGGCTCATGTGATCCCGCTCCACAAGAGTGGTAGCAGGGAGGAGGCGGGGAACTACAGACCGGTCAGTCTTACCTCAGTAGTGGGCAAGATTATGGAGGCACTTCTTAAGGAAAGGATAGTGCAACACCTGGAATCCATAGGGGCACAGGATCCAAGACAGCATGGGCTTACAAAGCAAGGTCCTGTCAAACTAATCTCATAGATTTCTTTGACTGGGTAACCAGAGTGGTGGACCAAGGGGAGCAGTTGATGTTGCCTACCTTGACTTCAGCAAAGCTTTTGACACTGTTCCACATAGAAGATTGATAAATAAGCTGGGTAGGCTCAGGTGGGTCGAAGTTGGTCAACTGGGTGGCAAACTGGTTGACAGGCAGAAAACAGAGGTGGTGGTAAATGGTATACAGTCAGAAGAGATGCAAGTCACAAGTGGGGTACCTCAGGGATCAGTCCTGGGGCCAGTCCTTCAACATCTTCATTAGTGACCTTGCAGATGGACTAGAGGGTAAGGCTTGTCTGTTTGCAGATGACACAAGATCTGCAACAGAGTAGATGATCCAGATGGAGTGGGCAGAATGAGAAGAGATCTGATAAACCAGCAGAATGGTCAGAAGAGTGGCAACTGGGATTTAATGCAAAGAAGTGCAAAATCATGCACATAGGGAAGAGAAACCTGAAGCTACCTATAGGCTGGGAGGGAGTTGCTAGCAGTCACAAAGGAAGAAAGAGACTTGGGCATCATCATCACTGATGACCTAAAATCATCCAAGCAGACCTCTAAAGCAGTAGGTAGGAGCTAGGGGGTGTTAGGGTGTATTAGTAGGGTATCACAAGTCGTAAGAGGGAGGTAATCCTCTGTACAAGACACTGGTTAGGCCCCATCTGGAGTACTCATGCAGTATTGGAGGCCACACCTTCACAAGGACATTAACCAAATTGAGGCAGTCCAGAGAAGGGCAACCAAAATGGTGCAGGGACTGCATCAGAAGACATATGAGGACAGATTAACGGAGCTCAATATGTATACCCTTGAGCAAAGGAGGAGAGAGGTGATATGATCGAGGCATTCAAACACCTTAAGGGCATAAACAAGGTGAAAGAGTCTAACATGTTTAAATATAAGAAAAATAGCAGGACAAGAGGACACAGCATGAGATTAGAGGGAGGCCGATTAAGGGGGAATGTGAGAAAATTATTTTTGACAGAAAGGGTGGTGGATGCATGGAATGGCTTACCACAAGAAGTGGTGGCTATGAATACAGTGCAGGGCTTTAAACAGGCATGGGATAGGCATAAGGGAGCAATACAAATGACTATGAATAGATAGGTCACTGACAGAGCAAAGGCCGATGGCACATTTATAAAGTAGAAAAAGAAATGGGCAGACTGGATGGGCCTTGCGGTCCTTATCTGCCGTCAACTTCTATGTTTCTATGTTTCTATGTTTCTATGTTTCTATCTGCTCCCTATGTATGGACCCACTGTGCCAACCACCAGACACTGCTAGGGGTCAGGCAGGCAGTGGACTCTTTTCCTACCCCTCCCCAGGAGAGGAGAGATGTCCTTCGGATGCTTGATCTTCTCCCTTCCCAGTGGACCCCCAGCGGCCCGCTCGCACAGCAAACAAGGGTCACTGGCATGGCAGGAGGTAAAGCATGATGCCTCAGTCCTCGACACCACTGGTCTGGCCTCATAAGTGCACATTTGTAGTAATTTTACCATAAGAGGGGATATGCTAGCCATTATGGCATTGGCAACTTTCTTTAAGTGCCTTGCTGGACAGGGATTTAAAGAAATTTGTAGAGACTAATTTGGCAAGTTTGAGTGATTTTTGCAGTTTGTTCCAGGAGGACAGGATGGCATAACTGATTGCTGCTCTACTATAGTTGGTAAGGGATTTAGGCACGTCTAACAAGAGGATGCTGTTTTTCCTGAGGGAATAACAGCTGTGAGAATGGTGAAATATGGATGTGATGTATAGAGAGAGTTTGTTCAGTAGTGTTTTGTGTGCCCATTTGCAAGTGTGGAGCATCTTTCTGGTGGCAAGAGATGTCCAACCCACTGGAGAATAGAGGGCACAGTGATGAGTTCTGTATGGTGTGTTAGTTATGAAACATATAGCATGATGAAAGAAGATATCCAATTTGTGCAGGTTGGATGCTGTACTGTTGTTGTATATAATGTCTGCATAATCAAGAAGGGGAAGGAAGGCAACTTGGCCTAACCTTTTCCTAATGTCTGTGGGAAATTGAGATTTATTCCTGAAGAAAAAAAAAAACAGGCTAGCTTCCAGTTTTTTTGAAAAGATTTTGATGTGAACAGCAAAGATAGGTTGCGGTCCAACCAGATTCCTTAATATTTAAATTTGTCGATGACCTCAAGTGAATCCCCTAATAGGGTTATAATAGGTGCAGGAGTGGCTTGCTTACATAATGAGATTGAGGAATGAGGGGGAAGAAAGAACATTGCTTTGGTTTTCTTGGCATTTAATAATTTAGAGCTTAAAAGGCTGAGTTGCAATTGGTTAAAATCAGACTGCAGTTCGATGCCAATATCTGATAGGGAGGGTTTCAATGTGTACAGTACAGTGTTGTCTGCTACAAAATAGAGTTTAGAGTTGTGAATGTCGTTGCTTAGGGAGTCAAAATAGATTGAGAACAACAATGGTCCTAGGATAGAACCTTGGGGTATACCTCTTGTAAGTGGTAACTGAGAGGATAGGACCCAGTTGACTTTAATGCACTGGAGTCTACCCGAGAGACACCTAGAGAACCAGTTTACTGAGCGATTGTTTAAGTCATGTTCTTTGAGTTTGACTAGCAGGAGAGCATGGTCAACCATATCGAAGGCTTCGTTTAGATCTAGGAAGATGGCTGTGGTGGAGTGTTTGTTATCAAGGGCAGTGAACAGTCATTTGTCACTTTAACCAGTGCTAATGCCATACGATGGTTTTACCTAAAGCCTGATTGCAATGGGTTAAATAAGTTTGAGTTTTCAAGGTGTTCCTTTAATTGGTTATTGACTACTTTTTCCTAGAGGTGGGCAAGCCAGAGCAGTCTCAGACATGGCTCTAACTTATTGCCTGGCTTGACTCAGCTCGACCTCTATAAGAAATTAAGAGCCAAGATCAAGCCAAGCCAGTTATGCTCAAAGTAAGCAGTTTTGTCAGCCTAAGCAGTTAGTGTAGTGTCTGAAAGATTCAACTACTGTGTAAAGAACAGCTGCAGTAGCTAGGGCTCGGCTCGTGTTTTGACTCTTAGAGTCAAGCCAGACCCCTGGCTCGGCTCTTGCTTGGCTCTATGTGAAAAATGCCTAGCTTGCCAACCTCTGCTTTCTCCAGAAGCTTTGACAGAACAGGCAAGATAGAGATGGGTCTATAATTGTTTAGGCTGCATGGGTCACTCGATTTAAACAAAGGCAGTATGAAGGCTATTTTCAAAAGGGAGGGAACAGTTCTAGAGGTAATTGACAGATTGAAAATGTGTGTTATGGGAGTGGTTTGGAAGTAGTATGCTACTTTTAGGAATGTGCGATCTATTCCATCAGTGCCGGCACTCTTTTTCATGTTCAGTTTTTTTAACAGGTCCTCAACTTGTCTGGAAGTTACTGGGGAGAAACAGAAGGAGTCCTGTTACTGCCAGTCAATGAGAATGTCCTTTGCTGTGGTACAGCCTACAAGCCTAGTAGCTGAGGAAGAGTCAAATTCTAGTCCTGCTGTCATGAAATGAGCATTTAATTTTTCAAGGATAGTTCCTTGGTCACAGGTCATGCTATCTTGGGTGGTAATTTTGATAGGGATTGACAGGAGGAACTCTGTGACATTCGACGGATTTGATCATTTGCCACATTTTAGCTGAGTTGCTCTTTGCACCTTCTAGGGCTTTCATGTAATAGTTGGTTTTGACAGTTCTGATAAGCTTTGTACAGGCATTTCTTGAAGTTCTGAATGATGTCCAGTTTATAGGGGCTTTGGTACGTCTGGCTGTGGCCCAGAGTTTGACCCATTGGGTTAAGGCTGTTTCCAGTTCAGCAGAGAACCAAGGGGAGGATACTTTTTTTCACTCTGCATTTTATGAGTGGGGTATTTTTGTTTGCAAGATTTGTGAGGGTTGTATTAAGGATGTCGGACACCTCATCCACTGAGGGGGCTAAGTAAAAGTTTTGCCAGTTTGTACACCTAAGGTCAGCTAAGTAGTTCTCTAGTTTAAATTAACGGAAGCTTCATTTAGTAATAAATTTAGAGCAAGAGGTACATTTTTCCAAACTTCTTGTACAGACACCTATGTTATGGTCACTTAAATCATTATGGAATACAGCTGTGTGTGAAATTTTGTGTGGTCTATCTGTGAGGATCAAGGCAAGTATAAAACTTTTAGCCTGTTTTTTTACATCAATTCTGGTAGGTTCAGAGATAAGCTGGGAGATACCCAGCTTGCTACGCAGTTCATTTAGGTTATTTGCTCTGGGGCTGAGCCAGTCCAGATTAATGTCACCAAGCATAGTAGACTCATTGGGGTTAGTGTTAATTAGATTTCTGAGGGTTAATAATAGTTCTACACCCCTGATGGTGAGATGGTCTGGATAGCTATTTTTTGTGATAGAATGAGGGTCGATGCAAGGGAGGTAGAAGACACATGGCAGAAGGGGTGTGGGTTGGGAATAAAGGAGTTTGAAAGTGCATGGGGGGTCAATAAGGGTGTTGTGGGCTCTGTGTACAGAGTCAGGTAAGGATATGATGCAATCACAATTAATAGTAGGGTCAGAATGATAATAAGGGAGTTAAAATAATTTTGATTGATCAGATTGCATTGTAGCTTTAAGCTGACATATGTCATGTACTAAGGATTGAGAAATAGGTGGAAGGTCATTAATCTTTGTGCAAATGCTGCTACAGAGATAGATTGATCCAACTGCACTATAGTTTTAGGATGTCCTAATAAGTATCTGTGTATCTACCAGAGAATGGGTAATGAGGGAGGGTCATTAAGTTGTGTGCAGTAACGCTGCAGATCTAGGGGAGTAGCTTCAGGTGGTGATTAGAATCCTCTCTGAATGAATCCCAATGCTACCATGAGGGAGCTTTGAGATTGGGGGACTAGAATGTTACAATTAGTGGGAATGGTGAGGATGCGAAACTTGGTTGATTGTTAATCATCTGCCTATAAAACGAACATCACTGTAGGGTGTGGAGGTGACTGGGAAGGGTGGGCGGCTAGAACTAAGCGGTGCCATACAGACAGCAGTGCCACCTACCTGGAGATGAGCTGTTGCAAGACAGGCTGGTTTGTGCAGAGTGGGGAGAGCTCCTGGGTCACTGGCTGTCCCTAGAATGCTCTAAGGTGGAGCGGCACTCTCTGGCAATCCTGGGGCTGGAGGTTGGGAGCTGAGGAAAGAAGGAGATGGGAGGCAAGTTAGAGAGATGATGGGATGGACTGAGGAAACCTGAGCTTGGGGGAGGGAGGAGGGAGGGAGGATGGGTGTAGAACAACTTGGATTGCATAAAAGGCTGTCAAAAGGCATGTCTGCACCTTAATGAGGAGGACACCAGGGTGCTAAGACATAGGTTCACAGAACATATGGAAAAGCCTATAAACTAGGAAAGGTGGAAGTAGTGCAGCTGAGGAAAGGCACATCCACACAACTTATGGGGCCATGAGGATCTCCCCTAGCAACAGAGCAGGCAGAAGGCACAGATCTGATGGGGGAAGGGAGTGAAGCTGCAGTGAGGCCAGTGTATAAAAAATGCAGACATATCAATAGCGCAGGATATGGGGTAGGTGGGATAATGAGGAAGGAGGCAGTCAAGGGAGATGGATACAGGCAAGAGCAAGGGGATGTGCATAATACACACTAGTAGAGGAGTTCACAGGCTCAGTAATTTGGGGGATAAGGACAATAAGTAAGAAGCAGGGAGGTATGGAGGGTGATGTGTCAGTGGCTCAGCAGGTAGCATGCTCTCCTCTGGGGCCAGAAGATTGGAAGGTTGTGGGTTCTAAGCCCACACTTAGCACTTGGGGCAATACACATGACTGACACTGTGGAGCACTATGAAGGGGATGCTGCACTGGTGAGGTGCCATCACTTGGATGAGATGTTAAACTGAGGTACCTTCTGCCTGTCTCTGGACATTGTCCAGGTGAAAGTAAAAGATTATATTGCACTTATCAAAGAAGAGCAAGGGAGTTTCACTAATGTCATGGACAACATTCTTCCTGTCAGTAAAACAGGTGCATAAAACCCACCCCCCCAGGGTGCACCTGAAAAAAACTATACTTGCTTACTGTTTCTTTAGTGTTCAACATTACAAATAAAATAAAAATAAATAATGCCTTGAGTGTGGGACACAAGACCTGTAACCTCCAACAGTAACACTGAGGCACAACTGGACATGTTTTGCTGTAATTGAAATATGAGCAACACAGCATCATGAGTTGAAGTTAAGGATATTGAGATACATTAACACAATGTGTTGGAGGAATAGGGTGCAAGGGATAGGTGGTAGTATGGCACTGTCCATTAAGGATGTGATCCAAGTCTCATAAATGTCTGAGTCCAATTAACTGCAAAGGGTGGGAGGGTGGTCAGGTAATGGTGGTACAAGCCTCTGACACAAAGGGAAGAAGCAACAAGAGAGCTAATAGATGAGATCAAGGGGGGTGGAACTGTGGGAGATCCTGATATTATGGGACTTTAACATGCCAGAAGTGGACTAAAGTATTCCAAAAGCAGCGAGGGCAATAAATCATTCCCTGGTGGATCCAATGCAAGGGTCATTTATAGGAGAACACAGCAGAAGCTCTTCATTACTTCCTCTACACTTCTCCTGGCAGAACATTTGTGCCTACATGCACTGTCAAATCTGAGGCAGCTATCGAGCACTATAATTTGGCCCTTGACAGTGCCGTGGACCATAGCACCATATTGGGTGTGACCATTTGCCTTCTGGCATGGCTGTCTTTGGGTTGAGGTTGCAGGCTAAAGGATGCAGATTGGAGTGCTCCTGGAGGAGGTATAGAACCATGGAGGACAAGCTGGCACTGTCTACTAATCAAAATGACTGTGAGAGTGCAATCATCCTGAAAAAAGGCAGCGTTCTTATCACAGGTGACTGCAGCAGGGAGTAATCACTCAGCTTAGTGCGTGGTACTGTAGGCAGACTTTTACATCCTGTCTGTTCAGACTAGGGCTGCATGAGGAGTTTGATATGTTCTTCTCTGACAGAGTGGCCTTCATTTGGTCAGGTATCTCCGCAGATGGCCTAGCATGGCACAGGGTCAATATGTCACACGGCAGAATGCCGTGCGGCACAATCACGTTGCACGATTTCTTGCTTACTTTTGTTCTGTGGGGGGACTCTGCCCCCACACCCCCCATTACAGAGGGCTGTGCCCCCTGGACCCCCCAGTAAAGATTCTAACTCTGGGGGGAGGTCCAACTCGGAGAGCACACAGGTCTGGGTTTTGCCATAATGCCGTACGCTATTAAGCGTATGACATTATGACCCGGTACGTCTTAACATGTCCCAGCAGTCTTCAGCATCAATCAAACTGAGGCTTTTTTTTCTGTCTGAGATGAGGAAGTTATAGTGGAGGAAGTTCTTGGGGTTATAGCTAGGCTGTATTCAACATGTTGTGAAGTACATTTGTTTCCCACATGACTGTTGATGCACTGTTGTGTGGCCCTGGGTCCTGTGTTTGTTGGGATCATCAGATGTTCTCAGAGGAGGAGATGTTCCCAATGGCTCTTAAATGGGTGTTGGTGAGATCCCTCCTTAAGAAAAACAACACTGGACCCTAACATCCTAGCAAACTATAGACCTGTCTCTAACCTCCCATTCTTAGGAATGGTTATTAAGAAGGTGGTGACATTGCAGCTTAGTGTACATCTAGTGGTCTTTGACATCTTTGAGCCTTTCCAGTTCTGGTTTTTGGTTCCGGCATAGCACTGAGACAGTGCTGATTATGATACTAAATGACATCTTCTTTGGCTGGTGATCAGGAGGTGCATCTTATTCTGTTCTACTCTATTCTTCCCAATCTGTCTTCAGTGATTGACACTGTGGAGCATGAGTTGTTGCCTGATTATGTGATGGACTAATCTATGGGCACTCACTGGACTGCGCTTGCTTGGTTTGAGTCCTACATCGCTGACAGGTTACAGCAGGTGACTTGGGACAGTTTTATCTTGAAGTAATCTCCCATGTCTTGTGATGTACTGCAGGACTCAATCCTGTCAACCATGGTGTTTGTGGTGTATATGTTGCCCTTGGAAGTACAGATGAAGGTTGTACTTGTTCCCAGTACCTGGGACTATTGCCATTGTTTCCTTTCTCCATCAATACCTGTCTGAGATCCAAGGCCAGATGGCAGGGAATTGCTTGAGACTGAACCTAGACAGAGATACTGGTAGTTATTCATTTCATCACAGGGCCCTCAAGACAGGCAGGGATAGTATTGATGTAACACTTGATGGCTCCCTGCTATTGGTAGCCAAGAAGGTTAAGAATCTGGGGGTCATTGTAGATCATGTGTTGACTTTTGAGTTTCAGGTGTCAGCTGTGGTACTCAGTTGCTTTTATTATCTTAAATTTGCCTGTATTAAGCTTATTTGGCATTGCATGATCTAAAGATCTTAGTACACATCTACATGACATTGCAGCTGAATTACTATAAAGCTCTGTTGCTTGGACTTTCAGCTCAGTTGATGCACTATGTACCACTTGCAGCTACTGAAAAAAAGCATCCTTGATGGCAAAAGGAAAAGGAAGCCAGTGATTATTTTTTACAAAGAGATGACAGAGGCATCAAATGTAAAAAAGGACATTCATTAGGCATGAAGCAAGTCAGACAGAAGTGGACAGGGGGGTATCAGGAGATGTTGAGGGCGGCCAATAGATCAGTGAAACAGGCAAAAGTGGATACAGAGCTGAGACTGACAAAGGGGGTTAAAGAAGGCGACAAATCATTCTTTTAGTACATATGAGAGCAGAACACAACCAGGGAAGGCATCAGGCTCAAGAAGTGGAGGAGTGGGAGATGGACTAGAAGAAGGAAAGTGAAATTATGGGACAAATTCTTCTGTTCAATGTTCACAGTAGAAGACATGTGCTCACTGGCAGAATGCAGCATTAAAATGAGTAAGAGGTCATAAGGAGGTTTCAACATGGAGCCCATTATGAGGGAGAGGGCATTAAAGGGTATATAGGCACTGACGGTGGATACATCCCTTGGTCCTGACAAGATGCTTCCAAGGGTATTAATGGAGATGGAGATGTTTATTTATTTTATTTATTGAAATGTTTCACCAGGAAAGGCACACTGAGCAACAATGTGCTCATCTCCCAGTGTGTCCTGGGGGGGGGGAGGGAACAAGGGGGAAAATAACATACAGTGCAATACAATGCAAATACAATAGATGCCAGTGAAATCAGCAGTTACAGTATGTGCAATAAGCGTGGAACATAATACAATAGGTCCCATTGTAATCGGCATAATGTACAATAGGGCAAACATTCTGGGGGATAAAGGAAAAGTGAACACATCAAATGAGAAGCAATCAGATAAGACTGTCAAACAGATGAATCTAGAGGGAGCAGAGACACTATACGAGGTGAGGAAGAGCAGGGAAAGAGGTAAAATAAGGATCATGGTTAAGGTAAAGAAAAACAAGTGCTAGTTGTTGGAATTAGGAAAGATAGGGAGGAGCAAAATAAAGCAGTATAGGGGAGAGGTGGGGGATAGGTATGAGTGAGGTGACAGGTGTGAGAGGGGATAAGGCAAGGATAATGATGGAGTGCTAACTGAAGGAATTAGAAGTGTTTAGGGAGGAACAGGCTATAGTAGTGTAATGGGTTACTGGGGATATGTATGAGTGAGATGAGAGGTGGGATGATGGAGAACATGAAAGAAGCAAGAGCAATTTGGAGAGAGTGGCAGTTGTGCAAGGCAGTAGAGAGGGAGTGTGGGGGAGGAGGAGTGTCAAATTGGAGGTGGCAGGTGGTTCCAAAGTTTTGGGAAATGATATGATAAGATCCTGGCAGGACTACTGCCAGATCTCTTAAAATGCTATTGTGAAACTGGGGAAGCAAAGTGGGACTGGAGGATTGCAAATCTGGTCCTCTCCACATAAATAGGAAGTTATACGAGACAGACAAATGTAGACCATTCAGTCTGATGTCTTCCATGTGGAAACAATTGAAATCAATAATAAAGGAGAGGCTGGTAGAGCCAGAAGCAAATGGTTTGCAGGACACCAGGCAGCATGGGTTTACCAGTGAGAGGTCTTGGAATATGTACCTGCTTGAATTATTGTATTGGATGACAAGGGCTCTTTATAAGGGTCAAGCAGTGGATGTGCTGTGTCTTGCCTTCAATAAGACCTTTGACTCTTTGCCACATGGACGGTTGATTAACAAAATGGATGCCTTGCTGCAAGTGCTTCTTGTAGGACCCACTCTGTTTCCCCTGGATCAGTTTTGTGGCTTATCTCAGTTCTTGGGTTCATAACCCCTATGTGCATTAACTTGCACAGTTTTCAGTTTCATTTAAGCTATCACACTACTCCCTTGATAACAGGAGGCATAAAGGAGGATTAGCAGGCTACATTCAGTGGAAAGTCTTTAAAGGAAAAATAAAGTCAAAATTTGAAAAGCATATGTTGTGGAGAGTGTTTGATGTGTATGTGTAGTCCTATTGCATTCTTCTCTTTGTGATTGGTAGTCTTTTCTAAATTCACCTACTAGTTTTCTGGCCCTGGGATCTCCGTGTTTAATTATTTTATTACTCTTAGTTTTTCTACAATGTGTCCTTTCCCATGTGACAATGATGTGTCCAGGACCATTGCTTCAGAGAGTAATAACTGCTGCAGTGGCAATCTACTGTTAAGAGCCTGTTATTCTGGCTTTAACTAAATAACTCTGTCTAATCCAAACTTTTATTATTTTTTAGGTATGTGTCTAGGTCTAGCAAGCAGAAATGAATGCTTTATTTTTAGAGCTTTTGGTTTCATCAAACTACATACAATCATAAAAAGCACACAAATCACCCAAGGTCAAAAATGTCATAATCAGTGATGGCTGTAGCTGTTTCCTTACAGATTAGCCCACTCAATAATCCCTCAGACATTCGCCATCTGTAAATGTAGCCTTCATTAGAGCTCCCTGCACAAGGAGAGTTACTTAAAATCACAGCTGTCCTGCTGTAAACTTGACAAAAAAGAGCACTTGTTGAATTAATGGTCTGAAACGCATCACTGTCACATCAGACAGGAGGCACTGTAGGAATAAGAGAAGAAATAAAAATGTGAACATGGAGATCCACAGGGGGCCATAAAACTAGATGGCAAATTTAGAAATAAACTCCTTACAGCAAACAAAGAGAAGGACACATGAGGACTACACCTACAAATCAAAAGTCTCCAACATATTTTTTTGTAAATTTTGACTTTAGTTCCCATTTAAATTATTAATAGCTACAAGGAAAGACAACATACGTGATACATAACTGTAACTAAGGTAGGCCACACAAATTGTGGGAAGGATTTAGCACTGGGAGGAAGAGCTGACAGGAGACAAAACAAGTCTGAAAATGTAGCTGGGGTTACAACATTGTACCTGTAAGTTGAGGTTTATAACCTTGTGGGGACCATTAATGATATTAATAAATGACAGATACATTGACAAGCAGTTCAGGTATGCAAAGGGGAGAACTAGTTTGGAATCATTTTAAATGCATATCAACATAGTAGCAAAGCCAGCAGTAAGCTAAGTACTTAAATATAAGAACATTCAGTCAAAAGCATCCATAATGACCTGGACCACTACCATATCAATACCCTTCAACTGATGGATGTCTGATGATTTTGGCTTCTTGGCTTGGTTGGGGAAGCCCATAGATGACTCTTAACCCCTGTGTGGTGCTGGCAGCAGCACCAGGATCAACATGCAGTGGATTCTGAAGTATCTGTGAACTGAAAGAGTCCTCAAAGAGTTATTTTATTATCAAAATGCTCACAACTGCACAACTGCCACCTCCAACTGAGCAGCCAGATGATTAGCTGTGAGGCTTGTGATTGACAGTTGCTCCTGTAGCTTACTCTGATGGAGTTCCAATGGTCGTGGCCTCATGGCTTGGTTGGGGAGCCCACAGATGGCTTCTATGTGACATAGTCTATTGTGCTGCTCCTAAGTCTTCCCTATCCAAATCGGATTCCCTTTTCAATGCTTTTTGTCACTTTGCTCTTGAATCCCCCCCATACCCACCACTGCTCTCTCTACCACTCCCTTACTTTCCCCTCCCTGCAGTGCAGATGACTCATGCAGTGTTAGAAATTTACCTCTAAATTCTGGTTTGGTTCTCTCCCATCTTACCTATCCTCCTCCCTTTCCTTTCCATCTCCCTTACACCATTCTTTCAGATCCACTGACTCTCGCTCTCTGGCTAGTCCACGACGCACTACCACAAACAGCCATGGTGCTTTCTCTTATTGCTTCCCTATACTCTGGAACTCACTACCTATGCCTGTCTGACACTCTTCATCCTCCTCTTCCATCTTCTAGGCCCTACACAACATTTACTCCTCAAACTGCACTTGTCAATGAAGATTCTGCTGCAATTCCCAATGTTTATTGCACTTCAAGCTTATTTTGCTTTGTTGCACTTTATGTATAACCTTGTAAATGTATTTGGTTCAATTCTACCTTTGTATATGTCTTATCCAACCACTTCTGTATATGTGAACTTGCTTTATCTGCACTGGTTTGCTATGTATATGCCATACCAAACTGTAACTGAAAATGTACATTTGATTTATTTATACTGTATTGCTTATGTTCCCTCTTCGTCCTCCCCCAGGATGCACAGTGAGATGAGCAACTTGTTGCTCATTGTATTTTTCTGGTGATACTCTTCAATAAATAAATAAATAAAGTAAAGTCTGTGTGGTGCTGGTAGCAGTTGCCATGATCTGCAGGCAGTAGATCATGGGACACCTGTATACTGAAAGAGCCATCACAGAGGTTTTTTTATGTTTTTTTTTTTTTTTTTTTCTCAAAGTACTCACAAATCCATAACTGTCACCTTCAGCTAAGCAATCGGCATATTGGCTGGGGGAGCTGTGATTGTCAGCTGCTCCTACAGCTGCCTCTGGTGGAGATCCGGCCTCATGGTGTTGAAAGAGCCCACAGTGCCTGTCACGTGGAATAAATTGAACTTGTGACATCAGTTGAATGAAAGCTCTCAGTTCAAGTTACAATGCAGGGCTTCAGCTCACTTGATCTCACAAAGTTCTGGAACTGATCAGTAATTATAAAACTGAATATCAGGCAAGGATAAATGTAGTATCAACAAAGGACTCTGAAAAAAAAAACAGAATTATTTAAATGAGAACACAAGAAAAAGTATGCCAAAAAGATTAAGTAGGCTACACAGATGCCTACATTTCCAATTATATTAAAAAAGGATAAATCAAGGTTTATGTTCACTTTAATATAAAATTTTTATATCAACATGGAAAGGTTGCATTTGTGAAAGCAAGAAAACATGGGCCCGATAATTAAAAGTCAATGAGCTGTGTGAGCAATACAATTTCTCAGACAACTCTAAGGTAGGAAGGAACCTCAGATAGTCATGCAATGGCTGAGAAAGGAGTCCGTTGCTGTTGTGCAATGAGTCCATCCAGTGTGGAATGCAAAATGGACAGTCCGTGTGAGCACTGGGGAAAAATGGTTGCCCCATGGTGGCCAAATTTGATAGCACATTTTAATTATTGGGTCAGAGCCCAAGGCCCTGATTAGTGTGATACCACTGTTTTGTGCTGATGCAGCCCATGTTTTGTAGGTCTGGTCTGTGTAGCAGACCAACTTCTATTGTGATAGAGATGAGGAAAAACTTTGGAGCTATGCAGTTGTAATGCATTGGGGTACAATGCACATGGCTAAAAATGACTAAGTGAATTGACTACCTATGTGCTGCTGCTGTTTGTGACCACTGATAAAATGGGCATCCAGAATAAAGAAGTCTCTATGGTCAAAATATATCATGTGACCGTGTATAAAATCTGTTTCATGCACAGTAATCCTAGTGCTAAACCACATCACACAATAAGCAAATCAGTCCTCCTACAACCAGAACTATATTCCATTAGTCTCCCTACAGCCAGAATTGATCTTCCATCACAAAACATGGCTGCTACCTTTACACTGTAAAAAACCTTCAACTGGGCCCTACAATTCAACTACCATAAATAAAAAAATAAAACAAATTAATTAAATGTTGTTTCCATGATCATCACACTTTTCTTACACACATAAACAAATTAGAAACATTAAGTATTGTTTATAGTTTTCACTACAACTGTTTCTTTGCTGACAATGAAAATCCCCCTTCTAACTTTACCTGATCATCAGGGAAATATCTTCTGCTTGCCCTAACAGTGAGATAATTGAGTCTCTGGCTATAAAAGGTGCCTTTTTTGTGTGTGTGTGTGTGTGTGTGTGTGTGTGTGTATATGTGTGTGTGTACAGTATGTTAGGAGAGAAACATTCTGCCAGTGAAACTGAACAGGAGTTTGAATCCATTTATTCCATGGGAAACATTTTATGATAAACATTCCATGATATAGATTCCATATCTTGAATCTTGATGCCAGCAAAGGACAAACTTTGTCCAGCAGTACTACAATGACATCATCTATGACATCTTTTGCAGTGGACAGAAAAAATATTTTATCATAAATGCATACAAGTAAATCTATTGTTTCTACATATAAACATACTTTTCCCAACTGTAAAAAGTTAAAAAAGGAGCCCATTTTATAAGCACAATAGGCCACTCCAGGGTGTGTATGAAACATATTTTGCAGCACTTACAGGGCCTTAAAGGCACATGGACTGCAGTCTCATGTCTCACCACACCCCTGGGCATGCAGTAAAATAGGTTTCATACACACCCCGTCATGTCTTATTGCTTACTTGTCAGGACTATATTGGTTATAACACTAGGTTTGCATGACAGCACCAAGAGTGAGTGATGAACCTATCAAGAATATAGCAGTAAAGCTCTGAAGTCAGTTTGCCTCAGCTTGGTTGTCTTACTCATTATGGCTTTTGTATAAAAAGCATTGCTCCCAGGATCTCTTTTTATTATTCTCTTTCTCCCCAGTCATCAGTGTTGCCACCATCTATTTGTGGTGGCTCCCTGTCCCATCCAAATCCTTTTTTGGTGCTTTCTTCTGTCTTCAATGACCAAAGTGCAGCTTCGGAACCATGGTAGTTCCATCGGGGAATCATTCAGCATCCATATCTTATCCTCTTATGCAGGGGTTGGCAGTAGATTCCACGTAGCCCTGCCTTATCAACTAAGGGCACAATTTTGTGTGTGTTGGTAAGAATTATGTCAAGGTTGTCAGGGGACTGGATTCCATGCAGCTGCAGTTACCACAGTCTCATCTTGTAAGCATGCTACAGTCATTACATATGGAGAGTGGGGGGGCCACAATTATGTGTAATGTCTTACCCATTAAGGACATAATTCTATATAGTGGAGTCTGCTTTGGGGAGTGGTAATGGCTCCGATTCCACACAGTCACAGCTATCGCCACCATCTTTTCTTTTAAGGATGTATGCATTTGTAACAGATTCCATGTCATATAGGCATCATTCTTGCCCATATCAGACCATTTCCTAATAATGTCAGGTGCCGGGTACCTTGACATCCATGATTGGGTCATTCTACTATGCCACTGGATGTCTGTCACCTTGCTGGTCATGGTCGGCCTAATTTCTAATGCCACCAGTTGACAGCTAGGTTGCTGTCCCCTATTGGGCTATTCTTAAATTCTGCCAGTTGTTGGTTATGTTACTAGACCTGACTAATCCATTGTCAGATGCTGCCAGGTAGTGGCTATCTTAACAGCCACAATATGGCTATTTACAAATGCTGTCAGATGGTGGTTATGCTTCTTCCCCTGCCCGGCCATTTCCAGATGACTCTGACTTGTTGCTACCTTACTGGCTCTTGAATGAATAAAGTTTATTTGATTAACCAAGATAGAAATGTACCGAAGTTATTGCAAAGAATACAATTCATAACATATTTTAAAAATAGACATTTAAAAATGTTCATCTATACAATATCAGACAGTGCAATACGTTGATGTACAGAATAACTACAGGTTCTCTTAGACTAGCTCTTATCCAGCTTTGGTGGCCCCAACCTGGCCATTCTGGGCAATCCAGCCCATCCCAAATGTGAAAAGCTATGTTTCTCTACCTCCCAACAACATTTCCACTGATGGAACTGGTGCCCACCCTGGCCCATAACAGCAATTAAAAAAAAAAATCTATGTCCCTGCCCCCAAATGTCTACTGATGTGACAGTCAGGAAATTAAAAAAAAAAAAAAATAATAAAAATAAATAATGTATGTCTCAGGACACATTTTATTTTGTTACTGTACTCATTCTTACCTTTTTGTAAAATTCTGGAACAAAATATTTTTGGCAATATTCATATTGTCAGTAACTTGCAATCTTTTTTATCAACCATGCAACCCGTACTTCCTAACATTAATAATTATAGGTGCGCAGTAGTACCCTATAATTAGGGTCACTGGTTAGTTCTATGTTAAACCTGTTTTTAGTCACCAGCAGTATAGCTGAAAGTGTTAAGTGTCTGTTGTGGTGGTTGTGAGTATTCCTTTTTACATTTGGTCAAGTTCAAAGGTACATTCAGTGTGAATGATTTGGCTACATGATGTCACTGCTGATGCAGTGGTAGGGCTTTTAGGTCTTGATGTAGGGTTTCAGACCTACATTATCCTGGGTTTGATCTCTAGTGTGGAACATTTTTCCTTACTCACTACAATACATGTAGTTTGAGAGAAATTGTTAAATGTCATTGCTGATTTTATTGATAATGTTTCAGCAAAGTCTGAATTTCTATATTGCTGATAACTTGAAAAGTTCCAGCTCTGACTTAGAGGGTTAAATGCAAACCTGGGAAACAATACTTTAAACAGATAGACTGTTAATTATGAACATCCACTGCAGCTGTGTATAAGTGTGGGGGTGTGCCCTAACTCCTGGATGCCCTTTGCCTCAACACATGTTTCCTGTCTAGGAAGTTTAGTGCAGTGGTAGAGCTATAAGCAACCAAGCAGTAGAGGACAGGGTCCTGGGGTTGATCCTGACAGCAGATTTTATTTTTATTTCTCACTACAACTTATAATAGTATGAAATAAATTGTTAAATGTCATTGCTGATGTTAGTAATAGATTTTCAAGAAGGTTTGGCATTTTATACTGCTGATAGGTTGACAAGATCTACCTCAGACTTTGTGGTTTAAATGCGAAACAGGAAACATTACTTCAAACAGACAGACTATTATTTAGGAACACCCACAGAAGCTTTGTGTGTGGGGGGGGTGCACTGATGGCAGGATATCCTTTACAACAGCATGCATTTCCTGTCTGGGAAGCTTAGTATAGTGGTAGAGTTACAGGCTACCAAGCAGTAAAGGGTAAGGATGCTGGGTCCGATCACCAGAGTAGAGCTGTTTTCCTTTCTCACTACAGTTTTTGTTGTATGACATTAATACTTAGATATTTTTGCTGATGTTATTGATACACTTTATGGAAGGTTTAACATTCTATATCCCTGATAACTTGAAATGTTCCACCTCAGATTTTCATGATTAAATGCAACTTGGGGAACATTACTTCAAACTGACTTAATTGTGAAAATCCACTGCAGTTTTCTGTGTGTGTGTGTGTGTGTGTGTGTGTGTGTGTGTGTGTGTGTGTGTGGTGGGGGAGTCTGCACTCACTGCTGAATGTCCTTTTCCACAGCATGCATCACCTGTTTAGGAAGTTTAGTATAGCAGTAGAGCTACAGGCCACCAAACAGTAGAGGGTTTGGGTCCTGGATTTGATCCCCACATTGAAACATTTTTTCTTTCTTACTACAATTTATGTAGTAAGAGAGAAATTGTCAGATGTCACCACTGATGGTAGGAATATACATTCGAAAGGTTTGAAGTTTTATATTGCCAAAAACTTGAAAAGTTCCAGCTTAGACTTTGAGGTTTAAATGCAGCTTGGGAAACATTGCTTCAAATGGACAGACTGTTCATTATGAAAATTCACTACAGCAGTGTGTGGTGGGGGGTCTGCACCCAGTGCTGGAAGTCCTTAGCCACAGCCTAAATTTCTTGCTTTGAATGCCTTCTACAGTAGTACAGCTACAGGTTACCAAGCAGTAGAGGCAAGAGAGTCTAGGTTTGCTCTCCAGCATGGATTTTTTTAATATAAATGACACATAGAGATATTTTGGTGATCTGTGTCATTTTGCTGAGTTCTCCTGATGCTTGAAGATAGAATTTTAACTACAATCCTCATGCACAAACACGTTTCTCAAACTGATCACTTTTTTTATTAAAACAATGCTTTAATATTCATTAGTGTGCTATTCCATAGTCTCTGTCTTTGTTTCACCTCGACCCTGTCCTCCCAATTAACAGATTTAAATAGTTTGATCACATTAAACCTTGGCTTCCTAGACTCCCATTCCTCAACCTACAATCACACTTGTACATCAATAAATGGTTAGTGGCATCTATCCTAGTAGTGAAACCAGCCAATTGGGTATTACTACTAGGATAACTGTCACTCAACATTTATTCATACTTTAACTTTAAAGGGTGAGGAGAGACTGGCTCTGATGTGGATGAGTTTCTTTTTTATAGTGTGCTAATTGCAATTTTGAAAACTCAGTCAGTCAAAAAAGCTTTATTGATCTGCAGTATGCTATTACAGCATAATACAAAATACATAAAAATAAATGCAACCATATATAACAATGAGAAAAATCCTAAAAAGATTATAAAAGAGTAAAATACACAAATAAATCAGGGTTCTCAATGTAAAAAACAATACAAATAGAAATACAAATAAAAACTACACCATAATATCATAACAATTTAAATCCTAATGCAGATGTTGCAACAGGACTAGGACAGATGCATATCCTAAAGGCATGTACAGTAAATCGGAATCTCTCTGATAATCACAAATCCTAGCGAATGAAGAGCCAGTTGGGACAAAAAAAATGCATATGACCCAATGGGACCCCAACATAGTTCATATGTGGAGCCCCATAGAGGTAGGGCAGTAGAAGATGCAGCTAACTGCATGTATTCCAAATAGGAAAAGGGAAGAAATAGAGCCACCCCTCCTGCACCACTGTAATTTGGAAATCTCCAATATAGAAAGAAGTCTCCTAGGTCTCAAATCTAACCCTGATCTCAATCAACAACATATTCATCTAGTCAGAGTTTCTCCCTGATAGCTAAAGGGTTTACCCTTCATAATATTGTTTAATGATATACAAATAATTCTTAAGTTTATTAATAATAATGGTATCATTCACTTTATAAAAAAAACTAAGATCATCTGGGATATAACTTAGTTCTGAGAAAATGCTATTTATCCATGTAATAAGTAAGTTTTCATAACATGAGCATTTAAAAAGAACATGATACAGATGCTCTATATCTGCTACAGTACATAAACAAGGAGCCTTGAAAGCATTAGGAATATGGGCAAATCTGGCAAAGACACATTACTAGGAAAAATCTAAAACTTATAAGACATATAAGCATTTCTCTTTCTAGGTTCCAAGATATGGTTCAGATAGAATCTATAGGCAAACCAAGCCTCATTTAAAGCTTACTAGGGTGAGAACCTGGAACTTGAAATAACACCTAAGTCCTCACCCAGGTTGTGAATTTTAGCTTTGTTCTTAATATATTTTTGTATTTCACACTAATAAAAACTCCCTTTTCAAAGAATTGTGCAGATAAGTAAGATAATATTTTTCTAATAGGGAATACACATATAATAACCAAGGTGAACTTCTACACCCTAGCAGCCCCTAATTTTCCTTTTCTTCAAGAGTAGCAAGTACAAAACTTCCAGGTGGGGCTCTTGTTTTATAACTGTCTAATCCAGGTTCAGCTTTAATATAGGATGTAGTAATACATTAATTAAGTCCCAGAGAGGACTTAAGGAGCTGTATCAAAATCCTCTCCAGCTCTGAAGCCATATACTGTATGCTACCCAAATTTCCACAGCAAAAAGGGCTTGCAGATTTAACTTAGAAGAAATTACTTGGATTAATAGTCTAATACTATTACCACCACATTCATAGTTATTTTTTTTTAAACTCTAAGCATTTTTTTTTATTTGGTCCTGGTACTAGTAACATGAGAACACCATGAACCATTAGAAGAAACTGTTAACCCTAAATAAACATATTTATTCACCACATAAATTAATGAGTCCCCAAGTTTCTATTTCTATTTTAGAAATGAGTTTCCATAATCAAACAGCATCACCTGACTTTTTATTACGGTTAAAGGGCACTGTCAACCTGTTTTTCATCGTATTATTTCTAGTTAAAAACCTACATTTTATGATTGCTTACCTTTTCTAAAATTCATTAATGTTGCTGTTTGTTTTGTTTGTCTCCTTGTTTAGTAGAATGAAATGCATGCTAATGTATATTTATAAACAACCTTGTTTTGCTTACAATCCTAGATCTGTTCTTACTGCATACTTTCTGAGCATTAGAAACACACTCAAACAGTGCAGTCACTCATGAAGCAGTGCTTCCTAAACTCTCACTTCATCATGAGGGGCTAGACTGTGTTGTGGGTGCTCCCAAGTCTAGGAAAGATGCAGTTGGAGCCGATCAAGAAATGTAAACAAATCTGTGTTTGTGTGGTAACATCACTATGGTGGGAAGTCTGTTTTTCACTTTTGTAAACAAAATAAGAGTCAGAATCAAATTACCAGCTAATAAGCAATCTTTACAGAATGTTGGCAGTCATAAAATGTGTTTTTTAAACTAGGAACACTTTGAGACCTAAGGGGGTTGACAGTGTCCCTTTAATAGTCAGTAATAATCTTTGCAATTCCCTGACCAGGCAGTCTAATTTCTTTTGAAGACCATATTGTGAGAAGGGAAAAAAGAAGTAAATCATCAGCACATGCCAGTGCAGGTATAACCAATGATGCAATTTTAGGTGAATCAATTGGAACATGTTCAATAGCTTCCTGTAGACTCCATATATAGTATATATTAAAAAGAGTAGGAACCAACAGGCAACCCTGATGAACCCCTTTATTAATTGTAAATTCTTTGGAAACATTGCCAGTAGGGCCAAATCTCACCCTAGCCCAAGTTTCACTATATAGTTGAGAGATAACAGATGTGAGTGCATACTCATTGCCTTTATCTAGCATAAACTGCCACAATTCACTTCTTATAATTGAGTCAAAGGCTGAAGAAAAGTCAATAAAGGCAACATACAACTTCTGTTCTTAAACCAAACAATATTTCTCCCAGATAAAACTTAAGATAAATCAATTATCAATAGTGTAACAAGTCTCCTTGAAACCAAACTGTGAAGGTGAAAGTTTGCCAAGATCAATGAGTTGCCCATGTAAATGAGTAAGAATGATTTGGGAAAATATGTTCTTAGATACATCCAACAAACTTGTTGATGGGTACATTTGGGATCTGACGTGTTACCTTTTCTGAATATTGGAACAATTTCTGCACCCAGCCAAGAATTTGGAAAGAAGCCTTTATTTAAAAAAAGGAGGAAAAAAGTCTGCCCAAATTAAAGGGGCCTGCATATAGACATCAGCCGGGATCAAATATGGCCCCGAGACTTATTTAGATGTTAGGGAAGTGATTTCACAACTCACTTCATGTGTAGAAAAAGGATCAGTTGGACAGTATATAAACATATAGGAATCACACTGAAATAACAGATCATAGAACAATGGAGTAAAGTGATCTACCAAGGAATCTGCCAAAATATATGTATCTATAGTATCCAGAAAATTAAAAGTTCCTTTAGCAACCAAGAGCCAGAAGGCTCTTGTATCAATTTTACTAATAATATTAAACATAGACTCCCATTGTGTATAGTAATATTCAAACTTTTTTTCCTTGAAGAAAGCTTTTGTATGATTTCCTTCCTCTATTTAAAAGTCTACAATTAGATCTAGAAGGTTGTAGCTTAGTGGCCTTTACTAGTGCAGCTTAATTTTTTTTAACTCTACAGGCCTGGTCAAACCACCCTTTGTTACATTTACGACTGCCTTTACAAACCATATAAACAATAGCATGTAAATTGGAAAACAAAAGTTCCAAGGATCTATATATTTCTGTAGATGTAAGATAGTCATAATCAGACTGTAGGCATGAGTCTAAAAATATATATGATATATATAATAAATATTGAACAAAATTTCATCTGTCTATTTGATTCTCTTTCAAAATCTAATTTCTATTTTTTATGAAATACACTGCAAATAGATCTCTGACCCAGAAGATATAGTAGAAATCAAACTTGATGACCATCCAACAACCAGTGGTAGATTATCATTTTCAGTTCTATTAAACAAATTAACAATAGCCCGGCCTTCAGTGGGATCATCCCAAATGGCATAACTGACAATAAATGCTCCCGATGGTGAACAATAAAATTCACTGTTCTTGAACATCACTAGATAATCTACCATTAAGCAGGTAAAAATTATATTACTGCATAAACCTAATACAACCTGAACCTAGATGGTTTGTTTTACTATCCTTGGCATTTCTACCAGGCAAAACCTGCACATTACATATCAGTCCTACAGCTGAGTAGTCCAAGAGACTTTGACACTGTGCCACATAGAAGACTATTACACAAACTGGGGAATATGGGTGTGGGCAGGACAGTAGTGTGGTGGGTAGGTAACTGGCTGGGTGGCAGGACACAGAGGGTGGTGGTAAATGGCTGTCACTCCACAGAGGGAAGAGTGACCAGTGGGGTACCACAGGGATCAGTGCTGGGACCTGTCCTATTCAACATCTTCATCAGTGACATCTGCAGGACCTAGAAGGCAGAATTTCACTGTTCGCTGATGACACAAAGCTCTGTAACAGAGTAGACACACCAGAGGGTGTAGACAGAATGAGACGGGACCTGCAGAAACTTGAAGAATGGTCAGGGTTTGGCAGTTGAAATTCAATGCAAGGAAGTGCAAGATAATGCATATAGGGCACAAAAACCCTGGCACAATATATCAATTGGGGGTGAGGATATAGCATGCACCAAGCAGAGAAAGGGATCTTGGGTTATCATCTCTGATGACCTGAAGGTAAGGAAACAGTGTGACAAGGCAGCAGGTAAAAGCAAATAGGATGCTGGGATGTATAAGCAGGGGCATCACCAGCAGGAAAAGGGAGGTCATAATTCGCTATACAAGACACTAGTGAGGCCCCACCTGGAGTACAGTGTACAGTTCTGGAGACCATACCTATGTAAGGACATAGACAGGGTAGAGAAGGTTCAGAGGAGGGCAACAAAGATGGTGCATGGATTGCATCACAAGTCCTATGAAGACAGGTTGAAGGAACTGAACATGTACTCCCTGGAGGAGAGGAGGGAGAGAGGGGATATGATAGAGACATACAAGTATCATACAGGGAGGAACAGGGTGCAGGAATACACTATTTTTAAGTGAAAAAGATGTTCCAGGACTAGAGGGCATGGGATGAAGTTGGAGGGAGGACGATTCAGAGGAAACATGAGAGAAGAATTTCTTCACAGAACAGGTGGTGGACAAGTGGAACACCCTACCAGAGGAAGTGGTGGGGGCTGAAACAATCACGGGATTTAAGAATGCATGGGATAGACATAAAGGAATTCTGGAGGTCAGGGGTAAGGGGCAACAGACTTCTAGGAAAACATAAACTGAACTTACAAGCTGAAATGGGCAGACTGGGTGGGCCAAAGGCCCTTATCTGCCGACACTGTCTATGTATCTATGTATCTATGTATCAAATTTCACTTATCCTGGAACTGAAATTCCCCACTGTTAAAATGGGGATATTCACATGTTTCCAATATAATTCCTCCAAGAGGTTCCCGAGGGCACCCCATGGATCATCATTCACAAACTAAGAAGAAGATGGTGGAATATATAGATTCAAAAGAAAAAAAATCAAAATTAATCACCCTAAGACAAAGAACTATACATAAATCAGTGTTAATAACAAGTTGAGCAAAAAACTTGCTTATCAATCTAAACATAACATGCAAGATCTGATGCTCTACCTAGCTTATGATCTTTTTTTGCTGGAACCTGGAAAAGTTAAAAATTATTAATATGAATCTCCTGTTATTGTAGTTGCCAGGTCTCCTGGAAACATATTACATAAGATGAGAGAAACCCTAGCCATTCCTGATCTGCCCATTTAGATCCAAGACCTGCAATATTCCATGAAAATAGATGATTCTGAGCTTCCTCAGATATAAGGCTGCAGGAAGCATTTATAGGAATTGAAATATAAGATTTAACCTTGAATCATTAAGTAACCTGCAAGTACATGACATCTATTGGTAAGTGATACTGCACAGGGAGCTGGATTACTCTGGGGCTGAGCTACAACGAGGGAAGTACATACGGAGTTCATCACTACATAAATCCCTAAACTGTCTAAAATATGACATTTCTCCCAAACTCTCTCCACAATTGATCTAGATTTAAATAGCACATCAACTTGGGCACCATGATCCTCCCTTCTCTTAGCCCTTAATATTCAGCTGAATCCTAGTGGAATTTGAAGATAATTCAAGAAAAATGAACAAACTGATTCAGTTAATATAGCATCAGTTTCCCTATGAGGTTTCTTAGGACCAAGGATACTAAGGGAACAAGCATTTGTCAATGCCAAATGTTTGCTTGCTGGCTTTGGCATTGGTAGTGTAGGAGTTAGAGAGCTGCATAAAAGGAATGGCAGTGAAGTATTGAACTGAAGCCAACCCCACCACCACCCTGCAGAGAATGACAGGCACTGGGGTGTGCCTTTCGGTCATCAGGCATAATGGCCAAGCCATTTCACCACACTCTACCCTGCAGACACTGACAAGTATCACGGTGTGCCTTGGGGTCTTTGACCCTTATGCTAACCCCATTCCATAAGGAAATATGGTGAGATGGGTCCTGTATAGGAGAGTGGGGTTAACTTTGGGGCCGAAGAGTCCAAGGCACACCTCGATGCCTCTCACTGGCTGCAGGGTGTGGCATGGTATGAGCATTACAGGCGAGAATCCCAAGTCACACCCCTGATGCCTCTCAGTCTCTGCAGGCTGGGGCATTATGGTCAGAAACCATAACGCCTCAGGTGTTCGTTGGCATTTTCACTCCAGATTTTCAACAAGTTTTTTTTGTGACCCCCCCACCTTATGAACAGTGGCAATATCAGTTTGTTAGTCGAAAGGTGATTTTGCACAGCGACTACACCATTTGGCACCACAGGTGTAAAAACACATTTCGAACAGGATGTGAAAAGTGACTGCTGTACTGTTCATGGGGAGGTGCAAAAAATGGCAATGTTGAAATTCTGCAGTGAAAATATTAAAAAAACTGGTGAAGTCACAAGCATGCATAGAAAATGCGCACAACAGTAAAGCAATTAGTTTGGGGATTTTTTTACAGCAGATTTTCAACACAGGGATTTTGTAACCTCCGCTCATGAACAGTGTCACTGCAATTTTCTTAATCTGTCCCTAACAGTGATTTCCAACAGTGACCATGCATTTCTACGCTGGAAGTGAGAAAACACATTTCGGCCATGGTGTGAAAAATGACAGCTGTACTGTTCATAAGGAAGTGTGGAAAAATGCCAGTGGTGAAAATCTGGACTGAAAATATTAGAAATCCATGAAGTTACGAGGGTGCGTGGAAACTGCCCAGTGGTCGCTCGTAACACAGTCATTTTATGGACGTATTTCACCGCATTTTTAACATAGCCATTTTAACACCTCTGCTCATGAACAGTATCACTGTGATTTCTTAATCGGTCCCGAACATTGATTATGCACACCGACTGTGCCATTGTATGCTACATGGGTGGAAACACGTTTTGGCCGAGATGTGAAAAATGACAGCTGTACTGCTCATAAGGAGGTGTGGTAAAATGGCAATGTTGAAAATCTGGACAAAAAATATTGAAAATTCGCGAACTTATGAGTGTGCGTAGGAACAGCACAATGCATGCTCGTAGAACAGTAATTTTGGGGAACTTTTCCACCAAATTTTTAACATAGCCATTTTAACACCTCTGCTCATGAACAGTGTCACTGTGATTTTTTTAATCTGTCCCGAACAGTGATTTCACACACTGACTGCGCAATTGTGTGCTACATGCGTGGAAACACATTTTGGGTCAGATGTGAGAAATGACAGCTGTACTGCTCATAAGGAGGTATGGTAAAATGGCAATGTTGAAAATCTGGAGTAAACATATTGAAAATTTGTGAACTTACAAGCGTGCATAGGAACAGCTCAACACATGCTCATAAAACAGTCATTTTTGGGAATTTTTTTACCAAATTTTCAACATAGGGTTTTTGGGAGCCTACCACATGAACTGTGACAGTGTCATTTTGTAAATTGGTCCTGAAAGGTGGTTCCATGCAGTGACAGCGAAATCACCTTTAGGGGCCTATTATCACCATGACAGTGACAGAATTCATGAGGTGGCGTCCCAAAAACCCCATGTTGAAAATTTGGTGAAAAAATTCCCCAAAATGCCAGAAAGATGCACTAAAGTTGAAAAAACCCTATTTATTACATTATATAGCTTACCGACATTTCCTCAGTTCGCAGTCTGCTTTGTAGAGTGCAGACGTGTTCACGGTCCACTGAAGATCATCACGCCGAGCTCTGGAGGTAAGTATGGAGTGAGGAGGGGGTGTGGGGAGGTAGGGTGCACAGAGGGTAGGCGTGGGTGGGAGGGAGATTGGGTCCGGACAGTCAGCAAGGGAAGTTTTTTTTCTTTCAGGTTTATTTTTTTTTTTAACTTAAATGACGCAGAACTTGTGCCACGCTGAGGTGGGCTCCCAGTGTGGCAACTGAAAGGCTGTTTGGGGGGCCGTGGAGCTGACAGGGGATTGGACACCCCTGTCAGCCATACCATCTGTTGCCATGCTGGGGTGGGCTCCCAGCATGTCACCCTGTAGTCTATTGGGGGGGCAGTGGAGCCGATGGGGGATTGGGCACCCTGTTGGCCATATGATCTGTTACCATGCTGGGGTGGGCTCCCAGCATGGCTTCTAGAACTCTGTTGGGGGGAGCACAGCAAAGCCAATGGGGGATTGGGCTCCCCTGTCGGCTATACAGTGTGTGCGTCGGGGGGGAGAATGAGCATGCAGTATGCGTGCTTGTGAGTGGGGGGAGAGCGCATGAGCACGCGATATCTTATTGCTGCTCACTGAAATGAAGCTCTCCCTTTCAACTGTACAGTCACTGCATTTTCAACTGCTGTCATAGACAGCTGCAGCATTCATTGGAGAACTGTGGCTGCACCTGCAAACACACTGACCGAATTGGAAGATGGGTGCCACACCCCCGAAAACTCAGATGTTGGCACTATGTTTCTTGCACATGCATGCAAGCAAACATAAAAATGGTCAGTTTCCTAAGAAATTATGCTTACAGAAGTAAGGGTATTCTTCCTGTTTACATATGTTAAAATGTTGTTACATTTTTCTTGTAAATAACCATTATTCCACAAATAATTTGCAATTCTATTCTTTGTACAACTAATCTGGATACAGTCCAATCCAAACTCATCCCTAGAATGACAAACTTGAACTATAGCACCCATTTCAATCTGAACTTCCATCTTGGAATGTAGAAAGGAAACAACAAGATCTAACAAGCAGAAGCGGTTCAGAGAAGGGTGACAAAAATGGTGTAAGGGCTGCACCAAACGTCATATGAGGGGAGACTGGAGGATCTCAATATGTATTCCCTGGAGGAAAGGAGAGAGAGAGGGAGAGGGGTGATATGATAGAGACTTTCAAATACCTCAAGGGTGAAAATAAGTTACAAGAGGGCAGCATCTTTCAAAAAAAAAGGCTATTCAAGAACAAGGGGCCATGATATGAAGATAGAGGGGCGGTAAACTTAGGGATAAAATAAGAAAGTATTTTTTCATGGAAAGGGTGGTGGATCCATGGAACAGCGTCCTGGTAGAGGTTGTAGGGGCAAAAATGGTAGGAGAATTCAAAAACACATGGGACAGACATAAAGGAACTCTAGCAATATAAAAAAGAGGGCAAGCCACAGATCATTTAGGATCTGGAGTATACGAAACAGGTAGGGAAAATGGGCAGACTAGGTGGGCCAAGCAGTCCTTATCTGCTATCAGAGTCTATGTTTCTATGTTTCTGTGTTTCTATATTTCACCTTCCTCCAGATCCTTCATTGAAAGACCATATAACCTTAGGATACCAAGTTCCTGGGCCAGGGTTGGGAACCAGGGAGATAGAGAGAGAGAGACTCAATCACCTGCTTCAACCTGTGTTACACTTGAAAAATCCTGACTGCCACCTGTCTTCTAACTGCATCTTCACAAGCATATCTTGACTGCTTTATCAAAACCTTATTAACCTTCAGAGGCTCCATACCTTTGTAACAATGCTTACTGATAGGAGGTTCCCCTAATTCTTTGCCTAACTTGCCCACATCACCTGCCTCCCCCATCAGGAACTCATAGTCTTCTTTGATTGCAATAATATCTGCACAGGTGGCCTAGAGCTTTAAAGCCAAGGATCCACTTTTCTTAGCTGAAAGTAAGGAAGAATATTTCGCTAGCCCAGGCTTCAATGGATCACTAGCTACTATACCCCATAAAGCACCACCAGAATTAGAGGATCCAGTATCCTTCTCATACAACACAACACCTGAAGGGGAATAGTTAGGCCCTCCAGGGGGCTTAATTTCCCCCTTTCTCTAGATTTTTTTAGTCACTAATTTCTTTTTTGGTGGAGTGGTTGGGGGCTTAAATTAGGAAAAATAATATAGTTAAAGTCCCCTCTTATTTCAGAATCCTGCTCTGGTTCCAAATCCTCCACGATAGCCGCTGAGGATGATTCCCCTGGAGGATAGACCTGATGGAGAAATCTCATTACATCATCCATTCTAGCACAATTAATGGCTATATCCTCCCTAACTGCCTCAAGTTCACTACCAATAATGGCAATTTGCTCCATTAACATAAGATTTGCTGCAGAAGGGTTACTCATTAAATTAATGATGTCCTCACTCAAGTAAGAAGGGAAATAGGTAAGAGATTCAATTCTGCCATCAGATAGCAAAGAAACCTCAAGAGCCTCAGGAGTAACACCAGAGTATTGGTTATTAATACTGTATTAGAACATAATCCAAACTGAGGCTCTTGAGCGGTTTCTGCATCATTCTGCATTAATTTAGACTTGTCCAATTTTTTCAACCCCATTAGGGTATCATAAAGATCCAAAATAACGTTTGCCATAATACAATTGGGACATTTACTCACAGGCACTTTCACTTTAAAAACATCAGCTTCTTGTTTAATAGATGAACCTGGAAGCTGCAAAAGACTGTTAGCCAAAACATTTACTTTTATGGAGAACTCATAGCAGTCAGTATTTGGCAAATGATTAATTTCTGGTGCAGCTAACACAGGAGCCAGATCTGGAAATTTAAGCAGAGAATCAGAGAGTTTATCAAGTATTGGATTTGCATTCTGATTTAAGGGGCTGGTCACTGATGGACTTGGTGTAGGAGTTGAGGCTAATTGCTTAGAATACATTTTACTCAGGCAAGGACAGGAATAATTTTGTAATTGAGGCTCACTAATAGCTAACTTTGTTTACACTGTTAGTTAAATGTTCAGTAATTTTTGGTTGAGAAATATTGTTCCCTGAATCCCCCCCAGGAATGATGGACTCCACACCAATTTACTTGTTGGTTGCTCATTGGCAAATTTATTCATGGCACAAAGGACTATATTTACAACCCATATAACTTTGAATTCACAATTCAAGTTACGTCAACATTCTTTTCCAAAATTTTCTGGCTCTGGCCTCTGTCCTTCTTCTGGTCATTTCTTCCATCTTGCTTTCAGGTCCCAGACACTGTGAATCTGGCTCCCTCCTCCATACCAGAACCAGGCCATTCCATTTCCCTGGGCTTTTGCCCACTGGGCCCAGATACTTCTGAATCCAGCGCCTGGACCTATCCCCCTCCCTGCTTTATAAAATTACCAGCATAAGAGGTCATCCTGCATGGACCCTGGCCTCTTATACCCCTGATAGGCCCTGGGTCACGACCCCCTTTGGGCTCCACCCCCCCAGCCAATCCCTGGGGCTCTGGCTTGCCCTTGTCATATTACTCTTTCCTGCCTGGTGATGTCATCGGGCCCCTCCCCCTCGATCCCTCTGTCCCCCCTTTCTCTCTTTTGCACCTATTCCTGGTAGGGATCACTGGACAACCTGGCCTGCCTTTTAATTGTGAGTCCCATTATCTTGTAGCAATGAGTTCTTTTTATTCTTTTTTTTTTGTGTGGTTTCAAGGGTTTTATAAGGCTATTTTGCTGACTCAGTTTAAAGTTTTTCTTTCTTCCTGTAATGCCATCTAAAGAGCTGGTATTGTTGAAAGTTTCCATCTCAGAGCCTATAGTAAAGGTCAATTTCTCCTTCATCTGACCCTCATGACAACCATATTGTTATCCCAAAGAAAAACAAAATCTCAAGCACCTACATTAGTGTAAAACTATAACGTGCCAAGACTTTGATTCACAAAATGATCAAATGGATAGTTCTCTGTTTACTGAAGTCATGCAATTAAAATGTGAGGTTAATAGTATCAGTTTTTAAACTAAAATGCAAGGTCAGCTTACTTCAGAGAGATACAAAATATACTTTTCACCTCCTAAAATTTTCTGCTGAAGTTTTCACAGGACAATCCTATTAGTTAGTTGCCCTCCAGACATTTTTGTTTGGTGAGTGCTGTTTTTATCTGTTTTAGCAGTAAGTAAGCTTAGCATCTTAATGTTGAGGTGTAGGATGACAAGGGTTAGGTAGGGTAAGAAAAGTGAGGTAGTTTTAGAAGATAGTTTCATTGTTTTGTAGAATCTACAGTGTTTTTCATTCAGAGGACCTCAGTCTTTCAAATATAGTGCTGTTTCAGTGCTGCTTCTATTCAATGATTTGGTTGGAAACAAAGACCTGCTCCAATCTTGAAAAATCACTGGTCAGGAACTTCTGGTGAGGAGAATAGTTACCAGAGGGAGGAAACTGTCCAGAGATCATGGAGCAGCATTCCAGAGTAGCTATTGTGGAGCATCTGTGTAAGTTTGCAGGGATCCACAGTAAGTGTTATCTGGCAAAGACTGAGTGGGCTCTGCTGTGGACTGTGGGCTGAGTAGCCCTATGTGGACTGTCTAGGCCATTGGAATTTTGAATCCGGGCTGCAGGTGGGACAAAGCAGCGGACTGGGTGGAGTGAGACCTGGGGTGGTATTGCCCTTCTTTCGATCTGTGGACTACTCTAAGACTGGTTTGCCATGTGAGCAGAGACCCTGAAGAGTTACTTCTAGATGGCCAGCCATATTTGTGATGAACCCCTTCCTGTGAACCTCCCTCACTGAGTACTGTGCCTTTCCCATCATTACTGGGGTGGTGGTGAGAGCACCTCTTGTGGATTTTGGTGTTTGCAGTACCTCAGCTGGTTGCTTGTGTCATCTGCCTGAAAGAGCATTGAAACCACTCCTTTCTTCCTGACTTACCCTGTTAGCAGAGGTGAGAGCACTACAGTTCAGAAGATTGGTGATTCCCTGTGATAAGGACATGAAGTGTTAGTTAAATCTTATTCTGCAAAATTGACTTTGGGACTTGTCCTCTGGACTCAAAAATAGCTTGGATTCTCCCTTTCTGCTTGCTTTTAATTTAATTATTAGTTATTTTCTTTGTGGTGGTGTGGGTTTATATAGTGTGCGAGTGTGGTTAGGCTGCTATTTTGAATTTAATGTGAATGATGGATGCATGTTTAGGGTCAGATTTTTTTCTGTTATTGGCTGGTTTTAGTTTATTAGCTAAGGCCATAGCAGGGATTTTAATTAGTAGTTAACTGCTGCATTAAGTGTTGGGAATTATAGACCCCTTCATATTACCTATACAGCATCCCTGTTGCATAATCTCTGCCCCATTGCTGATATCCCTCTTCCAACTACAGCAGTGAGGCACTGTTGGGAGGTAGGCATTAGTAGGGGGCGAGTTGGATGGCACTGGGGCACTATGGATACAGTGGAAGTAAACAGTCTTGGGGTGGTTAGTAGCAGGAAGTGCCATGGGGATAAATGGAGCCAAGAGAGAGGCCCAACATGCTTAGTGCACATCCCCAGGGTTCTCATCAGACTGAGTGGGCAGGTTGCTGGTGGGCCTGCAGTCTCCACCAGTCCCCATTTGAGCTGTGCTGTGCAATGCCAGCTCAATGAGAAACAAGGCTGAAATTATGGCGGACTTGATTTTTTCTGTTGATCTGGCTTGCATCATGGAGACTTGCCTGGGGAATGATCCTGGGCCTGTTTTGGAGGCAACTGTCCCCACCCAGTATTCTGTAGTGCATTGCCCAAGGAGGGAACATAGGGGTGGGAGAGTGTCCATCTCTTTTAGATCCAGCTTGAACTTTGCCATGCACCCAGTGGGTTCATCCTTGTCTTTTGAATGTGTGGCAGTGTGTGGAGGTCCAGGTGCAGGGTGTAGGATTCTCCTTGTTTACCATCCTCCAGGGCATGGGAAGGTTTTCTGCAGGAGGTCATGGATTTTGGCATCAATGGAGTATTGGAGTCCACTAGATGGTTAATTCTGGGGGACTTTAACGCATGGGTCAATGACAAATCCTCACATCTTGGACAAAACTTCCTACAGTTGAGACATCACTGGGCCTAGCACAAGCAGTTGCTTCTGCAACCCATCACCACAGCCACACCTTGGACTTGAGGTTCTCATTGGGGCTTGAGGTTATGAACCTCAGGACTGATCAGGTCACCTGCTCCAATCATTGCTTGGTAGAGTTCTCATCTAAGCCCCCACCCCTGATATTCCCTCCCCTGTTGAGATGGTCAGCCATCGCCCTTTAAGGGGATTGTCCCAAGAGGGACTTTTGTTGATGGTTGATCTGTCTGGTGTAAATGCTGCATATGTGGTAGGCATAGGTGAGTCGGTGGCGGCCTATAATAAGACTGTCTCCAAAGAGCTTGATGCCATCACACTGGCCTGTATATGAACCAGATCTTCTTGCTTGAGACCCCCATGGTTTGATGGAGCTCTCACGGAAATAAGGATCAAGGGTTGGAGGCTGGAACATTGCTGGTGGAGGACCCAGTCCGAGGAGAAAAAACTGGCCTTGAGAACTCACTATCATGAGTATCAAGGGGCAATCAACTGTAAGAAGGCAGAGTTCCTGTCCAGGCAGATTGCCCCAGGGAAGATCAGACTTGCTCAGCTCATTCAGACTGTAGAAAGACTGCTTTATCCTGTCTGTTGGCAGCAAAAAAGGGAATTTTCAATTGCATTGTGTGAAAAGTTTGTGTGGTTCTTCTCTGACAAAATGTCTTCTATTCAGTCCAGGATCTCCCAAGTGGGGCAAGATCAGCCCCATGGTAGGGGACCTTGTAGGAGTATGGGTGCTCCTATTGTCTGGGAGGAGTTTTGGCCAGTGGAGGTGGCTGAGGTCATTGAGGTGATCTTGAAGCTGCAGCCCATCCTTTGTGAATTGGACCTGACCCTGACACATCTCCTAATGGGATATGCCAAGATCATTGGTACAGTGTTTGCCAGGATAATCCAGTGTTTGCTCCCAGAAGGAATTTTCTCTGATGCCTTGAAGAAGGCATTGGTGAGGCCCCATCTGAAGAAACCATCACTCCGCCCTGATGTCCCCATGAATTATTAACTTATCTCCAACATTCCATTTCTACGGAAGGTTGTTAAAAAAGTGGTGGCACTGTAGCCGGAAGTGCACCTCATGGCCTTTGACATCTATGGGCCATTCCACTCTGGATTTAGGGCTAGGCATAGCACTGAGATGGCATTGATTAGGGTGCAAAATAATGGCCATTGAGTGAGGGATAGAGAAGACCAATCAGTTCTCATTCTCCTTGATCTCTCTCTTGAGCATTTGACACCATGGACCACATTGTTCTCTTGGATCACTTTAGAGAGTATTGTGAACTTGCTGGTATGGTCATCAACTGGTTTGAGTCCTATCTCTTGGGTAGGAAGCAGCATGCAGTGATGGGGAATTTCTTCTCCTCGCTGAAGCTCCTACCATGTAGAGTTTGTCAAGGTTCAGTCCTGTCACTGATGTTGTTCACGGTGTACATGCTGCCCCTGGCAGAGCTCATCAGACATTACAGTCTGGGTTTTCACTACTATGCAGATGATACACTGCTGTATATGTGCTTTGCCCATGGAAACAATGATGACATTGAAGTGATAAATATAGTAATTACCTGGCTAAGATCCAGGACTGGATGTCCTCTAACTGGCTGAGGCTGAACCCTGGTAAGATGGACGTGCTGGTGATCAAGCCTGATCATGGGCATCACTGGAATGCCCCAGGGGTGGCTACAAGACTTGTCCTGGGATCTACCCCATTGATGGCATCCTCTAGGGTGAGAAATCTGGATGTCATCCTTGATGACAGATTGATACTTGATGCTCAGGTGTCATCTGCTGTCCAAAGTGGTTTCTACCATTTAAGGAATGTCACCCTGATTAAATCCCAAGTTCCACCTGAGGATCTGCCCTCACTGGTACACACCATTGTTACATCCAGGTTGGACTACTGCAAAGTTATTTTCTTTGAAGTCAGTGGAGGGAACCTCTGTTGACTTCAGCTAGTGCAGAACATAGTGGCCAGGTTACTGATGGGCCTACCTAGGTCTTATCACTTGCCCCTGGTCTGCTGGGATCTGCATTGGCTGACTATCAGGTGGAGGATCATCTTCAAGGTGGGCTTGCTTGCTTGCCAACAAGGACCTATAGTCTCAGGCCCTAGCTACCTGACCGACCTCCTTACACCTGCCACCCCGGTCCGCTCCCTCTACTCCTCCACTGGGGGCCTCCTAGCAGTTCCAAGGGCCAGGCTGAAAGCCTCAGGTGACTGCTCATTCAAGGTGGCCAGCCCCATCCTCTGAAACTCTTTCCCCAGATCTCTGAGGGAGGCCCCGTCAGTGGAGGCATTTAAGAAGGATTTAAAAATTCATCTTTTAAAAAATGCATTCTCAGACTAATTGCAGCTGATTTAAACTAATTATTTATTATTATTATTATGTGCTTAATTATTGTATGATTTTAGATTTGTGTTCTTCTATACAACTCTTGCAAAGCTTTTATTTGTATGTTGCTTTCGTTTACCCTCCCTGTTTTGATCTCTGTAAGGTGCCCAGAGCCTTTGAGATTGGGTGCCACATATATAAAGTTTACCTTACCTTACCTTACTAGCTTACTATACAAAAGGCTGAAAGCTGAAAACATAGACTCCTATCAAAGGTCATGAGTGGTAACTTCACACTGTAAGAGAATTGAGAGTAGTTCAGCATTATACCTTAAAAAACATTCACCCGGAAAACAAAGCAGCATTCAGTCAGAAAGAAAAAAGAAAGTGCCAGCAGCAGCCTAATATCTCTTTTACTAATTCAGTATTTCACTCAGTCTACTCAGAAGCAAATGAGATGGAAAGCAGTAGTATAACATTCTGTGTGAGCAGGGTAGTACTGATAACAATAATGTGCTGCAGCTCAACATACCCAGGTGAGTAAAGTGCTGTGAGAAATAAATTAAAACAACTAAACTATATATATATATATATAACTTACAAATAGCAGATAGGGACAAAATAAGGAATAAAAAACATTCTCCCAAGCAAACTGAAATGATTGTACCATGGTCCGGCACTTCACAATTAAAAAAACACAGTAATATCCATCTACTTTCTTGGTATCAGTCTTCACTTTTTGTATCTGCTTCTTATCAAGTGAATTTATGTCATCAACAGCTATGAGGAATAAAAATAACACAGTGATGTTCTAATGGCACTGAAATGAACTCCAAATAGTATACTGGATGTTTTCTTCCAACTCCAGTAATAGATACTTTTAAATGTTGCTACACTCCCAAGCTGTACATGGCTTATCCCAGGATTACTAGGAAAGACATAGACAGGGTGAATGCAGTTCAGAGAAGGATGTTTAAGATAGTGAATGGCTTACACCAAAAGACATATGAGGAGAGATTAAAAGACCTCAGTATATATGTGCTGGAAGAAAGGAGGGAATGAGATATAATAGAAACCTTCAAGTATCTGAAGGGCATTAACAAGGTGCAAGGGAGTGGCAGCTTTCAGTATAGGAAAGGTACAAGTACAAGGGGACATGACATGAGACTGGAGGGGGGCAGGATAAGAGGTAATGTGAGAAACTATTTTTTCACATAAAGGGTGGTGGATGCATGGAATAGCCTACCCCAGGAGGTGGTAGGAGTGAGCACAGTGGGGGGGGGGGGTTAAACATTCATGGAATAGGCATAAGGGAACCCTACAGGTGGGAACGGATCGGCTAAGCCGATGACCAGGTATGGTCGGGGCCTCAAATAAAGGTAAGGTATATGGGAAGACAGGATGGGCCTGAAGGCCCTTACCTGTTGTCAATTTCTATGTATTTACTGTATGTATCTAGAACGTGAAGAAATAAAGTAAATAGATTGTGGTGAGGCTTGACTAAGGATGGAGCAAGAGGGCTGTATGAAGAGTTCCATCTAGTACACTTTTGTTATTAATGAAAATATATAAGGAAAATAAAACAAAAAGGTAATATTAACTGGCTGGCAGTATAGCTAGAGGTTAGAATAATGAGCTGTGAATGAGCTTGGTATATCCAGCAGACCGAGTCTGATTCCTGCAAAAGTCACTTAGCCACCACAGTGCTCCCAGATTTCATTTGAAAACAGGCACTTAAGCCTTGTGGGCCTTATCTAGTTAGGAAGAATAAAAAATAAGGCACACTGAAAATAACAAATAGAGTTCAATCAATGGTTTGACCATGAGTTTTCTTTTCTAATTATCTATAAAGCGAAAAAATAAACAAAGTCAGTGTTTATTTATGTCTTTATAAATGAAAATCCTGACGAAGACCTATGATCAAAACATGACTGGCATGCATTGAATATTAATGGTGAAGTACTTCTGGTGACAGTGTGGTCTTCTGATGAGGAAGAAGAAGAGGAAGAAGAAGAAGAAGAAGAAAAAGAAAAAAATCAGCATTTATATAGTGCTTTTCATATACAGTGTATCCCAAAGCACTTTACAAGCAATGCTAGACTAGCAGTGAAGTGACTGAATGTGTTGTGGCAGCCATATCACACACCAACACTCACACACAGCCTGAACAATTGCATGAACCAGTTTATGGGAAGGGGAATGTTGGCAAGGACACCAGGAATGTGCCCTACTCTTTGTGAAGAGTGCCCTGGGTTCTTTTACTTCCACCTGGACAGCACCAGGATGGGTAGAAGGGACCTTGGTTTAACATCTCGTCCTAAGGATGGCACAACCCAGCAGTACAGCACCCCCCCAATACTGCATTCAGATACCAGTGTTTTAGTTGCAAGTCCAATCCTGGTGTGGGACGAGAACCCAAGTCCTTCTGGTCCAGAGGCAGATGTGCTACCAACTGAGCCATGCTGACACCTGATAACCTGTAACATAAAACAAACACCTGGAGGGATCTGTTCCACACAGCCTCATACATACAAAGCATCACCCAGTGGCCAATAAGTCCACTCATGGGTTGAGGTTGAAAGTATTTATTTAGATGCATCACAAACAGGCTATCAGCATATCTTTACAAACATTGCAGTCCCCAATTTGACCACTTCTTCAGGATGGGTTAGCTGTGCTAATATTTTCAGTCTTATGTTTAAGTTTTCTTAATTTCAACCTCATTATCAATGAAAACCAAATCTCAGCACTGTAAACCAAGGGATCCTTTATAGAGATTCTTTAGTCTCCATGATTTCTTACTAGTCCTACATCTTTATGTGACACTGTTTGCATTAATTTATCCTAACAATCTATATTCATTTGAAAAATATATCTCTTAAGCTGATAGACAGTTTTCAAGCTTCAGATATAAATGACTACTTCACATTCCTGCTCTGCCTACTGGCGAAAAAAATATATTGATTCTCTCCATGTTAAAAAAGTGTCCACAATTTATTAACCCTAACTCTTGCGTCTCCATTTCAGAAATCAGCCTGACACATAGATACATAGATACACAGACAGTGTTGGCAGATAAGGGCCTATGGCCCACCCAGTCTGCCCATTTGAGCTTGTAAATTCAGTTTATGTTTTCCTAGAAGTCTGTTGCCCCTTACCCCTGACCTTCAGAATTCCTTTATGTCTATCCCATGCATTCTTAAATCCCCGTGATTGTTTCATCCCCCACCACTTCCTCTGGCAGGGTGTTCCACTTGTCCACCACCCGTTCTGTGAAGAAATTCTTCCTCATGTTTCCTCTGAATCGTCCTCCCTCCAACTTCATCCCATGCCCTCTAGTCCTGGAACATCTTTTTCACTTAAAAATAGTGTATTCCTGCACCCTGTTCCTCCCTGTGAGATACTTGTAAGTCTCTATCATATCCCCTCTCTCCTTCCTCTCCTCCAGGGAGTACATGTTCAGTTCCTTCAACCTGTCTTCATAGGACTTGTGATGCAATCCATGCACCATCTTTGTTGCCCTCCTCTGAACCTTCTCTACCCTGTCTATGTCCTTACGTGGGTATGGTCTCCAGAACTGTACACTGTACTCCAGGTGGGGCCTCACTAGTGTCTTGTATAGCGGAATTATGACCTCCCTTTTCCTGCTGGTGATGCCCCTGCCTATATATCCCAGCATCCTATTTGCTTTACCTGCTGCCTTGTCACACTGTTTCCCTACCTTCAGGTCATCAGAGATGATAACCCCCAAATCCCTTTCCTGCTTGGTGCATGCTATATCCTCACCCCCCAATTGATATATTGTGCCAGGGTTTTTGTGCCCCATATGCATTATCTTGCACGTCTTTGTACTGAATTTCAACTGCCAAACCCCTGACCCATTCTTCAAGTTTCTGCAGGTCCCGTCTCATTCTGTCTACACCCTCTGGTGTGTCTACTCTGTTACAGAGCTTTGTGTCATCAGCGAACAGTGAAATTCTGCCTTCTAGGTCCTGCGCAATGTCACTGATGAAGATGTTGAATAGGACAGGTCCCAGCACTGATGCCTGTGGTACCCCACTGGTCACTCTTCCCTCTGTGGAGTGACAGCCATTTACCACCACCCTCTGTGTCCTGCCACCCAGCCAGTTACCTACCCACCACACTACTGTCCTGCCCACACCCATATTTCCCAGTTTGTGTAATAGTCTTCTATGTGGCATAGTGTCAAAGGCCTTGCTGAAATCCAGATAGGCCATGTCCACTGCCCTCCTCTGATCCACCTCCCTAGTCACCCAGTCAAAAAATTCAACGAGGTTGGTCTGACATGACCTCCCCCTGGTGAAACCATACTGCCTTGGGTCCTGTAGTCCATTGACAACCAGATGTTCCACCAATCTCTCCTTCAGTAGTGCTTCCATGATCTTCCCCACTACCGAGGTGAGGCTGACTGGTCTGTAGTTCCCTGCTACCTCTTTGTTCCCACTTTTGTATAAGGGGACTACATCTGCTGTCCTCCAGTCTTTGGGTGCCTCCCCTGTTTCCAGTGATTGGCTAAGCAGGATAGCCAGAGGTTCAGCCACCACTTCTCTTAGTTCTTTAAGGACCCTGGGGTGCACCCCATCTGGCCCCATTGCTTTATCAACTCTTATTACTTCCAGTTCCTTCAGAACCCTTTCTCGTGTAAAGGGACTTGTGTCCATTTCTGCACCATTCTCACCCCTTGTACTCCCTTCAGACCCATTACCCTCCTCTTCCTCAGGAAAGACTGAGCAGAAATACCTGTTCAATATGCCATAAGCTGCCTTCACTCCGCAATAGAAGTGTGCTTTCTTTAGGCTGAGTTAAATTTTAAGCATTATGTATACTGCCTTTTCTAAACAGACAGTACAGTACATGAAGTTTTTTCATACACAGCTTCTTTCTTGTATAGTAACCTCTTTTCGTCTCCAAGTCCAATGTTCCCAGTAAACTATGCTTCTTTTTTTCTTGGAAATATTTGAACAAAGGGAGAATAAAGATATCTCAATATCACAACTATCGTATTTATCCTTTATTGTGCTAGTACCCATTACAGTATACTCATGTGAGCTAAATTCTATAGCGGCTTTCACTTGTCTGAAAAGATGGAGACAAATATTCACTTGTCCAAAAAGATGGAGAAAAATATTTTTTATTAGAAGAATTATTCAGTCCCTAGTACATCAGAAGTCTGCACTGCTTGTGTGCTGCATCAGTTTTTGATGTAAGATTCTTGCCCATTCAATCCTGGTTTGGTGCTCTTCGTTGGGCGCTGGCTGCTGTCAGTGCATCACATAAGTAGGATGCTAGTTACCAGAGATTTGGACTAATTGCACCAAAAAGATGTACATGATTAATAGAACTAAATGCACTCCTAGAATGTGTTTGGTTCCACAGTTTTCTAGGCCATTACATTATGTGGTCATGGGAACACTAAGTTACTAAAAATTGATGGATTTTCTCCCTCCACCTGTATTTTGCGGAGACTGGAACAAGAAGCTATTTTTGATCATTACTACATGTTTGGTATATTTGGATACTACTTCTGGTTTAGAGTTTTAATCTTTATTTATCTAAGGTGAATTAAAGTGACAGGGCACTTAAATAAGTAGGACTCATGCTGCTAGGATCTGTACACATGAAGTCTGCAGTAGTTCAAGGCCTGCCCAAGGGCCAGTCCTAACTGTTTTGAGTCATCCGTCTTGGTCCTGTACTCTTAGCAATGACACTGAGAATGTAAGAGGAGTGACTATACAATTAGGTGTTTCAAAACAACCACCTGTCTGGAAACCTTCTTAGCAATCAGGGTAAAAAACATATAAATATCAATGAGTCCCAGAAAGTTTTAGAAAAGAACTTTGTGGCAGCTACTGTATGTGTGTAAGTAAAGTAAAAAACAGCACATAGTCATGGTAACAGTCACTTAAAAAAAAATATAACATGTGTATGATATAACGCTCCTCCACCCAAATCCACCTAATCCCATATTATACTTGTTGGGTTGCTACTGAAAATTCATTATTCCACGTCTAAACATTATTTTGCATGCCTTTTCTCTTTTAGGCCTCAGAAACCATGTCCTTGATTTCAGGTGTCCTTCCCTGGTCTCTGATATTAGGTACTGCTGACTTGTTCACTCCAACTTGCCTCCCCTGATTCAAAGGAATGTGTGCTGGACACTCACTTTGACTTGCCCCCAGCCCAAACACACATTCACACCCCATTTTCCTGACCTATATAGAAACCCCCTTAAAAAGCAATACATGCTCTCTCTCACCTGGCTATCTGCCAGGTGACTTGTCTAACCACCCACCAACATGCTCATTTGGCCTCCCACTGCACTATGACTGCTCATTAATGACCATTAATTGGATTTCCTTGGCAGGCTGAGGAAATTGGAAGTTGATTCAAATGGACACGTCCAATCCCTCTACCTGACACTTTCGACAGGAGAGAAAGAGAGGCAAGGCAAGGCTAGCTTTATTTCTAAAAAGCCCTTTCTTGTAGGCTCAGGATGCTGTACATTTATTTAAAAGAAATAGCAACACATCGTAAGACATGTTATAGCATGGCAGCAAGACTAAAATGTACTAACTAACAAAACTACATAGGACTTGCTAGAACTTGCTAAAAACTATTTGGGGAATGCCTGCTCAGGTAAGCAGGTTTTCTAAGAGGTTTTAATGGCCTCCACTGTGTGAGCAGTATGGTTGCTCCCTGGAAGAGAATTCCATAACATAGCAGCCACCACTCCAAAAGCTCTGTACCCCAGATTGTCTCAGATAGGAAGTGGGGAAATGAGCAAGCCTGCATCAGTGGAGCAGAGGGGTCAGGTTGGGAGGTAAGCAACCAGGGGATCTTTCAAGTAGTCTGGTCCAAGACCACATAGAACCTTGAATGTTAATAAGCATATCTTAAAGGTCATGCATCACCTCCTATGCAGCCAGTGTAGTGAATGCAACATTGTTGTGATGTGGTCACTCCAAAGGTTCCCACCACCAGCTGGGCTGCAGCATTCTAGACCAGCTGAAGGTGTCACATGAGTCCTCTAGATAACCCCAAGTACAAAGCGTGTAGTGGTCCAACCTAGAGGTAATAAAACCATGAACATTTATCACCTAGTCAGCAGGTTCCAGTGCGGTTTCATCCTGGCAATGTTCTGAACATGGTAAAAGCTGGATTGGATGACCATCAACATCTCTTGTTCTAGTGTCAGCCTTCAGTCTAAAATGACCGTAAGATTCTTAACCGCAATGATAGCTAAGAGAGGTTGGTTGCCCAATGAAGGAAGGGCTATCACACTTCTTGTCACTGCTAAACTCTGCCAAACTGGATCAATCATTATGAACTTGTGTCTTTCCTGGATTAAGACATAGCCAATTTGAGGCCATCCAGTCATTGATCTTGGCATGACATCACCTCAGCACCAAAGCCATTTGATCCTCACCAGGAGAACAAGTCAGATTTAGTTTGGTATCATCTGCATAGCAATGAAAGTAAACCCCATATCAACTAATCATCTTCCCCAAGGGCAATGTGTGCACAGAGAACAACACAGGGGCAAGGATCAAGCCTTGGGTAACTCCACAGGAGAGTACAGAAAGCCCCAGAAATGAAATTACCTAGGTCATCATGCTGCATTCTTCTGGTTATGTAAGACTCAAACTTGGGACAAATTGGGCTGTTGAGATCCACATAGTTCATCAGGAGATCCAATAGGACCCCATAGCCAGCTGTGTAAAATGCCAATGAGAGATCAAGATGGTACAAAGTACTTGATCCCTTACCATGAGAAGATCATGAGTCACCCTGATGAGCACTGTCTCAGTGCTATGATGGGGCTATAACCTGTTTGGAGAGGTTCATAGATATCATGATTCTCCAGATGATCCACAAGTTGATCTACCACCACCACCTTCTTGATAACCATCCCCAAAAAGGAAAGACTTGAGACAGGACCGTAATGCTCCAGCACCAAAAAGTCAGGGTCCAAGGATGGCTTTTTTAGGAGGTGTCTAACCATCCCTTTTTCACAGTTTAATGAACTTTATTTAATTTTTTTGGAAAAAGACAAAACAACTATAAGAAGTTGTACAATAATACAATCAATGAAACATCAGATAATGAATAATGGCAAATTACAATTACAACAATGGGATTAAAGCAACAACTGTACACAAACAACAGAGAATCCAGTCGCCATCCCCTGCTTCAATTGCCAGTGAAGATTTACAATCTCATTAATGGATACAATTGGGTTGAGAAGCAAGGGTCCATACCTTTGAAACTTACAGATCCAAAAATAAGAAGGAACATTAGGGTGTGGCATTACTAAAATGACTGAGCATCCACTTAGTTGTTATCATCTACATGTCAGCAGTAAAGTGTGGAGGTTTTCCCAGAGTGATTTATAGATAGGTAAAGAGTGGAATAAATGGGCAATAGAATTCTCTGCATGGAGGACTTGTAACATTTTGCTAACCCGTTCTATCCAAGACAGAGGTGATGTATCTAACCAATGATGGCGAATGAGTAGTCTAGCTACTCCAGCAATTAAGGCCATGTGATCTTTTCTAGGCCCCCAAAGTTGGGGGACATAGTCCCCTAAAGCACACATTTCAGGTGTAAAAGCCTCTTGGAGATCAAGGAAGGGATCTAGATTGGACCGAATAGAGTCCAGATATGAGAGAATTTTTGGACACATACAGATCATGTGGTATAAAGTACCGTCTTTACTACTACATCTAAGGCAAGTAGAAATAGGTTTTTTACCTATCTGAAATAATTTAATGGGAGAAAAAATTATTTAAAATATTAAATTGTAGGAGTCTTAAGTGGTCCTGTTTAATGTACTGTATTTGTACATATCTGACCAAATTATATGCCAGTAAGACTCTGGCTGATTGGTTCCTAGGGTGTTTTCCCAATAAAGTGCAAAAGGGATGGTCACATCACAAACAGGTTGACTAAGTGCCTTATAGAGATTAGAAATGGGGTGAGATCGTTGAGCTAGAACTGACAAGGTTTGGAATAATCCCACCTTGTTAGGCCATGGGAGTTGTCCAAGTAACTGTAACGTACAGTGTTTTAGTTGGCAGTATTTGAAAAAAAATTGAGAGGGCACCCAAAATGTTTCCTGAAAAGAGTCAAAGGAAAGAATGGTATTACCAAAAATAAAGCCCTCCATGCTACTGAACCACCGCCTTTTTCAGGGCAGATGGTAAAATACCCTACCTCATGAAACCACCAACAGTCTCAGTGATAACAAGGCCCAAGGATTCATTGCAACCCAAATACAACCAGGTTTATCCCGGGTCTAGTATACAGCAGGTGGGGCACAGAATTTAGATCACCTCGAGCACCTCCTCTTTAGAAACTCACTCCAGGTAGGCAGATTTACAACACCAGAAGCCTGACCACTAATGGGCCCATGACAGGGCACTTGAAGAGATGCCCAATCTGATAGCAAGCACCTTATCAGAGAAAATGTGCCAAACTCCTCGCACTTTGTGAGAAAACTCACACCACTGACCAGCTTGTTTTGATCTCTCTTTCTCTCTCTGTCTCTCCCTGAGCCGCTTATGACCAGAAACTTTTACAAGAGAGTTAATCTCTCTCTCTTTCTCTCTCCCCCCCATGGCTCCCAATGCTGAAACCCTATATCAACAAGTTCTGGCAGATCTACTACGGCTGCAAATGCATGAACTAGATAAAGGTGTTTCATGGGCTTAAACATACACATAAACATGAATTGCATTTAATAAGGCCAATGATACCATTCCACATATGATTTGTGAACAAGCTGGGCAGCCTGGGAGTGGGTCACAAGGTGGTAGACTGGGTTATGAACTGGTTGAATGATTGAAGATAGAGAGTCATGGTAAATGGTGCTCAATCTAAGGAAAGGAGTGTGACCAGCAGAGTGCTGCAAGGATCAGTACTGGGCCCAATCCTGTTTAATGTCTTCGTAAGTGAAATTGTGGAGGGGCTGGTGGGGAAAGTGTGCCTCTTTGTGTATGACACTAAGATCTGCAACAGGGTGGACACTCTGGGAAGGGTGGAAAAAATGAGGAGGGACCTAGGTAAACTGGAGGAATGGTCTGAAGTATGGCAGCTGAGATTTAATTTAAAAAAGTGCTAAATCATGCATTTGGGTTGCAGGAACCCAGGGGAGGATTATGGAGTGGGGTGGACTGATGGTCACCAAAAAGGAAAGGAATTTGGGGGTAATCATACTGGACGATTTAAAGGTGGCCAACCAATGTACCAAGGCTGTGGGGAGAACCAGTGGGATGCTGGGGTGCATGGGGAGAGGTATCACCAGCAGAAGAATGGAAGGAGGTGGTGATGCCACTGTGCAGATCACTGGTGAGGCCTCATTTGGAATACGATGTCCAGTTCTGAAGGCTGCATTTCCATAATGTAACTTTAAATCACAAGTGGGTCAAACAGTTCTATTTTAGATCTGTATCCCTCTCCCCTTCTGTTCTCACTGGTTAGGCTAACTGAATTCAACCTGGAAATATCTAGGCTAGCATGATGATTCACCTGCACAATCTGCTTCTAAGTCCACATCACTGTCTTTTTAACATTTTAACTTATTGCTGAAAATAGCAGCTTGCCACAGTAATAGATAAGCTAAAATGATGTCATGAACCAGGAGTTGTAAGACGTACTGTAGCTAGCTTGGCTTGAGGAAGGGTGAACATTGTCAGGACCCCATAACAACTGAGATGCATATGCAGCAAATAAGTCCGGATGCACTAATTTACCCTGCAAGTGTTAAGTATAACAGTCTGCATAATATGCAAGGCTTACAGTGATGAATCTTCATATGGATTGGCTGATTTGGATTCTACTGCTTATAATACAGGGAAGAATAGATAAGGAAGACATTTTTTCAATGACTGCCAAATGAGGTAAAATGGCAGATGTTTTGCAAAGGTATAACAGAAATTATGTCTATGAGGTATTGTTATCTAAGAATTGGGTCACCTTTTCAAGGAGACAGATTCCATTTGTGGTATATGATTGTCCCTTTGTGAATCCCAGCTGATCTCTGTCACTGAAATCACTGTTAGACATGTGGCTAACTTATATCTTTAAGTAGTGATTGTAGATTTTTATCCAGAACCTGTATTTATTAATAAAAAAAAAATATGTTGAGGGGGTGCCTAGTTATGGAGTATCCCAATATTTAATTTCAGCATTTTAGTGGAAACTTTGCACTCTGATTTTTTTTATTCTGAATTTTTCGCAGTATGTTGTCTGTATTTATATTATTTCTGTTGGCATTCCTAGTAATGTACAGGGGCAGGGGACAGAGTTGTGATTGAGTTTGAATAAGGAACACAAATATTCATTACACTGGTTTGCTATCTCCACTGGATTTTTTTTTTTTACTGTTTCCCTTTTAATATTAATATTACTTATAGTCTTATTTATTTTTTTTTGTTTAGGCTATTGAGGTAACTGCACAATTGCTTGTTGTTGCTTTTGTCTGCACCAGTTGCAAGTCTGAGTTCCATTTTCTTTTTGAAATGGTTACTTTTGCTTTCATGTTTCTTTTAAAATGTTTAATATTCTGACCATGTTGTTATGTCATGGCTTTTATTTTCGGATATTTCATTGCATGTTCAGCTTTTTTTTTGTTGAGTAACTTTCTTCACATCCTTATTTAGCAATCTTGCTTGTCATCATTTGTTGTTATATTCCTTGATCCTTTTAATGTAACTATTGTAAATGATAATATGTTGCCCTTTATAATCTGCCAAATGCCTTTCACTGTTTTGTTGTTTTGAATTTTATGCCAGTTTCTTTGATATTTTTTTTTTGGTTGTTTTGTTCTTTTCTACTGCATCTAGGACCCTTTTCCTTCCTTTTTATCCTTTTCAACTGTTTTCTATATTTAGGACTTATATTTTACTTGAGCTTTCATCCTTTCACAAGTATAACGAAAATGCATTTCAGTGATGATCACTTGCTTTATACATATCCCCTGCCTTGCTTTGGCTTATTTTATGCACAATTTTTCTTCTGTGCTTATTTACTTTTTTTCTCCCTCTCTTTTTCTTTATGGTCCTTGCTTCTATAGCGATACATATTTTTGATTTAAATTGGCAATAGGTTGATCCATGGATTTTGAATATTTGAGCAGTTCTTGTTAATGGTATTGTGTTACTGGTACCATAGGCTTTATATTTAACATCTTAAAATTGATGTCAACATCAATGTATAATGCTTATGCACCAGCTATTTACTAACATAGAAACATAGAAGCTGTTGGCAGAAAAGGATCTCCTGGCCCACCTAGTCTGCCCTAAGGTTCCTACCTACTGTGTTGCCATGGACCATAACTAATCTCCAGCCTTAATCCCCCCCCGACCAGCCCTGTTACCAAGGACCCCTTATGGGTATCCCATTCATGTTTGAAACCTGTTACTATTTTGGTACCCATTACCTCTGCTGGCAGGCTGTTCCAGGTGTGTACCACCCTCTCTGTAAAGAAGTATTTCTTCACGTCCCCTCTAAGTCTCCCCCCTCCAGTTACATATTATGCCCCCTTGTCCTTGAACATTTCTTTCCCAGCAAAATTGAGTCTGCATGTACCTTATTGTCCTTTGAGGCATTGGAATGCTTCTATCATGTCTCCCCTGTTCCTCCTTTCCTCTAGGGAGTACATATTTAACTTCCTGAGTCTTTCCCCATAGTGCTTCTGTTGCAGGCCATGCACCATTTGGGTTGCCCTTCTCTGTACTGTCAATTAGTTTAACGTTGAACATAGAAGCTGTTGGCAGAGAATGATCTCCTGGCCCACCTAGTCCGCCCTAAGGTCCCTACCTACTGTGCTGCCATGGACCATACCTGATCTCCAGCCTTAACACCCCCCCCCCAGCATCAGCCCTGTTACCAAGGTCCCCTTATGTGTATCCCATGCATGTGTAAAACCTGTTACCATTTCAGTACCCATTACCTCTGCTGGCACCATTTTGGTTGCCCTTCTCTGTACTGTCTTCACCCAATCTATATATTTTCTGAAATGGTTGGGACCTCCAGAACAAATAATTGCAATAGCAACAGCAAATAAGGATCATAGTAACATCAAGAAAAAGAGAAGTATAGAGAATATAAAGTCAATTAGTTTAACGTTGAACATAGAAGCCCTTACCCAAGCAGACTGCTATATTAACAATATATTAGCTTGCTGATGGCCTTCTGACTGCAAAAATAGAGTTCCTTAGGAGTATACAAGCAGTCAATCAGTTTACCATTCAGTTTAGCAGGCATTCTGAGCTGAACTAATGTTAAATGCTGCTAACGTTTACTGTTATTTACAGTCATTAGCAATCAGAAGCAGTATAAAGATTCCACAGAACAATAGTAGCATTGCAATGGACAGCAACCTAAAATAAATACAAATATCATGACATGACTCCACAAAATCTTAAACTGGATTGTAAAACACAGATATTTTTGCAAGAACCGTGTTGTCATTAAGCAAACTATTGATAGCCATGTTGAAAGAGTTTCATAGAACTGGAAAATATCCAGTGTACTCCATCAACACCAGTGCAGAACACAACTGAAAGATCAATAAAAGTTGCTGAAATGCTTGTTTAAACATTTTATCAAAATACTTTTTTTGCTATGCTTAAGAATAATTCAAAACAGTTTAGAGCAGATTAACAGCATATTTTGTCATCTTTAAATGATTAAATGCAAACATTATAATAAAATTGAGCCCTCCGGTCCACCAGTGCAGAGGCATGGTGATTGTCTGCAACACTGATGACCCAGGTTTGGTAACAGACTCGGGATGTCAGAGGGCTGGCTAGGTGGGAGAAGGATCGAGCATCCTCAGGACAGCTCTCCTTCTTTTTTGGGAGGGCGTGGTAACATGACCAGTGCTTGCTGTCCTCTGGTGGAGGCCAGGAGAGCAGATGCAGTGAGCAATGAAATAGTTCAGGGGGCTGGGGCAGATATCACCATCAGCCTGTAACATCATTGCATGTCCTGCCCCCTTAGGGAGCATAGCAGCAAAAATGGTCTGCTGACTAAAATGAAGTCACCTGGACCTTGTCGCACATCCCCAAACCTCACTGCCAATACTTCTTAATTCCTGCCAGGTAGCCAGCTGCCTTGCCCTGGGGGTAAGATGGGGTGTTGGAAACCTCCCCCTCTGCCCAGTACCATAGTAGCAGTTATGCCAGAGAGCCAGCAGACCCCCCCAGGTGGGAAGCTGGGATGCTTAGGCAGAAGGCAGAGCTCTTGGCATGCTAGGTGGGGTAACGGTTAACTGGCGGGCAACCTATGTGGTTCAGGTAGGACCCCCAAAAAAATAATAATATGGAACTACTTTACAAAGTTTAACAATGCAGACCAGCATGCCCATGCAGTGGTAGAGACTGCTTGTAACAATGCCAATATGTGTTCGGTAGTGAACTCAGGCCATTGGAAGACTGGGCTAGGGAGTATGGAGAAGGATAAGCATCTCAAAGACTTCTCTCTTTCTCTGGAGTGCAGCGGGCACTGGTACCCAGTAGACACTGACCTCTGGTAATGGATACCTGACTAGCAGGACTCAATTACTTACCATCTCAGAACTGATGCTGGAACACTGTAGTGGCACATTGAGGCAGGGTGATATCACTGGAGACAGTTCTTCTGCAGACAGAAGATGGGCCAGTGACCTTCCTAGTTCACCGTCAGGCTCTGAAGAAGCTGATCTGGAGCCAGGCCACAGGAATAGCAGAAAGGTGCCCTCAAGCAATGCTGACATTCTGGGTTTGGGAATGGATACATGTGTCAGAGGCCCAACTGGGTGAAGGAGGATTGAGCATCCAAGGGACAGCTCTCCTTCTCCAAGGGAAGGGAAGGGGGGCTAGTGACTGGCACAACAGAGACCCCTGGCAGAGGCAAACATGCAACATTCTAATAAGATTGAACTACTTTACAAAGTTTAACAATGCAGGTCAGCACACTGGTGCAGTCACAGTGACTACTTGCAACACTGATGATATGGGTTCAGTAGTGAACTCAGGCCATTGGAAGACTGGGTGAGAGGGTGTGGAGAAGGATGAGCATCCTAAAGACTGCTCTTCCTCTCTGAAGTGCAACGGGCACTGGCACCCGGTGGACACTGATCCCTGGTAATGGATACCTGACTGGCAGCTCTCTACAACTTACCATCGCAGAACTGATGCTGGAACACTGTGGTGGAGCTTTGAGGCAGGGTGACATCACTGGAGATAGTTCTGCTACAGATGGAGGATGGGCCAGGGACCTTCCTAGGTAAGTGTCAAGCTCTGAAGAAGCTGGTCCAGGGAGCCAGCCCACTGTTGCAGTGGGAAGGTGTCCACATGCAATGCCAATATCCTAGGTTAGGAAATAGACTCAGGTGTCAGAAGGCTGGCTGGATGGAGAAGAACTGAACATCAAAGGGATGGCCTTCCTTCTCTGGGGGAGAGGAGACTAGTGTCTGGTGCAACAGAGACCCTTGGCAGTGGCCGGGGGGATCTACTGCAACTGGCTCCTAGATGTGCAGGAGAAGGAACAGATGTTGGGCTTATCCCATGGATGTCATTGCACATCTCACCTCCAGGGGAATACTGCAGCAAAAATCCATTCCCCAAGCATGATGCCCCATTCCACTGCCATTCCCATTGCCTCTTCTTGCCCACTGGGAGATCCCACTCCCATTGTCCTACTCTGGGAGGTAAGACGGGGCTTTACCTTTTTGTCCATTGGGAGAGGGCACCCCATCCAGGGGGATAAGCCTGGGCATGACGGGATGGCGCAGAGTGGGGGCTGAGCTCCTGTGGCAGGGTTTTGGAGTCTGCACCAAAGAAAAAAGAATTTGGTCTGGGCAACAAATATGAAGTTGGATGTCATCTCCTTTGCAATGCCTCCCATGGTCTCCTAGGTGGTCACCTAGGTGGCAGTAGTGCAGCGGAGGCAGTGACTCACCCTCTGGGATGCTCAATCCTTCTTCCCCCAGGTGACTCCGAATGATCAGGGCTCACTTCTGAACCCCCACTGGTATTGTAAGTGGTAGCACTACTGCTGTGCCAATGGGCTGCCCTGAAATAATTTTTATGATTTCTTTTGTTGTAGTAGGTTCATATATCTGGCAACAGCATTCTTCTTTTCTCACATGACAGAGAAGTCCTTGGAGGGCAGTAGAGAATGAAAAAAGGTAGCGTGCATTATCAACTTGTCCCTGCAAAGTGGAAGGTAAGCATTCACACTTTTGGGGCATTGCAAAAGTGAAAGGTACAGTTATTCCATTAAAAGAGTGAGCACAAACCAGTGAGGGAACAAGGGTGCTTCAAAAATAGTGAATGTCATTTTGGTGACCTTGTGTTAATAGCGCCTGTTTGTTTGAGTGATGATAGTGTTGTTTAGCATTGTAGAGAGTACAGGTAGGGAGTAATGTAGTTGCCAGTGTTTGGAGGAAAGCTGTACTGGCTCTGTAGCCTAGAGATTAGAGTCACCAGGTATGTGAAGGGTTGCTGCACCCAGATCTGAGTTCAGAACTCGGTATTACTGATTTTATTTAGCTTTGCACCCACCCTCCCTCCACATTCCCACACAACTCCCTCCAGAGTAACCCCTCCATCCACAACCCAACACTAACTCCCCTCACCACCTACTTTCTCCAGCCCCCTCACTCTACAGTTTTCCCAGCACCATCAGTTCCTCTATAGTCCCCTCCAACACCCTCAATGTCTCCAAAATCTCCCACCATGTATACTACTGGCAAACGCAGTTCCACCAGTGAGACGGACTGAGAGAGGTTTGCACAGAGAACCTGGTCAGGGGCCTGGAAGGGAATGCAGTGGCAGGAGGGTAGTCATATGGGGCAGTTCTGGCTGCTGAGAGAATTGTCAGATAGATGGATGCTGGACTTAGGGCTGGTCCAGTTGCAGGGAGCTTTGGGGGGGTGGAGGGTGGTCGAGCTGTGGAGTGGTGGTTCAACTACCAGGAGAGTGGTAAGGAAGCTAGTCCAGCTGCAGGGACTGCAGTTGTCTATGATATGGAGGGTGGTATTGTGGGGGGTAGAGCATGCAGAGTAAAAAAAAAATCAATAAGACCCATGACTTGTTGACAAGACAACCATAATAGAAATAATGTTGTCATCGCCTCTGTCTTACACTCCTAACACAAATGTCGCCTCAGTGAAGGCATGTTTACTCAGTCACTATGATTTATGGTTCATGATTGGCATCTAGGCCATTAACCTTATCCACACAGTCACACTAAACTGATGTTTTTCCTAGCTGGATAAACTCGCTAGCTAGCCAACACTGGGGTCAGCATGATGTCATGAACTGACATACATTTTTGCCAATTGTGCAGCCATCTTGATGTGTTCTTACAGCTATGCAGCAGCACAGATGTCTTTGAATGTCTGCAAGCTGACCTGGAACATAAACTGAGTGTGGACTATGCTCAGCTGGAGGAAAGACCATCTGGATATAAAATCAGGTATAATTTAAAAAAGTTAAACAGCCACTTAGTACATTTTTTATTTACATTGCTAAAAAAGTAATAAGGTACTCCGAGGGTTTGCATTATCCATATGTTAATCACCCCCTGGGGCATGTAGCACTCGACTTCACCTTGTGCCATATTATACCCCAAGGGTGTGATTTACATATGATTAATGCAATCATTGTTCATTCCTTATTACGGAAATATTTCAGGTCTGCCACAATAGCTTCTTGTTCATCTGTGATCATATTTGATCTTGCTAGGGTCTATTTATCTTCTGAAGAATTGAGCAGAAAAAGCAGGACTTCACTGAAAATGAAATCCTTCATCTTCATTGACAACCCTAGGTAAGTAAATGGTTAAATAAATTCAGTCCTCTAAGATGCACTCTCAAGTAATCATCCTTATGACCACCATTTTTTGTATAAATAATTTGGAACAACATGAAAAGCTGATAGATTGCACTTGTCTGTTGCCTTAAAAGCCAAAAAAGAAATCATTCCCAATAACCCCTTAGATTCTAGGCAGGATATGATACTGCCAGAGTGATTCACTTCCTAGTTCATTTCTGCTCTGAAAACGAGCTAGGCCAGTTGGAACTGGTTTGTGATCTGAGCTGGATAAGTTTTGTTAGAGGGTCTGTCCAGAAAGATTCTGCAAAGATTTTCAGGTATTTTTCAGCAGTTTTGTAAACCTTTAACTCTGGAAAGAGCTAATAATCTAGGAAGAGTTACAAAGAGAGTCTTTTAGCTTAAATACATTGTGTTTTTGTAACTAGCTTCCTGCTGTTCTGGGCCAGATTTCATTTATACTTCATTACTTGCTGTAAATATGTTTGATTAGTGCATTTTTGGTTTTTACTGCATTTTAAAGTTTTGTCTAATGGAAAATGGCCTTTCAGACTAAGAAAGGTGTAACTACAGTTATTTTAAAGCACTAGATACTACAGCATGTATTTGTGTGTGGAAAATGGGCTGGTTTGCATTCAAATGCAGTATTTGTAGTGCTGCAGGCTACAGCATGTTGCTAGCTTGGGACTGGTTAAAATTAGCTGAATAAATTGTTGTGACTGTGTGTGAATAGCATTTTGTGAAAGAGAACAGTCTACACCAACAATGTCTGACGTGGATTTTATGCTTTTTTTTTTTGAACTGTTAGTTTTATAGTGTTCTTTTTTCACATACTTCCCAACCTTTCAGCATTAAAAATCATAGCACTGGCCTTCAAAAATCATAGCAAAGGGCTCGAATGTGCAGCATTTTCTTATTTTAAACAATATTATCTCTACAGATAGTGGGCCCCATATAGTTAGTGATAAGGAATGTTTCGATCAACTTAGTTCAATGATTTAATAGTTTGTGTGTCCAGAAATAGCTCTAGCATTATGAGAAACATCAGTAAACCTGTGAGGAGCAAGGGTAGATTTGAGTGTGAAAATCATAGCGCTATGCGGAACTCATAGCAGTTGAGAGGTATGTTTTTTCATTTTTTTATGCTGAAGCCAGTTGCTTAACCTGTAGTCCACCCAGCTGTAGGAATTAGTGTTTAGAAGCAGGATCACACTAGAAATGAGATCTATCCTGGGTAAAATAAATTACAGTATAAAATCAAAACATTTAAAATGCATAATATTCAGAAGGAGGGAATGCAGATTTTTTTTCTTTTAATCTGTCCTTCCCCACCCCCCATATAGCGCCTTATTGTCCAAGTCACCTTATAACTACTTGGCCTAAGCTAGGCCTGAAGTAGGCACAACTCAGGAACATTTGCAGGTGATGGGGTATATGGTCATCTGTGGTACGAATATAGCTTGTGTTATCCTCATGGCTGGGATAATTTTTCCTCTGTAACCCCTTCCCCCACGATGATGGTCTGTACCCCTCTCAACAATGGCGGAAGCTATGATACCACTTCATATCTAATTTTCCTGCTCTCTGGAACTTTTCACTTGTACTAACATATTTCTCTGTCTCTCACTCTTTTTTTATTTTTAACAGGTCTACAGAGCCCCCTACAACCCATTAGATAAGTATTATTTACCTTTTTTCTCCTGTCCCATCTGTAGTCTTATCTTTCTCAAGAACTATGGATCCTTTCTGACCACTCTCTTTATTCTTATTTTACAGGTGCCGCATGTACAGTGTGTTTTCTGGATCCCTTCCCTAAGTTCACCCAGAAGCAGGTAAGCACTACCTTAAATAACTGCATTTTCTAAACTGGGGTGAACTGTAATGTGGGGATTTCTTCCTTGGGCCCTACTTATACTGCTTTTGTTGATCCTCAAACCATTCTGCTCATACAAAGGGTAACCATTTACAGGTCTTGACAAACATAATGCTTTACCTATTAGGTAAGTAGAGTTTGATTTTGGTGAATTGGGGTTATGTGTGTAATTTAATTTAAGGTTGTAAGGAACTTTAGGTTCATGTCCCTGTAACCATCACTTCTTTAGCAGGGATGAATAAGTATGATGTGAAAATGTGTATTTTAAGGAGTTCCCTACCCTCAATACTACTCTGCAGAGGTGTTTGAATTTTATGGAATCCATTATGTCAGTACTTCAGATTTTCTGAATTTCCAATTCAGAGTCTGATTCTGTTTTGCCTCCAGTTAAGGCAAAGTAATGAAATCTGAGGTAGAATCTGAAGTTCTGATTCTGTGTCTGACACTATTTAACCATAAAGTAAAACCTCCTCCTCCTCCTCCCACCCAGTTACTCTCACCAAAACCCTCCCCTTACTAGCTGGCTAGGGTCTCTGGGGCTGAGGCAGAATAGAGATTGTTTGGCTGACAGTCCACTCTGCCCACTCTAGTTCCATTTGTTGTCCTAATCCATCAGTGATACTGCCTGCTAGCAGCCAGTCCATAAAAGATGATCACCTCAAGTCCCCAGCCTATCCAAAAGCCCTCCACCTATATTCCCGAGACTTCCCTGGCTGGCATCCAGCAGCACCAGCTCTATAAGGTTATGAAGAAGAGGCAGTTTCTTTCTTTCTTTTTTTTTTAACAGAACTACATTCAGATGTGAAAGTGGATTCTGATTCTGCATCTGAAAATGGTCCCTGGATTTTTTCTTCTTTGTCATTGTGACAACCCACCTCTCCCTCTGGGCTGAAACAGCTTTTAGAGAGGTGTCTGTCCTCGGGTATTCGCTGCCACCAGCCGGACTTTCTTTCCAGCACCTCTTTCAAGTGTAAAAACTTGAAATAATTAAATGTGCAATTGCACAAGTTAAAGTCTGGTAGTGTGTCTCTCTCGGGTGGCGGATGCTGCACAGAGTTTACCTCAGCCAGTGGAAACCAAATACTACCTTAGAAAAATGACATCACAGTCACAACTGTTGAGCAAATAAATAGCTTTTACTTAACAGAAAGTGCACTGAGCATTTACAGGATATGTATTTACAACACAAGAGAATAACACTCATACAGGAAAAGTAAACAAATGTTTTTAAATAACAGATGGCAAAAGAAGAAGGCTATTACTGAAATATACTATCACTAAACTTACCCTTCCCTGTCCTTACAAGAGACACTGGACCCTGCTCTAACTGCCAGCTCCCATGGACATAGCTACAATGTAGGCTCCAAGCTTGTGTTTCCCCTCCCAGCTTCCAAAGCACAAGGAGAGCCTTCTCTGTCTTTTAGAAGGTTATATACTCTGTGGAGAATAGGTCATTCCTATTCTCCCTTTAAATGCACCAACCAACTAGCATGCATGTATTTAATTGTCCCAATCAGAGTGAACATCTATCAGTGGCCAATTATATTCCCTTTTCACCTTAAGTTTATATTTGAATGATTCAATCCATTCAAACTGCCCTGTGTCTGTGTCTGCAGGTCTGTGTGTGTCTGGAGATGTCCACTTGATATTTATGACCCAGCTCTTATCTAGCAGCTAGGAATTCCACAAGCTGGATGCTGCTGGACAGAGGATTTCAGCCTGACTGTATTTTTTTCAAACTGCTAAAAAAATAAGGCATCTACAGAATTCAAACCATTAACTCTTTCCTGCCCATTTCTGTCACAGTCATAATACCAAAATCAATGGATTGGAATCCAATGATTCTGTATTTGTCATCCAAAATCTGAGCAACCTCATAACCAATGGTACCTTGTGATTTCCTCAGAAATATGAAATTGCTTCAGGCTTATAGTGCCAGTTACCTCAGAAATCTGAAATTTCTGTATTGTTTTCATACCATCTTTTTTTTTTGCAGTTAATTTTTATTTAAGTTTATAAAAAAACAAAACAACGTTCCTCATTGGGTAAACAATATGCTCTATCAGAGAATACAGATATAGATACAGTCCTGCAGTATAGCACAGTGGGAATGCATACTGAGCTACATCAGTACATAAAGTATTCATAAGTGCTTTCTATACTTCTAGGCTGTTTCTTAGGTTCTCCACCTGCTGGTAGAAGTAGTAGTTTTATTTCTTGCAGTAGTAGGATTTATTTCTAGCAGTGCCCTTCCTCAGAGGCCTAGAGTGCTTTACAAAAGTGCAGAAATTACAGTCAATAAATAAATAAACAGGCACATAAATATCATTCATCAGCAGATCAAACACAAAAAACTCATTAAAAAAAACTGTGTGGGAAGGCACCTAAAGGAGAAGATAGATTGATCCCCAATGGTTTGAAATTGAATAAAAAGGTCCTCAGACACATCTTTAAAGGCTGTCACCATGGAGGCCTGTGTGAGGACCCTTGGGAACTAATTCAGTAAGACTGGACCTGTCACCTCAAAGGCCCAGTCTCCTGAAGTTTTCATCTTGACCCTCAGTGGAGTGAAGATAGGATGACCGCACATAAGGGTGGAGGACATCTAATGGGTAACCAAGACCCAACCCATATAGCACCTTATAAGTTTATGAACCAACTTTAAAGGTGAATACTCACCTCCCCTGCAGTAGTGTTGTAGGACCTGTCTGTCCCAATAAGGAAAAACACAGTGATAGGAGTTTTTTATGTATTTACTAAATTGTTTATCTGGTTGATTCTGCGACCCTCCTCCTGTAACCCTCTGCTTGTAATGCTTACCTACTACATGTCCCAGTGTCCCCCACAGCCAGCCCTCTGATGCAACTGATGGACTGAGCCATGGGGCACCTCTGTGTACTAACAAAATCACTTAGATTGTATTTCTGTGAAAGAACATATGATTGTGCTTACTGTACAAGTACTAATCACACTATGCTTCAGGGTTCCTCCCTTGAATTCTGCTGAAGGACACTGGATCAGGGGCCACATATTCAAATGTTAGTGCAGATGCTAAGGGGTATTAGCCTGTGCTAACTGGATTTTGCACCTGCTTTGTGGGTAGAGCCTATCTTCAGAGTCCCTTGTAGTGGAGGCTAAACCCCTTAGTGTCTGAGCACTAACACAAACCACTGTCCATGCTTATAAAAGGGGTCCACTCTGCATGTGGGGGCAATAGAAATACTAGAGGTTTATGACAATGGTAAATGGCACCTAAAAGGGGGCTATGTATTGCCTTTGCAAACCTAGTCTTAAATGAGTGCAAAGGTCTGATGGCAAGATGAGTGTAATGCAGTCACCTGCACCCCAACCTCCACACACCAGTCCTGGGAAAACAAAGTGCAGAAGCCCAATGCACAATGACTGAAACATGATGGGAGATCTGGAACATCAATATCATTGTTCTTCAACAAATGTATGCACATTTTGTAATCATTTACTTGCAGTAATAAGAAAAAAATGTACTGACAAGCAAACTATGGGGTCTATATCAACTTGTTTATATCAACTTGTTAACATTTTAAGTAATGTGCAGGAATGATAACAGTTTCTATGCAGATATAGCAGTTTGAGACTGACCATATAAAGCTGTTTTCAGTTTAGTTCTAAAAAGTGTTATAGTTTGGTCCTTCCTTTATTGACACTCATTCATTTTGGCAGATAGAGGTCTATGATATCTCCCTTGAAGAAAACATTTAACATCCTTCAAGCACAGTGAAAAATGTATGAAATCCTGGGATTTATGCAACTGGACTTATTGTGACTCTGGACACAGGAGGTGAGCACTATTTTATTTTCTTAATACTGGCAACTTTCTTGGGAGAAGCATGGCCACTTTAAGGTGGGGGTTACTGCCTGATAACAGCACTTCCTTGCTCAATGAAAAATTCCAGGTGCAAAAGGTGGCACTCTAGCTATATATAATGCCATTGATCACTTGACCTGATATCAGAGTGCTAAGATTGGGCAAAACACTTTGATTTAGTATTGATGTATTATTGATGCATTATTTATATATTAGGTCACATGTCACAAGATAAGGTTGTGTCATGAAACAGGTTTTCAGACACTATTTGTGTACAAAATAAGTTTAATGTCAAATGTTACTCTGTACTTTTCCAGCCTATAAATGACTCTTACATACTGAAGAAGAAGAAGAAGAAGAATCAGCATTTCTATAGCGCTTTTCATACACAATGTATCTCATAGTGTTTTAGAAGCAATGCTTGACTGGTAGTGAAGTGACTGACTGTGTAGTGGTGGCCATATCATACATCAACACCCACACACAGCCTGGACATTGCATGAACCGGTTTTAAGGTTAAAAATATGGCTTCAGACTGGGATGTGACTGTTAAGTGAATTGTAATGTTGCTATTCACTTTACAGTCAAAGCCCAGTCCTAAGTAATATTTTTTATTTTTACATCTCCGTTCAGTAGCAGTACTTTTAACCTTAAATATATATGAATCATTTGTAAGCAGTAAAAGTATACTGCTAAAAAGCAGTCCTTGATGATCATCCAGACTGCTATGACTGCTATGAAAATTGCTATCTTAGGCTTCTGGTTTAAATATTTAATGCTCTAGGCAGGCTAACTTAAGGCTTTGGACTATGAAGGCCATCAAGATGGCCATTGCAAACATAATTCATTGTTAACATGGCAAAACAGTTTGAATGGTAATTCCATGCTAATTTCATGCTAAAATACTGCTAAGGTGAACATAGTCTGATTGCTATTCGAAGGTTAGGTGAATGCCTTCCATTTTGGTAAGGGAGCTGTTAGCAGAAAAGGATCTCCTGGCCCACCAAGTCTGCCCTAAGGTCCCTACCTACTGTGCTGCCATGGACCATAACTGATCTCCAGCCGGACCCCTCCCCGCATGCACCAGCCCTGTTACTAAGGTCCCTTTATGTGTATCCCATGCATGTTTGAAACCTGTTACTGTTTCCGTACCCATTATCTCTGCTGGCAGGCTGTTCCATGTGTCCACCATCATTTCTGTCAAGAATTATTCCTCGCATCGCCTCTAAGTCTCCCCCTTCCAGCTACATATCATGCCCCATTGTCCTTGAACATCTCTTTCTCAGCAGAATTGAACCTTCCTGTACCTTATTGATACCTTTGAAGCATTTGAATGCTTCAATCATGTCTCCCCTTTCCCTTCTTTCCTCTAGAGAGTACATATTTAACTCCCAAAGTCTTTCCCCATAGTGCTTCTGGTGCAGGTCATGCACCATTTTGGTTGCCCTTCTCTGTAGTGCCTTCACCCAACCTATATCTTTTCCGAGATGGCTTGGACCTCCAGAACAAATGATTGCAACAGCAACAGCTAATAGGGGTCATAGTAACATCAAGAAAAGAGAAGCATGAAGAATATAAATTCAGTTAGTTTAACGATAAATCAGTTCATGAGAACTTTGCGTCGTGATCTGCATTTGTAGTCTAATGCAGCTGTAATCATTTAAGTGTTGTATTCCCTTCTCTCTATAGCTATCGTGCAACTTTTTATACATCTTTGGCAGTATGTCTTCCTGTGGCTTACCCAGGCACTTAAAATAAGCAACAGCTTTGTTTGTTTAGACAGCTGTGTTGTCCAGCAGTAGATATCATATGTATGTATATATATATATATATATATATATATATATATATATATATAAAATATATGGGGTTGGCTTTGTGTGGCTATACAGATAGGTTAGAGAAATTAACCTAACTGTTTCAGGGAATGCAATTTGATTTCATATATCACCTTACATGCATGATGTATCTTACAGCTGAAGTCTTAAGAGTTGGTGGCAAGTGAATTACTCCAAAGAGGTAAAGGGATACAGCTTCATGCCCAAGAGATGCAAACTGGACATGTCACTTTATCAATTATTTAAAATAAAATAACACAAGTTTAGTTTCACATTCCTAATATGAGGGAAGCAAGTAGAATCAACCAGCATTGCTAGTGAACAAAGAAATGCACACCTCTGGATGAGTGGGGAAGGGGATACCAGCAAAACAGGTTTCTCAGTTTACAAATGGTAGTAAACTAAGCACTGAAACTTAAAGAAAGAAAGGGCCCCTAAAACACTATGGAGGAGGTTTCAACTTGCAAAAAAGGCAGTACTGGGTAGGGCTCAATTAACTTCTCTCAAGCCAGAGGAAAGGCCCATAAAACAATATGGAGGAGGTTTCAACTTGCAAAAAAAAGGCGGTACTGGGGAAGGCTCAACTTAAGCACTGAAACTTAACAAACAAAGAAAAGTCCCATAAAACACTGCAGAGGAGGTTTCAACTTGTAAAAAAAGGCAGCACTGGGGAGGGCTCAATTAACTTCTCAAGCTGGAGGGAAAAATAGTACTCTCCAGCTGCCATACACACACACAGAGTGTAGTAATGAAGCTTCAGTGGAGGACACTATTTTGTAACACTCTACCATATTGTTTGGAAGGCAATTTATGTAGGGAGTCCTTTTCTCAAAGCAAAATGTCTGCAAGGCTATGCCCTCTGCAGCCATAAAAAGGCAGTATGCACTACGCCTGCTCCCTCAATGGACAGCAGAGTACTCACAACCAGCTCCCATCTTTCTCCCTAATGACAACACATAAAGGCACTTTAACATTGCCCTACAGGTAATACCAAGGGACTACTTTTTCTTATATATTAATACATATTTTTTATTCATAATTTGTGTTTTAGTTTTTTTTTTTCAATTTTCCTACTATTAATTTGTGGGGCCCACTATATAAACACAATAATACACTCCAGGTGTGTGGCTGTCATGGGATAAACACCCTTCCAGGTGCTGAAGGCCTTAGGCATATGTACCTTGGCCTTCACTATATACCTGATTGGGTGTTTATCCCATGACAAGCACCTCCCCATCCTGTCTTAATGCTTAGAGAATGCAGCTGCATATGAAAAACATTATTGTCTGTTTAGAAAAGTCAATTTATAGTAAGGCTAAAAATGTAACTTTACCTAAAAAAAACATGTTTTTTTTTTCACATTTATGCCAGCTTTTGGTAATTGCAGGCTGGCTATCTAAATTGAAGGCCTGGGAGTCCAGATTATTAAAACATCAACATTTTGTTAACAAGGAGAGAATCAATATATTTTTGCCAGTAGGCAGAACAGTAATGTAAAGTGGTTAATTATTTCTAAACCTTGAAAACTCTCTATCAGTATAAGGGATATATTTTTCAAATGGATTCAGATTGCTAGGGTAAATTGATGTGAACAGTGTCACATGATGATGTAGGAATAGTTAGACATTGTTGAGACCAAGGAATTTGTATAAGGAATCCAATGGTTTACAGTGTTGATATTAGATTTTCATTGATAATGAGTTTGAAATTAAAAACTCATAACTTAAACATAAAGTTGAAAATATTAACACAAGTAACAGAAAGTTGAATACAAGTGTACCTAGTGTGAAAAAATAAAATATATTTTATGAACTTAATTGGCATTCTATACTATACTGAAGAAGTGGCTGGGTTTGGTACCACTAAATGCCAACATTTATATAGATATACCTGATAGACTGTTTGTGTTGTGTCTAAGTAAATACTTACAGTGTCAACCTGTATGGGTCTCTTTATCCACTGGGTGTTTTATGCATTTAATATTACCCTTTTGTTTTATTTGCATCCTAAACACTTATGCAGCACTCTGTTTTTTGTTCTTATACAGTACTGTACATATTGAATGTGACCTCAACAGATATTTTTTTCTGGGAAATTGTGTGTTCTTACCAAACTGGAGAAACAAAGTTAAGAAAGATGCAGAAGGTACAGCATCAACTGACTCTTGAGAATGCTGTTGAGTGTACCTGAGCAGTCTGCAGAAGCTAAATGCCACCAGGGTTAACATGGATTTGTTAGCATCAGTGATTTGCTGCTAAATGTTTACCCCCTTGTCCCATTGCATTGGCCTTCCCCTGGTTCTGCCCCATCCCTACCCCTATCCCATGTGCCCCACTCCCACAATTCTTGTGCTCTGACCATTTCAGTCATGTTCCCATATGCCACCAGAAAGACTATATCCATCATAGCAATAGAGATGAATGGGTTATGTCCTCAGTTCTGCCAAGTACATTTCTCTGCAAATACAAACATAACCCTTTACAGTTTATGATATTGAAATCCGAAGAAAATCTTCAAATTAATGTTAATCTATTAAGAATCAATAAAGATGATGGCCCAGGGCCCAAGCAGCAATTAAAAAGGTATGGCACGATGAAATATAATCCATAAATACAAAACAGGTGTAGTGTCAGAATTTATGTGTAGACAGATGTCAGTGCAAAAATATATCCGCTTTGCTCCAATAAAAGCCTGACATTTATCAACAAATATAACCAGGTTCTCACATACTACCAGGAGTATTGTTTTGTTCTTTCTAAATGTTATTTGTAGTTTGGAAAGACAGTGCATGAACTTTAGCTCATTAATTACAATTTATGCAAAATCATGATGCAGGGGTTCTTATTACCAAAGCCATGTTCTTAATAATACCAATTATACTATTTAAAGGGGGTTGCCTTCAATTAGTACAACTGCTACAGTGCCATACTAACTATATAAGCAGAACTTAAACAACAGCCTAAATTTCTGTTATATTTTTACATTTTTTACTATATTTGCATTTCTTCATACACTGCAAGGTAGAATCCCCAGGCTGGCTAGGATGCCCTGCTCAGAGGACTCATGTTGTCATTCTATACTGTCCTCTTTCTGCTGAACTCCATCTGCCAGTCCTTACTCTGAGTCTAGCATCTTTCTCTCTGACTCTGGAGTTAGATGGACTGCCACAGTGACCCCATGATCATGAGCCAAAAACTAACTAGGTCAAGGGAGGGAAGAGAGTCAACCAATACAGGGAAGGGGGAACAAATGCTCAACTGGACTGACCTGAACAGATCCCTCCAAGTAGAACAAAAGGCAATACAGTGCCATTGTTGCTAAGCTTCCCTTACTGGCTTGGCATGCACTACACCACCAGCTGGGACCTCACACTTGTCTGCAACACCAACATTATAATGGCACTTTTGTCACAAGGCTGGTATAACTCTGATCCCACATTCAAAGCTCATGTCCAATTCATGATGTGTCATGAAGCTGAATGATGCAGTTGAGTACTGCAGCCAATGGTAGCATCTTCCCTTTGGGGGATGGGATGTGCCTTGTGGGAGTGGCTGTCAATGTGAGTACCAGTATACATGGTGACATGAGAAAATGAACTTAAAAAAAGCCAACTTTTTTTTATGTTCCAACTCCCAGCTTCTTTGGAAGAGCAAAAGATGCTACCAGCTCACATGAGCCAATAAAACAGATATAGAGAAATAACTACCAGCTTGAATAAGCCAGTGCAAGCTGGCTACAGCACATTACAGGTTAGCATCTAAGGAAGACGCAACTTCACAATGATTTTCAGATTGTCAGTTTTCACATATAAGTTATTCTTGATATGGCTCATAGTCTACAAGCATCTATGTACTGTAGCTATACCTCACTGAGATCAGGAGTTGGCCTGAATCCCCTGATAAAAATTCAAAATGCCAGGAAACTAAGTTTGTGCTTAAAGATCATGCATGGGGTAAGAAACAGGCAGCAACATCCTCTGTTCAAGCATTAGTCCAAACTGCAGTAGCTGACATTGTTGCATGACATAATCAGACAGTACACTTAAAGAATACGGTATGCTGGGAGAAAGGATTGTGTGAATCCTGGTATTCTCAAAGGCTTAGATTACTGGTGACCAATACAAATGGATATTCAGGTACTTGATCTAAGTAAGGCATCATTTACAAAAAAAAAAAATGTTTGCAATCTCAGGCAAGGGAAGATTCCAAATGGAAGTAGAAATAAGAGACTGCACAACATGTCACGTGCTTCTAGAGAATGAATGCATGCCTGTGTGAATTGGAAGGCAAGAGGCCATTGGTTGAGTGACTTTCAATGCAGCTGGTAAGTGTGTTAGCTCTGAAGAAACCCATGCTATGAAATGGCTTATTACATATATAAAAATGTTTTTTTTTAATAGAAAAAAAATCTTTTTTTCCTTTAGTTATGTTGTTTGATAAAATAATGATAAAATGATATCCATATGTTTACTAGCTAGAGGATCCCAAAATGATTTAGTCACTTGCATATAGGGACAATATGTACCAATCCCACAGGTAAAACATCCTTGTGGTTGTAGGGGTAACCAATTGCTGTCTGATTTTGGTAACAAAGGTTGTGTGCCTTAGAATGAACTCAGGAACTCCCTTTATTGTGAAGAAACCTATGCCCTGTTGTGGGTTTTTGTGTTTAAACAGTGGAAACAAATTATTTTAATGGAAAAAGTTTTTATTTTCATTTAGTTTGGTTGCTGCTGTGTAGATTAGTGTAGGTTATTTATACACTGTGCAGTTTCTAGGTAAATAATCAATGGTAAGGTGATATGGTTTAACGGATTAAGTTAAGATCTGTTTGATCAGTTTTTACACCCCATTTTATAAGAGCAAATAATCTGTGCTAGCTTCATGATCTCAAAATAATGGCCTAATTTATTTATTAGGGCAGATAATAAGAAGCCCAGTTCAGCATTATCATAGTAAATTATCCAGGCAATCCAAGCCTGTCAAGACAGATTTTCCTTTATTCTGGCTATGGACACTTTAGATATCCATGATTATTGATCTGGAGCAGTTAGTGCACTAACAGAGCATGTTGATTTCAAACTGGGGCAGTCCAACAGTCTCTGGATCTAGGCTTCTGATCTTTTTACAGTGGTCACTATGATTTTTCAAACCTTAGCAGATCAGAACAGAATTCTGAACATACCCCTCAAAAAAGTAGATCTATTTCAAAAATTCTGAATGCTACCTTTTCCCAATTGCTTATGGAAAATTCAGGATAGGAGGAGTTGGCAACTTATATATTAAAAAAACCTAAGCACCTGCCCTGCAAAGCTATAAAGGAAATTTGATACCATGACAGCATATGTTAAAATACATTTTATTAAACATACCATATCAAACAATCCAAACCAATGCAAATACAGGTGCTAGGAAGTGGTGGTGCAAACTTCAGTGTTTCATTTCTGTTCTTAGAGTTTTTTTCAAGTGAAATGTCAGTAATCTCAATGCACTGGATTTTATACAAAGTAGGACAGTCCATAACCAATCAGGAAAGGCAGCCAGTCAATCTCAGGACATATTTTAACAACCGTAATAGTGGAAGTGCTTGTGCTTAAAATAAAACACAACTTCCAAACATACAACGCTAAAAATTGAGACCAAAAAGATGCACAAAAGACTCTATAAAGCAGATAAATTGATATAATAAATATCCTCAGAAGTGCAAAATCCTATTCTTTTAACTCTTGGTCTTATCATATGTTGCTTCAAACTTCAGTTGTCTCCTTTTTTTCAAGATTATGGTGACACGAATGCAAAAGTCCAAGAATAACAACATCATTGTCCTAAAATATAGCCATCTTATCAGGAAGAAACATCCGGTGATAACTGAAGGTATAAAACAAAACATATACCAGCAACCACATCATACAAAAACAAATCTTGCTAGGACCAATAGACATACACTGTATATAAGGTGAAAAAAGGAAGCAGAGGTTGGGGAGGGTTGACCAAAAGCCATTTTGTGGACCAAAGCAATCAAAGGACCAATAATGCTACAAAATAAAATGACCCATAACTAATGCAAATTTGATAAGATATTATCACCATATAAAATGTTTGCATTAATCTCTATTAAGAGATAGGCATTATAGTACAATTATGAACCAATGTTATTATTATGTAATCTCAGGTGGATCACGCAAGATACACTAAAACTTGGGGCTGGTCATTTGCAAGATAGGTAAGTTATCTAGCTGATCATTTAAACTTGGATATGATCTGGCTTCCCAAAGAATGATCCCAAATCCCTCTCTTTATAATAATTTGGCCTCATGGGTTCCCACCCAAAGGTTTCTATACCCTCTTAATCCCTGTAAATCTGACATGTTCAGCATGATTCCTATGATATAAGATACGTGCAGCCAAAGCATATTCAGGAATCCCTTGTTCTATGGCTCTTACATGCTCTCCTATATGGAGTTTAAATGCCCTTTTAGTCTTGCCCACGTAGTAGACCTCACAACTACAACTTGCGAGGTACACTACATGAGTAGAGTTACAACTGATAAACTGTCTGATATCCATATGTTTACTAGCTAGAGGATCCAAAAAAAGATTTAGTCACTTGCATATAGGGACAATATGTGCAAATCCCACAGGTAAAACTTTCTTGTGGTGGTAGGGGTAACCAATTACTATCTGATCTCGGAGGTTTTCTAATAGTATGAAAACTACAAGTGGTCCCTAAGAGTCCTAGCCCATTTGTCTACCATATGGGGTCTTTTATCACATATACCTGCCAGGGTAGAATCTGTCTCCAAAATGAACCAATGACTTCTGACTACCTAAGGGTCTAGAAGAAGAAGAAGAAGAAGAAGAAGGAAACAGTTCATTTCAAGGAAGTGACTGTTGATTTTTGCAGATTTTTTTCCAGTTGTTATTGTTTCTTTTGCAGTTTATTGTTGCTTTCAGTTGGTACTAGGTTGCTTTCTGGATTCATTTGGGAAGTTAGCTGTTTGGGGGATTTTGTAGGTGTAGCTGAGTATTTTTGTGGGGGTTTGCTGGTGTGGCTGATTGTCTCTGGGGGTCAGGAGGGAACACTCAGTTTTAGTTCAGTGCTGAACCTGCTCATTTGCTGGTTTTAGTTTTTTTTACTTATTTCACTTTGGAAATAGTTCTGTTATCTTGTTTTTTTTTTTAAGCCATTAACTTTCTAGGGCAGGAATTGTGTTTTGTCTAGCCCTATAGCTTGGGAGAGGGGTGCTAATTGTCTGGCCTGGCTCCTCAGCAGAGCTACTGCTAACTCTTACCTGGAGGTGGGGCTGAGTCAAAGTGGTATAGATGCTTACCTTTGGGATTCTCATAAGGAGCTAGAAGAAGAAGAAGGAAGCAATTCATTTCAGGGAACTGACTGTTGATTTTTGCTGATTTTTTGCTGTTGTTATTGTTTCTTTTTCAGTTTATTGTTGCTTTCAGTTGGTATCAGGTTGCTTTCTGGATTCATTTGGAAAGTTACCTGTTGGGATTTTGTATGTGCAGCTGAGTGTTTCTGTGGGGGTCTGCTGGTGTGGCTGATTGTCTCTGGTGGCTCATCCCCACCATCCCCTAGTGCATCACTTCCTTTATACTGTTAACCTGTGACTTCATACACTACCAGCTGACTGCATACCCACACTGTTAGCCATCTTATTTCAGTACACAACATAGGCACACACCACACCCTGAAATAAATTTACATTCCTTAATACATTATACCATTAAAGAATATTGACAGTACAAATATATAAAGTTGGGCACCGGACATGGTATAGAAGAAAAGAGCAGCAGAGGGTACAGGGCAATAAGGGGCATTAATTCCAAGGATAGTAGAAGGAAGATGATGGGTGTGATGCTTTGCAGTGGATGTGAGGCAGCAGTATTCAGAAAGACCTTATGGGCACTGCAGAGCTGCCATATCTGCAGGCACCTCTCTGTATTCATGGAGGAAGTAGCTTGACTCTGAGCAGAGTTGGTGAGGATACAGGTGACCTTCCACCATATAGAGACCACCATGTCCACCACCACTCCCTCAGAGTTTACCAAGAAAGAGAGAAGGATGGACTATGGTGGGCTTGGGGAGGGTGTGGGAGGCAGCACGTAGGACATCCCCCAGCCAGTGGCATTTCACAACTTGTATGCCATCCTGGCAGAGCATAGAGATTTTTCAGCATCTCAGGAAGTGAACACCATGGGGATTGAGGGGGTCAACCAGGATGGAACCCCCAGGGCAGATGCAAGGAGAACACACAGGAGGAGGAAGCAAATCCTGGTTGGGGACTCCAGTGTCCGGGGGATTGAGATGGGGTCAGGTGGCAACGGTGAGATGGAGGTAATGTGCCTACCTAAATGCACATTTTGGAAGGAGGGCAAGCAAATCCTTAGGATTGCTGGGAGGTAGCAAGGATGGGGGAACTGGACATCATTATTCACTTGGGGACTAATGACCTGGCTAGAGAGAGGGTAGATGTAGGAAGAGTACAGGAAGAGTTCAGGGAGCTGGGGAGGAGTCTTGGGCAAGTAGCACACTCTATCAACTTCTCTGAGGTGCTATATGTCCATGGGAAGGGAGGGACATCTGCATTATAGAATTTAACAACTGGCTAAAAAAATGGTGCAGAGATGTGGAGTATGACTTCATTGGGGACTGGAACCTCATCTGGAGTGATGAAGGACTATATTCTCCAGATGGCCTGCATCTATCCAGGGGTGGCAAAGGTATCCTCTCTGAGAAGTTTAAGTGCATCCTTAGTGATCATTTAAACTTGCCAAGGGGGAGGCATAGATCATCAAGAGGATTATCATAGCCCCCATCCCACAGAACATAGCTAAAAGCAGTGAGGACATAATAACTAACATATCTAACTGTAAAACTACCATGGTTACAATGGCGGAGAGAAAAGAAGGCACATAACTAATGTGGCATAGGGGAAAGACCAATAAACTAGGAACATTAAGGGGTTCTCAGAGTGGAAGGTCATGTGCACAAATACCTGCAGTCTGGGAAACAAAATCCCAGACCTAACGGCACTGATGGCAGCCAAAAACCTAGACATTGTGGCTTTTATAGAGACATGGTATGCAGGAAACCATGACTGGGATGCAGCCATACCAGGGTATACATGTTTTAGAAAGGATAGGGAGGGGAAGAGGTGAGGAGGGTTTACTATGTTTGTAAGGGAAAGAATTAAAACTATGAAAGCTCAGGGATCCAGGGAAGAGGCAGAGGCATTGTGGGTCAATCTGGAGTCAGGGAACAAAACTACTATCCATGCTGGAGTAGTTTACAGGCCTCCTGTACAGGGGGAGGCTATAGATCTAGTATTAGTGGGAGCCATCCATAATATGGCAGCCAAAGGGGAAGTAGTGCTGATGGGTGACTTCAACATGCTGGATGCAGATTGAAATACCCAGACTGCAAGTACATCAAGGAGCAGGGACCTCATGTCTGCCATGCATAGGGTAAACCTAAGGCAGCTGGTGATTGAGCCCACCAGGGAGGGGGCTGTACTGGACTTAGTGCTGACAAACAGAGACAGAATCATGGATGTTGATGTGGGTAGTGCCCTTTGTACCAGTGACCACAGAACTGTGTGGTTTAAAGTCAACATATTGACAGAAGAAAGCCATTTAAAGATTAAGATCCTAGATTTCCAGAAGGCCAACTTCATGGAGATGAGATAACAGCTCAAAATTGCCCTGGCAGCAGAAGATATGAGGGAAGGGGTAGAATAACAGTGGCTTAGGTTCAAGAGATCCATAGCAGGAGTGACAAGTCAAATGTGTCAGATTGCTTAGCAAAAGCAAAAGAAAGAAGCAGCCACTGTGATTTTCTAAGTCAGTAGCCAAGAAATTACAAGAAGAAAGTAAGGCATTCAGGAAATATAAAGAGACACAGAAAGAAGAAAACAGTCTGAAATATCTGGCAAATCAGAGGGAAGCTGGTAAAGCTGTCAGAGGGGCTAAGGCAAGAATGGAGGAAGGAATAGCACAGGCTATTAGGAAGGGGGACAAGACCTTCTTCTGTTACATTAGCAAGAGAAAGAAGACCAGAAATGGTATTGTTAAGCTAAAGAAGGGAGAGGATGGAGGATGACCTTGAAAAAGCTGAGGTAGTGAACAAATATTTTGGCTCAGTATTTACCAAGGAAGAGGCAGGGGAGGGACCAAAACTCACGAGGAAAGATGTACAAGGGAGAGAGATGGACACCAGCCCATTTAGGGTTGATAGAGTCTTGGAGAAACTGGGAAAAGTAAAGACAGACAAGGCAATGGGGCCAGACAGGATTCACCCTGGAGTGTTGAAGGAACTCAGGGAAGTCCTAGCAGGCTGCTGACAATCCACATAAACCAATCACTAGAGATGGGGGGAGGTACTTGTGGACTGGTGGAGGGCAGAGGTGGTCCCCCTGCACAAGACTTGAAGTAGGGAGGAGGAAGACAATTACAGACCTGTAAACCTGACCTCAGTGGTGGAGAAACTGATGGAGTCCCTGCTTAAGGAGAGGGTAGTGAGGTTCCTGGAGTCAAGTGGTGCAAAAGACTCAAGGCAGCATGAATTCACTGAGGATGGGTCCTGCCAGACTAATCTTATTGATTTCTTTGACTGTGTGACCAGATTGGTGGATCAGGGAAGAGTGGTGGATGTGGCCTACCTGGATTTTAGTAAGGTCTTCAACACCGTTCCTCATAGAAGGTTGCTTAACAAATTGGGGAATCTGGGTGCAAGCTCTAAAGTGGTAAAATGGGTTGGCAATTGGCTAAAAGGCATTACCCAGAGGGTGGTAGCAAATGACATAAAATCAGAAGAGGGGGAGGTGACCAGCGGGGTTCCACAGGGATCGGTGCTGAGTTCAGTTCTATTCAAAGTCTTCAAAAGTGACATTACAGAGGGATTGGAGGGGAAAATATGCTTGTTTGCAGATGACACTAAGATATGTAACAGAGTCGACACACAGGAGGGGCTAGATAAAATGAGAAATTACCTAAGACTACTTGAGAAATGGTCAAGGGTTTGGCAGTTGGGTTTCAATGCTAAGAAGTGCAAGATAATGCACCTGGGACACAGAAACCCAAGAGAGGAATACAGAATGGGGGAAGGGAGATTCTAGCCACCACAAGTCATGAGAGGGAGACCTGGAGGTTATCATATCTGATGACTTGAAGTCAGCCAAACAATGCAAAAAAGCAGTGGGGAAGGCAAACAGAATACTAGGGTGCATAGGAAGGGGCATAACTAGTAGGAGGAGTGAAGTGGTTATGCCACTGTATAGATCACTGGTGAGGCCTCATCTGGAATACTGTGTCCAGTTCTGGAGATCACATCTCAGGAAGGACATAGACAGAATGGAAGTAGTCCAGAGAAGAACCAAAAAAATGATACAAGGACGGCACTACAAGCCTTATGAGGAAAGACTCAAGGAACTAAACACCTATTCATTGCAAGAGAGAAGGGAGAGAGGGGATATGATAGAGACTTTCAAATACCTTACAGGAATAAACAGGGTATAGGAGGGGAGTATATTTCAGAGATGAAAGTGCACAAGGACAAGGGGACATAACATGAAGCTGAATAGAGGGAGGCTTAGGAGGAATGCTAAGAAGTATTTTTTCACAGAGAGGGTGGTGGATCCATGGAACAGCCTACCACCGAAGGTGGTGGAAGCAAAAACAGTACAGGGATTCAAAAGTGCATGGGATATGCATAAAGGCACCCTGCTGTACGGCAGAACAGGGGAAAGGCAGTCCAGATAAGAGCAGGGATTGCTAAACCAAGTAGGGAAATCAGCAGACTAGGTTCTATGTTTCTATGTTCCAACATTTTGGCATCCTTTGAAAAAGAGGTAACAAAATGAACAACAGGCTGGTTAAGTATTGTTACTCATGTTACCCAGTAAACACTGGTCCCTCATATTGTGAGTAGTCCTTTCCCTGCTCTTTTGAATAACAGAAGAGCTATAACCATGAGATCTAAATCAGTTCTCCATTCCTGAAGCACATTACTGAAAAGCCTGATCTGTGCTGCAGTTTCATTTGATACATAAAATCTGGGAAATAGGAATAGTATTGATCATATGCAGGGATGACAGCTACTTGCCATAAGGATAAAATTCTGATCTGTTTTTTCCTATATAAATCTGTATCAGTTCCCTGTTCAGTATTTTAAAAAATTGGTAGATCCAGAAAGTGTATAGCATCCTTGTGCTTTGGATACTAAACCTGAGATTTTCAATAGTAGAATGAAGGTATTCAGCATACTCCAACAGTTCTTCAGTGCCCTGCCATTCAATGAATAGGTCATCTAAAAACCTTTGTAGAGTTTGACTGTATCAAAAAATGATTTTCCCAGTAATCCATGTACAGATTTACTATACTTGGGGAAAATGTAGTCCCCATACCTGTCCCTTTCGTCTGAAGGTAAAATTTACCCTGAAATGTGAACACATAGCACTTTAAAATCATATCGCTCAGTTGGAGTATAAACTCAATGCATGCAGGTTCAGTGTTGCCCACATTATCATTAAGATTCCCAAGTAAGTTTTTCACCTTAATAAATATTCACAGAAGGAAGAAATTGTAAATCTTTGTTCACAATGGCGAACGGACAAGCTTAGATACCTTGGAATTAATCTCCACTCTTCCCCCCAAATGATGAAGAAACTCAACCATGACACCCTTGTTAATAACTTTAAAGGAAGATATTAAATGCTGGTCCCGACTACCTTTGTCCCTGTGGGGCAGAATGGGTATAATAAAAACAATTATTCTACCCCGTATACTATACCAATTACAAATGTACAACTGGGCCTTGCCGAATTCCTGGTTTCTGCAGTTGCAAAAAATAGTTAATTCCTTTTTATGGGCAGGTAAAAAGTCTAGGCACAGCTATATTAAGCTTACACATCAAAAGATAGATTGCGGTCTACAGGCCCCAAACTTTTATCTATATTATTTAGCGACACACTTAACAAGGATGAGGTATTGGTTAACTTCCCCTAGCCCCTCTCCCGAGTACCATTATTTTCCCCTCTGGTTAGATATAGAGCACGCCTTACGTTTAGCAAAAGAGGTGAATCCCAGGGCCCTCCATTTCCTTACTAGGAAGAATTTTCCCAACAAATTAAAAGATTCCCCACTGGGTTCCATGCTCGAATTACAACAGCAATTTAGTACTCTTCTTAAGATAGTGGGCCATAAGGATTTAACACAACCCCTTTTTAATAACCCTAATTTTTTAATCTCAGGTAAACTTCTCAAAATTACTTCATTCAGGCCTAATATGGGAGTTGAGAAGATTGAGGACTTCATTATCAATCATAAATTGATGCTGTTCCAAGAAGCCAGCACTCTTTATAAATCGCCTCTGGTATATGTATTTAAATATCTACAGATTTCCCATATGTTAATGAAGCACTTTGATACAGGGCTTTGGTCCAACACTCTGTCATCTATGCTAAGACCATACATTAAATCCCTTCCAACCTCCCATTTAATAGCACATACATATGCCTTCTTGCAGACCACACTGGCTCAGTTAGAAAATCAAAGATGTTATTGGTGGGACCAGTCATTGCCAGCATCTACATATTCTAGAAGTTGGGCGAGAATCTGGAAACATTTATATAGATATATCAAATGGGATCAATATAGATTTATGCAGTTTCAAATAAATCACAATCTGTTTTATACCCCAGTTAAACTACACCTGATAGGTGCCTTGACTTCTGAGCGCTGTACCAGGTGTGCAAAACTTCCAGGAGACTTGCTACACATGTTGTGGATGTGTGAGAGAGTTTCTCCATTCTGGAACAGCACCAAATCCTGCTTGGACCCACTACTGTCTCTGTCAGATAAGTTTAGTCTGGATATTTGTATTCTAGGAGATTATGCTACTCTTCATGGTCGATCTCAGCAATCACATATGGCATTAGTTTCAGCATGTGCCAAAAATGTATTATTCCTGCATTGGAAAGATGCAATTATCACCTCTTATACCAAATGGTATCGAGAAATAATGTTTGCTATACAAGCAGAGTGGGTTGTATTGGGGATGTCTAATAATATGGAAAAATCCGAACAAATCTACTATCCCCTACTAAGCTTGTTGCTGATCCAGAATGAACAGGGCAAACCTAACATTGGAGCTCCCTAGTATCCTGTGACAGTTTAAGAGATCTTGTGGTGTAACATATAAGGTATAAAAAAGAAGTATTACCTATTGGCAGTCGGGGTGGGCTGGGGAGGGGATGGAATACAAGCATCTGTCTATCCTGTTGCACAATAATTCCAAAGAGGTAATTTTTTTTCCCTCTCTCTTTGTGCAAATGCTTGTTATGTATGCAGACTACAATGTATGTTGGATGCCTGTAAACATTGTGGAGAAAAACCTAATAAAATATATTCAATAAAAAATAAAAGATTCCCAAGTAAATTCCCCCAGTCTAAATTTATATAGGTTAGGACTCTTAGGGACCATATGGTTCATAGTTTTCAACCTATTGAAAAAAACTGAGATCAGACAGTAATTGGTTACCCTCACTACCACAAAGATGTTTAACTTGTGGGAATTGCATATTGTTCCTATATGCAAGTGACTAAATAATTTTTGTATCCTTTAGCTGGTAGACATTTAGACAACCAACAATATATCAGTTGTAACTCTACCTGTGTAGCGTACTTCGCAAGTTGCAGATGCAGGGTCTGCTACATGGGCAAGATTAAATGGGCATTTTAACTCCATATAGGAGAACATGTAAGAGCCATAGTACAAGGGAGTCCTGAATATGCTTTGGCTGAACATGTCTTATCTAGTAGGAATCATGCTGAACATGTTGTCAGATTTAGGGAGATTGAGGGTATATTGAAATCTATTAGGGAATAATCACATGATGCCAAATAATTACAAAAAGAGGGTTTTTGGATTATTCCATTAAGAGCCAGATTATATCCAAGTTTAAATGATCGGTTAGATATTAGATATATCACCTTTTTTTTGTAAATGGCTGGCCCTGATTTTTAGATCTGTGATCTGTCTGAGATTATATAATAATATCAGTTCATATTTTAATCATGTGCCTTATCTCTTAATAAGATTAATATAAACATTTTATATGATGAGAATATCTATTCAAATTTGCATGAGGTATGGCCCATTTTATTTTGTATCCTTATTGGTCCTTTGATTGCTTTGGTCCACCTCCCCACCCCCCCAACCTCTGATTTCTTTTCACATTATATATATGTATGTTGGTTCTAGCTAGATTTATTTTTGTATAATATAGTTGCTTATGTATGTCCTGTTTTATACCTTCGGGTCCCCCCAGATGTTTTGTCCTTATGAGATGGCTATATTTTATTATTGTGGGACCCATGATGTTGTTATTCTTGGACTTTTTCATTGATGCAGCCATAATCTTGGAAAAAGGAGACAACTAAAGTCTGAAGCAGCATATGATAAGACAAGAATTAAAACAAGATTTTGGATTATTGAGGATATTTATTGTATCAATTTATTTGTTTTATAGAGTGTGTTGTGCTTCTTTTTTGGGTCCTGATTTTCAGCTTTGTAGGTGTGGGGCTCGTGGGTTGTTTTAAGCACAAGCACTTCTATTGTTATGGTTGTTAACATATATTTTATGATTGATCTGCTGCCTTTCCTGATTGGTTATGGACAACCTTACTTAGTATTAAAGGCAATCCATTAAGATTACTTACACACCTCCTGAAAAAGCACCAAGTGCAGGGAAAAACACTGAGGTGTGCATCACAACTTCCTAGCACCTGTATTTGCACTGGTTTGGATTGTTTGATGTGGTATGTTCAATAAACTATTTTTTAACATATACTGTCTTGATATCTGACTTCCGTTTTAGCTTTGCTTTGCTTAGGTGCTTAGGCGTTTTTATTCTGTTTGTACATTTGCCATTTGCACAACTCGCTAGCCAGAGAGTGACATAGCTATTTTTGACTTATGTATTTATTAACTGCAAAAAACTGTTTTAATGTATCAGTTAGGGTTAAAGAGACAAAAGTAAAGAAATGTGGTGTAAGGATTCCCAGCACTAGCACCTCACCCTACTCTGCAGGCAGCATTATGAAAAATCATTATGGTTTGACCTCTCCTGCATCTTCCCTAATCAGTCAGGGGTTCTCAGTCCTAACACTCACCCCATTCCATCAGTAAATAAGCTGAGATGTGTAAAGCATATGAGAATGGGGTGACCATTAGGGTTGACAACCCCCAAGGTATACCCCATGCCTGATTTGCAATGACACAGGAGAGATCAAACTATAATGTTTTTAACTGTTGTGTTGCAGCCTGCAGGGTGAGTGTGGGGTGCTAGGGCTGAGAACCCTGACACCACATTTTCCTTCTATTGTTGCTTTAACCCTAACTGTTGTATTAACAAAGTTGTTTGCAATGAATTTCCTTACTTTTTGAGATAGTATAATTGTAACCTCATTTGCCTGTAGGAGGGAGCCCAGGGCCCATGCACTTCCATTTCTACTAAAACAGCAATTTATTTGCTTTGTGGTATGGCGTGTTGAAGTTCCAATATTATACTAGGGAAATTTAGTTTTTTTAATTTTCAAGTTTTTTATGTGGATTCTAATTTTTTTGGGGGGGTGGGATTATGTGTTTAGTACTCATTAACACCTTTGGTTTTATATATTGATTGCCCCTCAGATCTGAAAATTGACTGAGTTACAGCTTGTTGAAGTTTAAATGTCAGTGTCAGTGGCTTAGTTGGTATCACAATCACCTCTGAGGCCTGGAGATCAGAAAGCAGTGGGTTCAGTTCCCACATCTGTCACTTGGGTTAATATCCCAATACTGACACTGTAGTGCAGCATGGGGGTGCTACACTTCTGAGGTGCCATCTTTCAGATGAGAAGTTAAACCGAGGTCCCATCTGCCTGAATTGGTGGTGGTTCAGGTGGATGCTAAAAATCCCATGGCATTCATTGAAAAAGAGTAGAGAAAATTTTTATTGAAATCAAACCAAAATCATAACAAAATATATACAATTCAATATTTCATCATACAAACTATAAGAATGAAAATCAATAATATAAATGAGTATTAATTCAGACTGTAGCCCTACCATTAAAAGAATAGTATAACAAAACCCTCACTCCCTCTCAAACTAAAAAAGGAAAAAAAAATTCCATGAGAAACATAATAAAGCATATATAAAACAATATTACATCCTACAGAACAAAATTGACATCAATTAAGCAATGATGCCCAACAGGGTGTGTGTCGTGCTGGGATAACATCACGCCTCAGGTGGTTGGGCACAAGGCCGCAGACCGAGTGCATCCAACAACTGAGGCGTGATGTTATCCCAAATGACACACACCCTGGAGGGCATTATTGCTATTATACAATGGCTCATTGTTATATATAAAATAAAAAAATAATTTTAAAGAATGTTTTTATTAACGTGGAAAAATATTTTTGTTTCTTAAGAGGAAATGCAAAAAAAGAGCTCTAGGTCCAAAAAATCATCTAGCTCTAAAAAGTCATCTACAGGTTCACAGTACTGAGACTAGACCCGTGATGTTGTACTGGGATAACATCACGGGTCCAGCCCAAGACTGACCAATCAGAGACCAGGATTTTTTCTTGCCATTGTATAATCCCTATTATTACATACATTCTTTTATTCTTTAACTCTAAACATCTTTAAAGGAAATCATACCCAGTCCACAAACTAGCCCAATAATTGGTGCTAAAATGCAAAGCTTCCATAAGTTGTAAATGTTGTAAGTCAAAGGTTACTATATAAAATAATTCTTCAGGAGAAATCGATTGCTGTTGTAGTATCAATCTTCATCTACTGATCCATAACCAATATAAAAAATGGCTATGTATCATTCTCAAAGTACCAAAACTATCTTTGGCCATGGATATATTAGGAATATCATAAAATAGTAATTTCATAGTTGAGGAGGGGACTGAAATCTTATTCTTTCAACAATTTTTTACCACATCCCAAAATTGTATTGCATAAGGACAATCAAAATAAAGATGTGACATAGTTTCCAATACTTCCACACAACTCTCTCTTGGACACTATCATTCTTGAAGACTTTTGTGCTTCTGATTACTACGGACATTCACCCTATTATGAAGACCCAACCAAACTGTGCCCCAAATATGTTTGGGCATTCTCAAATCAGTAATGTAATCAGAAATATCTTTTTTTGAAATTATAGTTCTTTTTTATTTATATAAAGACAATGCACCTGAGAGAACAGTACAGGGATTACACATTATGGCCAATGACATAAACTGTATAGCAGCTACAGAGTGACAATATAAATCATTTTACCAAAATCCCTGAATTTGGAAAAGCAATGAGGAATACCCCCATACCTCCCTCACCCAAATCCCCAAGCCCCCAATCCCCGGCCCCCAAGGATGTGTCTTCTATAACAGAAAAGAAAGAAAAAAGAAAAGAAAAGAGAAGAGAAGGAAGAAAGGGAGCTGATTCTGATACACATGAGATACATAAAGGTATATCGGCTGCCAAGATAGCTAGAGGTGTACCCAACAGGACATTAATTCAAATAAAGAGCGTATAATTTGCCCCATTTCTGCTCAAATGAAACCAGACAATTCCAAGAACTTGCTATTAGCTTTTCAGTCTGAAAACAAAGAGAAAGTTCACTGATCCATTCTGCATATGAGATAACCAATTGGTCCATCCAATGCCTAAGGACCAATTTTTTGACAACCAATGAGATTAAGGCCATGTGGAATCTAGGCTCCATCACTTGTATATTGGAAAGCTTACCTAGGATATAAACTTCTATAGTGAAAAAATCATTCAGGCCCAAAAGAGGGTCTAAATTAGATTGGATGGACTGCCATAAGGGAGACACCTTTTCACAATACCAGAAAATGTATATCAGGTTCCCTTCCACTGTGCCACACCTTGTGCATAGGGTTGAAGATAGTCTGTTTAATTTAACCAGTTTATCTGGGGTATAATACATGTTGTTCAATCTATGGTATTGAGTGAGTCTATGTCTGTCTTGAGATAGATACCGATATGTGTCTACTTGAATTTGTTCCCAATCTAGAAGAGTATCTGGCAGAAGAGAAGACCAGCATTTGGAACCAGTCAGGTAGTCTGGGAACTTAGTATCCAGTAGGAAAGAATAAAGTTTAGAGATGCTATGGGCCTTAGTTGCTTATTCCTGTATCTGGTTTAGGAAGGGTTTAAGAGACGGTGTAGGATTGGAGCCAAATCTGGAAGCCACTAGGTGTCGTAACTGGAAAACTTTAAAAATGTGCTTCTGAGGAATATTGTACTTGGTCAGAACCTCCCCGGAAGATAGAAGAGAGTTAATCAGGAATAAATCATCGACACAGCAATATCTCAGCTGAGGAAGCCAGTCTAGAGAAAGCAGGAGACCCCCAATCCTAATATTTAAGTTTAGGCTGGGAAGTGTCTTTGCTGGGAGAGAGATTGAAGAAGTGCCAGCGTTGATGCAACACCTTGATAGAAGTGCCAATGATGCTCCCCTGTAAAAGTGGAGGCAAAGTGAATAGGTTATAATAGAGGAGTCTGGATGGGGGAAGTCCAAACTCAGTTAGAACCTTTTTCTCAAGTTGTACCTAAATTGGTAGAGTCTCGTCCACCCTCTGGTCATACCACCTCCCAATTTTTACTATGTGGCTTTCCCAGTAATAGAGCATAAAGTTGGGAAGACAGAGCCCTCCCTTCACCTTGGGTAAATTAAGTTTTAAGAAGGCTTTCCTGGGCTGTTTGCCCTGCCAAATAAACTTGGAGATGGACCTGTGGAAGTGATGAAAATAGGACATCAGTAAGAAAATGTTCATTAGGCTAAGTGAGTTGAAAACCCGAGCAACACATTCATCTTAACAATATTAATATGGCCCCAAAGCGATAAAGGGAGGGCAGACCAATTCTGAAGGTCATGTTGAATTTTAATCAATAGATTGTCTAGATTAAGCTTCCTGAAGAGTTCAGGGTCTTTAGTAAGGAAAATGCCTAAATATTTGAGAGAGGAGGGGGCCCATTTCATACCAAACTGAGAAAAGTTGACCTGAAGCGTGTTGACGTTCAGTGGGAATATGACTGATTTAGCTAAATTCAACTTGTAATTGGCCACCTGGCCAAACTGGTCCATAATGTGTAATATATGTGTTAGGGACACTTCGGGGTTAGTCAGGTGTAAGAGAATATCATCAGCATAGGCCGAGAGAACCAGAGACTGCTATAGAATGAGACATCCCATGACCTGTGGAGACTTTTTAATTCTGAGAAGAGGCTCCAAATAAAGATTAAACAAGAAAGGTGACAGGGGCCAGCCCTGACGGGTGCCTGTAAATAGCGGAACTCGAGAAGAGAAAACCCTGTTACAATAAATTCTGGCAGCAGGGGATTGGTAGACCGATTTAATCCATTGAATAAAGACCTCTGGGAAGCCCATTCTCTTTAATAAAATTCAGAGAAATTCCCAATGGACTCTATCAAAGGCTTTTTCCACATCTAATGATATCAGAGCCATATGGATTTGAGAGTCCTGTGTGGCATGAAAAATATGTGAGAGAGTACGCAAGTGGTCTATAGAGGACCTGGCCTGCACAAAACCTACTTGTTCGGGACTCAACAAGTTAAGCCAGACCCTTTTGAGTCTGAGGGATAGGATTTTCGTTAGGATTTTAATGTCTTAATTAAGAAGCGAGATTGGGCGGTAACTAGCAGGGTCAGTCGGGGATTTGTCTGGTTTCAGTATCAAAACAATGGTGGCTTCCAGCAAGGAAGGGTCCAGAGTGGTAGCGTTAAACATATATTCAAATAATTTCATGAGGAGAGGGGACAATTCCTTTCCAAAAGTTTTATAAAAACTGGAGGGGAAGCCATCGGGTCCTGGAGCTTTGTCGGGAGAAAATTCCTTGATCACCTCCGCCACTTCCTTTACCATGATAGGAGTAGTCAGAGCTTCTCCTAGGTGAGTTTGGAGGGTAGGGAGGGAGAGGCCCTCCAGAAACTGGTCCACAAGGGAATGAGAAAGGTGGAAGGTATCACTGCCGTAAAGTTCCTTATAAAATTACTCAAAAATTCGTGAAATATCTCTAGGAGAAGTTTTAAGGGAACCATCAGAAGATAATAATGAGGGAATCCATCTTGATCCCTCAATTTCCCTCAACCTTAAAGCTAGCATTTTAACCAATTGCTCCCCTTGATTAAGATAGAGGGCCTTTGTTTTCAGGAGAGCATACTCTGCCTTGTCCCTTATCCAATCTGAATTCTCATTTCTGAGTTTCATTAGGGTTTATAGATCAGCTTGGGAAGAGGAGAAGGATAACTTATTCTCTGCCAACCTAACTTGGTTTGACAATAACATGATCTTGGCCTCCCTTTGTTTTTTTCTCCTAGATGCGAGTTTAATAAATTCGCCCCAATGAAGCATTTAAGGGAGCACCAGAGCAGATCCTCCCTCTTGATTGAACCTGTATTGGTCTCAACAAATGAGGTGATGAGGGATCTAATATGGGAGACTATGCCCCTATCTTTTAAAAGCTGGGTGTTTAGTTGCCAGGCAGTGTCTCTTTGCACCTGCGGGTTTGGGGAGACCAGAATCCAAGCCACTGAGTGGTCTGATACCACTATGGGCTAAATACCAGACTGCAGTACTCCCGACAGAAGGTTATTACTGACTGGTATTAGGTCAATTCTGGACCAAGTCTTGTGTACTTGGGAGTAATAAGAAAAGAGTTGTCTTGTGGGGTTAAGTAAATGCCAAGGGTCACACAGGCCCAGTAAGGCCATAAAATTCCTCAGGGCTAGTTAGAAAGAGGAGAGTGGTTTCATGGGTCTATAAGATTTGTCCAAATCTTGTGAGGGAGCTATATTCCAGTCCCTCCCCCCCCCGATTATTAGCATTGAGGGTAAGAGTCCACTCAACTTTTCAACCAGAGTCATGAGGAAGTCTGGGTCTACTCCTACTGGGGCGTAAATCGCCGCTAGTGTTATCTTCACATTGTAGAGTGAACCTTTCACAATAATGGATCTACCTTTGTGGTCTGATAAAGTCTCTTCTGCCAGAAAGGGAATATGCTTCTTAACCAGAATGGCCACCCCCCCCACTAGAGGACGCCCACCCTGAGGCAAAAACCTGAGTGTAACCTTGACGGTGAAGCCCTTTGACTTCTGATGAGAGCAAATGGGTTTCTTGCATTAAGAGGATATCAACATTCAGTAAAGCACAGTTTTTGAAAACCTGGTACCTTTTAGTTAGGTCTCTGACATCTCTTACATTCCACGTAGCAATTTTAAGCACTGTAACAGTCATTATCTAATATACAGTTCAGCAATGGGCTATGAAAATATGGAAAAGCAGACCACCTTAGAAGGCACATCCTGCCCTCCCCCCAAAAACCCACCATCGACCAAATCCCACCCCTCTACCCTCCCTCCCCTCAAGACCAGTAGGAAATAACTGAAGCAGTATAAATTCCAGACATAGTGTTACAGTCTTTACCAAATCTGGAACTAAGAAAGAAAGACTCCTCCCCACCCTACCCCCCTCCACATCCCTGAAACTATATACAACTGTTCCCCCAACTACTTCTTGAAAAGAACTGAAAATGATAGTACTTAGATCGGGGAACAAAGCCCCAAAAGCAACCACTAGATACTAGATGGGTGTACCGGGAGGTAAACATAAACCGGTAATCTGAGGAAATGTCAGCTAATAAGTATAAATTAATTCCTTCATAAGTACTGCAGACTTCCTGGCTGAAAAAAAAGCCCATCTGGGCCACTCTCCCCGCCTCTCTTTGGTGAATTTAGCAGTCCCACCAGGGCCGACCCTCCCACGGAGCCCCCCCAAGACAGATAAATCAGACTAAGTCTACAAAAATACTGGAAAAGATGAGAACCTGATCGAAATCTCTGGGTTATATGGAGAAAGCCCCTTTAACCTGGATTAGAAAAACCAGAGCTCACTAGAGAGTGAGAGCCCACCAGGGTTTCCTGGATTTCGGTCATCGCCAGGAGAAAATAGCCTTGAACCAATTGCTGACCAGCAGGTTCATCACCTGCCTCCAGCCCCCCAACTGCCATCTGAACTCCTTAAACCCTCAAGAGAAATAACCGAGTTACATTACCCACATAGGTTCCGAACTGAATAGGGTAGGGGGATAATAACCTTGAGACCCCAATGGTAATGTTAAGAATCAGAGTCAGCCCCCCCAGCCCAGGGGGCAAACTGCAAGCTTCACCACCATCAAAACCATCAGCAGTAAAAATTGTGTGATAGGGCACAAGCAGGGTTGGACTGACGTCCTGCCACCCCCTCGCCAAAGTGCTCACCTCAACAGCAACAATCCTCATTGCCTAATATCAGCCCAGTTCATCCCTTTATTCAAAAAGCCTCTCCAACCCACCAACTACACCTGAAGAATGCCCCAGGATATCCTAATGAGTGCTACAGTCCAGTTTGTTGTGGAATTAAACAAAGTTTAATTACCTGGGCTGGAGAAGGACAAGAGGAGCCAGGGAGCAATATTTACTAGGGTGGCCAAAAGGTCCAACCGGACTCCCATCATGTGGAAACCGCCTCTGCGCCCCTAGTTCCCCCCACCCTCCCCCCAGCAAGCTGGCCTCATGAACCTCCGCACAACCGAGCTCACTCAACCTCCCAACAGACCGCTCCAAAGCCTCCACCCTCCTCCACCAGATAAACCAGATGAGAGAGAGAAGAAAAAACAGAAACAAATGGTGAGAGTCCAAAAATGCAGCATGTAGCAAGAGGTAGCTTCTTTGGCATTGTCTCAGCGATTCAGCCTGGTTTAAACAAGTTAGGCAGCTTGATTGAGAGATCTACACCAGAAAGTCCAGATGAGAGAAAACTGAGGAATCAAAACCAAAAACAAGAGTCCAGATATGCAGCCTGTAGTAAGAGGTAACTTCTTAGCTCTGCCTCAGTGATTCAGCCTGGTTTAAACAGGTTAGGTAATTTGATTGAGAGATCTGATGCCACTTTGTCTGGGGATTCATTGGAGAGCCAGGAACCTTCAATAGCAACTTGAAGCTTGGCAGGATAGATCATTTTGTAGAGAATGCCTGCTGTGAGAGTCCAAAAATGCAGCATGTAGCAAGAGGTAGTTTTGTGGCATTGTTTCAGCGATTCAGCCTGATTTAAACAAGTTAGGCAGCTTGATTGAGAGATCTACACCAGAAAGTCCAGACGAAAGAGAACTGAGGAATCAAAACCAAAAACAAGAGTTCAGATATGCAGCATGTAGTAAGAGGTACCTTCTTAGCTCTGCCTCAGTGATTCAGCCCGGTTTAAACAGATTAGGTAATTTGATTGACAGATCTGATGCCGCTTTGTCTGGGTATACATAGGAGAGCCAGGAACCCTCAATGGCAACTTGAAGCTTGGCAGGATAAATCATTTTGTAGCGAATGCCTGCTGCGATCAGCTTGCTCACTGTAGAATGAAATGCTGAGCGCTTTTGCCTCATCTCGTAGGGAAGATCCTGAGTAATACACAGCTTAGAACCACTCCATAGAATTGCCTGTAATTTTCTTGCCTTTGATAGAACACATTGTTTTTCCAAGAAGCTTAGAAATTTAATAATAATAGGTCTTGGCGGGGCTCCTGCAGCAGGCGTCGGTCTGAGAGAGCGATGAGCACGTTCAATATGATATTATGGATTAAGAGGGGAAGGCCCAACCACTTTGTTTAGGAACTTCTGGAGAAAGAGATTAATATCAGGGCCCACCTCAGACTTGGGGAGGCCCAGGATCATCAAGTTGTTTCTTCGGCTTCTTCCTTCTAAATCTTCCACTTTGAGTTGCAGTTTACTGATCTGTTCTCTAAGATGAATGATTTCTGGGTCTATCTTATCCCTCCAGGTCTCCAAGGAGGAAGTTCTGGCTTCTGAATCTCCCATTCTGGTGGTTAGGGCACTGAGATCTCCCCGTAGTGATTTCAGCTCAGCAGAGATATCATCTAATGTTTCCTTGAAAGGAATTAACTCTTGCAAGAAACGGTCCTCGGTAAGAGGAGTTGGAGAAGTATTGGGAGGGGATGATTTTACTGCAGGCCCCGAATTCTGATTTTTAGATTTTTTGGAAGATTTCTCCAGCGTAGAAGGTGGGGTGTGCTTCATGCCAGCAGGCCTCATCTCCGCTTCCATCTTAATCTGCTTCCAAGTGCATCAACATGCACAACGCAAGGTGCTGCCAAGTACCGAAGAGTATTATCTTTATGCTGGATGTAGAGTATAACTTTAGATATCGAATTTGTAGCCTGAAAATAGTTAGAAAATGCTGCTTCTAGCTGCACTGCATCATGTGACCCCTTGGAAATCAGAAATATCTTGTTAATGAACCAAAGAAAATCCATAAAAGGGAGACTCCAAAAAACACCTATGGAGAACATCCATGTAAAGAGCTTTTCATACAACTCTACCTAATAAAGTCCAACTTATTTGCCAATATTTAATTTTATCAAAGACTCCTTCCCACCTAAAGGCCAATCTCAGGTGTCTCTTATTTTTATGCTGAAAGGAGCCAGAGCTCCATTCAGACAAAACTCCAAACACCTGTCGATATACTGAAAAACTCCAGTAATGAGTACATCCCTTAATTAATGGTACAATATTACTATATAAGAAAATCGAGAAAAAAAAACAATACCGGATGAACCATATTAACCCCACCAGCTTTTATGGACAAATATAAAATATTCCGTTGAAGCAGATTTAAACGACTCCCCCAAAAGCTATTAAAAAAGCAACCCATTTACTGGGTCTTTAAAGTCCATGGTAAAAAAAAAAAAACAGAACTCAAAAATAAAAAAAACAGGAAGCAAAAAGGTTTTAATCAAGTATATCCTTTTCAATTTTGACATCATCCATCTGTTCCAGCTCACCACTAGTTTTTGTCATTTAGCCAAGGCTCGTTGCCATTTATATTCCGCCATATTGTTTCCCCCAAAATAAATTCCTGAAATATGGCAAGGAACCATATCCACAGGCAAACCTCCCACTACTTCACATTCTGCAGGAAAACCACCAGTATGTAAACAATGTGTTTTACTCAAATTTGTTCAAGCTCTCGCTATCTTACCTACCTCATTTATTAAGCTACATGCTGCAACAATAGAATCACCATCTTTTAAGATTAGGTAAAGATCATCTACATACGGCAATAATTTGGAAAAAGTACCAACATCCCCATCTATCTCCCTAAGTCTGGGAGACCTGATCAATAATCTCAATAGAGGGTCCAATACAAAAACATATGAAAGTGGGCTAAGAGGACACCCCTGGTGTACCCCTTTTAAAATCTGATGACAAGGCCCTATCCACTCATTATCATATGGTGTAACATTAGCCAAAACATAACACAATCTAATCCACTGTACAAAAGTTTCTGGAATCCGATAAGCTGTCAAACAGTGCCTTAAATATACATGAGAAACCTCATCAAAGGCTTTGGCCTGGTCCAAACTGACCAGATACCCCAAACTTTGATCTCCCTCACTGGTCCCATCTTGCGTCTCCAATAATTCCCTGATAAACAATAAAGCATCTGAAATACATCTTCCAAGAACAGAATAAAATTGATCCTTACAAATTAAATCTGGCATGACTAAAGATAGTCTGTTCCTCAGTAGTTTAGAAAATATTTTAAAATCCACATTCAACAATGTGAGAGGCCACCAATTATTAACCTCATCGCGGTCACCAGATTTATAAAGAAAAATTAGTAGACCTTCATACATTTGTGACGGAAAAAAGAAATCAACCAGAAAAAAAATTATACAATGATAATAAAGTAGTGGGCATTAGTTGCCACAAAATTTTGTATAACTCACATGGCATCCTATCTGACGCAGGTGATACATTTATCTTCATAGATAATATAACCCTCTCTAATTCTACCAAAGTGAATTTCCCAATCAATACCTTCTGCCAACTCGATGAAAGCTGTGGAAGGTTTGCTGCATGAAGCAAATGTGGCAAAAAAATAGAATCCTCAACTTGTTCCCCAAATTTATGCTCAATGTGGTCATTAAGGATTTTCATTATACTAGCATTGTCATAGACTTGTTCACTAGTAGAAGTATTTAAATATTCAAAACCACATTTTTCCATACGATCCTTACATGCCATAAAAGGGTTAACAAAATCAGTTTTCCCTTGCATACCAAAAGACTGCTCTTTATGTAGAGAAGAAAATCTGTCATACTGATATTCACTCATTAAACACTTAACCCTTGCTATATCATCAGTCAAACCACCCCCCCTTCTTCCTGTCAAGATAGCAATCAACACAAAAAAGATCTACACTCACTATATTACTTCAACTTTGTTTTAACTTGTGATTGACCCAAAGTCTGAAAATATCATATCAAACAACATTTAAAAATCTTCCCACCATTCAGCAGTATTGTCATATAGGTTTACTGTCATAAGTTTATCCTGAATTATAATCTTTAAATCAGTCTCAGTGTCTGATAATGTTAAAAGACAAGAAGTAAGCCACCATATCCCCAGTCCCCTCTTTTGTCTGGGAGGGTTCTCAATACTAACTCCTATCAGAGAATGATTGGATGTTCCCACCGGAATATTAATTACTTTGTGAATCAATAAAGATTTATGTACAAAAATAAAATATTTTCTGGAATTTAGAAGCCCCTTTGAAAATGTCGATCTTGCCTTTAGACCATCTTTAATGTGTGCATCAATCAAACTTGCTTGGGTAAGAACTGACTTTTAAAATACTTTATCACAAATACTGTTTCCCAGACTTAGTTCTCTGATGAAAGTTAATACTAAAATCCCCACAAAAAAAAAATCTGATGGCTACTGTACAAATATGGTTGAATTTTTTTTTAACAAAGCGATTCTTAACACCTTAATCTGGGGACCATAAAGAGACACAAGCCTACACTGTAAGTCATGGAGAACTACATCAAACAACAAAAGTCTGCCAGGGTCAATATCTACCAATCTTAAAACATGAACATCGGATGTCAAAAAACAAATCCCAATCCCACTACAAGTGTCTTCTCCCATAGACCAATAGGAATGACCCCACAGCCAGTCTTTTGTTGCCTGGGCTACATCACTCAACATATGTAACCTAGTGTCCTGCAGCAAATATACATCATAATTTAAATGGGACAAAGCTCCAAAAGTCACAAGATGTTTAACTGAAGACTTTATACTGTTAACATTCAAACTTGCAATATGTATGGAAGATGGTTCAGGAAGGGGGGTTTATAATCTTTCCACTAGATCCAGTAATTCATTTTTTTGTTTCTAGAACCTGAGACTTTCTCAGGGGTAATTGCACACCAGGCATTTGAACAACAGTTCTTTCCTGACTAACCTCCATGTCAGGCAAAGGACTATCTTGTTCCACTTGATCTCCCCAAGAGGAAAGAAGGGTAACTCTGTTAGTTAATGGCAAAGGAGATAAAGGCAAACTCTGTAGCTCAGAACCCTCCACTCCCTCTAACCCAGAAGGTAAATGAATGCTTTCCTGTTCCTGCACACCTGACAACTGAGTCAAATTATCAGCGTGAGGTATGGGAAGATGTTCTTGATGTTGTGGACCTGATGAGGAAGAAGGCAAGAAACCTCTAGTGGGAAACCAAGTAGGGTCACAAAAGGGGTTTCTCGTTCACTAACACCAACCACATCCTGAGATGGGAAAGTAATATCCATATTCTCAGCCAGAGCAATACTAGCCTCTAATGAGGGCACAACCATTGGGGGCCTTGAAGCAACCCTCTCACCTCCCATACCCCTTCCCCTACCTCTACATTGGCACCTACCTCACTCTAAGCTTTCAGGCTTAAATCCTGGGGAAGTAAAGGGCTTTCTGGCTTGATACAAAAAATACTGTTGGTCAGAGGAGGCATCAGAATCATGGATAGCCCATGGGCAATCAGCATATGAATGACCTTCATCCCCACACAGATGGCAAACAGAGCAAGCGACACAGTGGGCCACAGTATGACCTAACATCCCACACTGAAAGCATTTAACCTGGTCACAGTAATTATTCAAATGCTGTAAAGATCCACACCTATAACAGCTCTTAGGCAGACCTACATAAAAAAAAACAATTCCCCTATCTTGACCCAAAAAAAATGAACTGGGGAGATGCAGAACTCCCTTCTCTGTATGGTTCAATTGTACCCGTACTATCCACCCCCCAGTCCAAAAATCATTTTCAGCTCTAATGGGTTTAGGATGATCATACACATCCTAAACATATTAGCCAGCCAGAATATAATTTTAGCCACATTAACACTTTCATTGTGAAAAAGGACAGTCACTGTTTTAATAGTTGGCTTGGTAATAGGGATTGCCAAGAAGTCCCTCCAAACCTCAGAATCCTTGACCTCATAGTACTTTCTCCAAAACTTATCCAAATGACTTCATAGTTGCAAAACTAATGTCATAGGTGTGATCTCCAGGGGGGATGAATAAAGGCATACACTTTGGAAGGTGAAAATCCCAAAGAATCCACCAAAAGGGTTTTCCCAACCCAAACCCTGTCAGGGACCACTGGAGCCTTATCCCTATAATGAAGTCTAACCAAGAACTGGCATTTAGCCACCTCTGCTGGCTTACAAAACAAGCTGGCATAAGTTTGAGGCCCAGAATCTGATTTAGTAGGGGAATCCCCACCTGTCTATTTCTCACCAGTATTACTCTCCATAGAAATGACAACTGGTACTGACTGGGCAACAGTAGGCTCACCTTCACAGAGTAGTCCTTCAGAAGGCAAAATAGTGGGCTGAAAATCCAAATTAGAGCAAGAAAGAACAGAATCATCATGCTCCAGAGCTCACTCAATCATGCCAAGCTGAACACCCAAATCTCCAACCTTCCCTTGGAGATGCACAGTCACATTGGGACCCGGCTCAGGTAGCTCACCGATAGGAGGATCAGTAATGAGGGAAACCATCTTGATAGCTGCAGCACCAGTCTCAAACAGACTACTGGAAGCAGAGGAGCCAAGCAAAGGGATTTGTGGATCAGGAATCCAGCGACCCGCCTCCCAGAGCCATCCTGCCTGCTGTAAAGCCGCTCCAGGAGACCAGTCCAGTAGGGAACAGTCATTTCCTGATACATTAACAAGAAGAGGGACCTCTTCTATAGCTAAAGTCTGAACTTCTGCAGAAGGAGAAGATGGTTTAACCAAAGGCAGTCTCTTACTTGCATCCTGAGTAGGACTAGCCATAGAGCATTTCCTTTTATTGCGTTCTGCTTCCAATTTCTGTCGACAGGTTTAGAAATCTTGTTCAGCCATATTTATCAAATCCAATAACAGTGATTTTTTTTCTTGTCCAGCTTACATTGTAACAGCTGCTCTGCAAGCATCTCATCTTTCACCACCATTGTAGTAACAGTCAATTCCAAAGCCAATCCTTGGTCACAGCCTAAATCGGGCTGACCTTCTCTTTCAGAAATAGAAGACTCCACCAACAGCTCTGGTGCACAAAATACACATCCATTCTCCTCCACAACCTCTTTTGAACTGAGGTCCTCCATCACTGCAGACAGACGGACAGCGCCACCTGCCTACAGAGTAGGGGAATTTCCCCGGTGTTCTGGCCAAATTTCTCCCATTCATTAAAAATACCACCAACAGCTTAATCTGGTTCAATTTCAGTTTCTTGCAACTTGTATCCCCCTCCCCCCAGTAGCCCCTGAACAAGGAACTTCTAGGCCTAGTGGGCTTACCAGGTGAACAAAAGCCAATAAATAAATAAATAAATAAAATGTGGGAAAAATAACTAACTCCAAAATCTTTTTTCATATGAGGGAATTTTGTTTTGTACCAAATGAAAGACCCATATGAAAAAGGATTGCTTTATATGAAAAAAGAATTAGGGGAAAAAACTAAGTCCAAAATTTGTTTTCATATGAAGGAATTTTGTTTGTAGCAAATAACAGACCCATATGAAAAATGATTCCTTTATATGAAAAAGGAATTTGAGAAAAAAACTAAGTCTAAAATCTTTTTTTATATGAAGGCATCCATTTTTTATGAACAAAACAAACATACAAAAAAAGGATCCCCCTCATACAAAAAAAAAATCTAAAAAAAATTAAGTTCAAAATATTTTTACATATGAGGGAATCCTTTTTGTGTGAACAAAAAAGCATATGAAAAAGTATCCCTTCATATGAAAAAAGAATTTGGACTTTTTTTTTAATCCTTTTTTTCATATGACAGGATCCTTTTTCATATGCTTTTTTTTTCTTTCATATGAAAAAGGATGCCCTTATACAAAAAAAGAATTGGGAAAAACTAAGTCCAGATTCTTTTTTCATATGAAGGGATCCCTTTACGTATGCACTGATTCCTTTTTTGTATGGCCATACGAAAAAAAGAAAATCAGCTCATGAAAAAGTATCTTTAAATGTGTAAAAAAGACATTTCTGAATCATTTATCCACAAACTAAGTACAGAATCCACCTACAAGGATCCCAGTGAGTAAGATTTATCTGTTGGTGTGTGTGCAGGATGTAATTTTTATGAGTTTTGAAACATTTGAACAAAATGGAAACAAAATGGCAGCCATATGAAAAATGATTTTTTTTTGGTGCTGAAAAAGGATGACCCTCATATGAGAAAGGATCCTTTTTCATATGGATGAAATTATTTTGTCATTCCAAATAACTATCCAAAAGACCATACTGCTCAGTATTGAAATTTTAAAATGTAGTAACTTTGAAGCAAGTTAATATTTTTTCACCAAACCAGTGAAAGACAACAATGTGGCCCAAACCCTTTCTACCATGAAAATGTGAAGGCAAAATAACAAACTGTCTGGGTGCTAGACAATGACAGGAACAAACTCAAATATTTTCACCTTTTTCGCTATCTGCTTCATGGAATCCACACATCTGATTGGAACGGAACTTGGCATGTTAAGAGATCTACCCCCCCCCCCCAAAGACTGTGCATGCAAAACTTTGTGCAAATCTGTTGAATGGTTATGAAGCTATTAAAGTGCAAAGTTTGAGGTTTAACATTGAAATCCCTACTCAGCCCTAACTTTAGTGGTGTTACCATGCCAATATAATAATACACTTGGGCATCATTTCCCAGTGTTTCTGAAAAGTTATTCTTAATGCTGCAATGTTGAGGACAACTTTTCACAGGTGCTGCTGATTAACTTTCTTTGTCATTCTTAACTTCAAACACTAATCAACAGCACCTACAAGTGGGAGTGCAATGCTCATCACAAGCACCTGTGAGCAGAATCTACTCATGGTCTGCAGAAAACCTAGGTATTCCCTCAAGTCTGAATATGAATAACTCATCTAGATGTTTTCTGGATGTGAACCAGGGCCATTCACCTCAATAGCAACTAAAACACATGGAGTACTTCAGCAGCCACAGCCCAATTAAAAGAAGCACAGTCACTGTGTGGTGCAGAACATGTCAAAAGAAAATGGTGATCACATTATATTAGAAATAATAAAATCACTCCAGAATGTGAAGAGCAAGCTGTTTCTCACATCTCATAGTGGCAGTTTCATCAAAAATCACTTGAGATTTTCTCTCATGCTTTATTACATCGCTGTCCCTCCTCTACATGAAAACTTGTTCTTCACACTCAGGAAAATTATATTCTATGAAATCTGCATTTGCAGAGATAAGGGCCACTATGACCTTATTGTATCCTGCAATGCTTTGGGTGGTATATAATGGAAATTCCAACACTTTTACAGACCCAGATACAGCACACACTTTTGTTGAATCAAGATTAGCCAGAATGGTGGATAAAAAGCCACAGTATGACACTATGGGAAGATAACCATGGCTTCTAGCTCAGTTTGAAGTTTTCTCAGTATTCCAGCCAATTACATTATTCCCCATATTTTTATTTAACCAGGTATAGTATACTAAGCTGAAAGCTTTTTTACAGGAGCAACCTGGGAGCACAAGGAGGTTAAGTGACTTGCTCAGGGTCACACAGTATGCAAGTGGAAGCTGTGGGATTCAAACCCACGTCTGGTCTGCTGGATGTCACCAAATTTGCAGCTCAGAGCCTTAGACCACTGCGCTATACTGCCTCCATAGAAACTAGAATGCTCAGTTTTCCTGTATAAGCTAGGCAAGTCTATGGGAACCAGTTCCCTACAGACACCCCCATCTCCCTGTAAAAAAATATAGGAATCCCTTTCTTTTGAGACAGTATATGCTGCAATCACACCTAATGCAACATGAGCTGGTGAAGGCATTTTGCATTTTGAGAAATGGTTCACGTTAAACTGTAGAAGGTAAATAACAATGCAACCTTTTGGTCATTAGAAAGCTAGGGGTGTGTGAATACTTTTTACCTGAATATTCAGCCAACATTTATTATTTTGTTCCCGGATATTCAGATATTTGTTATTTGGTATTCGGCCAGGAAAGGTGCTTTCTAAAGAATTCTTATGGAAGCCCTTAAATGGCACCATTAAGACCTCTTTGAACATAGCATTCCATAAACACCTGAAAAACATCTCAATGACCAACTCAGAGCTGTCACCAATGTAAGACAAGGTAGTCAACGTACCTCACATCTCCTTATAGTTATTCTGTATTGGAATTTGGCATTGGGAAAGATGACTTTGTAAAGAATACTTTAACAGCTGTTTACGCGACACCAATGAACCATCTTCCAACAACCTGGTGTTCCAACACCTCAAACAGAACTTAAAAAGCAACACGAAGCTGCCAGTAATCAAACACAAGTTACAATATCTGGTCTCTTGTATCATTTGCTAGCTAGCTACTATTCAGCCAAGAAATTTGTCAGACTAATTTAAGCATTTAATACACCATTTATCCATCATCTAAGAAGACATTTTTCTATAAACACATTGACACATCAGTAACCTCCACAGAGCTGTCAATAATGTAAAGCAATTAAGGTACTTTGGTTAGAGTGTCCTTGACCCACCAACACACACAGATTAGAGACTACTGAGTGCAGTAAGTGGCCAACCGTTGTAATGCAATTTTATGATGTTATGTTAACAGAATGTGTCTCTTCTTTGACTGTACTACTACCCTTTATGTTGCATCCCCCTTTTACATTATGCCATTATTCCATCAGTACTGCACTCTTCTATTTCTAAATGTTATCTGCTGCACAATCTGTGCCATTAAATGTGAGCATATCTGATGCAACCGTTCCTATTTTGATTTTGAATATTGCTTCAACACATCAAGGTCCAGCTCCGTCCTTCTTCCTTTGTTTTCAACTACCACTGGCTCCTTTGTTTAAAAATTCAAGTTTAAGACTTCTCTTCACCACTTATTTTTCAAAGGGGACTTTCAAAAATTCTTTTGTGGTACCAGTCTATGCAGTTCTTTCTTTCATGATTGTAAGATAAGTGAAGTCCATTCTCATTCCAATCTAGGTAAGTGCATGAATTGCTGATGATGTGAGACCAGTAGCCTCTAAGTTCAATGTAAGGAAAGGAATAGAAGTGTCAATGTCCATAGTTCCATGCATTTGTTGCCTGATGCCCAGTAGGTATGTAGAAAGTAGACATAGTACTTAAGTAATTATTTAATTGTTGTTGACTGTTGTTCACATTAATAATCTTTATTCTTATGTCACATATTAATCCTCATTCATGGATATGCAATCCACTTTTCCTCTTATATGAAAAAATGTCCTGCATTAACAAGATCCAAGCTGGAACTATGCAGTGACAGTATTTAATCACCCTGGTGATAAAATACCTGAACAGACAAGACAAATCTGAAACAAAAAATGGTCAGAGATCACCTTCATTACACTTATGGTGCCCCCACATATACTGACGCAGCATCGAAACCCCAATGCTGAAGACCACCACAGTGACAGGATTTGGCCAAAATCTGCCTGTCACTGTGATGGTCTCCGCATAGCCAGGGAATTGCCTCACAGAGTGTTTCACCCCCCCACCGTCCAGCTCTGACTGGAGACAGGAGGCATCCCTGACACTGCATCACCGACACTCGGCAATGTGGCCATCACTGTCGTGGATGTCTCCATAGCGGCTGCTGCTGCGGTATGGTAAGCCCCCATAAAAAAAACAATACTTTACTTACCTTTGCTGAAAGGGCACACTGTGTTTCTCAAAGATCAGAAACATCAGGGTCTGGTTGCATCATCCAATTTAGTAATTATTTGTGATTCACTGTTATCCACACAAACAATTTTTCCTCTTATTAAGTCGTGTATTAATCTTTTTTGGCATATGTAATCCATTTTTCCTGTCATATGAAAAAATGGAGTACAAAACCCAATGCGCCACAGCACAACATTAATGAATGCATGCACAAGTGCAGGGGCAGAACCAAGAATAATGTGCACAGTTCAATATTCAACAGCAGGTGACGTGCGCAATAGCAGAGCAAGCGGAAGTTGTGTGATACCAGATATGAGCGAATATAAAAGGGAGCAAGTGAGGGGAGAATGATTGTGCTACAGAGGAGCCATAGTCGGGGACTGTGAAGACAGAGCAGCAGGGAGCCACGCAAAGAAGCAGGGGCAGGTGTGGCCAAGAGGTGGACGGGGGCCACTGGAGGTGTGTGCGAGTGAGTGTGTGTGTGAGTGAGTGAGTGTGAGTGTGCATGTGTGCGTGAGGGTCTAAGCATGCCACAGAGGAAGGAGAGCAGTGGGGTAGAGGCAGGGCACACAGTGGTGAAGTGCCAGAGGTGCACCCAGTGCAGGGGGAGTACCAGCAGCACACAGCCAGGGGAGAACCAGAGAGACAGCCACCTGGGGGGATGCCAACTAGGGACATGACCAGTGCCACCTTCCAGATGGAGGCAGTAATGAGGGGTGTGGGGAGGCAGACAGCAGGGAGGCTTGGCCATGGAAGGGCCCATTGGCGGTATGCCCAGAACAGGCTGTACCATGCCACGTCAGCTTTGAGCTGTACAGTGACATTGAGATCTTGGACCAGTACCGACTGAACTGGGCTATTCTGAGGTGGCTCTGTGAGCTGTGCAGTGAGGAGATGTAGGCACCCACATGACACAGCCGTGCACTGTCTGTGGAGAAAGAGATCACAGCCGTCATGTGCCTGCTTGCCACGGGCACCTTCCAGAGATCAACAGGGGACATGACAGGCATTACCCAGTCGGCCGCATCATGCCTACTCACACAATTCCTCAGCACACTGCTGCCATATGCTGTGGAGTACATCCATTTCCTCAGCACACAGGCGGAGCACACAGCAAACATGCAGGAGTTCCACAGGGTAGCATGGTTGCCTGGCATGCTTGGGGCCATAGACTGCACCCATGTTGGAATCCACATGCCACCTGACCTGGAGGGGATGACATGCATTAACTGCAAGGGATACCCAAATGTCAACTACCAGGCAGTGTGCGATGCCAGGGGGTGCATAATCAATGTCTGTACTACGCACCCTGGGGAGCACACAATGTCTTCATCTGCACCAGTCTGCACTGTGCCATAGGTTCGAGAGTGGGGACATCCCCACTGGCCATCTGGTAGGTGAATATGCAGTGCACGCCGGAAGATGGGTGCAGATGGGGGGTGTAGGGCATGGGCAGGGGTGCCATGGGGAACGGCCTAGAAGGCCAGTGGCACAGTGTCACAGACCACCATGCTAACGATACCCCTCTACACACAGGTGACAGTGGGTACAGCTGTGGCCCTGGCTGCTCACACCATACTGGCACACCTCGATCTCAGTGCAGCAATAGTACAATGAGGCACACGCCACAACACGGAATATCATCAAGTGGGTGTTCAGGCTGCTGAAGGCATGGTTCTGTTGCCTGCACACATCAGGCAGTGCCCTACAGTACAGCCCCTCAAAGGCCTGCTGGCTATTCCTGGCCTGCTATATCCTGCACAACATGGCCACCGACTGTGCGATAGCCATTGAGGTCAAGGAGGGGGACAGTGGTGGGGATGATGAGGATGCCTGTCCAGCTGATGTTGGGCAGCCACTGCCTGGGTGAAGGGATCCCCGGCTGGCCCGGATGGCCCTGCAGCACTGGGACACCATTGCAGAGGAGCACTTTGGACCACACAGGTAGGTCAACAGGGCCATGTGCAAGCAAGAGGGACAAGGGCACAGCTGACAGACAGGCAGGGGCAGACACCAGGGAAGGTCAGTGGCAGGGGTGTGAGAATGGGCAGGGGCCTGCACATAAAGGCAGGGAACAGCAGGACTACATGCAGCACGCACACACAGGCACACTCACCCCAACCCATGCACACCCACCCCCACAGGCCCCCCTCCACACAGGACCTAACACAACTACACCTAGTGGCTGGCACTGTGCATGCCTCAGACACTGAGCACCATTGCACAGTGGTGGACTGTGCTACGCTGGCATCATCATGCACACATCACAGTGGCCAGCAGCGGGAAGGGTATGCACAGGGACCGTGTGAGTGCAGGACAGGGCACCACACCCATGCATCATACACAGAACACCACAGTGCACACAGGGGAGCAGCAGACAGTGGTCATGGAGGGGGAAGGGTCAGTCATGCAGCACAGTAGCATGGCCACCACGGATGCATGGGTGGCCCCGCCAAGACCTGCCAGCCGTAAAAGACTGACCAGTGGCCTCATGGGGTGCCACTGATGATCCCCCAGGGGTGATGCTGCATGAACATGACCATGTCTGTGCAGGTGTCTGCAGGCCACCAAATAAGCCTGCACCAGGCATGCTTGGTATGCCCACAGCTGAACCCAGTGTCGACATATCAGGGGTTGCCGGATGCCGAGAATGGGGGGGGGGGACATTGCACTCTGTGGGGTGTGCAGCAGCCAGGCACACAGCCGGTCGACCAGTGTAGCCATGACAGTTGACGTCACAGTGGTGTACCTGTCAATGTCTGTGGTCACATCCACCCACTGTTGAGCCAACTCTGCCAGGAGCAGGGCATAGTCTCTGCTGAACCACTCCTCTGCCAGGCACAGCTCCGCACAGAGTGCATCCACTGCTACCACGAGCCACACCTGCTGATCCAGAGAAGCCTGGAGTAGATGGCTGTTGTCATCCAAGGGGTCATCTGCATGGCCAACATGCTGGCCCCTGTGTTGTTCCTGACAGTGCGGCACAGTGCCCCACGATGGTGGGCACTGCACAGTGGTGTCTTCCTGGGGTACATCCTCATGCGGTGCACTGCTGCCTCCCCTGCCCCCCTCCTCACGTCAACACAGTCCAGCTGTTGCTACTGCCCCTCCAGCTGCCAATCACCAGGCACCACCAGCGTTGCTGTCGTGATGCCACCAACCTCACTACCACATCCGCAAGCCAGTGCTGCCCCACTGGATGCTGCAGACATGGCCAGAACAAGGGCTGTTGGGCAGGCAACCATGCCAGCACTGCCCGAACAGCTGCCTTGGCAGATGCCATTCATGGGATCCCCCTGTGACCCACCAACATCACTGTCCGGGATGTGCATCATATCATCATCAGTACTGGAGTTGACCCCGATCTGTGTCTCAACACACAGGACACCATGACTGGTGTTACACTGTAACATAGTCAGGGCCTCATCAGCACCCGCAACACAGGCATCAGTCCGGACAACTGTGCAGGGCTGTAGGCAGTTGGTCCCTCAGACACCTGTGGAGGTGGATGGGCACTCCACTGGTTCCAGGGCTGCCCCCTTGGTGGACACACCCACCACCGCTCCCCCATGCAGATGCTCAGGAGTTGTAAAGGAACACAGTACTGTTAGTGGTTCTGCCTGGCCCTGGAGGCCCCCCGCCTCCCACACACTGCCAGCACCAGTCCTATCATGTAGTGATGGGCTGCCACCCATCTGGAAGCCTCCGCTTGGAACACCCTCAATGCACAATGCCACATGCTGCCAGCCACCTTCTCCTCCAGTGGCATCAGGCGAGGCACGTCCTGCTGGCCCCCACCAGTGGCTGCATGTGCTGCCCAGATGGCAGCCACCTTGTCCTTTATCCTCCTCCTGTACTTGCCAACCTTCTTCTTACATTCCTACACAGAACACTGGTGGCTGCCATTCAGGTTGATCACACTTGCAACCTCACCCCATACCACCATACAGGCCTGTGGTGTGCCCCTCTGTCCACTGAGCAGTGGCTCCCTGTCAAGGTAGACCTTGAACAGGGCATTTGATTCCGGCCTGGTGAAGTTGGGCCTCTGCTTCCACACCCTCCCCTGCTCCTCATCCTCCTCACATTAGGTCATGTTTGTGCCTAGGGAGATGGACAGGTGTTACCATGGACTATTCAGTCCCATACATCCCTCCCAGACCACTGTCCCATGTCTCCACAGCATGGCACCTACTTCCAAAGGTTGCAATACTGATCCATGGCATGTGCATTTCCATGTCGCTTTTATAGCACAACACATGCAAATTAGGGCATGCACAACTGTAATGGGGTGCAAATCCCGTGGATGGGCTGTGGAATGGCTCATGAGCTGATTTGCATAACCTGGCTGAATATTGTGTGAATGAGCCTTGTGCAATGGTGTTGAGCATGCTGAAGTTGTGGTGCACCACTGTGATGTGTGCAATCGGCCCCACACCATGCATGTGCGCGGTGCTGACACGTACGCCAGCGGTGCAGCATTCGCACTCTGTGCAGGAGGCAGTACAGTGCACAGCCACTACTGTGCCTGTGGTGCTCATGTGCGGTATGTCTGAAGGGGAACACATGCCATGGTGTGCCGTGGGTGCCATGGCACCTCTGCGCAGTAGGCCACTGCATGTCATCACACACATGCACCTTACCGCACACCATACAAGGGCCTCCCAATAGTGCAGTGGCGCTCTGTGCATGGACAGATCCTTGACACTGCGGCTGCCCTTTTCCCTCTAGGCACCATGCAGCTGCATGGCTGCCCCCACATTGCGCAGCCCAGTGCCAGCACAATTGTGACTGAGAGCACAGTACCATGCTGCCTCAGCATGTGGGACATGCGCACTACCAGGTGCCATTTTGAGCTCAGCAGAGGCTGTATAATGCCATGCACCAGAGCCCCTGTGTGGAGTGCCATTGAGCTTGTGAACCTGGTGGCTCTTGTGGAGCCTCATGCAGGTGCCCTATTTGGGCAGGTGCCCCTCCTGAAGCCTCACACTGACGTGTGGCAGGAGGTCACCGAATGCCTTGAGGAGGCTACTGGGAGCAGTCGAACTGGGGAGCAGTGTTGACACTGCTACAGGGACATCTAGCAGCATGACCCGACTGCCTGGGGTGACTGCAGGTGTGTGCCCGGTGGGGAGCCATGCCATGGCCAAGTAAATGCTCTTTCACCTTCACTAGTCATATCTGACTGTCCTCGGGGCACTGAGTTCTGCAGACCATGTCGCCAGGGGGGCCAGCCCCTGTGTTGTTGGTTGTGAGGGTGCATCATGTCCACCCTGCACCACCGCAATGCAGACAGGCTGTGTGGGCACATGCACCAATGGGGGGGACTATGGGTCAGACGTGTACTGATGAGCCTCTCTCCATGTTTCCCCTAAGCCTGGAGGGCAGCTGTAGGGCCTGGATGGCCCAGGAACATTGTGGTCAGGACAGCACGAGAGGGGTGGCCATGCAGGTAGGGCACAGTGGTGGTGCTGGGGGTCAGCAGGGTCCTGCTGACTGGGATGCAGGTGAGTACCATGATTCCCTATACACCTGTGCATGGTGGGTTGCAGGGGTGGTGGTGAGGCATGGCCCCTCTTCCCATGATCCTACCAGCTGTGCACATCCTATGGTGCCCTCTGCACCATCCTGTGGGACTGCATGTGTGGGTGGGTGTCACAGGTAGGCTGTGGGTGCACTCAGAGCCTGGAGTTTGCATGGCTGCAGTGTCAAGGTAGGCAGATCATGTGAGCGCACTCACTGTGGGTGGTCGCATGCCATCCCAGGGGCGCAGGCCACTGATGCACACCATGCATGTTTGGTGGGCTGTGTTGGTCAGGCCAGTCACTCATACTGCTTCTGCTCCCTTGTACTAAGTGGACCATGCTGGTTGGCCATGGAGCAGACCCTCCAGGAGATCCTGCAGGTCACCTGGGCCACACTGGAGCTGCTGGAGAAGATGGACAGGGGTGACCATCTGTGGCTCCACAGGCACCACAGGGAGAAGAGAGAGGGCCGGGGACACCAGTAAGGCCTGCAGTGCATGACTACACTCCATCCCTCACCGGACTGTACCCCACACCCCCATGTCCCCCACCTTTGCCTTTCCCATTGTCCCCTGCCCTTTCCCCTCCCCCCTTGTAGCATCCTTGCACATCCCTTCACCCATTGTAAATATCTGTACATAGTTCTTGTTGCTGTTGTGTTGTTTATTAATATATACTTTTATTTCTATGTACATGGAGCCTTGCTGCATGGTGTGCATGGCTACTGTGGGGTGATGCTGGCTTGGCCCTGGGTGTGTCTGGTAGGGCTCCTCCACTGGTGTGGGTGGGGGCCATGGGCTCTGTCTGGGGAATGTATGGTGTGCCCTGTACACTGTTTGCATGTGTGCAGCAGGATGGGGTGCATGTGCCATATCCCAGCCACCCCTGTCGGTGTGTGCCTGCCTGTGCGGCTGTGACCATTGCTGCTACACTGCCACCATGCATGACTGTGGTACGCAGGGTCATGCTGACCCCACCAGCACATTCTTGGCTGCTGGCGTGCCTTCAGGGTCAGTCCATACCTGATACCTTCCAGGCACAGTGCCCTTGCAGCTGGCATGCTGACCACTGGACTATTGCATGTTTGTCCCTGTTGCCACTGTGGGTGGTGCTATTGTCTGCCCCCTCCATGCAGTCCATGGTGGCTGGGGCGGTGCCTGTGGCTGTCACATGTGGTCCTGCTGCATGCGGGCAATGACCGGGTCACAGGCCCCTGCACCTGCCATCAGGGTGGCCAGGCTCATGGGGTGACTGACTCACGGCAGGCTCACAGGCACCATGTTAGTGGGCAGGCTGCAGGTACACAGCACCATGGGCTCTATGATGACAGTGTTTGTTGCACTGCTTTGTGTGGCTGTTTGCCGGGGTACCCATGGGACTGGGATGGGGAGGCATTGTGTGTGCCCTGTGTTGCCTCTTCTGTGGCGCATGCCTCCATGCACCACAGGTGGGTGCTGCGGTATCTGGTGGGGCTGGTGCTGCGATGGGGTGTGTGCATGGGTGGTGGACTGTGCTCAGGTCCTGTGTTTGGAGTGCCTTCCTGCTGGTGGCGGCATCCAGGGTGGTCCTTCTCACATGTGGGGTCCCTCGGGTACTGGTGCCAGGTCACCTACCTTGCTGTGCCTCTTTAGGGGCCATACTGGAGGGCCTTGTGTGGGTTGTGGTGGCATCAGTGGATGGTGTCACCACATGTGGTGGATGGTCATGGTGAGGATGTGGTACATGTGCATTGCACCCCAGGGCAACTGGATGCCTTGGCACAGAGGTGGAGGAATGCCTTCAGTGCCATGCACTGTTTGGTCATGCTTCTGGGCTATGTGTCTCAGGTTCACCATACTGGGGGCGGTCGGCATTGGTGTGGTGCCATGGCATGGGTGGGGCCAGGCCATCCTTGCATTCCAGTCTCAGTTGGCTGGGGGATGGTGCAGGGGCACCTTGCCCAGTGGGTGGGATATGCTTGTTCACATCTGCTGTTGGTTCAGCGCTGGGGTTCATGGACCGGTGGACTGTCCTGCACCCATCTGGTTGTGCAGCTCATGGGGGCCTTGCCCTGGTGGGAGGGGGATGGGGGATGGGGGTTGGTCTCTCTGTCCTGGTGCATGATCCTCAGTGCATGGCGCATCCATGGCTGCTGTTCAGCTGCTTCCTGTCTTTGTCTTTGCACATCCCTAGGGGGGCTATTGCACATCAACCCTGCTCCATTGCGCATCCCTCGTTGTGCTATGGTGCATCATGCACAATATTCAGCCGTATTATGCAGGCATACCTTGTCCTGCGCATAGTTTGAATATCGCACCCATTGTGCTATAGCACACTTGACTTGCGCCTGCTCCCTCTATTGCGCATCTTTTTGGTGCAGTCTGAATATCTCACCCACTGTGTTATTCAAAGGCAAAGAAACATCCAGATCTGGTTTCAGTGGCCATCCTTAATAATCAGAATTTGCCCTCATAAGTAAGTGTTCACTGGGAATGTTAAATGGTAGTGCTACTGGTCTGGACAAAAGTGCATCAACAACATCAGCAGCAGCAGCAGCAACAGCAGCTTGTTGAAGATGTTTACTTGAAACACTTGGAGGCTGGAGGTGCCAGAGTGGTAGCAGGCATATTTCAGGAGTGGAAGCATTCTGAGACTGGAAGCTGGTGTTACTGCAGTAGTAACTGGTATATTTCAAGAGTGGAACATTTGGAAACTGGAGTCTGGTGATGTTACACGTTTCAAATGTAGTAAGCAGACAATGGACTGGAATGCAGGCAAAACCAGTAGAGGGTAGTGGATAAGCAGCAACACCTGTCTCACGGGCAGTGTAGTGGCAACAGCAGCTAGAAAGCTTCTACCATGATGGGAGGAATGGGGCACCACCAGTCCAGGGGAGAAGAGAAGTACAAACACTACTCGGGGGGGGGGTAGGTGCATAGTGTCAACAGCAGTCACTGAGTGCTGGTGGTGAGCATCATTGGTCCAAACAGAATCACAGGCATATTATAAACTTTGTAAACAAAATAGTACTTAATGTCATTGCAGGGAATGGAGAAAAAGGGCAGCCACCCACAGATTTGTAGTAGTTACTATGCATTCTAATTCTGTCGGCAGCCTAAGAGTTAAAATGTATCAGCAAATGATAACATGAGGTGCTTCACAGAACAATGATGGATACAGCATGGACTGGGTACACACTACAGTACACAAATAATGGATCCAGTAAAATCAACAGGACTATTGTGTTTTAAGAGTAGCCATATTGGTGTCAGTGTGGCTCAGTTGGTAGCACATCCGCCTCTGGACCAGAAGGTCGTAGGTTCTCGTCCCACACTGGGATTGGACTTTCACCTAAAAATCGCTGGCATCGGAGTGCAGTATTGGGGGGTGCAGTACTGCTGGGGTGTGCTGTTCTTTGGATGAGACGTTAAGCCGAGGTCCCTTCTGCCCATCATGGTGGTGTCCAGGTGGAAGTAAAAGAACCCAGGGCACTCTTCACAAAGAGCAGGGAGCAGTCCCAGTGTGCTGACCAACATTCCCCTTCCCATAAACTGGTTCATGTAATTATCCAGGCTGTGTGTGGGTGATGATGTGTGATATGGCCACCACCACACATTCAGTCACTTCACTACCAGTCTAGCATTGCTTGTAAAGCACTTTGGGATACTGTGTATAAAAAGCACTATATAAATGCTGATTCTTCTTCTTCCACCCAAGTTGAGGTAGGTTTAGTTTCATAAAAACTAATTGCTCCACATGTGATGGGTCCAATGATGATTGGTGAGGTTCCACCATATCCCCATCATGCTGAACATTTATTCAGATGGAACATTGGTAGTGGGGGCTACAGATAGATTTAAGGACCAACTGGGAAAAGTGAGGTGATAATTTAAGCCTTTTGATCCAGTTCTCCACTGGATTGATGGAGATTGACTCCAGCACTTCAACAAAATAGCAGTTCAGCATATTGGTATCTGAGAGTGGCTGCTGTTCTGTCCTTTCCCATTGTTCAGCCTGTGGGGACAAACTAAGCTTGGTCCAATAATCACTGTCCACCTGAGATGTTTCAGGACTGGCTTCGGTTTGTGACTGTCACTGGCTCAGCACTAGGGTTAACCCACAAATGCAGAAGCTCAGTTTGTAGTATAGCTGCTGCATAAACTCAGTAACCCTGTGTGAGGGCATTATAAGGTGTAGTATCTCACACTTGAACCAAGGGTCCAACATAGTATCAACAATGTACTATTTATTGCCACACAGATCCAAGAAGCAAATGTCCAGGTTTGTGGCGAGGTGTTACGCAAGGGCTGCCACTGTGTGTAGGTTTTGGTCTAGATCTTTTGCAGTATGTTCAGTAAACCTGCTCATTGCTTTTTTCAGAAACTGCACAGATGAAATAACCTGACTCAGCCATACTGACTCAGCGATAAGGTCACTAGTGTTACTTTCAAATGGGGCTAACACCTTTACCAAACCCTCAGCCACAGGCAAGTCATGGTGTCTAAGGCCTCCCCCATGTCACTTTCTATGCTTAGCTCATGAAATGCATGCTTCTGCTCCCGGAGGCTTTGGAAGATGAAATATGTGGAGCTCCACTTGGTCTGTATGTCCAGAATGAGACAATGCTGAGGCACAACCTGCTCTTGCAGCTCATGCAAATGGTTTGTGGCTTTCACAGTGTGCTGGAAGTGGCCACATATATTTCTGGTGACATTGTTTTCTCTGCCTCCACTGTTTGCCAACGCTTTTGCCATGACCAAATTCAGTGTGTGAGTGAAGCAGTGTATCCCCTAACAATTTCCATCTCTTAATGCCTTCAGTATAGTTGTGACATGCCTGTGATCACAAACCCTACCAGCAAATTTCTGCCCTCAGTCCATGAGCTTAGCATCTTAAGTTTATACTTAGGTAATAGGACAGAAGAAGGCTTCAAGCCCATTTATAACTGCCCCCTACGTCTCAGTGGATATAGCCAGGTAGACTGCCATTATTGATGTACTGTAATATTTTTGAAATTTACCAGTTCATCTAGTTTACTTTTAAAGGTAGTAAATATCTTGGAATACTCAATAGCATGAGGTAACATATTCCACAATCTGATTGATCGAGTTACAAAAGCATATTTCCTAATATCCCTTTTGGGAATTTTTTCAACCAGTTGCAGTTTGTCACCTCTTAAATCATAATTAGAGATTTTGGGCCAGATATTCAAAACTTTGCTCCAGGGTTGAATTAGCACTGCCTGGCAGGCAAATTTAGCCCGGAGCACAAAGCAAGCTATATTCAAAAGAAATAGCTCGGTGCTAATCCTGCTGAATATAGCAGTCTAAGGAAGCCGGGCAAACCAGTCTGGGATTGCAGGGCAAAAATAGCTCGGGAATAAGACAGCACTGAATATTGCAACAGGGAAGTGCAAATTGCAACTACAGCTCATTAGACTCTGTAGCAAGCCAGTGTTGCAGGTGGAGAACATTGTGTGTGACTGCACAGGCCCAGATATTCAAACTGCACCTAGAAAATGTATGTGGAAGGCTTAAGGGCTAACAAAAGATGCTCCAGAGATTAAATATAATCTTTACTTTTTATTTGCAGGAATCAGACGAACACTTCTTCGTAGAATAACAAAAATAAATCGAAGTGTACATTTAAACAAAATAAATTGCCAGAAAATTCAAGCAGGAATAAATATTAAGGCAGTAGAAAATCCTACTATTACCTCTGAGGTGCTCACACTTCAGCACCCAATTCCCATCTGACCTCATATTCAGAATCTCAGGCATATAAAGGGTGTAAAAGGCTAGGATTGGTCCTGGCAACACTCAATCAACAGAAGATTCTCTATTTTCGCAAAGTATTTCTTTATATACCTTGATTTCATCTCACATTATCCCCAAATTAATATAATAGACAGTCTGCTACATATTTCAACAGAAGGACACATTTTAATAAAGTTTGGACCCTGCTTTGGAATGCCAACAGGAACCGCCCCATCTCTCCTGTATAATAGAATGATGAAAGAGGCTGGCCGGCTCTTAGAAAAACAGTAGAGATGCAGGTAGCTGCGGCATTTCAAAGCACAGAAGCACACCATGATATAACTCGAAAATAACATTTCCTAAATACAGGCACCCTGCAAGTTCCCGAATTGAGGTATGCACATGTCCTACATTCATTTGATAGTATATGAAAGTGGCTGCCCAGTTTGAGTTTGTTTAATTATTGGAAACGGAAGAAACAGTGGCACAAATGTAGTCACATTCATGAAGGAACAGCGGTCGGGAAAATGTAAATGGCTAGCGAGTAAAAAGACATTATTTCCTTCTTATGTATGCGCCATTTACTCTCCAGAGATCTTCTAGTGAATTTCAGGAAAAAGGGGACTCTTGTGCTTTGAGAGCCTACATGCCATTCTTTTACTGTACTGAGAGTACTGCGAATGGCTCAATCGTGCTTCCAGTAACACGCTCATTCAATAGTCGAGAAACTGATACATTCAGTGCTTCTGTCTTCAATAAGAATACTTATTTTGTGACCTAGTATGGATACTCTATTATCTGTACATCGTTCTTTAAATGCATTCCTAATACAGGGCGGGGGGAAGATTGTCTATTAATACATGAACTTTGAACATGAACTAACCTTTTATAAGTATCTTGGAATGGTTTAAACTGCATACAGGTTCTCTTTTCACCCCTCTTAACATAAACATATGGTCTAATTTAGGATAGTGGGTAATAGATGGCCAGTCTATTCACCACTATACATTCAGACTTACAAGACAAAACAGAAGGACAGCATTCACTCCACAGGACAACATAAAATTTAACAACAAAATATAGTTGGGGGGGTTAAGGCCCCTTCCACATACTCCCCCCACTTTTGATCCAAACCCTACTGCTTGTCATAGGGGTTCTTCAAACATCGCAAGAAGGGAGTGGAACCACAGCCCTCCCTCTCCATGGTTCCACCCCGGGGTCCCTCATATTTATTCTCTCTAACAAGTAACTGGAAGATTAGTATCCTCCATATCTTTTGTCTTTATTACCCTGGGGTTTGTGTCAATGGGATCATCCATACCATATCTGGATAGGAAATCTGCATTTCCATCTTCTACCCCCTTTCGATGTTTTATTGAAAATCGATATGGCTGTAGTGAAAGGTACCACCTCATAATTCATGGATTTTAATCTTTCATATGTTGTAGCCAGCATAATGGATTATGGTCCGTCCAAATTTCAAATTCAACACTCCATAAATAAAAATGTAAAGCTTCAATAGCCCACTTAATAGCTAAACATTCTTTCTCAATAGTAGCATATTTAATCTCTCGTTCGTGTAACTTACGACTAATATACATAACCGGGTGTTCTTCACCATCAATGTTTTGTGTCACTATTGCACCAATACCCCGATTAGAGGCATCAGTCTGTAGTATGAAAGGATAAGAAAAGTTGGGGATATGGAGTACTGGTGAAGAGCACAGTTGAGTCTTTATGGAACAAAAAGCTTCTTCACATTTAGGATTCCATATTACCTTATCTGGCTGTCATTTTTTTTAAGTCAGTTAGCGGTCCGGTTATAGTTGAAAAAGCTGGGATAAAATGTCTATAGTATCCAGCCAGGCCAAAAAAAGCTTGAACATCTTTTTTAGTTCTTGGTCTTGGGCATGAGGCTATCGCATCAATTTTAGTTATTTCTGGCTTTATACACCCTCGCCCAATCAGGAAACCTAAATATTTAGTTTCTTGCATTCCCATGGTGCACTTTCCAGGATTTATGGTAAGACCTGAGTTGGAAATAGCCATAAGAACTTTTGATAAATGTTGTAGGTGATCTTCCCAGGTAGGACTAAATATCACCACGTCATCAAGGTGAGCTGCACTATATGTAGCATGAGGGGCTAGGATCTTATCCATAACTCTTTGGAAGGTGGCAGGGGCACCATGTAGTCCAAAGTGCATCAGATTAAATTGAAAAAGTCCAATGGGTGTACTGAAGGCTGTTTTGTCTTTGGCTTCATTATCTAAAGGTATTTGCCAATATCCCTTTGTAAGGTCAATGGTTGAAAAATACTGTGAATTATCAAGATGATCTAGTATATCATCTATACGGGGCATGGGATAACTATCAAATTTAGAAATGGCATTTAGGCGTCTGAAATCTAAACATAGATGTACTCCCCCTTCTTTCTTCTGTACAACCACTAAAGGAAAGCTCCACTCACTGTGAGAGGGTTCTATAATTCTCATTTCCTGCATTTTCCTTAGTTCTTGAATCACAGCCTCCCTTACCTTTTCGGGCAGACAATAAGGTTTTTGACGAATCGGACTATTATGGGATAGTATAATGTTATGTTTTTCCCCTTCAATTCTTCCTGGTGTTCCTCTAAAAGTTTTTTCATGTAATTGTATTATGGTTAATAATTCAGTAGTCTGCTGAGGTGTTAAATCAGGGTTTATATTAATTTCTTTGATGTCCCCTTCCATTTCCAGTCTTTGATATGCAATGTCTAGCTCACGACTTCCGGTTTTAGGGTAAACATAACTGTGCAGGTTGAGTACCCTCACTACCCAAGGTTTTAAAAAATTAACATGGTAAATACATTTTTTATTGGTTTTATCATGCATGTATATTTCATACGTGACAGGCCCCAGTCTCCGAATTACTTTATAAGGGCCCTGCCACTTCATTAATAACTTATTTTCAGATGATGGTAGAAGTAATAGTACTATGTCTCCCTCGGACAATTCCTTAACCCTTGTGCCTTGATCATACAATTTCTTTTGTATGGCTTGTTGTTTTTGATTATTTGCATGGGCTTGCTAAGTATACTTCTTTATCCTATCTCTTAAATGCTGTAAATATTCAAGGGAGCATTTCTTCTGTGTACCCTTACTATCCTTCCACCATTCTTTTACAATATCTAAAGGTCCTCTCAGATTTCTCCCATACAATAGTTCAAATGGGGAGAAACCAGTAGAGGCTTGGCACCTCTCGGTGGGTGAACATTAAATAAGGCAGGTATAGGTCCCATTGTCTACCTTCATCTTGTACGAATTTCTGAATAATTTTTTTCATGGTTTGATTGAAGCGCTCCACCAGCCCGTCAGTTTGTGGATGGTACGGAGTAGTTCAGATTGCTGCAATACCTAAGGTCTGGTAGAGATGCTTCAAAACTTGAGAGCAGAAATTCGTACCCCTGTCGGTTAGTATTTCTTGAGGAATGCCTACTCTACTGAAGATTTTCCCTAATTCTTCAGCAATTCTAGAGGCGGTGATAGTTCGGAGAGGTACTGCCTCTGGATATTTGGTGGCATAATCACATACCACCAGAATATACTGGTTACCTTTTGTGCTTTTCTGGACTGGACCCACTATATCCATTGCAATTCTTTGGAATGGGGTACAAAATAAAGGCATAGGTTGCATTGGCACTTTATCTTTCTTTACCACTTTTGCCATTTGTAGACATTCTGGACAGCTCCTACAATAATCTGCAACTTGCTCATGTATTCCAGGCCAGAAATATCTAGTTAATAGTCTACTCAGAGTACGATCCCTCCCTAAATGTCCGGCCATCAGAATATCATGAGCAAGTTTCAGCAGCAATGTATGATATTTCTCAGGAACCAGTAATTGTTCAACCCTTTCTTGTGTTCTAGGATTATCACACAATCTATACATCAACCCATTTCTCCAGTTATATTCCTTTTCAACTCCTGGAGTTTTCTCCTGGTAGGTGAAAAGTAATTTTAAGGACTCGTCATCCCTTTGTAATTCTGCAAAACTGTCCTTTGCCCTTTTGTTATATTCCACACTGTTTTATTTTCAAAATCAGTCTGATGTTTAATAGTCCACTCTTTCTTATCTTTTCACCTTTGTCTTCTGTTTTTTCTGTCTTTCCCATGTTCACCAAAGATGTCCTTATCAAAAGGAAAATGTTGTTTTAAAGTATACTGTGCTGGAGTTTTCTGAGATCTAGTTACCATGGCACTTAAATAATTAGACATCAGGGTCTAGAAGGAAGGGCAGTCATGTCCGATAACCACTGGAATGGGGAGGATAGGTACCACACCTACTTGCATGGTCTGTGTCTGACCCTGTATTCTTAATTCTATGTTCGTTAGAGGATAACAATGTGTGTCCCCATGAATACATGTCACTTTAGTAGTTGGACTATTCAAAGCAGAGGGTATACTTAATAATTGGGGATGTATCAGGGTTTGCTTACTCCCCGAGTCTAGCAGTCCGGTAACCGTATGCTGCCCTATTTGTACTGGTATCATAAATTGTCCCCAATTAGCCAAGGCAAGGTGTATTTGTTCACTTTTTCATTTAGGACAAAATCTGGCTATGTGTCCTTTAGTTTTACATTCATGACACACAATGTCTGGGTTATTCCCCTTTCCTGTTCTGCTGGTGCTATGTGCAGTGACACTAGTAGCATTTCCCCCAGTGGTACTATGAGGTTTTATTGAATGTCCCTGCAGCTGTGATAGTGAGTGGTAGCCTCTCTGTCTCTGAGGTCAGGCAGCAATATAGTCTTCAGCCAACCATATAGCAGTATCTGAGACCTCTGGCCACTGCTCCTTTACCCATAGTTGAACATCGGGGGTAAGGACCCACACAAATTGTTCTAGCACTATTGTTTCAATAATTTGGTCTACAGTCCGGGTAGTAGGTTGCAACCATTTGACACGTAGATCTTTAAGTTGAGGAAAAGTGTCCTGTGGATTATCAACAGTAGTGTATCGAAATGATCTAAATCTCTGTCTATAAGTCTCGGTATTGATATCATACCTCTTTTATAAGGCTTGTTTGACTCGTTCACAGTTCTTAATGTCCACCATCTCCACTCGACTATAGGCAATCTGTGCCTTCCTGGTTAAATAGGGCGCTAGCAAATTACCCACTGGTCTCTGGGCCAATTACAGGCCGTTGCTACCCTTTCAAAAGTTAACAGATACGCCTCACTATCATCACTGTCAGACAACTTAGCCAGTTTGATGTCTTTCTGTCCACCTCTAGGGACGGCTGGAGGCCCTCCAGTCCCCATTGATTGGAAGGCTTGTAGTGTCTCATTCCATCTAGCCTCGTACTCCCTTCGATCCCGGTCTCTCTGTCTCTTCATTTCTAATTGTCGGGAACAGAGCCATCTCAACAAATCTTGTGGTTCCTCGGGAAGGCATTCTTCTTCTCCACCTCCGCTCGCTTGGGCCAACCCTTCTTCCTTTAGGTCCGCCATCTGGTGTGTGAGTGGAACCTTTCTTCTGGTCACAGGCTCTATACTGGGGAGTAAAGGTACCTGATATTTGGCTGTCACTGCTCTGGTCTGTATTCTCCACTCAGACTGTCGTTCCATCTGCTCAACATCCTCTGGATCCTGGAACATCAGAAATCCAATGGCCTTGGTACAGGTCCTCCAGCTGGTCAACCCCAACTAGCCTTTATCCCACTTCTGACACCAATTGTGGAAGGCTTAAGGGTTAACAAAGGATGCTCCAGAGATGAAATATACTCTTTACTTTTTATTTGCAGGAATCAGACAAACACTTCTTCATAGAATAACAAAAATAAATCAAACTGTACATTTAAACAAAATAAATTGCCAGAAAATTCAAGCAGGAATAAATATTAAGGCAGTAGAAAATCCTACTATTACCTCTGAGGTGCTCACACTTCAGCACTCAATTCCCACCTGACCTCATATTCAGAATCTCTGGCATATAAAGGGTGTAAAAGGCCAGGATTGGTCCTGGCAACACTCAATCAACAGAAGATTCTCTATTTTCGCAAAGTATTTCTATATATACCTTGATTTCATCTCACATTATCCCCAAATTAATATAATAGACAGTCTGCTACATATTTCAACAGAAGGACACATTTTAATAAAGTTTGGACCCTGCTTTGGAACGCATGACAGGAACACGCTCCATCTCTCTGTATAGTAGAATGATGAAAGAGGCCGCTGGCTCTTAGAAAACAGAAGAGTGTAGATAGCTCAGCGTTCCAAAGCACAAAAGCACACCATGATATAACTCGAAAATAACATTTCCTAAATACAGGCACCCTGCAAGTTCCCGAATTGAGGTATGCACATGTCCTACATTCATTTGCTAGTATATGAAAGTGGCTGCCCAGTTCGAGTTTGTTTAATTATTGGAAACGGGCGAAACAGCGGCATGAATGTACGCACATTCATGAAGAAACAGCGGTCAGGAAAATGTAAATGGCTAGCGAGTAAAAAGATGTTATTCCCTTCTTATATATGCGCCATTTACTCTCCAGAGATCTTCTAGCAAATTTCAGGAAAAAGGGGACTCTAGCGCTTTGAGAGCCTACATGCCATTCTTTTACTGTACTGAGAGTACCTCGAATGGCTCAATCGTGCTTCCAGTAACACGCTCATTCAATAGTCGAGAAACTGATACACTCAATGCTTCTGTCTTCAATAAGAATACCTAATTTGTGACCTAGTACGGATACTCTATTATCTGTACATCGTTCTTTAAATGCATTCCTAATACGGGGGGGGGGGGTTGTCTATTAATACATGAACTTTGAACATGAACTAACCTTTTATAAGTATCTTGGAACAGTTTAAACTGTATACAGGTTCTCTTTTCACCCCTCTTAACATAAACATATGGTCTACTTTAGGATAGTGGGTAATAGATGGCCAGTCTATTCACCACTATACATTCAGACATACAAGACAAAACAGAAGGACAGCATTCACTCCACAGGACAACATAAAATTTAACAACAAAATATAGCTGGGGGGTTTAATGCCCCTTCCACAGTGCACAACAGCAGGAGCAAGTCCATTGTGCCCATGCGCAAGAGGCACGATATTCAAAAACTACGCTGGCCAAGATGCGCCTACAGCCAACGACTGAATATCACACCACCTGTGCCTTAGCGTAATTAGGGAGGTGAAGCTGAGCATATCCGATGCACCATAGCGCAACAAGGGATGTTCAGCTGAGCAGTCAAGATGTGCCATAGTACAACCAGGGACACCCCCAGCAGCACAGCAGCAATGCAACAGCACAACCAGGGATGTAGGGGCCCAACACCCATGCCACAGATGGGCAGAGGAACACACAGCAGAACAGACATCATCCCCCCACACCCCATGCACTGCACAACTGGGGGAGGGCTGGAATAACCACTGGCCCATGGAGACCAGCAACCAACCCACAGCTGGGCTATGGTGCCCCATCACACTCCCTGGCAAGCTGTGACCGGAGCACAAGGAAGGCCGACCACCCTGTGCCACACCATCCCACTAATGCAGAGCACACCCTGCACCATGACCCCCAGACACCCTGCCCAAGAGCAGCGCCACCAGTGCAGGATACCCCATGCATGCCACCACCCCCACTGTGATAATGCAACCCTGTGCACCACAGAACCATGCAAGGCAGCCCCACCATGAACACCCATCAGCGGGTGGCAGCACACAGCGATGCAACGACTGCATACACAGTGCCACCATGCACATCCCTCCCGAGGTACAGCTGAGAGACTGACCATGCATCAGCACACGAGGTACCCCACATGTGACAGGGCATGCCCCGGACCCCACAACCAGTGGTACAGCACCCTGCGCACCCTCCCAAGGACACACCCAACCCAGCACTGGCCACAACAGCCAGCGCAGACACCCACAGTGGTGCATGGAAGCATGCACCACACAGGATGCAACACAGTGCATGGACAAACAGCCACCCATACTCAAGGGCACACCAACACAGGGACACAGTAGCAGGGCAACCAAGCCCCCAGCGTGTGGCCATGGAAACTGTGTACACACAGCCAGCACTCCTCCATGGCACAGGAGTGCCAGCCACCCTGCGCAGTCACTGTGGAGCTGTACGCCACCAGCATTTGCCCGGAGCACAAGTCACAGACAGTGGTGCACATCCCCTGCAGCACATACAAGCCATAGCATGGAGGTGGGACAACAACAGCGGAGGACACAGTGTCACCCAAGGCAGACATGCACCACACCAGTGACAGGAGGCAACCCGGCATTGTGACAGGTACAGTGGCTGTCCTGCATGGACAGCCACCACTGACATACCAGCGGACCATGCAGGTCACAGACATGCAAGAGTGTCAGCTGCACAGGCCATGGACAGGTTGACAGGTGTGCCATGGACACAGATCATGCACCGTGGACCACTGCACACAGTCATCCAGTGCACAGGGAACAACACACACACCACAGACAGTGACTGATAGCTACTCCCACACCATAGTCACCTCCCCATGGACACACACACACGCACATGTCTGCACCACCCCTGACACCATGCACACCACTGCAGCTGAGCACCTATAGCCCACTGCAAAACAGAGACTACCACATTAAGTATATCAAAGCAAATGTATTGTACAAAACACACAAAACTATTTACAGATACATACAAAAGGTTGTGGGGAGGGCCACAAACAAGGTGGGGGTGGGTAAGGGGCAGGGGTGAACAAATGGTAGAGGGAAGGAGGGGTGTGAGGCTGGGTCCAGGGGATAGGGGAAATCAGGGGCAGTAGAATGCTCATCGGGAGCCCCGCTTCCTGCTCTGGCTGCTCCTCCCACCATGCCACTGTCTGACTCCCACACGGTCAATCCTCTCTAAAATTTCAAGGAAGGCCCTGGCCACCTGCAGTGTCTCCTGCAGCTTTCTTCTGATGGCTTGCAACTGCCATCCACCTAGGACAAGGGAACAGAGTCAATAGGTGTGAATGCACAGCCCCAAGCAGCCGACCCACTGTGCATGGAATACGGCCATGGGACATGCCTCTGTGATGGTGTATGACCACCCACAGTGATCGCATCCACAAGACCTGCCCACCCAGGTGCACACAGCCATGTGGACCACTGCACACACCCACCAGCCAAGTCCTGCACAGCACCACCATGGCTGTTCAGTGACATGGCTATGTGGTGAAAAGGCAGTGGCACAGCCAGGTACCTGGTGCATGCATGGACTACCATTGATACACTCCCAGACATGCAGTGCCACTGGACAGTGCTGACTGTAACAAGTTGCTTGCATGGCAGTGGTGTCAATGGATGGTGACCATGCTCGGCTGCTCGCCCTATTACTCAGCATGCAATAGTAATCATGGATGTAAGGCGCTCACCATCATCAGGCTGGTCCCTCTGCCTCTGTGGACCTTCGCCCCTCCTGGACTGACAGTCCTCCTGCTGGCACCTCCTCTCCCACGCCAGCCATCGCTCGTCTGGGCCTGAGGTGCAAACATGGAGAAAGGAACATCAGTACAATCCTGTAGCAAAGTCCCCCTGCCCCCATGTGTGTGCAATCCCACACAGCTAAACCCACTCACCCCACACCCTGATAACACCACCGCAGCCAACACCGGGCGGTCCCCCCCATGTTCCAGATACATGCAACCGTGATACCCATATGGAAGATAAAAGTGTATGGATGTTGCACCTACCTGGCCGTGGCACCGTGACCCTCCTGGCATGTGCCCACAGGTGGGCAAGCAGGTCCGGGTCCCTCCGTCTCAGGTTCCCATATCTGTGGCGGCACTGCTCCACTGTCTGCCCCATTCCTGTGGCCTCCTTCAGGGCGTTGGCCACCTCCTGCCACACCTGAGTCCTGGACCTGTCCAGGGGTGCCTCACCAAACAATGGGCCAACAAGTGGCTCCACAATGGCAACCAAGTTTGCCATTTCTACCTGGCTCCACTGGACAGCCTCCTCCGCGCCATCTCTATTGCTCGGTAGAATCAAATGGCGCCTGAAGCATGGTTCCTGCCACTTGCAGATGCTGCAACATAGCGCTGTTGGCTCCTCATCGCATGTCAATCTAACAGCGATAGTGGTGCACCCATGCCTGACGCATGGTGCCTAGGGGGCAAAGGTTGGGCACAGGGTCATAGGTCTCTGGCGCATGGACAACCACAGCACGATTGGAACCCAATGCGTCTAGCGTGATTGGGTGCCTGTGTTCCACCTCCTGTAGTGGCATACCGCGCTGTTGCCCCAGTGTGCCTATGACGCCCCAGTGCCACAGCGCCATATGGTGAACAGCGCCGTAGTGCCACTGGCACAAAGGTGGCCATGCCCTGCATTGCCTCCCGTGCACAGCACTGCAGCAGCGCAGCAGGCGCCTGCATCATCAACCTGGGCATGCACAGTTAGATGTGTACTGCACATATCACAGAACTGCGCCCTTGGCTCAGCATGTTCAACACAATTGTGCAAAGTGCAAAAGAGCGATATTCAGCCGTCATATGCAAATCAGCTAATCAGCCATTCAATGGCGCAGTCACTACATTTGCATCCACTTAAAGATGTGCCTCACCTCATTTGCATGGGTTGCGCTATAAAAGTGCGACATTGGGCTGCACTGGCCATAGTTGGTTACTGCAGTCTATTGGTGAGTTGCATGCTGTTTGGGAGTGTGGACTGTGGATTTTGGGACATGCATGGGACTGCACAGTCACAGGTAACACCTGTCATTCTCACAGGCTGAATCATGACTGAGCAAGTTGTGGAGGAAGAGGAACAGAGTTGTGGGAGGAGGAGTAGCCCAAATTTCACAAAGGCCGAGACAGATGCCCTGTTCAAGGCCTACCTAGACTAGGAACCGCTTCTTAGCGGATGCCAGGGAACAACACAGGCCCATGCTGCTGCATGGGAGGAGGTGGTGCGTGCTGTAAACCTGCATGGCAGCCACCAGAGCTCCATGCAGGAGTGCAAGAAGAAGATGGGCACAGACAGGAGGAGGATTATGGAGAAGGTGGCTGCCATCAGGGTAGCACGATCTGCGACAGGTGGGGACAGCCGAGGTGCTATGCCTGACCCCACAGGAGGAGAGGGTTGCTGGCAGCATGCAGTGTTGTGCCATTGAGGGTGTTCTGGGTGGTGGATTCCAGATGGGTGGTAGCCCATCGCTTCATGGTAGGTCATGGTCTGTCTATTGGTGGGGACAGGGTAGGTCACTTGCAGTAACGTGACTTTGTTTTCCCTTACAGCTCCTGAGCATCTGCATGGGTCAGCAGTGGTGGGCCTCTCCACCGAGGCCAGTCAGATGGAGATGGAGGAGGGCCCATCCACCTCCACAGGAATACGTGGCTCAGTGTGACAGTGGGCCCGCCTGGATGTCCAGACTGATGTTGTTTGAGCAGGTGTGGAGGAGGACCTGCCCATGTCCCTGCATGCCAGCGTCCACAGATGCCAGCATGCTGGGTCTCGGGCTGGTGCCGGGTCAGTCACCGATGATGATGCCGCTAATGTCATGGGTAGTGACACGTATGTGCCACAGGATGGCCACACAGCGGGAAACATCACGACCATGGCTGTGGGTGGTGCCACTGTGGAGGCCTGTGTGTCATCACAGTCCCAGCCTGTGCCTGTCAGCACTGGTGGGGCAGCACTGGTGTGTGTACAGGACAGTGGGACTGTTGTGGCCACTGTGGTGGCACCAGTGAGCCCTGGGGAGGGGCAGCATAAGCAGTCAGCCAATGGGCTTGGGGGTACAGTGTCAGGGGCGGCATCAGTGCACTGCCTGTGGACATGCCCAGGCCTGGTCCTGGTGTGCAGCGCCCACCCTCAAGGGGTGCTGAGCATCAGGGTCACACAGGGACAGCATGCTGATCAGGCAGATGACCTCTTGGATGAGCACACCCGCATACTGCAAGAATCATTCAATCAGCAGATGCGGGTTGTGACAGCAGTGGATGCACTGAGTGCAGCTCTGGAGTGGGCAGAGGAGTGTCGCAGCTGAGAAACCGCTCTGCTCCTGGCAGAGATGGACCAGATGCAGGAGGATGTGACCGCTGCCATTGACAGGCTGACACATAGAATCACAGCTGCCATGGCCACAGGGGGCACACAGTTATTTGCCCATGCAACACAGACACCATGCAGTGCAATGTCCACCCCCCATTCCCGGTGTCATGCGACACCATCCTTGTCGACACCGGGTTCAGCTGTGGGCTTCCCGAGAACGCCTGGCGCAGGCATGTTCAGTGTGCTGCAGACCCATGCACGAGCACGGTCTCATTCATGCAGTGGAAGCCCTGGGGGACCATCAGTGCCACCCCATGAGGCCAGTGGTCAGCCTGTTAGTGCTGGCAGGTCTCAGTGGGGCTTCCCACGCATCCGTGGCAGCCGGGGCACTGTGGCACATGACTGACCTGTCTCCCAACGTGGCTACTGTCTGATGCTGTCCTGTGTGCATTGTGTCATTCAGCGGGCAATGCACGGTTGGGTACCTGGCCCTGCACACAGACACACAGTCCATCTGCACACTCTCCTGGCTGCTGTCTGCAGTTGTGTGTGCATGGTGATGCCTGCATTGCTCTGTCCACTAATGTGCAATGGTGCCCAGCATCTGACACATGCACAATGACAGGCAGTGGGTGTGGTGGTCTGTGGACATGTGTGTGGCTAGGGGTGGTGTTCTGGGTCGGTGTGCCTCCTACCCTTTGTGCATGTCTGGTGAGTTGTGTGTATGTGTGTGTGTGTGTGTCTGTCCGCGTGCCATGTTAGACCTCACCCATCCTTGGTGGTGTGTGTGGTTCCATGCCCAGCCACTTCCCTTGATGGCATGCACCCCTGGTGTGTGTCCATGCATGTTTGTGGGTTGTGCCTTTGCCACTGGTGGTTGCAAATGGCCTCATAACTTACCTGGGTTGGCTGAAGTGCTCTTCCATGATGGTGTCCTGGTGCAGCTGTGCCAGCCACAGCAGTTGGGGGTCCCGTCGCCCAAGGGGGGGTTGCCCATCACCATTGTCACCGTTGCCCTCATCGTCCCCATTGCTGTCCCCCTCTTTGACCTGTATGGCTATCCCAAATTCATTGGCCATGTTGTGCAGGATGCAACAGGCCAGGAATAGCCCTCAGGCCTTTGAGAGGCTGTACTGTAGGGCACCACCGGGAGGTGTACAGGCAATGGAAACATGCCTTCAGCATCCTGAACACCCACTCAATGACATTACGTGTGGTGCAGTGTGCCTCATTGTGGCGTAGTTGTGATGGGGTCATGGGCCGCCGGTATGGTGTGAGCAGCCAGGGACAGTGTGGGCATCCACTGTCACCTGTGTGTAGAGGGTGGAGGCTAGTTTGGTGATCAGCATCACCCTGCCCCATGCCATGTAGGCCACTACCCATGTCACCTCTGATCATGCCCCTCCCAAGCCCTATGGTTGTCCATGTGGTTTGCATACTCACCCACTAGGTGGCCAGTGGGGATGGCCCCACTCTCAAATCTGTGGCACAGTGCTGACTGGTGCCAGATGAAGGCATTGTGTGCTCCCCCCAGGGTGCATGGCACTGACATTGATTATGTGCCACCTGGCATCACACACCACCTGGCAGTTGATGCTAGCATAGCCCTTGCAATTCATGTATGTGGCCCTCTCGGGGCCAGGTGGTGTGCGGATGGCCACATGGGTGCAGTCTATTGCCCCTAGCATGCCAGGCATATGTGCTCCCAGTGGAACTCCTGTATGTTCGCTGTGCGCTCCACCAGTGTGCTGGGGAAATGGATGTACTCCGCAGCATGTGGCAGCAGTGCGCTGAGGAATTGGGTGAGGTGGTGTGATGCGGCCGACTGGGTTATGCCTGTGGTGTCCCCTGTTGGTCTCTGGAAGGTACCCATGGTGAGCAAGCACATGAAAGCTGTCACTTTAGTCTTCACTGACAGAGCATGGCTCCATCGTGTGGGTGCCTGCATCACATCACTGCACAGCTCACAGAGCCACCTCAGAATTGCCCGATTCAGGCGGTACCAGCCCATGATCTCTGTATCACTATACAGCTCAAAGCTGGTGTGGGCTCGGTACTGCCTGTTTGGGGCATACAGCCGAGAGCCCTTCCACGGCCATGCCCCCCTGCTGCCCGCCTTCTCACCCCCCTCATTACTGCCTCCATCTGGATGGTGGCAGTGGCCATGTCCCTGGCTTGTGTTCACCCCCCGGCAGCTGTTTCTGTGTTCCCCCCGCTGTCCTGGCTGCTACTTCCCCTGCACCGGGAACACCTGACTGTGCTGGACTCACTACTGTGTGGCACTTCCCCCATCTGCACTGTGGCTCCCCACACCTTCCCCTGAGCCTGTGGGTTACAGGTGTCCTTTCACTGTCCTGCCCTGTGTGTGTGTGTGTGTGTTGCCTGTGTGGCTGGCTATAGTTCAGCAACTTTAGGCTTCCCTCTAGCATTCTTGCACCTCTCTCTTGTTCCTTTTTATTTTGGCTCATTTCTGCTATGGCGCAACTTCCACTTGCTCCCCTATTGCGCATGGCGCACGTTGTTGAATATCGCACTGTGCCATTTATGCATGGTTCCTCCCCCTTTAGTTGCACATACGTTCATTATCATTGCACTGTTGCTCAGCGTGATTTGGGGGGTGCAACTGCCTCCTGCTGAATATCGCAGAATGGTGCATTTTCAGACTTGCGCTGTCTCAATCCTATTGTGCATGGCACAACCCTTTTGAATATCTGGGCCAGATGTCTCACAGCTACTGCACACCTCTCAACCCCCTGCCTCATCAATCAGGGACAAGGCTTAAAAAATCAGGGACAAAGGTTTAAAATCAGGGACACATCTTAAAAATCGGTGCTATCCACTCAGGAAGCTGGTAGGATAAGTGATGTAGTGTAAAATGCATTTTCTAAGGAAGAACACAACTGTGACATTAATGTTTGATATTATTTTATGCATACAACCCCCACTGTTTGGTTATGGAAACACAAGTTTTAGGAGAGACAGAATAAAACATTGAGGTAAAATCAGGGACATCTGAAAATCAGGGACAGTTGAGAGATATGACTGCAAACAACAATGTAAGCCACACACTGCAGAACTGTGTTATGCTGAAGTGAGGTTTGCCTGGGGCTAACGTGATTGCACAGTGCTAACACATTAGCCCAATGCAAACTGGTTAACCCGGGGCAAACGGAAGCTATATTCAAAGCTCCCATGCAAATGAGCCTACTTAGGTAATCCATGGGCAAACAGGTACATTTGCATCTCATTAAGGGCAGATTAGCATACATTACCATGCAGTTTGCCTGGTGCTACTGCATGGAGCACAAAGCTCCCCCTTTTGGTCAGAATGGAAGTACAGGCTAGACGTTGCATGCCAAGGCATACCCACAGCATCCCCAGTTTGTCAGAATAGAAGTACAGGCAGAAAGCAGCAAGAACTGTGCCCAGGCACAGTCAGTGCATACATACAGTACTTCACAATCCCTTGCCTTCTGAATCAGTGACAAGGCTTAAACAAATCAGGGACAAAGGACCAATATCAGGGACACATCTTCAAAGTAAAGCTATCCATCCAGACAGCTGGTAGAATATGGGGCTTAGTGCAAAATGCAGTTTCTAAAGAAGAACAAGTCTGTAACTGTAATGCTTGATATTATTTTGTACTTACAATGTCCACTGTTTAACCACAGAAACACAACTGTGAGGAGGGACAGAGTTATATGTAGAGGCAAATTCAGGGACATCCCTGAAAATCAGGGACAGTTGAGAGGTATGCTCTCGACCCATTCACAATACAATTACCCTTAATGTCCCTGGTAGTCTAGTGGTCCCTTCACTCCTATGACTCGATCTGTTTTAATAAAATTAAATGTTATTTCTGAATTAGTCCCCACTTTCCGCACGACTCCTAACTGCTTTTATCAAATTAAATGTTATATCTCTCGGTAGTCTAGTGTAGCTCCTCACTCTCGCAATGTGTGTTCAGCACCACATGCAATGATTGCTCTCTGTAGTCCAGGTCACCTGTAGCAGTGATGCCCTCGCCATCTCAGCAACACTCCATGAACAGAGCCAGTGACTGCTCAGCTCATCACTACTGCCGCGACTGCTGACTGAGGTACGAATGAGCCGTCATTCGCACTCAGTCAGCAGCCAGCCGTGGTGGTGAGAGGGGAGCTTGAGGCCGTCGCCGCTCCATTCCCAGAGTATTGCTGGGCTAAGCAGGCATCACTGCTGGGTGGGGGGACCACTAGACTACCAGGGAACAGTCATTTTGTATGGTGCTTGGGGTCGGGATTTGTGCAGGGGGTGCGGGGACCACTAGACTACTAGGGAAATAACATTTAATTTTTATTACATTGGATCGGGAGTCGTGCAGGGGGGTGGGGTGACCACTAGACTACCAAGGAAATAACATTTAATTTTTATTACAACAGATCGGGAGTTGTGCAGGGGGCTGGTGGACCACTAGACTACTAGGGAAATAACATTTAATTTTTATTACAATGGATCGGGAGTCATGCAGGGGGGTGGGGGAACCACTAGACTACCAAGGAAATAACATTTTATTTTTATTAAAATGGATCTGGAGTTGTGCAGGGGGGTGGGAAGGGGGACTACTGGACTATCAGGGACTTTACTGTACTACCGCAGCTATGGGAGTCCACGATGTGGGGGGGGCACTGCCTCATTACCGCCAGATTTTGTACAATGGAATCTAGCACTGCGCTATAGGTTGTGCTAATGCCTGTAGCGCGGCGCTAGACCTTTGAATATGCCGCGCTACTGGCATTCATGGGTGGTCTCCTAATCCTACCCCTGCATACTATTATCTATTAGCGTCGGTGCTACCACACAGCATTGGCGCTAATAGAGCATTTGAATATTGCAGAATCACGCAAATCCAGCACTATTCCAGTGCAATGGTTTTGCGCTAGGCTCAATTGTTTGAATATCTGGCCCGTTGAATTCTAGGCCCATTTCTTTGAACACATTTCCATCCTGTACAATTTTAAATAAAAATAGGAAACCTCCTCTAGTTCTTCTGTCCCTCAAAGAAAAAAATCCTAAATCATGAAGTCTCTAACTGTATGGTTTATCCTTACCTTTAAGGATCAACTTAGTGTATCTGCTTTGAGTCTTTTTAATAGGATTAATATCTTTCAATAAGTACAGACTCCAGAACTGTCAGCAATAGTCTAAGTGGGAACATAAGTCCTATATAATAGTAATAAAACTGCCTCATATCTGCTAGAAAAAGTACATTTGACACAATTAACTAAACAATTTGTTTTTATGGCTAGTTGTTTGCAGTGATCACAGGTCTTAAGACTACTACTAAGTATACTTAAATCCCGATATTATTACCAGATCTGAGTTTAGTGGCATTGATGTAATATTCTTAAGAAGCATTTGATCTGCAAAAATGGATACCCTCACATCTGTCTATAGCAAGCTGCAAAAGGCTTATGTTAGCCCATTCATCTACATACTGAAGCCTTATACAATCCTGGACCTGAGTAACAACTTCACCTAATTTGGTATCATCTGCAAATTTCATTAAAGTTATTGTTATTTATTGCAAATCATGTATATAGACATTAAAAATTAGTGGACCTAGGACTGACCCCTGAGGGACACCACTGGTAACCCTAACTTCTCCCGATGTAAGCCCCATTATTCTGGCAATTTATTTATTTATTTAGTTTTTGTTGACCAGGTAAGTGCAGTAGACAAATCCTGCCTATTTTCAGGCACGACACTGGGGAGGGGGATACAGATGAATGCCAACTGACCTTGAACCAGATTAAGCTGTTGGTATTTTTAGTGAATGACGGAAATTTGGCCAGGACACTGGGGAAATTCCCTACTCTTTTCAACAGAGGGTGCTGTGTGGCTGACAGTCATTTGCTCAGTAGTGCTTGGAAACTCGAAGGAGATGGATGTGTGGGTGGCTGAGGAGTTGGTCTCCTCCTAGGCCCCCCTTTTGATGGAGACCGATGATCTTAGGACTTTGCCGGCTGAGGAGAGCATGGATACTGTAGCAAGACAGGATGGTGGTTTTAATGCTGACTTGCAAGGGGATTTGGAGTTGGGAGCCAAGGTGTTGCCTATAGCTGGTATGTCTGCAAAGCATGATACAGTGGCTGACCTACATGTCAAGCTTGATTTGGTGGAACACACTTATATGGAAACAAGGAAGTGGTTACAAGAGGAGCTGAGATGGCAGGAAGAAAACAGTGGAACACAGGAACCGGACGTACAGGTTGTGATGATGGAAACAGAGATATCCACAGCAGTTTCGAATGCAGCAGGGAATCTCCCCAAGAGTTTTCCTAATGAAGCACCTTCAGTTTCTCCGGTAAGCATTTTTGCTACTTCTGAAGGTGTTGTTGATGTGGGGCAGCTGATTCTGGGAGCGAGTGCATCTAGTGACTTGGCGGTTCCTCGTAGCACTGAGGCACCTGATACACATGACAAAGAGTTGCTTCCTTTACCGTTAGTGTGTCCTGCTTCCCAATCGATGTCTGCAGTGACTTTTACCATTGGTACCTCGTCTGGAGGTAAAAAAAAGTTTGTGAAGGATGGGATGGGGAAAGGTAGGAAACTGCATTCTCACTTGTCTGAAGTTCCCTTGCTGAATGTTCCTACTACCAACTCCCAGGACTTGGTAGCTAGCTCTGCTGACTGGGTTTCCACAGTCTTACAGGTGCAGGATGGGAGAAAAATAATGCAGGGGCAGGGTGGGATGCAAATCTGCAAAAAGAAGATTTTTCTGGTTCCTACCCAACCTCTTCCTATAGAGTTTCTGTCTCTAATTCTGATGACACTAGTGTTTCTTCACTACTACCAGGGCAGCAATCTCCTAAAGAGGGTTTATCAGTTCAGCAACAAGACGGGCCTCATCCTTTGTTGGAAGAGATTAGATTGCAAGAAACTGTTTCCTCAGTATCACCTGGGGAGGACATTGTGGATAATCCTGTCCCACTGTGTCAGGGCCTTATTCCTGCTACTCAAACAGATTTAGACCCCGTTGTGCAAACCCCTGCATCAGTATGGCATGATAAAGTGAGGGATTATTTGTTTCCATCTGAGAGAGGCTCTTCATCAGAACCAGCAGTTAGGCGAAATGCAGCTCGTATAAAATGTAGGGGTGATATTTCCACTGTTCCTGACAGGCATTTTGTTGGCCGGGCTTACTGAAGGACAGTATGAAGTACTATGCATACGAAATATATGACCTTATAAATGTGCTGGGGGACTCTTTATTCGATATTAGCTTCAAACACCCTGCAGGCCTAGAAAGGTTTTGGAAGCAGTATCGTCTTTTAAAGCTCTGTCCTTTATGGAGGCCTTTCTTGGCAATTCCCCTAACTAAACTCCTCACCAAAAAAATTGCTATTTTGCTCAGAAATGAAAGGGTGAATGTTGCTGACATAACTTATTGGTTGCAGCAGCACTGTTCTGTTAAAGGTTACCCAGAACCTATTTTAGATGATGAACAATTGTGGACTGGGGGCTGTAAGTATCAAGTAGTTTTGAAATTAGAAAATGGTCAGACTAAACATCTACCTAATTGTTTTTTCTTATGCCGGGACGGGGGGTGATCTTTTATCCAGTTCAGCCTCGGGCTTGTTTTAAATGTGGAGATATAGGGCACCTTAGTAATGTGTGTGATAAACAAAAGTGTGGCCTGTGTGGGGAGCTAGGTCATGTTGGGGCTCATTGTCAACAGCCATTACGATGTAATTTATGTGACAAACAAGGGCCTTCATTTCGTACATGTTCTTGGGCTTCCCATAATAATATTGATGTATCTGTCTGAGCTGAACAGGATGTATATGTTACCTCTGCACAGAAGGAAAAAATGCGAATGGTAGAATTATTACATTCTGTTACCGATAAGAGTCCCCTGCCTCAGAGAATCCCTAGGAAATCAGATAAATCTTGTGCACAGGAGAAGGGTATGGAGAAGGCTTTATTAGTGGAACAACCCATTGGGGAGGAAATAGGGCCTGATTTTGAACAAGAATCAGGGGTGGACAAGGAGAAGGAGGATCTCCCTCTTCAGACTGAAGAGAACAGGGGGAGAGAAGCCTTGGTTGACACAGATCATTGTGTACAGTTGGTGAAGGAAAAGAACTCCATGCCCCCCCCCCCGCACAACAAGAGGCAGTATTCCAAAGAGTGACCAGGTCAAAAGCAGACAAATGTCTTGTAGACTCTCAGGCAGTATCTAAAGAACCAGAAGGGATTACGGTCCAGAATTCATATGCTTTGTTATTTGAGCAGAGGGTAGATGAGGATGGCATTGATTCAGATATTTCTTCAGTTGCTTCCTCACAGGCAGATGTTGCTTTAGATATAGGTCCTCCTGATAAACCAAAAACAAGGAAGAGGAAAAAAAAGAAATGATTGTGATAAGCTGTGTTTGATATGTTACTTTTTCCCTTCCTTTTAAGGCATTTCCCATGAATACAGCTACTTCTCTGCTCACTGTAAATGTGAATAGTATAAAGTCTTTCGAGAAAAGACAACATACTTTTACAAGCCTTAGAGAAGGGGGAGGACAAATAATACTATTGCAAGATACTAGATTACATTCTTTAGTAGAAATGCATGCAGCACAGAAAGAATGGAGATGGGGTGTCTCCTACTGGTCATTATGAGAGGAACAATGTTCAGGATTAGGATTTCTTTCTTCAGAGATATCTGTTAAACTGCTACATATTTTTGATATCCAACCAGGGAGGGCTATGATAATAGATGTAGTCTTGGGGAATGTGGTATTTAGAATTATAAATATCTATGCTCCTCAGACTAATGCAGAACGGTCCTCTCTCTTTAGAGAAATTGAACCCTATTTACACACCTCCAAATTAGTGCTATGGGAAGGGGACTTTAATAGTGGTCTCTCAAATAGGGATTAGGGGAGGGCTACAAAGAACATTTATAGTGATTCAAACACTTTACTTGCAATCCTACATGATAATTTAAGAGATATTTATGATGTTTTAAATCAGGTACCTAAACATACTTTTTATAAGGGTCGTCTATCCACAAGAATAGATTTTTGGTTTGTGTCAGCTCATCTGACCTGTCAAGAAGTGGTTCTTGTACCCTTAGAAACATCAGAGCACCTAGTGTTTAAACTGTTTTTAGGAGAAAAGCAGAAGATAATGATAAGGAGGGTTTTTTGGAACATGAATATTGTAGTTTTGCAGGAAGTTTTGGTACAAGATTCAGTGAAGGATTTTTTTGCATTAAGGGCTGATAGTTGTTTTTTATACGATAGCCCCATAGATTGGGGGGAGGATACAAAAAGGGATTTGCAAAATTTATATAAGAATCTTACCAGGGAAAAAGCTAAGGATAAATATGTTCAATACTTACGGCTGAGAGCAAAATATGTGCAAGTCTTGACACAGGCAGAGGATACAACTAATAATGTTTTATTACAATTACAGAATCTTAAGGAACAGATGTGTAGGTATTTAAATAAGACTACTAAGAGGGCAGCCTGCCAACAAAAATATCAAACCAAGGGATCAAAGGAAGTAGTGAAACCATATGATTCCAGTATGCAGGGGGTTCAGAGGTTGGTCATGACTGCTTTAAAAGACAGACAGGGTACCTTAAGGACACATAATCAGGAGCATATGCTTATAGTTCAAAGTCATATTGCAGCCACTTTCCAGAAGGAGAATAAGGGGCAACAGGAAATGTTTTTTTGATAACTTAGAAGTTCCTAATTTAAATAATAAAGAGGTAGAGAGCTTGGTTACACCCATTACAGAACTGGAAATAAGAGAAGCTATTTCCAGACTGACTTCTAAGACTACCCTGGGGTATGATGGAATCCCAAATGATTTCTATAAATGTTTTTCTGATACTCTAGTTCCTTGACTGAAATTAATTTATCAAGCCATTTGGGAAGAAAACAGATTAGTTCTGAGTATGGAAATGGGGATCATGACTTTTTTATTAAAAAGAGAGACCCCAAGAAATTAAGAATTGGAGACCACTAACGTTGTTGAACTCAGATTATAAAATCCTGACCAAGATTCTAACTACTTGTTTGTCCAGAATTGCTCAGAAGCTAATTACCCCAGAGCAGACTTGTGCAATTCCTGGCAGGAATGTTGTTCAGAATTTGTCTTTCATTAGGGAAATTATAGAGCAAGGATTAGAGATGAAATTAGATGGTTATTTAATGTCTGTAGATCAAGAGACTGCATTTGATTCAGTGTGCCAAGAATATATTTGGATGGTATTGCACTATTATGGAATTCCTAAATCCTTTATGGAATTAATACAGGTATTATATACTGAGATTCAGGTTACTCCATTAGTGAATGGTCATCTGGGTATTCCAATATATTTAAAAAATGGGGTGAAACAGGGATGTCCGATGAGCCCCTTATTATATGTGTTTGGCTTAGATCCCTTGTTAAGGACTATTGAAATTAACCCAGAAATTAGGGCAATTATTAATCATGATGGATTTGTCTTTAACAAAGTTTCTGCTTATGCAGATGACTGTATATTTACAGTAGCTGTTGTGGAGTCTGGTACTCAAATTTTGGATACATTACAAAAAGTTTATGATACCACAGGTATTAAACTTAATATGGGGGAAAGTATAGTTTTGGTTTTAGGGGCAGTAGAGAGGGTGGCGGATTTTCCAATCTCTATGACTATGGATGAAGTTAAGATTTTGGGTTTGTTTTTTGGAACTAAGGATTCAGAAGGACACAACTGGAATGCAGTGTATGATAAGGCTAAGCTTAAAGTTATGTCTTGGTTGTCGTGGAAGATGACTAGAAAAAAACGTGTTTACTTACTGAGGGCATATATAGCTCCCATTTTGCTATATGTTTCACATGTGTTTCCACTTTCTTATCATATGCATACTAAAGTTATTGGTTTATTTTTTCATTTTTTGTGGGGCAGTAGGATGAATCCAGTCAAAAGACTATGCACCTATAGGGCATGGAAAGAGGGAGGTTTGAATATGATTCATCCGCTAGTACACTTATTTGGGAATTTCTTTTACAGTTCTATTCACCCATTACTGTTTGAAACAGAAGGGATGGGTCTAGTATGTAAGCAGTTGTGGGGTAGTCCTTTTTTGGAAGCTTAGGGCGGAGGCAAATGGCATCCTGTAGAGAAACTACTTCCGGGTTATGTGCAGACTACTTTGCGATACATCAGGACATGGAAAATAGAACTAAATGGTTTCTCGGAAAAGAAAAAAAGAATTTTTTTTACTTTTTTATTGATAGATGATATCAGGAGGATCCTGTTTTTCAGGTTGCTACAACAGTTAAAACAGGGTTACTGTTGGATTGTATGATAGAACCAAGCATGTCCCTTAAGATGCAAGACTTTATTTGGTTGAGTGGGCATCAGAAACTGCAGGTGAGGGGTAATCAGAAACATAAACAGCTTGAGGATAGAGGATGTGAGGAAAGTCTCTGTGATGGTAAAGTGGAAACTATGCAGCATCTGTTTTTTGAGTGCATACATGTTTTAGGTTTTTGGACATTATTGTCCAACTGGTGGGGAGAAAAAATGTTTCAATATATGACTTATGATGTTTTGGTTCTAGGTCAAATTCCTGTATCTTGGTAAAAATGGACAAAAAGCATTATTTATGTTCTTCTAGCCTGCATAAAGTGGTCCATTTGGCAGGTGAGATGTTTTAGGTTCCAACAAGATAAAGTGGTTACGCCACAAGATATTTTCTTTAATATACAGAAAGAACTTGATAAGATTTATGAATATGAAAATCATACATTGGGGCAGGTTGTGAATTCTATGCTATGAAAAAAATGTTGGATGGGTGGGTTGATATGCTATACTAACACATATTTTTTCTTTTTTTCTTTAGTTTGTGGAAAAAAACATGTTATACCGTCTCAGAAGGATAAGGTTCCTTTAGATTTTCTTTTCATGGTTTTTTTTGGTAATGGGATTTATTGTTTTTTCAAATAAAGTTTTCTGGAAGTTTGTTATGGAATACTACTTGTTACTTGTTCTACACAGAAAAATGTATTATGAAAGTTTGTTTTTGGATTATTGTTATTTCTCTTTATGATATTGTGCTTTTTTTAGATTTTGGTTTTTGAACTTTGAATAAAAATTTCCCCAACTCTTGCAGTGGGGGCGCAGCTGCTATGGAGGAAGGCGTTGCAACTGCTCATTCTGATGGTGTACCTGTGGGTGTGCAGGTCTACCAACCAACAGGTCCAGCTCAGGAGACCAACAATGTTGCTGAACCTACCAGTGTAATGGACATGGAATTACCCGTTTTTGTGACTGATCCAGTAAGTCCACCTTCAGGTCTCTTTTTTTCAGATGAAGCCTGGTTGTCTAACATTTTAAAGCAAAACAAAGCACTAAGGTTTGCAGAGCATGAATGAAAAACAAACTCATACCCTATTGCAATGGATTGTCCTGAATTGCAGTCTGACCAGCTAAATTCTGCTGATTTGTGAGCTGCTGCGTTGTTATTGAAAAAGCTACCTGACTACACCGATGAAACTACAGTTCCAACTGAGCATTCTACAACACCGTCTGCTGACGTAGATTCATCAAATGTAATCCTCCCGCATGAGTCAGAGCAGGTGGTAGAGTCTGTGACAGATGCTGTGCGACCTATGTTACCGAAAGAAATGCAACAAGATTTTGATGAAATTGTGGACACAGTGAGTACTTCCTCCCCTTTGCAGCACATGAATGCTTATGCAGCAGTTAAAGATCTTGGTTTACATAAAGGTAGAGCTGCTGACAGTTCTCCCACGATTCAACACGGGTGTTCCCTGACTTCTTTAGAACGCTCTCTTCTGTCTGCATGCTGGAAAAGAGGCGAGTTGGGGATTTGTGTTCCTGACCCCTCACATAGTCCAATTCCAGGCCAACCTCCGCCTCAGGAGGAATTGTTGATGGACGCAGCCCAGGAATCTTCTTTAAAAGGAACTGTAACCCCCTAAGGATTCCTTGGTTGGTTTGGATGTTAATTTTGGCAACAAGACAGTTTTGCCTCCTTTATCAATCCCTAATTCCTCCGAATCAGAGGACTCAGAGTGGCTACCTGCAGGTAGAGGGGACAGGCCACACCTGAACCTTGAATCTCCACAACCTAAGGAGAATTTTTTTGAGCATCCAAAATCTGAATGGGAGCATTTCTGACAAAAAGATCCTTTTTCTGGCTCCCCCCTTACAGAGACACAATGCTGTACATGTAGAGTATGTAGGGGGTCTGGAAATTGATTCTGATCATCTGTATGCTGGCAGACCTCTATTGAAATCATCATTAGGTTTCTTCTCTAATCAGATACATGCATTGATTAATGTTTCAGGGACTAAGGTGTTTGATGTTAGCGTTAATACTCCACAGGGTTAGACCATTTTTGGTTGAAGTATGATGCTTTAAAATATTCTGAACTTTGGATTCCATTTCGTGTTCTTCCCTTAACTAAACCTTCTATTAAGAATGTGACTACTTTTTAGAAATGAGTCTGTATCTGTCCATGATATCACCTATTGGATAGAAAAAAAATGTGATGTCATTGAGTCCCCACAATCTATTTTTGATGAAGAACATTTGTGGAATGGGGGCTGGAAATACAAGGTTCATCTAAGGAATAATAGTTTGAGGCCTGTACATCTACCAAATAGCCTGTTTTTTGGGAGTGAGAGAGGTCATTGTTTTTATCCAGGGCAACCTAGGATGTGTTTTAAATGTGGAGCTTCTACTCATTTAGGCTCTGCCTATGATTTAAAATATAATCTTTGTTTGGCCTTTGGACACTACAGTGTTGATTGTAAAGAAGAGATGTGGTGCAATTTGTGTATGGACCACGGTCATACCTATAGAACCTGTCCATGGGCCACTCACAATTGCATGGATCATGTTAGTCAAGATTTTATAATAACAGAAGCCCAAAAGAAGAATATGGCTAAACAAGGTGCCTCAGAACAAAGGCCACAATCGAGTACAACTAGGCCCGCTACCCCTCCCCCCACCTGAAGAAATTGTGGTAGAAGTAGCAGCAGGCCAACCTATGTCCAAAGAATCAGCAGCTCCTCCAGCTAGTTATGTTATACCATTAACATTTGAGACTGCTCAGGTGGAAACCATGATAATCGGTGACATGCCTCCCCCTCTAACTGTTAAAAGTATAGCAAAGAAGTGAGGTATTAAACAATCTAGGTCTCGGTCCAAGGTAGCTAAATCCAACATACCTGGAGATGAAGGAATACTTTTGAAAAATAGTTTTGAAGTATTGGCTAAAGGTATGCTGGACTTAGAACAGGTGGAGATTCGGAAGCTTCTTCTTTGGCCCCTCATACTTCAGAATCTGAAGGGGAACTGCAGGTGCAGGAAATTGATGAAGACAGGAAAACAAAATAGATGCCAGAATACAGAGGAGTTCTAGATTGAAGGAGCCTCCTTAAAATATTTCTCTCTTCCCTTTCCCAGTGCCTCATTCACTGCTTAGCATTGCTACGGTGAATGTCAATAGTATTAAGAATGCTAAGCGAAGGGTTGTTACTATGACAGCAATGAAAAATCTAAATTGTGATGTCTGTCTGTTACAAGATACTCAGCTGAATACAGATTTTTTAGTTAGGGCAGCACAAAAACTTTGGTGTTGGGGTCCTTCCATTTTTTCATTCGGTACATCTGTTTGTGATGGTCTCGGAGTTCTGTTTAGAGGAGATCGGTTTAAGATTTCTCAGTTGGTTGATATCTCACTAGAGATAGTGTTCCTGTTGGACTTTACATATAAAGGGGAGGGTTGGAGGCTGATTACCATTTATGCTCCATCTAACAAAAAAGATAGGGTAGATCTCTTTAATACGATCAAACCTTATTTACTTACTACAAAACACATTATTTGGGCAGGAGATTTTAATTGTGTAGTAGACAGGAAGGATAGAGGTGCAGTCACAAATAAGCTTTACTGTGATTCTAACTGTTTAAAGGGTATACTTGAGCAGTGTAATTTGCAAGACTCTTTTCGATTACTACATCCTCAGGGTGGGCACACTTACTGTAGAGGAACTCTGTCCACCAGGATAGATTTTTTATTCACACAGAAAAATATTTATATTCATAAAGCTGATATTATCCCATTGGAAACTACAGCCCATGTTATCCTTTCTGTGGTTTTGGGAAGCATAATAGGCCCCCAGTATGGTCGGCATTATTGGAAACTGAATACAGCCTTATTGAGGGAAGATAAAGTGATGTTATTGGTTACAGACCTTTTAAAAGCAAGGATGTCAGTGGCAGTGTTGCATGATGATATTAGTTTATGGTGGGAAGAAACTAAGCAGAAATTATGGTCCTTATTTCAGACCTTTTCTACACTTCATCATAATTCGGAATACCAAACATATCTTAAACTTTGTCAACAGCTACTTAAAGCATACACCATTATCAACGCAGATTTCAAATCTAAAAACTGCAATGGTGTCATTGAAATATTCTAGGGCAAAAGAAATGTTAAATGAACACAGAATTTGTTCATCCAGCAAAACTTGATTTGGAGATGCATTTAAAAGTTGTTCACAACATGCATCTGATAGATTTATGACTGCTGTTAAGAACACTGAGGGGATATTGGTCACTGATGGCCCAGATATCTTAAAAGAAGTTACAAAATATTTGACTGCTATGTATACTGCCCCATTTATTGAAGACAGGGAAATGGAGGACTTACTTTCCACTATTACAGTTCCTAATATAAAATAAGAATTTATTGGAGATCTTAGTAGGCCTCTCACTACAAAAGAAATCGAGGTAGTAATCAGAAATCTAAAGGGTCACACTGCTCCACGTATTGATGGTTTACCGTCTGAATTTTATAAGACGTTTGAGGATTTATTAAAAGAAGTTTTGATGGTTGTCTATAATTGGGTATTGAGTAATTTACGTGTGGACTTTCATTTTTGTATTGCTGTTCAAATTTTGTTTTTTAAACATGGAGATAGGTCTGATTTGAATAACTGGCAGTCACTTAGTCTACTGAATACTGATTATAAAATTTTCTTAAAAATTCTACACAATAAGTTAGTGAATATGGCCACAGCACTTATTTCAATGGCCCAAACTTGTTCAGTACCAAACTGTCTCATACATCATAATTTATAATTGATCAGGGAATTAGTGGAACAGGGTAAAGAGGGTAAGCTGCATGGATATATTATGTCATTAGATCAGGAGAAGACCTTTGACAGGGCACCTCATCAGTTTATTTCCAGAGCTCTGCTCCATTATGGGATTCCTCAGGTCTTTGTAAACTGGATAGGATTATTGTATTCAAATGCTCAGGTTATCCCATTAGTAAATAGAACGATGGGTTCATATGTATGTATCACACATGGAGTTAGGCAAGGGTGCCCGCTTAGCCCATTACTTTACATATTTTGTTTAGATCCATTATTGAGGCTTTTCCAACAAGATACATCTATTAGAGAAATTGCACCAGTCGAGGGAGGGATGGAGACATGTGTGATAGCATATGCAGATGATGTCTGTGTATTGGTAGCAGATCACATTTCAGCAATTCGAGTATTGGAGGAGATAGATAGATATTGTAGGCCAACAGGAGCAAAAATAAATAAAGAGAAGAGTATTATCTATGCCCTTAGTGGGACTGTAAACCTAAAGGAGACTTGGCAAGATATTAAAGTGTCTATAGACCCTTTCAAATTTTGGGGGGTTTGGTTTGGGAAGGGATATAATGGGTGTTTAAAATGGAATAAAAAATTAAATATTGCACAATCAAAAGTTGCAATTTGAAAAAAATGGCAACAATCGAAAAATAAAAAAGTGGCAGTGGTTAAAATTTTCCTTCTTACAATCTTTTTGTTTATAAGTGCCATTTATCCCCTGCCACAAGCCTATGAAGTAACTCTTCTTGGTTTGTTTCTTCAGTTAATTTGGGGAAACCATATGAATCCAATAAAAAAGGAAATATTATATTTAAGCAATATACCACAAGAGGGTGTTGGTGATGACAGGATTTACCCACGCCCTGGGGTGTTGTTTGGCCACGAGGTGAAGCCAGCCAGCCAAAACACCCCAGGACATGGGTAAATCCTGGTATCACCAACGTTCTTGAGTGGCATATTGCGATTATACAATGGATGTCTGTACATGTTGTGTGTGAAAAAGTAAGAAAAAAATAAGTTGGTTTAGATGTTTTATTAATTTTTATTAGATTTGTTGTTACACGTGGAAAAATAATGTTTTGTTGGTAGGTATGCACATGTGCAGTGGTGTCAGCAAGCAGGCGAGGAGATACCCTGAATGGATACACTTTGGGGAAAACAGAGGCTTGAGGAAACTGCAGGACCGGAGTCCAGTAATGTAAGGTGTAGTGCATATTTAAACAGAGCAAAAGCAAAGAGAGTTAATTTTGTTGCGGCATGTTTTTTACAGTGTTGCTGACAAACTGATTAAGAGCAGGGTTCGGAAAGTAAAATGGAGAGAGAGAGAGCCCGAGGAAAGAGTAACATGTTTTTTTTTTTTTCCGAAAGCCAGAAAGGAAAAAAAAATAATTTTCTTGTGATTGGAGTTTTTTTTTTTTAATTCATTGCTGAATTACACGTGAAACTTGTGGGATTTTTGATATTGTTTACTGGGACTGCAACATCACAGCTTTGTGGAGGTTTTGCCCTGCTACTGTCAGTGTTTTTGCCAGTTTTGTGTTTGTGATGGTCGCATTGATTTCAGGGGGGTTCTTGATGTGGCTTATTGGTGGCTGGCACCTCTTCCCATGGGGTGATTGTAGCTTTTACAATAGGAAAGGAGTGCCAGGTAGACAATGACATTACAGGATTTGTGCTTTATTGTAATGCCCATTGTATAATTACCTGTAGCAAAGGGTGGATTGAATTTAATTAATCCTGTTGTCTTCTTTTATAGTATTTTTTTTTTCATGTTAACTTGTTGGACCTCACTAGACCTAGTCAGGCCCTCTGGTCTATTTATGCAAATCACTGGATTAGGCCAATTTATCAAATATGGGAATGCCAAGGGGTGATACTCATTCAGTTTAAGATAAAAAGTGCTTTATTAGACCTGTAGTAGCTAAATTAAAAAATTGGGGATTAATGTTGCAAATTGTGTGACTTTTGACTAGCAAATCTCTTTATGATATGATTAATACTCAGATTGGGATAGCATCAGTTGAATTTAAAAGTATTGACCCCCTTATATCACGCTCATATGTTGGATTCCTTAATAGATAAATATATTCCTTCTCGGATCTGGGATGTAGTATGGCTCTGTTCCCATGGCAGGCTATTTGTTAAGGGTAATGCCAAGCATAAAAGTATGGAAGAATGTGTGTTTCCCAGATTGAGTTGTGTGGCACAAGAAGAAACCATGATACATTTTCTTATACAGTGCCCTTATGTAAGTGAAGTATGGGCAACATTGTCACACTTATGGGGGAAATCAGTATTGGAGGTCTATCACTTATGCAGAGGTTGGTGGTGGTTTTAGTTGGCAAATCCTAGAGATTGACAGAAGTCTGATCCATCTGCTATTTTCCTTTATCAAGTTTACTTTGTGGCAGATACTATGAAAATATGTATTACAACAGGTGTATCAGGATCCAATGTCTGTTGTTAGTGTGATTGAACAGGAATTGTATAACCAATGTATGTATGAACAACAACATATGTCTCCAAGTGTATGGACTCTTCGTTGGTTGACTGTCCCTTTTATGAAGGACAAAATTGGGTGATTCCCTTGACAGAATTTTATTTTTCTTTTCAAGTTTGTTTTCATCACTATGTAATTTATTTGCATGGTTGTACAGTTATGTATTTTTGTATATACTTGGAACAGTTTTTCTACAATAACATTTTCCTCTACTCTTTTCGATAAGTGCCATGGGATCTTTGACATCCACCTGAACTACCACCAATCCAGGCAGATGGGACCTCGGTTTAATGTCTCATCCAAAAGACGGCACCTCAGAACAGCAGCACCCCTCTTATGCTGCACTACAGTGTCAGTACTGGGATATTGACCCACGTGCCAGATGTGGGAACTGAACCCACAGCCTTCTGATCTCCTGGCCTCAGAGGCGAGTGTGCTACCTACTGAGCCACTGATGACTCCTTTCCGATAACCAAGCCTGAACCCATTTAATCAGCTGGTTATTGATTCCCATATTAAACATTTTAGATATTAATATATCATGGATACTGTATCAAATGCTTTCTTAAAATCTAATAGATGACATCAACATCTTTATTGTTATCCACTTTAACACTAGCTTTCTCATAGAAGTCAAAAAGATTAGTGTTACATGATCTACCCTTAACAAATCTGTGCTGTGAATAATTTATAAGACCCAATCCTGTCATATTTTATATATTTCAGTTTGGGATTAATACCTTTGAGTCAGTAACTCATTTACAAAGGTTCCAAGTCAGACATAGTACAGAACAAGTAAACCAACAACAACAGATACAAAGAAAATACATTGGCATACAAAAGATTACTTTGTTTTCGAGGTTACATTGGTTACATAAAAAACTATTGTGCTTATATGGTAAGTTACACTTTTGTTACAATTTGTCTAGAAATTCGCAATGAGATTTTACCATCAGTTCAACATATAGACAAGTAGTACCAGACTGTACTAAGTGCAAAGGTCAGCAGAAGGATTTCAGATTCATGTGCTTGGGTATTGTAAGTCAGCCAGAAAGAAGGCTTTGTTCAGGATGTGCATGTGTAGAAGCCTGAGAGGGCTTTGTCCTGGGTGGTGGAGGGTCGGTGGTGAGAGACAGGGGATGGAAAGTACAGAGGGGGAGTCGTGAGTTGGCAGTGAAGGGGGGAGAAAGTAGTGAAATGAGGAGAGGGTGGAGGTGTGGTGGGAGTACAGGGTAGGGAGTGGAATAAGGAGAGGACAGTATGGGGTGGGGTGGGATGGGAAAGGGTGAGGAGGTAGCAGGGGATGTCAACAAGGGGGGCAGGGGAAGGGGGAGAAAAGGGTGGAAGGAGGCTAAATCAATAGTAATGTGACAATGGGAGGTTGGAGAGGGCATTCAGAGACTCTCCAAGTGTTTGTATTAGGGTGTTCAGTGACTCCCAAGTGTTTGTACTAGGATTAGGTTATGTTGGGGCACCCACAGACACAAACAAGAGCTAGGTGTGTTCAGAGACCAGCTTTGAATTTGCTGACGTTATTGCATTCAATAAGGTCAGAGGGGAGATCATTTACCCATTTGGGTCCTTGAAAGGAGAAAGATCTCTGAGCTATCAAAGTACACTTAAAAGGCACTAGTAGACTATGCTTCGATGAACTTCATGTACTGATAGTTGGTTGATCCAATCTGAACAGATAAGAGGTAGATTCAGGAGCTAGCCTGAGCATGACATTCTTAGCCAGTAGGCAGGCCTGATATTGGGCTCTGAGGTGAAGGGGACTCATCCAGTCACTTTATAGAGGCCACATGTGTGTGTCCAGTGATCTGCTCCCAGAACCAGCCAACGCACTTTATTGAGAAGGGTTTTTACCCTTTTTAAGGCTGTGTCAGTTCCTGTGCCATAGATTATAAGGCCATAGCCTATGGTAGATAGAAGTGAGCAGCTTGTGACAAGCTTTAATGCATCAGAGGGCATGCGGTGATGGTGTCAGTAGGGAACACCTAGTTTTGCATTGGCAGTTTTGATTACATGGTCTACATATGTTGTGAATAAGAGGGCATTATCCAAGTCTACTCCAAGATATTTATAGGTGTTGACCTGCTCCAGTATATCCCCTTTGCCACTCTGTACCTGCAGTTTCCCCAAATTTCTTTCTGTTCTGTGGAACAGAATAAAGCATGCTGTTAGTTTTTTTTATAGTTGAGCAGTAGTTTATTTTTAGAGAACCATGCCTCAAGCCTGTGAACATTTTCTTCCAGTTCATAGGTGATAACAGGTAGGTTTTTTTCCACTTATGGAGATGATCACATCATCAGCATATAGCATGATGTACTCTGGGCAAACTGAGGGTAAGGGGCTTATGAAGAGGCTGAAAAGGAGTGGCCCCAGTATTGCACCTTGTGAGACTCCAAGACTCACCTCTCTTGGCTCAGACAGACTACCTTTGATTCTGATGCATTGACTCCCACATGAGAGGTAGCTCTTGAATCAGGTAACCATGCCTGTGGACAGGCCTATTATGAGTAGATACTGCAGGAGGAGTTAATGGTTGATGGTATCAAATGCCTTTGTGAGGTCTGTAAAAATAGACACCACTGCCAGACCATCATCAAAGGCATCGTGGGTGGTGAAATCAACCAAGGCAGTGATTGTGGAATGGTCTTTCCAGAACCCATGTTGCTGGGCACAAAGTAGGTTGTACTTCAATAGGCATTCCATGAGCTGGTTGGACACAATTGTTTGAGGACTTTAGACAGGTGAGGGAGAATGGAGATTGCCTGTAGTTAGACAGATTGGTAGCATCACCTGCTTTGAAGATGGGGGTGGCAAGCACTTTCTTCCGCTTGTTATGGAACACTTCTGACCTTAGTGAGGCATTTAAAACTTTAGTGAGTGGATATGTCAGCTTGTTTTACTGTAAGTGCCACCTGCTTCATGTCTACAAGGTCAATCCCAATTTTTGTCTTCCCTAATACACGTTTAACATATCTGATGATGTAATTTCAAGTAAGCTGCATGAAGTAGAATGGAGGGGCATTGGCCTTGGCTGACGGAGGTGAAGGGGTGGTGATGTCTAGATTTAGAGTTGAGGGGGTCAGGTAGTCACTGGGAAGTACCGAGCTTAGATCTGTGAAGGCCAGGTTGAAAGCATTTGCTACATCACCTGGCTCCTGGAGTGTCCCGGCAGCAGTGACCATTAGTCCTGGTTGAGCTTTGGAGGCTTTACCTGTAAGTGATTTCATGGTCTCTGAACTCCTTTCCACATTCCCAGTACCTTTTTAGTAGATCATTGTAATTGGTTGCCTTAGCCAGATGGATGAGTTTGGTACATTTGTTTCTGGCAGTCTTATATGCAATGAGACCAGCCTCTTTGCAAGTTGGTTTGGCCTCATGCCACAGATTTTATTTATTTATTTATTTAGTTTTTGTTGACCGGGTAAGTGCACTAGACAAATCCTGCCTATTTTCAGGCATGACCCGGGGGAGGGGGATACAGATGAATGCCAACTGACTTTGAACCAGATTAAGCTGTTGGTGGTATTTTTAGTGAATGAGGGAAATTTGGCCAGGTCACCAGGGAAATTCCCCTACTCTTGGCCAGTAGGGGGACCATTGGTCAGTGAGTTTGTCATTTCAGATTAGGATGGAGAAGGAGATGGATGTCTCGCTGGGTGCAGGACTAGCTGCTGTTACTCAGCCTGATGTTCTAGATTTGGAGGTTTTCTTTGACACTCCTAGCACGGATATGGAGTCTGAGTCTACTGCAACTACTTCTGGAAATAAGGTTGGCTTAAGTGCTTTATCACAGGATGACAAGGAAGTTGCTCTCATTTCAACTTTACAAAATGTGCCTGCCTATGATTTGCCTGCCTTGCAGCAGCAGCAGCATGAAGATGAAGCCTGTTTTCAGTCTCATCAAACGGAATTGAGAGCTGCAATTGCGGCTGCAGATCTACACCCTGTGTGTGAGCAACCTGCGGTAAGGTCTGTGCAAAGTACTGCTTTGGCTGCTGATACAATGATTACCTGGCAGATTCCTCGGCAGCAGACATCAGATGTTCTAGATGAGAAGCAATAAACGAGTCCAGACGCTGCTGCAAACGCTTGCTCCTTCGCTTCAGGTAATGGGTAGACGCCCTTATTTGTCTTTAAAGGGAATCTTTTTCAAGGTTCTGCTGGAATGTCAACAAGTCCTTTAATTTCAAGTACTGTTCGTCAGTGTAATACAGAGGTTCCCTCAGTTCAGCTGCAGGAGGGCCCAATGGTCACAAACAAGTGGTCTGTAGATACGGCTTTGCAAGCTGCTGGGTGGGAGAAATCTAGAACTGGTGTGTGGGTCTTGGGCCCCTCTCCCATTTCTCTATCTCCTAGCAAGACTACAAAAATTTTCAAGACTGTTCCCCTATAGTTTCTGATAAATCTAAAGATTTGGGATCTGTGATGGATATTGTTTTGCCTTTACAGGTACCTGAGAGCTTAGAACTTACTCAGAACCCTCTGCCTCTTTTTCAAAATGGTGCCTCGAGACAGTGTGGGCCTGTTCCTTTGGAGGAACCTGCTGAACAACCCTCTCCAGAACAATCTAAGCATGCTAAAACATTTACATCTTTGTTTAGAGCTCCTGTTTTTTTCTGCAAAACGACACAATGCCATTAAGCTTCTTTATAAGGGGGGGCTTAGATGTATTTCCTGACCAAAAACATGTAGCCAGGAATTTGTTAATGGGTTCTATGTTTTTTTCTCCTACTGAAATATATGCATTAATACATATTTCAGGAGAGCCTGTGTTTGATATAAGCTTTAAGCAGGGTAGTGGGCTACAAAAATTTTGGTATCAATATTTGCTTTTAAAAACCTCTGCATTGTGGGTTCCCTTTGAAGTTGTGCCTTTGACCAAACCTGCACTTTGCATGATTACAGTCTTTTTTCGTAATGAAGGGGTGCGTGTTACAGATCTTTTATTCTGGCTTAAACAGTGGTGTACAGTACAAGGTGATCCTGAGCCCATTTTTGATGAAGATCATATTTGGAATGGGGGTTGGAAAGTACAGATTGTTTTGAACACATCTGATTCTGGTTTAATTCACTTGCCTAACAGTTTTTTCTTGGGTAGGGATAGAGGGGTTTTATTTTACACTGGTCAGCCCAATGCCTGTTATCGTTGTGGAACCATGGGTCACCTTAGTAGTATGTGTGACCGCCTTAAATGTACTACTTGCAATGAATTTGGTCATAGTGCTGCTACATGTCGGAATGATCAGGTGTGTAATTTATGTGAAGAAAAAGGTCATACCTATCACTCTTGTCCCTCAGCTGCTCATACCCATGGTGAAAAAGCTGACTGGGATGCACAACAAGTATCTATTGCCCTAGCTCAACGGGGTCAGACTCAGCGTTTGGTCCCTAAGCCTGGTGATAGGCCTCTGAACCCACCTGAAACTATTTCTACTATTGTTGAGGGTTCTACGCAACCTTCTGATATGCCTCCCACAGGGCATAGTGCTATAAAAGCTACTCCCATGGTTACTTGGCTGGCGGTTTCTATTCCTGTAATGGTTGAACCTATTGTTGCTGAGGTTGGGTTACCTCCCCCTGTGCCTCCCACAGTGGTTTCTCAAACTCCCTTACCTCCTTTACCTAAGACTTCTAGATGAAGGCAACACTGGGCACAGCCAGCGGCTAAAATGCCTAAGACATCTGATATTTCTGTTAAAAATAGATTTGCTGCCTTGCCCATTGAAGGGTAACTCTTAGGGAATGAACCTGAAGGGTCCTCTGTTATTTCATCTGTTTTGGATTTAGAATCTGAATTAGAAGATCCCCCTTCTGATGTGGTCCCTCCTCTCTTTGGGAAGCGCACTGGGAAAACTAAATATATTCGGACTACCAGAGCCTCCTCTAAAAAGCCTCCTTGAAATTAAATTCTGCCCAAGGTTGTTTTTCCCCTTCTTATAAGAATATGATGCATTCTTTATCTATTTACCCTATTAATGTGAATAATATTAAGAGTATTCAGAAAAAACAAGCTGCATTTTCCTGTCTAACATCTTTTTCTGATGGTATTTTTTTCTTACAGGATACCAGGTTACATGTCATTTCTGAATTAAAGCAAGTCATTAAGTTCTGGAATTCGGGTCCGTCTTTTTGGTCCCTGGGGGAAGAAACCTGCTCTGGGTTAACTATCTTGTTTCATAATTTAGATGTGCATCTGGTTAAATTAATCAACTTTATTCCTGATCGTGTCTTAATCTTAGATGTCAGGATATCTAATATACTGTTCCGTTTTATCAATATATATGTTGGTCAAACAGAGGTGGTACGTAATGGTCTTTTTCAAGTCATTCAGCCTTATTTGAATTCTGCTCACCATATTGTTCTAGGGGTGATTTTAATTGTGGTCTTAATTTATGAGACAGAGGAAGGCAGACTGTAACCACAAAAGTATTTTGTGATATGACCTGCTTATCCACTATGATTCGGAATGCGAATTTGAGGGATGCCTATTTTGAAATGGTGGGTAAAGCAGATCCCACTTTTTTTAGATCTACTTCTGCTACAAGAATTGATTATTTTTTTGTCTCACCTCTATTACAAATTGCAATGGCACAAACTCTTTCAACGGGATTTTCTGATCATAAAATTATTTTTTTGTTAATAGAAAATTCCTGTGCACCTTCCTTTGGGCTGGGTTATTGGAAATTAAATTCTCTGTTATTGGCCAAAACGATTGTTCAACATTACTTGATGTATTTTATTCAAGCCAGGAAATCCATTTTTGATATGTATACAGACCCTTGTAATTGGTGGGAAGACATGGTGAGGGATTTGACTGCTTTTCTAAAATCCTATGGAAAGCTGATTCGGGATGAAGATTATAGGATTTATCAGGTTACACCTTCAAAAACTTTTATCTTTAGCTTCCACTGTGAAACATGATTTTTCTGTGCAAATCCAAACTATTAAGCAACAAATGGTTCAATTTCATTTATTACAGGAACAACATTTGCAATTCCAACAGTTATATTGTACGCAGGAAAAAAGGGCTATGTTTGCCCATATGAGGGGTATACTGCTCGGAATTTTAACCAAACTATGGATGGTTTATTTGATGCACAGGGTAATTTTTGTACAGACACTAGACAGATGCTCAATATTGTTTCATATTATACATCTCAAACTTTTATTCCACCTTCAATTAGTTCTGATACTTTAGAAATTTTTCTTGACTCGGTTCCTATCGTTCATCTTAGATCAACTATTAAACCCTTTAATAGCTGACATTTTCCTTCTGAAGTAGAAAGAGCTGTCATGGCTTTAAAGATTAATAAAGCCCCTGGTGGTGGTGATGGCTTGACTAGTGAATTGTATAAATTCATTGGTCCACATATTTGGATGGAATTAGCTGCTGTTTTTACGGCGATCCTTACTTCTGTTGCCCCCTCTTTGCGCATGCCTGGAGGTATTCTGATTCATCTTTTCAAACAAAAAGGTGATAAAAGGTACATAAATAATTGGAGACCGATTTCTTTACTTAACACGGATTTTAAGATCCTAGCTAAAATTCTTAACACTCGTCTACTATTAGTTGCAACTCATATTTTATCCCCAGTTCAAACATGTTCTTTGCCTGGCAGAAATATTTTGGAACATCTAATTTTATTGTGGGAGCTCTTTGAGCATAGTTTTCGGTCTAGAGCAGATGGTTTGGTGCTCTCTCTGGATCAAAAACAAGCTTTTGATTCCGTTAGTCATACCTTCCTATGGGCAGTTTTACAAAGATATGGTTTGCCTTTGCAATTTGTAAAATGGGTTAAATGTCTCTATAATACAGCAATGGTTACTCCTGTAATTAGGGGCTGGAAGGGACCCATGTTACCTGTAAGCCGGGGGGTACATCAGGGATGTCCTCTTAGCCCTTTGTTATATGCTTTTTGTATAGATCCCTTACTCAAACTCCTTAATAATTCAGCACTTTTAAAACCTATCACCATAGTTTCCACCCCTTTACCATTTAAAGTTTTAGCTTATGCTGATGATTTGTGTATCTTAGTAGAGGACAAAGTTTCTGTTCAGTGTGCTCTTGACATTTGTTTCACCTATAATTCATATTCAGGTACTGGTTTAAATTTAGATAAATGTATGGCTTTGCAGCTTGGTTCTGATGTTTTACCTAAATTAAAAATTTCTGGTATTGATTTTTCAGCTACTCACTTGACTATTTTGGGGATTATTTTTGGTCCAGGTGATATGTGTTTACTGAACTGGGATCCTTGCATTACTCGGGGAAAACTATTAGTTGCAAATTGGAATAGGTGGAAATTTAGTAAACGGAAACGTGTATATTTGATTAAAACCTTTCTTATTCCAATATTCCTTTATATTAGTTACATTTTTCCTCCCCCTAGTCAATTATTAGTTGTTATTTATAGTCTTTTTTTTCAAGTGGTATGGGGTAGCTGACTGAACCCGATAAAAAGGAACATTTTATATTTACTGATTCAACAGGGGGGTTTAGGAATAGTAAACCCAATTTTATTTTTTTATTCTATTTTTCTTTATGCAAACTTCCGCCCTTTTTTAATTTTTTTTTGCTAAACCATGGGTACCTGTGTTTGAAATGAATTGTGGCCTATGGCTTAGGCAATGGGTTTGGGGGGAATTTGGGGTACTGCATAGATCCTTGAATATCCCATCTTATACTAGAGAAACATTTATACTTATTAAACGCTGGAAAATTAACTAGTCATCTTTTAATATCAAAACAACGAAAAGGGCTTTATAATTGGGTTATACAGACTCAATTTACTGAAGTAGAAACTTTTCCCCGCTGTCCTTCTCCTTACAGAAAGGCAATCTTAAGTTTGCTAAACACACCCAGGATTCCGGATAAATTTCATGATTTTCACTGGCTGAGCTGCCATGATAGGATTAATATTAAAGCGAATCAAAAACATAAACAATTGGCTGAATGTTTATGTGTTAGGCCAGGATGCATCCAACAGTTGGAAACTACAGACCACCTTTTTTTGACCTGTGCATATATTATGCCCTTCTGGCCTTTTTTAGCTATTGTTTGGAAAGCTCCATGGTTTCATTCTATTACTATGAAGACTTTAATGTGGTGTGTGTGTATATATATATATATATATATATATATATATATATATAGGGGTTGATGATTGGCACATGGAAACTTTGAATAGACTTCTGTTGGTTATCAAATGGCATATCTGGAATAGCAGATGTCTATTCTCTTTACAACAGAAATTTGTTTCTCATGAAGAACTCCTTGGTAAAATTACTAAGGATTTGAAATTGCAATATGAGGAAGATTCTAGAATTTTACATTCCAAAACGTTGTGGGCTGTGTGGAGAAACATGCCTTGGATAACGGATTCAGATGTACCTGTTACTTGAATAAGGGGGCTGTGCGCTCGCAGATTTTGTTATATATATTTTTTTTATATGAAAACAAGAGGTCTCTTGTTTTATTATGTTAAGTTTTTCACTTATGTTTTTTCTCATTTGTTTATGTGTATATATATATATATATATATATATATATATATGCCTTGGCTTTGTTTTTTTATTGTATCTCCTTTGTTTTTGTATCGATTCTTTATTGTCATTTTGTATGATTTCCTTTCTTCAATAAACTCCCCTACTCTTTTCGATAAGTGCCATGGGATCTTTAACATCCACCTGAACTACCACCAATCCAGGCAGATGGGACCTCGGTTTAATGTCTCATCCTAAAGATGGATTAGCCCTTTCCTACATGAGTTCAAGGAGGGAGCCTGTAAACCATGGGTTAATAGCTACTCTTGTTTTTTTTTTTTTATAGGGGGCAAAGATGTCACAGGCCTTAGTAAAAAATCGTGATGAAGATATTAAAGGCTTGGTTGCCATCCTTGGCTCTATTGAGTGGAGACCAATCCACAAGCTTCAAATATTGCCTAAAGGAATCCATTTGCTCAGTTCTCAGAGAATGGATTTGTGAGACCTAAGGAGCACTGATGGTGACCTTATTCGACCATGTACACATTACTAGGGAATGATCACTGAGGGTGTCTGGAGGGACAGTGACCTCAGAGATGTGCTCCAGGGAGCTTGAAAGGAGCTGTGTATGTTTAGTGAGACTGTCTTGAGATGACCCAGTCTCATGTGTGGTCTGGCATGAGGTAGCCCTGGGTTCAAGTGGACATTTTCAGAGATTAATAGCAGTAGAAACTTTCTTAGTATGCATGCCCAGTGTACCCAGCTTAGCCCATTTGCTTTTACTCTGTGAAGCTTTAGTGTATTAGTAGCAGCCACAGTGGTATAGCAGCATAATAAGGCAGCTATAGAGATTTTGTGTGGTACTTTGGGTTTGTAGATTTTAGGTTGAATTCTAAAGTCATATTTTAGGCATGACTCAGTCCAGGTACCTCTTGACTTAAGCCTGATGAAGAAAATGTTACCAGGACCGAGACAGGGTTAATCTTGTGTCCAGCAGTTTTGCAGCCTGCCTCCTGCACAAGGCAGGAAATAAGGAGGATTAGTAGCCCCATTCTAAGGGGTGACAACATTTTTGGTGTACGTAATAAGTAGGGGCCTTTTCCTACAGATCAATATTGTAGCACCAATATATGGTAGCAGTTGATTTAGGAAGGTATTATTGTGGCAAGAAATGGTAATGAGAGAAAAATAAAGGAGAAAATCCTACATCCAATAGTGGCAGGGCATATGAGATGTGAGAGGAAAATCATACATCTGAAAACGGCAGAGTAGTAGAGAATGAAGGAGGAGCTTAGGTGTATTTAATATGACGGGGGCAGGGGTGGGTGGGAGGACCAAACAACTGAATAATGTCAGCTTAGAAGGAGAAGCAGGAGATTAAAGGTAGTGCCGCCTTGCTGAAATGTTACCTCATTGTTTCAATACTGTTAGGTAGTCCCTGTACTGAGAAGCGGGGGCTGTAGTGCTACTGAGGGGAGCTGGGTGGGAGCCACGATTCCTTGGCTGCAACACCAGTTTCCCTACCCTGATTCCCCCCAAATGATGTCCAGAGTTTGCCCCATGGAAAGCAATAAGGGGAGCCAAAAAATGGCATTCTCTGAGGGTTTCAGTCAGTCAGGGCTAGTACCCAATAACGGGCTGACTGTAAGGAGGGTCACCCAATAGCCATGGAGGAGATGTAAATAGGCAGCCAGTAGTATTGTCGCTCTTTGCTTCCCTGGGATCAAAACTGTGGTTGCAGTGTCTTTAAGTGGGTCTTGAGTAGAGGTGTAGCAGGCCATGCAGACCAAGCCACAAGCCGCGGGATGGCTTGATGGCTGGCCAGGGCAAGTAACCTGGAGAGAGGGGAAAGGGACAAGTTAGCAACAGCAAAATATCTGCTTTTTGATGATGTAGCAAGCTGGGGTGGGGTTGAGTTTCTTATTCACAGTGTAGGTTAAGCATCTTATAAGGCAGAAATGGGCAGGGGGGTTAATGAGACAAAACAAGTCATTTGAGGTGTCTGGCTTTAGGTGCCAGAGATCGAGAGAGAGAGAGACAGACAAATAGCTGTGGGAAGGGGGTGAGGAGCAAAAATGTTAAACAGGTAGCTTAACACACAATTTCCCAAAGGAGCTGTGAATCACCTACCACTAAGACTCCTAGCAGTTTCATACAAAGTCTAACTTGCATAACCATCAGTTTAAATCATACAATACAGGCTTGAGCAGTTCCATACAGAGAAAAAGCAGTGGTACAAAATAGTTCCTTAAGAAAACTCATGGATTTCAGCTTAGAATGAGGAGTGGGAAATTTAAACTAGTGCCACCTCACTATATAACCATAAATCATAAAATACAGTATCTAGCAGTTCTAAACAGAGAAAAAGCAGTGGAGCAAAAATATTTCCTTTAGAAACACTCAATAATTTCAGCTTAGAAGGAGGTGCAGGAGATGTAAGCAAATGTCACCTTGCTGAAATTCTGCCTCGCTGTTTCAGTACTGTTAGGTAGCCCCTGTACAGAGAAGCGGTGGCTGTAGCACTACTGAGGGGAGCTAGGTGAGAGCTGCAATTCCTTGGCTGTAATGCTGCAGTTTCCCTACCCTGATTCTATATTTTATGATACTTTCCTTTATTTTACTAACAATGGATGTCAGACTAATTTCTCTGTAATTACCCGGAGTACATTTACTACCTTTTTAAAAAATTGAATCACTAATGCTCTTCACCAGTGCATGGGTTCACTACATTCAGATAAAGATTTGTTAAATATTGTGCTTGAATAGGTGCCAATTCTTGAAGCTCTTTCAGTAGTCTAGGATGTAACTCATTGGTGCCTGCAGATTTGTTTGGGTTCAAAGATGAAAGTTTGTTGTAAACAATATCTATATCCATCAGTACCTGAGATGTACTAATCAAGAGAGTATGTGGCTCACATGATATTTGACCATTTCTTTTGTTAAATACTGAATAGAATCTCTTGCAGGGATGAAAGGGTGTTTACAGGCTGGTGATCCTTCTCCATTACAGCCATATTTAGCAAAACAACCCTGCTGTAAGGGAGGAAGAGACAGAACTGGCACACACGATTCCAGTGCCACCATCACCATCAGTGACTATGTTTTTTCTGCCAAACACCAGTGTGCTGTCAGTGACATATATGCATGATCTGAATCCATGCTAGTCCATAAGTCTGTTGTGCAGTGGAACACCTTACCCACAGTCTGTGACATTTGGCTGTCAAGTGCCTTTCACAAATCTGTGTAAATGCTGGACACAACATATGAGACAATGTGGTCTGTGAAGATATATTATACCTGGGCTGCAAATGCTGCAGAAGCTGATAGAAACCTATGTTTCTGACAATGGAGAATGGCTACAGATCCAATGCCATCATTTCATCAGTTAAACTGGTGATTTGTTCTGCACTCAGATGTGAAGCTTGGTATTTGGTGTAGGTATGAAAGGCTTGCATGATGGGTGCCATCAAAACTGAGGTGAACCATGGGTATTTTGATTTTTGGCCCGTGAGGGGTGTTGAAGTAACAATTGACACTACTGGAAGACAAATTGTGTGATGTACCTATATGGGGATGACATATAACTGGTGTAGAGGGAGTAGATGACACACTATCTCCAAAATAGAATCACTACCTGTACCAATACTAGGGGACACAGAATATACTGCCTTTGTTATATCATCTTTCAAAATATTAAAGTGCAGACACACTGCATTTCCCCCCACAGACAGTGGACGTGCATGCCCCAGTAGGGCAACCATGGTTATGTTTTGCACATTTCCCCTTATCAGACTTGGGTGCAGTTGGTGTTGTACCATGTTCATTTACCAGAACAGGTGATGTCGTAGAACTTGAACTACTTTGTTTTTCTGCTGGAGTCAGCAGAGCTCCTTGGAAGACCAGGGTGGATTGCTTGTTTTTTTTGGGAGGAGGATAGTGACCAGCTTGTTTGCCCCGCTACCACAGGCAGCACATCTGGCAATTACACTTTTCCACTTCTCATGAAGATATCTTGCATAAAAACACTGAATTAAGTTTAAAATTGACTTCATGCAGTGTGTCCCAGCATGTTCATGCCCCAGTGAGTGAGAAGAACAGCAAAGGAGTGAAACAGGTACTGGCATCTTTGGCATCATCATATGTCCACAGGAGGAAGTAGGGAAGCAGGGGATTCTGTTGGTCAGCTAAAGTAAGGTATCTGGTCACTCTATTGTAACACTCACTGCAGGCAAATGGGTGAAGGTAAGGATGTAGACCACTAGTGGGAATATGTGCAACACCCTATCTAGGGTAAGGGTAAAAAGTGAATTAAAGCAGCAAAAGGAGAAAACATAAAACACCCTATCTAGGGTTAAGTAACAAAATGGTTTAACAAAACTAAAAAAGGAAAATTAGAATCACCCTATCGGGGTAAAGGTACAGCTTTCATCCCAATATCATAGTGAGTGTAGGGACAGGAATTTCAGAAGTAGTGCAGTGCAGTGGTTGTAGAGTGGCCAATTTCAGAGAGACTGGAGAGTGAGGTGCTGCTCCATCTGCATGCACCTTTCTGGGCAGAGTGTAGAGGTCAAGAGACTGTGGGCTGAGTCAGCTAGGATTTGGAGGACCTCATCTCCCACCCAGGGCCACAGTCTGCCATTGTTGCCCTAGAGGATGGCAGGAAGGAAGAACGGCTACACTGTGGTGGGCTCTGGGATGTTGGGTGTGATTGGTTGGGGCACATTCCTCAGTCAATACCACTACAAAATTAATTTGCTGCTCTGATGGGATGGGACTGTTGGTAGGAGGCACCTGAGGTGGTGGTGGCCAGGGAGGATGTGGGGGGTCCTCCATAGTGGAGGCCCATAGGAGGGTGGTAGAGGACCCAGTTAAGGAGGATGCAACCTCTGGTAGGGGACTTTTTTTAACTTTATTTGTAGAGTTATTATCATTTACATGGCATTAATATAGCATATGGTAAACAGTCTGCATAATCATACATTTTTGAGGAGAATTGTCCCTTAATCAAAGGATACATTTGCATTTACTATATTGAGGCATATCATTGGAGGAGTATTCCATAAGCTAACACTAAAGAAACAACAACATGTGCTGCATTTAAGAACCCAAGAGCAACATGGCTATATTGAAAATTAAAGAACTGTCATGCAATACGAGTCCAGTAAAGACATTTTCCATGCGGGATTAATGGTGCCATGTGTATCCCTAAAGTAGATGTAGTCTCTAAATATTTCCAGACAGAAGAAATATTTTAAACTAAGTAATCAAGCTAGCTCCTTTATGAGCTGAAAACTTTTAGAAAAACAACACCGCCATAAGAAGCCTTGATCAAAATGGCAGGAGAGAACATTTAACATTGTAATAGACTCTTATTAAATTTGTGGTCCTAAAACACTAGACCCCAAGCAGATTCACATAACTCAGTAAAGCTAAAAAATAAGAGTCCTATTTAAGATGCCCCAATCGGTTGATAAAATAGAGGAAGCAGATCAGCCAGAAGGGTAAAACAACATTTAGCCTGTCTGCTCTGAGGGTAAACATTGAACTGCAGTCTGCAGATGAATATAGAATGGCAGTCTGTTACCAGGAATCCACTACTTTAAGTGTTCCCCAGGGCCTCAATGCCATAGCCTTCCTCAGATGTCCCCTTGGTTTTCACCTCACATCGAGCAGCCCATCTCCCGGCATCCACAGGATCTGAAGAAAATGTAGATCTTACCCTGGTAAGTTATCTGCAGCTGGGCTGGGTAGATCATGGTATGATCCAGACTCCTGGAGTGAGCAAAGAACTCCAAATCTTTTCCATCTTTGCAGCATGGCATAGCTGATGTCGGGGAAAATAAATACTTGCTGGTCATCCTGCATAAGAGGGCTTGCTCAACAGGCACACTATAGGATATGGTCCCTAATTCTAACTCCGTACGTCACCACCATCAAAGTTCTTGGTTCCTCTGAGTTTTGTGAAAGGCCTCTTGGGGTGTTCCAATAAACTTTTTGAATGTCCCATATAGTCTTGTCTCCCTCCAATAGCAGTTTCTCTGAGAGCCAGTCCTCTACAAACATCACCAAGTGGTCTCCGTTGCAACCTTCTGGCAATAAGGATCGCTTGTCCAACCTAGTCTGTCCATTTCCCTACCTAATGGATAAGCTGCAGATCCTAATTAACCAACAACCAACTTCCTCCTACCCCCCCACTAGAATTGCCTTATGTCTGTCCTATGCATTCTTGAATTCTCCCACTGTTTTTGACTCAACTACCTCCTCAGAAAGGCTGTTCCATGTATCCACAACCATCTCCATGAAAAAATACTTCCTCACATTACCTCTGAGCCATACCCCCATTATCTTCAGATTGTGCCCCCTTGTTCTTGTCAATCAATCATTCAATCAATCAAAATCCTTATTTTGCCAGGTGGAACATCATTGAGACAAACTCATTTACAAGATAGACCTGGGGCAAAACAATTGCCAACAGGGTTAAGACATAACAGGCTGAGTGAATGTACATAACAATTACATAGTAATAATACAAAATCACACATGCCCACACAATGCAAAGCATCATGGGCTGCATATGCAAATCACCACAGAATGTTATGCTGGTCCAACTTTAAGCAAAATTGCATGGTGCCAAAAGGCCTCTCACACAGTTTTCAAAGGGTGCTAACAGAAGACATAGACATGTGTTTTGTCCCACCAGGACTCATCAGTATGCCTCATCTGTTTGACACCCCAATGGAATGGACCAGCTACCCTAAGACAGTGTGTCTTGGATATGTTGTGGTGAACCCATTAAAATAAAAAAAATTTAAAAGACAAAGAACCTCTGTGCGCAAACACTGAGGCAAGGTTACCCAAGGGCATTTGGCTGGAAGCCAAGTTTCAAGAAAATACAAAATCACACATGCCCACACAATGCAAGCATCATGGGCTGTACATGCAAATCACCACAGAATGTTATGCTGGTCCAACTTTAAGCAAAATTGCATGGTGCCGAAAGGCCTCTCACACGGTTTGCAAAGGGTGCTAACAGAAGACATAGACACGTGTTTTGTCCCACCAGGACTCATCAGTATGCCTCGTCTGTTTGACACCCCAGTGGAATGGACCAGCTACCCTAAGACAGTGTGTCTTGGATATGTTGTGGTGAACCCATTAAAATAAAAAAACAGATTTGCATATTCAGCCCATGATGCTTTACATTGCGTTGGCATGTGTGATTTTGTATTTTCTTGAAACTTGGCTTCCCAGCCAAATGTCCTTTGGGGTAACCCTTGCCTCAGTGTTTGCGCACAGAGGTTCTTTGTTTTTTAAATGTTTTTTTTATTTTAATGGGTTCACCACAACATATCCAAGACACACTGTCTTAGGGTAGCTGGTCCATTGCACTGGGGTGTCAAACAGGTGAGGCATACTGATGAGTCCTGGTGGGATGAAACACGTGTCTGTGTCTTCTGTTAGCACCCTTTGCAAACTGTGTGAGAGGCCTTCCGGCACCATGCAATTTTGCTTAAAGTTGGACCAGCATAACATTCTGTGGTGATTTGCATATGCAGCCCATGATGCTTTGCATTGTGTGGGCATGTGTGATTTTGTATTTTCTTGAAACTTGGCTTCCCAGCCAAATGCCTTTTGGGGTAACCCTTGCCTCAGTGTTTGTGCACAGAGGTTCTTTGTCTAGTAATAATAACAACATAACATATAACCATCACATGTAACAAGATACTTACACCAGAACATAGCAATAGAATCAACAGGTGGTAGTGCCATTTAAATACAATTGCATAGATACAGATATATGGACATAAGGTAATGAGCTAAAGTTTATACAGCAAACATCATTGGAGGAGTCATAGTGAACAGGAGTAGCAGTTCCTCTAGCATCAAAGTGCGAAGAAGATTGAGATGTAAGAGTCTTTTGATAAGTACTGTAGGCATGGCCTGGCAAGTGGGGTGGGAAGGGAAGGGGTATAAGGAGTGGAGAGGGAAGGTCAGATGAGATAGGAGAGGGTTGGACATGATGGCCTAGGGAGGATGGACTGTTCTAAGGGAGAAACACAACAGATGCCACAGGCAGTGGTTGGGGTTTAAGTCCAATATTTGAAGCAAAGACATATTGTGATGTTGGGACCTTGATTTGGACAATGACAGAAGGGAGGTCTCAAATGATGCCTCAGGCAGTGGTTGAGGTTTAAGTCCAGACTTTAAATCAGTAACAAATGGTGATGTTAGGACCTTGACTTAAAGAAATGACAGATCTCAGAGAAGGTCCTCTGGAACAAGGATTTGAAGAGGGAGAATGTGACAGGGGAAGTGAGTCTTAAGGTTTTCTGGATCTTATTCTCGAGCCTAGGAAGAGTGAAGCTTATTGAGGCTCTACCAAAGCGTGTTTTAACTTCAGGGATAGCCACAGATAAGATGGTAAGACTTCTGAAAGAATAGGTACTAGGGATGCAGGGAGTTAGGCAGTTTGTGAGGTACTGAAGTAATTTATGAATGATTGCCTTATAAGTCCATAGAATAGCATTATTTTGCCTCCTGAAGCTAAGGGAGCTCCAGCCTATGGAAGAATAGAGGATGCAGTGGTGTGTGTCATAAGGGGCATCCAAAATGAACCTATGGGCTCTGTGGTATAGCGTATCAAGCTTGGAGAGAGCTGTGCTAGTACTATGGCCATGTAGGAAGTCTGCATAGTCTAGGAGAGGCAAGAAGGTAGCTTGGACTAGGAGTTTTCTAGCCTCCTGGGTTAGCGAGTGCTTGATCCTGAAGAAAATACAGAGTATTTGATGCAGTTTCTTAGTGAGTTCTTCAATGTGATCAATGAAGGATAATTTGTAGTCAGTCCAGACACCAGGTATTTGAATTGTTCCACGAAATCCAGGGCTTCTTCCAAAAGGGTGCTTATGTGAGGAACCTTATCTGGGTTTTTTTTTTTTTTTTTGAGATGAGGGACCAGTGGGGAGAAAATCATGGACTTAGTTTTTTTGGCACTGAGCAGGAGTTTCAAGTTGAGTAGATTTTTTTGGAGGGTGTCAAAATCGTTCTGGAGGTCCGAAATGGGGTTGATCCAGGGTTAATCTGTCAATGTGTAGCACTGTATCATAAGCAAATAGATGGATACTAGATGACTTTAGGCCAGTGTCAATTTGATCAATATAAATGGCAAAGAGAAGTGGACCAAGTATGGATCCTTGGGGGTCACCTCTAAGGAGTATTTTTTTTTGGCGATAAGTCTCCTTCAGCCTTGACCTGCTGCTCTCTGTCCACAAGATAATTTGTGAACCAGCTTAGGGTCAGGTTGTCCACCCCAACTTTCCTCAGTGTCACCAGATGCAAATCATGGTCCACCATGTCGAAAGGCTTGCTAAGGTCCAGAAACAAGGCATATATGTATTGTTTGTTATCAAGTGCAGACTGCCAGTCACATAACCTTAGCAAGGGCAGTGGAGGCACTATGCATGGGATGGAAACCAGATTGAGTCGGGTTTGGTAGATTAAAACTTTCCAGATGAGATCTGAGCTGTTCATTTGCTATCTTCTCCAATAGTTTTGACAAGGCCGGGAGCAAGGAGATTGGGCGGTAGTTATTTAGGTCTCAGGGTTCCCCTGATTTGAATAGAAGGATGACATGGGCTGTCTTCCAGATCGGGGGGAGAGAGCCCTGACTTATAAACAAATTGAAAAGGTGGATAATAGGGGGAGCCAAAATATAGTAAGCCATCTTTAGGAAGAAAGGCTCAATCATATCCGTGCCTGCACTTTTCTTAGTATCAAGTTGAAGAAGATCCTCAACCTGTTTGACAGTGACTGGACAGAAGGAGAAAGAGTGGTAAGGGTCAATAGATTCTGGATCGTGGCAATCAGATGACTGACCAAGGAAATGTGCTGATGGCATTTGCTGGGGAGGTATCAAAAGTTATCTCTGCTATGGCAAAGTGATTGTTAAGGAGGTCAAGGATCTCATTTTTATCTGTAGTGTGGGTACCATCAGTTGAAATTTTTTGGGGAAGTGTGCCAGCGCTGTTATGGCCTTCTACCTCCCTTAAAGTTTTCCAAAACTTAGTACCAGAGTTAGTGGATGCGTTAAGTTCAGAGCATAAATAACTAGACTTCGCAGCTCTGATAGTTTTTGTACATGTTGTACATCTCTTTTTCTGAAATGCTAGCAGATCACGTCTGATTTTCTAGAGTTTCAAGTCTTGCACTAAGGTGCTGGTTTTTTTTAACCAGTATGGCTGTAGCACTCGTTGAGGCATCAACTTGCTTACGGACCTCGTTCATTTCACCCTTTATCTCTTCCATGCTATTCTCAAGGACCAGGACCAGACCACTGAAGTCTTCCACTTCCTGGGTCAGGTTTGAAATGGAGGAAATTAATCTCTAGAGTTTCCGTTCCAAAGACGCCTTTGTCTCAAGTGGAGCATGATTTCTCACTGGCCTGTGAAACATCATTAGGCCTTGAAGCTCCTCTGGTTCCTTTGCTTTTGTCCACTCCACCAGCCACTTTATCCTTTTTGGGATTGCCCATTTTAGACAAAATGAGATTGCTCTTTCTGTTGGTGTTGGCCAGAATTTGATTCAAGGCACCCAGATGGAAGAATTAAATAGATTTATTCAAAGGAGAACAGAGCTGTACAAATCTGCAGCTGCTCAGCTCAGACTCCACAGCACCCCCTGTGGTAGGGAACTTGATTATAAGGGGGTAGATTTGGGTATAGGAAGGGAGGGAGCAAAAGAGAGAGAGAGAGAGAGAGGTAAGGTGTCTATCTGTTGCTATGGCTCAAAGAGATTGTAAGTGGATCCTAAGGGTCACTAGGGTTGCAAGGCAAGAGGGGGAGCTGGATGTCATTGTCCACCTGTTGACTTATGACCTGGCTAGGAATGGGGCTGGGATTGTGCAGGGGGAGTTTAGGGAACTGGGGACAGGCCTTAGACTGCTAGTGTGCTCAGTGGCTTTCACTGAGGTACTGCCTGTGTACGATGGAATGAAGATAGGGATCTGCACACCAGAAGACTTAACTCATGGTTAAAGGAATGGTGCAGAGAGGAGAGGCTTGGTTGCACTTGGGACTGGGTACCAACCTGGAGGGACAAGGGCCTATACAGGGGTGGAATTTTATTTATTTATTTATTTATTTATCAAGTCTAGGATTACAAATGCCTTTGAGCCATGGCTCTTTTACAAAGGTTCCATGTCAGAGAAATACAAATTATGGGGAACATCAAGACAGGCATTACAACAATGTGAACATAGCAAACAGAGTACAGATTAATACAGTTCAAGGGTAGCATTGTAACAAGGCAGCCAGCGGCATTTGTCAGAGAAAATAGACAACAGATAAGAAGTGCCAGAGTCATAGGGAGAGGGAAGAGAGTGGGGGGGAGAAGGAATGTAGGAAGGGTGGTGAGAGGGTGAAAAGTGCAGCATTGGGTATACCAAGATGTGAGGGTAGAATCCAGTGAGGAGGGGAGGGGAGGGGGACAACTAGAGCAGAAAGGGAAGTGGAGAAACAAGGTTAAGTTGGGCAGTCACATGAGCTGTTGGTAGTGAGATAGTCCCAGAGCCTAGTTTTAAACATACCAATATTTGGGGCAGAGGAGATGGTTGGGCTGAGGCCATTGAACCAGAGTGGTGCTCGATAAGCAAAAGAGCGTTGTCCCTGTGAAGTGTGACAGTGGGGGACTTTCAGTAGCTGTAGCGTGGATCTCCTAAGGCACCATTTGTTAATTCAGTGTTGTAACAGAGATGAGACCCCAGAAGGTGCAAGGCCAAGGTAGATTTTTTTGACCATGGATCAGGTGAGAAACTTTATGTGGTTTGATAGTTGGAGCCAGTCGATCTGAGTGTACAGGTCACATGTGTGGGGTGAGACAGTGAGCACCAGTGATGAGCCGACCTGCTTTATTTAAGGCAGTTGAGAGGCATCTAAGGGTTGTGGTTGTGGCCGACCCATAAATGATGACACCATAGTCTATTACAGAGATCACAGAGTCAGGACTGCAACCTTCAAAGCTTCTGGCGTGAGGTGTGGTCTGTATTTGTAGAGGAGACCAAGCCGTGTATTAGCAGTTCTAACTACATTATCTACATGAAGTCCATAGGAGAGTTTAGGGTCAAGCTGTATCCCTAAGTATTTGAAGGACACCACCTGATCTAGAGTGTTCCCCTGGGTGGTGGAGATAGCCAAGTGGTGTAGCTTGTGTGGGTTATGAGAGCTGCAGAAGAGCATAGATTTGGTTTTCTTGTCATTGAGGACCAGTTTATGATTAAGAAACCATGTCTCTACAGAACTGAAACCAAGTTGAAGGTTGTGTTGAAGAGTTGCATGATCTTTGTGAGTGGAGAATACAACAGCACCATCGGCATATAGTATGATCTGCTCAGAGCAGTGGTAAGGGAGGGAGTTTAAGAAAAAGCTAAAAAGGAGGGGTCCCAGTATGGATCCCTGTAGGACACCCGAGCGAACAGGAAAGGTGTTAGAAAGAACATCTGTAATTTTTACTCTCTGTGACTGGTTTTCTAAGTAGCTTTTAAACCAGAGAGAAGAGTCAGGTGATAGCCCAGCATTCAGTAGTTGGTGTATTAGTAGTCCATGGTGTACTGTATCGAAGGCCTTGGAGAGGTCGACGAAAACGGCCCCTGTGAGAAGGCCATTGTCAAGGGATTTGTGCAAAGCTCCAGTGAACTCAAGAAGGGCAGTGGTGGTGCTGTGATCTTTCCGGAAGCCGTGTTGTTGTGGACAAGGTATATTGTATTTATCCAAGTGGTCGGTAAGTTGATCAGCCACGATGTGCTCAAGTGCCTTAGATAGTGGGGGAAGTATGGAGATAGGGCGATAATTTGAGTGAATCGTCTTGTCCCCACTTTTATGGACGGGTGTCATGGTGGCTGTTTTCCAGAGGTCCAGGAATTTTCCACAGCTGAGAGAGAGGTTTAGGATTTTTGTTAATGGATGAATTACCTCATTGAGGGTGAGCAACAGAAACTTAAGGTACAGGGTGTCACTACTAGATCTAGATTTAGAGATAGCTGCAGTAATATAGCGGCAAGCTTCATTCAGCCTTACCTTCCTGAAGTAGAAGAGGGGATGGTTAGACTGAGGGGCTGAGGTATTTGGGGAGTAGGCCTTGTTTTCAAAAAAGTCATGGGGTAGAACAGCACTAAGGTCTGAAAAAGCCGTGTTAAAGATGTTTGCGATCACCTTGGGGTCAAGGGTTGAGGATCCATCAACCATTAACATGGCCGGAGAGGTTTTTGGCTGCTTTCCTGTGACATCCTTGATATTGTCCCAGAAAGCACGACTATTTCCCCATGTATTGGTGACAGCGCCTTTGTAATAGGTGGATTTCATTAGCCGTATGGCTTTTGTGCAGGCATTTCATGCTTGTTTGTAATTTTGGATGTCCAGTTGTTTGCCAGTTGCCCTGGCAAATGCCCAGAGGTGATCCCTTAGTTTCAGCTGTGAGAGAAGAGCCACGGTGACCCATGGGTTAGAGAGAGATTTTGTTTTGCGCCTTTTAGCAGGAGCAAAGAGGTCACAGGCTTTGTTGAAAATTGAGATGAAGTGATCAAGAGCCAAGTTAACATCTGTTGCTTCATGGGAGTCACGTGATGCAGTGCTCTTGCTAGCTGCACTCTCAGAGAGCTCTGCCTAACCCCTGTTCAAAATCATTACAAACTACTTATCCTATAGGAATCTGCACTCAAAATTGGATTACTTACAGCCTGGATACACCGGAGCATCTGCTAGGGATGCTGATGGAAGCAGAAATGCCGAAAGCACCCCCTAAACATACCCCACCAGCAACCCCCAAGAATGCCCCAAAGAAATCACGGGCCTCATCGCAGCAGTCTTCCCAGTCCTGCAGCCTTGGTACTGGAGGAGAGGAGCAGCTAACTGTCACAAGATTCCTAGAAGAATTCCACCCATTTAAGGCTGAAATGGTGGAGATGGCTTCTGAAATTAAGAATATCACTTCTACCTTGGACGACCTGGAAAGGAAAACCTCAGATAATGAAGCGCGAGTAAGATCCCTGGAGAGTCGAGCTGACAAGATTGATCCGATGATCGCGCACATAAACCACCGTATCGCAAAATTGGACACGAAGGTGGAAGACCTCGAGGGCAGAAGCCGACGTAATAATGTTGTCCTAACTAGCCTACCTGAAAAGGAGGAAGGAGGAGATCCTGTTAAATTCTTCCAAAAGTTTGTGGAAAAAATAGCAGACCCCTTGCCCTTTGGCCCCTGCTATAGTATTGAAAGAGCACATCGTGCCCTCCGACCTACTCCACCTCAGGGAGCACCCCATTGCATCTTTTTGGCCAAATTCCTGAATTATCAAGAAAGACAGCTCTTTTTACAGAAAGTCAAGGAGGCTAAGGCAATGGGAGGGAATAAGCCTCAGAGTGGCTCAAGATCTACCACTATCTGTTTGACAATGGGGGGCCACCTTTCACCCGCTTGTTTCTAAGTTAATTGCTGTGGGCATTAAGTTTAGAATGTCTTACCCAGCCAAATTGCACGTCTTCACGGCTGACACTTGGATCCAGAATCAGCTTCAGCTGCTCTCCAATCTGCGCTACCCAGCCTATTTAAGCCTAAATGAGTGCTTTGCTTGTTTCCCCTGTGAAATTTCCCTCCTCATTGTTAAAAGGTTAAAGAATTTTTCTGACTTCTTTGCATTGTGGAGAGGGTGCGTTTTCTCCTCCTGACCTACGTGGAAAAGGACTATTATGGAAGATTCCTCGGTGATTGCCTGAATTTCTCGATGGTCCCTTTAAGCATCAGGGAACTGTGTGCTCGGTGGCACAATGTTAACTCTGGTAGCTGTTTATCAGAACTTTGTCACAGAGGAGTGTTACTGAAATACCAGAGGCGTCTCTAAGTCTGATTACTCGAACTGTAGTTAATGGGCATCACTAGGGTTGATGTATAAATAAATGGTAGTTGTAAGGAACGTTTTCGGTGGTAGGACTCAAAGCTTTTGGTGGGGTTGTGGAACATGGGTCCCTCCTCTATTCTTTTGTTGCACTACTGTGGTTCTGCAGTTAGAGGGAGCCAGAGCCATACATATAGGCATTCCTTCACTTTTAATTTGCTGTGGGCATGTTTGGGTGTTGCAGCCACGGGATGGGTTTTTTCATCCCTTCTTTGTTTAAAATCTCTCCTACAGGAATAGGAGCACGGGCGCTCATGGTGCTCGAGCTACCTCAAGGCATTAAAGGGGAGCATTGGCCGTTATCATACGGGTTGAAATTGTTCTATGGGATCATTCCCTGGCCCATAATTCCAGAACTGCACCTCATCTGGGTAAGCCATGGTGTGAGGCAGCGTAGAATTGGATATACGTTGGTCTGGAAGGCATGGGTACCCTAGGGATACAGATCTGAGATTAGTCAGGTATTAGTTAAGAGGGCCCTGGCTTAGGTTTATTATTCCATGTCCATTGCCCTCGAGTAATAGTTCTATGTCAATTGTTAAGTGTTCTCTTTGGTACTTCATTCAAGGTTTAGCAGGTAAAAAGGTAAACAATAGTCTGGTTTTGGAGTGGGACAGGGGGGTGGCAGAGCGGGAGAGGATACAGCACAGCGAGCTGTTGTCATGGACCGTGATAATGTGGGCAGGTTAGAGGGATGGGGGCGGCGGGGATCTGGGTCTAGGTTTAGCTTGATAGGTATTTTGCTTGTGGGTTTTGTTTGGTTAGGGCGATGGGGGGGAAGGGAGCACAAGACTTTAGGTTTAGAAGCTGGGGGTATCAGTTAGGACTTAGTAGGTTAATGCATCGAGTTATTATTATGGATCATGGCATCACATAGGGTTATTAAATTCCTAAGTTGGAATGTCAAAGGGGCATGACAGAAGTCCAAACAGTACTGAATTCTGAAGCATGTAGATGTTTTAAAAGCAGACATAGTGTTCTTACAAGAGACACATTTACTTCAGACAGAGAGCAATAGTATGAGTCGTTTGCAAATGGGGCTGGTCTTCTCCTCACAAGGCAATACGCAAAGTAGAGGTGTTATGGTGCTAGTGCATAGGTCTGTCCCCTTTACCCCCTTCCAGGTCATCCAGGACAATGAAGGTAGATACATTCTTGTCAGAGGGAAACTGCAAAACACAGAGATCCTAGTGGGATCTGTTTATGGCCCTAATACTGACACGCAAGGTTTCTTTGTAAAATTACTGGAGGCATTAGCATCCTTTGTGCATGTCCTTATGATTCTGGGTGGGGACCTTAACCTTGTACTGGATCCCTTAATGGACAACAGGTCCAAACCCTCTAATCTGGCTATATTCCCGTATGGTTTTCAGTAAGACTGGAATGGATACGCTCGGATTTGAAATGTACACCAAGAGATCATCTGCATATGCTGTTACTTTAATAGCATTGTCCAGAATTGTAATGCCATTTATCACCTGGTTGTGCACTATGCTTCTAATAAGGGGCTCAAGGTACAAATTAAAGAGGAGGGGGACCAAAGGGCATCCTTACCTGGTGCTTTTACGCACGAAGGATCTCAAAATAACCCCTGCCAGCAGGAGATCCTGGCTGTGGGGAGTTAGATAAAGGGAGCCGATCCATTTTAGGAACACCTCATGAAAGCCAAACTTTTCCATTGTGGTTAACAGGAACTCCCAGTGGACCCTATCAAAGGCCTTCTCGGTGTCCAACGAGACCAGGGCCATGGCGGAGCTGGTCTCCTCAGATGCCGAGAAGACATGTGCCAATGTCCTGAGATGGTCGTTGGCAGATCTACCCCTCATAAAACCGACCTGTTCCACCCCAATTAGTTCAGGTAGCACTCTGTTTATTCTGTCCGCTAGTAACTTCGCCAAGGAATATAGCCATTTGGCTAATTATAAATTAAATTTAGGCAAATCTGTGGTGTACCCCCTTAATAAGAATCTTTTTAAACAAGAGATTACCGAGCTAGGACTGGCTTGGAAGTCTGAATCTATCAAATATCTGGGTCTCACCCTGGCTAGGAGCATGACACGAATACGCCAGTTAAATCTGGACTCCTTGGTGCATACAATAGATTTAGATTTGAAAAGATGGGCACAGCTTCCAATTTCCTTATGGGGAAGGATAAATTTAGTTAAGGTGAATGTATTTCCCCTGTTGTTTTATCCCCTTAGCATGTTAAATATCTGGCTACCACTCTCATGGTTCAAGAAACTTCATGGGCTCATAGCCAATTTTGTGTGGGGTTACAAGAAAGTGAGGATGGCCTATCACAAGTTGGCTACGCCTAAACCACTGGGGGGATTAAGATTACCGCATTTTGCTCTTTATTTTTGGGTGAGTCATGTTAATAAATATCTTAGGTGGGTGCAGGGCACGGACCTTTTAACTCAACTACCGTATGTTCCTTTGTGGATACAAACCGAGTTAGCCCTCATTAAGAAACATGGTCTCGCACCGGAGGCCTTGCTTTACCTTAGTCCTAAACTCCTCCCCCCTTCTCTTAGAAAACCTCCGACAGGGATCTCTGTGAGGACCCACACGCAGCTTTGTAGCTTTCTAAAATATGATCATCTCAGGGATCTGTCACAACCCATAAGGGGCAACCCGCATTTCCTGATTGATGATAAACCCCTCAGTGCCGCCTGGCTGGCCCAGCTGGGTGATTGCTGCTTAAAAGATTTTCTCTCAGTTGATGGAAAGGTGCTTTCCTTGCCAGAGATCCTGAATAAATTTAAATTGCCCACTTTGGTGATTTTCAAAGTGTATCAGCTTCGTCACCTTTTACTCCGCAAAATGGGCAAGATGCCAATACAGACCCCGAAGGTAGAATTTTATGGGACCCTGAGTCCATAGGTAGGCCTTCCACATGCGGTCTCCAGGTTATACTACGTTTTATTTAATTGGGTCTATTCTCAGAACTTGGCCTCGAGTTCTAACTGGGCCTCGGTCTTTCCCAAGGAGGAACTTAATTGGACTGCTCTTTGGCAAAACTGCCACAAATTTATCCTATAAGACCGGTTGAGACTGATGCAATTCAAAATACTTCATAACATTTACTATTTTCCTCAGAAGTTGGTGAGCTTAAAAATGGTGGCAGTCCCAACTTGTACTAGGTGTCATCTACGGAAGGGGGACCTGTTGCATATGTTCAGGAATTGTCTGAAGATAATCCCACTTTGGACAGCTATTAAAAGTGGAGTGGATCCGTTACTGGGTTTGGAGGATCTCTTCGCACCCGAAATATGCCTGTTGTGAGATATAGCTCATATCTCAGTCAGGAATAGGAAGTTCCATATAGCTCTAATCTCGGCTACTCTCAAAAAAGTTGTTCTCAGACACTGGAAGGACTCTGTCGTGATCAGCTATACTGAATGGTTAGAGGAATTACTTGCCAGCCTTAGGGTCAAAAGGATGATAGCTATCCTTCAGAATAAACTCTCTAGGTTTGATAAGAGTTGGGGTCCCCTTTATACTACTTACTCATTATAGTGTAGGAAGGTCCCCTTTTGGATAAAATGGCATGATAAGGTGTCTTGTGCTGGGGGGGTGGTGCGGGGAGAGGGATGGGGTGGGCGGAGAGTTTTGGGGGCATGGCAGAGGATGGATCCAGTCATTATCTGTGATATGTATGAATGTATACTCAAATGGATGTACATGTTTCTCTCGGATGCATTCTCTGTAATTATAGCTGCAATAAAATTTTAATGGAAGAAAAAAAACATCTGTTGCTTCATAGATGGGTAGCCAGTCTTGTAGAAGCAGGTGTTGTTTGAGATGTGGAAGTTTTCCTCGAGGAAGGACTCTGCTAGCGAGGGGGCTTAAGGAATTGTTAGATCATGCACACATGACTGGGGAGTGGTCACTGAGTGAGTCTGGGAGAATGGTCGTACAAGAAATCCTTGTGGGGTGAGTGGTGAGTACCCAATCCAAGAGGGTACTGGTGCTAGTCTTGTAGTTAATCCTAGTAGGGGAGTTTACCATTTGAGTGAGGTTAGTAGCTGAGATGGAGTCTTCATAGGCACTGGCGCTCGATGCTAACCAGTTTATGTTGAAATCCCCTAGTAGAATAAGTTCAGCTTCAGGGGGATGAGAGTTGATAAAGTTCAGGACATCGTTGAATCTATGTTTAGGGTCCCTGGGTGGGATGTATACGAAGACAATAGTCAGGACTTTATGATTGGGACCTAGGACGATTTTTATTGGCAGAATCTGGGCTGAGGCAGAAAGTGATGAAGTTGCTACAGGGTGCCAAGACAGGGAGTCTTTGATATAGATTTCGCAACCACTGCCTTTTTTGGATATCCAGTCCAGCCTGTGGACATTGTAGCCCTGTATTGTTATTGCTGAGCCAGGAACTTTAGGTGTCAGCCAAGTTTCCACCACTGCAAGGATGTCAGGGTTGTGTTGGGATATGAAGGCTAGTGCATCCAGCTTTGGTAGTAGGCTGCAGATATTAATGATTGCAAGGATAAGGGCACCTGGAGTTTGTGTGTGGCCTGAGCTTCTAGGGCCAGGATTGGGATGGACGCTGCCTGAGATGAGAAGGAGGAGGAGTAGGAGTTTTAAGGAGCAGAGTCGCAGCTCTTTGAGAGATAGTTTTGATTGTTGTTTCCTGGAGTAGGAGTTGCAAGGTTCCAGGCTGTGTCCCATATGGACTGCAAGGTGGTACAGTGTAGAGAGGTGGCCACACTTGTTGAGAGTAGTGGTTGGGTTAAGTAACCAGGAATATCCAAATGCAACAAGCACAAGTCTCGAGTGGAAGTGGAGCGTCCTTGAGTAGCAGGGAAACCAGAGTAGAGGGTGGTGGGGGTGGGGGTGGCTAGGACCAGGAGAGAGAAGAGGGGGGCCATGGCAAGGAGGAGAAGGAGAGGTGAGAGAAAGGCAGAGAGAGCCCACATGGCTTACGTACTAGATAAAGAGATAGAGATATAGCCCTCTAGTGGTGAGAGGATATAATCTGCTAATGGAAAAGTCAAAAAAAAAAAAGGGAAGTGGCCTGCATCCTCTGGGAGGGAAACCACAGTCCTCAGTGAACAGTTTAAATGTTACCTTGATGAACATTTAAAGTAGCAAATGGGGGTGGTGGAAGAAATTAGGGAGACATAAACTGCCCCCACCCCGCAACAGACTGAAGGAAGAGTAGGGAGGGCTCGAGGAGAGAAAAATCCACAGAGTGCAAAATAATGAAAGAAGCAGAGTGGTAGAAAGGAAAAGGGATGGAAACATGAGCAGTAAAAAGAGAGGTGGAAGGGGCAAAAAGGAAATAAGGGGGTAGCAGGCAGAATGGTAACAAAATATGGAAGCCCATGCGTGCAAATGAAAGGAGTCTAGGAAATTAATTTCTGGATCTAGAGGCCATCATGGCAGAGGCAGGCCTGGATATTGTGATAATTATTAAATAGTGGTGTACTATAAACCATGATTGGGACATGGCCACACCCGACTATACTCAGTATGGGAAATATATTGTGGGAAGAAAGGAAGGGGGTAGTGCTGTATGTAACAAAATACATAAAAAGTGATGGAGATACAGGGAATCCAGGTGGGGAAGGGGATGGATTGAAGGTAGTATGAGTCACCCTGTGGAAGGGAAACAGCTGCTATCTGCATCATGGGGGTGGATTTAGATAAGATACTGGTGGAAGCCATTGGCAAAATGGCAGAAAAGGGACAGATGTTTCTGGTGGGGGACTTCAATCTGCTGGATGTAGATTGGAGTCTTCCAGCTGGAGCGTCAGCTAAAAATGGTCATCATGGACTCCATGCAGTGGGCATTCCTCAGGCAGCTAGTCACGGAGCCCACTCATGATGGGGAATTCTGGATCTAGTGCTCACTAACAGGGATAATATTGAAGATGTCAAGACAGAAGGCCACCTGGGGACCAGTGATTACTGAATAGTGTGGTTTAACATAAGGATGGCAGTGGAAGAGAACCACACAAGGACAAAGGGTCCTGGACTTGAGGAGGGCAGATTTTTTTTTTAATAAAAAAGGTGAATGCCTCGGGGATGATCTAGCATGGGGAAAAGCTGTGTGGGGTGGAAGAACAGTGGTCAAAGCTAAGGGAGGGTATAGTGAAGGCAAAAAAATCTGTGCAACAGAAATGAACAAAATCAGAAGGAAAAAAAGAGGTTTCTATGGTTCACAAATGAAGTGCCTGAAAAGGTAAAGGGTAGCACTCAGGAGATATATGGAGACACACAGGAGGGATGAAAGGGAGGAATATAAGGAGAAACAGAGGGATTCAGGGAAAGCAGTAAGGAGCAGAAAGGTGGAAACTGAAGTGAGAATAGCCTAGGAGATAATAAAAGGGGGCAATAAATTTTTTAGATGCAGTATATAAGTGAAAAGAGGAAGACCAGGTGAGAGATTATAAAGTTAAAAAGGAAAGGTGAGATTGTGCAGAGGAGGACCAGGAAAAGGCAGATATCCTGACCAAATACCTTTGTTTAGTGGTCCCAGAGGAAGGAAAAGGGGAGGGCCACATAAAATCAACAGGAGCACTGGAGGGAGGGAATTAGATACTAGTCCTTTTTCAGAGGAGAGAGTCCTGAAGGGACTTGCAAATCTGAATGTGGACAAGGCTACAGGGCCAGATAAGGTACATCTATTGAGGGAGCTCAGGGATGTCCTGGCTGCACTTTTGACAGTCCTGTTTAACAGCTCACTGGAAACTGGAGTGGTTCTTGAGGACTTGAGCAGGGTAGATGTAGTCCCACTTCACAAAAGTGGAAGCAGGGAAGAGGATGGCAACTATAGGGCAGTCAGCCTGACATCAGTGATGAGAAAGGTAATGGAGACACTGGCGAAAGAAAGAATTGTGGAATATGTTGAATCTAGCATGCTGCAAGACTCAAGGTAGCATGGATTCATGGGGGGGGGGGGGCATCACGTCAATCAGATCTGATAGATTTCCTTGACTGGGTGACCAGAGAAATAGATCAGGGTGGAACAGTGGACGTGGCTTACTTATATTTCAGTTAGGCTTTCAACACTGTTCTGGAGTACTATGTCCAGTTATAGAATCCTCATATCTGGAAGGATCTAGAGAGAGAGTGGAAGCTGTTCAGAGGAGGAGGACAAATAAAATGGTGCAGAGTTTACATCAGAAGCCCAATGGGGACAAACTAAGGATCCTCAACATGGACACCCTGGAAGAGAGGAGGGAAATAGAGGAAATGACAGAGACCTATGAATACCTCATGGGAGTAAATAAGGTACAGGAGGGGAGTATTTTTTCGGAAAAACAATGCACCAGAATGAGGCGACATGCAATGAAACTGGAGGGAGTACATTCAGGAGAGATGTCAGGAAGTACTTCTTCATAGAGAGAGTGGTAGATGCATGGAACAGTCTTCCACCAGAGGTGGTGGGGGCAAAAATAGTGGCAGGGTTCAAGAATGCATGGGACAGGCATAAGGAAATTATAGTGGAAAGTAAGGGGGGAGGGGAAGAACGAGCTGGGATGAAGTGGAGTCTGAGGTGACACTATAGGTAGAAATAAAAGGGCAAACTGTGTGGGCCAAGTGGTCCTTCTTTGCCATACAATTCTGTTTCAGTGTTTTTATATTCTGCCTCATCACCATATTCACTAAAGTGGATGTCACTGTCACGCGGAGTCAGATGATATACTATGCTGCAACTCTTGTGGCTCTTGTAGATATTCAGACTCTGAAGAATGCTCCTCTGACTACTCAACAGCCGTAAATGGAAATGTTTCAAGAGAAAACCTATGAGCAGCAGTACATTTTCACAGCACAAATGGCGTGGTTATGGTCACCATCTCAGGTGCAGCAAGCACTGTGCCCATTCTCACACAGTTGGCATGGTGGTAACTGGGCAGCAGTAGTACTGATGACAATAGTAAAAGCAGGATTCACAGTGAAAGCAATGGCAGTTACAGGGCAGCTTGCAATTACAGGGACTGTGGGGGTGGCACTAAAACAGTGCAGACTGCTGTGGCATTGGCGGTGGTCACAGTCAATATAGTGGCAATAGTGGTGTTACTCATAGATAAATAAATTGCTGTGGCACTGATTGCTGAAATCATGGCACTGGTGGTTGTGTGGAGGAGCACACTGGTAGCAAATGTAGTCACCATGGTAGCAGTTGTAGAAAAAAGTGCTGCAACATCTGGAAGGGGTGGCTTCTTCTTCTGTAACAGGTGATATGAGCTGCAAAGCCTTCCTACCTTTATAAAATGATGGTGCTGCAAATGCAGTACAGGTACTGGTACTTGTACTGGCAGTTGTGGTTGTAGTAGTACTAGTAGTAGTACCGTCAGTCCCAGTAACAGTGGAAGCCATAGGCTTCACAGGGGGAGAAAATGATTTTACAATGTCAAATATGCTCAGACCTTCTATCACTCTCTCCTCACCAGCTGGGGATGGTGGCACAGATGGCACAGATGGCCTGCAGGGTGGGACCAAGCATATTTTATTGGATTTGCTGAGTCAAGGCTTGTCACTACTGTGTATCTGTACATCTGTAACTTAATGTGTATTTGTGATTAGTGTTTATGTTGGTGCTACTTGCAAAAAACACAACCATGATAATACCTTGATCACTCAAGTAACAACTACAGGCTGATAACAGACATGGAGTCAGTCAACAGCATCTAAATCATACACTAAAACCAAGCTTTGAATGATACTCAACAAATCACAGTCAACTCAGTGAGTCAAGCCTGACACACTAAGAAACACTGTAGCAGTTACAAAAATGTGTATACAGCCATGCACATTCATGGAGGACAGATTCACAAAAAAAGAGAAAACTTGCTCGCATTTGCTACTGATGCACAGTGAGCTGCAGGAGGCAGGAGTCAGCTGACACCCTTCTCAGTTGTTCAGAGAACCAAGCTCAGAACCAGATGACAATCAGCAACAATTCCAAAGAATGCATGCAGACAGCCATGCACAGGCAGCACACACACTGCACACACAGGCAGGATGTGCATAATGAGCTGTGATGGGAGTGGGGATCAGCTAATATCCTCCTCAGTCATGCATGAACTGAGCCTGGAATCTGACAACAGGAAAACAAACTCTAGCAAGAGTCAATACAGCTGCAAAAGTTTGGTATTGTGGGCAGTGAGAATCGTGTCAACTAGCAATTGTTTCACTAACCACAGAGGGCTATAATGTTCAAAATGAGTTCACTTACATTTTTTTAGCTTTTAAAACTTTTGTTTAGAATGACAACTACTGCATGGGTTGCATCAAAAAGGACAAAACCAAACCTTCCAAAAAAGAGCTATAATCACTCAGCCACCACTGCTGAATGAGTGCTGAATGGATGTGTTAATGCTTTATGCAGTCTGCCACTGGTTGTCAGCCTATCAGAGCATAATGATACTTATGACACCATGTGTAGTAAACAAAAAATAATTTGACAAATATGTCTGGGTTAAACTGAATTTACTGCATTGCAAAAGAACAGCTGTCTTCAGGGAGAATTACAAATTCAGGATAGCAAATTCTTTAGTTAACTGGAAGCAACAGCAGCCTTTCAGCTAGCAAAGATAGGCAGTGCTGGGTGGGCTACATGGACAGGTAGTACGAACATGGGAATGGGGTTATACAGACATGGGGGTTACAGCGAGGGACAGGTGTTGCAAAGGAGATTGAGGATTGACAGTGTATAAGAACTACAGGGAAAGAAAATATAACGTGGACAACAGGGACAGACAATGCAAAGGGGACAAGTAATACACACAAGGCAACAGGGGTAGGCAATGCAATGGGGCATCGGGATATACAAGGGAACATGGGGATAGGCAATGCAAAGGCTGCCAGGCATGATTGTGACTGCACCATTAGGGCTTACTTACCTTGTATAGAATTGTTTATAGCCGTACTGGTCATTGTACAAAAAATGAACAAAGTGGGTGATTTTATACTTTTTAATTGGACCAACAAGATGGATAACAGATCTCTAATGTGGGTCCTGGGACTGGGGCATCAAGGTGATGTCCAGTCATACCTGTAAAAGAAGAATAGCCATGGGGTCACAAAGAATCTATAGTTCTTTAGGAACAAAACTGGACTGATAGAGAAGGCAAACATAGAACAATACTTAGTCTAATCTGTAGGGGTGAGGGGTCTGTGTCCAGTCAGACTGGGGTCAGCTTAGTGTCAGACCTTTAGAAATAAAGGAAAAAGGGTTAGTGTATGGAAAAAAATAGAGTAGAAAGAGAGTTCTAGAGAGGTATTATAGCTATAGGACAAACCCAGAAATTGTGTACAGTAAACAGGTGATCTCTGGTTCAAATCCCACCACAGTCACTGACTCTGGAAGAGACCTTGGACATGTTACTTGACATCCCAGCTGCAGAATTATGAGGAAGGACACAGCAGTGATCATCAGAGGGGACATACCACCCACTAGGTCACTGCCACCCCTGAGCTCATTTATTAACACTTTCCAGTGGCAGTGTGAGAGATGACAGAAGTGCATGTGGCACTTTGTGGTGTTAGCAGCACAGCTGTAGTATTAACTGCACATTGTTGGCAGTGCATGGAGTCAGCTGTGCATGTGGAGCTGCACAGTGCTGGCAGTACACATGGCAATATACAGTGATATCAGTGCATGTGGCACTGTGTTATCTGCAGTCCGTATAACACAGGGTAGAGTTGGCAGTACACATGACACCACACAGTGATGGTAGGGCAGTGGTAAGAGTGTATGTGGCACTGTGCTGTGTTGGCAGTGCACATGGCACTGTATGAAGTTGGCAGCACATGTAATACAGTGCAGAGTTGGAAGTACATGTGGCACAATCTGGTGTCTACAGTGCACATGACAGCAGGAAGTTAGCAGTGCACTTGGCACAACACTGGGGCAGCAGTGCATGTGGTACTTGTCTTCAACTCGCCTGAAATATACTCAAACACATTGATGACTGTATATTTATGTACATTATGTCATGTTTTTAATGTTTTATTATGGACTTATTTTTTTCACATTGCACTTTATTTAGGGGGCATCCAGTACTTACTGGCTTATGTGACGTAAAAGTGAGAAGCCATCGGGAATCAAGCAATCATAGTACGATGTGGTTCAATGTAAGAACAGCAGAAGAGTCAAACCGCATGAAAGCAAGGGTCCTATATCTCAGGTGGATTGACTTTGCAAAGATAGGGGAATGTTTTAAGAAATCACTGACAGGGAAGGAGAAAGAGGGGTGGAGGAACAACTGGAGAATCTTAAGGGAGCCACAGCAGAGGAAACAAGCCACTGCATTAGGCAAGTAAGCAAAACAAAGAGAAGGAAAAAACCACAATGGTTCTCGAAGGAAGTGACCGAGAAGATAAGGGCAAAAATGGTGGCATTCAGGAGGTACAAGGAAATACAGAGGGAAGAAGACAGGGAACTGCATCTGGAAAAGCAAAGGGAGGCAGGGAATGCAGTCAGGAGCTCAAAGACGCAAAAAGCAGAAAAAATAGCACCAGCAATAACAAAAGGGGACAATAACTTTTTCAGGTACGTTAGTGAATGAAAAAAGATTAAGGGTGGGATTGTGAGACTAAAAAGAGAAGGAGGGAAGTGTGTAGAGAGGGACCAAGAAAAAGCAGATATCCAGAATAAGTATTTTTGTTCAATATTCACAGATGAAGGGGAGAGGGAGGGACCAAAGTTAGGTCAACGGAAGCACCACTAGGAGGGAGGTGTACACCAGTCCATTTGAGGAATACAGAGTCTTAAAGAAGTTCGCTAATCTGAAAGTGGACAAGGTAATGAGGCCAGATGGGATACATCCCAGTATATTAAGAGAACTCTGAGGAGTACTGGCAGCACCACTGAGAGCCCTGTTCAACAGTCGCTGGAAACAGGTGTGGTACCAAAGGACTGGAGGAGGGAAGAATGTAGTACCTCTTCACAAAAGTGGAAGCAGGAAGAAGGCAGGCATTTACAGTCCAATCAGCCTGACCTCAGTGGTGGTGAAACTAATGGAATCACTACTAAAAGAAAGGTTTGTGATATATCTCTATTCCAGTGGAGCACAGGATCTGAGGCAGCATGGATTCATGCTGGAAGATCTTGTCAAGCAAACCTGATAGTTTTTTTTGACTGAGTGACTAGAGAGGTTGATCAGGAAGGGATGGTGGATATGGCCTACATGGATTTCAGCAAAGCCTTCAACACCGTCCCACATAGGAGGCTAGTAAACAAGTTGGGCAGCCTGGGAATGGTTCCCAGGTCATTAAACTGGGTTAGAAATTGACTGAGCAATAGGGCATAGAGGGCGGGGGTGAATGGAGTTCAATCTGAAGAGAGGGGGTGACAGTGTGGTCCCATGGGGATCAGAGCTTGGACCAGTCCTCTTTAATGTCTTCACAGGCAACATTGCAGAGGGGCTGGAAGGGAAGGTGTGTCTCTTTGCAGATGACACGAAGATCTGCAACAGGGTTAACACTTCAGGAGGGGTAGAAAAAATGAGAAGGTACCTAAGCAAACTTGAGGAGTGGTTAAAGATGTGGCAGCTAAGATTCAATGCAAAGAAGTGCAAGATCATACACCTGGGGCATAGAAATGCATGGGAGGAGTACATAATGGGGAAGAAGGACGGTATTGACAGCCACCAAACAGGAAAGGGACCTGGGAGTAATCATATCTGATGATCTAAAGGTTAGCAAACTATGTGAGAAGGCTGTGAAGAAAGCCAGTGGAATGCTGGGGTGCATAGGGAGAGGTATCTCCAGCAGAAGGCAGGTGGTGGTGATGCTACAGTATAGAACATTAGTTAGACCTCATCTTGAGTACTGTTAAGTTCTGGATGCCTCATCTCCTGAAGGACATAGACAGAGTAGAAGTGGTTCAGAGAAGGGTGACAAAAATGGTGCAGGGTCTGCACCAAAAATCATAAGAGGGGAGACTGGAGGATCTCAATATGTATTCTCTGGCGGAGAGGAGAGAGAGGGGGATATGTTAGAGACTTACAAATACCTCAAGAGTGTAAATAAGTTTCAAGAGGGTAGCAACTTTTAAAAAAAGGATGTTCAAGAACAAGGGGCATGATATGAAAATAGAGGGGGGTAGATTTACGGGTAATGTGAGAAAGTATTTTTTCACAGAAAGGGTGGTGATCCATGGAACAGCCTCCTGGTAGAGGCTGTAGGGGCAAAAACAGTAGAGGAATTCAAAAATGCATGGTAGAGACATAAAGGAACTCTAGCAATGGAAAGAGAGTGTAAGCAGCAAATCATTTAGGATTTGTGGTATATGAAACAAGGAAAATACGCCGACTAGGTGGGCCAAGCACTCCTTATCCATCATCAAATTTTATGTTTCTATATGACATCTGGGTTAAGCAGTGGCTTTGCTACTACTTTGTGTGTGTCTTGTCTCCATAGGGATTAAAGGGAAGTACTTATATTTAAACCAGCCATAAAAGGCTCTATCTTTGAAAATGTGGAGCTTGTGTGAAAAACTGTGGCTTTGCAAGTGAAGACCCAGCATCACAAGTTTTTTCCAGACCGGTACCAATTTCTGGGTTGTTTTAAAATCCAGTCCTTAGTCTCTGGTGCTAGTGTAGGAGTAGTGGCCAAGTAGCCACCAGCCAGCTCCAGCATCCTGGTCTGTGGTGCCAGGGTAGGGCCCATGGCCAACTAGACACAAGCCAGTACCACCTGTCAGCCAAAATCCTCCTTAACCCAGACTCTGGGGCCAGTATAGTATTTGATCAATGCCAGCCCCCAGCCTGCCAATGTCCTCCTCTAACCAGGACTCTTGAGCCAACATACCAGCTGGTTAATGCTAGCCACCAGCAACTAGGAGCCATCAGTCAAACTTTTCTCCTTCAACTTTTCTCCAGTAACTCGGTCTTGTGTCAGCAAATGATCTGTTGCCAGTCAAAAAGAACTGAACAGTTTTAGAAGGATACTCCATTTTATATGGACCTATCCAGTCATCAGTTTTGCTTAAATTTAGTCTGGTTTTGAGGCCACTTTGAGTGCTCTCATAGTCTTTAAACTGATTGCATTAAATGATTCACTGTTTTGGGATGAATTCATGTCCAGGTTACAAAGCGGTTTTGATGTCAAACAGACCTTTGTTTGTAAAACCAGTCAGTCTGGAAGGTGTAAAATTCAGCCATTAAGACCATTAGCAGTAAATCCTAATCTTTTCCACTCTTAAGTATGGCCTTTTCCTGCTGTGATAGAGAACAGTTTTAAACCTTTACATGCCCACCTGTGTTTCTGTTTGTCCTACATTCTGATACAGTTAAGACCCATTTTTGTTAAATAAAGAAGCACATTTTTATTGCCTTTTACACTGATTCCCTCTCTGAGTGTTCGACAGCTATCTACTGTATGTTACCCCAAGGATTCTGAAAAATGTAATCCATGGTGTCGAAAGTGATTCCAAATGGTTTAGCCAATATACAAAAACATCAGTCTCACAGGGAACTATGCTGCAAAACAAATATTTTTTCTAAACTGTATAGTGTACTGAGGCTAAAAACTGTATAAAGAGAAGATTTTTGACTCTGTGGTGCAGGACACTTTATAAATCTTAGCAACACACTTAAAATGTTCCTAGTGGGAACTGGGGCGAAGGGCAGCAGCCTCCACTTTTTTTGTATGGAAAAACTAGTATAGAAAAAGTGCCCTTTTTACCATTATAAGTGCCCTTCTGATCCTCTGCCCCCTCAGCTTTTACTATCTTCCTTTTACTATCTTCTGGCATCCTTGATGAAATGTTATGTCTGATGCTGTGGAATGCCTTAGAATATGAAAGTCTGATGTTGTGGAATGCCTTAGAATATGAAAGTCTGATGTTGTAGAATGCTTTAGAAATATGAAAAGAAACAGCAGTAGCTGCTGAGGTAAAAGGGAAAAAATGCAGAATTTAGAGTACCAGAAGAATAGATAATTTCTCAGAATTGTTCAAAACATATCAGCATACAAGACTGATATGGAAAGGAAAATGGGAAGGTGTTTAACAGAGATTAGAGCACAAAGTTGTGAACGAGTTTGTTATATCCAGCAGATCTGTGTTTGGATTACCACAGTTTCCACTTGTATATTGTGTGATGCTGAGCAAGTCACTTAACATCCCTTTGCTCCTGGGTCTATGGTAAATGGGTCTTGTGCCCAGTGGGCCTTACATGATTACCAAAGAATACAAATGACTGTATAAAAATGATTTCCTATCACTTTTAATGTCACCCCTGACATTACAAATGGCTCTAGGGAAGGAGCAATATACTCATCAGTCATAAAAAGGGGTGGAGCCACAGGCAGAGTTTGGGGTGTGGGTTATAATTCAGTTTTCACTTCATTCAAAGGTAGCAACCCTATCTGGATGTTTAATGTCTTGTGACAGAATAAACCTACCACTTGACACTAGCTATAGGAGAGGCCATTCCTTTGTACTTGCTGTGTTTTACTAGTGCCCCTATCATGACTGTGCAGATCTCCCAGTGCTGTGCCCCAACTTAGTTCCAAGGTTAAAAAAATAACTATTTTGTGTAGTCCTTACCCCCCACCCCAACACCCTAACCAATAGGTACAGACCCCTAGTGTGGTGAAGATCATGTTGCATTAGCATCACAGAACTTAGAGTTATCTTATCAGACAACCTCAAAATTGCAGAGCACTGTGACAAACCAGTGGGTAGGGCTAATGGGATGCTAGTGTGCATAGGAGGGGTATTTCCAGCAAGAGGAGGGAGGTGCTGTTGCTATGTATTGTTTGCTGGTCAGAGCCCACCTGGAGTACTGTGTCCTGTTTTGGAGGCTGCACCTCAGAAAGGACATAGACATGGTGGAGACAGTCCAGAGAATAACTAAAATGGTGCTGGGGCACAAGAAGTCCTACAAGGAGAGAGTGACAGGTCTCAACATATACTCCCTGGAAGACAGAACAGCTCTAGGGAACACGAAAGAGGCAAGGAAAGGCACATTTCACAAAAGAAAGGGTCCTACAAGAGCTTGCTAAGCTCAGGGTGGATAAGGCAGTGGGACCTGATGGCATACATCCCAGGGTACTTAAGGAGCTAAAGGAGGAACTAGCAGAGCCATTAGCAGAATTGTTTAGTGAGTCTCTGAGCACAGGAGAGGTCCCAGAAGACTGGAGAAGGGCTCATGTGATCCCGCCCACAAGAGTGGTAGCAGGGAGGAGGTGGGAACTACAGACCGGTCAGTCTTACCTCAGTAGTGGGCAAGATTATGGAGGCACTCCTTAAGGAAAGGATAGTGCAACACCTGGAATCCATAGGGCACAGGATCCAAGACAGCATGGGTTTACAAAGGAAGGTCCTGTCAAACTAATCTCATAGATTTCTTTGACTGGGTAACCAAAGTGGTGGACCAAGGGGAGCAGTTGATGTCGCCTACCTTGACTTCAGCAAAGCTTTTGACACTGTTCCACATAGAAGATTGATAAATAAGCTGGGTAGGCTCGGGGTGGGTCAGAAGTTGGTCAACTGGGTGGCAAACTGGTTGACGGACAGAAAGCAGAGAGTGGTGGTAAATGGTATACAGTCAGAAGAGATGCAAGTCACAAGTGGGGTACCTCAGGGATCAGTCCTGGGGCCAGTCCTCTTCAACATCTTCATTAGTGACCTTGCAGATGGACTAGAGGGTAAGGCTTGTCTGTTTGCAGATGACACCAAGATCTGCAACAGAGTAGATGATCCAGATGGGGTGGGCAGAATGAGAAGAGATCTGGATAAACTAGCAGAATGGTCAGAAGAGTGGCAACTGGGATTTAATGCAAAGAAGTGCAAAATCATGCACATAGGGAAGAGAAACCCTGAAGAAAGAGACTTGGGCATCATCATCATCACTGATGACCTAAAATCATCCAAGCAGACCTCTAAAGCAGTAGGTAAGGCTAGGGGGGTGTTAGGGTGTATTAGTAGGGGTATCACAAGTCGTAAGAGGAAGGTAATAATCCCTCTGTACAAGACACTGGTTAGGCCTCATCTGGAGTACTGCATGCAGTATTGGAGGCCACACCTTCACAAGGACATTAACCAAATTGAGGCAGTCCAGAGAAGGGCAACCAAAATGGTGCAGGGACTGCATCAGAAGACATATGAGGACAGATTAACGGAGCTCAATATGTATACCCTTGAGCAAAGGAGGGAGAGAGGTGATATGATCGAGGCATTCAAACACCTTAAGGGCATAAACAAGGTGAAAGAGTCTAACATGTTTAAATATAAGAAAAATAGCAGGACAAGAGGACACAGCATGAGATTAGAGGGAGGCCGATTAAGGGGGAATGTGAGGAAATTATTTTTCACAGAAAGGGTGGTGGATGCATGGAATGGCTTACCACAAGAAGTGGTGGCTATGAATACAGTGCAGGGCTTCAAACAGGCATGGGATAGGCATAAGGGAGCAATACAAATGACTATGAATAGATAGGCCACTGACAGAGCAAAGGCCGATGGCACATTTATAAGGTAGAAAAAGAAATGGGCAGACTGGATGGGCCTTGCGGTCCTTATCTGCTGTCAACTTCTATGTTTCTATGTTTCTATGTTTCTATTTTATTTCTGAAGTGCCCTCTGCTGAAGGCTCAAGGCCCTTCACCATCAGAACAACATACAGCAGTGTTAATAAACACATACAATAACTACAGAATGCATACATATTATAATTATCTAAAAGCTGTCTAGAAATGCCATCTTAAATAAGTTTTCAAGATAGTCTTAAAGGCCTTGACCATGTGAGCTGATTGAACATTTATAGGTAGTGCATTCCATAACCTATATGAAGAGAGACTAAAAGAGCTTAATACGTATACCCTGGAGGAAAGGAGGGAGAGGGGGCACATGATAGAAACTTTCAAGTATCTCATGGAATTCAGCAAAGTCCAAGAGAGTAGCATCTTTCAGAAAAAGAGATGTGCAAGAACAAGGGTGCACAATTTGAAGATAGAGGGGGGACGATCACTAAGGGGCAATGTGGGGAAGTATTTTTTCATGGAGAGGGTGGTGGACATATGGAAAGGTCTTCCTGAGGAGGTCATTGGGTCAAAAACAGTAGGGGAATTTAAGAATGCATGGGACAGACATAAGGCAATTCCAGTGGGAGGTACAGTAGGAGGAAGTAGGCTGTTGGCAAAACTATGATCTGTAGCTAATCCAATAGATAGGGACATGGGCAGACTGAGTATTCCAAGCAGTCCTTATCTGTCATCAAAGTCTATGTTTCTATGTAGGAAAGGAGCTACCATGCTGGACACCCTGTCCCCAGATTGTTTTAGTTGTGTAGTGGGGACAGAAAGCAAACCTGTTTATGTGCATAACCTATTGATGCCATAAGCAATCTGTCCATCCAAATAAAATGATTCAAGCTTTATTTGAATTGTAAAATACTCACTTGCATACTAGAGAAAAAAAAAATCAAGCCCTGAAGTAAAATCTATGGCATAGTCCTTGGTTCCCCATTTGTGTTCTGATGCAATATTTCGACAATACAGTTAGCATTCCTACTGTTCACACTGCCAATCTGTTCTCTATTAGCAAAAACTCCTTCTTTTCCCACCTTACTGTGAGGCTTAGAATTTCATCCTGTCTTAGACTGATTGAAACTCCACACCTTTTTCAAATATTACCTTACCACCTTTCTCTTACCACCCGTAACTCCATGGCTCCACCTAGGAAGCCTTGGCACCTCCTCTTAAGCTATGTTAAGTGTCTTCATCCATCATCTACTTCTCATGTCTGCTGATGTTATACTCATTCATCTCCTGCATTATACTCCAGCAATCAATATAATTTCTTATACTGCATGTGCAGCTATACTACTGATATTTAGCTGGCCATGCATTAGATTCTGTTTTCTTCACTGAAAATTTGATTCGGCTCCGGTGACATCATGGACCAGCTAGGAGGCTAAGACAGAAGCTTCATACCTTTAACCAACAAAACCTTTCAAAACTGGTGATATTTCTGATAAATATTTATTAAAATGGCATCTGGGAGGGAAGAACTGAGAAATGAGATTACTGTCCCAGATTAAATTAAATCACCAGTTCTGCAGGCAACAATGGATGAAGTAACTTGTGCAGATGGTGCATGAAGTCTTGGGCTTATGCAACATTTGGATGTCAAGCCTGAGTACGTTGTGGTTTCACACACTCTATTCCTAGTGAACCACAACCCTGTTTAGAGTACCAGAGGCACAGGAACCCATAGAGATGCTGCAGTATGGCAGTCCTTTGGCTATAGTTACCTCAGAAAAGAAGTCCAGAAGGAGAGAGGTGAACTGCCAGAGAAGAGGGGGAGGATAGCAAGTACAAGCCAATGGGTGTCCAGAGGGTGCATGGGACATATGCTCTTATGTAGCACTCAGTGGGGGGAGGGCATGGAGCATGTCACCCACTGCCTCACTGACCTGTTGGAACCAGCAGCACCTCATCCCAAGTGGTTAAACCAGTACCCCTCATTGCAAGTGTTCAAACTAGAGCCCTCCAATGACAAGTGGTCAAACCAGTGGCTCTACATCCATTGTAAGACACCCAACCAGTGCCCTCCTCAGCCTCTCCCATTAGCAGCTACATCGGAAGTTTCTGGTGTGGGATTTTTGCCCCATGGAACCAACTAATAAGAATGTTGTAACATCCTCACTGTGTAGTAAGGCAGTCAGGATTAGAACAAAGGGCACCTGTCTTAGGACTGGAGGCTGGCACATCCTCAGGATCAAAAAAAAGAACTGCAATCACCGGCTGTAGGCTGCAAAAATCATTTATCTGAAATGTGTAAATACACCACCAGCTAACCCTCTAGCAGGAAGAACAGAATATGCCAGTGTTTCCCTTGTGAAAGCTTCATCAGGGGCACCTTGACAGAGTTCTCATGAGTGAAGCATAGGGGTAGTCTGGGCATCCTGCTAGAGGACTGGCTAGTGGTATATTTACACAACACAAATAAATGATTTTTGCAGCATATAGCTAGCGATCGCAGTTCTTGTTTGGATCCTGGAGAGGAAGCCAAGACTGGCCACCCCTGGAACCTGTACTCCCCCGCCCCCCCATCTGCTGTAGCACAGACATTCACTGTGTGTATTACCTTGGCCCACACACCCACCTGAATATTACACATTGGGAGGAATGGGAAGTCCATAGAAATAAGGCAGCGGCTAAAAGAGAGGCATTACTTTTGTTGCAAGTTAGGTGCTTTGGGTATAGGAAGGAGGGAAGCAAATGCACAAATCTTCTTCTTTGGAGGAGGAAGAGGGGAGTTGCAGTAGGACCCAAGGTCAGGGACAAGTTACAGGTGGAGCAACCGTGGCTCAGCATATGGAGGTCGGCAGCTGCATTAGATAAAAAAAGGAAAATATAGCAATCAATGATGCCAGAATGAATTATGTCATTAGACTTCCTAAAGACATTTATTCCCCCAAAAAATTATCCTTTACTGAGATACAGTCACAGGAAGAACTCCTTTTGTTAACTAGACCAGTCAACAATTCTGCAACTATTCTAGATATTGATAAAGTAGCAAAGCAAAGGGGAAAATGTGATGTGTAGCCAGTAGCCTTGCAGAAGACAAGAAAGGTACCGTGGATGAAAAATCATGTTAAGCTCCTATTATTCCCCAGAAAGAAATAGTCCTAAGGGATTTGGTATTGGCAGGTGAAAACAGGGGGTTTATGGGCAAGGGAAGTGAGATGCACAATCGTAATGACCATAACCCCATTAACCTGGAGGAGGGATGCCTTCATGTACTTGTAAAGAAGGGAAAGAAATTAATACTTAATGCAGAAAACATTAGAAGGGATACAAACAGTCTTAAAAAAGAATGGAATAATCTTCTTTTTAAAATGCTGAAAGATGCAGGATTTTATCTGTCACTATGATGTCACCATGGTAGATGACTGCCTGAACAAGTTCACACGAACCACAAACCTCCCCTGACATTATTACTGAAAATATATATTGCTTGATACCAATTCAGAAGACTTAAGTGCTATGATGGAGAACCCACAGTGACTAAAGGAGTGGAAACAAAAGGATGATGCCAGTGGATGTAGTCTAGATGCTCCAATTCAGGTGTCTCATGCAGTTCAACCATGGCCCAGCATATGAAGGCCATCAGTCCTGCTAAACCCACTCACATCCTCAAGAAAACAAAAGAGCCGGACTTGCTTATTAAAGAATTAACTGCTTTTGCAACAACTATAAAAGAAACTGTACATGATAGTCGCTCCTCTCCAGGCTCGATAAACTGGAAGCGTTAATCCTTTACCTGACTTCCTCACATATCAACATGCAGGATTGTCAGGATGGAGTGAGCATCCAGATAACAAGGGGAGGATAGTGGGAGTAAACCAATGGGTATCTGGTGGATGCATGGGGCATGGGCATGGACTGTTACATAGCACTCAGAGGGGGGTGGCATGGCACATATCACCCACTGCCTTATGGACCTGTTGGAACCAGCAGCACCAGCATCTCAAATAGTTGAACAAGTGGTTGAAATAGGAAGCCACAAGTGTATTAAAAGAGTACTATTCTCCACACAGGCCTGCTTCTCCCATGGATGTACCCTCCTAACATGCCGGTCCCTCCCTGCCTCTCACATTATTTGATTTCTGGTCAGAAGGAAGAACTGCAGCTTCCTTACCTGTAGCAAGAGTCACCTTGTCACAGTGACCAATCCAAGGTGGTTGAGTCCACTGAATTTCCTCTCCTGTCTTTCCACAGGATGCTTGTGCCAATGGCCATGACAACACCGGTAATCACTGTCACAACCCCACTAAGCAGGTCAGGCCCTCTGCTGCCACAGTGCTAACCTCTGAGCACAGTATTGTGAACAGTTAACAGAACAGGTTAACTCTCCTGTCTGTTTTGTGGGTTTGAATCAAACTTTGGTCTCAAGTTCTGGTGGAATTCAAACTATGAACCTATTGCTAGCGTACCCAATATACAGGCTCATAAAATTCTGCTCTTTGGGGAGCCAGATATCTTTTGCCTATGGGCACCTAACCAGGTGTACAACATGAACCCTTAAAAACTCTATAAAAGACCTCAGAATAAACTCTTACCTTTTCCCAGTTAGGTATTACTGGCAAGCTTTGCACAGTGTCAACTTTAACCATATATGCTTCACTTGTCAAATAAAGAAGTTCAAAGGCACACCAGGTAGTCTCTAAAGATGAGATGTTTACTTAAAATAGATAAAACTGTAAAATGTAAATACAGAACCATATATCACAAAACATTCACTCACTTAAAAGAATAAGGTTTTAAATACAAACAAAATCTCCTACCACAGTACCCTTAGACATGTCTAATCTGATGTATTCTTATCTCCTTCCAGTGCTGATGTTACTTTTTTTTTCAGAGTCCAAACGTGTGTGTGTCTAGGTCAGTCACAGCATAGTTAAAAAACTGTCTCTGACCCTTCCTCCTCCATGATGTCACCAAGCTCCTCCTCTGTTTATTAAAAATTATACACCCAGGATGTTTCATCATTTAGAAGGTAAATTTAATAGGTGACATCAGCAAAACTTTGTTTCACCGTGTGACTTTCCCATCAAGTCTGTAATTTTCCAATTTCTTTCTTTCATCCATGAGCAGCATCCTTCTCATCACAAAGATATGAAAGAACTTTTTATGACTCTCTCTCTCTCTCTCTCTCTCTGCCAGTTCTCACTGAGGTGTAATATTCTTTTGACACCAGCTGCAATTAACTGACCTTCCTGAAGACGCCATAAAATGGATATTTCAGGGCTTAGCTACAAACAACCCATATCCTTAATAAGGCTATAAAATGCAAGTTCTTAGGAGTTAATTTCATCACAGAGATCTGCTGTTTAACATATATCCTGTCCTTTGAACTGATATCTGGGGGGTTGGGGATGTTGGTTATCCAGGCACAGCATTTTTCATGACAGACAATCACACTACATTTTTTTATATTACAAAAAGCATAGATTAATCAGTACCAGCTGTCCAAGTGTCACAATCACCACTTACAAAACCCATTTCTGTGCACCTGGGACTGCTGGCTGAGTGGAACAGATTGCCACAGCTAAACCATCTGGTTAAACAACTACAACCTTAACCGAGGAGTTATGGTGGCAGTGGTGCTCCTTGTAGTTCTTTGCTGTCATCAGCAGCTTCTGGGGTTGAACTACATCTCCCATGGAGCTCCACAATAGAAGTGTTGGGGGGAGAGAAAGCAATAAGCACTATTTTACTGGTGGGAGGTTAAGAGATATCGTGAGGAGTGTGATCAGGGCTCAGCAGTAGGCCCATCAGTCAATGTTACAGTTTTCAGGTATACTGCTGGGCGAAATAGTGCACCCACAGGGTTGGGCAGGGAGGTGCTGCAGGCTTCTCCCAACTACAACCATAAAAAAAAAGTGCACTGGTGTGGTGGAGAAGATGGATACAGTGAGATACAGTGGAGGGCTTCAGCTGGTGGAGGTATCATGCTTCAACTTTATTACTGTTGTTCGCTTGGTTCTGGATCCAGTGAATGCTTTTTTGAAGCAAGACATCTGCAGGCTCTGCCTCTGCAGCTGTAAAAAGGAGGTAAAGAAATAATATCCAACTGTAGACCTACTATTGTAGTTTGACTTCAGCTCCTGGAAAGATAATGGAGACATTTTTAAAGGAATATATCACAGACATTATTAGCTCCTTAAGGTTAACTGATCCAACACAATATGGCTTTACTAAAAATAGGTCTTGCATGTCTAACTTAATAGCATTTTATGAACCAATCACTGATTTATTAGATGTGAATATGCTCTGTGACATTATGTACCTTGACCTTAGTAAGGCATTCGATAAAGTACCTCATACCAAGTTACTTGAAAAGCTAAGTAAAATGGATTTTGGTATAAGACTGGTCAGATGGGTTCAAAACTGGTTAAAGGACAGGTACCAAACAGTAAGACTAGGAGAACATCTTTCTGATGAAGCCAATGTATGTAGTGGCATACCACAGGGATCTGTGCTTGAGACCAGTATTATTCATGTTATTGATTAGTGGCATGCACACTGGATTGCACAGCATGGTATTGAAGCTGGCTGATGATACTGAACTGAGAGGGCCAGCCTTAACAGATTCTGATACCATCAAATTGCAAGAAGACCTGGACAGGATCTATGCTTGGGGTAACTGGGGCATTTACTTCAGTGATGACAAATGTGTGGTTATGCATATGGGTAGGCAAAACCAAAGAAAACATTACTATCTTGGTGATAAAAACTCAAAAGACGTATGGGGGAAAGAGATCTGGGGGTGAAAATACAACCCGGTCTAACTTTTTCAAATCATTTCAGAAATAACACAGCTAAACCTCTACGTATCCTGGGTAACTTAAGAAAAACTTCAGCAGCAAGTATAAAGATGTAATTATGCCTTTGTATAGATCCTTGGCTAGACCCTTCATGGACTACTGTTCCCAGTTCTGGTCACCATCACTTAGAAAGGACATAACCTGTCTGGAGAAAGTTTAGAGGAGATACGCTAAATATATACTTGGTCTGGGTATACTCTAGCATAAATCTAGACTAGAAGTGTTGGGATTACACAGTTTGGAGAGACACAAGTTAAGCAGCGACCTGATATTATTAGTTAACAGTAAGTACCTCAGTGCACAAATGGGATTACTACAGCAGTATCATTCCCATTACACAAGGGGGCACAGCAAACAATTTCAGGGTCAGAACTTAAAAAAAAAACAGGTATTTGGGGATCATATTACACCCAGTGGGTAGTGAAATATTGGAACAGGTTGCATGGCAATGTAGATACAGCAACAAATACAGACATTTTCAAAAGACAGCTGGACATATGTATGAATCATTGGACTGAACTAACCACTGAATAGTGGGGGAGCAGGCTCGAAGGACCATCACAGGTCTACTCCTGTTCCTTTAACTCCTTAGTATCTTTAGTGTTTGGGCAGGTGCCTCTGTAACTTTATCCAATATTCTTAAATAATCCCCAGGAATAATGTGTTTTTTTTTCTAGGCTGATTAATATGCACTGTCACAGTACTTAATACTCATTGGAAAAAATCCTTTTACATTTGACCCAAGTTTAAGTACTGAATATTATTACTGCCAAAAGATTTCTTATATTTACCATAGTGGACTATTACTCCTCATTCTTCTGAAGGGATTTCGGTAGAATTTATATTTTTGTAATACATACAGTAACAACCTTAAATCACAGCACAGTGAATTCAAGACAAGTCCTGCAAATTGTCTTTTAAAACATTTTAGTCAACAAATGAAGTTTGGATCCTATTGTCAACTGTGTGATTACTTTGTTTCTCAGATTTTCTACAGTAGGGTGTGTAGCGAACTATTGTCCATTGACTCACCAGCAGTAAATTGGTCATGTGATTTGGCCAGATTTGAGCTACTGATTTAAACTAGTGGAGTGGTATGTCTGGACATTTCTCAGTATTGCAGTTTCTGGGGTTTTGCAGTTTTATTGTTAGGAAATTCATCAGTGTTTGGTCTGCTAAGGATGGTAAGGCTGCTTCTATATGAGATTTCCCACTAGGAGACCCTCATGAGGTGCAATAGTTGTGTGGGACTCTGAAGCAATGAATGTGTGTGTTCTGTTTTCAGGGAAAATTACTGTTTTGGGGTGGAAGTATAGCCTAGAGGTTAAAGTAATGATCGAGAATGAGCTTGGTACATCCTGCAGACCTGGGTTACAGTAGTTTCCCACAATTTCAACTTGCATATTGTGTGGCACTGAGCAAGTCACTTAACTTCCCTTCTGCTCTTGGGTTGCCCCTGAAAACTGGCCTTGGGCCTAGTGGGTTACCTAGTTACCAAAGAATTAAAAAGAAAACTGTATTAGGCAGCAGCATATCTAATGATTTTTGACGTGGTTGGTGCTGGCGATGAAGGGGTATTCTGAGCATAGGTATGCTGTAGTTTTTTGCGTGGAGAGAGATCCCATTTTGCTTCAGTCTCCATATAAACTATAGTCAGAGAACGCAAAAGGACACAAAAGGTGGTACATGAAGAAAGTGATCAATTCATTTGAATTAGTTATTCAAACCAAAAAATGTACATGCAGCACACAGCAGGCCCATCTATGCCCACGAAGAAGGCTATCATCCTTGTAGCCCACGGCCGCTCCCTCTCTGCCTACCGAGTTGGCTATTGCCCTTGCTGCCCACAGTGCTCCTTCTCTGTCCACCAAGTAGGCTCTTACACTGCTACCTGTGGCATCTTCTTCTCTGCCTGCTGAGCAGAGCATTCCTTTGCCATCCACTAATCCTAGCACAAGAGGAAACGGCAGAAGAGTGGGGACTGACATTGCTGGCATTTCATGTTCAAATTTGGAGCAGGCCCAAACACATACTTACAGTTCCAAGCAGCCACTCCCAGTAACTTGGTCTGTGCTACTGCTGCCACACTGGGCAATTAAAAGGGGAAATGGTGTTGTTTCCTTTCTAAAGTTGTATGCATGTACTGGAACTACATGGGTGGCTAACCCAGGGCTTGTCTCACATTGTTCTGAACAGAGTTCTGGTAGCTTATTTATTTTTAGTGTAGCTATCATTTACATACAGTGGGAAGTGGGATAGGGAACACATGGGCTCCCAGTCATTAATGTACAATTCTAGCACTGTTTAAAGTCTGGTATTATTATACGCTGAGCAAAACTGCTGCCTCAGGCCAGTCAGAATTGTCACTTTTAACCCGGGCAGAGTTTTATTGTAGTCACACTACATTTCATAACATGGATTTTTACAGCTGGTGTCCAGTTTGTTATCTCTTGTTAATAAACCTAAACTTTAAAACCTATGACTGTATATTGATTAATGATTCTTAATACTGACAGATTTCATAAAGTATTGAAGGGCAACCACAAACTGAATTTTTTTAAGAACAATATTTTTTGTTTTTAGCAGACATGTATAATTCCCCTTCATAGAACTGCTTCCTCAAAATTAAAGTTAAAATTGACAGTGGCAGTATGTAATTTATAATCTATTCTCACTGAGCAGTAGGTTCATCAGTCACTGTTTCAGTTTCCAGTATACTGCCAGGTGAAATAGTGCACCAGCAGGGGTGGGGCAGGGTGGCCTCTGCAGGTTCTGCCCAACTGCAGCCGTAAAAAAAGTATGGTGGCATACCTCTCAACTGCTATGAATTCCGCATAGTGCTATGATTTTCACACTCAAATTTACACTTGCTCCTCACAGGTTTACTGATCTTCCTCACAATGTTAGGACTATTTCTGGACACACAAACTATTAAATCATTCAACTAAGCTGATAGAAACATTTCTTATCACTTACTATATGGGGTTCACTATCTGTAAACATAATATTGTTTAAAATAAGAAAGTGGTCTACATTCTGACCCTTTGCTATGAATTTTGAAGGCCAGTGCTATGATTTTTAGTGCTGAGAGGTTGAGAGGTATGTACAGTGGTGCAGTGGAGAAAAACACAAAGATAACAAGCATTTGTCAGTGACAAATGTTTTCTTGCTGACATTAATATTGGAAGTGCAGGAGTTAGACAGATGCAGAATAGGAATGGCAGTGAAGTATTGAAGTGATGCCAACCCCATCCCCACCCTGCAGAGATGGACAGGCATTGGGGTGTGTGTTTGGATCATTGCCCATAACGTTCACGCCATTTCACCTCACCCTACCCTGCAGACACCGACAAGTGTCGAGGTGTGCCTTGGGGTGTTTGGGATTTACATTCACCCCATTACATAGGGGAGTACACTAAAATGGGTGCAGTATAAGAAAATGGGGGAAATTTGGGGCTGAAGCATCCAAGTTCCACCTCGATGCCTGTCACTGGCTGCAGGGTGGGAGTGGGGGTGGAATGGCATGAGTGTTACTGTCAACAATCCCAAGTCACACCCCTGATGCCTGTCAGTCCCTACAGGGTAGAGCGTTATGGTCAGAAACCCTAATGCCCTGGGCGTTTCTTGGTATTTTCATTCCAAGTGTCTGGCTAGTGGCTGCAAAACTTATTTCAAACCCCTGAAATAGTATTCTTTTATCACTGTTGTTTTGTATTAATTATTTATACTAGCAATAAGACAATACCAGGATTTAGATTAATAGTCAGTTTATTTATTTATTTAGGAAATCGAAATTACAACCCTTTGAGTCATAGACGCTTTCCAAAGGCTCCACGTCAGAATAAAACATAGACATTCATACAGTACATACATAGAATAAATGTGGGTGAGCAATCACACAGAGTGTAAGTACAATGAGCACTGGTTAATGCCTATACATTTGGTAGCAAAAACAGGGCAGAGCTATCTACATATTTACCTAATGATCTGTTAAGACCAATACAATTGGTAGCTAAAGCAATGTATGATATGAGTTGGTAGTAAGCCGCCTCAGGGAGGCCTTGTCTTATACATAATACAATGCATTCATAGTCCAGTGCAACTATATGGTAACTGAGGGAGGTGAGGAGCCTGTACGCTAGAATTAGTGAGGGCTCTCCACTGCCTGGCCAAGGGCGGGTGTGTGGCCTAGTGGCATGGTGCAGGATCCACAGGTTACCAGTTACACTGGCATTGATGTGAGGAGAGGAGAGGATATGGGCCCTTAAGGCAGCTTTAAAAGGACCTAGATTGGTGACTGATGTGATGGCCAGTGGAAGGGCATTGTACCAGGATGGAGTTCTAAGGGGGAAGGATCTCTGGGCCAGGGTGGTCCTAACCCTAACCACCTTCCAGATAGTTTTTGGGTGGCCCGTTAGACGCTGAGATGGTGGCTGCCTGAAGAGAAGCCATGACACCTATTGGGGTTAAACCCAGGTGGATTTTTTGGGTGAAGAGACAGGTCTAGCATAATAGGCTTTCCTCAAGGGAGAGGATATTGGTGAACGCATATAGGGTGCAGGTATGTGTATTTCTGTTGGCACCAGAGAGGAGCCGGCTGGCCTTATTGATGACTACTTGTATTTGAAGAATTGCCGTAGAGTTGGTGGCAGCATATAAGGTGAGGCCATAGTCCACCAGCAATAAGACTGAGGAGGTAATGACTAGGTGAAGTGCTTTAGGTGGCAGGCAGTCTTTTTGTCTGTACAGGAGACCAATGCGGGTGTTGGTGGCGGAGGTGAGGATTTTTATATGTTCGTGGAACGAGAGGGAAGAGTCAAATGTAATACCTAGATACTTATACTTTTGGACCTGTTCTAGTGGGATGAGAGAGGTGGAGAGTATTTCAAGGGGGAAATCCTTTGATCTGTTTTTGCGGTGGGCATAGAGCATTGTCTTAGTTTTTTTAATGTTGACCACCAATCTGTGTTCATCAAGCCAGTGTTCAGACTGAGAAAAGGAGTTTTGTAAGGTACGCTGGAGAGAGAGTGGATCAGGATGTGTGACGTAAATAACAGCGTCATCTGCGTAGAGGAGAAGGTTGCCAGTGCAGGATTTAGGTAGGGTGATGAGGTAGATGCTGAATAGTAGGGGACTCAGGATAGATCCCAGGGGAACTCCTGAGCTCACAGGCAGCATAGTAGATATGGTATTATTAATTTTAACACATTGGGTTCTAGATGAAAGTTACCTGGAGAACCATGAGAGTGGATAATGAGAGACCCCAATTTGTTGTAATATGTTAAGAAGGAGGGGGTGAGAAACTATGGCGAAGGCCTTTGAGAAGTCCATAAACATGGCCCCCTGCTAGGTGCCCTTGTCAAGCATGGAGTGCAGGGAGTTAGCAAATTCTGTAAGGGCTGTCATAGTGCTATGACCAGCTCTGAAACCATGTTGCTCCCTACAAAAAAGGTTGCTTGTGAGAAGGAAGTCAGTGAGCTGATTGACCATGATCTTTTCAAGGGCTTTAGAGAGTGGGGGGAGAATTGAGATGGGTCAGTAGTTGTTTGGGAGGGAGCTGTGGCCACATTTCAATATTGGTGTTATCCCTGCTGTTTTCCATGAGGCTGGGAACTGGCCCAGGCACAGGGACAGATTTAGAAGGTCTGTGAGTGGGGAGATAACTGAGTCTAGTGCAAGGTATAGGATATGCATATCAAAGGCGTCTGCAGTAATTGGAGCTCTGGAGGGCTTTGAACAGGTAGGTTTTCACTTCTGTAGGGTTAATGACTCTGAGTTTGAGGGGAGTGGTGGAGCTCAGGCGGTGGGTTAGGCTGAATTGGATTGAAAAAGTTGCTAGAGAGGACTGAACTGAGGTCTGAGAAGGTGGAGTTGAGGCAATTAGCTATGTGAAGTGGTAGTACTGTTAACACTAAGTTGTGAGGCGGGGGGAGAACAGGATTTACCATTAAGCTCCTTGATGTTATACCAAAACTTTCTTGTGCTACGCTAGGAGGTGGCTAGGGCAGTTCTGTAGTGCTCTGCCTTGGCCTTGCAGATCGCCCAGGTGCACTTCTTGTGGGCAGCATTATAAGCCTGCCTGTTGCTTAGCAAACCAGAGGCAATGGCACGATGCCAGAGGTTGTCATGCATTTTGAACTGTTGTAGGAGTTCTGGGGTGATCCAGGGGACACTACATTTCTTAGTGGCCACTTTGATGGTTGGTGAAAAAGCATCTCAAGTGGTATTAAAGGTGGTGGTGAAGTAATGCAATGCATCATCTGTGTGCTGGGTTTGGGAAATAGGGAACCAGTCCCAGTTAATTAGATATTGTTTGAGACTGGCTATGCCTCCTGGGCATAGACAAAGATGAAAGGTGATATTTGTTGGTGGTTTAGGTAGCTGACAGATGACTGGAAAGCAGTCGCTTAAGGCATTGGGTAGGACACCAAGGTCAGTAATATGGTAGGGACGATTAGTGAGCAGGATATCTAGTAGGGTGTGGGTTCCATTAGTGGGGTTGGCCCTGGTAGGCTGGGATACCAGTTGGGTCATATCTAATGCAGCAAGCCAGTTTATGTTGAGATCCCCAACTAGGCTTTGTTCCATTTTGTGGGGGTGGCTGGCTAGGTAGTTAGAGAGCACTTTACAGGCTGTGGACTGACTGTGGGTAGGATGTAGTGAATCACCACATGGTGCAATATGGCTCGACTGCACCTCATGCCACATTACACCATAGGGGGTGATTAACAGACTGTTAATGTAAGCCTTAGTCATGCCTTATTGCTTAAAGAGAAACTGACATGTCTCAGTAGAGATGTGCCAGTAGTGCTCTACCCTGCTTACAGTACTTCCCGATACAAAGTACTGCAAACAGATGTACTGTAAGGCAATATTTTACAGTATAGACAAAGCACAGCACAATGCATACCCCCTCCACAGCCTCAGTTCCCCTTCCTTATCCAATCCTGAGGATGATGTCAGGGGGAAATAGTAAATGGAGTCCACAGTGAAGAAAGGGGGGTTACTAGTGGAGTACCGCAGGGTTCAGTACTGGAACCAGTCCTTTTTAATGTCTTTTTTTTTTCTGTCTTTGGTGACCAGGTAAGGCCCACTAGACACAAGTGCCTGTTTTCAGGGGTGACCTGGGAGCACTGAGCGGTTAAGTGACTTGCTCAGATTCACACAGTATGCAAGTGGAGGTATAAGTGACATTGCAGAAGCACTGGAAGGATAAGTATGTCTCTTTGCAGATGACACAAAGATCTGCAACAGGGTTGATAAGCAAGGTGGGGTGGAATAGTGGAAAGGATGAAAAGGGACTTGACAAAGTTGGAGAAATGGTCAAATGTATGACAGCTTAGATTCAATGCAAAAAAGTGCAAAGTAATGCACCTGGGAAATAAAATCTCTGGGGAAGAGTACGCAGTGGGGGGTGAGATACTGACAACAACAAAAATGGAAAGGGACTTGGGGGTAGTCATAGCAGATGACCTAAAGGTGGGCCAGCAATGTGAGAAGGCAGTGAGGAGGGCTGGGGAGATACTGGGATGCATAGGGGGAGGCATCACCAGTAGAAAACTGGAAGTTGTTGTCCCTCTCTATGGACAGTTGGTAAGACCACATCTGGAGTACTGTGTACAGTTCTGGAGACCCCATCTCCACAAAAACGTAGATAGGGTGGAGGCTGTCCAGAGGAGGGCAACGTAAATGCTGCAGGGTCTGCACCAGAAGACATATGAAGAAAGACTAAAGGAGCTTAAGCTGTATAGACTCAAGGAATGGAGGGAGAGGGGGTGACATGATAGAAACTTTCAAATACCTCAAGGGAATCAACAAAGTCCAAGAGGGTACCATTTTTCAGAAAAAAAGAGATATGCAAGAACAAGGGGGCACAATTTGAAGATAGAGGAAGCAAGGCTCAGAGGTAATGTGTGGAAGTATTTCTTTACAGAGAGGTTGTAGATGCATGGAACAGCCTTCCTGAGGAGGTCATAGAGTCAAAAACAGTGGGGGAATTCAAGAATGTATGGGACAGACATACGGCAATTCTAGTGGGGAGTAGGAGGAAGTAGGCTGTTGGTTAACTAGGATCTGCAGCTGATCCATTAGGTAGGGAAATGGGCAGACTAGATGGGCCTAGCAGTCCTTATCTGCCATCAGATTCTATGTTTCTATCTATACCCCATGCTGTCTATCCCCTTTGATATTCAGAAACCTGTGATCATGTTCTGTCTTGGCCTTCTTGTCACTAGGCTGAATGTGAGAATGTCCAATTTCTCCTCATAGTTCTTGACCTTCAGTGACAGGGAGAACCTGACACTCTTGAGGGCATAGCTTTTCTTAAATCTGTTGCAACAGTTCTTCTATTTCTTATCATCATCTCTCCTTTACAATTTCTAGTCCAGAAGGTTGGCCACTTATGGGTGCCCCTCCCCTTTCTTGACTATGATACAGTGTCCTCTTTCATTTCTCCTGTGTTTTAAATAAACACCACACAGAGATTGTGGGTTGAACCTGAAGTTATGTGGCTGGTCTATCTATTATCCCACTGTCCATCTACACCACCCAAGGCTGACCCTCTGGTGCCATGATAGCACTGACAACCCGAGTTTTGAAGTGAACTCAGGATGTCGAAGGCTAAGTCAGGTGGAGGATGACTGAGCATCCAATAAACTACTCTCCTCCAGTGAGTGGGTGGTGCAGAGCCTATCTTTAATATGCCCGCTAGTGATTACCATAGGGCAAGGCACAGGGACCACAGATTGCAGTGGTGGAGCAACAGACATCCCAATGCGTCATGTGTGAAAGCATGCATAATGTAGTCACTGACTCCACTACATACACACTCTGACACACCAATGGGGAGGCAGAACAAAAGAAAAGAAGGAAACTCCCCAGCCGGCAGGATGACATCCAGCTACCAGCATGCCCAGCGCCCAAGAACCAATCACTGCCGTGAAACCTGATGCATTCATCAGCGGAGCTTGTGGAACTCTATTGCACCCACTGGAGGCCAAGCCCTCAGCCTAGACGCAGGTGGCTATGTCCTGTGGAAGTTGGGATGATGGGACTGGGATGGTCAGCAAGAATGGAACTGCCCGGAAATTGGGGATTAAACAGAATAGCTAAAAAAAACAAAAACAAGCAGTTCTTGACCCCTAAGGTGCTGCCCAGTTTGGGGATGCAATTTCAGAAGCCAGCTCCAATTTGGGAAGAGGTATAGACAGTGCCCCACCTTAAGCTACTAGCCAGCCTCTACACATCTGTTTTCAGACAAACTGTATCAGTTATTGTAGTGGGAAAGCTCAACAATGCACCTCTGGACTTTGGGAGGCAGTGAACTGTCATGCCTTTGTGACCCCAAGAACCACCTTTTGTTATCTATTTTTGGTCCTTGGCAACTGCTGGCCATCTGACCACTGAATATGAATATGAAGTCACATTACTACTTACTTTACCCTGTGGTCCTTCATAACTTGCCCATTGTGACGGCTTGCCCACTGTGGCAGGGTCTTTACAACAAGGCATGCCCCCCATCCCTCTCAAGTCCTCATCTACTTGAGGGAAGGGATAGTAGCACAAGACTCAGATGTATGGTCCCATCGCTTAGTAGGTATGAGGGTGTCATTGGGGAGCCAGCGGAGGGGGGTGGGTCAGAGCAGGAGTGAGCAGCCACAAGGCAGCTTTCCTCCGGGGTTATCACCCCTACCCTGACATGTAGTGGTGGGTACTGAGACGTGACACATGCCTCTACATGCATGCGTCCAAGATAGAGGGCTGGATCACAGTCCCGCTTTTTGTTGGCTGGATCACTTGGTGGGGCAGAAAAATAATATAAAATTACCCATTGGGGAAAAAAAGTTGCATGGGTAGGCTATTTTTCCCCAATTACTCCCACTGCCAAGGCTCATCAACATAATCCATCAGGTGGTGACCCTTTGCCTTCCCACCTGCTTAATGCTCTGCATCTGTCAGCATCCTGCACCACAGTATCAGTATCAGAATCAGGCACCCACCCCCCCAAGAGGGAGCAGGCTTCCCATCCCACAATGGGGGTTCTTGATGGTGCAAATATTTCCCTACACCAGCTGAAATTTGCTTTTTACACCCTGACAAACAACACATCACACAACTCCAACAGGGCTGACACCCATCTGCCCCCCCACCCCCTTATCGTGGCAGTGCTACAAAGGAGGGCCATGGTGAGGAACTTCAAGATCTGGTGACAGGCCTCATGGCATGGGGTGGAGGCTGGTGTTTTGTGCCATTAGTTTTCCTTCTCACCCTCCCACTAGATCATAGATGGCACCACAGATTACCTTGAATGCCCACAGAAATGTCTCTGTGGGAGGCAAGCTCTCCAGCCAACTAGTTGCTGGTACTGCTGTCATACCAGATGCAGCATCATCCTCTCTTCTGGCCCAGACTAAAAAGCTCACCTAGCCTTGGCCAACCTCCTGCATGTCCTAAATCTGCTGCTGAACACTCATTTAACTTTTTTAAATTGCTACCTTTTCTGTCCTAGGTCTAGCTAAAGTTGACCCTAGTACTTTTCCCAAAACAGCTGACAGCTGGCAACAGGAACAGTGGGTTATGCCCTCATCCCCAAAGATGCATCTCCAAACTACGTGTGGCCTACGAGAAAGGAATTATAGCATGGATAGTAGCATTCAAGTAATTTTCATTTATCTCAGCTTTTTTCCTTTTACCTGGATCTGGATGGTGGTGGATGCTGGTCTGGATGTCTGGAGTAGTCTGGAGGAGAGGGGAGAACAAAAACAAGGAGACACACTGCTCATTCGATTTAGGTTGTGAGGGGAACCTCTAGTCTCGAGGACTCTTACTTGATGAAGCAACAACAGATGATGACAAGTCAAAGTCCCTCCTCACATCACCAGGCCGCAGGTGACTGATGACTCAAGCCTCAAGGAGATGGTGATCCGACCACACTGACTGCTACAGGACAGCAGCTGTCCTGCAGTACTCCTACGGTGGCCAGCTACTTGTTGCTTCAGAAGTACAGACTGCCCTCATCATCATTAAAACTATATTATGGGCAACAGCATGTCGCTCTGAGTGAGAGATGCACAGCAGTACATGCAAGCACTGTAGATGAGCTGCTCCCTTTCACAACGTTACAAAACATGATTAGGCCCACGTCACGTCTATGATTCATGAATAAATTAAATTATGTAGATGTTCGAACCCCCCCCATGGCAAAAAGGAATTACAGTGATGCAAGCAGAGGCAGCAATAAAAAAAAAGCTAAATTTAAAAAACAAAATATATAAGCGCTGCACAGGAGGGCCCCCCATAGCACAGGGCCTGGGGAAAAAGTCCCAGTTGTCCCCCCATAATGGTGGCCCTGAATAAACCTGATGGCTGAGGACAAACAATGCAGCCTTCACTTTGTCATGGAGAGCTGTTGGGTGGGGAGCCTTTCAGCAGTGGGAGGACAGCAGAGCTTAGTATCCCACTATCTCGGTGGATGGGGTTTTCTTGCACCTGGCAATCAGGGTGGCACAACAGCAAAACCACAGCAAGAATTAAGGCCATTTAGGCACATTGATGACATCATCAAGTACTGGGAAACCAGAAAGTGTGGTGGAACAAAGGACAGTGCATGTTTTCATTGTTCGGGAAGCGCAGAAATTAAATATGGAATGTAGGGCGACGGAATAGGATGACTGGGACTGCAAACATTCTGGACATCATGGACAATGTGGAGCAATTGAGGCATATGGCGGCTGGTGCTTTCCCTTGAGGTGGCAGTCACTTTGTTTTTTTCTTGGGGGTGTTGCTTATGCAGGTGAGAGGAATGAACCACACTCTGTCATTGGTGTGTTTTTTTTCCTCTCAATTGAAGGCCAGCTCCCACTGTGAAATTCCAATGGCTGTCACACTGACCTTCTCCCTTCATTGATGTGTCAGGGTTATACCCATTGTGCAGTGCTCTGGATTGGACTCATCCCTGACAAGCCTCTGAAATGCAGTACTGTCCAAATGTGTTTCTTGTGCAAGCAAGCACAAAAATGCAGTAACAGCCCTAGCAAACCCAGTTGCACCATGGGCCAAAATCTAATGCTTAAACTAATATTGTACACCACTGAATGTTTCACTTATTAAAAGAAACCATATACATCCGTAAATATGATCTCCCTCTAATCCAGGACCCAAACCACTACTAAACTAATCTTAGGATGAAACCACCTGTCCAGCCGAGGAGATTTTCCACTTGCCAGTTCATGCCTTCTGGCTTCACATGGAGACACCTGGCTACATATTAATCTTGCTCTAGAAACCAAGATAATCTATTACTCCACAGCTAGCATTTAATGTGTTTTTGCAGAAGGGGACAGACGTAGCAGCAGTGTGAGCTTTAATCAGGTGCCCAAATGGATGGCCCATGTGGGTGATCATCTTCATAATTACTGCGTTTCAAAAAATGGTTCTGAGACTCAGGGTGAAGTGGTCACAGATCTTGTAAGAGCTGGCTAGTTGCAATTAAAACAGTCCTCAGCTTTGCACAAAACCAGGTGTTGAGCAGTACAGTAACATGTTAGCAAGAGGACTGGAATCCATATCAACAGTGATGGAGTGGCATACGCCATTAATTCTACAGGTCTCTGAAAACACACTACTTTCTACGTGCATGGGATTCAGTTGAAGCACTGCACATTACATTGATCCTTTTCCAGCCAACAACCTTTTTTAATACTTAGCTTACCCCAAAAAGCCCTAATTTCTGATAGTGCCCTTAATTGCTTCAGATTTCTTGAAAAGACTCCATTACTGGCAGTTCAATTTTTTGTTAATATAAAATGGGAAACATTACACTAAGAAAAGCATCCAGTAACCCCATTAGCTAAGGCTCTTAAGGACAAGCAATACCTTAATGAATACGAAATCAGCCAATGCGAGGGCAGTGAAAATGGCCTTGCAAGTAACCAGCGGCTGGCCAGGAAGGTCCATTTCCCTTCTCCAGGCCAGGTTGTGTCATACAACTCTTCCATTGTACTAGCAGTTAAATGACATGTCTGCAGACTGCCAAGACTTTGGACAGTTTGACTCAAACCTTTGGTGACAGCCGTGTTTGTCCAGATAAGGCAGCACAACATAATCGAAACTGTGGCAAAGCAAGGTCCAAAGTATGAGATTTCCCCACTATCTGTAATAAAGCTACTCATCTGTGGTTGTTTTTGCTTGAGTTGTATAAACTCTGTGGTATAGATAAATCTGTCATGTGGCCCCTTTCTGAGGTGAAAAGATGGAAACATGATACATGACGTCATCAAGTACTGGTAAACCAGGAAGTGTGGGGGAACAAATGACAGCGCATGTTTTTCAGCTTTTGGGAATCCACAGCACGGAAATGAAATGTGGAATGCGGGGCAGTGGAACAGGATAACTGGGACCGCAAACATTCAATACATCATGGACAGTGCGGAGCGATTGAGAGGTATGGTGCTTTCCTTGAGGTGGCAATCACTTTGTTTTTTTCTTGGTGGTGTTGCTTATGCAGATGAGAGGAATGAACTGAACTCTCTCTTTGGTGCGGTTCTTTTCTCTCAAGTGAAGGCCAGCTCCCACTGTGAAATTCCAATGGCTGTCACACTGGCCTTCACCCTTCATTGGTGTGTCAGGGTTGCGCCCATTGTGCAGTGCTCTGGATTGCACTAGTCCCTGACACACCTCTGAAATGCAATACTGTCCCAGTGTGTTTCTTACACAAGCACGCAAGCAAACACAAAAAGTTGCTTCTCAAAATAGGCACACAGAAGTTGTGTGGAAGTTCAAGCAAAGCAGTGTAAATGGGGCAGTCAGCAAAAAAGCCCTCACTGTTTTTTGATACTGAGCCCAGTAACTAATAGTTCCTGACAAAAAGAAACTGTCTAAAAGAAAATGTGCTTCAGCAAAACAAAACTCAGTGTCACAGTGCAGACAGCTATTTGAAAGTAAAAGCAGGGAAAGGTGTCAACTCACATACATACACACACACACACACACACACACACATATTTTTTTGGTCCTTGTAACTATGCACAGTTATAAGGAACAAAGGAGAAAAAAGAATGCAGGAATGAAAAAACAAGTCTGGCTTTCTGATACTGAGTGATCAGAGTTGGTTGCTGACCAGAAAAAGGCCTGGAATAAAAGATTTTTGGGGGGGCACTCTGAAGGTTTTAGAGCTAGCTGTCATGACAACTGTCTCCTCTCCTCTACCAAGTCAGTGAGGTAATCATATTCCAGACATTCAAAAAAATTCAGGCATGGATTTACATAATTCTGGAATTGTAATAGGTGTTCTGGAATTCCATAATGCTCCTGGAACGAAGATATCTGTTATGACACACTTGCAAAATCAATATGAGATATGTCACGGTTGCACTGAAAATATGAGATTTAATTTCATTTGTGCTTCCAGAACTCAGTTTTATGCCATGCATGAGGTCATCAGGTTCTGAAAGCACTCATGAAAATAAATCTGACTTTTTCAGTGCAACCATGACATATCTCATATTTTATTTTGCAGCTGGAGAAAAATAATTTACTTCAATTCCAGGAGTGTTGCAAGAGATTTTTCCATTCCAGGACCTTCTTCAAATACCAGAACACTTGTTAGGATCCTTAAATTAAGCAAGTTCTTACCCAAACTTTTTTGGAATGTCTGGCATGCTTTATTCATTTGCATGTACTCACCTGCACGTGCATGAGATCAGTGAATTGATATACTGAGAGAGGGGAAAAATTCCAGAATCTAGGTTTTAAAAGTAGGACTTCCGGTGACTTCACTGCAATGGATGTTCAGGTGAGAGAGGAGCTCCACTGAAAGGATTGGTTAAAAACCTCAAAATACTAAATTTAAATTTCATTTCAAACAAAAACAGAGGTTTAGCATAAATAATGATAACGGGTAAACTGGGTTCACTGAAACCAAACATACCAGTGGAGGATGGTTCAGGATACAGTTCAACAGACTCTGAGAGCAAAGCATCAGTACAATCAACAAGGCTACATTCGAAATACAACACACCAACTAAAACATCAAAAGGACATACAAAAAGCAAGACACTCAACAACATCTTATGGGAGTTAAAAGCCTTTCGGAGAGATATGACAACTAAATTTGAATCCTTAGTCACAAAAGTAACATAGCTGGAACACAGCACAGATGATACTGACAAATAAATAACTATGAATGATATCAGACTCACAGCCATGTACCAGTCAATATTTCAATTATCAACTACTAACCAATACTTGCATGAGAAACTGAAAGACCTTGAGAGTAACTCATGAAGAAATCATCTTATACTTTATGGCATGTTGACGGGGTTAAATAAATAACAGCAAATCATCTATTTTCTACAGAACTTTGTTGTACGAGCTCTCGCCCTTCCTGCAGACAGAGACCTGGAGATATACTGTATGTACTTTTCACCTTTTGTACTCTCTGCTTTCACTGTACAGTCTGTACCTGGGTCACACCTGGAAACAAGCCTCAGCTTAGTGTGCCTTTCCCGGTTATCAAATTTTAAATAAATAAATAAAATAAAGGGTGCATCAGGCATTGGGTCCCTGGCTATGAGACCTGGATCAATAATCCTGTATTTTTTAAAATACACTACAAAACAAACTGTGTTGCATACAGCCTGGAGCAGATATCACTCAGGATGAACAAAGCCACTGTATACCTGTACATAGATAGTGTTTACCCACCCACCATTATGAATCACTGAAGGGCACAGAAACCCAGGGGCAGAGTACGAAATGGGGGAGTGGTATTGATGACCACCAGACAGGAAAGAGACCTTGGGGTAATCATATCTGGTGACCTAAAGGTGGCCAAGCAGTGTGATAAGGCAGTTGGGAGAGCTATGGGGATGCTGGGGTGCATAGGGAGAGGTATCACCAGCAGAAAGAGGGAGGTGGTGTTAGATCTGTATAGATCACTGGTGAGACCTCACATAGAGTTCTGTATCCCATTCTGGAGACCTCATCTTTGGAAGAAAATGGAGTGGTGGTGGTCCAGAGGTGGGCAATCAAAATGGTGCAGGGTTTGCATGCAAAATCCTATGAGGAAAGACTGAAGGACCTGAATATGTACACCATGGAGGAAAGGAGGGGTATGATAGAGACTTACAAATTCCTCACAGGTATAAATAAGGTACAAGAAGGAAGCATTTTTCAGAAAAAAAGATGCTCAAGAACAAGGGATCGTGCTATGAAGCTGGGAGGCAGGGGGGTAGACTCAGTGCAGATGTGAGGAAGTACCTTTTCACAGAAACAGTGGCAGATGCCTAGAACAGCCTCCCAGCAGAGGTGTTGGGGGCAACAACTTTATTGGGGCTCAAGAATGCATGGGATAGGCATAAGGGAACCTTAGCAGCAGGCAAGAGGGGTAGGACTGGAGATTAAGTAGGGTCTGCAGTAATACAGTAGGTATTTATTTTTTATTTTATTAAACTCTAGGATTACAAGTACCCTACAAGGTAGGGAAAAATGGACAGGCTAGGTAGGCCAAGCAGTCCTTATCTGCTGTCAGATTCCATGTTTCTATATATTCCATTGCCAAAAATGTGTAGGGCAAACCAGCTCACATTTCGAATGCACTACCCAGCCCAACTGACAGTGCAATTCCCAGATAAACAACACACCTTTGAGTCAGCCTAAGATGCTGCCACAGAACTACAGTGCAGGGGCTTAAATACACCAGAAGAACTGACCACTGTTAGAGCTCCTCTTCCCGGTAGACAGCCATGTGAACAAAACTGTAAGAAGGCTCCTGCAAAAACTGTCAGAAAGCAGCAAACAGAGACAGCCAGAGGGCGCTGTGCTGAAGATGGCTGCTTGATTCTTCATCTCCCTGGATTCACCAAATATCATCATCCATCCTACAGATTCCAGACTTCCTACCTTCACCAACATCTGAGATCTTACTATATGTACATCGCAGAACAGCTCTGGTATAGTATTTTTATTGCCTCATAATTACTGAACGAGTTATCTACAGCTTTTCAATTTCTCTTTTAAGGCCTACAATAATGGCAGACCAATCTCCACATAACAGTTCTCTTAATAGAGTGGAGGCAATGTATCAGCAACTAATAAGTGACATCAATGTATTAAAAATTGCATCGCAACAAAATATCAATAATATGCAGGCACTTGATCAAAGAATCAGCGCTACTGATGTTAAAGCATCTCAAAATGAAGATTCCATTAACACATTACAGGCTACCATCAGGGAGCAGGACAGAGTTATTAGGAACCTTCAGGACAAAATAGATGATATTGAAAATAGAAACAGACGTGAACAACCTTAGATTTCCGGATTTCCTGAAGGTGTTGAACTAGAGACACCAGTGCTCTTCTAACTCATGTACTTCCTTCTTTGCTTAAATTACCAGCCGGCCAAGACCTAATCATCGAGAGTCTCACACCTAAATCCGAGGCCTGGACCCGACCAGAAACCCAGGCCCATCATTGCCAGATTACTAAACCACGCACATACTGAACTGATTCTTCAAAAAGTGAGGTAATTAGGTGTACTTACTTGGCAAGAAAACAGAATCCTAATTTTCAGAGACTATTCTAAAGAATTATCTAACAAACGAAAAGCTTATAACCCCATTAAAACAATCCTTCATCAGCGTGGAATTAAGTTTGCACTGCGTTACCCTGCAACAATGCGTCTTTTTTTGAATGATTCTACCAGAGATTTCAGTACCCCAGAATCTCTCTCTGAATTTCTGAATTGGACACAGCCCACACTTACATTGCCTTGCGATGCTAATGCAGCTCGTTCCTGCTCCAGCACAAGCACTTCGCAATTACAATGTCTTGCCCTTCCTGCTGAACTGTCCTTCAGGTCCCTGAGAAATCTGCAGCCATCATATCTGCCACTGTAGCTCCTGCCAGAAGCTCCGCACGCATACAAGAAAAAAAAGCATCTGGTTCTTCTCTAAATAATAATACCTGCTGTTTAAATAATATTTCCACCTCTCCAGCTTCCCATGTGGAACGTCACATCAGTTTTTCTACTCCTCTTACCTTGTCTAACAAATTCTCCCCACTCCAAGAAGATCTGCTCCAAGAAGATCTGCACTCATCTCTGGAGGATCTGAGACAGACTGTATCTGACCCTTTACTCAAGACCAGAAGAAGCTCTCAATGGTAATGACTCTCCCGATTCTTCCTGGGCTGATCTTGTGTCCAGCTCTCCCTTTAAATCATCTGAACCACCCAAAAAGAAAAGGAGAAGAAAATCGAAGAGCAAGGCTACCTGAGGCTTTTCTCACTAAAAAAAAAAAAAATTTGTAATAAATACTATGGCCCATAATTAGATGTGGTATAGCAGTTTCTCACCAGAATCCCTCCTCTTCACACCACCTCACTCGATTCCTTTGGTACATTTACCGCAAAGCGCAGTCTCTATCGCACCTAACAGGTTTGGAGCACTTAAATGTAATCGCTATCGCTGCTGAGAAGTCTGTATCTGTCTGTGGGAGGTGAGCCAATTGACACTGGAGGTATTTAATCCATGCGGAGTTACTCTCAATGTATTCAATGGAAAAAAATAAATGAGAGAAAGAATAAATATTACAGTGTTTGTAAGATCTCTTCTAATTAATCCTTGTGTGGTGCCAGACATTAGTATATATAATTGCTATTTACACTCTAATTTTCATAGCTTTTGCACCACCATGTGGTCAGGCGCATACATACATATATAGAGTTCTGTATTTCTTATCAGTGTGCCCTTGACCCCTACTATTATAGCATTTTTCCACATAAATCCTATCATTTGGAATGTGGAGGATGATTAGACAAATACTCTAAAATCATTTACTTATTTAATATTTATTTTGCATCACTTCTGGTATGTAGTGCATCAGGTGCATTACCATTATATCTCAGATTTTGCACCAAAGTATCCTTCCAATTGTATTTCTATACATTGAGTTTTTCTGCGTTTTCATATTATTCTTCATCCCATTTTCTTCCAAATCATTGGAACTTATAAAAATGATTCCACAATACACTGATGCACTATGAACCTATAGTATATACTGCATTCCCTAACCTAGCTTATGTGGATTAATACACATTGGTCATCCTTTTATCTGGCTCACACTGTTTCAGCATTATCTGCCATCATGTTGGTATACTTTATTTAATATTGGACTCATTGCTAGGTCCAAGCTAATTCATTATGTTTGGAATTTAACACTATTACATAATTATCCTTTTTTATTTGGTAGAATGATGTTTGGTTTTTTTCCAGGGTAATGCTTTAATTACCTCAGCACAAATCTCAATTACACTTCTTTAATATACTGTTATATAAAGTTTAATATCTTAAGATTATAGGGTAAACCGTATCTTGAGATTCACTAATTACTCTACACGCCTAGTAGTGTAGAGTGAGAGTCCTGGTATATTTAATTACTCTTATTGCTCTGCATTTCATAAAAGTTTCAAATTATTATTCTTGTTACTGAGTTTATACTAATGTTTGTTGGTTCTAATGTTTAATTACTTGATATTCCTATCTCTATACTCTCCTCTGCAAGACAAAATGAATACAAATACTCAATCATCTCAAACCCATACAAGTTAAGGGCCGCATACATTTGTTTATTATATATTTACCTTTTGAATCTGTGACATCCTCCAAATTAATGGTATTGAGTCCCTCATTCTATTTGTAACTAATTACCTTATATCCTAGTACCATGAGTGATCTAATCTTACATTCATGGAATGTCAAGGGACTCAACTCGCTTTGTAAACGTAAGCAGTACTTACCTATCTTAAAAAGCATAAAATACTTATTATTGCTTTTACAAGAAACTAAACTTTTATCAGAGGATGTCTAATAGACTTAAAAGGGACTGGGTCGCTCAAGTTATATTCATCATCTTCTCCATCCAAAAACATTGGGTTGCTATCTTAATACACAATCTCTTAATTGGCCTCATAAAAATCATTAGAGACCTGGATGGTAGGTGGATTATAACCCTATTAAACACTACAGCAGGTCCGCTTATGTTTGTGAATGTATATGCACCCAACTTTGATTCACCCATTTTCTTCCATAATCTATCCCAACAAATGATGATTAATAATAAAATAATTCACCTATTCTTATTGGTGGTGACTTTAACTTAGCACTACAAGCATATTTAGACAGAAGTAACTCATCACATGATGCCCACCTCGTAGTATTAATGCTCTATCAATGCTTATGAAGGATTTAGGTCTCTGACATTTGAGACCAGATCATCCCAGACAATGAGATTACACCTTTATTCCTCTTTACATAAATCATAGTAGGATTGATTATTGGTTCTTCTTCCTCATTACTGAAAAATTATTGATACATCGATTCTCCTATTGTTATATCTGATCATTCCCTATCAGTTTGCATTTACTCTGGGGTCCACCTTCTTCTAAATCCCCATCTTGGTGTTTAGACCCACTTTTACTCAGAGACCCTGAATTCACTCCTTGATTAAAACCCAGATTCAAGATTTTCTTCTATTAACGATACTCCGATATGTCTCAAGGTATTATCTGGGAAGCATTAAAAGCCACTGTTAGAGGTAAATTATTAGTTATGCAGCGCATAGAAATAAATTAAGAGAACAACAATTAGCTAATTTAGAAAAACCTTAAAGAAAAGAAACCTAATACTATAAATTAAATAAACCCATTCATAATTCACAGCTTCATCTGAAATTCTACAATTAGAATTAAAATTAACGAGTTGATATCCAGGAAAGCTGAACTTGCCCTTTTAGGATTAAACAAAGTTACGGGGAACAAGGGATAAATGCGAAAGTTGCTCTCTTACCAGCTAAAACTCAACAGATGCAGAGACATATAGCAGGTCTAAAGATCCATCAGGTCAGACACACAGAGACAACCTTTCATTCAATCGGATATGCAATCTTTTACCATCAACTATACCGCAACCTAATACTACAAATCCCAACCTAATCACAACATTTTCTGGAAAAATTGAATTACCCCACCTATCCCTCAAGACAAAGCTGTGCTTGATAAACCAATCACTTATTAGGAAATCCAAACTGCTTTATCATCATTAAAAATGGTAAAGCATCTGCAGTGATGGGTTCCTATTGATTTTATAAAACCCTATCTGACACTCTTTGTCCTGTTTAGTCAATGTATTCCAAGAAGCAACCTTAATAAAGAAACTCCATGCACAATGACCAAGCCATCATAACAGTCTACCAAAAAGACAAAGACCCTTTACTTCCTTCAAACTATAGACCAATCTCACTTGTTAATACTGATGGAAAATCTTTGCAAATTATTAACTCTCGCTTAGAATCTTAATGACTAAACTCATCCATACTTCTCAATCAGGATTTATCAAAATAGAAACAGTCCTGATCATCTGCCATTACTCAATTCTAATTCACAAGCAAAACTCTTAAAACCCCTGCAGCTGTAATAGCTATTGACTTTGAGAAAGCATTTGACCTCTCAATTGGGAATATCTATATCAGGTGCTATCTCATTTTGCTTTACAAATAATTTTTGTGCTTGATTCAATTATTGTATACCTCCCTTCAGCTTGAGTTCTCACGAACTCTATTTTGTCCCTCCTTTTACTTAGCAAGAGGCACCAGACAAGGATGCCCTTATCGCTTTCATTGTTTATACTTGCCATGGAACCTCTTTCTCGCGCTCCCACGCCAATCCGTACAATTAAAGGCATTATATTGGTAACTCTCACTATACTTCACTCTCATATGCAGATGATCTCTTATTTTACTTGAAAACCTCGAAAGTTCTGGGCAACCTTTAGTTAAACTACTGAATGACTTCACCTCCCACTCCGACTAGCTTTAAACCTTAACAACCGAAACGCTACCACTGAATACCCTTTGTAGTCCCTCATGAACAACTCATTAGGCTTTCGTTGGGCCCCTCAAGGTATATCTTATTTTGGCATTCGGATCACCCTGACATTGAATAAATTATGGGATGCTAATCTTTCCCCTCTGTTAACCAGTATCCAAACAACACTTGATAGATGGAAGCTACTTAAACTTTCTTTAATGGTAAAATTTCCGCCATTAAAATGTCAATAACTCCTAAAATATTATACCTGTTTTCCAATATTCCTTTGATACTTCTCTCTAGTTTTCTTACCAAAATAGACAAAATTATCGGCAGCTTCATTTGGGAAGGCAAAATACCTAGATTTAGTCATAATAAACTTAGATCCCATTGGTCAAAAGGTGGCTTTGGCCTTCCTTGGTTCCAAGCCTACTTATGGGCTTTCTGTACATCTCAAACAATTAAATGGTTTAACAAACCCAACATCCAGTCTCCTTTATGGGTCAATATGGAAACATCCTTATGTCCTGGTAATGTGGCGACTTCTTTCCTTATAACACCCTTACCTCTTCTTTAAAGTCTCACCCACCATAGCTGCTTCTATATTCTATTGGAAAATCATTCACAAGCATATTAAATCTAACTTCAAACCCTTAGCTTACACCCCCATCTGGGGAACCACCATATATCTCTTGATAATCACTCCATTTTTTGTCATACCTGGAAAAATAAGGGTATTCTCTTTTTGCAGGATATACTTGAACCCAAGTCATTAAAGTTAAAATCTTACACTGACCTACGAGGCATATGGAATCTTCCACATCAGGATTTTTTGAAATATCTACAGCTTCGTACCGCATGCAACTCTTACCTCACACCCTTCTCTATCAATTCTCTGTATGATAAGTACATCTCTAAATGGATAAAAACTACATCCAATTTAAATAGCACTGTTTACAAAGATATTTGTGATATCCTTCCTGACTACTCTGTCAATGCTAAAAACAGATGGAATACTTTGCTACAATATAATATCACCAATGCACAATGGTCCAGATGTTGGCTCTCCTGTCACAAATCTTTTAATGATAAACGAGTTCCCTCATTCAAACCAAGATCCTTCATTTGTGGTACAAGAACTCCTGTTGCATTACAAAAATGAGTTTATTGAACAATAACAATTGCTGGCGCTGCAGTTCTAATGGGGATTTATTGCATATCTTATGGCACTGTCCTCTCATACAAAAGATTTGGCACTGTATTCACAGATTTGCAATGAAAGTGGTAGGTCAACCTTTTACACTGGACCCTAAACATTGCATTCTTGGTATTTTTAATCACCGTTCTTATAAAATTTCATATTCGTAGAGCAGATGGTTAAATATACTCTTCCTTCAAGTTAAACACACAATCCTCATGCATTGGAGATCCAACATAATCCCTACCCTTCCCGGTATCATTAACCAACTATTGCAATATGCCTCTCTGGACCGTATGACATATATCTTGTCTGACCGACTCATGTTATATAACAATTGTTGGCAGGGCTTTTTAAATTTTTTGGAATCAACTAAATCTTTCCAACACCAATGTATGGACTTAATATATATGGATTTTCCCTTTTACTGATACATCATTGTAGTCTCACTTCCCTTCATAGTTCCTCTCTCTCTTCTTAACTTTCTATATATCTTTTCTTTCCTATACTCTGTTCTCAATCGTTCTTTATTACTCCACAATCTTTTACGAATGTACTTTTTCCTTTTGCAGCATCATATATAATCATGTAACATTTTAATATAAACCGTATCTAATCATACTATCCACTTTAAGTTCACTACAAATGTCAAGTATATGCTAATTACATGACCTGTATTGTTTACTATATTTTAAACCAAAAGCTCCTTGTATTATTGTAGCAATGTTCTTATTATATGCTGCCTCAATTTCTTAAAAAAAAAAAACCCTCACATTGTACTGTACTGTAAGAGGTTTGTCTGTATATCTTATGAAAAATTAATAAAAAAGTTTAACTGCAAAAAAGAAAGCAGCAAACACAAGTGACACTGTAACAAATTATTGTCTGATTAAAGGCAGTTGCGTCACCATCCACATCCACTGGAAATGGACACAAATTCATGTCTACACTTGTACTGGGCTAAACAATGCATGCATTCTATTGCAAGGTAGGTAACTTATGACCAAAACATTATTCTTATAAAAGGTAGAAATGCTGTGGGTCACATGGGAGAGAGCCAACCAGGACTGGGGGGAGGGGCACCTCACATTATAGATGATTTACTTTTAAGCTAAATTGGAGACCCTGGACAGAATTCCAGCTTTCAATTTAAGACTTACAGCATTCTGTAACCCCACCAGTCTTAAGGCAGCATAGAGATATTTCCTGCCTCAGTAGCTCCCTTGCTAAACATCAAATTCAGGAGCCAGAGTGGTTATGAGCTGGTTGGTCCAATACTCCTTATGTATCAAATTACTGAGGAAACTGTTCTGCCTTAGCCAACGTGACTCAAGTCATTCTGGATGGCAGGGTGCTGCATGAAAGAACAGGAGCTATACAGAGGGTGGTTGGCTTTGTCTGAATTTTTAAATAAAAAAAAGACAAGGGTTAAAAAGAAAGAAGACAAGAAAAAATTGGGAATTTTTCTTATTTAGTAAAGCAATCTTGTGGGAAAGGACTGGGGTGGTGGGACCTCACTAGTTTTCCTCAGCCATGATGGGGGGATTCTCCAAGGCTCACAGCATGAAACCACCAGCCTGACTCTAGGGGACATCTCCATGGCCAAAACAAAAATATGATAGCTAGTAAATACAAGGACACACATTTAATATTGCTCTTGCTATCATACTATAGGAGGTCTACAAACAGAATATGGTATTCCCTATCTCCTGGCAAGTTCAGCAGGACTAAACTGCAAAAGGGCTAAAGAGAGAAGTGAACTCCAGTCCATGACACTATTAGTAGGACGAAGTATTAGAAAAATACCTTCTAAGGGGTATAACTGGGACTGATTGGAAATGTATTGGCTTGGGGTGTGGGGTTTCACATAGTTGGCTTGTTCAATTTCCATATTATTATGGCAATCTGTGGCCTCATCTCATCTCATTTTGCTATTAGAGATGCTAAGATATATACAGGTTAGTGAGCTTGGAATGGAGCATTATTCTTCAGGAAAGCAAGGGGTACAGCTCCACTAAAGTGTGAGACTTCTTCTCAGCTGAGACTTAATACACATGCCTCACCCTGTGTCAGATGCTAGTCCAGAGGACTATGCAGATCCTTCAAGACACTCTAGATGTATTGGGAATGCTCCTCCATTTGATAACTATCCTATGGCTGCTGGGATGGGCACCCAACCCACCCAGCATCTTGCACCTATAGTATGTGGGATGTTGCTTTCTAATGATTTTGTCTCTTTTTTCAGAGGCTTGCACGGTTCATTCCTGGCAAATAACCTCAATCTTGGAGATGAATGGTATAACACCTAAATTTCTTCCCAAGATACTAGGATACATATACAAATGGATCAACCAGTTGAATTCACTCAGCTGTGTAAAATAGTTAAGATTATTTCAGACATTTATTTATTTAGTTTTTGATAACTGGGTAAGTGCACTAGACACAAAAGTGATTATTTTCATGCACAACCCGGGAGGTTACAGCATCAACAGGAAAAAACAGTGATGATACAGTACAACATAGGAGTACAACATATTAGGGATACAATTAAAATGGATAACAATTTGAGCAATTTGAGGTGACAGGAGAAACATTCTGATGCACTTCATATCAGAAGTGAAAGTAAGTACATATTATACTATAGCATTTAAGGATATAGTAAAAATGGATAACGGTTTGAGCAATTGGTGTAACCGGAAGACAATGCAGACATTTCACATATCAAAGCACAACAAAGGTAAGTGCACATATAACAGTTGATTATCAACCTAGGCATCAACTCTATTCTACAAAACTGGCTATAACATAAAGAATATGACACTGAGACCTCGCGGGGAAGAAGTAGGAGGTGGGGAGAGATGTGTAAGAGGTGGGATAGGAAAGGGGTGGTAAGACAAGTTGAAACTATGAGGTATAAGTACTGGAGGAGGACACCGAGACAGTAATAATGTAGGAAGTCAGGAATCTAGGGTGATTTAAAACAATTGCACTGTGTACTCTCAATAAGCAGAGAGTGATGCCTCTTTTTAAATTAGGCATGTCTAGATGACTGGCATATTTCAAGGGGCAGTGAGTTCCAGTAACTGGAGGCCCCTTAGAAAAAACCTGTTTTCCCTTTGGAAGTGCTTCATTTGGGAATGTGGAGTAAGGAAAGAGCAGCTGAACGGAGACCATAAGAGGTGGCCTGTGGGGTGAGTGCAGTGGCAAGACAGCTAGGCACACTGGATCTCAGGAATCCATCCAGAAGGGCCCCAAGAGCAAGGAGCCAGTGGACCATAGGAGAGGACCAATTAAGGTCTGCATAGTGCAGGCAGTGATGTTTTAACTTAGGGGATGCAGAGGCATTATGACATATTATTATAGGTTATGTCCCATTTGTGTAGGGAGGTTTTAGATGCATTGCCATAGATTGAAATTCTGTATGCAAGGGATCAGAGAAGAATTCCTCTGGCAATGGCCAACCTTGTGGAAGGTGTGAGAATGTGACTAGTTCTGTAGGCTAACCCTAGCTTCGTATTGACCACCTTACACACAGTAGTAATATGGATCACACAGTTAAGGGGTCCATCGAGTAGAACCCCCAAGTATTTAAACGAGTTTACCACTTCCAAAGGGATACCATTCACACTTACTGTTTTGAAGATATCATGACTATTTTTTAGTTTGACAGGCTAGCCAAAAAGCATAGCCTGAGCCTTGATAACATTCAGAACCAGCCTATGGCTAGTGACCCAGGATTGTACATTTAGGAAGTCCCCGATAGACTGTGATTGAGAATAAGCACATTATCAGAGCTGGTATAGAGAACGAGGTTGTCAGCAAACAGCAGTGATGACAGAAGGTGAAATTTCTCGTTATATTATTAATGAAGATTGAGAAGAGGAGAGGTCGTAGGATGGATCCTTGTGGTTCCCCAATGCCAATGACTGTTTTGTCAGAGGTTGCAGAGTTGAACTTTACAACTTGCATCCTGTTGGATAGATAGCCATTAAACCAGTTCATGGACTTTGCTGAGAAACCTAGGGATAGGAGGTTAGCTAGCAGAAGGGGGTGATCAACAAGATCAAATGCCTATGTAAGATCTATACAAAAGTGCTCCTGTTAGAAGTCCTGATCCATAGCATGTAGTGTATCATTAGTTAACTGTAGCAGGGCAGTTTGGGTGCTGTGACTCTTTCTAAAGTCATGCTGATTTGTGGACAGGAGGTTGTACTTGGTGAGGTGCTGTTACCTGTCTTGTGATGAGCTTCTCCAGGATTTTGTTTAAGACAGATAATATTGCTATTGGTCTATAGTTGACTAAATCCTTCTTGTCACCTTTTTTAAAAACCGGCATTACTCTGGCCATTTTCCAGATATTTGGCACTACTACTTCACTAAAGGACATAGTGAAAATGTTTAGATAGTTGCCCTGCAACAAAGGGGGCAGTCAGCTTGAGGAGCTTAGGTTCCAGGCAGTCAGACCCAAACATAGTGCTATCTGATATAGTATTGAGTAACTTGAGTACATCTGTTTTGGAGACAGCTTTAAAGTAGAATTGTGGTCCAGCTGGCATACCTTTTGGAGAGGAGATATCAGGAGTAGAGGGTGCAACAGGGAAGGCAGTAGTATATTTAGAGAGGTCTGAGAAGTGATTGTTGAAAGGTTTGCTATTGTGTGTGGATCTGAGCAGTGGACTCCATTCAGTATCATGTCATTTGTAGTGTGGGATTGCTTGGATCTGATGAAGGTTTTTATATGTGACCAAAATTTCCTGGGGTCACCAGCTGCATCCACCAATAATCCCTTGCAGTATTGGCTTTTTGCAAGCCTGATTTGCTTCTTGCCCTTCGTGCGCTATTCCCTATAGAAATAAAAGTTTGCTTGGAGGCCCGAAGTTTTTAATTTTCTCCAGCATTTGTTCCTAGCCTTGATTGATGTGAGTAAGTCCTTGTGCAACCATTTGGTTTGCTTATTGCTTACCCGGCAAGTGTGAAGAGGGGTATGCTTATCCTGAAGTGATAAAAACTCACTTAGAAAAAGGTTGAGGGCGACATCAGTGTTATGGACCCAGTAGATAGGAGACCAGTCAATCATAGTGACATCATGTAGAAAGTGAGCCTGGTTTAGATCTGCATAGTTCCTGAATGATATATAGTGTGTGGGAGATGTGGGGATTATTGAGCAACTCCATACACAGAAAACCAGGGAGTGATGACTTATTGTGTCTGGCAGAGTGCCCACAGCCGCAACTCTGTTTACTGTATGCGATTCATCATAACTCAGTCAATGAGGAAGCTAGAATCATTGCTTTGTGTCATTCTTGTCGGATCAGTTATGACCTGTTGTAAATTGTAACTCTGCACCAGAGATTGAAGGGTACTGTGGGGTTTACTCAACCAATCTATATTCATGTCCCCGAGGATGAGTAGTTCATTCTGCCCAGCAGCTGAGGCACTGTGGTTCAGTAAATCCTCCAGGCCAGATTGTCTACCTTTGGGAGGACTGTGGGCACATATAATGCGAGGCTTCTTTGCCCCTAGGGTTAGGATGGTATGTAGTGACTTACATGTAGAAGTATAGTTATCAGTCACTACCGATAGGTTAAGGTGGTTTTGGAAATAGACTGCCACCCCCTCAGCATGTTTAGGGGGTGGCCTATCCCACCTTAGAAAGTTGTAATTAGGGAGTAGGCAGCAGGTATCAGGTATCAAGGGCTTTAGCCATGTCTCTGATTTACATAGGACATCAGGCTGGTAGCTGTCAACCCAAGCATCAAGTTCTGCATGGTTGTGGAGCAGACTTCTAACATTTAGGTGAACTATGCGCAGACCCTTACTACCATAACCATCATTGCTTATGGATACTTGGCTGGGTATAGGACCCGGATTTAGCTCAACGTCTACAGACAGCATAAGGGATAATAATACCAGGTACCATACTTTATGAGGCACAAAAAGAGGAAGTAGATAACCATGGAGATGCCACTATTTTGCTACTGACCGCATGGTAGAGTAAATAAGGAATCCTGGGAGGAGTGCTGGGGTAGCCTCAATGTACCTATCTGGCTGGATTATCATGTTTGAGTAAGTGAAGTCATCTGTGTCTATACTCCCTTGTAGATATATGTCCGGTGAAACATCGATTGTGAGTATGCTCAGGGATAGTAGAACCAGGCTGAGAGTCAGCACTAACAGGGCTTGAGTGCCATCATTAGTTTAAAACAAACAGAAAAAAGGTGTTAGAGCAAGAGTCCTGCAATCAGATTCACTTTTATAAGGCCAGCAATTTAGGTTTAGGGGTGAATAGATACTGTATAAAGTTTAGCAACTTTTGTCTTAGTATTACCTTTGGATTAAGCCCAGAGACATTAAAGTAAATCCACTTTATAGGGCCAGCAATTGTGGTGTAGGAGCAAGCAGACACTATATAAATCTTAGCAACTTTGGTGTTATCAAAGCCCTCTAGTGGCAGAGTTGCATGCCATGCAGATGGAGGAATGGACTGATAGACTAAATCCAGCACTGTACAGCCCTCTAGTGGCTAGAAGATATAATCTGCTAATAGAAAAGTCACAAAAAAAGCAAAAGAAAAGAAATTTAGGCAGCAGAGAGATGAGCTCCAGGGGAAGGTGCCAGGCAGTTCAAATCCCCAGGAGCTGAAGCCAAACAGGGAGAGACAGAGTGCTGAATCAGCCTACAGTAGACCCAAATTCAGGCACCATCCACCAACTGGGTTCATGGCTAGCAAGCTGGGCTGGAGCTGCGTTCCCCAAGTGTACCTGGATCCTTGCTCTTGTGGGCATGCTTTTCTCTAAAAAGTTATGGTTTCATCTGTTGATGTTATAAATGTTTTAATACGTTTAAAACAATGGTGGGTAGGTGAAGTGTGCAGGTGGGTACAGGGAACATAGATGAGGTGGCAAGGACTGATACAAGCTGCAGGGCAAGATATAATGTGTCCACAGACCAGATTCTGGGGAAAGAAGATATTGCTGTTTTTTTTGGTTTAATTAATAGGATATGACAGATAGAGCACTGTTTAAAATAATTTCACATAATGTAAATGGTTTGACAACTCCTGTCAAGTGAGCTAAAGTGATGTCTTATTTAAAAAAAAAAAACTGAAGCCGGAATTGCTTTTATTGCATAGGACACATTTGTCTCTGGTGGAACATGAAAAGCTTCAAAAATTTGGGTTTCGAAAATTAATATATTCTTATCATGCAGGAAGACAGAGGGGTGTGGTTACCCTGTTTCCTAAATGGTCTCCTTTTGAACCTGAAATCTCCTACGTAAACCCAGCCAGTCAAATGGTAATTGTGGAAGATAAATTGCTAGGGTAACACTACTTGATAGTCAATTTTTACCTCCAACCTGGGACAGAATACTCTACCATCTGGCTATTATTTAACAAAATTATAAAATATTAGAAAGGGACATTACTGATGGGAGAAGATACCAGCTTGATTATGGATCCACGCAGAGACACAACTTCAGTCAGAAAAAGTAAGATGACCTCAGCATACAAATATTTCAGGAAGCTTATAGCAGAATACATCCTAACAGATGTTTGTAGAGTACAACCTACGTGTCAAAGACAATATACATTCTATTCACATTCTAACAACATGTATTCTAAGATTATTGTTTCATGGCAACATTATAAAGTCTTTCAGAGCTCAGTTGGACAGTTTATCCAACCATGCCCCTGTGACTTTGATACTGAAATTAAATGAGGAACCAAAGCAGACCTCTTGGAGGTTTTGTAATGGGCTTCTGAATGACCAGAAGTTTAAAGAAATGCTTCAGGAAAAAAAACATGTTCCTTTTACTTAAGCAAACCCAATCCCCAAATATTTTCCCAGAGGTTTTTTGAGAGACTCTCAAAGAAGTGTTGAGAGGAGAAATTATCATATATGCTGTCAGGGCAAGGAAAAAAAGGCAGGGACAGCGGAGCACCCTGACAGAGAAAGTGAAATTCTTACAACTGGTGCACCAACAGGGAGACTCCTGTTTGCTCTCACTTATTAAGCAAATGTAGGATAGGATACAAGACATTTTTGACAGTCAAAACTGAGTTAGCCATTCAATATGTGAAACAGCAGTTTTACAATGAAGGCTCAAGAGCTGCAAAACTGCTCACAGTTGGTCTGCACCAGCATAAAAAAGGGGCTACCATTCTAAAACTGAAGGACCCGGTCACTAAACCGGAGGTGTGTAAGACCTTTCAGATACTTAACATCTTGAATATTTATTACTTATCTTTATATTCCAAGGACAGGGAACCAGGACTCCCATGTTGCAAGCAATACTTTGATTCATTATAACTCCCCAAGGTGATAGAGGCTCAAAATTTGACATTACTTGCACCCATTTCCCTCTCTGAGCTGGAAGCTGCTGTAGCCAGGGCACAATCTAGAAAATGTCCAGGTCCAGACAGTTACCCATTGGAATTTCTTACAGCCAGTAAAGGCTTACTCATGCCACACTTACTGAGAGAGTGCACATGCTGTATGATACCGGTCAGACCTTCTCCCATCCTGGCAATGAGCCACAGTATTGGCTACAGTATATTAAAACCTAACATAAATTATCTATAACCAGAATCTTACAAGCCTATCTATATTCTTAACTTAGATTACAAACGGCATACTTCAATGTTAGTGAAATGGCTGGAAATATTTTTGGAAATATAATACAGCAAGATCAAAGAGGATTCATTACAGAGACAGACAAAATATAATATTAAAAGAACACTTTCTTTACTTCGTGCTGCATCCAGGGCTCAGTAGCCTGTGTTGCAGCTGAATCTAGATGTGGAGAAAGCTTTTGGTCAGGTGTCATGGAAGTTTCTATAATGTACACTCTGCTGAGTTGGATTCTATTCAGATTTTATAGCATTAATCAGAGCACTATATTGAGATCCACAAGCAGTGATCCATGCCTATGGCACACTGTCTCCCAGATTTAATTTATATTGTGGGACTTTTTGTTTACATTGACAGTGGATCCTTTAGTACAGGCCATAAGGCAACACTCAGCTGTAACGGGCATAACACAACAAGAGAAGGTGCACATATTAGCATTTTATGCAGATAATTTGCTAATTTATTTAACAAATCTGACCCATACACTGCTTCATATATGGACCACACTTGAGGAATATGGTAGGTTGTCAGGATACAGGATTAATGTGGACAAAACAGCGGCACTGCAATTACACTATTGTCCCACACAGGTAACTAGAACATGGTATCCTTTCCAATGGGACCAATCCCAGGTGAAACATCTAGGGGTTATTATCCTTGAAGACCTGTTGACAGTCTAACATGAAAACTAGTCCCCTAATCAGTAGACGTTATACCGATTCAGACTGCTGGTTAGTACTGTGCCTAACTCAGCACAATAGAGTAGAAATAATCCGGATGAACATTCTACCAAGACTGCCCTACCTTTTTCAAACTTTACCATTAGCCCCTCCACAAGAAGTATTTCAAGAATGGGATAAGAAATTGTCATGGTCTATATTAGTGGGGGGTAAGCCCAGAATAGCTTACAATAAATTACAACTGGCTCAAGAGCAGGGTGGATTGGCCCTTCCGCATTTCCAATATTATTGTTGGGCAGCACAGATTTGCCATATAATGGTGTGGCTCAATCCACAGTACAATGCTCTTTGGGAAATACTAGAAATGCATGCATTGCAGTTCTCTTTAACTAAGACATTATTTGCCAGCCCATTTACTGCTCCAGAGAATGCACAGTATTTACTAGAAACATATTTCAGGTGAGGGCACTCTGTCGCAAAACAAAAGGCCTAGAAAAGCTCTTCTGCCCTTAAATGTTATTTTATATGATAGTGCTTTTCCCCTAAATAAGCTAGACCCCAGATGCATATACTGGAAGAGGCATGGGCTGGTGCATTCCTATAAACTGTTACAGGTGGAATCCCATATACTTTTGTGTATCTACAACAACAATATGCGCTGACAGCAGCAGACCAATGTATATTCCTACAAGTTTGACATTTCCTCACCAGTAGTTTAGGGAACCTAACAGAATACAAGGAATTTCACCAATTAATTACATTATTTATCACTTCACATTCTTACGGTATGTCCCATTATTCCATCTGGGCACTGAGTACTCCACAAAAGGTAACTCTTAAAAGGGTGACAACTAAATGGGAGTCTGCGTTAAACATACAACTCTCAGTTGAACTTGGGCAAAGATTTAAAATAGACAGCATAAAACATCTTCCTCTAATACATGTAAGGAGTTTGCTTGGAAAACAGTAGTTTGGTATTTTTGAACCCTCTCCATAACAGCCAAGTATAGTCTGTATTTAGGAGCAGACTGTTGAAGGAAATGTGGGGAGAAATTAGCCCATCATAAACATAGTTTTTTGGTTATACCTCTTACTTCACAAATTCTTGGCGGATGTGTCTTTTGACCTACCGGAACTCTTTCCTACCTAGCCTGATAGAGCTGACTCACAGAATATCATTACTATTAGACTACACCACTAAACATTTTAACAAGCATGAGAGGTTTTTGTTAAATATAGAATAATGCATGGGAAAGTGTGGTTAATGAGGATTTTATACACACCTAAGGTGTGTGATGCTCCATAAACCCTGAGGGCAAAGCCAGAAGGGTTTATCTGGGCATCACACACAAAGGGTGTGCATAAAATGAGAATTTTCACACTTTCCTATGTTTTATTTTTATATTTACTGTTTAATGGAGCAATTGAGGTAGATGAAGTCTGTTTCTGTGAACAAGAACATTTCAGGTAGGAAAGTCACAATTGTTTTTTTAGTTAGAGGTATAAGCAGTCCTGTAAAATAGAATGAGAACTTATCTGAAGGGAAGTTTTAAGTGTATAACAGTCTTTTTAGATGCTTTTTTCCTTCCATAGGTTTTCTTCATTTGCTGCGAGTGAAAGGTATTTCATTGCATCCGAGTGTCTGGCGAATGTTGTATGTAACGGATGGAGGTGCAAGTGCAGTTGTTTTGAAGGGTAAAATATACTGACATAGAGCAGGTAGTTTTTAGTATTTTTGTCAAAAACTTCATTTAATACTGTGCCAGGCTTTATTCTTTAAGGTCTCTGAGAAGTTTGTTTTTTTTCACACTGGCGGTTTTCTGCTAGAAGTGCGAGTGGACCTCCAGCGCAAGGACAACTTCTCGGAGAGCTGCTGAGGGAGACTTGCGGCTAATTCTGGGAACTGTGGTTTACAGAACTCTGTAATTCACAAATGTGGATTATGGAGTTTGTAGGGATCTTCCAGCAGTAGCCTGTAAATATATATAGCATTAACCACAGATAAAAAGGCGATAACCAAGAAATGGTTACAGCCGCAGCATCTGGATAAGTAACAGTGTGGAAACTTCATGATCACAGTGTATAAAATGGAAAGTTCACACTATGGCCAGGATATTCAAAGGAGATGTACCTGGCACAACTGAGGTGCACTGGCACATCTCCAGAAGAGCACCCCAGGGCCATATTCAAACCCTGGAGATGCGCTGTGCAACTCCAGATGCACTGAGGTGCATCTATAATGTATACAGCACATTCCCAGGGGGCGTGCCATGCGTATGTGGCATATCACAATATTCAGCCAACTTTGTGAATGGAAGTGTACAGTACACACTGCAAGCCCATTGGTTGACAGTGTCGACCAATAAACTTGTAGGTGATATTGTTAAGCTCTCATTCGGGGGTCAGCCATGGAGGTGTGCAGGTGGGTTTTGCTTCCCACTGACATGCAGCCACTGCTGGGATGGGGAGAGTGGGGTGGGATGAGAGTCCTGTGTGGGTGGGGGTGTGTGGGGGTACCGCTAGACCACCAGGTTTTTCATTTGTCATTTACAGGGATTGGACCCAGGGACGGGGGCAGGGAGTACCACTGGAGTACCAGGGATGATTTTAATATTTCATTTATGGGGATCAGGTCTTAAGGAGGGGAGGGAAGGGGATGGTGAGGAGAGGGGAGAGGAGAATGACTGGACTACCAGGGGATATTGTGATTGAACATTGACAGGGCTTGTGACACAGGGATGGGATGGGGGACCACTGGACTGCCAGGGATTATGTTGTGTGTATATATGAGGATCTGGTCTCAGGAAGGGGGGCCACTAGACTGCCAGAAATTGGTACAGCATGCTTGAGCAGGGTGGCCAGCGCATTTCGCCAAATCAGCCCTGCACTACTCATGCAAATGGAGCCATAATGACATGTAAATGGCCCATTTGCACCTTGCATGCATAATGGCCCCATTTGAATGTTTGGGTTTGCATATAGGGAAATTGCACCTTGTGCATCTCCAGATGCACTGGCACATTCACATTCCAGGTTTTCCATCCTGTCTGGGGGATGCACCAGTGCATCATGGTTGTGCCACATGCATTTTATGGTATATTCAGCCAAGAAGCACCATTGCACATCTCTTTTGAATATATCACGTTTGTGCTTCAGCACAACTTAGTTGTGTGGAGCCACTACTTGTGCCATGGCCGGGTGCAAGTTTGAATATCGGGACCCCTAACTTCAATTCAAATGGAGTTGTTTAGTCAATTGAGTCAGGTCTGGCTACTATATATGATGAATAAGCATGGGCACTTTGTCCCATGATTCAATTAATTCACCTTCTGATATACCAACCAAAATATCTGACCATTAGAAATAGGTGGGGGGTCCCTGAGATACCAATGACTTGTAGCACAAAATTAATGGTGTAGCTCACTATAAAATATAAGCATTTGTCAATGTCGAATGTTTGCTTCCTGGTATTAGCATTGGAAATGCAGAAGTTAGACAGATGCAGAATAGGAATGGCAGTGCAGTTTTGAACTTCACGTCAACCCCACCTCCATCCTGTAGAGACAGACCTCTGCTCATGAACAGTGTCATTGTGATTTCCATAATGTGTCCCTTTCCCACAGCAACCACGCTACTGTGCACCAGAAGTGCAAAAATACATTTCGGCCAGGATGTGAAAAATGACAGCTGTACTGTTCATAAGAAGGTGTGGAAAAATGCCAGTGTTGAAAATCTGGAGTGAAAATGTTACAAATTTGCCAAGTTACGAGTGTGCATGGAAACTGTGCAATGCACATTCGTAACACACTCATTTCATAGACTTTCATCACAAAATTTTCAACATAGGCATTTTGGGACCTCTGCTCATGAATAGTGTCACTGTGATTTTCTTTAATGTGTCCTGAACACTGATTTCCTACAGCAACCTCGCTTATTCTTGTACCAGAAGTGCAAAACACATTTCGCCAGGATGTGAAAAATGACAGCTGTACTGTTCATAAGTGTGGAAAATGGCAATGTTGAAAATCTGGAGTGAAAATATTGCAAATTCACGGAGTTACAAGCGTGCGTAGCAACTGTGCAATGCACGCTTGTAAAACAGTTATTTTTTGGATTTCTTCCACCAGATTTGTAACATAGACTTTTTGACAGCCCACCTCATGAACACTTGCACTGTCATTTTTTTAATCTGTCCCGAAAGGTGATTCCATGCAGTGACCGCGAAATCACCTTTCAGGACAGAATAACACCATGCCAGTGGCTGAATTCATAAGCAGGGATGCCAATAACCCCATGTCGAAAATTTGGTGCCAAAATTCCCCAAAGTGCCTGAGATATGCACCAAAGTTGAAAAAACCCTATTTATGCCATTATACAGCTTACCGGCATTTCCTCAGTTCATGGTCGGCTTTGAAGAGCGCAGATGTGTTCCCAGTCCACCAAAGATCATCATGCTGGGCTCTAGAAGTAAGTATGGGATGAGGGGTGGGTGTGGGGAGGCAAGGTGCACAGATGGTGGGTGCAGGTTGGGGGAGGGGTTGCCGGACTTGACGAGGGACCATTTTCTGCTTTACAGGTGCAATGGAAAAAAAAACATTGCAAGTCTTTTTTTTTTCAACAGGGGCATTTGGCATGCTGGAGTGGAACTGGGAAGGAGGGGACTGAAGCCAACAGGGATTGGGCCCCCCCATTGGCAAACAAAGACTGTTTTTGGGAGGGCGCATGCTGCTGAGGGGGATTGGGCACCCCCTCAGCAGTGGTGGCTGGTAATATTGTTTGTGAACATGGCGCCGGCTCACCGCATTACACTAGGTAACGTTCCGCCCTGCAATGACGGGTCACTCCCTCATTGCAGCGGAATGGCTGATGCTGAAATGACAAGGCAGCCCCTGATTGCTGCAGTGAAAGCGTTACAAGTTGGTGGCACTTTTGGAAGCCAGTATCATCAGCACACTGTGCCTCCATTGGTCCACCAGTGCCAAGCCCCCAGATGCAATGCCTCCTTTGGCTGCCACAGTGCCGCACCTCCACAACCCGCTTCTCTCCTAAGTTGCCGCATAATGTTTCTTGTGCATGCGCACAAGCAAACGTAACAAAAAGTACCTTGCCTAGCTAGAAACTTTGATGTATGCTTTAGGGAGGAGAGGGAGAAATGCCTGGAAATTACCATTTAGAGTAGTTCATTATAACTGACATGCTTGTAAAAAGATCTTCAGAATATGTATTTAATTGAAAAATGATTCATGGGTACTTATCTGTTCCTAATGTATCCTGTCTACTGCACTTACATATCAAATAAAAATTAAAATATAAAAAAGGTTTTAAAAGTAATTTTTTAAAAATAAAATGCCAAGATTTAAGCACTATAATTACCTTACTAGAGATGTTCTACCATTATACAAATGACATATGGGCTGGCTAAAAAAAAATATATATATTAAATGTGTTTTTATCTTCAGAATTTGACCTCTGTTGACCTCACCCATGGCTCCAACACTCATGAATTCATAGAGCTAAAAGCCTGCTGATAAAAATAAATGTGATATTTTAAGCCAGCCGTTGGCATAGTCCCTATAAATGCACATTACAGTACTAGGCAGTAACTATGACCAGATAATTTTTTTTAATGTGTTTGCTGTAGAGCAGTGGACTGTCAAATCAGTAATGTCACTACTTAAATATTACTTTGCACAGTTGGCAGGCAGGCTCAGGGGAGCAGTACATTATGAAGTCTCACATAGCAGTTGAGATCTAGTTATTTGATTGCATTACTAGAGGACTAGGAATTCTTGAGCATGACTGTAGAGATATTACTTTGTTTAAGCAGTTAGGGAAGGCTGTGTGTACATTTTAAAGGTAAAGGTTGAAAGTAAATCTCACTACTCTGATGTATACTTCCTCATCACCCTGTATACAGTAGTTGTACACTTATAGCATCACAACCACTACCAGTAAAAAGAGATACTCTCACTGCATGCATTTATAAAACATCAGTTTCTTTTTTTTCCCATCTGCTATCATCTGCAGAGACTGAATGCTGACTCTGTCTACCTGTCTGTCTATCATTACAGCAATTGATGTGGTCAGATATTTCCTGAAATTTCTGTGATATTGCTAGAGAAGTGCCCTGCTATTTGTACTGCTTCAGGGCCACCAGAGAGAATCTCTTCAGAAATGTTGCAAACTATCTGGAAATATCTGACAATCCCAAGATGCATTTACAATTAGGGACCAAATATCTGGCCTCTACCTTACCCAGATGGTAATCCAGGCCACCAGACAAAATTACTGGACAGGCACTAGTACCCTCATTGATTGGCTTCTCTCTTCCTGCACAGAACATATCACTGAGGTCTCTGTCCTACCAGACTCCCTCAGTGACCATTCCCCAGTTATATGCACCTGGACTAATAGGTTTGCTAAGTGCTCCCCCCAGTTCTCTAGGAATCTTTCTTTGAGAACGGGGATGTTGGAGACCTTCAAACAGTATCTGAGGCTGGCCAACTGGTCCCTGCTTGACAGAGCCAAGGATGGAAACCAAGCCCTATATTATTTCTGTTCAATCTTCACAAGTGCCTCTGACATTTTCGACCCTTCAAGACCAAAAAAGTAAGAGCAACCACTAACCGCTGGCTCTCTGGCTCCCTAATTGAGCTCATGTGCCATAGAGATAACCCATGGGACAAGGCCAAGACAACGGGGAATCTAGCTGACCTCATTGCCTATAAGGTAGCCAGAAATAAATGCATGAAGTTCATTTATTTGGCCAACGCTTCCTATTATAATGACCTCCTCAGCAGAATTTTGGGAAATGGAATGGAGTTCTGGAACTCCGTCAAATCCCTCACCAGCAGAGCATCCAGCACACCACCTGACCTGATTGTGACAGCGTCTGGGACATTTCATGAGCCGCATGACATTGCAAATGCATTTTACCTTGCATTCACTGACCTTAGCTCTGTGCTACCTAGTGACTACTGGACAGTGACCCTGCATGATTCAACACTCCTCTACAGTTAATGGGACCCCCTTTCTATTTCATAGCAATCCAGAAGCCGAGACCATTAACTATGTCAAGCGGGTCCAAGGAAAGACAAGAATGGGGAGGGACTCAGTCAACTTTGAAAATGATTACCATCACCTTAAATGAACTTGCTGGTCCACTTACCCAAAATTTTCAATGCTTTGTTAAGTTCTAGTGTGTTCCCGGACAAATGAAAGGAGGCGCTTGTCACCCCTGTCTTTAAAAGCAGGGATAGAACTAACCTTTCTAACTATAGGCCCATTTCTATATTACCCCCTCTCTAAAGCTTTGCAACAAGTGTCTGATCAACTCACAGAATACCTTGAAAAGCATAACCTATTGCGTAATCAACAGCACGGATTTGGGAAAAAAAACACTCCACAGTAACTGCCTTGGTTTACTTTACCTCCCAACTCTATGATGCCTTAGATAATGGTTTAGCAGTGGAGTCCATCTTTACAGACCTTACTAAGGCATTTGACACTGTAAACAATCAACTTCTTTTAAACTGTCTCCCAGCTACTGGCATGTCCAAGGAAACAGTAGCCTGGTTTGACAGCTACATCTCCCAGAGGAAGCAATGCATTAGAATTTTTGGGTCACTCTCAGAGCCTAGGGTGGTGAGCCTAGGAGTTCCCCAAGGGACCATCCTAGGCCCACTCCTTTTCAGCCTTTTCATCAATTCACTACCCTCTGTCTGCCCGGCACACATTGTGCTCTATGCAGATGATGCTGTTATCTCTGTACCTGGTAGAGATTTGACCAAGATCACGTCTGAACTGCAGGCCAATTTCCAACCCTGGAAAAGTGGTTCATTCAGAACAAACTATTGCTCCTCTATAAAAAGATCAAGAGCATGATCTTCACCATACCGCAGAATAAGAAGAAATACGTCCCACTGCTAATATGTAGTCTTAAAGGGGATATACTGGAACAAGTCGTGACTTTCATATACCTTGGTCTACACTTGGATGATACCCTAACCTTCAACATTCACATAGACCAGGTAGTTAAATCCATGCATACAAAGCTGGGGATTCTGTATCACCACCAACACTCCATGACTCCTGATGCTTTGAAACTGGTGATGAGCTGCTCGATTCTATTAACCATTGATTGCGAATTGGTGATCTCTGGGGCTGGCTCCAATACAGCGCACAAAAGGATAAAAATCCTCCTCAATAAGGCATGCTGACTGATTCTAGGGGTCAATTATCTGACCCACACTTGTACTTTATACAAAGATACTGGATGGCTCCCATTCCAACTAAAAGCACAACGCCAGACTTGCCTACTGGTTAAAAAACCACTGCTGGGGTTCTTGCCTGAGTCAACCATAAACCTATTTAAAATTGCACAGCCTATCCTCAACACCAGAAGTGCTACCAAGGGTGGGCTCCTAGTGCCTTTTAAGCACACTACACTCACTCAAAGATCCCTGTCCTTCTAGGGTCCTAAGTGGGGCAGTGATCTACCAGTTGTCCTTATTGAATGTGGCAAGATTGTTCAGTTCAAATCAGGGCTCCATGTCCACCTAGCAAGTGCTAATGTCTGGCGTTGCTCTGTTTAGCCTTGGCCTAATACCAGATACCACCTGCCTTTTTCCCTCCCCCTTATTCCTTTGCCGCATCCTCCTCTCCCACTAACGACCCCTCCCTTGTCTAGCCCTCCAGTCCCTTCCCTCTTCCTCTCCCCACTATCCTACTGTCTACTCCCACTCCCCAGCTGTTACTCTCCTGACAAAGACATCTCTGGCTGCATTTATTCCATTCCCCTCTAACACAGCAGCCTGTGATTCTTCCACCCTATGGCTCTACTCTGCATTTATCTCTGTGTTAAACCACTCTTTCTTTGAGTTGTTGTAGTAGCACTTTATCCACATAACCTTGTAACCATCTTATTGCTTGTGTAAATACTAGATTTGTTGGTCATGTTGGCTTGTGTTACCCTGTAACCACTGTAATGTCTTGTACTTGACTGATGTGGAACCTTTGTAAATGAGGCCTTGGCTCAAAGGTATTAATCTGAATCTGAATTAAATAAATAAATAAATCTGACCATGTCCTTTGCTGCAACTCTCTCTCTCTCTCTCTCTCTCTCTCTCTCTCTCTCTCTCTCTCTCTCTCTCTCTCTCTTTATACTTCCTTTTACCACCTTGTCTACCTACTGACCTACAATGAAAAATTCCACAATAACAGCAAACTGTTAGTGATGCCACCATCACCAGCACAGGCACAGGAGCTACAACACTCACATTAGGTCAGTCACCTTTCTTGTGACAACACATGTCCACATGTAAACCTCTTTCATTCAGGCATCAACACATTGGCCCCCTGTTTAAAAGCTTAGCGCCAAACCGAGTGGACATAGTATACATTCTGCATTGGCCTGAATCATATTCAAAGAGCCACATAGCACAACTCTAAGTGAATAGCGCAACTGCTCTATATAAACCACTGCATCCATGCAAGTGAGGGAACCCTCTTGCATACAGTACATGAAGTACATTGTGTATCATACAATAGCTGCAACTCAAAATGCAATATAGAAAAACTTAGAAAAATTGTTTTTGGAAGAACTCAGGTTGTCTTATTATGTGAAATGAACAGCAGTGAGATAACCTCACTACCAAGCCAGTAGCTAAAGCAATTGGGGTTGTTGTTATGGACATAGAAAATATAATACAGAGGTTCAAAGTAGGAGTGGATCAAGCAAAAAACTTTTGCTGCAAATTATAGAACTCTGCATAGTAATATGCTTTGCAAGTTTTCACTTTGTGCACCCAAGGAGTGCAAAGTTCATACTTTTTGAAATAAAAACTGTGAAAAGTGTGCTATTTCACCAAGTCATTGTTATGTATGTAATAACTGGGAATGGTCAATTTGCAATGTTTACTTTGAACTGTGAGGTGTAGCACAAAGTGGCCACTTCATGGACACTACAGGAAGCATGAAGTGGACCATTTCATGCTAACATCACCGGCAAAGATTACACTTTGCCGGTGTATCTAGTTCAAAGACAGATGAACCACCCCAGCTACTATTGTAAACTTGACAGAGCCCGCTCAATTGACTTCAAGAGATTAAGTATTATAAGCTAGTGCTAATTAATAATAAAAGAAAATATACCAAACAGTTATGGATGGAATTAAAAAGGGCGGTCCACTCAAAGGACAAAAAATTGTTTTGGCATGTTGTTAGATTTGGAACTAAAACTTTTGATAAAATTGAGGTACATATTGAGCCCAGTACTTGGGAAACTTATTATAAACAAATTTTCAGCAGGGATGAACTTGATTATCTCCTAAAAACAACACAGTTGAAGATTAGTGAATGAATATATGGACCCACAGATGAGATAACCATATTAGAGATAGAAAATGCGATGGACTCATTCAAAAGAAGAAAGGCTCCAGTCCCCGACGGGGTTCCTTTGGATGTTATAATTAGGACTATGCACCACTGGATTCCTTTTCTTCACAAATTGTTTAATCGGGTATGGATAACTGGGCTATTTCCAGGAAGTTCGAATTTAAGTATTATTGTACCAATTTTCAAAAAGGGTACAGAAAGGATCCTGGTTGTTATAGGTCAATTAGTTTACTTCATAATTTGGGAAAATTATTTACCAAAATTATTAACAGAAGACTGTATTTATGGGTAGAGTCCAATAATGTAATTGATGAAGCACAAGCTGGATTCAGAAAAAAAATATTCAACAATAGATCAGACTTTTGTTTTGGCTCATTTTATTCATAAATATAAAGTAGTAGAAAAACAAAAACTATATTGTGTGTTTATTGACCTTAAGTCAGCATTTGACAAAGCCAATAGAATTCTCCTTTGGAAAAGACTCTCAGGCCTTGGAGTAGATCCCTCATTGCTGGAAATAATCAAGCTAATGCACCAGGACAATTATGTCAGTATTAGATATAATAATAAAGGTGAAATTAATAAATGGTTTAGTTCTAATATAGGAGTTAAACAGGGTTTTTCATTGGCACCACAGTCATTTAATCTGTTTTTCTGCACTGTATTAAACAAAATGTATAACAAAGAATTTCATTTGCCTAAAATTGGACTAATAGTATTACCTTATCTGGCTTATGCCAATGATGTAGCTTTACTTTCAACTAGTCATTTAGGAATGATAAGAAGCTTGGACAAGTTCTATGCAGAATGATTCAGTGCAGATTTACAGATAAACTATAAAAAAAAATAAGGTATTAGTATTTGAGAGAATAAGAACAATTATAAATATTACATAAATCAGAATAGAATAGAAGAGGTAAAGAGTTTTTGTTACTTAGGAATAACCTTTAGCCAAAATGGGAACTGGTATGAACACTTGAGGGAAATTAGGATAAAGGCAGAGAAGTTTTCCCTGCCATTTTGTCTTTTTTTCAAGGTTCGGAGAGAACTCTATTAAGGGGAATCTGATGGTTGTTGATGCCAAAATCAGATCCCAGCTTCTTTATGGAGCTGAGATTTGGGGCATCAATTACAGCAGTAAATTGGGACTTGATCTGAGCTTGAATAAACTCTTTAAGAAGATGTTGGAACTTCCAATCTCTGCCCCATCCTCGTTAGTGAGGCAGAGCTTGGTAAGGTCCCGATTGAATGCCAAATACATCAAAGCTTGGTAAACTATTGGTTAAAAGTGTTCAGAATGAGTCAGAATAGACTCCCTAGGGTTTGTTTGGAGGAAGGTTTAATATATCTTCATTCTCAAATAACCTTCCCTTGTATGAAAGTAGTAGAAGAAATTATTAAACCACTTGGTCTGATGTCGATCATAACAGATTGTTTAAGATTTCTCTTAGTACAAACAAGAGAACAAGTCAATTCCAGGATAAATAATGTATATATACAAAAGGATTTGGAGACCTGCAGATTGTCAAAAGCATGCCCATGGTTCAATCAATCAATCAATCAAAACTTTAATTATAAAAAGGCGCCTTTCTAAAAACCAAGGCACCTGTACATCACATAATAAAACAATATTAATAAAAACAATAAAATTAACCACACTAATAATACTTAAAAATCATTATATGCTTGTTTAAAAAGATATGTTTTAAGTGCTCCCTTAAAAGTTTGGACGGTCGGGCAATCTCGTACCTGACAAGGTAGAGAATTCCACAGGTTCGGGGCCACAAAACCAAAAGATCTGGCCCCAAAGGTCTTCAAACAAACCCTGGGAATCTCTAGCAATCCCTCGTCAGTGGATAGGAGAGAGCAGGAGGGACAGTAGGGATGAAGAAGATCTTTCAGGTAGCTAGGTCCCTGATCATGTAGGGCCTTATAGGACCGCAAGCCGACCTTGAAGGTGATACACCAGCATATTGGCAGCCAGTGCAGTCCACGAAGCACAGGCATTATATGACTGATCCTAGAAGAACCAGCCAATAGTCTGGCTGTCGCTTTCTGCACTAGCTGCAAGTGGCAAATATCAACCCCCGGTAGCCCAAGATACAGGGAATTGCAGTAGTCAAGATGGTTGGTGATGAAGGTGTAGACCAAAGTAGGGAGATCATCGGGAGGAACCAGATGCTTCACCCAGGCAATGTTCCTCAGATGGTAAAAAGAGGCTTTGACAACTGCCAACACCTGTAATTTAAGTGTCAAACAGCTGTCAAAAACAACACCCAGATTTCGCACCCAATTTGAGGTAGTTAGCTGGACACCCCCAAGCCATAAGCCTGAGGGAGATCCAGCCAACAAACCCACCTCCCGGTGACCTGGGTCCACGACCAACACCTCAGTTTTTCTTGGATTCAACCACAGCCAACTCACATTCATCCAGTCCTGGATTTCAGCAAGACAGTTATTAAAAACTGAGAGAACGGCATCTTGGCCAGGTACAAAGGACATGTACAGTTGAGTATCATCTGCATAGCAGTGAAAACTCAAACCGTACTGCCTAATGATCGATCCCAACAGCAGCATGTACACAGCAACAACATGGGTGCCAGAATGGAGCCCTCATGGCACAGGATAGGGGTGAATGGATGTCAAGAAAAATCCCAGACACCACCCCTCTGAGTCCTACCCTCGAGGAAAGATCGAAACCAACTGAGGACTGTACCAGACAGTCCACAGATAAATCACAGGCATTCTAGCAGCACACCATGGTTCGCTGTGTCAAATGCCACAAAGAGATCAAGAAGAACCAAGCTAGAACAGGTCCTTCAATCTCTCACTATCTGGAGATCATTTGGTACCCAGACCAGAGCCATCTCGGTACTATGCCTCTTCCTAAATCCGGACTGGAGAGAATCATAGACATCGTGGCTGGTTAAATGATCATCCAACTGTGTCGCAACCACCTTCTCAATAACCTTTCCCACAAAGGGTAGGTTAGAGATGGGTCTATAATTAGCCAGACAGTCCGGGTCCAAGGAGGGCTCCTTAAGAAGGGGCTGAACCAAAGCCTCCTTCAGAGGATTTGGAAAAATCCCCCTCTCCAAGGACCTCCAGACTATCTCAGCCAAAACTGGACCGATTTTATCTACATAACCCACTCAGAGATGTGTATGGCCTGGATCCAGACCACAGTTGGTCTGACGCAATAATCGGATGACCATCACAATGTCATTGACTGTGGGAAGGCTGAAGTTGGACCACACAAAACCAGTGTCCAACATCTCCTGTCTACCATCACTACTCCCACTAGAGAGGGTCAGGCAGACGTCAGACCCGATTTTGGCAACCTTATCTGAAAAGAATTGAGCAAGCTCCTCACACCATTCTTGAGAAAAGGCTCTTCTGTGCTGAAGACAGATTGGATCGCACAATCTGTCCACGGTCCGGAAAAGCTGAGCTGCTCTATTCTGAGCAGCAGCAATCTCTCTGGACAGGAATTCTGCCTTCTTACAAGAGATTGCTGATTGATAAACCACATAATGGCCCATCAATCTAAGTTTGTCACAATCCAAGCCTGACCTCTGCCAACATCTCTCTAATCTTCATCCAACTCTCCTCAACTCCCTTAGAGTCTCATCAAACAAAGGAGACCTAGGGCGAAGAGTGAGAGGACGTACACGAACAGGTGCAATGGAATCCAGGGCCCCTGTCACTGCCTTATTATAGGCAAGTACCAAGTCCCCTGGATCCATGCAATCACTCAGAAAACCTGATAGGTCCAGCACTGCCATCAGGCCACCTGGGGAAACACCCCTCAAAGGGCGGTACCAGACCATCTCCATAGGTGCTGGCCTACTAGGGGTGGCCTCAAAACTGAACCCAATGGAATGATGGTTAGCTAAAAACAAGAGACCTCATAAATTTGAATTATATTTGGAGATTTTACAAAATCCCAAACATAGAAAAGCAGTCACTAGATTTTACTTTGAATGCTTTTCAAGTAATGTTAGGAAAGGAAAATTTGAGAAAAGTAAAAATGAAGAACTTTATTGTAAATGTGGGTTAAGTGAAGATAATGTATTACATGTGGTCTTGCTTTGCCCCTTGTATGAAAAAATGAGGCCTTCCCTTTTGGGTGGCCTAATTAAACAACTTACATATCAACCATCTCACATATTGACTTTTCTATTAAAAACTCAGAAAGAAGAGGTGCTTTTCCCTGTGGCCTCCCTCCTAAGATATATGGAACTTCAATGTTTCCACCTAAAACCGTTCTCTATGTAAAAGAATCATGTGATTCTTGTGTAAATGAATGGTGAAAAAAGAAGATTTATATTTTGTATCTTATAACTAAATTATGGTAAACATAAGAAAGATTTTATGGCAAATGGATTTAAATTGTAAGGTTAAGACAGTGTTGTAATGTGTATGTGATGATTTGACACTATGTGGCTTTTGGGTATTGTAAATGTGATTTTATATTACTGAAAACTGTTCTTAACAACATGTCAGCTTGACAAGATTTTTATTAATTTAATATTTATGTCTGAATTTGTAATGGCATGATATGCCGAGCAATAAACTTGAACTGAACTGAACAGATTAAGTAAGTAAACTGTAATGCTAGCTTTTGAAGTGGTATCATCACACAGAAAGAAGAAACATTCTTACCACTAAGTTTCCTTTGTGGCCAACAATCTATGTTTTGCCAACAATACAAAAGAGGCTACAGAATCCCCTAGGAAGGACGATTGCTGCAAAGTTTATCTGTATCTTGGAGCCTCTGCAGAGTATGTAGGTTCCTCCCGGGATGATCCTGTACCCTCTCTGTGGTCATATAAGAGAGATTTTTATGTGAGTGAGCATACTGGAGTGATATTTTGCTGGAGAAGCAGTATATGGGATATGTAAATGGATGATAGTGAAGTAGAAATGTCCAAATTGTTTTTTGTTTGTGAATCTCTACAAACCATACAATACTTTTCAGCCTCATTCCCAATGCAAGGGATCATGGCTATGCAAACCCTCCCAGAACTAGCAAGCATCAGGACATAGCTATGCCCCAATCAGTCATCACCAGCCAAATGTGACACTGTCTTCACCAAGGGGCATGGCCTCTCCCACTCTTAAGGTCAAGCACTCTAGCAGGCCTCCCCACTGTGGATCTGAGTAAAGGGCAGGTGAGTTAAGGACATTATTCTGAGGGTGGGGGGGAGAGGGAGGGCAGCAGTTTGGCAGCAGACACTGCCTGAGTGTGAAACATAGAAATGTAGACACTGACGGCAGATAAGGACCGCCTGGCCCACCTAGTCTGCTCATTTTCCCTAACTATTGTATATACCACAGATCCTAATTGATCTAGTGTGGCAACAGACAAGCCTTGATTTTCAACTCACACTGCATATGATAGTAAGTACAATACTGTAATTAAAACTCTAATATCTGTTCTTACAAAGGAGCTAGAATGCAACAGGTTATGTGGTGCAGTTAGATCTTCACGCCAATAAATATTGCCTATTTACTGTTCACGAAAGTGTGAGTTAACAGTTTCTCTGTGTATTCCAGTCTACTACAATCACTATTAGAGCTACCTAATGGTACATGTTCAGATTGCTGTGTATGCTGCTTGAATATCTAATAGGTTACTAAAGTCTTCACCTAAACGTTTGGCTCTCGTCCTAGCTACACCTTATCTGGGTGACCTTGTTATTTGATTTTTGAACTGATAGTGACAGTGGCTCTACAGGCTGCATGCTCCTCTCTGAGGCTGAAAGACTGGAAGGTTGTGGGTCCTAGCTCCACCCCGGGAACTTGGGAAAAATGGCAATACTGACACTGTAGTGCAGCATGAGGGGATGCTGCACTCCTGAGGATCGTCTTTTGGATCAGACTTTGAACTGAGGTCCCATCTGACTATTCTAGTGGTTGTTCAGGTGGACATTAAAAATCCCATGGCACTTCCCCAAAAGAGATGGGGAATTTTTTAATTATAAACTTAATGTCAAAACAGTAACTAAGAATGAAACCATAACATACAATTCACAAGAAATCATATAATCAAAAGAGAACAAAGTTACATGCAGATACAGAGAAAAAAAAGAAAGAAAACAATTACATCTTGATTCCTATAACATCCTTGTGTACAAACAGGTCTTTCAGTTATATAATCAGTGCCTTCCCTCCTCCGTCCATTCCCTCCATAAAAAAATATTTAAGGCCTTAAGTTAAATTTACTTAGTAAGGATAGGAAAATAAACCAGAAAAAGGAAAGGAAAAGAAAAAAAATCTAATTAGAAATCAGGAAGACTGAAGTATTCCTACATCTCCAATACATTGAACAATCTTGAATTAATTAAAGGATTACGAGTCTACCCTTTCCTAAAATTATGCTACTTTGCAAAAGATAAGCTTGATGTAAGTGACAAAAGTAAATGACTGCCCTTTTACTAAGACCATTAAAGTAATTCCTTTTAAGTAAGCCAGTACAGTGAACCTCAGAATTTCCTGTAATCACTAGTAGTACATTTGCTCCATTCATTTTGTTGTATCTGCTGTATTTCTTGTAAAATAGCTTGTCACAATTCTTCTGTTGTTAATAACATTTGCTGAAGAACCAGTCTGCATCTTACTTGCCGTATCCAAAATTTAAAACAAGATAAGACCACTCTTAAGGAACCAGCATTGTGTATATCCTACTCTGGAGGAAAAACATTTAAAAATAAGTTTCTAAAGTCAGCTCTGAAAAAAAGGATTTCAGATCCATTCAGAAACATTTAATAAAGGAACATTGGAAATATAAATGTTACATTGTTTCCATAACTAGGTGACATGACTGTCTAGGGCAGTATATTTCCTCTATGCTTTTGTGTTCCCCTTAACATTCAGTTTATTGTGGGTGCACAGCCAAGTTACATCCCACATTTTAGTTGGGATTCTTTTTTCTAAGAACATGTTATCTATTTGTTTACATTCTAATTGCGGCCTCTGTGAGAACTCAGAGTGTAGTAGTAATAACGTTTATTGTTCAGTCACAGACCATTAACAAAAGATTTACAATACAAAATTCAAAATCACAATAAAGACATACATGAGATATATAAAAATCATTTCATACAATAGTTCCAAGATTAGGGTCTTGTATATACAGTACGTACAAATGTATAAATATATTCTTACATTATTATTAATTTATGAGTATATACGTAAGAAGAAGGCAGAGGCCCTATGAAATCAATTACCCCTCCCTTAAATGAATGTTGTATATCAGCTCTAGATAAAGTGCAGTAGTTTTGATAACTAGTTCATCACTGCTAGTAAACAATATCTGTAAGATCTGTTGTGCATCAATTGTCTGTATATTTTGCAAAAGTGGATCAAGCCATTTAGATCTAAATCTAGTGTACCAACTACTATCTAAGATATCATGCTTAAGATCCTCAGTGTCATGAATATTACAGCCACAATATCTTGCGCAATTATCAGTGGCCTTATTATATCTAGCTTTAATAACATTACTTGGAAACATCTCCATACGATAAAGAATATGAAGTCTCCTTTGGTTAAAATCAGTTAAAATGTCAAGATTGTGCCTATAATAATGATTTGCATCAAACCATATCAGCCAATGAGATATATGAAGTTTTTGATTATTCTCTAAATCTTTTAGCTTGTAGTTTTCTGAAATGTTCCTAGTAACAAACCTCTGGTACTTAAAGCTAACAGTAATTCATCAGGGTGTATCAGGTACTGTTCCTCTACTATCTGCTCATAATTTTTTTTCTGGGTAGACCTAATCAGTAACCTAGGAGATATGTTTCATTTTTTTTACATAATCAAAACAAGTCATAAACGAAGCATTAAGTTTTGTTTTCCTTTTGTTTTTATGGACAAAGGTACCAGAAGTCCAGTCCATTTATATTTTGTAAGACTGGTTTAAACCAACCCATCCAGATTTCATGGGGTTGTTTTAATACTAGGAATAAGTCTGCAAAAATAAAGATTGTCTGGAAAAAGACCACAGGGTGCACCATCCCCAAACTTCCCAGCTTTAGGGGTACATAAAGGATTACTCTTTTAATGGGGTTAAGTCTGCTTCCCCAGGCACTTTGAAAAAACAACTCAGCAGCCCAGTCTCTAATTGTTTGGGAGGTGGAAAAACATAACTTAAGTAAAGAAAAACTGGGAGTAGATAAGTTTTGACCATAAAAATCTGTTTAAGTTTCCCCATTCTCCATTGGTTCTATGCTGACACCTTGTGCTATTTGCTTCTCCCAATTAAAAGTTGCCATATCCACTTTCCCATAAAAAAATACCTAATATTTTTAATTGGTGATTGTTCCACCTGAATATTAGCTACTATTTGCCTTTGTTCAACAGCGTTCCCTACAGTGACACTTATTAACATTGATCTCTGCTCCTGTAGATTTTGTAAAAGCCATGAGTACTGTATTCACTATATCCCCTGAGCTGCCATCCTGTACTAATACACATAAGTCGTCCGCATATGAAACTGTTTTAACTGCATCTCTATTTTTACCCTGTATCCCTATGATTTTTGGTGACTGATTTAGGATCTGTATTAAGAGGTCTATGGTCAGAATATATAAAAGCGGAGTTAATGGACAGCCTTGCCGCAACCCTCTCCTTAGCAAACATGTCTCCCCTAGTCTACCATTTATATAAGGTCCAAATGAGGCTTCCCGGTAAAGTAATTTAATCTGAGATATAAATCCTGAAGAAAACCCATAAGACTATAAAATTAACCAGAGAAAATCATGGGAAATTTTATTGAAGGCTTTTGCCTGATTGTAATTAATCAAATACCCTGTAGACTGCCCTAAGTTACCTGCATCAAAAACTTCTCTAAGAAGTACAAATGTGTTGGAAATTTTCCAACCAGAGGTGGAAAAAAATTGTATCTGCTGAATAATTTGGGCAGTGTCAGTGACTCAGTAGGTAGCACACTCATCTTTGATGCCGGGAGATCAGAAGGCAGTGGGTTCAGTTCCCACATCTGGCACTTGGGTTAATATCTTGGTACTGATACTGTAGTGCAGCATGAGAGGGATGCTGCACTTCTGAGGTGCCGCCTTTCGGATGAGACGTTAAACCGAGGTCCCATCTGCCTGGACTGGTGGTAGTTCAGATGGATGTTAAAGATCCCATGGCACTTATTGAAAAGAGTAGGGGAATTTCCAGGTGTCCTGGCCAAATCTTCCTCATTCACTAAAAGAATACCACCAACAGCTTAATCTGGTTCAAGGTCAGTTGGCATTCATCTGTATCCCCCTCCCCCAGGTCGTGCCTGAAAATAGGCAGAATTTGTCTAGTCCACTTACCCGGTCAACAAAAGCTAAATAAAATAAAATATCTGGCAAAATTGTAATGATTCTTTTACTGAATAACCTTGGTAGAATATTAAAGTCAACATTTAATAAGGTTATCGGATACCAAATAGCCAAATATGCTTTATTCCCTTTTTTGTGCAAGTATATTAAAATATATAAATTATATAAATATATTAAAATATCTTCATATATTGGTTGTGGTAACTCATTAGAGAAAAAGATAACATTATATAAATTAATTAGTTCCTGTGGACAAAGTTCTCATAGTGCTTGGTATAATTCCCTTGGAAGGCCATCTTACCCCAGGGAGGTACCTTTTTGTAGATTTTTGATGACTTCTTCTACTTCTGTCATTAGGAAGGAGAAAAGTAATGCTTTTTGTTGATGACCTGTTATTGTAGGCATTTGAGATGCTTTCAGCAGCACTTCCATGTTTGTATTCCCAGGGGAAGGACATCCAAATTTAATTTTGACTTGTTTGTGTATTTCTTTCAGGATATTCTGGTGATCGTTTATCTCCTCCACAGTTAAGGAGAGTATACTGGGCATACATTTTTTTCTGTTCTGTTTTTACAATCTGAAAAGGGGTTCACCTGTATAGAGGTATCCTATGTTCTAAATTTTTGTTCATATTCTAAAGCTGTAAATCTGTCACATTGAAACTTAATCTCCTTTTTAAGCTCATTTATTTGTGATGAGAAATCAGTTCCTGCAGAATGCTGTAAAAATAATAAATTTCTGAAACTGCTTCCTCAGTTCTTTATATCTGTTGTTAGAGTTAAATGCCTTCTGTTTTGCTTTCATTTAAAAAAAAAAGTTTGAATACAGATTTTACTATCCTTGTACCACTCTATTATATTGTCATATTAACATATAACTGATAGTCTGTCCTGTACAATTATAGAAAGGTCAGCTGCTATTTCTTTGTCCTCTAAATGCCTAACATTCATCTCCAAATCCCGGGGACTATTAAGTCATTGTTATGAACTTTAACTGTATCCCCACTAAACAGTGGTCAGAAGATTCTTTTAGGAGACCACATGGATTTGAAAATTGAAGCCTAGAAGAAATAAATAGAAATTCTATCCTAGAGGATAGTGACCTTTTATAAAAGGTATGTGCTGTTTTTTTCAGTATACTAGCATGGGCATCTACCAGTCCGTCTTGCTTAACCATGTTCCCTAAAAAGGCTGCATCACAATTATATTTTACGGTAAATATACTTTTGTCTGAAGCTAACAATCTAATGTTAAAATCTCCTCCCATCACTACTGCTTTAGCAGTATGGAGGTAAGGTTGTATCAACTTCAAAAGAGATGTTCTGGCAGCCTTTGTTTGGGGGGTATACACATTGATTTGTCGATAAATTTGAGAGTGGTGAGAAATATCTCACTGAAGAGCTCTGCCAAGACATATATCCACCATTTTTATGATTTTAACTTCTGAAGTTTGAAACCCAATTCCCAGACCACTACAAGTGGCTTCCCTCATGGTCCAGACCGAGTCTCTCCATATCCAGCAACTTTGTGCCTTATGTATTTCAGAGAGAGTAGTTAATCTTGTATCCTGAAAGAAAAATACATTATGGTTAAACTGCTGTAGCACAGTAAAAGTTGTGGTGCGCTTTAAGTTTGATTTAATATTATTAACATTTAAAGTCTCAAAGGATTAGTTCAATTCATGAGTTAGTGTTGTTAAATGTTATTCCATTTGACCACAGCTCTGGTTTGCCATTTTTCCTTTGCTGTTGAGGCCCTGGCAGGACTCATGGCCTCTCTATTTAAACTTTGATCCTTTTGAGAAGAGGAGGCAGAGACGTCAGAGTCCTCTTCCTCCATTAGATCATCCCAAGTTTGTAACACCTCATATCTGTTTTCAGTTGGAAAATTCCGGTGTTGTGATGTCTTCTTCCTATTAGGCCTAGTTTCCCTTTCCCCTTTCCCATTAGAAGCACAAACTCCTGCTGGGGGGGACACTGAGGTATTTCCCTCTCTGTCTGATCTTGCCTGTTCATTGAGGCTAGTTTCTCTGGAGTGTTTCCTATGTCCATTTGTGTTCTAGAATAACTCTGTGGTTCTTCCCTTCTGGGTTGTTCCTCAGTCATACATGGGGGCAGGTGGGAGGTGTTAGGCCTTGCCTGTCTGTTGGTCTGTTCTGCTTGTTGGACTCTGAAAGGCTTATTTGCAGTGTGAATGTAATAGTCCTGCCCATCATAATCTGAGGAATTGTGTGCTGCCCACAGACATGAGCCAAATGCATATCCTACTGGGTCACATAGGTTGCATTTTGGTGGAGTTTTGCAAAAATTTACTGATGTGACCCAAATCACCACACTACAGACATTTCCTTTTATCACAGTCATGATTTTAAGTGTCCCTCTGATCCACAATGGTAGGGCATATGAGGCTGCCCTGGGTAGAACAGGATACCCCGGTTCTACCCCAGGAAGAAACAATTGGGGAGGTGTTAAATCCCAAAATCATTTTGATGGAGTTGCACATGAAATTTCCACCCCCCCATCCAGAAATCTTCATCATCTATTATGGGTTATGGAACCTTTTGCAGTTCACACCGCTGTTTTAACCAATAGATGATATCTGTGACATTTACTCCCTCGTTGTGAAAAAGTACCATTATAGTCGGAAATGTTGGCTTCATGAGAGGTATGGCAAAAAAGGGGGCCCATAATGAAGTGTCATGAACTTTGGCATACAAGGCCCCAAATCTGTCCAATTTCTGTTGAGACAAAAAGCTAACATCAAAGTTGAAATCACCAGGGGCATGAATAAATGCATATACATTGACTGGGCTGAACTGTAGTGAATTTTTAATTAATTCATTCCCCACATATTGCTTGTCAGGGAAACGTTGGAGCCACCCCCCCCCCCCGCTTTGTACCTTATTCTAACTGCAAAGCAACTCTTAGCTGCCTCAGCTGGTTTTTGGAAAGACTGGCATAACTCACATGTTCCATAGGTATAGCTTCTGAGGTTGATGCTTCTTCTGCTGTTGAATTGGGAAGGTGTGTGGTGCTGGTTGTGGGGTGTCCCAACTTGCTTGTGCCAGCGCTCAGTGTGAAATCATAAGCAAAGGACCCCCAATTAGAAGAGCCCCCTGGTGCTTCTATTGCTGCTGCATCTACTGCTGTATTGAGAAGCTGAGAAGCTGGTGAATCCATCACTTGTTTGCAAACAATTACCTCACTTTGTAGATCCATACCATTTTGCTCCATTTCCACTGGCCTTGTGGTTTCCATCTGTGTAGTCCCAGGATGTTATGCAGCTGTACCAGCTCCTTTGCTACTGTCTGAAGGACTGTGTTCAGCTTCTGGAGGAACTTCAGATGGTCCCACATCTGACCTCTTGGGACTTTTAGTACCAGGATGTCCTAAAGCAATTTTACTCTAGGATTCTGGCCAAGGTCCATATTCTACCATTTCTTCCAATTGTTTGGTGTAAATATGTTGTGACATTTGCTGCCATGGTGATCTGGTTGATCCTGGAAGAGGGATTGCTGAGTCCAGTATCCAACTTCCTTTAGGTGACTCTATCCAAACCACTCCATGGAGCACTCGCTCTGGAGATCAGCCCGTTTGCTGATCTTGTGATCCTGCTGCATCTAAGCTTGGGCCATCTGTTTCAGCATCCATAAATTCTGTGTCACTGTCCAGGTCAGTTTGTTGGAATTTTTTCCCTGCTAGCAGCTCAGGGCTTGTAGATAGATGTTTTCTTTTTTTTCCCCTCCTCAATTCTTTGTTTCCTTAAGGCATATTGTTGTTCTGCTTCATTCATCATTTGAAACAATTGTTATTTTTTTCTTCTCCAAATCCCATTGTAATTTTTCTCTTCTTCTAGCAGGTCCTCATCTATAAAGTTGCTACAACCAGATATACTGCCTTGTGTTAGGGGAGCCTCCTGCTCCATCTGCTGCTGCATTGCTCCTTCCACTTCAGTGGAATCCTTCAGATTGAGACCCTCCATCCTACTCACAGGTGGGACAGTGCCCCCTACAGCACAGTAGGGGAATTTCCCTGGTTTCCTAACCAAATATCCCCTCATTCACTAAAAATATCACCAACTGCTTACTCTGATTTGTTATTGTCAGATAGCATCTATATGAATATATGCAGACTTGTCGAGCCCTCCTTTCCCAGTCAACAAAAACTACATAAATCAAACAGTCAGTCAATCAATAAATCAATAGATACCAGGTACGGGTTCCTAGTTGCTGTACATTCCCAAGTTCTACTGATTTTATAAGATCTTTGTCATTATGTAATAAGGCACTATCTGGCTCCAATGATTACACAGTGCATTCAGACAGCTGATACTCTATGCCTACAGTAGTAATACTCTGTTTTCGACTGTAACCTGGTACTCCGCACATGGCTGATTTTCAGATCCCTGTCCATAGTCACCTGAAGCAAAGATATGAGAACATATGCCAAGTCTCCACTAGGATCTCTTGATTCTTAATGGGTACACATGCAAAATTATCAGTGTCCCTGTACTGCACTACCCCATTTCAAGCCTAGAGATAGTGTTCTGTATTATTCAAACCCCACCCCTGGTAACCCAGTTTCCCCTTTATTGTTACAATGTCTAAGACTAACTATGGAGGTATCATTGGGCCCAGAGCCATTCTAACACTCTACATATCCTCTGTGCCCTATCTCTGGCAGCAGATCCCCCACAACTACAACAGATTACCTGTCCGATCATTCCCCTCTCCCCTACACACAATTACCAGTGGCACTTTTTGCTGCTGGGCCTGCTCAGAAAAAGACTCATGTATTGTACTACATGTGCTGCATCTACGTCTGCTTAGAAGGAGTCTGCATGGAGTCAGCCATGAGGCAGCCATTGACTGACTCTCTGCATGTTGGCTCCTGGACTCGGTTAACAGTGAGTACCCTCTGCAGCACTGCTCATCAGTACCCAACAGAAATCTCATTTAGCAGCTGTCTCTCACTCCATTGATATTGCTGCTTGGCTACTGTCTGCACTGAGAATCCATTGCTTGTTCTACTGCCCTGTTGTTTATACCAACTGTTTTTTAGTGCTGATGCTACTAATTAGGGTTGCATAATTTTTGCATGTGCAGCACCTCGGCAGAGCTCCATGCTTAGCTGCTGGCAGCAAGAGAAGAAATATGTCAGCTGAGGCCCACTAGTCAAGTGCGGTGGATACTGGTGGGAGGGGAGGGGGAAGGGAGGTAGGGTTAGCCACAGGGAGTTTGTCCAGCCCAGCACCATCCAGATGATGAACAACGTTGTACACCTGGAGGAGCTCAGCTATCTGTCTCCACTAAGGGGACTCTGAGTTAGTTTGAGTAAAGTGACAAGACAACATAATGGCACCCATGTGGGGAAGGGGGTTGAACAGCAGCAAGTCTGCCAGGAGAGTCTTGCTTGATGGAGACTCCATGATCAGAGGAGAAGAAAGAGTGGAGGGAGGGGTGTTGGATGGGAGGGGATGGTCAGGTGTCTTCCTGGAGCATCACCCATTCAGGATATAGACAGGATAGAGAGGATGAGGGGGTCACTGGGGGTGCTGGTACACCTGAGTACCAATGATCTCTCGAATCAGTTAGAGGAGATGGTTAGTGAAACTTTTGCAGACTAGGGGAGGATTGACAGCACAGTAAGCTTCCTGGTCCTTTTCTGAGGTCCTTGCTTTGTTGGCCAGTGAGGGAAAGAAGGATAGAATCAGGAGGGATGAGATAGAGGGATTTAATGGGTGGCTTAAGGGATAGTGTCAGGAGAAGAGGTACCATTTTGTGTGGGACTGGGTGGACTTCTAGGACAAGAGGCTTTTCAAGGGTGATGGAATCCACCTGACAAGAGAAGGGGCCAGTGCTCTATGGCAGAAGTTTGACTTCTGTTTAGAAACATAGAAACATAGACTTTGACGGCAGATAAGGACCACTAGACCCATCTAGTCTGCCCATTTCCCTACCTACAGGATAGGCCGCAGATCCTAGTTAACCAACAGCCAATTTCTTCCTACCCCCCACAAGAATTGCTTTATGTCAGTCCCATGCATTCTTGAATTCTCCCACAGTTTTAGACCCAGAACCTCCTCAGGAAGGCTGTTCCATGCATCCACTACCTCTCTGTGAAATAATACTTCTCATATTGCCCTGAACCGCCTCCTTCTATCTTTAAATTGTGTCCCTTGTTCTTGCTAGTCTCTTTTCTGAAAGATGCTACCCTCTTGGACTTTGTTGATTCCACTGAGGTACTTAAAGTTTCTATCATGTCCCCTCCCTTCTTTCCTCAAGGGTATACATATTAAGCCCTTTAGTCTCTCCTCACACGGCTTCTCTTGCAGACCCTGCACCATTTTAGTTGCCCTCCCTGGACTGCCTCTATCCTGCCTATGTCCTTGCGGAGATGGGGTCTCCAGAACTGGACGCAGTACTCCAGATGGGGGTCTCACCAACTGTCTGTACAAAGGGATAACAACTTCCCATTTTTTGCTGCTGATGCCTCTCCCTATACATCCCAGTATACCCCCAGCCCTCCCTACTGCCTTCTCACATTGCTTGCTAACCTTAAGGTCATCTGATATGATTACTCCCAGGTCCCTTTCCTTTTTTGTTGTTGTTATTACCTCCCCACCCATTGTGTATTCTTCCCCTGGGTTCTTGATTCCCAGGTGCATTATTTTGCTCTTCTTTGCATTGAATCCTAGCTGCCATACTTCTGACCATTCCTCCAACCTTGCCAAGTCCCTTTTCATCCTTTCCACGCCTCCTGTGTATCAACCCTGTTGCAGATCTTTGTGTCATCTGCAAAGGCATATTTTCCTTCCAGTCCTCGGCAATGTCACTGATGAAGACATTAAAAGGGACTGGACCTAATACTGAACCCTGTGGTACCCCACTAGTAACACCTCTTTCTTCAGAATGGACTCCATTTACAATTACCTTCTGTGTCCTGTTGTGCAGCCAATGTTTTACCCAGGCTACCACCCTGGGACCCACTCCCAGGCTGGTTAATTTGACAATTAATCTTTTGTGTGGGACTGTGTCAAATGCCTTGCTAAAGTCTAGGTAGGCCATGTCCACAGCCCCTCCCTGGTCTACTACTTTGGTCACACAGTCAAAGAAATCTATTAGATTCATCTGACATGACCTTCCCACTGTGAACCCATGCTGCCTTGGGTCCTGTGCTCCACTGGCCTCTAGGTACTCAACTATTCTTTCCTTCAGAAGTGACTCCATCACTTTCCCTACCACAGAGGTCAGACTGACAGGTCTGTAGTTTCCTGCCTCTGTCTTGGTCCCGCTTTTGTGAAGGGGAATCACATCCGCCTTCCTCCAGTCTTTGGGTACCACACCATCCTCCCATGATTTATTAAAAAGAGTAGCCAGTGGTTTCACTAGTTCCTCCCTTAATTCTTTTAGAATTCTGGGTGAATTCCATCAGGACCCATTGCTTTGTCCACTCTTCAGTTTTAGGAGTTCTTGCAGAACCTTTCTTCTGTGAAAGGACTGGGATCGATCCCCTATCAAGAGTGCTTCTGTTAATTGGATTAGGCACTTCCCTCCTCTTTTGTGAATACTGAGCAGAAATATTCATTCAGTATCCCTGCTTTTTCACTGTCTCCCTCTGCCCACCCACTGTTCATTCTATTCAGCTTCACTATCCCTCCCTTTGTCTTTCTACGCTCGCTGATGTACCTATAAAAGATTTTATCCCCCTTCTTAACTGAGTTGGCTATCTTTTCCTCAGTTTGGGCCTTTGCTATTCTGACTTCCCTCCCTGCTTCTTTCTGCCTTAACTGGTACAGCTCTCTGTCCTCCTTCTTCTGTGTTTCCTTATACTTCCGGAATGCTATCTTTTTCTTCCTGACTTTCACAGCCACCTCTTTTGAGAACCATAGTGGCTTTTTCTTTCATTTTGATTTGTTTATTTGCTTTACACAAAGGCTTGTTGCCTCTGTGATGGCAGTTTTGATGATTCCCCATTGTTGCTCCACACCTCCTTCTAGCCTGTTTGCTAGTGCTTTTCTGAGGCACTCTCCCATCTTGCCAAAGTCAGCCCTCCTAAAGTCCAGTACCCTCACTTTTGTATGGCTTGACTCTGTAGCTGAGTTTAACGTGAACCACACTGTTTGATGGTCACTTGTCCCCAGATGGCAACCCACTTCTAGATCTGAGATCCTCTCACTGCCCCCGTTTGAGAGTATGAGGTCTAAGATTGCTCCCTCACGAATGGGTTCCGGAAACTAGCTGTCTAATGCCTGCCACCTGTAGGGCATCAAGAATGGCCCTGCTCTTGGATGTGGCTGCAGAAAATGTGTTCCAGTTAACATCTGGCATATTCAGGTCTCCCATCAACAGTATCACCCCTTTCTCTGCCATTCTAAGAATGCCTTCTATCATATCCTTGTCCATTCCCTCCCCCTGACATGGGGGTCTGTACACATCCCCTGTGCAGATTGTGGTGCCCTTTCCAGTCTCCAAGGTGACCCACAGTTCCTCCTCTTCTCCCTGTTTACTCTTTTGTTCAGTTGCTTTTATCCCTTCCTTTACATAGAGAGCTACTCCTCCCCCTCTTCTCCCCTGCCTGTCTCTCCTGTAGGTTATGTACCCTGGTATGTTAACATCCCAGTCATGGTTCTCTGTGTACCATGTTTCTGTGACTGCTACGATATCCAGGCATCCCTCTTCCATCAAGGCCACCAGCTCAGGGAGCTTGTTGCCCAAACTACGGGCATTGGTACTCATTACCCTCCATTTCCTGATGGCCTTACTCCCTTTTTGCCCCATCCCTGTCCTTCTTGCCTTTGTCACTTTCTCCATTTACCCCTGCCCTTCTCCCTATCGACACCTCTATGTTGGTGTTTGCTGCACTTACTACCATGATTATTTGGGGAGGGCTAGGATTTCCCTGCTCCTTTCCAGTGCCTCTCCCTTGGCTAGTTTAAAAGCTTGCCAATGAAGCATTTAAACCTATCAGCTAGGATCCTGGTTCCCCTCCCAGACAGATGCAGCCCATCATGCCAGTATAGGCTTGCATCACTCCAGGTGGACCACCAGTCCCCAATGAAGCCAAATCCCTGAGCTCCACACCAGTTTTTCAACCACTGATTGAATCCCATGGTGCAGAACACCCTAGCCTCTCCTATGCCATAGATGAGCAGCACCTCTGAGAAGGTTACCGTGTGTGCTACTTGACTAAGGCCCCTCCCCATTCCACAAACTCTTCCTGCACTTCTCTAATCCCTTTCTTAGCCAGGTCATTTGTCCCTAGGTGGACAATGACATCCAGCTCCCTCCCCTGTGCAGCTGCTCCGGCAATCCTGAGGATTCATTCCCTGTCCCTCCAAGCCATGGCACCAGGCAGGCACCTTACCTCCCTCTCCCCTTCCTCCTCCAGTTCTACCTTCCTAACAATGGAGTCAGACAGTTAACAGGAGTGCTGGTGAGACTGAGACTAAGTGAACCATGATGATAGGAAAGAAGAAGGGGAACCTAGCTAGTACTCCCCCATACCTGGGGGCTGGTAGTATTACAGCAGGTGAAAATAGGGTTGAGGTCCAAAATGGGCTATAGTAGGTGGCACTAGAGAGGGGGGAACACAAAGTATGCAATCGCCACATAAAACAGGAAACTAAGAAGACCAGTAAGAAGAAGGGAGAAAGGCAGGGGAGTTGCAAAAGGGGTTCAGGAGTTAGATAGAAGTGGGTCTGACTTAATGCAGGAAGCCTGGATAATTTAATTCCCAAGCTCCTTCAGGCAATAATGGCAGACGCTGAGATGGACCTTGTGCTCATCACAGAAATGTGGGCCTAAGAAAATAATGACTGAGACCAGACAGTGCATGAGTAAACAATGATCAGGAAGGATAGAGGCAAAGGTAGAAGGTAGAGGCATAGCCCTTTATGTCAGGGATGGCACTGAGGTTGTGGAAGGTGGGTGCATCTGGGGCAGTAATGGGAGACAGAGTCACTGTGAATGCAGCTCACAGCAGTCTTAGGAAGAAACTACAATCAGGGGTGATCAGTAGACCACCAGGCAAGGGGAAGATAGGGACAAGGATCCAGGAGAAGAGTTATGAAGATGAGTGGCAAAAAGGGAAGTAGTGGCAATGGATGATCTGAACCTGACAGGATATCAGCTGGGATGTTCAGGCAGCTAGAAGCACCAGAAGTCAAACCTTGTTGCATACATTTCAGGACTGCCTACTGGTGCAGCTTGTTGAGAAGCCTACCAGGCAGGCTGCCATTCTTGATGTGGTGCTCACCAACTCAGAGGTGGTAGGAGCTCTGAGAGTAGCGGAGTTACTGGGGAACAGCAACAACAACTCATTTTGGTTTGAACTCACACTCGGGACCAGAGAACCCAATTATGAGCTGAGGTCCTTGATTTCAGAAGGGTGGACTTCAACATGCTAAGTGAGTTGGTCTAGGACAAGCTAGTCAAGGTAGACAGCATAGGAGGTATGGAAGAGAGAAAGGCAGCAATAAATGGGGCCATTCTTGAGACACCAAGGTTATGCATGAGAATGGTAACCAAAAGTAACAAGTACAAGATATCATCATGTTTTTTGATAATGGTCAGGAAAGCAGTGGTGGCCAAAAAAAAGGCCTTCATCAGGTACAAAGAAAAGCATGGGGAGGAAGAATGGAAAGAATATATATTGAGAAATGAGGTGGCAAAGGGTGGTTAGTGAGGCAAAAGCAGACACTGAGCTGTGTATTGCGGAGGGGGTCAAAAGTGAAGAAAAACAATTCTGGCATATTCAGGAGAGAAAATAAAAAGGAGGGGGAGTTGTTAGACTGTCTGAAGGGCTTAGGATAATAGAGGAGGATGTGTAAAAGGCTGCCATCCTTAATGATTACTTTTGCTCTTTCTTCACAAGAGAAGAAAGCTGGCCCTTGCTACAGATTGTCATCAAAGTGGATACAAAGGGGGCCCCAGATATGAGACAGCCATTATTTACATGTGGAAGTGTCAGTAAAGGGCTAGCAACCCTAAAGATAGAGAATGCCCCAGGACTGGATGGGATGTATCCGAGGGTGTTCAGAGAACTGACAGCAGTACTGGGTGAACCTCTTGTAGGACTATTCAATAGCTAATTACAGACGGGGGTAGTTCTGAGAGACTGGAGGTTAGTGGACATAGTTCAGCCCCATAAAGATGGGACACAGAACAAGCAGGAAACTACAGACCTGTCAGTCTTACCTCTATCCTAGGGAAACTGATGTAGTCACTGGTCAAAGAGGACATCATGGACTACCTGAAGAGCAATGGGGGCTGATTCCAGAATGAGTGGTGTAACTCGCAGGCAGCTGTGAGTTACACCATTCACCACTACGCCGGGGACCCTGCACTGCATTCCAAGAGGAGCTGGGTCCTGGCACTTGTGCCATGTGGGTTACGCCATGCAGGAGGCATATGCCACGGGCATGGCATAGATGTCCTGCATGGCACAAGAAGTGGCCAGCTACCAGCAGCCCCCTGATTCCTCTCCTGCCCTGGAACACCACGGTACACACCAGAGGGCATGCCATTCATTTATTCTACTTTGACTTAAGCAAGGCTTTTGACTCAGTCCTTTACAGATTATTGCTGAATAAGTTGGAGGATCTGAGTGCAGCTAGGGACATAGTAAGATGGGTAGGCAGCTGGCTAATGGGAAGGCAACTGACGGTTGTGGTTAATGGGGTCAAATCAGAAGAGAGGAAGGTCATGAGTGGGGTTCCACAGGGATCTGTCCTGGGCCCAGTCCTCTTAAATATGTTCATCAGTGACATTGAAGAAGGAATCCTGAACATATTATGTCTCTTCACAGATGGCACTAAACTCTGTGGGAGATTGGATAGTGACAAGGGAATCAGGGAAATGCACAGTGACCTACAAAGACTAGAGAGGTGGTCTATAGTTTGCCAGTTGAAAATCAGCACCAAATAGTGCAAGGAGATGCACCTAGGGAACGAGAACCTCAGGACAGAGTACTGGATGGGTGGGGTAAGACTTAGCACTACAGCTGAAGAACAGGACCTAGGAGTTATCATTAGTGACTCCTTCAAACAATCTAGCCAGTGCAACAAGGCCTTTAGTAAGGCAAATAGGATTCTGGGTTGTATTGGGAAGGGTACTGACAGCAAAAGAAAGGAGGTAGTACTACCTCTTTATAGATCTTTGGTGAGGTCACATCTGTAGCGCTATGCCCTGTTCTGTAGTCCTCACATCAGGAAAGATAAGGACAGGCTGGTGATGGTACAGTGAAAGGTGACAAAGATAATTCAGGACCAACAAGGCAGATCTTACGAGGTTCACCTCAAGGCACTGAACATGTACTTGCTGGAGAGCAGAATGGAGATGGACAATATGATAGAGACCTTCAAGTTCCTGAAAGGAATAAACAAATTATATTGTGGGGAATTTTTTAGCATGAGTAAAAGTTCAAGATCAAGAGGGCACAAGTGGATACTGACAGGAGGGAGGTTCAAAAGCAAAATGAGAAAGCATTATTTTACTGAAAGGGTGGTGAAACCATGGAACAGACTGCTAGCCAAGGTGGTGTGCACCAAAACCATTAACTGTTTCAAGCACAGATGGTTGGGACGGAGTAAGTGTAAAGTGATTACTCAAGGCAACAGTAACAGAGAATGGAATAGGAGGGCATATAGGGAGGTTTAGTACCCTGTATGGACAAAAGGTCCTGGGGTTAGATAACAAACGATGGGAAGACTGTAAGGATCATTGGTTATTTTCTGCCATTAGTGTATATGTGTCTATGTTTCTTTTCTGGGTCATAGAAGGAAACTCCTGCCTGCCCTCTACTAATAACTGGGAAAACCAGGGATAATCTTTCATTGCTACTGAAGCACCTGTGCTCTGAGGATGTTGAGCCCAACTCAGGACTCCTACAGGCATAGCAACATTTCTTCATTCAGAGCCCCTCAACTACCCCATGGGTTAATCCACACAGCCTGAATGTGGCACACATGAACATGAACAGTCTAAGCATGAAATGCCAAAGGTGGGAGCCTGGATAGACCTCTACTCTCCAGATATGGCTGAAGGTTGAAACCTAATATTACAACCCACAAAATCAGCATCTCACACTATACAGCCTTTAGAAAAAAACAAGTGAGTAAAAAAGGTGGAAGCATACTGTGACAGGGTGAGCCCTGAATAGGGTGGATGCCCATGTGTGGGGTGTCTGCCCCACTCCCCCCATTCCTTTCGCTCTTTGTTTCTGTGTTATGACTGCTCATGCTGGGAATGAAAATGAAATATGTTTGCTGTATGCTTATCTATTTTAGGGTGTCACATTTAACAATGTAATGGAAACAAAAAGAAAAAGACATGATGAGTTCCAAGGTTTGGCAGGAGAAGGGAGAAGAGGAGTACACCCTTGTTCTCCCATTCCCCTTGCAAACCCAGTGAAACCCTCATGGACTTAGTAGCTTGTTAAAACTATCTTTTGAGAGGAAACAACATGGAAACATAAACCCCCTTAACCAAGAAAAGAGGAGTTGAGACTAGGCTAGAAAAATGTATGTGTATGAACATGTATGTCTTTACTGTTTGATGGAGAACTCCTGAGAATAAGAGATTTCTACTGGTTTTAGCAAAAAAAAAAGGATGGATCACCTGATGGTGATGTCATCCATGAAAGGTATAAAAACCAACAACTTGAAGTAACAGAGAGGGGAATCAGTTGAATACTGACTACCAGGTAAGGAGAACCTCAGAAGTGTGTGTGCTTGTTTCGACACTGTTCTATTTGCAAAGCCTGAAGTTAAGCCTTAGAAATTTTCAACATTAGAAAGTTTGCTGGATACTGGACATTTAATAACCTTTTGCTTTCTGCATGTTTACTATTTTAATTTTTTTTTTTAATTTTCTAAACTGGATAAAATAATACACATTTGCATTTCTATGCACCTGCAGTTTGGTTTGTTGTGTCTGTTTTATCCCACATCTTCACACATACTAATCTAAGTGAAAGACATTTACCTCACAAAGAAAACCATCAACATGCTACCGCATACATCCAGCTGTGAGTGCATAGCAATACATCTGATCCTGGGTGGGACAAAAACCCTTATTCTGCTATTATATATACAGTCTTCATTTGTATGCAGAATCAATTATGTCCAGCCTCTCAAATTACTTGTCAAAACTGAAACGCAGAAAGTACCTGGTCCTGGGAGATTTTAATATCAACTGAAATGAGGACCTGGCCAGGAATATCCTGTTTTACCTAAGCTCCATGAACCCACAACAAATTGTCTCTGAGTCGATGCAAATGAACACCAGAACAAGCAACCATACCTTCCCAAATTGGAAACTCATAAACAGAACTGATAGGATTCTTGCTGCTCTTCATGGATGCTCTGTGTGATTACTCTCCTGTGCTTTGTGTTTAGTCAAATATCCTAAATTACTACCAAAAATCATACTGTGCATACTAGAGATGATTCCAAACTACAGATACCACTCTTCCTCTTGGACCAAGCCACTATCAATGGGTCTCTCATCAAGCACTGTATCAATGTCAGTATTATAATGGATCTTTCCTGAAACAACATCATCAAGTGGTTAGAAGACATGCTCCAACTGTAAAAGAAGAATAAAACTCAACTCTCCCAAATGGTTATCTAAGGATCTCAGAAAGAAACTGAAACTTAGAGGCAAGACATGTTACACCTTCAAAAGCTTTGGGAAGCAACATGATTGACAGGCTTATAGACAACTTAGGAATATGTTCTAGATACAGTAGAACTCAAAAAAAGCAAAAACCCAACACCTCCAAAAATGACAATGAGTCAATCTCACTGGCAATCAAAAATGCTGGTCCCAGATCAACATCCTCCTCAAAAGAAGAAACAAATCAAGCATAATGGAAATTCAAATTGGAAACACCTGCACAACTGATGTACACCAGATCATGGACACATTTAGCAAGGCATTTCAGACCTGCAAAAGTTCAAAACCTCACTACAGCCCCATAGCTCACTCCATAAGCTGACACACAAATTCAAGTGGTGGTCCTCAAAAATTTCATCTCAAACCAGTGACCTACAAAGAAATGCTGAACCAGTGGAAAAAAATTAAACCAGAGACTTCTGCATGGCTTGATGGCCTCAAACCCAAATTCCTCTAGGCAGCCACCCCTGTTATAATGGCCTAACTACCTACATAACAGTTATTCTTACATGGTATGGTACCAGTCAAATGGCAAATGGCACTAGTCACTCCCATTCACACAGGCAACCCAAATAATCTGCTTGAGAATTACAGGCCCATTTCCTTTCTTAGCACCCTGGGCAAGCTGCAGAAAAAACTGGTGCATGCCCAAGTATGAGCACAGATTGAAATCCGTGGTCTCCTTACAACTGCAGTGCATGTTCTCCATAAGTTCCACAGGATGGATGCTCCCCTGACCAAATTAACCAATAATATCTCCTGTGAAATTAATGCAGGGAAAATTACAGCACAGTTTTCATAGACTTTACAAATGCCTTCAACTTGGTCAGCCACACCCTTCTACTTAAACAGCTACAAAGCCTGAGCTTGGACAGCCAATCCATAGCCTGGCTAATAAACTACCTAGAAAATCAAAGACAATCTGTAACAATTACAGGTACTGTATCCTGATGTCTCGTAGAAACATCACTGATGGTGTTCCTCGAGGGTCAATTTTCAGACCCCTACTTGGGACAGGGTTGGACAAAACCCTTTCCCATTTGTTACACAGAGAGAGTTAAAAACAATGACCTATCCTGTCCTCCCCTATTCTGTAATTTGTCTGTCTCATACCTGTCTGATTATACAATCACATTTTCCTTTGTGGCATCCAGGGATCAGCCACTCTGATGGTCCTACAATTTCCTCCTGTTTTCTCCATTCCTTCACTTGCTGTTTTATACACATTCTTTCTTTCTTGCCTTCATTGTCTGTGGTTAAAATATATATATATATATGAATCTGAATGTGAAACTGGGATCTCTTCATTTGTAAATGTGTATAATTGTACTGTTGAAATGAATGCAGAAGGATATTTTGGTTTCTTTTTAAAAATGGTGGTCTGTAATACAAGGGGTTAAACATGAGCTATATTTTGACCTCCACAGGCTTGTTTCCAGAACTGTTAACAGGAAATTTGCTCTGGGATAGGAGGTCTTAATTAGTTGCACATGTTAAGAAGTCTAATGTACTCTTCAGGCTGGTCATAGGAATGTCAATGAAAAAAAGTCATGTTGCATTTTGTGAAAAACAGGAGATGAAACTTTCAAGAATAGGATGCAGATGTTAAGCTGCCAGGGGACAAACATTTTATAAATAGAGAGCAATGTTTAGTTTGGCTAGTTATAGTGAGAGATTGAGATTTAAATTGAAAATAGACTCTCAGATTAAGGATTTTGTTTTGTACTGGCTTTGTGAATTGCTAATCTGTACAATTTATTTTTTATTTTATTAATAATAATAAAAAAGGCTGCTTGTGAAGTTTACAACTTCTCCTGGTTTGTCTAGGCTTCCTGACCTACATTATGCCTCTGTGTCAATACTCTTCTTGCTATTCAGAAGCAACCTATGAAACAACTGTGGGAATGCTAAAGTACTGCTTTATGCGAATTATATTGCTCTCTTCTGTGGTGCCAGTGATAGCCAGACCATAAACAGTCTCCTCAAAAGTGACTTTACAGAACTGCAGCGATGGTGATTGCATAAGAGCCTTGTTCTAAATACAAAAAAAGGCCATGTTGTTTGGTTTAAAATGGAAGTTGCAGCAATATCATGGGCCTTTTAGGGTCAACAGCTACACAGGGTGCCATCTGGATCTTATGAACATTTTCAAAGTCCTCAGTCTTTATCTGGACTCTATCCTCTCCTACAGAAGTCACTTAGATTCCACCACAAAAACCTTAAACCAAAACAAAGAACTGCTAAACAGATTAAAAGGCTACCTAACCAAAGAATCCTGCCTGTTCATTACAAATAGCATACTACTCTCCACCCTTATCTTTGGAACAACCACAGTGTCATCCGCTAAGGAAAATGAAATGGCAAAACTCAAAATCCTTTACAATGGAGTTGGTTGCTTCACCCTTGGCACTCACAGCAGAGATCATTTTTTTAGACCCTTGGCACCTTTAAGTCAGCCTTAAAGGATCACCTCCTGGCCTAAGCCACCTGCAATTCATGGTCCCTCATGGTGGGGCCCTTTACTGAAGTCTACTGCACCAAATCTCTAGCCACTAGTTGTACACTACTATCTACCAAATGCAAATGAGTTCCTCTCGATGTATTAAAACAGCACTAAAATTGTAATTTCATAAACTGTCTTTGTGTTCTGCCTTTGCTGTCTAAGATAATTACAGTACTCTGACAAGTCCCAAGAGGATGAAGGAGGATGAAATACAAGCCTAAACACTGTCCTTCTCAACCTATACTGGATCAGATGAACAAGCCTACTTAAAAGATGACTGTTCTGATGAGACCTTGTCAGTCTGATGTGCAAAATGATTTACACAGAAATGATGTCTTGTAGTGGAAATGATGCTTGACAGCATGTTTATGATTTGGAGAGATGCACAAAAACCAAACAATGTGGATAATTCTCTTCTCCTAGCATCCTTTCACAGATCTTTTATACTGCTTTTTTTCAAACAACCTCTCCAGTACGCTCACTTCAAGTGTTCTAAAAGAACATTGTCTTGGGGTTCTGACATGATAGCTGAATGAGATAATGACTACAATACATGGATGTGTCCCAGGTGGAGAAAACACATGTCATTACTTTACCATTCTCAACCTATAATTTATCATATGTACAAGCCTATTTAACAGGTAATCTATATTCTGGCAAAGCCTTGTCAGCCTGACTTGCTGAAGGATCAGTATACCCATGACTGGGAATGAGGCTGAAGATTATGTGTATGGTTTGGAGAGCTGCAAAAAACAAACCATATGTGACAGATTCATCACACTGTGCTTTATAAAAAAATGTTGCAAAATGTGGTGGTTGCTGACAAATGTATACTTGTAACAGTAGAGGTGGAGTCATCATACTCCAACATGCCATGTGAAGGAGGTGGAGGAATTGAAGTACTGTCTAACCTTAAATCTGGCATAAGGTTCTAGGTGTTGATTTCCTTATTTGACTGGCAGAACTACATTTTAGGTTGCAATACCTTTTCCTTTCTAGGAAAATGTGACATTCAGGTCAGAGGGGCTACAATAAGAGCAGGTTGGTCCCCAACTATAAAAAACTTTGCCTGGGTGAATAAGAGGTGGACATTGTTTATGATCTAATATCAATCCATTTAGAGAACATTAAGAATTATGGAATTGTTATACTGATGATATGTTGCTGATGTGGTGGGGTGATATTGCAAAGTAATGCATCTTCAAAGATTTTCTTGAATCAAGTCATTAGTTTTTTTTTACTTTCACTTTTCAATATGGGCACTGAGAGATCCTCTTAAAGCACTGTTCTAACATCACTGAGAGTGTTTTCAAGGAGGTCTTCACTACTGTATATTCCATTCTAATGAACATATCTCTGAGTTCAGTTGCATGGAATTCAACATCATTTTCCAAACTGCAGACTCTGAACCTTCAGAAATGTACTTTTAGGACCGCTGTTTACTGTGTGGTAGGGCTGGCATGAACTAGAAAGCAACAACGTGTTGAGATGTGTTTCCTTTATGAACAGACCGATAGATAAGGAACACCTGAAATCTTATGGATTTGCAGATTTAACAAAATTAATACTCTTTGTATGGCAGTTTATACTGAAATGAAAATTAGTATTTCATCACACTCTGCAGTGCACAGTTTGATTAAGGGATACATTAAATGTGAACTGGTGAATCTTATAGGTGGAACCTAGATTGAGACCATTTGTTAGCAAACCCCACAAAATGGTGTATTGGAGGTGTAACAATTCGTAAGATAGCTAACTAACATAGTTCATAGCTAACAGCCTATGCCACAAAAAAAGACTGTGGCTTCCACCACCTCCTTATGGTTGTCACAGTATTGCAACTGTACAGTTTGCAACATAATCCAAAATGTTAAAGTTTTGTAATCCAAAGAAGTGCATCACTAGCTTCATAAATTGCAGTAGTTGTGGTGAAACTGAGTTAGCAAAATTCTCCTGTGGTGCAAATTCAATTTAAGATTGACTGGCCTGATTGCATTGCTGTTCACTATGCCAGCTACCTGGGAATGGACTCAGGTTGTTTGTGGACTGACCAGGGGAGGGAATATTGAGCATCTCAATGACAGCTCTCCTCCCTCCCAGTGGTAAATTGCTGCATCCTGCCGCTTGACTGCTGCCTGGCGAAGGCATGGTGGCAGCACAGTGGGAGTACATGCTTTTGGAGTGGGGCAGCCACCAGATGCCAAGCATGTAAACATGTGTGCTGCAGCATGCATGCATGTGTGTGTTCCGTTGCACACTGGCACCATTGGGGAGAAAACAATTAGCTAGAGGAAAAAGCTCTGATCTGCCATTGCATCAGTACCTCCTGCAGGTCCACACAAGATGAACATGGCAGGCCACACAATACTATCATGGTCCTGGGCAAGTGTGTGATAAGAGTTAAGTCCATGAGAAGGTCAGTGAAGGAGCTAAGGGTGCAGCTGGGTTAGCCTGGGGACACAAATAATCTAAAGAGAATCTAATTATTTGTATGCAGAATGCATTTGGAATGAAAAAAAAATATATATATATATATATATATATACATATGCATATTACATGATTTTCTATTTCTTTGAAACTTGACTTCCTGGCCAAATGCCCTTTGGGGTAACTATTGCCTCAGTGCATGCGCACAGAGGTTCTTTCTCTTTTAAATTGTTTTTTGTTTAAATCAGGTTCACCAGAACATAACCCAGATAGACCATCTTAGGGTAGCTGCTTCATTCCACAGGGTGTCAAACATATGAGGCATACTGATGAGTCCTGGTAGGACGAAATACGTGTCTATGTCTTCTGCTGGCATCCTTTGCAAACTGTGTGAAAGGCCTTTTGGCACTATGCATTTCTGTTTAAAGTTGAACCAGCATAATAGTCTGTGGTTATTTGCATATGTAGTCCTTGATGCTTTGCATTGTGGGGGCATGTGTGATTTTGTATTTCTTTGAAACTTGGCTTCCCGGCCAAATGCCCTTTGGGGAAACCATTGCCTCAGTGCTTGTCCACAGAGGTTCTTTGTCTTTTAAATTGTTTTTGTTTTAATTGGGTTCACCACAACATAACCCAGAAAGACCATCTTAGGGTAGCTGCTTCATTCCAATGGGGTGTCAAACATATGAGGCATACTGATGAGTCCTGGTAGGACGAAACACACGACCGTGTCTTCTGCTGGCACCCTTTGCAAACTGTGTGAAAGGCCTTTTGGCACCATGCATTTCTGCTTAAAGTTGAACCAGCATAATAGTCTGTGGTTATTTGCATATGTAGCCCTTGATGCTTTGCATTGTGGGGGCATGTGTGATTTTGTATTTCTTTGAAACTTGGCTTCCCGGCCAAATGCCCTTTGGGGTAACCATTGCCTCAGTGCTTGTGCACAGAGGTTCTTTGTCTTTTAAATTGTTTTTTTGTTTTAATTGGGTTCACCACAACATAACCCAGATAGACCATCTTATGGTAGATGCTTCATTCCACTGGGGTGTCAAAGAGATGAGGCATACTGATGAGTCCTGGTAGGACGAAACACACAACCGTGTCTTCTGATGGCACCCTTTGCCAACTGTGTGAGAGGCCTTTTGGCACCATGCATTTATGCTTAAAGTTGAACCAGCATAATATACTGTGGTGATTTGCATATGTAGCCCTTGATGCTTTGCATTGTGGGGGCATGTGTGATTTTGTATTTCTTTGAAACTTGGTTTCCCGGCCAAATGCCCTTTGGGGAAATTATTGCCTCAGTGCTTGAGCACAGAAGTTCTTTGTCTTTTAAATTGTTTTTTGTTTTAATTGGGTTCACCACAACATAACCCAGATAGACCATCTTAGGGTAGCTGATTCATTCCACTGGGGTGTCAAACAGATGAGGCATACTGATGAGTCCTGGTAGGATGAAACACGTGTCTTTGTCTTCTGTTGGCACCCTTTGCAAACTGTGTGAGAGGCCTTTTGGCACCATGCATTTCTGCTTAAAGTTGAACCAGCATAATATTCTGTGGTGATTTGCATATGTAGTCCTTGATGCTTTGCATTGTGGGGGCATGTGTGATTTTGTATTTCTTTGAAACTTGGCTTCCTGGGCAAATGCCTTTTGGGGTAACCATTGCCTCAGTGCTTGTGCACAGAGGTTCTTTGTCTCATATATATATATATATATTTAGATATATATGGCCCAGATATTCAAAGGGGTTGCACATAATGCTCAACCCCCCACTGTGCCCTGACACAATATACAAATGACCAATATGTGCCACAGAAATACTGATGCACCAGGGCGCAGTGGTAATCTATGTGACACAAATGTAGGAGGCGTGCCATGCATATGCGGCACATCCCAATATTCAGCCCAGAATGAATTACATCATTCACATATTTGTGACTGTCTAGTACAGTATGCTCAGCAATCCCATTGGTCCACAGAATGGACCAATGGGCTTACAGCTCATACTGTAAGCTGTCATTTGGCCAGCAGCCGGGTGGTATGCAGGTGGGTTGCAGTTGCCCTCTGATGATGGGGCGAGGCTGGGTGGGCAAGGGTCCTGTGTGGGTGGGAGGGTTGGAGAGGTGCCACTGGACCACCAGAGAGTACGATCTGTGGGGGTTACCCATGATTGGGGTTACAGGTGGGGTGAAGGGGCCACTACACTACCAGGGATTGAAATGTTTCATTTTACTGGCCATCGGGGCTAGAGGCGGGAGGGGGAAACACTGGACTGCCAGGGATTGTATTTATTTCATTTTACCAGTGGCTGCAGCTATGGGGAGGGAGGGGGAAACTACTAGATTACCAGAGATTGTGTTTTATCTACTATTACCCACGATCATGGCTACAAGGCGGGGAATGCCCCAGGACCCCCTCAGTCCACACTTCATTCTGTGCAGGGTGCCAGAAGCATTTCTCCAGGCTGCCCTGCACAACACAAGCAAATGGGGCCATAATGACATGCAAATGGCCCCATTTGCACCTTGCATATATTATGGCCCCATTTGCATGCCCTCTTCTGAATATCATTGGTGCTGCACCCAGCACAACTGCATTTGTGCCAGCGCATCCCCGTGCTCCCTATCTGTGGCTTGCACTGGTGCATTGTCACTGCACCATGCGCAGTCTGTGCCATATTCAACGGTGCTATGCCACGGTGCATCACCATTGAACATCACCTGGTCCTAGCCTCTGCGCATCCCAGATGCACTGTGCCTATGCTTGCACCATTGCCAGGCGCAGTCTTAATATCCAAGTTAGAATGTTTTATGTTAAACCTCAAATGTTGCACTTTAATACTTTTGCAACAGTTCAGTGGATTTGCACAAAAGTTGGTATGCACTGTTCTGTGGGCTAGATCTCTTGATGTGGTAAGTTTCATTCTGGTTAGATGTGCAGATTCTGAAATCCGAATAGTGTCAAAAAGTAAAAAGTCACCACTTTTTGCCATTTTTTCCTCAACACCTTGTGCCCCGATGGTGTAGAATTTTTATGTGATTTTTTTATGGTAGAATAGCTAGTGTAAATTTGGTGCAAAAATATTAATCTGTTGCAAAGTTGTTCAGATTTTAAGTTTCAATTATTTCCTATGGGAAGTTTAGTTTTTAGGACAGAGGTAAAAAGTTTGACAAAGGAATTGATCTCATGATAAATGATTAAATCACGGGAGACCAGTTCCTTTTTTCCAAGAATAAAATCCTTTTTCATGAGAGAAAATTCCTTTTTTGCCAGCCGCCATCTTGTTTTCTATTTTTTTAAACAACATTTTTTGAAAACCCATGAAAAAGAGATGCTGTAGGGACAAGAAGAAATGGATATTGTTCACTGGAACTCCATTAGTTTGATTCTGCAGTTCTCTGGTAGCAAAATGATCCTGGATTTTTTTTTTCTGTTTTAAATCCTTTTTTGTCATTTGCTAAGATCCTTTTTGTGCATCCTTTTTCTTTCAAACTAAAAAGGATCACAAGTGACGAAATAGGATTTTGGTCACAAAAAAAAAGCCTTTTCATAGCCTCTCTCTGTAATTTTTTTATTTGCATAGTGTAGTGGTCCCTCCCCACTTCCTGGTCACCAATTACATTTTTTTCCATAATGTAATGGTCCTTCCCCTCATGCTCCCATCCACGTTTCCCATTTTCCTTGTATCTAATGGCACCCCCTGCAACAGCCAAATTGATTTATATAGACTCCGTCAATGCCTCACCAGTATCCAGCCCACAGGAGCGGATCTCCTGCAGTTAATTAAAAGTGTTATCTAGAGAGACAAAATAAGTAAAATGTGTCTAAATATCACAGTGTGTTTGCCAAGTTCTCCTTGGACATCAGGGACTCTTTGAACTTGCAAGTCAGACTTGGTGGGGTGGGAGGGGGAAGGTATGAACAAAAGCCCCACTCAGAGCTACCTTTGTTGGGGGAAGTGTAATAACAAGCCAGTCTGTTCTTTATCAGCTCCAGCTGCATATATTTGGGATTTTCTTCTCAAAGCAAACCTGCAAAGAACTCTGCAGGCAGCACACAAAAAAGGGAGGCAGGAGGTTTACTCAGTGTTTGCCCCAGATCTGGCACTTTGGCGATACTGACAATGAAAAGCACCCTCCCCTAATGGCCCTGGGCCAGTGGCATCCATGAACCAGTGTGATTATAGCCTTGGCTGCAGCCATGATGCGATCCTCCCTCCCTCGCAGAAGAGGCTGCTAGTGCTTCTGGCCATGGTGCTATGAGAGTGGCTTTGTGAGCGAGTTTGTTCTGCGTTTGTGTATACACACCATGTAGCAGTTGCATGTGGATCACATCCTGCTGACACAGTGACTTGCTGCTTGCTTGGGCGGGTGATCGAACTCAACTATGTGGCACTTGTGTTGCCGGGGATTGGCGGCCCCCTCCATCATGCCGGGGGGTCAGTGTCCATGTGACGGGTGGAGGGAAAGAGAGGTAGTGATTCCAGCATCAAAACCAGCCCACAGAAGTATGAAGCCGATGGTGTTAGGTTGCTTTGTGTGCTCTGACAATAAGGGCTAGGCAGAGAACCCACTCATGTACTGTGATGGGCATGGCTACAGCAAGGTGGTGCATTAAGATAAGAGACTGGGAAGGGAGCAGAATCAGCACTAACTGGGGCAACTGCTGCAGTCAGAAGTAGGCAGCTGGGCACCCCACCACAGCAACCACAATGCTCCATTCTCCCGCTATTGTCTCTGTGAATTACACCAAAGTCCAAGGGCTGGAACTGTGGGATTTAATGTGTTTATTTTTATATTTTCCACATGTGATCTGTACCCACCCCCACCCATCTAATCCCATTGATGAATCATCTCATTAACACACCAGCCAGCTGGTATCCTCCCATCTTGGTGGGACTGCTGCAGTTCATGTGTTTAGCTGTTTTTTTTGTTTTGTTTTTTCGGTTATGTGTTGCTTTTGGGGCACTACCTTTCCAACTGTTAAGTTGATTGACAAGTCCAGTAAAAGAAACAAAACACCTTGACAGTTACTAGGCTGGCTTCATTGCTGTTTCTAGGTATGTCATCTAAAACAGCACTCAGAATCAGAAACATCAATGTTCTTAACTTGTGCACTTAACAAAAAACAAACAAAAAAAACTGTTTTTTGATTCCATGCCCTGTTGTGTACTTGGGGTACTAAGTTATTTTAAAGTAGTTTTTCTAACCTGCCTCTAATGTATGCTAATGACTACACAGGAATATATGAATGCTTTTATACTGTCTCAAAAAACTAAGGAAATAAGTTGCAAAAAACTTCATGAATGCTCCAGTTAGGGTCAAAGTGACAAAAGTTGGGAAATGCGGCATTAGGGTTTCCAACCCTAGCACCCCACCCTCCCAAACCAGGCATGAGAGCAGGTGTGCCTTGGGCTTCTCAAGCCTAACGATCACCCCATTCTCATAAAATCCACACATCTGACCTTATTTAGAGATGGAATGGGATGAGCATTAGGCTTGAGAAGCCCAAGGCACGCCCCTTACCTGCTCTCCTGCTTGGTTTGGGAGGTTGGGGTGTTAGGGTTGGAAACCCTCACACCTCATTTCCCAACTTTTGTCACTTTGACCCTAACTGGAGCATTGACAAAGTTTTTTGCAAATATAAATATACATATATATATATATATATATATATAGATAGATATATATAGATATATACACATATTATACTGACGTGGTCACACCAATATAGTTAGGGTTGAGTAGGCGGTTTAATGCTAAACCCAAAATTTTGCACCTTAATAATTTTGCAACCATTCAATGGATCTGCATGAAATTTGGAATGTGTGGTTTTGAATGATTGATCTCTTGATCTGCCAAGTTGCATTTTGATCAGACTTGCAGTTTCGGTGCAGTGAAGCACCCAAAAACATATTTTTGCTTTTTTTTTTTTTTGCACCTTTTTGCTTTTTTTTGCCCATTATGCTGCAGCCACACTGTTTGGTATTTTGGATTAAAATGTTTAGGGTAGAAAGGAGTTTGGTCAAAGAACAATCCAGAATTAGTTTGGTGAAAAAATATTGCTCTGTTCCAAAGTTATTTAATTTTGAATTTTGGGGTTCTGAGCATGCTTGGTTCAGTTTAAGATTTATATGTATGTTTTGTAAAAGGGGATTGGGCTTGTAATCAAGGATTTTGTCACATCAAAAAAAGGGGATTTATAAAATCCCCATTCATGAGGAAAAATTCCCTTTTCACGAGCTGCCATCATGTTTTCATTTTTTCCCCCAAACAAAATGGCGTAGCTTGTCCCACAACTGACTTCTTTTGCAAATGAAGCATGGGTTTTGTTCGGGGTAACACCCTCTACAAACCCATGCCTTTGGTTTCCTTCATTTTGGCTAAAACAATTCCCATTTTAAACTTTGAAATTCTTCTTTCGTGACTCGCTTCTGACCCTCGTTCATGTGGTAACAAAATCCCCTTTCACGAGCCGATCCCATTTTGCGAGGTAGCAAAATCTCTTACCATGAAATAGGCACCAGATGGCCCTGTCTCGCAAACAAGGATCGGCTTGCGAAAGAGGATTTTGTCAGCTCACAAAAGGTGAATGGGTTTTTGAATCCCCTTTTGTGAGGTGTCAAAATCCTCTTTCACAACCTGACAAAAATCCCCTTTCGTGAGCTGATCCTCTTACATGAACTGACAAAATCCTTGATCACCATTTCTCAACCAGCTGGCCCTTCTCATGAACAAGGATTGGCTCACAAAAGGGGTTTTTACACCTCACAAAAGGGGACTGTTTTTTTAATTCCTCATTCGCGAGGTGGCAAAATCCCAGTTCACGAGCTGTCAAAATCCTCATTCGTGATCCAGTCCCCTTTCACGAGCAGAAAAAATCCTTGATTACGACTTCCAGACCAGATGTCCAAAATCTGATAATTAAGGGTTTTTCATGAACAGTGCTTTTGACAGCCCACAAATGGGGATTGACTTCGCAAATGGGGGTTTTGCCACCTCACGAACTAGGAATTAAAAATGTTGCCAGTACACTGTAAATAAACAGTTTGGTCTTTTGGCTTGAAATGTGCAGGGTATAAAAGGGGTGCCCCAGAGATGTGAATTATGCTGTGTAGATGTAAAAACGTTTATCATTTCCATAGATATGCCATCACAAAGTTGAGATTTTTCCCATAGTATAACATTGCGGCTACCACAGCGACTTTTGGTGCCTGTATCTCAGAAATGATGTGAGATACGGATTTTTCGCTACTCGTAGCTTGATCCACACCTTAAGGTGGACTAAGCACGTGTGGAGGTTTCAAAGTCATGACTACAGCTGCAATGGAATCTTTATCATAGCTTGTACAGTTACAGAGATATTGGCAATTAGTGTTTATAAGAGTTCCTTTTCAGCCCTATTGGGCTACTGTATGGCTCTGTTGTTATGTGTAAGTGAGAGTGCAGGACCTGGAGGTCCCACACTCCCACAGATGCATATTGTTATTCACAAATGGGCAGCTTGGTGGGAGTGCAGGGCACAGAGGGCCTGCTCCCTCACCAACACATATCACTTACCAGTTACGTTACACTTTCTCAAAAAGTAAGGACATTCAATGCAAAAATTTCCTTAATGCATCAATTAGGGTTGAAGTGACAAAAGTAAGGAAATGAGACATTAGGGTTGAGCCCCAACCCCCACCTACCACCCACCCCCATCCTCCACACATCAACAGGCATCGGTAAAGAGGTCATTAGCTCAACTCACCCCCATTCTACTATGCTGTACCATATTAGCCTCTTTACACATGGAATGGGGTGAAAGTTGGGCCTAATGACCCCAGTCAAGATACAGATTTTTTGTTCCAGGCCCTGTGTTCCCATGCATGCATATTGCAATTGTCCTTCAATTATGTGTGGGAATGCAGGGTCCTATTGACCCTGCATTCCTATCATTCTATAATAGTATCCATATTCTTGTGGGAGCACTGGGCCCTATGGTTCCTGTACTCCCACACCCATCAGTCAATAATTGTATCCATATGTCTATGTGGGCCCATGCTCCCAATGCATGCATATTGTAAGTGTCCTTCATTTACGTGTAGACAAAGCAGTACAGCTGTCATGTTGTGAATGTATGGCACAGTATCACAGTTACCTTAGTCCCATTCATTAAAATTTCCCCTGTACCTGTAAACAAGGCCTGGAAACATGCAAAACAGCTTAGTACACCTCATGGGGTACTAAGCTGTGAGTCACAACAAGTCCGTATTTTGAAGTGTGTTTTTGAGATATAGCTCCCAAAAGGGACCCCGACCATTACAATGTTATCCTATAGGAAATTATAAAACTTTAAATTGTTATAACTATGCAGCACATGAAAATGTTCTCATCGAATGAGCAAAAGGCACATCTGTGAGGCAAGCCCTTTATACCCTGAAAATTTCAGCCCAAAAGTGCAAACCATTTGTTTGTAATGAAGTGACAAAGAAACAAACATATATGGAAAAAATATTGCCGCAAATTGCGACAATGTTCCAGTTGTTTCACGAAACAGTGCCGCAACTTGTGGCACAACCCCCAGTGTTTCATGAAACAGTGCCACAATTTGTATTAGTTTTGCAAAAGTACTTTCTCAAATTGTGGCAATAGTGTGGTGAAATGGTTGCAAAGTTATTAAAGTGAAACTGTCAACCTTTTTTGCATCATATTATTTCTAGGTAAAAACCCACATTTTATGATTGCTTACCTTCTCTAACATTCATTGATGTTGCTGGTTGTTTTATCTGCCTCCTTGTTTATTTAGACTGAAATGCATGTAAGGTTACAACCAACCTTGTTTTGCTTCAAATCCATGAACTACTCTTATTGCATACTTCCTGAACATTAGAAGCACCCTCAAACAGTGCAGCCACTTATGATACAATAGTCTCCCTGTACTCCCACTGCATAATGAGTGGCTAGATCATGTTCGGGGTGTTCCTAAATCCAGGAAAGATAGAATGGGATTTGGTCAAGAAATGTAAACAAACATGTTTCGGTGTGGTAACACCAGTATGGTGGGCACTCAGTTTTTCACTTTTTTTAAAGAAAAAAGGAATCAGAATCAAACTACCAGCTGAATCAGCAGACTCTACAGAATGTGAACAATCATAAAATGTATTTTTTGAACTAGGGACACTTTGAGGCCTAAGGGGGTTGACAGTGTCCCTTTAAAATACTAAATTTGGGGTTTAACATAGAACTGACCATTGAACCTTAAAATAGGGGCACTACCATGCCCCTATAATATATAGATATATGTAAATATATATAGATACGTGTACCACATCATAAGAAATCTGGATTGGGGAACATATGAGAGCAGCTGAGCATAAAAATGTGGACAACGCTCTTGCTGCACATGTTCATAGCTCTATTAGCTGTCTTAGTTTTTGTTTCACTGGTACTAACAGGGTCTTTGTCATCAAAAGAGGAGAAGGTGATAATTGTTTGTTTCTGAAAAGAGGTGCCATTCGAATTTACTATATAGGGCCAATACAGTGACCAGACTTAAACTACCAGTTTGAACTGACCTCATTCTTATAGTCACCACACACTTCTTGTTATGCCTGTGATATGTGTTTTAATATGCTTCGGTATTTAATGATATTAGTGACTGATAATTTATTAATAATTTGATATTTATTGTTATGAGAACTGGAATAATAAGCATCCCCCCATTTCACCTTCTTAGTCCTTGTGCCACCATAGTCTTTGAACATCCTATTTGCTGTTGCTGGACACAATCCTTTTGTTACATATATGGGGTAAAAGCCTTCTTTATTGCTGCCACTAACTCTGGAATGGACTGCTTAGCTGTCTTCACACTTCTGCATCAAATTATCAATCTAAATTGCTATACAAAACTGCTCTCTTGGCTGATTCAGCTTGCAAATGCTTTCTCTGATTTCAAAATGTGTATCAGTGATATTGGTGCAGGTTTATCTTTTGTAGATATTGAGTGTATTTATAAGCATTTATTGTTTACTTTATCTTCCTGCTGTTGCCAGTTGCTTCTCTTTTGCTGCCATCTTTATGGCTCAAGTCATGCCTAAAATAGATACCTGGGCCTAGTACACCTACCCAGGCCCACATTTTCAAAGGAGATGCATGGTGCAAAGTGGAGATTTATCGCTCATCTCAAACATTGCTTCAGAGTGCTATTCAAAAGGGAGCAACGCATCAAGCAAATCCGGATGCACCACAGATAAAGATAATGAATGTGGTGCAAGTAGTGGTGGGGGGAGGAGGTTCATATGAATGTGTTGCACACTGTCATATTCAGCCAAAATAAGGGGCAAAAGTGCAGCACAACCAGCATGCATAACTTTGCAAGCCACCCAGAAGCAGGACAGAGAACTGCAGCAGACATGGATGGGAGTACTTTCCTCATGGAAGCTGTCATGAAGGGTATGAGGAGACAGCAAAAAAAATGTGGGCAAGGAAGGGCCCGCAGGTGGTATGCCCAACACAGATGGTACCGTGCTCATGTCACATTCAAACAACTCACTGACATAGAGATTGTGGGCCAGTACCATCTCAACAGGGCGCTTCTGAGACAGTTCTGTGAACTGCTCCATGATGACCTGCAGGCACCAACACACAGAAGTCACGTCATGTTGGTAGAGACAAAGGTGACAGCAGCACTGTGCTTGTTCACCACAGGCACCCTCCAGATACCAGTGGGTGACACCACTGGTATTCTACAATCTGCCACATCCTGTCTCCTCAAGCAGTTCCTCACTGCCCCACTGCCCCATGCTATGGATTTCATACCATTCCCTAGCACACAGGCAGAGCAAACAGAAACAATGCAGCATTTCTACAGGGTGGCACATATTCCCAGCATGCTAGGGGTCATTGACTGCACCCATGTGGCAATCAGGGCACCACCTGGCCCCAACGGTGACATATACATGAACTGCAAGGGATACCATTCTATCAACTGCCAGGTGGTGTGTAATGCCACTGGGCACATCAGCTATGTCTGTGCCACACACCCTGAGAGTGTACATGATGCCTACATCTGGCACGAATCAGCCCTGTGCTGCCGGTTTGAAACTGGGGAGACACCTAGCGGTCACTTAGTGGGTGAGTGGTGCTGACACCATGTCAAACAAACTCACAATATGTCCCACAGCACCGCCGGTGGCTGCGTGTGGTGGATGGGCACATGAACTGGCCAACACGCCAGGGAGCACTGTGCGTGTGCAACCTGCCATGGTGCTGCCCACAGACTGGAGGATGGTGGGAGGTGGTGTACTGGCAGGGGTGTGGCATTGCATGTGGAAACACATAGCAGGCACAGTTCACAGGGCAGTAAGCGACACATGCCTTGGAGCTGTACCTGTACCTGGGGCAGGGCAGAGTGCCACAGACAAACAGGTCAGGCAAGGGGAATCAACAGGCTGTGCAGCACAGGACAGTGTGCTGGCACGCTGTGCATGTGGTGGCAGTTCACAACAGAAGCTGTGAGGGTGAGCAGAGGCATGCCAGGGCATGACCAGACAGGGTGTGTAGACATGGTAACAGGGTGGACAGACACAGGCGGCATGCACAGGCCAGGGTGGATGGGCTGGACACCATGGCCTCCTGCAGGACACTAACACATTTTACTTCCCCCCACAAGTGACAGTGCCTATTCCCTGTGCCCCTGGCTACTCAACTCCATACTGCGGTCCTCATCTGAAGCTGAGGGGAGTTACAATGAGGCGCACATTGCAACATACAACATGATTGAGTGTGTGTTCGGCATGCTCAAGATGAGGTTCAGATGCCTGAACAGGTCCGGTGGTGCCCTACAATATAGCCCTGACAATGCCTGCCGTCTGTTTCTGGCCTGTTCCATGCTCCACAACATGGCCATTGGCCATGGAATAATTGTCCAGGCATAGGAGGGCAACAGCTTGGAGGATGAGGTACCGCAGGCTTGGGGTGTGGTGGCACACCTGAACAGGAGGGACCCACAGCTGGCCACTAGGGCATGGTCGCACAGGGACACAATTGTGGAGGAGCACTTTGGGGACCATTGGTGAGTATCAGAGAGGTCCTGACAGGGCTGCTAGACACACACTCACTCAGGGAGCAGCCTCAAAGGCACCCCTATTGGCAGGTTGGAGGCCAATGCACAGTTGCCACAACGTGCACAAACGTGAGAATAGGACTATGCACAGGCATCCCCTGCAGTGGCACACATACCGGGGGGGTGCATATGGGGTACTGGCATGGATGAGAGAACACTGCCGGTACACATGCACAGTGGACAGCCATGGCCATACTCATCATGTCCATGCCACACACACCACAACACCATGCCCCACACCGGTGGCCTGGTTGCAACTCAGTCAGTGGGGACAGGGTCACCACAGGCATGTGCGTGTGCATGCGCACTGCACATGGACCTAGGCAGTGCAGGGTTATGGTGACAGCAGCACTGGCCACAGGGTGACATGGCCAGGCCAACAGCACCAGGATGGCATCAGTGCCTGCAACGACAGCCACTGCGGACACATGAATGGCCATGCCCAGGCAAGGTGAACACCACTGGGTGGTGACTTGCTGCAAGGGGCTACACCTAGACCTCCAATGTTGTTGACACATGCAGCCATGACCTGGAGCATGCAGGGTTGGGGGTTCTGATTCCCAGACTGTTACTAGGGGTGTTGGGGATTTCAGTGTCGGGGGAAGGGCATCTGCAATAAGGTGGCCAAGCGCAGCAGAGGTGTGGGAGTGCTGGAGGCACTGCGAGATGTTCTGTGGGTACTCCTGCAGCCACGGGATGCCAGGGCTGCACAGCCCACTTCAATGGCCTCTGCAATCCAGTTGAGGCACATGGTCATGTCCATCCACATGAGAAGCATTTCTGCAATCATGTCCTCCTACAGAAGGCACACCTTGCCTACCATCTGTGCATGCCTCGTGGCTGCATGCTAGTCCATGAGACCCACTTGCACCCGCAGGCCATGTATAGCCTCCCTGAGCAACACCTGAGCCTCCATGGAGTTCTGCAAGAGCTGGATATGCTCATTCAACCTGTCAGCGGGGGGCATGTCCTGTGGGTGTGGCTGACGGGCATGGGATGGACCAGTCTGCTGTGCCACATCCACCAACTGTGAATGCTGCACAACAGGCTGCTGCTGGCCAGGGGAATGTGCATGGGCAGGCACAGCGGACCCTGTGCCGGCCGCGCCATGTGCCCATGCAGGCTGCTGCTGTTGCACTGTGCCCTGCTGACTAGAGGCACTTCCCCCAGGCCCCACAGAGGTGCCATGCCCCTGGCCAACCATGGCCATCATGGCAGTGGAAGGCACATGGTGGGATTGGAGGGGTGCATGTGACGTCCCAGGATGGTCATCGCCACCTGCCACCATCTGTGTGTCAGTTAGGCCAACAGTGGCATTGGCAGTGTCAGGAATGGTGTCCCCCAGCTGGGTGGAATCATCATCCTCATCCTCTGTTGCCAGAGTCAGCACGAGGAGTTTTTCTAGTAAGCCAAGGCTGCACAGGGGTTTGGGATCAGCCAGCCCCAGTAATACTCCCAAACCATGTGTGGCCTCACCCTCCTCCATGGCCACAGCTGTAGCAGACATTGATGTTCTTCGATCATCTACCTCCTGTCCATCTGCACTGTTCCTGGACCCGAGGCACCCCTGAGGTTCGATGAAGCTGCAGGGCAGAATAGGAGGTCATGGTTAGTGCTGCAGATCCACAGTGTTGTGTGCCATGAGCACACACGGGGTGTACTTGTGTGCAACGTGGGTGCTGGTAGTGGCACAGAGGCCACACACTTGTGTGGTCTGCATTGTCCACACACCACAGTGGCATGCGTGCTGTGTGTCTGCCTTTATGTATGCACACCCAGGAGACACTATGGGCATTGACATAGCAGACAGACTGCACCAGGCAGCTTGCTTGGGCCCCCCTCCCCATGGGCCTGCCACTGCAACACACAGCATTGCCACAGCAGTGTGCAAGCACACGTGTGTAGTGTGTGTCATGGGTGCCCATGCACCCAAGGGGCATTGTGCTTCTGCCATGTTGCACTACACAGGGCCAGCACCACAACACCCAAGGGGGTGTGTTGGTATACAACAGTGACAGGCACTGCCGGCATGACAAGCACAACCATGGCATACGCATACAGCGTACATCAGTAGCAGCCATGTGCATACTCACAGTGCAGTGCCGGGCCACCTCCCATCTGGAATCTGTCACCAGGGACACCATCCACAGCAGTACAGCTCAGGGTGCTGACAGGGTGGCATTGTGGAGAGGACCCCCAGTGGCCCTCTGGGATGCCCACAATGCTGCCAGCTGCTCCTTGGCCCTGGTGCTCTTGCTGCTTATGCTTTTCATGCACTCCTGGGATGACCTGTCATATACCCCATGAGTATTTACTGCCAGTGCAACTTCCTCCCAGCCCTACTCCTGCTCTTGTTGGGTACCTGTCTTGCAGGTAAGGAGGGTCTCACACAGGAGGTATGTCTCCAAGAGTGCCTGCAATTAGTCGTTGGTGAAGTTCGGCTGCCTTCTCTTCCTCCCCTCCTTGGCTGCCATGCTGGTGCCTGTGGCCAAACAGGGACACACATTAGCACAGGCATGGCATCTGTGGCATGGTGTGATGGAAATGCTGGATGCAGTGCAACACACACTGTAACAGACAAAATGTAAACACTCACCTCAAAGGATGCAGTTTCTGTCGGTCACCTGTGTGGAGAGGTGGCACAGAGCGGCCCAATTATAACTCATCCCATGCAAATGAGGGCCCCTGCTGCTGTAATAAGATGCTAATGTGTGTACTTGGGCCAGAACTGTGCAATGAGGTCATTTGCATATGCTGGCTGAATATTGCACATTTGTGCCGGGCCCATCTCACTTGGCACCACACATCCATTTGAGCAGCACATCTCCACATGAAGCATTTTAGGCATATGTGCAGTAGGCCATATCATCACCATGTTGTGTGGTCCTGCATGGCTGATGTTATAGCCTGCACATCTCGCATAATGCAGCACATTGCCCTTATGCGCAGTAGATGTGTACAGTGAATGGGCGCTGAATTGCACCATGTGGATGGCCACACATGTTGCATTGCCCAACCTTCACAACATGGCAGCTCCATGTGGTCTCACATGCGTGTTGCATGGGGGCATGATCCTGTCTTCCTGCCATGCCGTTCATCACTGCGCATGTGCGGTACTGCGCCATGCTGCAACTATTGCGCATCCCTATGGCGCATGTGCACACTGTGTAGGGGACTGCATAGCTGGCCTATTGTGCATCCAGTGTGGCCTAGCCACACACCTCACAGTGACCTCCTGCAAGCAACACCTGCTGCTGCACTGAGAAGTCATCATGGTATGTGCCAGCGGAGCACAGGGGACCAGGACATGCACCCTGAACTGGGGTTGTGTTGAGCTTGCCAATCTGGTGGACATTGTGGTGCCACTGGAGGGCCAGTTGTTTGGGGAAGAGGTGTTGCAGGAGGCATGGGCCCAGGTGTGGGCCAGGGTGGCAAGGCAACTCACCCAGCATACAGGCATCATACAGTTCTGGGAGCAGTGCCAGCACTGCTATGATGACCTGCAAAGAAGGGATCCAGGCAGACTGGGCCTCCTGCGAGACCAGGCCCACGGGGGGGGCAGTACCATGCCCAGGTACATATTTGCTGTGTGCACGCATTCAGTGCCAGCTACTGGGGGGTTGAATGTGTCCATCAGGGGAAGGTACCACTACCCACTGGTTTCTATGGCCATGGTTGCCAGGCCAGGCCCATGGCACCATGTGTGCCAGTGTCAGATCCTGGATGTAATGGTGGCCCATGGTGGTGTTGCCATGTCTGTGTTGGTCTCTTTTGTGCGTTGCCTGTTACCAGGACATGCATTGTGCTGTGCCATGATGCGTCATGTCCCTTTTGTGCCACTTAGTTTGGGGGAGGTGCAGGTGGCTTGTGGTCCTGCATGCTGCTCATAGTGCCTTCCCATTGTGTCCCCTATTCAGGTTGGGAGGAGCAATGCCAGGCCCTGTGCCTCACCAGCAGGCAGATGGGTGACAGAGGTGCGGTACTTGGAGGTGGAACTGGAACACTACAAGGTGTGCCACACTGTGCTTCAGGTAAGTGTGCTGCTAGTGATGCATTTCACTGTTCTGTGGGCTTGGGGGGGGCATCGACCACTGTGGGCCATGGCCTCCTGTGTGTTGGTCCCCATCCAGTGTGACTGTTCAGGATCGTGGGCACCCATCATTGCCCACACAGGGGCACCACCAGGCCTTCACACGTGGAGCACGCAGTTGTCAGCTTCACACGCTGTGGGTGACATGGTCATATGTCCTTTGACAATGGCTACTGCATGAACGTGCTGACATTGCCGGTTCACTGTGCCACATCCCATGCACTGTGTGGCACTGTTGCACTGCAGTTCACTGGTCTGCTGTGTGCGTGGTGTTGTGGTGGCTCTGTGCAAGGGCCCTGCCAACTTCTGGCATGTGCGGACACTCCATCCCGGGGGGGGGTGTGGGGCGGGGGAGACTGTACCTAGATGGGTTGTGGCACTGAGTATATATTCTGTGCCCCCCCATAGGTCATCAGGATGCCAGTGTTGTGGTGGCACAACACTGGAGGGGCCAGGGGAGGCTGATTTTCCATAGATTGTCCATCACCATCCAGGAGCTTTTTGCCACAATATACTTCCAGGAGGGAGCCATACTCTGTGTGTCCTGGGAGATACTGCAGGAACTACGCAGTGGAGGCCACCCACACAGGGGGGTGTGTGTGTAATGGGCAGGGCCAGTAGGCCTGTGTGAACTTTTTTTTATGTTATGCCATTTCTTGGCCCTTTATCTCCACCACCACACCTGGACCCTTGACATCGATCTGTACATAGATCCCCCCCCCCCCGCATTGCCTCTTCCCTGTTCCACCCTGTTTTATACTGTAAATTGTATTGTATAACATTTTCAATATTTTTGCTGCCTGTTGTTTCTTACTGTTTTGTTTGACTTTTGTAGTAAATATTGTTACATCATGACTGTACCTGTGTCTGTGGTCCTTCCTTTGCTTTTGTCGCCATCACCTGCTGTATTGCACAGTTGACCCACTGCCCCTTGATTTTCTCTGCCCATTGTGCTCACCCATATGCCCAGTACACCAGATGTTGTCACCACTGTGTTTATCATAGTTTCCCCTGGGCAGCCTGTGGGTTGTCCATCATGGCAGCCCATGTTGTTACCTGTACTGCTCTCTGTTGCTGGCCCTGTGCCTGCCTCTGCTGTTGTCCTGGTCTCCATGCTGCCATGCTGTACTGTGTGCAGTCCTGTGTCACTGTGGGTATGTACCCCCCCGTAGCCTGCAGTCCCCTGACTGAGGGCCAGTGTACCACTGGCACACTTTGTCTGTGCTCTGATTGCCATGTCCTCCCTGCTTGGCACATCAGCCATGTTGTCACAATGCCTGGCCAGGCCGTGCTGTCCACTGGCACCACCAGTGCTGTGGCTCTTGGTCCATGCCCTTCTGTGTGTTATGCCAACTGTGCCTGGTACTCTCCTTGTCTGATGGTCTGTGTGTGGTGCTTCATGCTGTCCCCACGGGGGCTGTGCCTGTGCCCTTATTGCACCGTCCCTATGCCACTGTCCTCCCTATGCCTTGGAGTTGTGCCCACCCTGTTTGTGCTCTTTTGTGCTGCTTATTTCCCATATTCAGTCCTGCCCTGTTGCTCTCCTGTCACAGGCTGATGTGCTCCATTTCCAATATTCAGTCCTGCCCTGATGCACGGCCCATGTCCGGTTGTGCAGTGGCACATTGTTGCAATATTTAACCCTGTTTGCACCTGTGCTTCCTCAGGTGCATCTTCTGAATATTGTGTTTCTTTGGGCAGCGCATCTCAGATGCACAGCAATTTTCAAGGGGACTTTTTAATATGGGGGACACAGTGAACAAAAAAATAAATTAGCAATTTCTCTTCTCTTGTAGATCCTATAATCATTTCAGATGAATTGCAGGACCACATGCAATTTGTTTATCACTTAACAATGAAATTATTACTTTGCTGCTTGATTAGCCTTTTACTTAAGAACACAAAAGCCTCAGACAAAATTGGATTGTATTGGCCCACATAATATACAACAAATACACAGCAGAAAGTACTGGTTACATAAGGTCTCATAGAAATGACTTCTATAGAAAATGGATATCATATCATTCAGCCAGACAAGCAAAGCTTTTGGACCCACAAAATCTATATAAGAATACGTGTAGGGACCATACTTTGTATGCAGTATTATGAATGATGGGGGGTGACATTGAAATGAACCCAGGACTGAAAACTGAGAAGAAAACAAATTTAAAACTCATACATGATAATTCAAGAAGCCTGGCCCCAAAAATGGATATGGTAGTGAAATTGTTTGAGGAACAAAAAACAGATATAGCAGGTTTTTCAGAAACCTGGCTTTCAAACAAGGTAGAGGATAGTGAAAAAGGAATAACAGGATATCAAATGTTTTGCTCAGACAGGATAGACAGAAGGAAGGGGGGTAATTTTGTATATAAAACATTCACTGGGTCCAGTAATAATCTTAACAAAAAGAAATTTAGGAAATATACATTATATGGTAACTTACTTGCAGAATTTGAAAATGGCTATTGGGATTATCTGTAGTCCACCAAACAAGAAGTTGTCAAAACTAGAGCAGATGATTAACATTATTCAAGCTAGAATAAAGAACAAACCAGTGATCCTGTTAGGAGACTTAAATTCAGACTAGCACAAACCTAGAGGTAGAAAACTAAAAGAAATGCTACTACCCTTGGGTGTATAACAACATACAAAAAATCCCACTAGATGTGCTAACATTTCATCAAAAGGGACTGTACTGGACTAATACTAACTTCCCCGCAGATAAATGTACAATCAACAGGGGTTATACCACTATATCTTGGGGATCATAACCTAATTTGGGCAACAATAAACTGTATACTACAGCATCAGAATCAACCTAATAAAGGGTGGGTCAGGGACATGAGACACTTCTGTGATGATAGATTTAATTTGGATAAGTCAACTGAAAATTGGAAGAGATGTAAATTAAGCCCATATTTAGAACTAACAGTCAAGTATTTCACAGATAGATTTCTGGAAATATGTGATAGACATGCACCTAAGATAAAAATAAATAAGAAAAGTGCTAGGGTACCATGGATAAATGATAAATTGTTAAAAAGCATCAGGATCAAAAATGGATATGGAAATTGGCAAGAAAACCAAAGCAAAACAGTGATTGGGCCAGTTTTAAGGCTAAAAGAAATTATTGCAGAAATCATATTAAAAAAGCAAAATCTAATTATTTTAAAACTAAATTAGAAGGGAGTAGTGACCCGAAAAGTTTCTGGCAGACAGTAAATGATATCATCAGCCCAGAAAAAAAAGGACAAGCAGCAAATAAAACAACTGATCCACGAGGAGAACATGGAAGAGGAACCCCAAGGAATTGTTAATATGTTAAATGATTACTTTGTTAACTTACCAGGTTTAGAGATAAAAACCTCACTGGATACTGAATTACAGGAGGAACTACAATTTACAGGGACATACCCACCTTTTTAATTTAGAATACTAACCTTATCTGAGGTTAAAAAATGTTTAAAACAGATAAAAATACATAAATCTTCAGGTTTAGATGGGCTAGAGGGAAAATGTCTGCAAATGGTAGCTGATTATATTGCAATGACAGCAACATACATGTTCAACTGGAGCTTATGATCCAGGAGTTTTCCATCAATACGGAAACAAAGTAAGGTTATCCCTATCCATAAAGGGGAAAAACATCATGAGCCAGACAATTATTGACCAATAGCACTGCTCTTAATTTTATCTAAATGCCTAGAGAAACAAGTGCATTTACAAATAATAGAATATTTAGAAAAATTTGAAATTTAAACACCTTATCAGGCAGGATTTAGAACGGGCATCTCTACCAGCTCAGCATTAATTGAATTTAATAACTTAGTAGCGACCTCTTTGGATGCTGGACTGGAGACTGCTGTTCTCTTCATGGACCTATCAAAGACATTTGATCTGGTGGACCACTCCCTGCTGTTGAGGAAACTCTTGTCTATGGGTATCACTGGTGGACTCTGGGACTGGATCAAATCATACTTGATTGAAAGATCACAGAGGGTATCAGTGTCCCAGACCCTGTCAAATGTAAAACAGGTTAGTTGAGGGGTCCCACAGGGGTCAATATTGGGGCCCCCCCTTTTTTTTTGATGTTCAACAATGTTCTTCCAAAGGTGGTACAAGCATCTAATATCAGGTTGGATGCTGATGATACGGCGCTGGTTGCAACTAAGGTGGACATGTTGGACCTGAAGACTAGTTTGCAGAGGGACATCAACAGCAATGGGGAGTGATTCACCAGGTCGAGGCTTATCATGAATACAAAGAGGAGAAGGGGGGAAGGGAACATTGTTTAACCAGGAGTTGCACACTGAGACAAAGCTTATTTACAGGTGTGACCTGGGATCACAAGGAAGTTAAGTGACTTGCTGAGGATAACACAGTATGCACCTAGGTGCCTGTGGGTTTCAAACCCAGGTCTCCAGATCTGTAACTGGTTCTATGTGATGTGGGTGACCACAGAATGGTGACCCACAGAAAAGTGACGTCAGGGTGGCAAAAACAATTTTGCCACCTTAACAACCTCAGCACACGGAAAAACAGTGCGGGGACTAAAAATACTTGCTTTCTGTAAGAGGCTGGGCCCCCCAGCCCCCGTAAGGGGGCTTCACCCCACACCTTTCTATGAGGATTCTCAACTCCGGGTGGGGTACGAAAGGAAAAAAAATAAGATTCTGGGCTGGGTGCAAGAAAAGCACAGTAGCACCTGGACCCAGACCCGAACCCCAGCACCACAAGCGGAGGCCAACCCCTGACACCACGGTGCAGCTCAGCAGCCAACTGCAGCACCACCCCCTACATCCCCTCTGCCCCTTCCAGGCCACGCTCACTGTGCTCACCCCCCCCCCGCGCACATGTACACGTAGCGACATCCTATTGCTAAGGTCACCCACCCCACCACATCCGGTCGCCCACCCTGCCCCCTCACCTTTTGGCCTTTTGCCCATATTGCGTCATGATTCAGGTGCCCACCTCACATGCTACCCTGAAGCTCAGAGCCTTAACCCACTGCACTATACTGCCTACAAAGAAAACTAAGGTTTTATACTTCGGTAAAAGTGGAAAACCTATGTTAAACATTTCAGCATTAAATAATATATTAATAGAACAGGTGACAGAATATCAATATTTGGAAATGATTTTTGAACTAAATTTCTCTAGACATATTAAGGAGGTGCTTAACAATGCTGATAAAAAATTGAATGCCCTTAGACATACACCAAGATGTTTAGATTTAAAGACTAGGAAAGCAATTACTGAACAGATGATATTGACCTCAATCGAATATGGAAAGAATGTGTATAGAGTTGCACCCAAACAAATGCAGGACAAACTAGACAAAATCCAATATAGACTTGCAAAATTTATGCTGGGATATAATTTTAAGACACATCATTCTGTTATGTTGGCTTGCAGTATAGCCCAGAGGTTAGAGGAACGAGGTGTGAATGAGCTTCATACATCCAGCAGACCAGACCTGAGTTTGATTCTCACAACCTCCACTTGCATACTGTGTGACTCTGAACAAGTCACTTAACCGCCCAGTGCTCCCAGGTTGCCCCTGAAAATAGGCACTTGTGCCTAGTTGGCCTTACCCGGTTACCAAAGACTAAAAAAAAAAAGGTGAAAAATGTAGGGTGGCAAACTTTAGAATCTAGAAATAGTGAAATGTGGTTAAGATTACTGCATGAATTCCTTACAAAATATCCAGCACATAATATTTCAGTTACTGCTTTAGCAAAAAACATTGAACCAACTCGGACTTTAACAAGATCTGTACATGAAAGTAAGATAGCGGTTAATTATAGTAAAACAAGGTATGGAGAAAAAAACTTTAGAATATCAAGCTGCTAAGTATTGTAACTTCCTCATTCCATGAGAACTACAACATCTTAACTACAATTCCGTTTTGAATTGAAGGCTATTTTTCCTTTAGTACGTAATTGTTAAGTCAGTTTTATGGATTTTATATCTTCAATTTGTAGTAATGCATTTTATTTCGTATGTTTGTTTGTACATATTAGTAATCTGGAATGTACATTACACAACACATATTTATGGTGTTTATAAATTATAATGTATGTTTATAAAATTTTGTACATGAAATACGTTTTTCTTTATGCTGAAACATCATAAACAGGACTGTCTTGTAAACAGGGTTTTATATCCCTTATGACATGTACTCATCCTGTATAAAAATAAACATTTTATCTATCTATCTATCTATCTGTCTATCTTAAATGGTCACCTGCTCTCCACATATTGTCTGTGATTAAATCTTTTATTTATGCTAACTGCATTTTCACCTTATTTTTTATTTTATGCTACTATTAAATTAATGTTAGGTATATATATATATATATATATATATATATATATATATATATATATATATATTTGTTGTATCTTGTACAGCACAGGGATTTTCTTCAGTCACATTATTTAGCATCCCCTTGTGGAACAGAAATAGTACTGTAAGGACATGAAACAGGCCTGCCATCATTGCTGTTTTCACACTTTTGCACTTTAATAAAATGAAAACATACTAATAATAGATACAATGAAACACACTACTAAGTCTGTAAATAATTGTGCCTGTCTCATTTGGTTAGATTGTGCAGCCAGTTTTGTGTTTTGTGGATTGTTGCTATGACTAGTATAGCTGTTTCTGGATGTGGCCCCCTTTTTGGATCTCATATGCTTGGATGGAACTCAAATATCTGATTAGCCTCCGCAACTCATTAATCCATCAGAAAGTATAATAAATGCGATTAGTTTGGTGGTATCTATCTGCTCATCATGCAAGCTTTTTATTATACAATGGCTCTAAAAATACTGTATCCTGATTGGCTGACTGGCACGATTTACAACATGTAAATTGTGCCATCACCTCACTGGAAGAAGTGCCAGCCAGTCACTGGTAACAACCTTCAAAGCCATCTGCCGCCATATTGTTTTCTCAGGAAACCAGAATGCGCGAAACTCAAAATAAAAAAAAAACTTTCCCTGCTACTTTATTACATTGTATAATCACAATATATCATGAGAGGGTGTGGGTGATGGCAGGATTTGCCCATGCCTGGTGTGGTTTCCTCACTCAGCCAGCAGCCTCGTAAGCAAGTCACCACACCAGGCATGAGTAAATCCTGCCATCACCCACACCGTCTTATGGTATATTGCTTAAGTAGAGCACATAGAGCAAACTCTGTTATGAGAATTACCATGCCTGATTGGCTATCAGCTGCAGTGCACAAGGATGCATTTGCAGAAAATGAACATCATACCTGCCCATCGTTAAAGGGACATAGGGGAGTGAAACTGTTTCAACTGTTTCAAAACACATAATGCTACTCTGTGTTTACATTTTTAAAAATTATGTTTATTTAAAAAAAAACAGACATTTTGAAAAAAAGCTTGGGACACTTCGAGTTCTAGTAAAACAGAATGTAGTTCCTCATTTAGCTGTATTCACTTGCTCACAGAATGCAACCTGCAGTTGTGCCCAGTGTCATGTTGTATTTTGTTCTTTTATGCATTGTGTGTTGTTGTAGTATTTTGCAACCACCAGTGATGCAACAACCATTTTGTGCTGTGGAGATGCAGATACTGTGTTACTGTTACAGTGCCCGTCGGTAGGTACCCCTAGAAGTTCATTCACATATTTAAAGCAGTGTGCCAGTATTAATGTTAGTGAAGTCACCCTGCAGCTTGACAAGCACCACATAAAACCAACCCTGTAAAACCACTTTCCCCCAATTGTATGAACTCTGGCTTTTAGTGGTTTTCAGGGGAGCACTTGGTGAACATGTATCCTGAATTTTATGTTAATACAAGAAGAAATGCCATGCTCATGAGTGCTTTTATGTGATGTCTGTCCCTCAAAGCTAGGCCCTCAGAGGTGAGAACAAAGTTGTCCTGCAACATGACTCTCATCACATAAAACCAGCCCCAAAAACTACATTACTCTTTTTGTTTAAAGTCAGGCTTCTTGTGCTCATTGAGGCCCTTTGGGGAACAGGTATTCCAATTTTCAATCTAATACAACAAGAAATGTCAATGCCATGAGTGTTTTTTTGTGATGTCATTGACACAGAGTCACTTTAAGCAATCAAGTAGTTGCCTACTGTTTCAAGGGCACCTCAGAACACAGAAACATAGAATATGCTGGCAGAAAAGGACTGCTTGATCCACTCACTCAGCCTAGATGGTCCCTGCCTAATCTGTCTCTACAGACCCTAACTGGTTTCTCTGGAAACCCTCTCTCCTCCATCCCTATTTACTAATATTCCCCTACGTCTATTCCACGCGTGCTTGAAGCCCCCTACTATTTTTGCCTCCACTACTTCTGCTGGCAGTTTGTTCCAGGCATCCAGTCCATTCCAGGCATCCAATACTCTTTCAGTTAAGTAGTACTTCCTCACATCCCTCTTAATCACCCCCCTTTAGCTTCATCATGTGTCCTCTGGTCCTAGTGATCTCTCTGATTTGAAAGAGACTCTTCTCTATGAGGTACTTGTAGGTTTCTTATTATGTTGTCTCTTGCTCTCCTCTTCCAGGGTATACATGTTGAGATTTCATAGGGTTTTTGATGCAACCCTGCACCATTTTAGTTGTCCTCCTCTGGACATCTTCCACCCTGTCTATGTCCATTTTGAGGTGCAGCCTCCAGACCTGGAAAAATACCCCAGATGGGGTCTCCAGAGAGTAATACACTGACAACACCACCTCCCATCCCCATGATGGAGATACCTCTCCCTAAGCATTGCCGCATCCCACAGGCCCTACCCACTGCTTGGTCACAGTGCCATGCCACTCTGAAATCATCAGCTATGATAACCCCAAGTTCTCTTTCATGCTTTGTGACTGTTAGTAGCGTCCCCATCCTATACTCATTTCCTAAGTTCCTATGCTGTCAAAGTATGATTTTACACTTTTTGGTAATGAACCCCAGCTGCCATCCTCTTGATCACTCCTGGTGTTTCTCAAGGTCCCTAAGCATTCTTTCCACCCTCTCCTTAGTGTCTACCTCATTACAGATTTTCATATAATCTGCAAAAAGGCATACCTTCCATTCCAGTTCTTCAGAGGTTTCACTTATGAAGACACTGAAGAGGATGACTCCCAGTACTGAACCCTGTGGCACCCCTCAGCTCAGTACCTCCTCATTAGAGTGAGTGCTGTTAACCGACACCCTCTGTCACCTAACCATTAACCAGTTCCTTACCCAGTTCACCACTCCATGCCCCACACCTAGACTGCTCAATTTCTTTATCAGTCTTATATGTAGAGCTCTACAAAATCGGCAAACATCACTCCATGAAATAATTAGTGAAGTCTGCCACAATTGTGAAGAGCAAAGTGCTGACTTTGAAAAGTGTTTGGCAGGCAAAATGGCACTTTTTCAGGAGAAGTTATGCAAATTTGCTGACAAAGTTGCAACTTTCACTTAACTTCACTGGAGTTCACGTGAAAAAGTGCCATTTCACAAGGAAAATTTAATGTGAATTGTCCAAGTAGGCAATTCGCAAAGTTATTCAATAAGGCAAATTTTGCAATTTCACTGGAAAATCACCAGCAAAGTAATACTTCACAAAATCTCTACCTGTGTGGCACAGTGTCAAAGGCTTTGCTAATGTCCAGATAGATCATGTCCATTCGGGGCTTACCAATGGTGTTTCAGCACTCAACAACTCGTAAAGAGGGACGCTTGTAGGCAAACTCCTCGTTACAAATTCATTTTATTCACACCACACAACAACATGGAGAAGGTCTTGCCTGACATGTTTTGGACATGGAGTCCTTGGTTTTATGTGATAAAGGTGAGTCTCAAAGACCGCCTATCACATAGAGTGAGCAACCTTGAGTTCATAGTCAAAAAGGTGACAGATATTGTACCAACCATTGCAAATAGCGACGGTCAGTACAATACTTAAGTAAATCAGGCAGGAATCTTTTTTTTATGCATGGGGCTGTGCCCCCGTGCTCCCCCTTTGTGGGGGCAAGCCCCCTGCACCTCCCAAACTTAAATAACTAACTCTGAGGGGGGATGGACCACGGGGCAAGTTACTGGATTGTAAAAAAAAAAAATTCCTGCCCGTAGTCGGACCCGAACCCAGGTCTGCTTGCATCTAAAGTGGTGGTGTACACCACTACACTATGCAATCAGCTTGGTGGGAATTGGCCACAAAGGATGCTATATCCTGTATAGTGAGTACAACTCCTTGCTGTACTTGCTATATAGGATATAGTGAGGTATTGCACCACTGGCTCTCTTGTAGAGCACTATTATTGAGTGCTCAAATGTGCATCGCTCAATAATAAGTGCTCTACATGGGTGCTTCTGAGTCCTTTCTCAAAGGCTGAATAACAGTATGTAACAAAGCATTTATATAGGATAAAACAACATGTGACCTAATACCCCCTCCGGTGGCTATTTACACTGTGATAGGTTAAAATAATTTCAAAACTTTAATGTTAAATTATATACACATACAAACTATTCACACCTTGTTGTGTATAAAAACTGTACTGACCTTAAAATTTTACCATATCAAACAAGGTAGAAAAGTGAAGAAATATAATAAGGCAAGAAGAGTCAAACAAAGCAAATAGGAACAAGGGGATGGGAGAAAAAAAAAGGGGTACCAAGATGGGGTGGGGAAAAGCGGGGGTTATTTGTTAAGGGAAAAGACAGGGATGGGGGAAGGGAGGGATGGGGAAAGAGTGGGGGGTAGGGGAGGGCAGGATAGAGAGATAATGGGGAATGAGGAGGGAGGAAAAAGATGGTGAGAATAAACGGGAATGGGAAGGGGAGGAAGAAAACCAAAAACAAAAGCAAAAGCAAAATAATATAAATATGCAGATGACTGAACCACAAATTAATTGAAAGTCCAGTGAATAACAGTTGGGATGTAATAGAGCTCTTGTTGCCTTTTATAAAGTGCTTGAAACTGTTCATTAACATCACTGAGACAATCTTTTGAAAACATACTAAATTAATGCCGGGACAGTAACTAGTATCCAAAACACAATCTTCTAGTTAGTATTTCATGTTTCTACTTAGTTGTTAGTATATAACATACTTCCTTTATCACAACACCACTCTGGAAAATATATCTCAATCATTATCTATTTTTCAAATATGCACATAAGTCCAATTGTGAATTGAGACCTGTTTTGTCAGTGGATCTAAGAGTCAGAATCCAAAAATTATCTCGTAATAACATAAGGTTCTCGAAATCTCTCCCTCTTGGATTTCGACATACCTTGCCAATTGCTGTAAACTCAAAATGGAGTGCTGCACTATCAGTGGCTTCCATAATATGTAGTGCAGTTGCATGCGTAGCATCTTTCATTTGGATTGCCCTGATATGCTCCCCCACTCTTGTTTTAAAACACATTTTTGTTTTTCCCACATAAAATGCTACACAGCAGCAAACTGCCAAATAAATGACACCCTCTGTGCTGCATGTAATGCACTGTCTAACGGGATAATTTTTTTTCCGATATTACAGCTCGTAAATTCCTTAGTTTGCGAAACATGTACACATGACACACATCTGCTACATCTGAAACATCCAACAAGTCTATTTAACCAAGTACCTGGATATGTTTCTGAAAAGTGACTATGTAGAAGTAAATCTTTCAATGTAGGTGCTCATTTGTAACACATCCTAGCAGGCATGTTGCTTAACATTTTGTGCTCTGGTTCTGCTTCCAATACATGCCAATGTTGCTTTAGAATTATTTTGAACTCTCTGGACTATGAAGAATATTCTGTGATGTAATTAAACCTGTCATCAGTTTCTTCTGATGTAGTCTTGTCTAATAAGAGTCCCCCCTCTCTGTCATTCGGGTTTTCTCCTTAGCTAGTTCTATTTTACTACTGCAGTAACCCCTTTGTAATAATCTTTCAGTAAGTATTGTGTCCCCTTGTTCATAGCTAGCCTCAGTCAAGCAGTCATGTTTAGTTCTCATAAACTGCCCCAGGTGTATATTTCACGCCACATGAGGGGGGTGACAGCTACTCACTAACAGCAACGTATTCCCATCTGTCTTTTTGCGATAAATATCGCTTTCCAGTTTCCCTTCAGAATTAATGCTGATCTTAAGATCTAAGTATGTGATGTCACTGTTACTGCTTTGAAACGTGAATCTGAGATCAGGGTTGGTTTGATGCAGAAACTCTATAAATAGCTTAAAAAGGGGCGGGCCTCCCTTCTACACCACCAGCACATCATCTGTATATCTTTTCCACACTGTCAGATTCTCAGCAAAATTATTTACAGTAACATTGTTTACCACCGCCTCTTCCCATTTACCCACTTATATGTTTCCGATGGAGGGCACACACATTGCCACCATCGCTGTACCCTTGACTACTATGTACATTTTGTTTTTGTTTTTCTTCCTCCCTTTCCCATTCCCGTTTGTTCTCACCATCTTTTCCCTTTCCCTGCTCCTCGTCCCCATTACCTCACTATCCTCCCCACCCTTTCACCTTCCATACCCCGCCCCTGTCTTTTCCCTTACCAAATAATCCCTCCTTTTCCTCACTCCATCTTGGTACCCTTTGTTTTTAGTTTTTATATGTATATAATTTAACATTAAAGTTTTTAAATTATTTTAACCTATCACAGTGTGAATAGCCACTGAGTGGTATTAGGTTACATGTTATTTTATCCTATATAAATGCTTTGTTACATACTGGTCCTCAGCCTTTGAGAAAGGACTCCATGTCTGAAACATGTCAGGCAGGACCTTCTCTGTGTTATTGTGTGGTGTGAATAAAATGAATTTATAATGAGAAGTTTGCCTACAAGCATCCCTCTTTAAAGGGACACTGTCAACTCCCTTAGGTCTCAAAGTGTCCGTAGTTTAAAAAACACATTTTATGATTGCCAGTATTCTGTAAAGATTGCTGATGTAGCTGGTAGTTTGATTCTGACTCTTATTTTCTTTAAAAAAGTAAAAAACAGACTGCCCAACATACTGGTGTTATCACACCCAAACAGGTTTGTTTACATTCCTTGATCAGCTCCAAGTACATCTTTTCTGGACTTGAGAATGCCCCCAACACAGTCTAGCCCCTTATGATGCAGTGGGAGTTTAGGAGGTTACTGCCTTATGAGTGACTTCACTGTTTGGGTGTGTTTCTAATGCTTACAAAGCATGCAGTGAGAACAGATTCAGGATTATAACCAAAACAAGGTTGTTTATAAATATACATTGCCAAGCATTTCAGTTCTAGTAAACAAGGAGACAGACAAAACAAACAGCAACATCAATGAATTTTAGAGAAGGTAAACAATCATAAAATGTGGGATTTCAACTAGGAAATAATATGATGAAAAACAGGTTGACAGTGTCCCTTTAAAGGTTTGTGAGTGCTTGAAACTCCATTGGTAAGCTTCATGTGTGGTTTCTGAACACCACCATCCCAGCGCACACTCTGGTTGCCACAGGTCACATCTACTGCCCCCTGCTGATCTATTTTTCTGGTTACTCAGTAGAAGAAATCAATCAGATTCATATGGCATGACCTCCCCCATGAATCCATGCTGCCCTTGGTCTTGTAGCCCATTGGATTCAATATACTTTTTTAACCTTTCCTTTAACAGGGTTTCCATTACTTTACCTGCCACTGATGTGAGACTCACCAAGCAATAGCTGCTAGCCTCTTCCCTGCTGCTGATCTTATGGAAAAGTACGTCTGCTCTCTTCCAGTCCTCTAGAACTACATCTGTTTCCAGTGAGCTGTTGCATAAGGCTGTCAGTGAGGCAGCTTGTACCTCCCTGAGGTGCTTTCGCACCCTTGCCTATACTCATCTGGTCCCATAGCCTTGTCCACTTTTAGAGCAGCAAGTCCTTTCAGGACTCTTTCATCTGAAAATCTTCCCCTTTATTCCTGCTTCTCTCTGGTGGACCGTCCCTCCTCTGTCCACTGTGAAGACTGAGCACAAGTACCTGTTCAGGATGTCTGCTTTTTCCTGACTCTTTTCTGCACAGTCACCCCCTGCTGCCCTCTTTATCCTCACTATCCGTCCCTTGCTTTCCTCTTCAAACTTATAGAAAATCTTATCCCCTTTAACTACCTTTTTGGATATTCTTTCCTCTGTCTCTGACTTTGCTCCACTCACTACCTTACTTGCTTCCCTCTGTTTTACTTGGTATAGCTCCATGCCTTCCTCCCTCTGCATTTCCTTTTGCCTCCTGAATGCCACCCTTTTTTTCCCCTAACCACCTTGGCTACTTTCTTAAAGAACTATAACAGTTCCTGTTTCTTTTACTCACTTTCTTCATCCAGTGGTTGGTTGCCTTAATTATGCCTCCCATGTTTTTTCTGCACTGTGCCTCTACTCCTCCCTGGCAACCCCCTATGAGGCAGTTTCTGAGGCAGTCTCCCATTTCTTTAAAATCTGCCCTTCTCAAGTCCTGTGCATTCATCCTCAAGTGGTTTACCTCTTGTCCCTATCTTAATGTTAAATCACACTGTACAGTGATCACTTGTACCTTAGGGATAGCCCTTTGAAGTCTGCAGTGCCATCCATTTTTGTAAGCACCAGGTCCAGCACTGCTCCATCCCTAGTGGTTTCCTTGATTAGATACCTGAGGAAAAAACCTTCAATATGTGGTGCATAGCATAGTGCTTGTTGTAGGGAATAGAAGGTCCAGTGTCAAGGGTGAGATACGAGTGCCAGAGGAGAAGGATGCCTGGGAGGATGGTGGGTGATTCTGAAATGCTCAAAGTGGAGCAACAGAAGTGCTGAGTTTAAGTATGGGATGTTAGAAGAGCTGTTCCCCCCATTGAATCTCGGGCTTTTAGCCCTCCCATTCAATGTGTGGTGCATATCATAGTGCTTGTGTATACTTTTGTACTTAAAGGTTATGAATTTGAAGGTTTTGAATGTGAAGGTTATGAACTTGGCATTTGGCCTTTCTCTATTCCCACCCTTGATAGGAATGCTGGGTAGGTGTACAGAATAGAAGGCCCAAAATGACTGTTAACAGTTTGAGATTACCTCGTCCAACTCTGGAGAGTGTGACCAGTAGCTCACAGGAGAGGAGATCCCCCTTTGGGGAAAATCTCTGAGGACCCATGACTACTGACCTGCCTGTCCTCCAGGCAATCTATGAGGAAATAATTCTAAGTGAGATGGAGTGAATTTTATTTCTGGTTGGGTAGATGGGTCATATTCTGGTTAAGTCAAAGAGTCTTATCCTCTGTAGTGTTGCTGATCGATGTGTCATATCCCCTGAATCTTTGATGGTGTGAGAAGAAGGTTGATTCTGGAAGATGAATTAGAATCCAATTCGGATGGATGTCCTGATGAAGGAAGAGGGGTGGTTAAATGATATCCAGGATTTCTGTTGTGGTATTTGAGTACTGAAAGCTGAAACGAGGATGGATCCATTGAACGAAATCAATGCATGGTTGAGCACTAGACAATAGTGCACTTGAAGGACCCAAAAGGAAAAAAGGAAGGAGGAAGTCCAAGAAGCAATCCAGATCCAGGCCGAAGGTGAGGAAGTCAAGTTGATGTAGAAGGAGGGGCCAGCACTGAGGGGATCCAAAACAGGTAGATGGACAGAAGGGAGGAATGGAGATGAGGAACATACTCTTATCACTGGTGGGTGGGAAGGCTGGCCTTCAACTTGATGCCGCCCAGGCAGAGCTAGAGATGGAGACTGCTCGAGGAGTGGAATGAAGTGGAAGGAGTAGAGAATGAAGTCAGAAACAGGGACTCCCCTCACCGGTGCCCAGGGAAGCATGCCTTCGTTCAATACCCCAGTGACAGAGCTAGGGACAGAGACTGTCAGGTCGGTACTAGTCTGTGAGAAGACCTTCATGTAGGTCAGCGACAAAGGTCCTTCATGGAGGACCCAAAATCACATTGAATGAGACCTCCACGTAGGTTGAATGTATAGACATAAACCAGAATGCAAAGGATTGCCAACTGTGAAGGACTGGAACAGCAGATAGAGGAGCAAGAGTGCCTGATGAATCTGATTCTGAGTCAGGTGAAGTGTTACTCGACAGGGTAGATGCCACAGTATGGTAGGACTGGATAAAACAGGAGCACCTTTGAAGGTAATCTAACCAAGGAAGCAGGAGCAGTGTGAAATCTAGTCAAAGGGGTGACATGAAATAATGGAATATGAACCTCCATGTAGGTAGAACAATGAAGCATGTTCGAAGAGACCTCCATGTAGGTCAGCAAAGATGGTCCTTGCCAGAGGATCCAAGATGGTCTGGAATGAGATCTCTGCAAAGGTCAAAGGGTACATGAATACACCAGGATGAAGGGGACCTGCTCATGGTGACTGAGAGATGATACATAGTGGTGCAGGACCTCCACACAGGTCAGCCATCTGTATAGTACAGTCAGACGTCCAGATCAGGAGGCACTCCATAAGATGGCAATATGGGTATTGATAAGCAAATGTGGCAATTATAATCCAATGGAGCAGCTTAGGTGGGAGACATCCCTGAATACAGAAGCATGGAGCCGACTGTTCACCATTGGACAGAGAAATTGTAAGCAATGTGGTGTAGATCTGAAGTCACAGAGGAGTCACTGAGGATGCCCAAAATAATTGAGGAATGGGCAACAACTGGAACAGAATGCCATGGCAATAACCAGGTACAAGTAGGCACGGTGGAGGAAGAAGTGCCAATTGAAACAGCAGGGACTGAGGTGAGGCAAACAGGAAGTGGTGCAGAATGCTGCGTGCAAGTCGAGGCATGAACTGGAGCCCAGAACCCAAGGCAGCAGTTGGGTACTGTTATCAGATCTAAGGATACAGCATGCTAAAAGGGGAGGGGTCTGCTTTCAGCATCAGATGACAAGGTGCATGAAAATTTCAGCAATGAGTTGTGGACAACCAGTGGAGTAAGGAATATAGAAAAACATGTAACTCCTAAAACAATGTGCAAGGTTAACTGTCAGTGTTAGCTGGTACCGATTAAAATGAGACAGGGTCTGGCAGTCACATCGGAGTGTTTCTAAGCAGGAGGTGACTAAAATGCAGTCCATGCTGTGAATCCATCAAGCTCAGATAAGGATGCAACTACTATAAATGAATGAATAAACTGTCATAAGAGATGAGATTCTTGCCATAGTGGCAGAAAATGTGATTAATTCAGCACCACTCTCTTCAGTCGTACATTAACTATTGTTCCGCAAATTACTGACTAGGTACTGCTGCATAATTGCCCACAGCAACACCCACTAGCGAGAGGTTCAGGTTATACAGCACATACCTAAGTGCAGCAGTGCTTGTTGGTATGAGGAGCTGCAGCAGCGGTGGCTGATAAGGGAGGGGCACCATCTCCAATCTGGCTGTATGGAGAGGGAAGCTCCAACACATCTAATGGAGCCAAGTGGTAAGAGAAAGACTTCACACCCCAGAAGCACTGGTGGTGCAGTGGAGTGGTGACTAGCATGGTCAGCCAGGTAAAAAATACAGGAATGGATGGTGGAGAGGCAACATGGAGAGGCAGCAGGAGGTAGGCAGCAAGGAGTCCAGGGCAGAATCTGCAGCCATGATTGGGGCAGCACCAATGTGGAAAGCAACAAGCTGGTAATCCAGAACACGGCAGGCTCCAGTGCAACAGTGGCATGAGAACAGAGATGTGGGGAGTGGCAATGCAGGCAAACAAGGCATCCAGAGCTAGAAAGCCCCCCCCCCACACACACACACACTGCACCAGACGGATCCTCACAGGTAGTATTACAGGTGCATGAAAGGGAAGGGGGGGTGGAGAGGTAGCTGGGAACGAGGCCAAAAAGGGAGCAAACACAGGAGGGGAAAACTGACAGCACAGAAGAAAACAACAAAACAAGGGAAGGTAGGGGAGGTGGAAGGGGGACCCGACCCAGCCAGCCAAGAAGCCAAAGCTCTGACCACCCTGACAGACTGTTGGGCAGTGGGAGAACCACACAGACAAGGACACCAGGTGGAGCAGGACCAGACAAGGAGCAGAGTAGGTAGCTCAGTTCAGGAGAGCAGGGGAGAAAAGGTAGTGCCAGGTGCAGCAGCACAGATGAGCCAAGCCGGCAAGTGATTTCAAAATGCTTGAAGTGGAGCAATGGAAGTGCTGAGTTTAAGTAGGGGATGTGGGAGGAGCTATTCCCCCCCATTGAACCTTGGGCTTTTTGCCCTCCTATTGAAGGGAGTTAAGGGTGGCCCTGCTCCTTGCTGAAGCTACAGCTGGAAGGCTCCAACCACATTTGGCAGATTGAAGTTCTCAACTAGCAACAACTCCACCTTAACTGTCTTCATGATAATGGCTTTTCCACTGGTATTATCTAACTCCTCTTTCTGTGATGGCGGCCTGTATACCACCCCTGTATAGATATCAACCCCAGAACTTTCTTCAAGATGACCCATAGCACCTCCAGACCTTCTTTTTCCTCCAGGTGCCCCTGTACTTCTGTGGCCATGATTCCCTTCCTGACATACAGTGCAACCCCTCTTCTCATCCTCCCTCTCCTTGTTGTTCTGAACAGACAGTAGCCCAGTATAGCAATGTATGAGTTGTGGCTGTCAGTACACCTCAACTCGTACATTGAGGAACAACATAAATAGCCAGTTAATGGAAATAGTGGTTGAGGAGGTGGTGGTCATGTGGGGGAGACTCAAGACAGCAATAAAGACTACCACAGATCAATGTGCCAGATGGGTCAGTAAAGCAAAAAGAAAAAGAAATCCTCTATGGTTTTCCAAGGAAGTGGCTACCACAGTCAAAGAAAAAAAGAAGGTGTACAGCATATACCGGGAAACCAAAACTGAGAAAGACTGGGAGTCGTACAAGGAAAAAATGAGAGACTGTAACAAACAAATTATAAAGGCAAAATCACGGACAGAGGAAAAGATAGCAAAAGGGGCAAAGACAAGAGACAAATATTTTTTTTAGATACATTAGGGAATGTAGAAAGGCAAAAGGCGGGATAGTAAAGATTGCTACTGAAGAATGGGAATGCACCAAACATGACCCAGAGAAAGTCAAAATCCTCAATAATACTTCTGCTCAGTGTTTACCAAAGTGGACCCAGGGGGTGGCCCAGCCCCGAAAAAACACAAAACCCCAGGACCAGGGGTAGTCACTAGTCCCTTTACAAAAGCCGAAGTACGGGAGGTGCTAAATAAACTAAAAGCAGACAAAGCCATGGGACCAGATGAGATGTACCACAGACTCCTTAAGGAACTGGGGGCAGAGTTAGCAGCCCCTCTGGCACTTCTATTTATGAAATCCTTGAAGAGCGGAGTGGTACCTGAAGACTGGAAAAAGGCAATAATGGTTCCACTTCACAAATCAGGCAGTTGCGAAGAGGCTAGTAATTACAGACTGGTGAGCCTCACATCTATAGTAGGTAAACTATAGGAGACTCTACTCAAACAGAGGATCACAGCATTCCTCAAAACTAGCAGCCAACAAGACCATAAACAGCACAGTTTCACAGCAGGTACAGTAGGTCATGCTAGACAAATCTGCTCAGGTTTTTTGACTAAGATACAAAAATAGTGGACGACAGTGGGGCAGTAGATGTGGTCTACCTAGACTTTAGTAAGGCCTTCGACTCGGTTTCACACATAAGGCTGCTAAAGAAGCTTGATCACTCAGGGGTTGGTCCAGAAGTTATCCTATGGGTACAAAACTGGTTACAAGGAAGAACCCAGAGGGTACAGGTAAATGGAATGCAATCAACGGAAGACAGGGTGACCAATGGGGTGCCCCAGGACTCAGTGCTGGAGCCTCTGCTCTTCAATGTTTTTAGAGCAGGCATCGCTGACGGACTGTAAGGGAAGGTGTGGCTGTTTGCAGACAACACCAAGATATGTAACAGGATGGATACCTCTGAAGGAGTGAGCAAGATGGAAGCTGACCTCAAGAAACTAGAAGAATGGTCCGGAGTGTAGCAGCTGAGATTTAGCACCAAGCAGTGCAAGGGCATGCACATAGGAAAGAAAAATACAAGAAAGGAGTATTACCTAGGAGGTGAAAGGCTGACACCCTCAAACAAGAAACGAGATATGGGAATCATAATCTCAGACGATGTGATGGTTAGTAAACAGTGTGAGAAGGCAACATTGAAAGCCAACAGAATGCTGGGCTGCATTGGGAGGTGAATCATGAGCAGGAGGAGGGAGGTGATACTACTACTGTATAGATTGCCGGTCAGGCCTCACCTGGAATATGGAGTCCAGTTCTGGAAGCCTCACCTCAGGAAGGACATTGACCGGGTGGAAACAGTACAGAGAAAGGCGACAAGAATGATTCAGGGTCTGCAGTACATGTCCTACGAGGAGAGACTTGGGGAACTGACTGTGTACTCCCTGGAGCAGAGAAGAGAGAGAGGGGGGAATATGATTGAAACATTCAAGTACATAAGAGGTATTAACAAGGTACAAGCACAGGAACTTTTTCACTTCAAGAAGGGCTCCAGGACCAGGGCACATGACCTCAGACTGCAAGGAGGAAGGTTCTCTACCAACACCAGGAAGTTTTTCTTCACAGAAAAAGTGGTGGATGACTGGAACAGTCTGCCCCAACAGGTTGTGGGGGTCAACACTGTGGAGGGATTCAAGAATGTATGGGATAGACACAAGGGATCCCTGACTACAAAGGGTAACTACAGTGTCAAAATACGTCTAAAATAAATGGGCAGACTAGATGGACCAAGCGGTCTCCTTCTGCCGTCAACTTCTATGTTTCTATTCTGTTATGGCAACCAAATCCAGGCTGGCCTTAACCATGATAACCTACAGGTCCTGAATTTTCTTTCCCAGACTCCTTGGATTGGCACACATGGTTATCCATAGCTTAATCCCTCCCTGCCTGCTTTCCCCCTTGCTTCTGTTGTTCCATGAAGTTCCCCCAACCCCCCTCTTCACTTATTACCTTCTCTGTTACCTGTCTCCTTTACTCCTTTCTTCTTGCTTTTCTGATTTACACCTTCCTTGTCCTCTGCATTGTCCCCAACTCTGTCTTCTTGTGTCCTTGCCCTGGGGAAGCTTACTCCCCTTGGACTCACCCTCCCTACCACTTTGTTACCCTGGGGAGCAATTGTTGCCTCCCTTTCTTTTACAGCCTCCTGCTGGCTAGTTTAAACACTCATTCAAGTAGCATCTAAACCTCCCACTAAGGGCTGTGGTCCCACTCCTGGAAAGATGCAGGCCATTTCTCCCACAGAGGCCCATATCCTCCAAGGCTGGCCCTAGGCTCCAGTGTAGCCTAACCCCCCATGCACCATGCTTTCAACCAACTGTTAAAAGTGCTGGTGCAGAGTGTCCTGTCCTCTCCCCAACTGTATACAGGTAACACTTTAGCAAAAGCCACCATGCATGTCACCTGCTTGTGGCTCCTCTCCAGCTCCCTGACATTTCCCTGCATTATCACTACCATGCCCCTTGCTCGGTTATTTGTACATTTGTATGGAGGTGAGCAATGATATCTTGCTCCTTTCCATATCCTGCTGCCCAGTGATCCTCTGAATCTGCTATTTATCCCTCCATGCCGAAGTACCAGGAAGCACTTTACTTCCCTCCCTTCCCCTCCCTCTCTTTTCTTCCCCCACTCCCAAGTTTAGCCACCATCAGCAGGTGCTTCCATCTCAGCTGGGGGCCTCCTCTTCTTTCCTTCTCTCTTTCTGAGAACCCTTGCTTCCTCTCGTCCCAGTGCTATGGCTTCCTCCTCATGACTGCCTTGTGTTACCAATATGGCAAAGAAATTCTGCAGTGCTACAGACTGAAGACTGTGTACCCTTCCCACCTCCCTGCCCCCCCCCGAGCCCCCCAAAATCTAACTGCTCTGACTCTGCTTAGGCATCCTCTGGGGGAATGATGGCAGACCTTGTGGCTCCTGAGTGAGGCAGAAGGTTCTCTGCACCCTAGCCGGTTTGGCCTAGAGACCAGCAACCTCTGCCCTCATAAAAGCACTCCTAACTTTTGTATGTTTGTTATAGTAACTTGAATTCCCTCAATCCAGAGAGATGAGTACAAATGCAGTAGCACCTCAGTCACCATACAGATGCACCCTTCAAAATCCACTCTACACTTATTGTGTGAGCTCAGGCTTCTGGTAGTCATTGGAGGAACCTTTGGGAAAACAGTACCCAACTGTCATGTTAAGATACCAAGAAATGCCAAAGTAATGAGTGCTGTTATGTGACATCTGCCAAACTAAGCCAGGCCTTCTGAGGAGAGAAAAAGTCATTCTGCAACTTGACACTCATCACTTAAAACCATTCATCAACAACACATTTCTACTTATTGCATGAGCCCAGGCATCTAATGATCAATGGGGGACCATTTGCGGAACATCTATCCTGAATTTCAAGTTAATATAATGAGAAATACCAATGTAATGAATACTTTGCTGTGATGTCTTTGACATTGAGTTACCTTTAAACCATGAAATGGCCACCTGCCATTTCAAAGGCACCCAACACATACACCCCACAAAAAAACACTTTTCCCTTATTGTTTGAGCCCAGGCTTCTAGTGGTCATTGTGGGACCCTTTGGGAAATATATCCTGAATTTCAAATTAAATAACAGTAAATGCCAACATTATGAGTGATTGTGTGTGATGTCTGCCAAAAAAAAGCCAGGCCCTCAGAGGAGAGAAAAAAGTTATCCAGCTGCTTGACTCCGTCACACAAAACTATCCCCCCAACCCCTTTACCCTTTTTTTACAAACCCAGGCTTCTGCTGGTTCTCAGGGAAACACTGGGGAATATGTATTTGAGTTAATAAAACAAGAAATGCCAAAGTTATGAGTATTATATGTGATGTCATTGACACAGAGTCACTTTTAAACAATAAAATGGCTGCCTGCTGTTTTTAAGGAAACCATACAGTTCCACCGCTCAAAAAACATTTTCATTATTGTATAAGCCTGGTGATGATTGGGGTACAATCTGGGGAATATGTATCCCAAATTTAATGTTAATATAAAAAGAAATGCCCAAGTTATCAGTGCTTTTATGTGATGTCACAGTGAAATGGTTGCCCACTGTTTTAAAGACACCATACAGATGCACCCCGCAAAAAACACTTTTGCCTTTTGTATACCTCTGTTTTTTTTTTATGTTTTTCAGATGAGCCATTGGTGAACATGTATCCCGAATTTCATGTAAATACACAAAAAAATGCCCAAGTTATGAATTCTTTTATGTGATGTCTACCAAAGAAAACCAGGCTCTGAGAGGAGAGAAAAAGTAATCTGGCAGCTTGACACTCATCACATAAAACAACTTCTGAAAACCACTTTACCCACATTGCATGAACCTGGACTTTTTGTTTTCATAGGGACACTCATTGGGGAACTGAGCCTCTTTTAAACAGTGAAATTGTCGACTGCTGTTTCAAAGACACCATACAGATGAGCCCCTTAAAAAAAACAATTTCCACTTATAGTAGGAACCTGGACTTCTGTTGGTCACTGGAGGATCATTTGGTGAACATGTATCCTGCATTTTAAGTTAATATAACAAGAATGCCAAAGTTATTAGTGCTTTTTTGTGATGTTTGCCAAATGAAGTCAGGCTTTCAGGGTTGAAAAATGGCCATTCTGCACCTTGACACCTATCATATACAACTACCTCCTATACCCCACTTTACCTTTATTGTATGACACCAGGCTTGTGGTGATCATTGGGATACCCAATGGGGGACATGTATCCCAAATGCAATGTTAATATAACAAGAAATGCCAAAGCTATAAGTGCTTTTGTGTGATGTCATTGATACTGAGTCACTTTTAAACAATGAAATGGCCACCTGTGATTTCAAAGGCACCATATAGATGCACCCCTCGAAATCCTTATTGTATGAGCCTAGAATTCTGATGGCCACTGGGGGACTCTTAGGTGAATACATATCCTGAAGTTCATGTTTTTTAATAAGAAATGCCAAAGTAATGAGTGCTTTTCTATGATGTCTACCAAGCAAAGCCAGGCCCTCAGAGGAGAAAAAAAGTCACCCTGCAGCTTGACTCTCATCACATAAAACCACCCCTCAAGTAACACTTTACCATTTTGTATGAATCAAGGATTCTGGTGGTCATCAGGAGACCCTCTAGGGAACATGTTTTCCCAATTGCTTTTTAATATAACAACAAATGCAAAACTTATGAGTGCTTTTGTGTGATGTCTTTTATAGTCACTGTTAAACAGTGAAATTGCCACCTGCCATTTCAAAAACACCAGGTAGATGCACCCCTTGAAAACTTACTGTATGATCCAGGGATTTTTGTGTCCATTAATGATGGACCTGTTGGGGAGCATATAACCTGAATTTCAAGTTAATATAACATGAAATGCCAAAGTTATGAGTGCCTTTATGTTATGTCTGCCAAACAAACGTTGGTCCCTCAGAGGAGAAAAAAAGCCATCCTGCAGCTTTCTTAAGTCTTTTTTTATTGAAGTAAACAAAGACAAACCAACAGGTACATTTTCATGAAAATGTTAGTACAATTTCTATTTCACAGGCGTTATACGGTTTTACTGGCATAACCTGTTAAACCAGTATCTTTTCTATATAATCCCTTTATACATAGGGCTGGATATTCAAAAGGGTTGCGCCATGCTCAATAGGGTTGCGCCTGTGCAAGTCCGAGATTGCGCCATTCTGCGATATTTAGCAGGAGGCAGTTGCACCCCCCAAGTCATGCTCAGGAACAGTGCAATGCTAATGAAGGCATGCTCAACCGGAGGGGGAGGAACCATGCATAAACTGCACAGCCCGATATTCAGCCAGGCTATGCAGAGTTGTGCAGGCACAACCCCCTACCTGCGCCTGCACAACTTTGAGCCAAAAAAAGAATAAGTCGAGGGCCACCCACAGGTGAGCTGCCGCACTGCAGGGGGCGCAACACAGCAGCCACCTGTGGGTGGCCCTCCACTTGTTCCCTGTGCCCCTGCAGCTCGATCCAGGGCATAATAGTAACCCCAGCCCGATCACGGGCATAGTGTATAAGAACCCCCCACTGGCCCGATCGCAGGCAATGTGCAAGAATCCCCGACTGGCCCGATCATGGGCATAATGTATAGAACCCCCACTGGCTCAATCGTAGGCAGAACGGAGTTCAACCCCACCAAAAGACCAATATCCCTGGTGGTCCAGTGGACTGCGAGGCCCAATCGCTGGCATTAGAGTCAACCCCCCAAGTCCAATCTCCGTGGGTCCAGTGGCCTCACCCCACCCACCCACAGAGCCCCACTCATCCCGCTTCCCCGCCAGCCAGCATGTAGCAGCACCTCACCTTTACCTGTCGCCCCACCGCCGTCGAGTCGATAAAGTTGCAGGACGATGATTCAGAGGCAAGAGCATGGCAAGCAGAAATATAAGGTAAACCAGAAATGTGAATGAATTCATTCATTCGCATATCTGACTGCCTTTGTATAGTATTGTTGCATGCCCATTGGCTCTGCTCTGAACCACGGGCGGCAGCCCACCGAGCTGTCAAGTCAGCGGGCGCGGGCGGCAGGCGGGTGGGTGCTGCCACCCGCCGCTGACGGGGAAGGGGTGGTGGGGCTCCATGGGTGGGTGGTGGGGGCCACTGGACCACCAGGGAGATTGGACTTTGGGGAGTTTGACTCTAATGCCCGCAATCGGGCTTCGCAGTCCACTGGACCACCAGGGATATTGGTCTTTGGGATTGAACTCCGCTCTGCCCGTGATCGGGCAAGCCGGGGTGGGGGGTTCTTTATACATTATGCCCGTGATCGGGCCAGTCGGGGGTTCTTATACGCCATGCCCGTGATTGGGCTGGGGGAGATTACTATTATGCCTGCGATTGGGCTGCAGTGAAGTATAGGAACAGTGAGGCCACCCACAGGTGGCAGCTGCTGTGTTGCACCCTGCAATGTGGCAGCTCACCTGTAGGTGGCCCTCGACTTATTCCATTTTTTGGGGGTTCAAAGTTGTGCAGGCGCAGGTAGGGGTTGCGCTTGCACAATTTCTGCATGGCCCGGCTGAATATCGGGCTGTGCAGTTTATGCATGGTTCCTCCCCCTCCGGTTGAGCATGCCTTCATTAGCATTGTGCTGTTGCTCAGCATGACTTGGAGGGCGCAACTGCCTCCTGCTGAATATCGCAGAATGGCGCAATCTCGGACTTGCGCAGGTGCAACCCTATTGAGCATGGCGCAACCCGTTTGAATATCCAGCCCATAAGTCAATTCTTTGGGTTTGCTTTACTACAAATCATACTTTAATATTCCTCATTTTTAATAGATTTGTGCATACCTCAGTGCAGAAAATTCACAGTCTCAGGGTGTTTTGATTTTAGGCTGTCATATACCTGGGGTTAATTCTTCACCCTGTAGTTATGCAAAAAGGGTTCCCACATTTCCATCATTTGCAGCAACCAACTTTGACATCTATTATTAAATAATTCTGTTTGTTGCCTAATTTTATGTGCCACTTTTTTCCACTTGGTATATTTGTAGTATATTACATTTACATTGTTCTACCATTAATGGATTTCATTGTAACCACATTTTAGTTATCATTTCTTTGCTGTTGTAAAATGCTAAGAACATACTTCTGGTGTTTGTTGAACATTTTTGGCACAGATAATAAAGAATAATGCCAATGTAGGTGTAAGTGTTGGGAATATGGGACAGAGTTATTTTATGTCTTGTTCTACTTCTTGCCAGAAGGCTGTCAAGGACGAGACAGCCAAAATGTGTGGGAGTGTGAGGTCTGCTGTTCCCCACATTGTCGCTATCAGTTTACCTGGGCTCCTTGTGTGAATTAGTCTACAATTTGTGTATTCTAAAATACTGCAATACTGTTTCCCATGCATATTCCTTCTAAACTGAAGAAGAGGAAACCTTCGGTTGCTGAGCATATATTAGGTCCCAGTCTTCTTCTGTTAGCTGTACAACTAGCCCCTGATTCCATTTTCTTTCAGTTGTTACCAGTGTTGTTAATGGCGGAGTGCTTAGTGCTTTATGTGTCATTGATCTAAAATGGGTTGGTAAGTGTGTTCTGCATATTATTATTATGTTATACACTAAAGGGTGTAGTTTAGTAAAGTCAACCTTTTTTCCTATATTATTTATTTAAGTAATGTCTGGCCTGTTAATATCTATAATAATCAGAATTAACTATGATGTACTGTTGATTCAGTTGTACAGGGGACTGTGGCAGGGACCCTTCGTAAGACTGATACACTTGGGTGACACATTGTCAAGCCCAGCATACAAACCTATCATTCAGTGGAGCTAGGTGAAGGCCCTGTCATATAAGCACATAAAAGTTGCAGGTCTGCACGATATCCACTGAACTTTGTCAAACATTCCCATACCCAATCACAGTAATCAATGTACAGCTCACTTAATGACATAATGGACCTGATTTTAAAATGATCAGGACTGGTACAAGGGGCTTGCATCAAGAAGACATGGAGCAAAGGGCTCCTTGCACCACATTTTGCACCAGTACCAATTTTATAATTCAAATTTTATTAACAAATTTTCCACATTAAGAGGCAGTTAACATGAAAAATAAGACAAAAATACAGCAACTTATTATGTTAAAACTGCCCCTGCCTCCCCTCCTCCCCATACAGCAGTAACATATCAGTGTGTCACGTAAGTTCAAAGCCATTATACAGGAGTATACAAGGCTATTTGCTCTGGAACACTACTAAGTCTGAGCAGCTAGAATTAGAGAGTGAAGGGGATCCCATATTTGAGTATAAACAGATAATCTGTTGTGAAGGCTGGCAATCACCTTTTCTGTACACAGGTTAGCAAGGATTTCATTCACCCATTCCTGTAATGTCAGAGTAGACTTGTCTTTCCAATGATGTAAAATAAGCTTCTTGACTGATAGAGATAGCATAGAAATATGAAACCTTCTCGCTTTGACTCTAATAGAGGACATGTCCACAAGGAGACAGATGTCAGACATGAAGTGCTCCTGCAAACCCATTATAGGATCTAGGGAAGCTTTGATAGAGTCCTACAAAAGGGAGATTTTGGGACAGGACCAAAATATGTGAAGGAGTGTTCCTTCCCCCTGAGAATATCTAACACATATGTTTGAGTCCAACAGACCCCACTTCTTTAACTTAACCGGAGTATAATACATATTATGCAAAATATGATATTGTATAAGACGCAACCTATCTTGGGAGACAAATTTATGGCAGGACCTCCACAAAGCCTTCCAATTTGGTGAATATTGAGGAAATAAGGAGCTCCAGAACCTCATCAGTCCAAAAGAGTCCCCATATCTTTTGTAAAACAAAACCTGATATAATTTGGATACACTACCCGAAGACCCAAGTAGAGAAGAAAATTCAGGGATCAAGGTCCCAACTGTCTGATTGGGAGGGGTATTACCGATCACTATTGTGAGCAGGTGTCTTATCTGTACTGCTTTAAAATGTGAGAATGCCAGGATACTAAATTTCTGAATAAGGTCACCTACAGACAGCCATTGCCCCTCCTCATCAACAAAAGAAAATACTATCCCATCACCCAATTGTGGCAACCAAATGCGGGGAATGTGTTGCTTGTTCATAGTGAAAGATGGGGAGTTCCAGATGGATTGGGCCAGATCTAACTGAGGGGTATATCACAAGAAACAGCAAAGTTGCGCATATACCTTTAAAGAAGTGGCAACTGTGGGACACTTCTCAGCAACATGCACCTGAGACATTTTTACATAGAACAGAGTTAGGGGATCCAGATTCATGGACTGAATTGAGTCCAACTCTATTCTAAGCCATGTCGGCTGCACCCTTTCAGGACCCGGACTTACCCATTTGAGACATTTTGCCAGATGGCTAGCCCAATAATATATAGCCAAATGGGGAATCTGCAGGCCTCCCTCAGATTTTGGAGCAGCCAGCTTATAGTAAGCCAGTCAGGGGTATTTGTCAGACCAGATAAACTTGGTAAAAATGCCATGCAATTTCTTAAACCAGATTAACGGGATAAAAGTATTGAGGAGAGATAAAGGGCAGAAAATTCTTGGGAAGATGTTCATCAAGATTATGTCAATCCAGTTCCAAAGTGAGATAGGGAGCTTAGACCATCTGTCAAGATCCTGAGTTATAAGATGGGAAAGGGGCTCCAGATTTTCCCTAAACCACACCAAGGGGTTACGAGTCAGTTTAATGCCTAGGTATTTTAATGACCTGTGGGGACCAACATAAACCTAAGGGGGTAATATCAGTCTTGAATGTCTTGTGGTTTAAAGGGAAAAAGGAAGATTTGTTAGCATTTAGTTTATAGTTGGATAAGGTGCTAAATTTAGCAATTTCACCCAGAAAAACCGGGATGGAAGATATTGGGTGGGATAAGTACACAGGGAGATCACCTGCATATGCATCCTGTGGCTTGTGGCTTTTCCACCATGGACTCTTTCTTTGCACAGCTGTCAGCTTGGTACAAACCTGGGGACTTTGGAGCTGGGATCCTGCTTTCTTTAAAATTAAACACAGGGTCCCTGGTGCACCCAGGTTTGCCATAGCCAGTGGTTCACTGCACCATGTGCCAATCTAATGGCACCTTTTAAAACTGAGCCCCATATGTGATGTATATTACTGGTGCAGGCAATACCACAAAAAAGTATTTAAAGTACATAGAGTGTAAAAAGCAGTGCAGTTAATTAAAAACAAGTTAACCAACACTAGAGACAGTATTTATAGATTCTATGATAGTTCCTTTACAATTATGTCTACATTTGAATCTGAAAAATGTCCTCAAATGTCTAAACTCCCTAGTCTACATATACATTTATTCATACCCCTTATTTAAGCTGAACGCCGGCTTTCTAATCTGACTTTAGGAAGATGGATCAAGGATCCTGGATTTCAGACATGTTGACTTTGCAAAAATGGGGAATGTCTCAGGGAAGCCCTGGCAGGGGAAGAAGAAGGGGGGATGTAGAGAAACAATTGGCTAACCTTAAAGGAGTCATAGCAGAGGCAACAAGCCTTTGTGTCAAGTATCTAAGCAAACAAAGAGAAAGAAAAAAACACTGTGGTTCTCAAAAGATGTAGCTGAGAAGGTAAGAGAAAAGACTAGCTTTCAGGAGGTAATGGAAACACAGAGTGGGATAACAGGGAACTGTATCTGTAAAAGCAAAGGGAGGCAGGTAAAGCAGTTGTGAGTACAAAGGTGCAAACAGGGGAAAAATAGTCCAGGCAATTAAGAAAGGTGACAAGACCTTTTTCAGGTACATTAGTGAAAGAAAGAAGACCAGAGATGGGATTATGAGGGTAAAAAAGGAGGGAGAGGGGTGTGCAGAGGGGTACCTAGAAAAAGCAATAATCCTGAACAAATATTTTTGTTCAGTATTTACAGAAGAAGGGGAAGGAATAGGACCACCATTTGTTTGATAGGAGCACTAATGGCAGAGAGGTGGACACTAGCCCATTTACGGAGGAAAGAGTCCTAAAAGAAATCGAAAATCTTAAAAGGTACAAGGTTATTGGGCTAATGGGACACATCCCAGAATATTAAAAGAACTTAAAGAGGGTCTGGCAGCACCACCACTACCAGCCCTATTCAATAAATTTATAGAGACAGGGATGGTTCCAGGGGAATAGAGGAGGGCGAATGTAGTCCCTCTCCACAAAAGTGGGAACAGGAAGGAGACTGGCAACTATAGGCCAGTCAGCCTGATGTCAGTGGTGGTGAAATTAATGGAGTCACTGCTAAAGGAAAGGACTGTGATATTTCTTGATTCCAACAGAGCACAGGATCCAAGGCAGAATGGATTCACAGTGGGAAGGTCTTGCCAAACAAACCTGAAAAATTTCTTTGACTGGGTAACCAGGGAGGTAGATCAGGGAGGGGCGGTGGATGTGGCCTACCTAGATTTCAGCAAGGCCTTCGACACAAGCCCACATAGGGGGTTAGTAAATAAGTTGGGCAGCATGGGAGCGGGCCCCAAGGTGGTAAACTGGGTCAGAAACTGACTGAGTGACAGGACACAGAGAGTGGTGGTAAATGGCATTCAATCTGAGTAGAGAGGGGTGACCAGCAGGGTGCAACAGGGATCTGAGCTAGGGCCAGTCCTCTTTAATGTCTTCATAAGTGACTATGCAGAGGGGCTGGAGGGGAAGGTATGCCTCTTTGCAGATGACACTAAGATCTGCAACAGGGTCAACACTCAGGAGGGGGATGAAATAGGACCTAAACATACTTGAGGAGTGGTTAAGAGTGTGGCAGCTAAGATTCAATGTAAAGAAGTGCAAATTATTGCATTTGTGACAAAGAAATCCAAGGGAGGAATGCAAGATTGGGGGGAGCTACTGATGGCCACTAATCAAGAAAGGGACCTGGGGGCAATCATATCTGATGACCTAAAGGTAACCAAACAATGTGAGAAGGCTGTGAGGAGAGCCAGTGGGATGCTATGGTACATACAGAGAGGCATCACCAACAGAAAAAAGGAGGTGGTTATGCCACTGTACAGATCACTAGTTGGACCTTATCTAGAGTACTGTGTTCAGTTCTGGAGGCCACATCTCCGGAAGGGCATAGACAAAATAGAGACAGTCCAGAGAAGAGCCACAAAAATGGTGCAAGAACTGCACCAAAAGTCATATGAGGAAAGGCTAGAGTACCTCAGTATGTATTCGCTAGAAGAGAGGAGAGTGAGAGGAGATACGATAGAGAAATTCAAGTACCTTAGAGGTATAAACAAGGTACAGGAAGGTAGTATCTTTAAGAAAAGAAGATGTACAAGAACAAGGGGGCATAATATTATGCTAGAGTGGGGTAGACTCGGGAGCAATGTGAGGAAGTACTCTTTCACAGAAAGTGTAGTAGATGTTTGAAACAGCCTCCCCTACGGAGGTGGTGGGGCAAAACAGTAAGGGAGTTCAAGAATGCATTGGATAGACATATTGTAAGAGTACTCTCACAGTAGGGAAGAAAGGGTAAAACACGCTGAAAATAGAAAATAGAGTTAAAAAAAGCATTTTGTTTTGCTTTTTGACCACATGCTGACGCAGCGCCTTGTCTTTGTTTTTTTACAAGAAAGGGTAAGCCGCATATCAACTAGGGTCTGAGGTATTGCATTAGGTAGGGAAAGGGGGCAGACTAAGTGGGCCACATGGTCCTTATCTGCCATCACCTTCTATGCTACTATGTTTCTATGATATCATCTGCCCTGTGGAGTGGGATGGCAGGTGGTGCATCTTCCGGCTACTTGTCTGGTTCAGCAAAAATTCAAGAAATGGGATTTAACGTGTTTCATATCTAAAAAGACCAGTTATACATGTGACCCTATAATAGTAGCAGATCAATTTACATGTTTATCTTATTGCAAACTATACACATTTAATAGCTACATGCACCAGCCCATATCCAGCAAACATAGCAATCCTGCTAAACCAGATAAGAAAGATGTTCCTGTACTTTGTAACAGACAGAACAAGCATTTGTCAATGCCGAATGTTGTCGTGCTGGCATTGGCTTTGGTAGTGCAGTGCGGAAACACATTTTTGGCAGGATGTGAAAAATGACAGCTGTACTGTTCATAAGGAGGTGTAAAAAAAAAATGGCTGTGGTGAAAATGTGGCATGTAAATATTGCAAATTTGCTAAGTTACAAGGGTGTATGGGAAATGCGCAACGCACGCTTGTAACACAGTCATTTTATGGACTTTCGGTACCAAATTTTCAAAATAGGCATTTTAGCACCTCTGCTCATGTACAGTGTCACTGTCATTTCCTCAAACTGTCCCAAAAAGTGATTTCGCACAGCGACCACGCTATTCTGCGCTGGACATGCGAAAACACATTTCATGCAGGATATGTAAAATGACAGCTGTACTGTTTATCAAGAGTTGTGGAAAAATGCCAATGGTGAAAATACAGAATGAAAATATTACAAATGCACAGTGTTACAAGTGTGTGTGCAAACTGCGGAATGCACACTTGTAACACAGTCATTTTATGGAATATCGTCACCAATTTTCAACATAGGCATTTTAGGACCTCTGCTCATGAACAGTGTCACTGCTATTATTGTAATCTGCCCCAAACACTGATTTCCCACAGTGACCACAGTATTGTGCACCGGAAGTGCGGAAACACATTTCGACCAGGATGTGAAAAATGACAGCTATACTGTTCACAAGGAGGTGTAGAAAAATGACAATGTTGAAAATCTGGCATGAAAATATTGCGAATTTGTGAAGTTACGAGTACGCATAGCAACTGTGCAATGCACGCTAGTAAAACAGCCATTTTTTTAGATTTTTTCTACCAAATTTGCATCATGGGATTTTTGAGAGCCCACATCATGTACACTGCCACTGTCCTTGTTTTAATTGGTCCTGAAAAGTGACTCCACGCAGTGACTGAAAAATCACCTTTTGGGACCGATTAACGTCATAACAGTGACAGAATTCATGAGGAGGGGTCCCAAAAACCCCATGTTGAAAATTTGGCTCAGAAATTCCAAAAATTGCCCAAGATATGCATCAAAGTTGAAAAAACCCTATTTATTCCATTATACAGCTTACCAGCATTTCCTCAGTTCGCGTCGGCTTTGAAGAGTGAAGACTGAAGATCATCGAGCCAAGCTCCGGAGGTAAGTATGGGGTGGGGGTGGAGAGGCAGGGTCCACAGTGGGTGGGTGAGGGTGGTGGGGGTAGGAGACTACGAGGACTGTTTTCTGTTTACAGGTGTTAAAACCCATTGGCGATAGTTTTCGCTTTTATAGTTTTTGGGATACAGTAGCCGATGGGGATTAGGCACCCCATCGGCAGATAGGGAGTGGGGACACTAGCTGAGGGGATTGGGCACCCCTCAGCACAGAAAAGGGGGACATTATGCCTATGGGGAGTAGGCTCCCAGTTAGCACATTAAAGTGGGAAAGGGGGATGGATGCCGATGGGATTGGGCACTCTACTACAAACAATGAAAGTGGGGGGCGATGAGCTGAGGGGATTGGGCACCCCTTTGGCAAGCAAAAAGGGGGACACATTATGCCGATGGGGAGTGGGCTCCCCCATCGGCACATACATGAGGGGTAGGGTAAGTCGACTGGGGGATTGGGCACCCCCAAAGCTGGCAGTTTAACGGCCACTATGCTGTCATGTTTGTAGCTGGTGAAGCATGTAGGAAGGTCCGCTGCATGTGACAAGCTTTGATCACATTGCAGCAGACCTTTCCTTAGATGTGATCACCACATTAGTATGCACGGTGTGGTGCCGGCATGCAGGCTGATTGGGGAATGAGGGATGCACCTACTGGTGCATGCCCTTCATTAGCCCAACAGCAACCACGCCTCCAAATCTCCACTACCGCAAGATGTTGGCTGCACAAGTGCGCCAACAAAAAAATTATCTGTCAGTCATATGAAAGTGTTATTATAATCATTATTTACAGCAATAATACACATTTTGATAACTTTTCCAACTCAAAATGGAACAATTTCAGATTTATCATTCAACCCAGCTGGGCGCAAAGCACACAACTTGTAGTTCTAAAATTGTTCTGTTTGACTAAGCAACTTTTCATAGTCACCCCCTTTTTCATTAGCAACAACCTGTTCAATAGCAATAGCACATACTTTGAGTACATATGATCTTCCATTTTTATTGACATGTACTGCCCCTACATACTCAAATTTATTGTTCTGAATTGTTCTCAAATGCTTGCCAACCTGATTTTAACTTCCTTTTTGTGCGACCCACATAAAAAAACATGGCATGAGCATTGTAAAAGGTACTCTATACCAGCGGTATTGCAAATTGATGTTTCCTTTAATTTTTCCGGGTTTTTTTGTTGGGTTTCCTGAAGTTCCCAAATGCACAGGCTGAAGTTTTGTGTAAAAAGTGGTCTTTGAGGAGTGCATCTGTAGAGTGCCTTTCTAAGCTGCAGACTGCCATTTCACTGTTTAAAAGTGCCTCGGTTTCAAAGACATCACACAAAAGCTCTCCTAACTTTGGCATTTCTTGGTGTTTTAACAAGCAATATGGGGAACACATCCCCTAAAGATTCCCCTGATGACCATCAGATGTCTGTGTTCATACAAGAAGGCTAAAGAAGATTTTGGGGGTGCTTTTGTTGTGATGCATGACAAGCTGCAGGACAACTTTTCCACTGCTTTTATTTCCTGGCTTGGTTTGGTAAACATCACATAAAAGAACTCATAACGTTTTCATTTCTTGGTCATTTAATAAGACATTTGAGTAACATTCCCCAAAGGATCCCTGATGACCACTATAAGCCAATGTTCATTCAAAAAAGGTAATGTGGTTTTTGGGGTGCTTTTATGTGTTGCCTGTTAAGCTATAAGATGATATTTTCCCTCCTTTGAGGGTCAGGCTTTGTTTGGCAGACATCAGAGAAAAGCATTTATTGCCTTGTCATTTCTTGTGGTATTAACATTTAATTTGGGATGCATTTCCCCTAAAGGGTCCATGAAGTCCCTCAAATGTCCAAGCTGAAATTTGGAGTATAAAGCGTTTTTTATTGGGTGCATCTGTGTGGTTCTTGGTAAAGTGCAGGATGACTTTTTTGCTCCTCTCAGGGTCTGCCTTTGTTTCACATAATGTACATCAAATTAAAGCACTAATAACTTTGGAATTTCCTTTAGTGAAACCAAGAACCTCAGAATGCATGTTCTCCAAAGAGACACCAAATGTCTTCAAATACCTAGGTTAAAATTTAGAGTGTAAAGTGGTTTTCATGGGGTATATCCATATGGTGTATTTTAAACAACAGGCTGCTGTTTCACCGTTTACAAGTATATTGGTGTCGAAGACGTCACACAAAAGCACTTATAGCTTTGGCATTTCTTGTTATATTAACATGTAATTTTGGTTACATGTTCCCCAAAGGGTACCCCGATAACCACCAGAAGCCTGGGTTCATACATTAAAGATGAAGTTGTTTTATGGGGCTGGTTTTATGTGATGAGTGTCAAGGTCAAGGACAGCGTTTTCTCTTCCAGAGGGACTGACTTTGTTTGGCAGGCATCACATAAACACTCATAACTTGGACGTTTCTTTATGTTTTAGCAAGAAATTCTGAACAAATGTTCCCCAAAAGATCCCCTGATGACAACCAGAATCCTGGGTTCATATAAAAAGAGTACAGTTGTTTTCAGGGTGTGCTTTTATGTGATTCCTGTTAAGCGGAGGTATGATATTTTCTTTCCTCTGATTTCCTGGCTTTGTTTGATAAACATCACATGAAAACACTCATAACTTTGGCATTTCTTATGGTACTGACAGGAATTTCAGGATAGGTGTTCCCCAATGAGTTGTCTAATGACCATCAGGAGCCCAGTTTCAAAGCTGGAGTATAAAGTGATTTTCTAAGGGTGCATCTGTATGGTGTCTCTTTATACCACAGGCTGCCATTTCACTGTTTAAAAGTGCCTCAGTTTCAAAGACATCAAACAAAAGCACTCATAACTTTTGCATTTCTTGGTATTTTAACATGAACTGCAAGTTACATGCTCCTCAAAGGGTCTGCTGATCATCACCAGAGGCCTGGGTTCCTACCATAACAACAAAAATTGTTGGCCAACCCGGTGGCGCTGGAGGTTGAGGAGCTGGTCGCTACACCTCGCACCACGCTGGTGACCTGTGTTTGAGAACGAGCCTGGGCCATCAGGGGTCAGCAGGGGGGAGAGAGGACTGAGCATGCGGAGGACTGCTCTCTCTCGGGGAAAGGGAACACACCGTCCTGCTCACTGATTGCCCTCTGGTGGCAACCAGAGGGCAATACGGGTCGGGAGGAGTGCTCCAATGTAGTTATGTCAGTGGGGAGGGGAAGGGCAGGGAGAAAACAGGAGGAAAAAGAGCCTGGCAGGGCTCCATGATGGTCTGCCATACTGCAAGCCAACCCTGGGGTTCTGGATTGGTTCTCTTGGGAGGGGGCGCCACCTCTCTGGCCCCGCTGCAGGGGGCAAGCCATGGGGGAAATACTGTAGGGTAGCTGATTGTGGTGCAGCGGGGCCTGAGAGAGAGTTCCTCCCTCATGGAGCACTGAAGCACCTGTCAGGGCTCAAGGTTGAAAAAATGCATATGGGGAAAAAAATTGTTTTGGGGGTGATTTTATGTGATGCCTGTCAAGCTGCAGGACAACTGTTCCTCTCTTCTGAGGGCCTGTCTTTGTTTGATAATCATCTCACAAAAGCACTCATAATTCATCAGAATTTCTTGGTGTATTTATGCAAAGTTTGTTCACATAGTGACACAGGTACAGTACTGTACTGTAACCAAACCCCGACAAGGGAAAGCAGATGAAGCATCATCCAGCTAGTGCATTTACATAACAGACAGCTAAAAACAACAAACTGTGGAAGTGCCATACAGTTACCTGGAAAGATACAACTCCAATAATAAACAAAGTCAGTGCTGTGGAAGTGATGCATCCAGTGAGCAAAGAGACACGATGCATGAGTGATGTGCTGCTGCACTGTCACACAGTGGAAAACAGCATACCACGTGGCACAAGTGTATGCAGCAGTGTTATCAAACAATTTTTCATTTTGTTAAGAAAATAAATATCAGGGTCCATTTTCAATTGCTGCACAATTTACTGTCCTGTCACTGTGACCACTAAGTAATGAACCAATAACAACCATGAAACCTCATTGAGTTATGCTCTGTGCAGGCTGAAACAACATATCACACAGTCACAACTAGTGAACTGGATTTTGATTGCTTGGGAAAGAGCTTGGTGCCACCCTACAGATTAGCTGCTGGGCCATAAACAGTATCATAGTGGAGCTGCAGTTCTGGTAGCAGCCTCTTGAACCTCCCACCACCCTAAGTTACTGCTTTTGAACACCAGATAGTAATGGGGTGCTGTGCTGTGACTGGGTGCATTTGCCTGACAGAGAGATCAATATAATGAGGAGACCAGCAGAGATAAGGTACAGTGGCATTTGCCAGAACTAAGCACAGGACCCTGTACAATTCGATGACAGTTGATCTCTTTTGTCATGCAGGAATCTGTGACAGTTTTACCACTGTTCTTTATCCTAGCAGACGCAACTGTATAAGTGGAGAGCTGAAAAAAAGAAGGGGGTTACCCCAACATGCCAAGGACATTTGGATGTCTGTAGAGTTCATGGGGGGCTATTGTACCAATGTGGACTGGACTTTTGGCTACTCTGATCGAGGACTACCACTCCCACCAGGACCTATCATGGAAGGAGGATTAGGGAGAGGAGTTTCATCCGGGTGGGATTTCTATTTGCTAACTGGAGTGCAAAGGAGGTCAAGGAAGAAACAATCATAGAACGGAACAGAGAAAGTGGTGACATCATCAGATAAGGATGAGGAGGACATGAAACAATCTAATACACAAGCAGGTTTGTCTTTTTTTGGATGAACTGAGCAGCAAAGAAAAGTGAGCAAAGGAACAGGCTGAAAAGAAGAGCAGTGACAAAGAGCATGGCAGGCAGGAGAAGAGGATAGAAAGGAAGGAGGCTCACACAGAGTTACCAGGACGAGGGCAGATCTAGCAGCAAAGGGAATTAACTAATCAACTGGTAAGCCAGTATCAGTCTCAGAGACGATCTTAGTATCATGGGCTTAACTTTGTACCGGTAGCAAGAGCGAACAGATTTGATGTGGAGGAAGATATATTTAAATTCATCTGGAAGTTATGTCTTAATAAGTACTTTGCCATGGACCCTAACAAACATCATTCTTCAGGGTTAGAGATAGAATCAAATAATGCATTAAACTCAATCGGCATTTTGATTGACATTTTAGAAAAAAAAAACAATGGAGGAGCAAGCTAGTGCTATGATAACTACATTTGAGGTTAGGAATTCAGACATAGAGCTGCTCAATAAATATTATGGTGGAACACTACATAGAAAGCACCTTAGCAGATAATTTTGATGCACCTGTGATGGGAGAGGTTAATGATTCTGAGGCAGGAATGTAAACTTTACAAGATGACACTACTGATTTGTGGCATCTGAGAAAAATAACATGCCAGGTAAAATTCCAATTTATGCCAATGGTACCATGCCCAGCCATCAATACTTATTATGAAGTAGTGAAAAAAGAAATTAATGAGCTCTTTGAAAACAATAAGAACAGCAAGATAAACAACAACAGAAAAGAGCATACTGTAGAAGCAACAGAGATGCAGGGACCACAGGGAGGGATGGAAATTCTGTGGGATACCCTAGAAAAGGGGAATGGAGCCACTATTCACGCTAGAGTGATCTACAACACAGTGGGAGGATAGACACAGTTCTGGCAGAAGCCATTCAAAAGTTGGCTAATAAAGGGGAGGTGCTGCTTGGAGGGGGACTTCAATATGCCTGATGTAGATTGGAGCATCCAAGCTGCAGCTTCAGGTAGGAGCAGGGACATCCTGGACTTCCTGAAGGGGGCATTCCTCAGGCAACTAGTAGAGGAGCACACTCGTGATTAAGCAATATTGGACCTTGTGCTCACCTATGGGGACAGTATTGCAGATGTTAAGGTTGGTGGCCATCTGGGGAGCAGTGATCACCGTACGGTGTGGTTCAATACAATAACCATGTCAGAAGTGAACCACACAAAGGTGAGGGTCCTGGGTTTTAAAAGGGCCAATTATGATGGGAGAATGCCTCAGGGATGCCTTGGCAGGATGGGAGGACTTGGGAGGAGTTGAGAAACAGTGGACGAAGCTAAAAGGAGCCATATTGAAGGCAACAAACCTCTGCATCAGGCAAGTAAGCAAAACCAAAAGAAAAAGGAGATCTCTATGGTTCTCAAAAGAATAGGCTGGGAAAGTAAGAACAAAAAATCTAGAATTCGGGAGGTATAATGAGACACAGAGGGAGGAGGATAGAAAGGTCTATCTAGAGAAGCAGAGTGAGGGAGGAAAAGCAGACAGGAGTGCAAAGGCACAAATGGAGGAAAATATAGCATAGGTAGTCAAAATTGGGGACAAGACATTTTTCAGGTATGTTAGCAAAAGGAGAAAGACCAGGGGAGGGATTGTAAGGCTAAGGAGGGAAAGGGGAACTGTGGAAGGCAACAAGGAATAATCAGATATCCTGAATGATTATTTTTGCTATGTTTTCATGAATGAAAGGGAGGGTGAGGGACAACAGATCTGTGTCAGGGCATGAAAGGAAGGGGAATGGACACAAGTCTATTTACAGAGGAGAGAGCCCTGAAAAAACTTGCAAATCTCAAGGAGAACAAGGCAATGGGGGATACATCCAAGGTTTCTAAGGGAGTGCAGAGAGGTGCTGACTGCACCTCTGACAGTCCTATTCAACCACTCACTGGAAATGGGAGTGGTCCCAGAGGTCTGGAGGAGGGCAGATGTGGTCCCACTTCACAAAAGTGGAAGCAGGGATGAGGCTGGCAATTACAAGCCAGTCAGTGTGACGTTGATGGTGGGGAAATTAATGGAATCACTACCGAAAGAAAGGACTGGAATATCTTGAATCCAGTGGCTTACATGATCCAAAGCAGAATGGATTCACTAGGGGGTGGTCATGTCAAACTAATCTTATAGATTTCTTTGACTGTGTAACCAGGGAAGTAGATCAGGGTGGAGCAGTGCATGTGGCCTACCTAGATTTCAGTGAGGCCTTCAACATTGTTCCACATAGGGGACTCATAAACAAGTTGAGTAGCCTAGGAGTGGAACTAAAAGTGGTAAACTGGGTAAGAAATTGGCTGGAGGATAGGTGACAGAGGGTAGTAGTAAATGGAGTTTACTCCGAGGAAGGGAGGGTGACTAACAGGGTGCCACAAGGATCAGTACGGGAACCAGTCCTCCTTAATATCATTATAAGCTACATTGCAGAGGGACTAGAAGGGAAGGTATGTATTTTTGCAGATGACACAAAAATCTGCAATAGAGTGGACACTCCAGGAGGGGTGTAAAAAATTAATCGAGATCTAGGTAAGGAGTGGTTTAGAAAGTGACAACTGAGTTTCAGTGCAAAAAATGCTAAATCATGCACTTGGGGCATAGAAACCCAGAGTTAGAGTACAAAAGGGGGGCATGGTACTGGCAACCACCAAACAAGAAAGAGACCTGGGTGTTATCATATCTGATAGCCTAAAGGTGGCCAAACAGTGTGACAAGACTGTGGTGAGAACTGCTGGGATGCTAGGGTGCATAGGAAGGGGTATTACCAGCAGAAAGAGGGAGGTGGTGATACCTCTGTGTCAACCTCTGGTGAGACCCCACCTAGAGTACTATGTCTATTTCTGGAGTCCCCATCTCCGAAAGGACACAGACAGAGCTGAGGCAGTCCAGAGGAGGGAAACTAAAATGGTACGCAATCTGCATCAAAAGCCCTATGAGTAGAGACTGAATGACCTCAACATGTACAGACTGGAGGAAGAAAGGGAGGGAGGAATATAGTAGACTTGCCAATGCCTCAAGAGAATAAATAAGGTTCAAGGGGGAAGTCTTTTTCAGAGAAAATGATGCACAAGAACAAGGGGTCATGTGATGAAGCTGGTGGGGGTAGAATCAGGGGAAATGTAAGGACACACGTCTTCACAGGAAGGGTGGTGGATGTCTGGAACTGCCTCGCTGAGGAGGTGATGGTAGCAAAAACTTTAATGTGATTTAAGAAGGCATGGGATATGCAAAAGGGAACCTTAGAAGCAAGGTAAGGGGGGGGTAAAGCTGGAGATCAAGTGGGGTCTACAGTGTGACAGTAGGTAGGGAACATGGGTAGACTAGGTGGTCCAAGCGGTCCTTACTGCCATAAAATTCTATATTTATATGTATAAAAGAAAGTCGCATTTTATAAGTTGTACAAAGAGAAAAATCCTATTGTACAAACTGATAAGTGGAACAATACAGTAATCATGAATGTAATGCAGTATAAATGAGATGGTACTCAACACACCACAAGAAACTGGTACCAGCCCTGAGCCAGTGTTCCTTAAAGAATGTAACAGACTTCTGGAAAGGGCTAGGAACCATTATGACATATCAGAGAAATAACTGAAATTTCTTTGGGTGGGATTCCCTGTTCAGGCAACCTTCTACTGCTTCCCCAAAGTGCAAAAATATGTGCCAGATCTACCAGGAAGACCAATTGCCTCTGGGCTAGGATCCCTAACTGAGTAACTATCTGAATGTATATATGACTTTTTTCCTATGACGTGAAGTCCTCGGTAAAGGGTTACACCTTAGAGACACCATGGATACTTTGAAGAAATTCGAAGGATTCACCTGGAGGGAAAGCTAGTTGTGGTTGGGAATAGATGTAGAGTCCCTTTATATGTTGATCCAGCATGCAGATGGCCTAAGGGCACACAAAGACTTTTTTGAAAAGGGTAAAGATGTTGAGGAAATAACAACAGATTTTATTCTGGAAAGCCTTGACTTAATCTTACAACATAACTTCTTTACATTTGATGGATACTTCTTGCTGCAACTATGTGGGAAAATATTGTTAATTTACATTTTAATATAAGAGGGCTACAAATGGCCAGTGGGGTTGACACTAGTGTCCCCATTATCTTCAAGTACTGAAAAACTCAATCAGTCAATAAATCAATCAATCGTCCTGAATTTTAGCTTTAGAAATAGCAAATGGAAAATTCCACAGTGGATAGGAACTAGCCTCAACTGGTATCTGGAGGTGTTGAGTTCCACCAAGTAGTATCTGTGGTCCTGCTTTTTATTCTCAATTTGGCATTGTTCCCTTGCTGCATGTGACTCTTCTGCCTCTTGTTCTCAGACTCATCTAGGTGGTGTGCACTTTAGTTTTTCATCACAGCAGTCCTGCTCTGGACCTTGTTTTGGGGACCACAGAAGCATGCTGCCTGCCTGCCTGCCTGGTGGAAACTGCAGTATGATGCACAAAATGTTTGCATTTTAAGATGATGTCACTGATGAATTAATGTATGTGCTCCTTCTAGGTCAGCATTAGCCATAATTATTATTACTGGCCTCCAGCTAGTCTGTAATCATGCTGGCAAATATTCCAATAGGAAGCAAAGAACTGCACAAAAGTAACTAATTGGATCAGGATGCTCGATTCTCAAAGACCCAAATTGGGTGCAAGGTGGCTATGTCAAACAGAATTGACACAAGGGGTACCTTGCATCACAACTAGTGGATTTCCCTATTCTCAGATGATGAGTGCAGCAAACCTGTGATCCCATGTGCCAGGCCTGCATCAAGAAAAGGGTGCACCATGGTGGTAGGGGGTTGTGCTGGATGCAAGCTGCACTATCCCTGTCTTTGGGATTCTGGAAACTGGCTGAACATGCCTGGGCTTAGACCAGCCAAAAGCTGATCTAACAACCTGTGCACCACTCCTGCAGATAGTGTAGGGTTGGAACAGGGGCTTGCCTGGTGCCTGGACTAGTGGGCATCCATAAGAAGCATAAAGGCAGTGAATCATAGATGTGCAGTTTGGTATGGACCACACATGTTGGCACCCTGTCCCCTGTCATGTGCACCGACTGCTTCACATCCAGACCATGCAGTGGGTGACATACTGCTGTGGGTCCTGCAGAGTTGGTCATCCACTGGTGTAGGGTACAACACAGAGGCAGACCCCTCAGGGTTGTGAGACTTCCCCTACCTGTAACCCTCACCTGTCCATAGTTCTACCATCTCATTGCAGCAGCTGCCCAGGACCAGACATGTCTCTTATGCCACCTGCCAAGTATGCCCATGATTTGCCATGCAGAGGCCATCAGAACAAGACCTGCATGAGGTAAGCACCCACTGGCATCTCTGAGGGTGTACTGGGTCTCAGCACTGTACCACCCCTCCCCATATGCCATCCTATCACCTGTTCCCACTCAGACAAGGCAGCCTGTGTCAGCTACCTGGGACTCCAACCTCCCCCTGTGTCATCATTTGTCCATGCCTGCATGTACCACCCTCTACTAAACTCCTCCTCTGCAACATTTGTGTGGTACATGGGAGTAGTTGATGTGAACTGTGGGTGTTTGGTACCAGGATGTCTCCTGTACAGGAATCAGGTGCTGGGTCCCTGGTGCACTGGCGATTGGCATAAGCTGCTGTTTGACACAGCTTGCATCAATCTCAGGGCTGGTTTGAGAATCAAGCCCAGAAACCCAAAGCTAAAAAATGAAAAACAGAGCTTTATTCACTGAGCCAGAGGGCCCACTAACCACAGCACTTCGACCTTGTGCAGGTCTTTTTCAGGGGGTAAGTCCAGCCTTGTTACCATCAATGTTTACATCCTCTTTGAAATGTAAAGGCACAGAATACTTTATGTTTCATATTTGACATTTTTATCATTTTGCATCAATTCTTTTAAAAAGGTAGAAATATAAATGTGATTGGTTTTCTCACAAAGAAAGTATATAAAATAAATAATTAAAAGGTATGAAAGCAGTGTCCATAGTGTGAAAACAAGTTGTGTATCTGACATATAATGGGGTGGGGGAGCACAATGTAAGAGAGAAGGTAAAGGAAAAGAGAATATGTGATGGAAAAGAAAAGGGAAATCAATTTATCTTAGCGCAGTTGAAGCACAATACCATGGCTTACCATTTGCCATGTCAGTATTTTTACCGTAACAGAGCAAGTGTTAATAAGTAAATTAAACTTGGTACATTACATTGTAACTGAAATTACTATTACTTTTGCTTCACTGCTCCTTATGATTACAATATGCAGATATACATCTGTAGGATTACAGGTAAGACACTGGTATAATATAAAACACTATACCGAGCAGATTCTAAGTTAAGATCAGATTACTATAGGATCATTATACATCTAGTTTTTTTTTTTTGTAAGGTCGGTTTCACCATTCAGGCCTATATGGCCCATTGCCGTTAATGAGATCATCCATCTGGTTCATTTTTGTAATAATTTGGTAACCCTGTCCCCACCTCTTCTGAGTGGAGGTACTTGTTCTAGAGCTATGAGTCTGAGTTGTGGGCAATGGCAATATATGTTCCTAAAGCATGCCTGTCATTGCCATTTATAATGGCTGACATGTTCCTGAATCTGTGTTTTTAGTGGATGTACAGTCTGACCAATATAATGCTTGAGGCAGGGGTGCCAGGCTATGTAGACAACAAATGCTATTCCTTACAGAAATAATTATATGGAATGTTCTCATGCTGCACACATAAAACTACCCATGGGATATGCGTGCTGCAAGCATTATTTGAATGTTAAATTGGAACTGATTGCATGCATGTGGCATGCATGCAGCAAGCAAGTGTGGAAAGCATGATTTTTATGTTAAATTGGAACAGAGTGCATTCATGTGGCATGCTCGCAAAAAGCAAGTGGTCACTGATAACTGCACGCATAAAAGTTAAGCAACTTGCTCTGGATCACGCCATATGCAATTGGGTGTTGATGAGATTCAGACCAAGGTTTTCAGGTCTCCAGGTCTGCAGTTCAGTGTCTTTAACCACTAAGCTATACTGCCTGCACACATATGACTCACTGTGTCCTGATCATCATTAGGTTAGTGTCCCTCATTGTCCCTCCTTTTCAGTGTCCATGTCCCTCATTTCAGTGACAAAATGTGAGGTATGGTACATGCTTCAAAGACTCAACTCAGCAGAAAGAGTACTGAGCATGGCCATAGTGTATATGCTCCATACAGAATGACAAAGGGAAAGTAAGTGAGCAGAAACAGTCATGGAAAAACACATTTGTAGCACTAAATATTCATAAAGGGATTTGCATGGCCCAAAACAAAAAGGTCAGGCTTCACAACACAGAGGCCCCTCTTCGCACATCTGAAATGGGGGATGTTGTCTGACTATATCCTAAGCATTTAATGCAGTAAGCAAACAGTACTTTACAAATGAATGGCAATTTAATGACAAAAAATCAAAGGCCATTAAACAACTTGCAAAGGGATCAGAATTAAGGAGTTTACCTAATTTTAATGGGAAATCAACGAAAACGGTCTTTCAGTGGCTCTAACTGCTAGCAGTAGTATGAGAACTAGAAAGTGATGTGTCTTTTAGATGAGATTTGCATCAGCTTAGTTGCTGCACACATGGCAGGCATGCAACATGTGAACCCGATGAGATTTTTAAATGATGCTCACACCAGCTTAATTGCTGCGCTCATGTCAAGTATGCAACACGTGAACCTGATGTGATTTTGAGAAGATGTTGGCACCAACTTACCTGCTACACATTTGCCAAGCTTGCAGAATGTGAACCTGATTTGCTTTTTAGACCTGGTTTGCATAAGTTCACCTTGTGTATGCAAACTGCATGCAAAGATTGCACAATTTATCATGTGGCATGCATTCTGCATAGAACATAGAAACATAGAAGTTGACGGCAGATAAGGACCGCAAGGCCCATCCAGTCTGCCCATTTCTTTTTTCTACCTTATAAATGTGCCATTGGCCTTTGCTTTGTCAGTGGCCTATCTATTCATAGTCATTTGTATTGCTCCCTTATGCCTATCCCATGCCTGTTTGAAGCCCTGAACTGTATCCATAGCCACCACTTCTTGTGGTAAGCCATTCCATGCATCCACCACCCTTTCTGTGAAAAAGAATTTCCTCACATTCCCCCTTAATCGGCCCCCCTCTAATCTCATGCTGTGTCCTCTTGTCCTGCTATTTTTCTTATATTTAAACATGTTAGACTCTTCCACCTTGTTAATGCCCTTAAGGTGTTTGAATGCCTCGATCATATCACCTCTCTCCCTCCTTTGCTCAAGGGTATACATATTGAGCTCTGTTAATCTGTCCTCATGTACACAACACACTTATATTTCTGTAAGGGATCACACATGTAATAAACTGGTGTATCTGGATCTTGCATTGGTTATGGTGGTGTGTATAAGATAGCTACATATATTGTAGTTGCCACAGTTATGGAACCCTAGTGGTTTGGGTGGCAGCCAATTCCTAGGATTAGGATGTTTAGTTGCAATGAAGTGGCTGGCTGTAAATAAGTCACCTAAATTGGCTGCTTTTCTGAATGTAACCCTAGGTTGTGTGCCCATTTCCTTCTTTAAAACATTATCATTGAGTAGAATAGGCCAGTGTTTATGTATAACCCTGCCTAGTCTGCCAACAATGCTGATATATTCTGCTGAAAAGGTAACCATTTTGTCAGATTCAGTAGCGCTGCTTCTGGGTGTCAGTAGATTAATTCTGTCAGTACTGCAGGCCCTATTTTTTTGTAAAGTTTATTTAAAATTTCAGGAAGACAATATATCTCATAGCAGAATTTTAAGTAATTCTATACAGAGTATACATATAATAATAATAGAAAAAGTAAAGAAAATGTAAAAGACCTCTATGCTGTTAATGACACATGTTTATTGCTCTGGGGGTTCCCTTCAAATCTGGAAACTATTACATATAGGGACATATGCATAAATATTGTTTCAATGTAAAATCATATACAAATCTTCAAAAAACACCCCAAGATTTTACTTAAAACAGCCCTTAGATGTATATAGGTTTTAATTTTCAGGTAAGCCGCTCTGTTTAATCCTATATATTCCTTCCCCATAGTTGGAGTCCTCGGTCCTCAGTCCTAGTAGTCTATCACTTTATAAGGTACATTTTATTCAAAAAAGAGAAAAAGCAATGGTTGAGATATATTATAACTAAGTAGAGTTTGTTGGAATGTCAATGCTGATAGACCCCCAGGATAGTAACCTGTTTAGAGGGTGAGGAACCAGGGAGCAGATAATGCCTCCTCCAGTGGGCCGCAGAACCACTGATATTTATCTTCTTGGCCCATAGTTTTATGCTGTGGGTGTTCTAGTTTTATACATTGTAAAAGCAGTTTTATCCATTGGGCTACCATGGGCACAGACTCTAGCCGCCATTGTTGGGCCAATGCCTACTTGCTCACAACCATGGCCAAGTGCCAAAGAGGATTATTCAACCCCCCTCTCTGCCCCTTGATCTCCCTAGCAGTCCTAGTAGTATTTCCACAGCACTTTCTTCCTGTGTGCTATTAAGCACCTGGTGCATCAGGGAAATATTAGCTTGCCAAAAAAGAGAGATACCCTTTGGCAGGCCCAAATCATATGAAAAAAGGTTCCTTCCTGGACTTTACGTTTAGGGCAGATATTTGCGTTCACAGGGTTAATTCTTTTGGCCACCACTGGAGTAAAGAATGTTCTGTGAAATATGTTATAGTGAATGGCCCTCAGCCTTTTACTGGTGGAGCAGGTCATCCCATTTTTAAGTGCTACTTTCCAGTCTCCCCCATCAAAGAACCCAAACCCAAGTCTCTCCCATTTCTCTTTTACTACAACCAATGGATCTGGAAGTCCTCCCAGGAGGGCCCGGTAACATCTGGTCAGAGGTTTAGAAGCCTATAGTCCGACATTATCCTGCAGAGCTTCCTCCAGGGGTGACTGAATTAGAAATGGGGGTTCATTTCCCCTCTCCCCAAATGCCAGAATCTGAGTCCGCACCTGCAGGTAGGCAAAGAAATGGGAGGGATGGTGGTCAAAGTGTCTAGAGAGTTGTTGATAGGAAAGCAGGTTTCCCTGATTGAATAGGTGAGATAACAAAAACTCTTCTACTTTAAAGTAAGTAAAGCCTTTTGGGTGGGGTCTGGAACTTGATGTTCTCCCCACAGGATGTGTTGTAGAGAGGCATCAGGGGATAGTGTCACCGGGTGATTAAGAGTTGCATTGGCCTCAAGCCATGCCCGTACTAAAGATCTGGTGAAGGGGTTGGGGACATGTTTGATGACTTTTCTTGCCAAAGCATCTCTGAGTAAAGAATGATGTAATGGGGTACCTGATGCCAATTCTTCTAGCTCCACCCAGGCTTTTCTTGGTGCGCTACCTGGCAAAACGTCTGTCAACAAAGCTATCTGTGCTGCTAAATAATGTAAATGGAAATTTGGCAGCCCAAGGCCCCCCCCCCCCACCTTGGTTATACACTACCACAACATCTCTTGCATAATCTTGCGTCTCCCTGCCCCTCCATAACAATGTTATTATATACCCTCTAAGTGTTTTAAAAAGAGTATTAAGGACACAAGTACAAACATTGTGATAGTAAACACATTTTAACTAAGTTCACTTTGACTTTGAGAGTTAAAGGGATAGAGCTCCACCTTTTACATTCCTTGCAAATTTTCTTGAGCAGAGGCTTATAGTTAATGTCTCCTACTGCAGAATGTTTTTTAGGGAGATGAATACCCAAATATTTGATAAAAGATGATGGTTGGATAGTAGTTTTATTAATTTGAATAGGGCAGTCCCCTCTCCCCAAAGGTAACCACTTGCATTTTGTCCATTTTATTTAGTGACCTGATAAAGGGCCATACATATCAAAGAGGTCAGTTAGTGCCTGGAAAGGTTTATCTGGGTTGTTAAGAAACAACAGCACATCATCTGCAAATAAAGGTATAACATGGCCCTGCCCTTTATGGGTATATCCCTGAATGTCTGAATGGTGGCATATAGCCAGTACTTCTATTGTCAGACCATACGGCAAGGGGAATAAAGAACACCCCTGCCACGTTACCCTGGTTAGGGCAAAGGGGTTGGAGAGAGTATCATTGGTGAGTATTTGGCCCTAAGGTCATTTATACAAAGTTTTGATCCATGACCACATCCTTGGACCAAGGTTGAACTTCTCTGTTGCTGCAAACAAATGACCATTCCACATGGTCAAAGGCCTTCTCAGCATCTAGTACAAGAAGGCCCCAACTGCTACTTCACTTTTCTGTGGACCATTGGTGCATAACATTTAGAGTTCTATGAATGTTATGCTTGGCCTGACGGCCTTGAACAAAACCACATTGGTTTGGATGGATCGGTATCAGGAGGACCCTTTCTAAGTAAGATGCAAGCACCTTCACTATGGTTTTATAATCTGCGTCAAGCAGAGAAATAGAGTGGTAAGAGTCACATTTCATAGGGTCTTCCCAGGTTTTGGAAGAACTGTGATAATGTCCATGATTTGAGTCATGGGCAAGGTTCCTTTTCTAGTGCCTCCTGGACCATCAGAGTGATAATATGCTGGAGGTCGGCCCAAAATGCTTTATAAAATTCAATGGGTATCCCATCTGGACCTGGAGCTTTCCCTGAGTTAGAGGACCAGATCACCTTTTTAACCTCCTAGAGTGCCACTAGTTGGTCCAATTTCACACAAAGGGTGGGGTTCAGGGATGGCAACTGAACATCCTTTAGAAATGTTAGAGGGTCTGAACCAGGCGGTACTTCCAAATTGTATAGGGTTTCATAAAACTGTTGGAAGGTTTTGTTAATTATGGTTTGGTCAGAGGTCAGGGCTCCATCCGGACCTTCCAATGATATAATTACCTGATCTGCGTGTTTTTTCTTAATTTTCCATGCAAGCCATTTCCTCACTTTATCCCTCTTGAAATGGGTACTAGCCTTTTTTCAGCAGTAGACTTCTTTCTATACGGCGTGATAATAGTTGATTTAGTTTTCCTTTTAGTTGTTTTAGATCCCCTATGTAGCTGCCTTTTTCTCATGCCATCAGGGTCTTTTCTAAATCTAATATCTGGCCCTCCATATCCTGCTTCTCCCTAAGTGCCATCTTATGCTGGTAAGAGGTGTAGGAGATGGTAACCCCCTAAGTATAGGGTTTTAAGGCCTCCCAAGTCATTGATGCTGAAGTATCCTCCACCCGGTTATTAAGAAGTAATTCCCTAATGGCCTGTGAAATTTTGTCCTTATAGTCTTTGTCTGTTAAAAGTGCAGGATCTAGACACCATTGCCTAGCTGGGGGTCGGTTCTTATTTATTGCGGGCCCTATTAATTGCACGTTCAAGGACATCCCTGTCGAAGCCTCTATTAAGAAATCTAGATTTCATGTATGTGGCTTGCTGCTCAAATTCATTCAAGTCAGAGCAATTACTCCTAAGTCTAATGAATAGGATATATGAAATGGAATTGATAAGTTTACATGGCTGTGCACTACCATCTTGAAGAATGCTATTGGCAGCTATGGGTTTCCAATAGACAGCTCTGCGAACTGTCTTACCAGGACTAGCACACACAGTACCACATCACAAAATGTGATTTTTTTCTTTGATAAAGACATATGAAAATTTCAAACTGGTGCTGTTTATGTAATGAATTAAATCATTGATCTCTTCCTCAGTCCTTTTCCATACACAAATAATATCATTCATAAAGCAGTTCATGCAGCTACTTCATTAAGGATATTTTGTTGTTAGGCCCAATGTATATGAAGGTCTCCTTGCATCTGACCATGAAGAGATTAGCATAACTGGTGACCATAGAGGCTCCCATGACACTACTGCATTTTTGACTGTAGAATTACTGTTAAATGTGAAATAATTGTGCTCTAGTCAAATTTCCTGGGCATCAATTGAAAAAGTTGTTGGGATGCTATCACTGAGAGTGGGCTTACTGAGGAAGCATATGATGGCTTATCATCTATCTGAATGATTAATACAGGTAAATAAACTATTGACATCAGTAGTAATCCAGAAAAAGTCTTCCTGCAATTGAAATGCCTCTGTTTTGTTTAGAAGGTGTGTAGTTTCTCTGATGTGAGAGCGAAGGCCAAGAACAAAAGGCTGCAGGAAAAAAATAAATGAATTCTGAAAGGTTCTGGGTTAGTGACCCCACACAAGAGACAATGAGCCACATGGGTGGATCCAGGTTTTTTTTATGAACTTTAGGTAGTGCATATATGGTGACAGTTATGGGGAATTGTGGTTTAATAAAGGTGGTTTTCTCCCATGTAATACACCCATTCTGATATGTATTGTCTACCAAATCAAAATGTTCTGGTCTGAATCTGTAACTTGAGTCTTCTGTTAAACATTCATAGTTCGTATTATCCTGTAACAATTCCATTACCTTAGATAGATAGATAGATAGATAGATAGATAGATAGATAGATAGATAGATAGACAGACAGACAGACAGACAGACAGATAGATAAAAAGTTTATTTTTATACAGGATGATACATGTCTTAGGGAAGATCCCTGTTTGTAAGACAATCCTGTTTGAAAATTTACATAATTACAAAAAGAAGATAGTAATAATACAAAAATTTGTAAATGCATTTCATACGTAAAACAGTCCATCTATATCTAAATACTGTAGGTCATACATACAACACACTTCCAGAAAGACAAAGGTTAAGTTATATATCAATGGGAAGCTGTTTTTCAATTCTGTTACAAACTTACTGTACGATGTAGCTGTGTGCAAAGTATAAGAAGGAGTATTCCATATAGTTACCATAGAAATTGTCATCCATGATAACCACATTTTCCTCTTTGTCAAAGGGTTTAATAACTATGTTTTTCAGTTACCTTAGCTATTGCAGTGTCACTCTGTCTTGTATTGTCATGTTACCACATTTGAAAAAATGACATTTTGTACTGATTTTCTCAAACATCATGCTTTCAAAAATATATATGGCTGCATTTTTATATGCCCACAGTGATGACATCCATGCCAAACTCCATCCTAAACTTGGTGCTCTGTATGGCAATAAGGGCTGCCTTTCTCCCCAGGTCTGCTGGGAGCTGGTCAACAAAATGGTTCTACTCATTTTTGACTATAAAGATGTGGCTTATGGCACTGCCCCCTCCACCTTCCTTTCTAGAGTGGACAACCTCTGCAATGCTTTCTGCTGCTTCACTACCAACTCACCCTCTTCTCTCTTTACTCTTCCCTAGTCATCTTCCTTCTCCCCTCACATCACCAGTCCCACGGTGCTTCCCTCTTCTCTCAATACTGGTTTGGGTCACTCCTCTCATACCTAACCATCTCTTCTCCTCCATCCCCTGCTTACTCTACTTCCTGCACTCAAAGGACCCACGCATCTTCTCCCTTCCCCACCAACACTCCTTGGCCAGGAAATTTGCTTTCTCATACTGCCTCCCTTCCCTCTGGAACCAGCTACCCTACACCCTCCATCTCTTCCCCTCCCTTCCCTCCATTAGACACCAGTTAAAACTCCTCTCCCTCCCCCTTGCTCCTGCCAACCCACTTCCTGAAACCTTCATTATGCTTACCTGGATTTTGACCACTCTGTACCTCTCTCACCTTCTTAATCTTATAGCTCCAGAAACCTTGTTATAATTTATTAATCTCTATTTTGACTCCTACTTTCAACCCCAGCTCAGATTCTCATCACTCTGCACTTTTGGAATTTGCTCAATTTGCACAGATGATATGTATGAACATACGAACATACGAAATTTGCCAGTGGATAAAAGCCTAGAAGTCCATCAAGTCTGCTCGAATATGCAGCTAGCACCTCTTATTCTGCAGCTGCTCCTGCCTTCCACCCTTCCCCTTCATTAACCATCCCCCTTGTCCTGTCCCATCCCCTTTTGAAGCAGTCCACTGTTCTACTGGATACCACTTCTGCAGGTAACACATTCCATCCAGCCACCACCCTCTCTGTAAAAAAGTGTCTCCTCCCTCCAGTCTCATATCATGGCCCCTGGTGTCCCTCCCCTCCCTTACCTTGAACAGCCCCTCTGTACCTGTCTTGTTTATTCCTTTCATGTACTTAGAGGTTTCAATCATGTCCCCCTGTCCCCTCCTCTCCTCCAGTGAGTACATGTTCAACTCCATCAGCCTCCTCTCATATGATAAGTCCTGCAGACCCTTGATCATCTTTGTCACCCTGCACTGCACCCCCTCCAGTAACTTAATGTCCCTCTTCAGATACGGGCACCAGTACTGCACGCAGTACTCCAGGTGCGGTCTAACTAATGACCTATACAGTGGCAGAATCACATCCTCCCTCCTCGAGGATATACCCCTTGCAATACAACCCAGAATTTTATTGGCCTTTGCAGCTACCTTCCTACATTGTGTCGAGATGTTCATTGACCCTGTAATGAGCACCCCCAGATCCTTCTCTTCCTCCTCTGTCTGGGCTAGCTGCACTCCTCCCAGCTGGTAACTCCTCCTTGGGTTCTTCATCCCAAAATGCAGCACCTTGCACTTTTTGGCATTAAATCCAAGTTGCCAGGTGTCTGATCAGGTTTCAAGCTTTGCCAGATCATCCTGCAACCCCTGCCATCTCCCTAGGCCATCCACCACTGCTCCTACCTTGGTATCATCAGCAAACAGACTTATCTTCCTCTTGATGTCCCATGATATGTCTGCAATGAATATCCCAAACAACACTGGTCCCATCACCGAGCCCTGTGGAACACCGCTCATCACTGCCCTTGGGTGTGAGAGCTCCCCACCCACCACCACCACCACCCTCTATTGCCTTCCCTGAAGCCAGTTTCCTACCCATCTCACCAGCTTTGCACCCACCGCTGTGCCTACTAACTTACTTGAGCCTTCCATGCAGCATCGAGTCGAATGCCTTACTGAAGTCCAGATACAGGACATCCACTGCATGGCCCCTGTCCAGTTGCCTAGTTACCCAGTCATAGAACTCCACCTGGTTGGTTTGGCAGGATCTGCCCCATATGAAGCCATGCTGTCTGCTGTCCTGTAGTCCTTTGGCCTCTAGGAGGGCCACCAGCCTCTCCTTCAGGATAGTCTCCATTAGCTTACCCACGATGGATGTGAGGCTCACTGGTCTGTAGTTTCCCGGTTCATCCTTGGGGCCACTCTTGTGGAGGGGCACCACATGAGTCATCCTCCAGTCCTGAGGTACACACCCCGAATGTAGTGAGACATTAAATAGGTCTGCCAAAGGTCCTGCAAGGACCTCTGCCAGCTCCTTCAGTACCCTGGGGTGGATGCCATCTGGGCCTGGCGCCTTGTCCACCCTCAGTGCCTTCAAACCCTCCTGAACTCTGCCCTCCAAGATTTCCCCATCTGTCACTCCTTCCCCCCCATTTCTGCCATTTCTCCCCCCTTGGGTGTCACCCTTCTCTACTCTTTAGTAAATACTGAGCAGAAGTACTCATTTAGTGCTTCTGCCTTATCGCACCCTGCTTCCACTCAACCCCCCTCCTTCCTAATCCTTACTATGTGGTCCTTACAGCTCCTTTTCTCCCTGATGTACCTAAAGAAGTCATTCTCCCCCTTCTCAATGCCTTGTGCCAGCCTGAGTTCCGTAGATGCTTTGGCTCCCCTTACTGCCCTTGTCACCTCCTTCGATTCTATCAAGCACTCCTCTCTGTCCTCCCCCCTCCCTGTTTTCTTGTACTTCCTAAAGGCAGCTCTTTTCCTCCTTACCTTTTCCATGACCTCCTTGCTCAACCAGCTTGGTTTCTTAGCCCTAGCCTTCTTGATCTGGGCCTTGCAGCAGGTTTTGGTTGCCTCCACTCTCCCCAGCTTTATGAGCTCCCACCTCTGGTTAGTGTCCATACTAGATTGAATTCTGGCCAGGTACCCTTTACCTCTTCCCCATCCTCCCAAAGTCGGCCCTCCTGGCGTCCAGCACTCTTGTGCCAGATTCCACTCCTTCCTTGCCCATATCAAATGTGAGCCATACTGAGTGGTGGTCACTCCCTGACAACGTTTCCTCCACTGTAAGTTCTCTCATAAAGTCCCCATTTGCCAGCACAAAGTCAAGGGTATTCCCTAACCTGGTTGTTTCACTGACCATTTGCAACAGGAAGCTGTCCTGGAAGGCATCCAGCAGTACCTGCTCTCTTCTGTTCCTGGTTGTTGGGGTACTCCAGTCCACTCCTGGCATGTTGAAGTCCCCCACAGTCACCACACTACCCTTCTCGCAGGTCCTCCTGATCTGTCCTGCTAGTTCCCTGTCTAACTCCTCCGTCTGAGATGGTGGCCTGTACACCATTCCCATTCTAAGAATCCTATTCTTGGAATCCTGGATTTGCATCCAAAGTGACTCCATACAACCCTCCTCCCCTTCCTCCCTTATACACTTCAGTCCTTCCTTCACATATAGTGCCACACCCCCTCCTTTCCCAATCACCCTGTCCCTACGAAATAACCTGTACACTGGTACAGACAGGTCCTAGTCATTGTATTGGGTGGCCCATGTTTCTGTGATGGTTGCAATGTCCACCTCTCCCTCTGCCATGAGCACCTGTAACTCTGCAGTTTTCCTCCCAAGGCTCCTAGCATTAAAGGTAACCACCTTCCACCCTCCCCTCCCATCCTGCCCTCCTTTACTAGCATCACCAATAGTACTTGCCATTTATCCTTTGTCACTGTTATGGGGGGTAAGCTCATATGGTTTCCCAACCTGTGGTCTCTGTATATCTCTTGCCTAATTGCCACCCCTCGCTCCTAGTTTAAATTCCCAACTTCCTCTATGTACTCCTCCATCCTCTGTTTCAACACTTTCTTTCCCTCCTCACTCAAGTGTAGTCTGTCCTTGGCATAGACTACTGTCCTCCAGGTCCTCCCCACCCCCTAACAGCCCATACCCTTATGCTGCACAGGTTCTTAGCCATCCATTAAATTCCTCTATTCTCAGCTTTCTTGTTGTGCTTGCCTTGGGCACTGGAAGTATCTCTGAAAAAGTTACTGATCTTCCTGACCCCTCACATAATTTTGCTAGTTCCTCAAAACTCCTCTGGACTATATCTATTGTCTTGTCAGCCAAGTCATTCGTCCCAAGATGTATAATTAAATGAGGCTTGTCCCTACCCCTTCTAGCATATTTCAGAACAGATTGACCCACCCTTTCTGCTGTCATTCCTGGCATGGCCTCCTCCCAAATGCAACTATGCCTCTCCCCCTTGCTACCTCACCTGACTCCTCTTAGTATTGAGTCCCCCAACACTAAGATTCTACCACTCTTACTCCCTGCTTGCTTCCATTCATCTCCCTCTCATTTCCAGCTCTTCTTCTTCCTCCTGCATCATTCCCCTTTTGCCCTAGTTGCAATTCTCCCAGCAGAACTTTCCCTACTCCAGTTTGGTCCAGGCATTTATCAATTACTTCTCTAATTTCATCATTTCCCTCCTCCACCTTCTTCCTCTCTAGCAGTGCAAAACTATTTTCTGAAGACCCTTCACAAATGCCCACTCCCTCTCTCTTCATAGTAACCTGTTCTTTCCTTTCCACTCCATGACTTTTGCCACTTCTTCACCTCCCCTCACAAGTCCCTATCTCCTCCTTCCATTTGTCTTTTGTCTCCTGACCTGGTATGCTAACCTTATTTGTCCTCCACATACAATGTTTTGACATTTTGTCTGGACTGGACTCAGCTTACTCTCTTTATATCATTGTCATTGTAACCACATCACCAGACTGTCTGTATTTTATTTTTAATTGTGCCTCTCACTTTCCCTTTTCCCCCAGATCACATCTGCAAACAAGCCTTGGATAAGTGTGCCTCTCCTGGTTACCAGTTTTGACAGAAGTCAATAAATACCCAAACAAACAAAATAAAATTATTTATAGCAGGTAGGAACTGTGGAGGGGTTGTGTGATAACAGATAGACCAGAGACCAAACTTCAAGTTCAACTCACAATCTCTGTGTGATGTTTTTTCAAAATGCAGGAGATAACCTTCAGCAATGACATATCCTTTCTTCAGCACATCAATTTGCAGCAACAGACTATGCAAGTATTTCCTCCACACTTAGCCAGCACCTACTGACTCACTGATCTCTGATCTAACTTATCTGTTGAGATTTAGCTTCCCCTATGCAGGCCTTGTTTGCTTGGGTGGTTGGTGCTCAAATGAAAAAAAAAAAACAAAGGGCATTGACAATAAGCCAAGTTTCAAAGAAACACAGCATCAAACATACTTCCATAATGCAAAGCATCATGGGATATATGCAAATCACCATGACATTTCAGACTTGTTCAGTTTACAGCAATTTACATGAATTTTAAATAGCACAACTAACTTAATTTTTATCATGCAGTCCCCTAGTAACATTTTACCTTTATCAAAAACACCTAGTACCATGGTATTTTCAATATTTACAGGTTTTATACACATGAGGTATATACATTAAAAATATTTTATGACATAGTGCCATTGCATACTAAATCCAACAATGAGGAACACAGCCTGTTGTTTTATATCAGCTTGGAGGTCACAAACATAACCTCCTTGTTGGAGGACTTGAGAGGGGAAAGAAAAATTAAAAAGGGCACTATGGCATAGTCAGGAAATGGAAGGGGGTGCCCATAGGTGGCCAACCGTATGGACTAGAAATTGTAAGGATAGATTAGGCTAAGAAATAGAAGAACTGTTGCAACAGATTTAAGAAAAGGTCAGTCCTCAAGAGTGGCAGGAGCTCCCTGTCACAGGAACAGAGGTGTGGGTCTAAATTTACCCTGTCGTCCCTTTAAGTATACCACATTTTCCTCCTCCTCCTGTAGAGGGCTAATACTGTTAGACAGCAAGTCACATAAGTATACAGAGTCAGTTAGATCTATTTTGTCATTGGTATCCTCCATGAAGCTTGATTTAGATGTTTTGCACTGTGATTCTATGTTCCATAGATGCAAGGTATTGTTTCTTACAATGGTGTCCAGGTAAACTAGCCATGTTTGCTGATGACACCAAGCTCGGAGTGCAGGTGGACACTATTGAAGGTGTTAGGGACCTACAGAAAAACCTCTAAAATCTGGAAGGGTGGTCTAAACTGTGACAACTAAGTTTCAATTCAAAAAAGTGTAAAGTGATGCATCTTGGTAAAGGGATTCCTAGGATAGAATATTGGCTCAGTGGGGCTAAACTGAGTACCTCACAGGAGGAGAGGTACCTGGGAGTCATTATTACAGACACCCAGAAGCACACAGACCAATGCAACAAAGCATACAAGAGGGTGACCAAAATGTTGGGGTGCATAGGCAGGGATAGCAGGAGGAGTGAAGAGATTGTCCCCCTATACAGATCACTGGTGAGACCAAACCTGGAGTACTGTGTTCCATTTTGGAGGCTGCACTTCAAGAAGGATAGAGACAGGTTGGAATCAGTGGAGAGGAGGGCAACAAAGATGATCGAGGGTCTGCAGGAACTCTCCTATGAGGAACAGCTGGCAGAACTGAATATGTACTCACTGGAAACCAGGGGGAAGGGGAGCAACATGATGAGACATTCAAGTTCCTAAAAGGCATAAATAAAGTGCCAGATACTGAGGAGCTGTTCCATAGGGTCACTGACACCACAGTTAGGGGACATGAATGGAAGCTGAGAGGAGGGAAGTTCAGGAGGGATGTCAGAAAGTATTTCTTCACTGAAAGAGTAGTGGAGTCATGGAATAGACTGCCAGGGGAGCTGGTGGGGCAGTGACTGTGATGGGATTCAAGCATGGATGGGACAGAGCTAGAGCACAATTTAGAAATTTTATAGCTAGGGATACTAAACTATGATGATGAGTAGCTCCCCGGGATAATTGCTGGGTCCTGCAATCTCATGGGCAGACTCGATGGACCCTGGATCTCCTTCTGCCATCACTTTCTATGTTTCTTTGTTACATGCACGTTCAGGCCAGCACTGCCTTGTAACTCATCTGGTATATGTTGGGAAGCTAAGACCCCTGTTTTGCTCTGTGCTAAATTGATATGTTAACTCGATTTTGTGGATCACCTTGAGAACATCCACTTTAAAATCCACAGCAGGGGATAGAGTGAAGGTTAGGCCACACTGCAAAACTTTTGTTTGGGATTCCTATGGATATAATAATCCTATAGTAGCTTGCTATGAACTTAGATTCTGCTTGATATGCTGTTTTACATTATATCAGTGTCTTATCTGTGTCTTACAAATGTGTATTGTGTATTGTAATCATAAGCAGCAGTGAAGCTGAAGTGACAATCATTTCATTACAGTGTAATGTACCAAGTTTTAATTTACTTATTAGTGCTTGCTCTGTTACAGTAAAAATACTGGCATTACAAATGTGTTACCTTGGTATTGTGCTTCAGATGTGCTAAGATGAATTGTGTTCCCTTCTGTTTTCCATCGCACATTAGCAGTGTCCCATTGAAATCTATAGAGCTGCCCCATGATTTGTCACAAAATGACAGAATATTGGAAATCCTCCATAGATGAAGAGGTTCATAGTAAGAGTTCATACTAGGAAATGTGAGGAGTGTGGTGGCTGTCAGCCCATAAGTGATCCTATGTGGTTTACTCCATATAGTAATCAATGATATTCTCGGATAAAGTGTAGGTATCTAGTTCATTTTTAAATTCCGTTTTACTTATTATAATATCCAATGGCAAGGAATTACATGCATTTACTATCCTCATTGTATAAAAATATTTTCTTGAGTATATCTGTATTTGTTACCCATAATTTGTAATGGGTGTCCTCTAGTGACTTTGCTACTGATTTTGAAGGAAATACCTAATTCAGTCAGAACACACAAGTCTTGCATAATATTATACATGAACAGAAGGTCACCCCTTATTCACCTCGTTTCCAAGGACATTAATTTCAATGACTGTAGAAGCCCCTCATATTTTTTTTTCTTTCAAGTCCATTCATGGATCTTTATATTTTCTTTGTACCTTTTCAATCCTATCCCTACATGTTTTTTTGCAAGGGAACCAAAGTTTTGACACATATTCCATGTGGGCATAAACGTACGATCTATACAGTGGAAGCAATACATCTTAGTCTCTTGATGAAATATTCCTTTTAATAGCCCATATTACCTTGTTTGTTTTGGCGATTGCAGCGTTACACTGTATAGAGGTCCCCAAATCATTTGAAATTTGTATACCAAGATACCTTTCATTGTTACTTGTCAATAAAGGGACTCCGCACAGAGTATATGTACACATTATATTTGCTTTCCCCAGATATATAATTCTTCACTTGTCCATGTTTAGATGCATTTCCCATTTTCTTACCCATGTTGTAATATGGTCAAGATCTCTTTGAATAATTTCAAAGTCAGCAACATTTTTACAAGGTCCACCTGTTTAAGTGTTATAGAAACATAGAAGTTGACTGCAGAATGAGACCACTAGGTACAGCTAGTCTGCCCATTTGTTTTAGACCTATTTTGACACTCTAGTTACCCTTTGTAGTCAGGGATCCCTTGTGTCTATCCCATTCATTCTTAAATCCCCTCACAGTGTTGACCCCCACAACCTCTTGGGGCAGGCTGTTCCAGGCATCCACCACTCTTTCTGTGAAGAAAAACTTCCTGATGTTGGTAGAGAACCTCTCTCCTTGAAGCCTGAGGTCAAGTCCCCTGGTTCTGGAGCCCTTTTTGGAGTGAAAAAGTTCCTGTGCCTGCACATTGTTAATGCATTTTATGTACTTGAATGTTTCAATCATGTCTCCCCTATCTTTTCCAGGCAACCTGGGTCAGCTTGTCTGCTCTCAGGTTTCTTTGCTGTTTGCTTTACTTCTATATTTTGATTTCTCCTTTTCTCTCTCTGTCTCCCTATCCTACTCTTACTCTCCAACCAGCCTTGGTTACACTGATGCCCATTTCCACTGGAGACCCAAGAAGCTCATAAGCACCCTGGCACTGATGGACAGTCCAACCCTACTTGCAGGGGCCAGCAGCCAGAGGAAACAGAGACATGCCCTGATGGGACCACAAGTGAACAGGGACGGGGAACAGACAAAAGGACACACCCTCTCCAGATGGTGGCAGTATGACAAGCAGCAACAATGTATATATGAGTTCCATTGCTCAAGGCAAGTAAAGCATGCCTCTGGCTTTTACTCTAACGTTTTCTACAGCAGCTCTGTGAACTTGCACAGAGTTTATGTTGCAATGGCATTGTGTACGTAATTGCTTCTAGTGGACCCAGAATATAATTCATGAAATGTGCTCTCATATACAGATTTGGAGACAGAACTTTAATAGAATTTATCTTCTCAGTTTTTTATTTTACTTAAAGTAAACTGTAAGTACTGTCTTTGAAGTTCAATACCAGCTTGGAGGTGAACTATATAATCACCAGTATCCTCCTATGTACTTATTCAGACTGTGGGCTATTATATGGGTAGGCTTCTGTCTATGGGTGGATATAATGTTGTTTGCTTAATTACTTTCTTACTCTTTTTTTCCACAATATCTATATGGGGAACCTAATAATAAACATACAGATTCCATAATACCAAAACATGAAAACTATGTTTGAAACATTTGAAAAGCAGCTCTCTCTCCAATACTTTTCTTGGTGGACCCCCCCCCCCCCCAGTTTGCAGTCTAATGACTGACTTCTGACTTCAATGTTTTTACTTATCCAGTGCATTTTGTGCCACTGTGGGTGATCAGATCTTGTGGGTGGTTCTGGTGCTGGGCTTGAACCCCTGAAAACCCTCCCAACACCCCTCCACTTTCTGTCCCATCTCTGACTACTTCCAGGATTGTTGTTTGCAGGCCAATCAGATATGACACAGTCACAGACCCACAGAATCTTGCTCAGTGCCAGCTTCAAGATGCTGAAGAGGGTTGTCAGGTCATACTGTTCGATTTTCTCCTGCTGGCTGTCTTGAGCCATCCTCCCAGTGCTCCTCTGGAGGGCAAGTAGGGCACAGCATGGTACAGGCTGCTAAGCCTGAGTCCTTATGGTCATACGAATCTCTGATTCTCCACTACACTGATCCAAACTCCAGAATGCAGCCTATTCCCATAGTCAGGAATTTCCCAGTCACACACAGTGGTTCACTCAGCAGCCTGAGCTGTGAAGTTGTAGTTCATTAACTCCTATAAGATGTCCTAGTGGGTCTGAATGACAGTCCTTTGGAATCTCCCTGACCCTGTTCTACTACTACTGACCACTGGATGATCTCCAATCTACTCCGCATAATGGAACTGAGCTCAGTGGTCTACAGAGGCCTGTCAGCAAACATGTATCCAGTATCAGGGAGTTCCAGCTATAATGTCATTTCCATCTTTGTGAGTGTGTATACACAGAGATGTTCAACTGTTTGCACTGGCATACTGCCCAGAAACTGATGATAAACAGATCATGGCTCCTTCTATGTGCTTGTATGAAGTGTCTACAAACTAAATATTTAGGTAATTCTTATAGTCTGGCTGTGCCCCCATGTAGCCACCAGTTTTTTTTTTCTGTTTTAATGGAATGATACATTAGTCTGTCTTTTTGTCTGGGCTGTGTATGCAAAGGTATGACACAACTGAAGTTTGGAGTCCACACTGTCACATCATGTTTATTATATGAGAGAGAAAGTGGCAGGAGTGGGATGTTTGTATAGAGCCTCCCAAGGCAGTAACATCTCCAGTCACAACTATGTCCCTTCACTCCATTCTTTGTGCTAGGAGTTGGGAACTTCTTTCAGTGATAAGGGGCACTGCTCACACACTTAAACTGGTTCAGCAGCATTTCACTCTGTATTAGTGTCTGAGAAGGTGTCAGCTTCACTACATCTTTTGAACTACAGGTCCAGCTATTGGTGGCACCATCAAACTCTTGCTCAAATTGATGCAGCTTATTTAGTGGGCTGCATTGGCAAATCAGTCATTCATCATGTGATCCTCATGAAAGAATGTCTGCTGTCTCTAGGATATAGTATTTGTAATTGCTGTAATCTACTGTCTCTATGACATAGTATTTGTAACTGCTGCAGTCCACCTTGTGTGATCCACAAAGTGCAGCATATCAGTCACTTATGATGCAACACTAATAAAAGAATAGCTGCACTCAACTGCAAAGATCACTTGTAGTACTCTTCTGACCAATGCTGCCTATGATACATACTGCTGGTCATGGGTCCTATAACCAGTGCAAGATGGGATGACGGGCTGAACTGGGACAAAACAGCACTGACAGTATTAGCTTAGAGTTCAAAGAACTTCTCAGTGACCATCTCTATACCATATGGACATTACACGCCTCCAGGGCGAGACTGCTGCCACACTCCCTGAGCCCTTTCTAGAAGGTATGGCCAGGACAGCGTTCCGGGAACTCAAGGCTGCGTGGCTGTCTCTGAAAATTTTCTAAGGACAATTGCCTTTATCTTGGGACAACTCTTATTGGCTCTCCATGGGACATGAACTCCTTGTTTGGTTCCTCATCCTGCCAGGCATTTCCAAATTACTCCTGACTGGACTATGTCACTATCATCGGCCAGTTTATTTAACCTTTTTTTCCCCTAATCCAGTATTGCCTCTGATATCTGGTCTGTTTTAATGCTCAGTGCTAAAATTCTTCAGTTTAAAGTGTATTTTAACAGTATTTATTTGAAGTGTCTACTTTTCCATTTGCAGATTATACTGTAAAGCCACTAGAGGGCAAAAGGACAGGTAGGTTACAATCCTCTTCCCACTGCTCCACACTAACACTTCTGTCCTGTGTCATTCATACCTAAATTTTCTGCCTTTCGCCCCTCTCTGTAGTGTCCCTTGCACAATCTCCCAGGCTATCACTAGGCATACAACATGGCATCCAAACCGGGGTTTGAACCAGGTACCTTTCACTCCAAAGCCAGCAACCCTACCATTGAGCCACTGTGTATGCCACAATGTTAGGTGTCAGCAAGACCAACTCATACCTGCCCATGGTCACATCTACCACCACTGTACTCTCTCACAACACCCACTCACATAAACTAACCATACTACTGTTGCTAACCACGTTTAACCTGCTCAGCAACAAACCCCAGTTTCCTCTGCTATGTACACACCTTTGCTGCTGGGGTAGAACCTCACCCTTCATAGCCTCTCCATCACCCTGTCTCTCCCCATAGCCCCCTGCACCCCTTCCCTTAACCCCCCCATCTCTCTGTACCTTGAGCCCTCCATGTCTGCTCCTCCACCTGGCCATCCCAGCCCTCATGCAGCTGCCCATTCCCTGCTCATCACCTTCTAAGCTTGCCAGCCACCACTACCCAGCAAAACACAACCAATTCATGGCCCTTGTCAGGATCTTCCACTTTCTTCTTGTATTATCTGGCAATGTTCACCCCAGTCCTGGCCCAGCAGCGCCCCCCAAACTGCTGTCACCCATGGGGCTTCGAATAGCCGCTATGAATATCTTCAGCCTGCCTAAAAAAATGGCACCCCTGCAATACTGGATGGCACAGCATCAGCCATACATTCTGGCTTTAACAGAAACCATCATAATAGCAAGAGATGCAGTTGCTGCGCCTTCTATGTAAATGACTCAATGCATTACCAAGCCCTGCCTGCACCCTCCCTAGACCATGGTGCTAAAGCCCTCTCAATAAAACTCTCATCTGACCCAAACTGTGCTCCTCTTACTCTCGCCTACATCCCACCCCATAGCCAATCCCCTGCCTGTAAAGTACTCTCTGACTACCTAGCCAGCCACACCCACAAAATAGAACAAATCCTAGTTGTGGATCTCAACATAAACTGGCTGGTCAGCTCATCAACACATGCCAAATATACTTTTGCTGTGTTAGATATGACCCAACTGGTATCCCAGACTACCAGGGCCAACCCCACTGATGAAACCCACACCTTACTAGATACTGTGTTCCGCTCACTAATCATTCACACCATATTACTGACCTGGGTGTCCTACCCAATGCCTTAAGCCACCACTCTCCAATCATCTTCAGCTGGTCCTGTCAGCTACCTAAACCACCACCAAATATCACCTTTTGTCATTGACTACACCCAGGAGGCATAGCCAATTTCAAACAATATCTAATTAACCAGGAATGGTCCCCTATTTCCCAAGCCCAGCGCATAGATGATGCATTGCACTACTTCACCACCACCTTTAATACCACCTGTGATGCTTTTGCACCGACCAGCAAAGTGACCACTAAGAAACAAAGTGCCTCCTGGATCACCCCAGAACTCCTACAACAGTTCAAAATATGTGACAGCCTCTGGCATCATGCCACTGCCCCCAGTTTGCTAAGTGATAGGCAGGCGTATAAGGCTGCCTGCAATAAGTGTACCTGGGCAATCCGCAAGGCCAAGGCAGAGCACTACAGAACCATCCTAGCCACCTCCTGGGGTAACACAAGACAGTTCTGGTATAACATCAAGGAGCTTAATGGTAAATCCCGCTCTTCCCTCCCCCACAACTTAATGTTAATGGTACTACCACCACAGACACACTTCACATAGCTAACTGCCTCAACTCCACCTTCTCAGACCTCAGCTCAGTCCTCCCTAGCAACTTTTTTGATCCAATTCAACCTACCCCACTGCCTAAGCTCCACCATCTCCCCTTCAAACTCAGAGTCATTACCCCTACAAAAGCGAAAGCCTACCTGTTCAAAGCCCTCCAGAGCTCCAATTACTGCAAAGACACCTTTGATATGTGTATCCTATACCTTGCACTAGACTCAGTTATCTCCCCACTCATGGACCTTCTAAATCTACCCCTGCACCTGGACCAGTTCTAAACTTCATGGAAAACAGCAGTGATAACACCAATATTGAAATGTGGTGACAGCTCCCTCCCAAACAACTACTTGCCCATCTCGATTCTCCCCCCACTCTCTAAGGCCCATGAAAAGATCATGGCCAATCAGCTCACTGACTACCTCCTCGAACACAACCTCTTATGTAGGGAGCAACATGGTTTCAGAGCTGGTCATAGCACTATGACCGCCCTCAAAGAATTTGCTAACTCCCTGCACTCCACGCTTGACAAGGGGCATCTCACAGAGGCCCTGTTTATAGACCTCTCGAAGGCCTTCAACACAGTTTCTCACCCCCTCCTTAACACATTACAAAAAATTGGGGTCTGTCATTGTCCACTCTCATGGTTCTCCAGCTATCTTTCATCTAGAGCCCAATGTGTTAAAATTAATAATACCATATCTACTATGCTGCCTGTGCACTCAGAAGTTCCCCAGGGATCTATCCTGTGTCCCCTGCTATTCAGCATCTACCTCAATGCCCTGCCTAAAACCTGCCCTGGCAACCTTCTCCTCTACGTGGACGACGCTGTTCTTTATGCCGCACATCCTGATCCTCTCTCTCTCTCTACAGTGTACCTTACAAAACTCCTTCTCTCAGGTTGAACACTGGTTTTCTGAACACAGATTGGTGGTTAACATTAAAAAAACTAAGACGATGCTCTATGCCCACCGCCAAAACAGATCAAAGGATTTCCCCTTGGAAATACTCTGAGTTGTCTAGGGTTAGGATCACCCTAGCCCAACGATTCTTCCCCCTTAGAGCTCCATCCTGGTACAACGCCTTCCCACCGGCCATCACATCAATCACCAATCTAGGTATTTTTAAAGCTGTCTTAAGGGCCCATATCCTCTCCTCACATCAATGCCAGTGTAACCGGTAACCTGTGGATCCTGCAAAATGCCGCTAGGCCACGCACCTGCCCTTGGCCTGGCAATGGAGAGCCCTCACTATTTCTAGCCTACAGGCTCCTTACTTCCCTCGGGTACCATATAGTTGCACTGGACTATGAATGCATTGTATTATGTATAAGACAAGGCCTCCCTGAGGCGGCTTACTACCAACTCATATCATGCATTGCTTTAGCTACCAATTGTGTAGGTCTTAACCACTCATTAGGTAAATATATCGATAGTTCTGCCCTGTTTTAGCTACCAAATGTATAGGCATTAACCAGTGCTCATTGTACTTATACTTTGTATGATTGCTCACCCACATTGATTCTATGTATGTACTGTATGAATGTCTATGTTTTATTCTGATGTGGAGCCTTTGGAAACAAGTTTGTGACTCAAAGGGTTGTAATTCCGATTTCCTAAATAAATAAATATTAAAAACCATGACTATTGTACTACCTGTAGCAATTTTTACATTCTATTTATTTTTTCTTTCTTTCTTTCAGAATTTTCAATTAAATACAGAAACATAGTAATTTAATATTGGGAGGGCTTCAAGATCCATTATGCCTGCCCCTCTGCTTTATAATTAATTATGAATGAGTGTGCTGTGTACAATACAAGATTGAAAGAAGCTGAAACCAAGGAAATCTGTGCATACAAATTACTGGTATGCACAGGGGGACACAGGTGCCTCAGCCTTGACATTTTTATTTATTTATTTTATTTAGTTTTTGTTGACCGGGTAAGCGCACTAGACAAATTCTGCCTATTTTCAGGCATGACCTGGTGGAGGGGGATACAGATCAATGCCCACTAACTTTGAACCAGATTAAGCTGTTGGTGGAATTTTTAGTGAATGGAGGGAAATTTGGCCAGGGCACTGGGGAAATTTCCCTACTGAGCTGTAGGGGGACCTGCTGTCCATCTGCAGGATGGCCACTCAGGCTGGAGCACCGGAGGGTGCAGATGCATCGGAGAAAGGAGAGCTGGCCTCCTATCCTTTCTTAGGTCTATCAGAGGCTGAAAAGTACCATCTACTAAATTTCACACTGTATCAGATGAAGACATCGCTGTTGTTTATGTTTCAACTAAAGATTTAAGCTCTCAGATTCTCATTTCAAAGGAGAAGGATTTAACCTGTAATTTGGATCTTAAACAGCAGGAAATTCTGGCTCTAGTACGTTTTGAGGAAGAATGACACAAAGTGGAAAGAGACCACTTAGCAGCACAACTTGCTTCACTGCACACTGAAGATTCCCCTGTCATTTCGGCCGCCCAGCCTGTCAAATTCCTGGTTGGCACCACGACTACTAACACCCTGCTGGGGCCGGTTGAGTCTGATTCAGGGTGTTTGCCTAAGGATTCCTCGCAGGCTGGCAATTCTGACACTATTAATGGTGTGTGCCCAAAGCCTGAACTTCCTAACTTTGATTATTTTGTGCAAACTAATGCTGCTTCTGTGATTACAGGTGAGCAAGGCTCATGTCTAGATCCGCCCGACTGTCTGACTGCTGTCACATCCCCCCAGTCAGTACCTTGTTTAAATCTGCTGGGTTTATTTTTATACAACCCCAGGTTGTGGGGGAATTGACTGCTGTTGTTTTTCAAACCTGTGCTATCGATCAAAAGGGACTTACTGAATTCGTGTTTTACTGAGCTGGGCTCAAGCAGGGGAAGATGAGTGAAGCCAGAAATAAACGGGATGCTGTTCTCCTCACTAATCGGAACATTGCTGACTGCTCTGACAAAACACTCACCACAACACCATCTACTGTTCATTTGGCGATATCTCTCCCTAGTGATCCATGGTCTCCCAACAAGGCCTTGTCAGGAGCAGGGTGGAAACAGTCTCCTGGGGGAATCTGGGTCCCTGACCCTGCATGGGATTCACCCTTTCCCATTTCGCAAGCTTCACCAGAGTGGAAGCCACATGGAACTATGCCACCTGATCAAGGTTGCTCTTCATCTACTGCTTTAGCACTACCTGTTTCAATCTCCCCCCTCAGATTCTGCTAAAGGCCCACCTACGGTGACTGCTATTGGAAATGACTTCCAGTCTTTCCCTCCCTTGGCACCTCATCATACCACTGATACTAGACCCCTTCTCTTACAAGATGCAATTACACGTTCTGACTCTCAGCACAAACCATTGTTGTCTGAACTTTTTATTAAAACAAAAAAAGAAGCAGCACCCCAAAGGAACGCTGTTCATATTAGATATAAAGGGGGATTGCAGGATAGGCCTGATAGGTACCATGTAGGGAAGGTTCTTTTAAAAGATTCCCTTCACTTTTCCCCGAGGGAGGTTTATGCATTCATCAATATCTCTGGGGAGGATAATTTTGATGTCAGTTTCTGCACAGCTTATGCATTGGACTTGTTCTGGAAAGGGTATGAACAGGTCAAATTTTCCCCTACATGGACTCCCTTTGTTATGATACCTTTGACTAAACCTCTTATTAAATATGTTACGGTCATATTTTGCAATAAGGGGGTCCATGTAGAGGACATTACTTATTGGTATCTCAGAAATGTGAGGTTCTAGGGGAACCTGAAGCTATTTTAGATAGTGAACTTTTCTGGACCGGGGGGTGGAAGTATAACATCAAACTTCACCAGAATGATGCTGGTATTGAACATATCCCAAACTCCTTTTTACTGGGCAGAGATCGAGGGGTGTGTTTTTATGCATTGCAGCCATGGGCATGCTACAAATGTGGCACCCGGACACATCTCTCCAGTATGTGCGACAAGCCCAGATGCAATAATTATGGGAAGGTGGGCCACATTACACTGCAATGTGCAAACCACACTCTGTGTGATCTCTGTAAGGAGTTTGGACATGTCTTTGGGGAATGCCCATGGGCTGCGTGCAATAAGGCTTCTTGTATCAATCCAGAGCTACTTATTCAATAGGCACAGGATTCTGCCAGTGCTGATGTTGCAGCTCCAAAGGCCCCACCACAGGACCCCTCCTTCTCCTTTAGGGCCACTTGCTGATAATCCCATAATTGTTCCTGATGGATCCCCTTTACTCCCAGATCCACCACATGACTCTTTGGATCAGGCCCCTGTGTCAGAAATATTGCCTCCTGTCTGTTAGGATGATCCTGTTTGTATAGCTATTGGTGACCCTGGGCCACCTTCACAGGATCCCTTACCTCATAGAAGATCCTCAAGGTTTACCAAATTTGTATCTTCTGACCCCCCCCCCACCTCCCTCACATCCCCACATCCCCATCCCTTCTGGTGGAAACTAAGAATTCTTACTCTGCCCTTTTTACAAGTTGGGAAGATTCTGAGATGGAAGTGGAGGACTCTGACTCACAAAAATCTGTCATAGAGCAGGGCTCACAGCCTATGGCTCAGGGAACATATAAAGGGGAAAAAAGAAGAAGAAAAGAAAAAAAAACTAGCTAACCCTTGTTTAGGCTCCTTTTTTCTTCATTTTAATGGCTTTTTGTACTTTAGGTTCTCTTAATATTCATAGCCTCTTAAATTCAGACAAGAGACAAACTGTTTTTCAGTATTTACATGACATTAATTTGGATGTTTTTTTACTACAGGAAAGCTGGATGTATACAGAGGACCATATTTGGAAGTTTAAAAGAGACTGGGTTTGGGGCCCCCTTTTATTGGTCATTTTGCCTACATAAGGTGGATGGTGTGGGGCTACTGTTTCACTCCTGTTCTTTTATGTTACATAAATTAATTGATTTGGTCCCAGGTAGAGTCTTAATTTTAGATGGCCTCTGGAAAGGTATGGATTGCCTCTTTATGTCTGTCTATAATTCTCAAGTGAAAGCAGAGAAAGTATGTCATATGAAGGCTATCCAGACGTTTTTGGTCACTAACAATAACGTTTTTATGTGGGGATTTTAATTTCAGTATTATGAGGGATAGAAAATGGAAGCGAGATGAGGGAAAAAAGTTTATTGTGATTCCAATGCATTGGCTCAACTTGTGACTACTGCGGGTTTAATTGATTGCTACACGTATCACAAAAAAAGCCCTAATTTCACCTATGTGAGGAATTCTTATACATCTACTATTGATTATGTTTTTATCTCCCCTAACTTACCTATGGGGTCTTTAGATATTACCCCTGTAGAATTTTCGGGTCATCTTTTACTGGTATTGTTCTTGGATCAAGAGGTGGTAAAGTCCACTTTGCATGGTAGGTGGAAACTTAACACCTCGGTTTTGACCAACGCTGTTGTACTTCGGAATATGGGAGATTTGCTTACTGCTAAATTATCGGTAGAATGTTTATACCCAGATAAAGGAGAATGGTGGCTGGATACAAAAAATGACATAAGAACTTGGTTTATGAAATATGGCAAATCACTGGGAACTAATAATTTTTTGAAGTATGTATCTCTTAGAAGGCAGTTACAAAAGTTATATTCTTTGGCTAATCTCTCTACGTATGATTATTCAGCACAGATTGCTACTGTAAAGGATGCCATGAAATTGTTTTAATATGATAGGGCATGGATAATCCAGACTATGTTGCACAATGGTACCCAAAACACTCCTGTGGGGGACCCTTTGAGGCCTGTGAGACCATCAAGGAGAGCATAACTATGGACTTTTTGATCTCCTTAGATGTACAAAGGGTGAGTTCAGCTGAGGGTCTGGCCAAGTTAATACAACAGCATTTTAAAACATTTTCCCCACATTCACCAATTCAGGAACACAATATTATGACATTTTTAAAACCGATTTTGGTTCCTGATTTTCCTGCTGAAATACTCCAGTTACTGGCCTCTATTACTAAAGCTGAAATTATAAGGGCCATTATGGCTCTTAATAATAATACTTTGCCAGGTTTGGATGGCATTCCACATTTATTTTACAAAACTTTTTGTGAGCAGATTGCGGATAGTCTGGTTACTGTTTATGCATACTGGTTTAATACTGATATGATATACCCTTCCTTTGCTGCAGGTTTACTAGTATATCTCTTTAAGAAAGGGGATAGATCCCGCATTAGTAATTGGAGGTCTATTGTTTTGTTAAACACCGATTATAAAATTCTTGCACATGTTTTGAATGATCGTTTAAAATCTTAAGCTTCCCTAGTGATTTTTCCACAACAGTATTGTGGGTTTCCTGATAGAAGAATCCAGCATGCTTTAATGACAATTAGGGATGTGATTGATCATTGTAATGTTTCTGGATTATCAGGATGTGTGGTAGCAGCTGATCAGGAAAAGGCATTTGATAGGGTTTATCATCCGTATCTGTTTTTGGTTTTGGAATCATATAAAGTACCTTTGATTTTTATTAAACAAATTAAATCAAATCAAACTTTATTTGTAAAAGGCGCCTTTCCAAAACCAAGGCGCCTGTACGTAACATAATAAAAATCTATAAATAATTAAAACAATGTTAAAATTAATCCAAGGCAGCAACATTAAAAATCATTATAAACAACTCAAGCTATTGTACTCCTTTTTTACTGCATGGACATTTCTGAATGGGCTTGTTGGACAAGGCTTTGGTATTCATCTGGGGGTGGATCGGGGTGTCCCTTGAGCCCACTTCTGTATATTTTTTCATTGGATCCATTACTTTGATACATTGGGATGCACCTACAGTGGGAGGGTTTGTCAGGGTTAGGGATACCATAAGCTTTACGCATCCAGACATATGCGGATGATATTTATGGTTTCTTTTCCCATAAAGATCAGATTGTGTTCTTTTTACAGGAACTTAATAGATATCAGCTAGTGTCAAATGCTAAACTTAACATCACTAAAAGTAAAGGGCTTTTAATTGGGACAGCAGTGGATCCTCCGGGCCTGGTGGATGGAATAACTGTGGTCTATGAGCTGATAACAATTCTGGGAATAGTTTTTGGGCCTCAAAACCTTCCTGTGGATAACTGGGAGATAGCATTGCATAAAGCAGAATTGAAGGTGCACAGATGGAAACAGTGGAGACTTACTAAACTTAAGAGGATTATGATTATTAAGAAATGTATCTTACCATTATTACACTATGTGGCTATGCTTTACCCTTTGCCCGCCCAATTAGAAACTAGACTTTATAGCCTTTGTTTCCAGATGTTGTGGGGTAACAGATTGAATCCAATAAAATGGTGTTACGCCTATTTAGGGATTAAGGAGGGGGGTTTAGGGATGGTTGAACCTGTGTTTTTTTACATGTATTATCCTTTAAACATACAGTTCACAGTGCTCTTATCAAGTCTGAGTTGGTTCATAATGCATGGTTGAGAAAATCCTTAGACAAATATTTCACTGTTTGGATCAATGTAGCTCCTAAATTATATTCTCCTATACACATCCCCCCTTATTTTAAATCAGCTGCCCAGAAATTATTCAAATGGGGGGTTACAAAGGTTGCCATTCAAAGGCAATCTGCTAAACTATTATATCATAATATCCTTACCAGGGTTTATCCATTAGAACCTAGTTTTAAGAATTGCCCCTCAATGGATAATGGTCTTATTCTCAGACAACTCACCCTTCATAGGATTCCCCACAAAATGTGGGAGAATCTTTGGCTCACTGTTTATGGTAGACTGAATTTATGAGGGAATGCTAAACATAAAGTGGTGGGAGAAAGAAATTGCCCTTATATGGATTGCATCACAGTGACGGAGACCATGGAGAATTTTTTATTAGATTGCTCTTATGTTACAGCATTATGGGATTTCCTGACTTACAAATGGAAAATGGGTTGGCTCCGGCATCTGACTTATGACAGTTTGGTTATAGGGAAGTATGGTGTGGGACTGGCACATTATCATCATGATACTCTATGGGTTTTCTTTTGTTGTATTAGGTTTCATGTGTGGCAAGCAAGATGTCAAAGGGTATTTCATCAAAAGAGGATGTCATATGAATGCCTTAGTCTTTTGATTTCAAATGAATTTAGGAATGTTTATATTACAGATTGTTCATTATATTCCTCACAGATGTTGCATTGGTGGAGGGGTTTTACTTATTTTATTAAATATAAATAGGAGGAGTTGGATCCTTACTAGGACATGTTTAGTTTATCTGCTTATCTAATATTTCTGATACTTGTGTATTGCCTAGATGCATTGTTTATTTGTGTTTATGATTTCTGTTTTCAACTGTATTTGATTGAAATGTGTTTTTCTATAAAATCTCCCCTACTCTTTTCGAGAAGCGCCATGGGATCTTTTACATCCACCTGAACTACCACCAGAACAGGCAGATGGGACCTTGGTTTAACATCTCATCCAAAAGACGGCACCTCAGGAGTGCAGCACCCCCCTCATGCTGCATTGCAGTGTCAGTATTGAGATATCAACCCAAGTACCTGGTGTGGGGCTAGAACCCACAGCCTTCTGATTTCCTGGCCTCAGAGGTGAGTGTGCTACCTGCTGAGCCACTGACACTACATTGTGTAACCACCTCCAGTGTCAGGGGGTAGTTCTATCTCCAATGCCCATCCAGTCCTTGGCTGTGCATGTGAGACTGCCATAAAGGGTGCCAATGAATGGCATGTGTGATAGTGTTTTTATTTTTAATGTGGGCATTTCTGCACTCTGAACTTGACTGAGTCCACCATCATGCATTTCATATAGGCCACCAAACAGCCAACAAACAGTAAGGGCTTCTAACAACTACAGATCAGGCCCAGACTCAGATCTTTGACCTTAAGGTAGATGTTTCCATGATCTACTGGCAATACTCAATGCAAAACATTTTTTAGCCCTTTTTGTTAAATTTTCTAGTTTTTGTGTTCAGGAATTTGATTCAGGATCTTTCAAAGGTTGTCTAAAAATTATGGCATACTCTCAGACTGAACAATTGGAAACCAGAATGCATCAGCATGGTGAACACCCCAAGTCAATACCCACGAGTAGAAAGAAAACACATTTAAATGTCTGGACTTGGTCTTCTTAAATAGATTTTTGTATCACTTATACTGAGTCTCAAATAAGATAATGTTAAAAAGAAAGGGGTGAACAAGATAAAACATAGAGAGAGATATATAAGGGACCAATCTGTAAACACTGCAACAGTTTATATCTGTTAACATTTTGTTTGAAACAGGCATTTGGATTCTCTCTTTTCACATTCTTTGATAATCTGGTAACAAAAAGAATAATACCCCTCTTTTTTGAAGCTTGAAGCTGCTGGATCAATGAGAATAACCATGATGTACCATTTACACTAATATATCTGACATCATGGTTTTACATTTTATATACTTCATAATATTTCTCATGTTTTCCAACCACAAAATGACTACACAGGGAGCTACATTATCTCTTGGGGAACTCCTCCATGCTGTCCTTTCTTTTTTCAATACTGGCACCAGAAGAAGTGAAGGGATTGTAATTTGCCCCTCCACTTCCTGATTCTTCTATGTGTCCCCATGCTCCAAACTACTATGATGTTTTTATACCTGAGAGTGGGGATGCGCTCCATTCATTTCAATGGAGCATCTTTTTAAAATGTAATGTCCCAATTGTATATTGGGTTTTGGTACCTATTGATGACAGACTTCAACTCACAAGATCTCTGTTAGTTGAAGTATGCCATCAACAGGCACCAAAACCCAATTTAAAATCAGAAAATTAAATTTGAAACAGATGCACCACTGCAGTGAATGGAGTGTGTCCCTGTGCTCTGACCTGTAAAGACATCACAGAAGTTGGAGTGTGGGGACACGTAGGAGAATCAGGAAGTGGAGAGGGATCATGCGAGCATCCCCTGGGGGGCAAACTATGATTCCTTCCCTTCCTTTGAGGCCAGTAGTATAAAAAAGAAAAGACAGAATGGAAGAGCTCACTTTTTAATAATTTTGTAATTTAAAAATTAAGGGGAAAGGTACTCTTTAAAGATCAACATCAAGGTTCCCTCTGGGGATTGCACTTGGGTGCATGCAGCAATGGATGCCTAGTGTATCAGCTCAGGCAGTAGAACAAATATCAAGAGTTATTCCCTCTGAAACTGCACTCAGTCTAGTCACCTTTTGTTTCATGTTAAAGCAGAGACCCTTAGATTTTGTTTGAGATCAATATTGTGGCAATTACATACATATTACAGTTTTTATAGCCTTTAGAATTTTCAACTGTTCTAAAAATAAAAGTGCTATGCCTTGTGCAGTAACTGGTGCAGATCCAATGACACAGCTTAACAGTAATAGTGATCTTAAAGAGATATTTTTATCCATAAAATCTGACATTAATGAATTCAAAGATCTCAAAAACTCCTTAAAAAACCAGAAGACTGATGTGCCAGAGACTCACTCAAGAACTGTAGCCTCATAAAATTGGATCTCATGGTCAGATAACGTGTTACTTAAATTAGAAACAATCAGCAAACAATCCAAATAAATCTCATACATCACGTATAACGAAGATGACTTAGAAAATAGAGGCAGGAGAAACATCTGACTGATGTGTTTGCCTGAAAAAAAAAAACAGAGAGAACAGATGTTATAATATTCTTACAGACTTTCCTATCAAAACTTTTGAAATTTAAGCACTGAGCAACCACTGCTGCTGGAGAGAGCACACAAATCACTATCACCAGCACCTAAAAGAAATAAAAAACTGAGGACCATTATAATCAACTTCCTAAGATTCAGTCAAAAAGAAAATATCCTAAAAGCCACCAAAGAACACAAGAATTTAAATTGGCGAAGCCACGACATTTGTTGTTCCAGGACTATACCAATGAAATTGCTACCAAGCACAAGGAGTTTACCCTTGGAGACAAATTCTGCAAAATTTAAAAGTTAGATATTACATTAAATATCCTGCAATTGTTGTCTTCTAAATAAATGTTATACAGAACTCATAAACTAACCCCAGCAACCTGGCATGAAATAACTTCTGATTGTTCCTCAGAGAGGAGGAAGTTTGTACTCACCCCTGGTGAGGAGAACAGACATGAAAAGGCCAAACCCAAGCCCAAAAAGTTAAGAGACCACTCCCCTAGTGAATCCAAACTTGTGTGGAAGAGAGGGTATCCAACTAGAGAGGTAGAGCGTTAATGACACACCTAGCTTTTTCAAGTTTCAGGACAAGAGGACGGGCCAGAATGGGCCATCCAAGTTTATCATCTCTCTCCTCAAAAGCAAAGAGTTCTGTAAAGGGATAAAAGAGGAGACATATCAGCATTTTAAATTTGACAGAGGACATGTCAGAAATATTTATTGGGAGACATACCAATGTTTCCTGGGGGATAAGTAATTGGATTCTCAAATAAAAGAGAGAAACTAAATAACTCAAAACTATCACAACTTGTGAACAAACATAAAGATAAACATCAGGAAAATCCAGATGTTATTAACAACCTAGTTCTAGGCATGACCAAGAGCAAATATGAAATTAATCTTCTATGATACAACTGGGCAGAAAGAACTTTAGTTAAACTATATCAGAAATATTGGGAGGCAGGGAAAAATCACCAGATTACTGAAAAATTGAATCAAGAAAAAACTTAATCAAAGCATCACTGTAGTCTGTAAAAAGAGCATGGTGATACTGTTAACAGTAACTAAGAAAGTAACAAAGAATTCTTAGGTTTCTATAAAAATCTGTATTAGAGTAAAATAAATCCTAATACAAAGAATATCAAGACTGTTTCATCACCTTTAGGTATAACAGTAACTCAAGATTCCCTAACACAACAACTAGCAAAACAGATAAAATTAGAAGAGATACAGAAAGTACGCATAAATCTACCAAAAAGAAAGGATTCAGGACCAGATGGCATCCTAGCTGAAAGCTATCAGGCTCTGACACAAGAAACCAGTACCTGCTTGTATGAAGTATTTCTAGCATCAAAATAAAAAAAAATTCTTCCACCATCAATGAAAGAGGCACTTATAGTAATCATTCCCCAAAAATAAAAAGATCCCACAAAATTCATTAGTTACAGGACAATTTCCTTACTAAACACAGATTACAAAATTTTGGAAAAACTCTTGAATACAAAGTTATAGAAAATTCTAGATACATTATTCAGCCTAAAACAAGTAGGTTTCATTTCAGGGCACCAAGGAAGAGAGGTTTACAGTCAAAATAGCATCTACATTCCAGTGTGGTAAAACATTGCAAAGACAGAACAGCGGCTGACGACATAGTGGTCTCATACAATAGCTACACCACAGTACAGAGCTACCATGGTCTGTACAAACACCTCCATGACAATCTAATGGGGAGGACTTTGTCCCACGCACCCTCCACGAAGGGGGCTCTGCTCCTGCACCCCCCAAACTAACTATAACAAACTATGTGCCGCACACTGCAGGACACAAGGCAATCTTGGAACATGGGCTTTGCCAGGGACCAAGGACACAACTCTGCTGGTGAGGGAAAAGTCAGGTTGATGGGCAGACTGAGGAGGGGGGAAGCTGGGGGGTAGGCAAATATTGTAAAAAAGTCTGTGGGGATGCAACTTACCGGGGGGGCTCAACAGCAAGAACCCCCCCCAAAAAAAAGCAAAAACCAAACAAAAGTGGTAATGCAGAATCGAATCTAGATCACCTGGCCATAGCAACTGCACTCTTAGCTTGTTTCTTTGACCACTACTCCATGTTGGGAGGAGGGTTAGGCAGCACACTGTGGCAGACTTACAATCATCAGCATTAGTAAAAACTGCTACAGGTATAGCGCTATAACTTCAGTGATATAATTTCCCTGTAGCTGTTTTCACTGAAGCTATTTTCTCCACGTGGATTTGTACCACACTGTTATACCCATGCTATCTTGGCTGGATACTAGAAAGAGGTAATATCAGTCATCTACCATCTGCCTTGTGGAAAGTAAATAGCACATCTAATTGGGATACTCTGATCTCTTTAGATGCCAAAAACAAAAATGGACTCCACTGCATGGGAGTTATTTAAATATAGTGACTGAGAAGTTCGGCCTACTAAACTACTTTAGTAGCTGGATCAACATCTTATATCAAGAACCCAAAGCTTCTATTATCACAAATGTGGTGACATCTGAACCTTTCCAACTTAAAACAGGCACCTAACAGGGATTCCCCTTATCCCCATGTACTCCTTGTCCTAGCACTCAAACCCGAGTAACCCAATGTGGCAGCCTGGGGTTTGGAAGCTGGGATTGCCTCAGTATGGCTGGTGTGTCAGACATTCAGTGTGCAACAACATCATTGCACAACATTCCTCCCAGGGACAAAAGCAGACAACTGAGGTGCCACCACTGCAAGATGACATCCACCCCCACATTGTGGACCCCACACTGCCGTCTGGTCTCCCACTACCATTCTACCAACCATTCTCCATTGGGGGGAATAGGCCCCTCAGTGGCCCCACCCTAGGAGGTAAGCCAGGGGTGTTTGTGAGTAGGATAAGTCCAGGAGTGAGTGGCGAGTGAAGTATGATCTGACCAGTGGGGGCCAGCAGATATGGGGCATTAAAAAAAAAGAAATAGAGAAGGAAGATAAATTAGTACTAATTAGGTATTTATTGTTTGACTAAAAAGCCATTACAAACTATACATCTATCTTGTACATCACTTAATAAAAAGATAACATAGTAATTCAATATATGCACAATAAGTTTCATAAATACAGTTTCTTAAAATTCCTGTTCCAGAACATTCTTACAAAACAGCAATTCATATGTAAATCTTTCTATCAGGCTATTATCAAGACTAAATCATATTGCACATCTACCACCTCAGATGACCTGTATTTTCCTTTTTATGTTACCGATTGCTTGGAAATATCTGGCAATTCTTATCACATACCAAACATCCTCTGTATTTAGGATAATGTTAGTTAATGTTCCTTTATCGAGTTGTTATAGACCATTCCTACAGGGAGCTAGCCAATAGGCTCTAGGTTTCATATACCAAGTACAGAGCCATAACAAATGTTCTAGGTTTTCCACACCACCATGGGTACAATCACAGGTCTCATCATATATTCCTGCCTTCTTATATTTAAACAACCTTGCTTAGAAACTGTTCAAACTTATAGTTTGAAAATATTGATCTGAGTTTAGGGTTAATCAGAATCTCCAAGTAAGGTTTTAACCCAAAATAATAATTATTCTGGACAAACCATGTGGAGTATCTAGATTCTGACATTAACGTAAGATCTTGCGTGTTCCAATAATTATTTATTTTCTTAGTCACATATTTTTTGTATTTAACACTCAAAGTAATCCCTCAGTCCACAGCCTTTTTCAAATTTATAAGTTTATACTTTTTCCAATATGAGTCGAGAGCAGTATACCAAAAACCAGATTTATAGCCTAAGTTAAACCACTCTTTTTTGTCACCCAGGCATTGTTTCACTAACGTATTTTACATAATTTTTGTTACTCTGATCCAATAATTCACTTTTCGTATTTCAATTGCTGCATTGACATTGGTAAGTCCAAGCTCAGACCATATATAAGAGGCTGGACAGGAATGTTTTACTCTCAGTATGCGTTGAAGTAGTTTTAACAATGGTGACAATATATTCAGATTATTAATATCCCATATCTCAGCCCCATACAGTAGTTCCACTTCAAATTTGGCTTCAATAATGTCTATAAAGGGTTTAACCATCATTCCACCATATTTTGCATTAAACCTTACCTACCCTGCCAAAGTATTCTTTAACTTCTCTACTAAAAAGTCCCTGTGTGCAGTCCATAGGCAATTGCCATGGAACTAAATTCCTAAATATAGATAATTGTCAACTACCTCTATTTTGTCATGTCCTACTAGCCATGTCACCTTAGTTTTTGTTTTGTTATTTTCAAATATTATTATTTTAGTTTTGTTCAGATTAATTTTAATTTTAATTGGTTAGACCTCTGATATATATATATATATATATATATATATATATATATATATATATATATAAAATTCAGTTTGGTTTGTAGTCCCTTTTTTGCTAATGAGATTAAAACAATATTATCAGGATATGCCAAGACTGGACACATAGTTGCCTTGATTTTTAGAGAGTCAGTGTTAATAGAATTAGTGTCTGTAAGCATTTTCTCTATGTAAAGTATGAATAACAGGGGGGCCAGAACGCACCCCTGTCTCACACCTCGATTAACTTCGAAGGGTATTGACGGTTGGCTGTCTTATCCTAGCCTAATTTTAGATCAAGTTCCAGTGTACAACTCTGAAATGATCTCTATAAAAGAGTGATTTATGCCTCACTCTGCAAGAAGAGTCTATAAGATATTTCGTGAAATATAGTCAAATGTCAGAGAATATCTATGAAAACAGCATATACCTTCTGTTTTCTTAATTTAACATACTTTTCTATAATATGTCTAAGAACAAACATATTGTCACTTGTAGAAAACTTGGATAAATCCTGCCTGGTATACAGAAGGCCCACCAGTTCTTATTATTTCAGTTTTTAATCTTTCCAATATAATTCTAATAAGTATTTCTAGGTTTACGTCCAGTAAACTGATGGGCCTATACATAGCTGGATCATATATATCACCTTTTTTATGTATGGGTATTACGTTTGCACCTTTCCAAGTCTCTGGGTATATACAGGCCCCTATACATTTATTAAAAAAGATTGTCAGAACTCTTACGCAAAGTGTGGGTGCACATAAGTACACTTCAGCAGGAATTCAATCTGGTCCTGCTGCTTTTTTCCTTTTAAGAGAATAAATTGCCAGATATACCTCATCCAATGTTATTGGGCTAACAGTATCTTGTATCTCCTCTATCTGTATTACTGTATTTTCTTCAGAAGGGTCAAAGAAAATGGCTGAGAAGTGATGCAACCATTTTTGGTCTGAGATATGTGTCTATTTCTACCTTATATCTATCTGTACCTCTTGCAACTAATGTCCAGAATGATTTGACATCCTTATCTGATACCGCCTTTAACATTAATTGCCATTGTGTAACATAAAAGGCTTGTTTTTTCCTTCTGTAAGTTTTTTATATTACTTCCTTAAGGTATTTAATTGTTTTAGATGTTATGTATCCCCTTTGTTCTTAAATGTTACATACAGTTTTCTAATTTGACTACATCCTTTAACAATCTTTATCATGCCAAGAATTGATATATGGAACTTTTCTGCTCTTAAAATGACATTCCATCGTGTCCCTTTTATTCACCATTAAGTTGTTCATTGCTTGCATGATAGAACCATGATTTAGCCTCAATATAGAGCCCACTTCTTCTGTCAAAATGGAATTCATAATCAAGGGTATTATTTCCCCCTTGGTATCATGTCTCCAGTTATTTTTTTTTGAAGCTCTGACTTCTGTAAACAATACTGGGTCCAGATTTTCTTTATTAATCTCTATATTTTGTTTAATCATTTCTAATATAAGGAGAAAATTATCGCTTTCCCCAGTTATCCAAACAATGAGTTTATGCCAGTGAGCGCTTGGGCCATTCCATAAGGCATAGTCCACTACTGATAACCCCCTAGTGGATACATATGTAAAATCACCCCAATTGTCACCTTGGTATCTTCCATTCAATGGATATAAGTTAAATACTTTCAGTAACTTGATCATTTGTTTGCCTGAATTATTTAGCTTATTGTCTTTTGTTTTCCTTACAGGGAGTGTTTCATTCAAAACTGTATGCAAATAAATTATGTTATCTACTAAACCACCAAATGGCCTAATTAAGGTATTAAAATCACCCATCATCAGGATTTCTGCCTGGGTATACACCTGCAGTGTCTCTGTCAGAATAGTTCCAAGGTTTACCCAGATCATTGCTGTGTAAAAATCAGAGGTGTCGGGTGGGGGAGGGGGACGTAACAGTTCAAAATTACAATCTATTGTGTCCCATCTTTAACATGGATTACTATAAATTATATAATGGTATGTGAAAATCCTGTAACCTCATTGATCAAAACATGTCACATGACTGTGGATAAATCCTGCATAACCCATAGCTGAAAATGGCATTTATAAAAAACATAATTAAACACATTTTAAATGTATTTTACACATGGGTCCATTGTATAATCACAATAAGGCACTCCAGGGTGTGAGTTATTGGGTGATTTACCCACTTCTTGTGTGGTTAAGTCACTTGGCTGCACCTAATGATACACCACATGAGGTGTGGGTAAATTCCCAATAACCCACACCCTGTTGTGCCTTATTGCTTAAGTTACCCATTATTTTCCAAAACTGTTACTTTCTGAAAAATATAAATTTTTACAAGTCTTATACACCCTCCAGAACATCTGCCAAGGTTTTTTGCTTCTAATGCTGGGACTATGATACATTTCATATCCATTTAGTTCAATATTAATCATAAAACTTCATGTCTTAATAAGAAGTTTTTTGCAATCACACTCCATTAGCTTATTATTCCATCCTGATATGTTCCAGGAAAGAAATAGACAACCACGAGTTTCCAATATTTCAGCATTTAGCAAATAGCTCTATTGAGCCACATGTCAGTCAGCATTATAAGCAGCCAGTAGCCTAAATCTATCAGAAAGAGTCATTCCACTTTGATTATTTTCTATAATTGAAGATACTGTTATGGAATAAGTTTTCAGTACTCTTGGATCCACAATATGCAATCCTAGGTGGTCCAGCTTATCAGCTTGCCTAAGTATACATTCAACAAGTTGTAAATTGGCTACTTCCAGATCAATTTGACTATTAAGCTTATAATCATCGTGGGCTCATTTGGCCATAATATAGCCCATTTCATCAATTGGTATATTCAAAGAAATTCCTAAAAAGGTCTTTAATTCCATTAGTCAATAAGTTTCCATTTTCATGTGTCATAGGACTCATTTCATACAGACTTAGTAAGACAGATTCATCATGAGATACCTTTTTCACACTCATCTCCTTATTAAATAAGGCTATATTAGAGAAAGTTAGAATTGCATCCTTCTCCTTTAATATCCAGCTGTTGACCCACACATAATTAGCCACTCTTGGAAAAACAAATGGTATATCAATTAAAATTGCAGCTGGAATAGGAATATTCTTAATTTCTATGATAGCAACTTCTACTAATACGATGTCAATTTCTTTACTTAAATAATCCAATAACTTGATCTCCAAATTAGACGGATCAAAGTTTTCCCAATTTAATGGTCCATAGAGCCTAATAAGGGGATATGTGTTAGCCTAATTCTGATTTACCCCTGATGGCCTTGGGTATTTTACGTTCTTAACTCCTCCTTAGGTATTAGTTATTGTACTCATCTTATTTTCCTCAGCCTTTATTTTAGGTCCCTGACTAACAAGTTCTTCCTTCTCATTTGATAATAATCTAGGGACATCCCTAGGTCATTCTCCATACGGGCTTTCCCTAACTGCTGATTTAATGCTACTATATCTTACACTAATCTACCTAAACAGTTCATCAGATTAGACTTGCCTCCATAAGTAGTCACTTCAGCTGGGGAATGAGTTGCTCTCGATAGCATTGCTTTTCCTTCAATAGAGCACTCTATACTATTTTGTTCTCTATCTTTAACATGAGTATCCAAAGCTATTTCTTTATTTAAATCTACATTCTTTACAGAATTAAGTGCTTGTAACTTTGTTATCTTTAATATTTTTATCCTCTGAATCTTTTTATTTGTTTTCTTTTTCTTCTGCTTAATAACATTTGCTGATATGTCATATATTTCTATAATGCTAAAATCTGGTCTTTTTTTTAATTTCTCTTTGCTTTTGACCAGATTCCTGTACCATATCCTGTACTGTGTCTTCATTTTGGAATTTATTTTCCCTCTGTCCATTTAATATATCTGTCATAGCTCTATTATAGGCAACCTCACACTTTAATGATTCTATTAGATTTTTATTAATGACTAACTGCTCCATAATTACTAGATGCACATCATATGGATCTTTCATTAGATCTATTAGATCATAACTTAAGCACATAGGTCTAAACAAATTCACATTCTGTCCCACCTGTGTCATTCCATATCTCTTCTGGGCACCACAATTACTACATAGTTTTAACTGCTGGTTTTGAGTCTGTGCTTCAATTTCTTTTAGGTCCTCAATAGTTAGTTGTAAATTCAGCATCACTTCTTCCAAACCACATTTATTTCTGCTTTGTCGGTTCTTTTTATTATCTAAACTATATACAGTACATTCTCTATTTTCTCATCTTCCTCATTACTCTCCAAACTTTTACTGGAGTCCCCCAAAATGTTCTTGGATTCTCTCAAACTTCACATTTTTGGGATCTCTGTAGTTCTGGGGTTCGAAACCCTATTACCTCAGACATGTGTCGACTTGTTTTTTTTCTGATTTCTATAAAATATAGCATTCCCCTCCTGAACAATCTTTGTCCACTCTAGGTACCCTCTCTTTAATGGCGATTCCCTCAATTTTGTCTGAGCAGGCACTGGTATCAACCATTACCAGGATTTGTTTATAAACTAGCTCAGGTTGCAAAATAGCCCTTGTTATAGGAGTCAAAGTAAACACCAGTGCAGGCTACTCACAGTCCTTAGTTCAGATTTCCACAGTGCCTCAATACATCAAAAAATGGAAGCATTGTTGTAGGAAGGGGCAGCATGCATGGAACCATTGCGCACTTTAAATAAAATGAAGCACTATTTGCACCTATAAATAAGAATCTGCTTCCATTTTTTGATCTATTGAGGCGCTGTGGTAATCTGAACTAGGGACTATGAGTAGCCTGTTCTGGCATTTACTTTGTTTCCATATTATTTGATTGCGAGCTAAGCATAGCACTTAGGTGCAGGCCCACATCTCTGTTTCTTGTTATAGTAGCTGAGGTTTTATTAACACAGGGCAACAGATGTTCAGTAGTTTTTGATTGTCTGTAGCCACCATTTTTATTGCTAATAGAAAGCTCTTGTAATGGAGAGAGGTTACTATTGTGTAGCTTCTATAGTCTGTTTTGACCATTTTGGTCTCTTTATACACTTAAAACACTTAATTTTATATATATATATATATATATATCAAATCAGTTAGCACCTAACAGCAGTTAATAGCACCTTATCCCAATCTACTGGTTTAAGCAAGTGCTACATCTACAGAAGTAGGAAAAAAAGAAAACATGAAGCAAGTCCTTAGACTACATAAGCTACTATAAGCTGTTTTGGGAAACCTGAGTTCCCTGTAAACAGAATGATGCCAGTTTTTAAATCTTGTGTCTCTGTTAAATATTGAAGTATCTTGAGTGTTTACCCCTGGGCAATCAATGCAACACATCAACTGTATGTGCAGATCTTTTACAGTTAGGCAGATGGAAGCAAAAGGAGACTTATTGAACAGGTGTGGTGTTTCTGATGTCTGCCTGAATTAACCAATGCTTCCAAATCAAAGGTTCAATGTCCATGGAGTATCAACTGTAATGCAGAACTGTACTAGGGATAAATAAAATAAAACAACAGGAAACTTGAGTTGTCAAATAAAATATATCCATTTAACCTAAATAAATTCCCTAATTGTGTTCAACAAACCCAGTAGTATCCAAAATGAAATAATTGATTAATTAATTAACATTACTTACAGGCTCATGTTTAGCCAGGTCATATGTAAAATATGCAGGGGATGAAACAGGAATATCTTCATAACACTAAAATAAAATCTTGCTATCCTTCATAGCAGAGGCCACCACAACACAACTGCCCTCAGCAAGATTGTGAAAATAATTCTGCTCAAGTGTTCTCAACAAACAGATTGAAATTATCACCCAATCAACATACTATTCTACCTTCTTGAGTGTGGTCGAGAGACAAGTCTGGCTGGCAATGCCATGCATGTGCTCTTATCTCATAGAGTCACATGCATGGTCCAGTCAATCAGGACAGACCTAAGATTCAAATTTTAAAAAGAAAACCCCTTAAAACATACAATCTATATCTAAAGTATTTAAAATAAATAACAATATTGGACATATGAACTATGATGTTGGCCAAATAACAATAAAATGGAGTTTGAAGAGTAAGAACAAAGCCACATGAATGATCCTGCTAAACCCCCTAGAAAAAGAAATGAACTTCCCTGTAGTAAAATGCAATGTTTTACTCTTAAAATCACCAGGGTCCTCAGGTGGGCACTGATTTTCCAAGTTCTCCTCTTAGACCTTTTACAAAAGGGAGTTATTGCTTCACCACTGCATTTTTCTTCATTGGCTTCTTTTTTCCTCTCTCCCCGGCCTTTAACTGCAGGCTCCCCACAGAGTTTCCTGCACTCCTCCCACAGGGGCAACCCCTGCCACCTACAGACTGTCCAACTTGTAGGGGAAGTAAAAGAAAGAGAAAGGCGAAGAGAAATTGTTTGTGACACAAGATGGTCTGGAAAGGATCTGACCTTACTAGACCAGTGCAAAAAGCTCACGACATAAAAATATTTTATAATCAATTTTGAAATAGAGCACTGTCCAAGGAATAGGCAACAGTGGTTTACCAATTCAAAATATTAATAGTGCATGTCAGGTCATTGCTGAATACTTCTCAAGCTTTAGCATGCATACACTCCTCTACCATCTTCCGCTATCAGTGTAGTGTCTGCCAACTTTTAAGGTGATTATCCAATTGCTTGCAAGTCTCTATTGTATAGACTCTGTAATGCAGAAAATCCAATCTATCGAAGATAAATTAAGAAAAACACCTGCAAGACATTAATTTTTGCAGATGATATTTTACTCTCTGTACAGAACCAACTTTCTTCAATATCAGCTCTATGAGAACCTTATAGGACTTTAGCAAAATATCAGGATTTACCATAAACTGGTACAAATCTGAAATACTACCACTAAACTAAGCCTGCGTAAAGAATTGGCTAGAGAATAGGACACAGAGATTAATAGTAAATGGAGTCCACTCTGAAAAAAGGGGGGTTACCACAGGGTTCAGTATTAGGACCGGTCCTCTTCAATGTCTTTATAAGCGACATTGCAGAGGGACTGGAAGGAAAAGTATGTCTCTTTGCAGATGACACAAAGATCTGCAACAGAGTTGATGCACAAGGTGGGGTGGAAAGGATGAGAAGGGACTTGGCAAGGTTAGAGGAATGGTCAAATGTATGGCAGCTTAGATTCAATGCTAAGAAGTGCAAGGTAATGCACCTGGGAAGCAAAAACCAGGGAAGAGTACACAATGGGGTGAGATACTAACAACAACAAAATGGAAAGGGACCTGGGGTAGTCATATCAGATGACGAAAGGTGGGCAAGCAATGTGAGAGGGCAGCAAGGAGGGCTAGGGGAATACTGGGATGCATAGGGAGAGGCATCACCAGCAGAAAACAAGAAGTTATTATCCCTCTGTACAGACAGCTGGTGAGACCACATCTGGAGTACTGCGTGCAGTTCTGGAGACCCAATCTCCACAAAGACATAGACAGGATGGAAGCTGTCCAGAGGAGGGCAACTAAAATGGTGCAGGGTCTGCACCGGAAGACATATGAAGAGAGACTTAAGGAGCTTAATATGTATAGCCTCGAGGAAAGGAGGGAGAGGGGGACATGATAGAAACTTTCAAGTACCTCAAGGAATCAACAAAGTCCAAGAGGGTAGTATCTTTCAAAAAGAGGTGTGCAAGAACAAGGGGCACAATTTGAAGATAGAAAGAGGCGCTCAGAGGTAATTTAAGGAAGTATTTTTCACAGAGAGGGTTGTGGGATGTATGGACAGCCTTCCAGAGGAGGTTGTGGAGTCAAAACAGTGGTGGAATTCAAGCATGCATGGGACAGTCATAAGGCAATTCTAGGGGTTGGGGGTAGGAAGAAGTAGGCTGCTGGTTAACTAGGATCTGCAGCTTATCCATCAGGTAGGGAAATGGGCAGACTGGGTGGGCCAAGCGGTCCTTATCTGCCATCAAATTCTATGTTTCTATGTTTCTAAACCCTGCCAGCTCAGGCCTGAATATAACCCAAACATATGCCAACTTCACCATAAAGGAGTCAGCAAAAGGAATAACATACCTTGTTCTAAAAATTACACCAATATCCCAAGACATATTCAAAGTAAATATCTCTCCAGTACTTAATAAAATTGAAATATAGCTGGCCAGCTGGGAGACTTTAAATATGTCCATATGGGAGGAGATAAATGCTATAAAAATGATATGCACATTAAAACTCTATATCCTAAACTCCCAACAAGCTAAAGTACATAGTAATAGTTAGATTAAAAAATAAACAAAATCATCCAAATTGCTTTTGGATCAAAATGAAACAACGCTTATGTTTAGAAAAGTTTAACCAAACCAAAGAAAAAAGGTGGATTTGGATTACTTAACATTAAACTATATCACCAAGTGTTGTTAACTCAGCAAGCAAGCTTGTTAATGGTCTCAAGATTAGACATTTAACTCTCTCTCTCTCTCTCTCTCTCAGTAGAATATGAGAAATCACTAGCATACATCTACCCTGTATTTAACAGGAGACTTTTTATACATCAAACTTCTGAAACATTTAGGCTTACATCCCACCATTCCCCAAGTCATTCAGACTTGCAAACAAATCCAAATGATCAGGAAATTGAAACACCTCTTTGGAAGTTAAACCCTTTATGAGAGAATCCTATGTTCACTTTTGAAGGGAAAATGCTTGATGAAAAAAGCTAGAAAAAGAAAGTTATTAAATCATTAAATGAAATAATACACCCCACAGGGTTACTTTAATCATTTGAAGAGCTCAAAGAAGAGTTCTAACTTAGAATAGATTTCTGACACTATCTTTAAGTCAGACATGTAGTAGAACCATATATCTCAAAAATGAGGATCCTCTGACAAAGAGTGGGCACAAATACAGAAAAATAGCTTCTGGAAAACAAGGAACAGATTGAATTTATAAAGTATTGAACTGCCCAGAACAAGACCCCACATTTAAATCAGAAGTAATGTGGAAGAAAGAACTTAACATAACAATTTGTTAGGAAACATAGAATTAGCTTTGGATGAATGCCTGCAATGAGTTTTCAAGTATAAAATTCTGTGCTACATATACTGCACCCAAGACTTCCATGAAAAATAACTAAAAAAATGATACACAAGAAAATGGTACGTGCTGGAAATGCAGTGCACAGGATGCAAACCTCTCAGATATTTGATGGTCATGTACAAAGCTGAGAAATATCTGGGAAGAAGTTTTAATATAGTGCAAGAAGTTATTTATGTCAGACATCCAGTTTTCAGCCAAACTATGTGTGGTAGGAGACTGCTTCATTGTTCAGCCTTCCAAAATGTTCTCAATACTGGATACTCTCAGCTTGCCATGGTCTCAAAAGGTTAATTCTCTTGTATTGGAAATCTCCTTACGCTTCTTCAGTGCAGGATTGACTCCAGTATACGGGAAAGGCTAGCTTTTAATTAGAAAATTAGCTTTGCAGCACAGGAAAAACTAGATATATGTAACAGAATTTGGGATCCATTCTTACTAATGCTAGACAATTATTAAGAGACAAAGGCCAGGTCATGTGAATATCTGTTAAATACGATTGCTGGTAACTTCCACTGGCAACTTTGCAGTTAACTTTACCTACAGTATAGGGTACATTTTGGGGAAGTTTTGTCAAAATGATGCTACTGGTAAACAAGTGCTTCAAGGTCGCATGGAAGAACTTCTGCATGTCACATGGTACATTGCTGTTCAGTGAGTCTGCTTCACTTTTGGTTTTGCAGTGTTAGTGGCAGAGATAAGACACTGTCAGTTTTCAGAACTACGTAGGAGCAATACTCTTTTCACTTCCATTCCCACCAAATATTCCACTGCCTGACTTTGCTGTCTCTCCCCAACAAGAGTTACGTTACCACCATTATTCTGTATTGTTGTCACTTTATATTACACATGTATGCCGCTCATTGTTTCAGCTTTTATGATTTATGATTTATCTTGCTATTTGTGCACTCATATGCACTTTACCTTGTACCCATGTATGTTTGATGTGCTGTTGTACTATTTTTCTCCACTTTCCCATTTCCCCTCTTCTCACACCTGAAAATGAGCCCTGAGAGTGCCTTTCTCAGATATCAATTTTCAAATAAATAAATAAATCCTATTTTTTTTTGTCATTACTTTGACAGTCTATTTTTGATTCTTTGTCATTTAATTATTTGACTTATTTGGAGCACGTTAGTTTTTTCTGCATTATTTTGTCTCTATTTTGTCTCTCTATCTGTAGTTAGAGCTCTCAATTTTCGCTTTTGTTTTCCTTTGTTTCTCTCTGACTTTTCCTTTCTCTACCTCTTGCCTAGTTTCTAGTCTCTTTATACAGTATTTAGTCTCTATATCGCATGTGTTTTATATTTTGTTTGCTTATAATTAAAAAAATAAATGAGCTGCAGCCCAGAGGAGGAGATTGAGGAGAAGGGAAGCTGTGGAGGAGCAATACTTGCTCACCAGATGGCACCAAATCTAGGGGAAGCAGCAAGGAGCAGCAGGACAGCTGATCCAGCAGCCTCCTTCCCACTGCTCAGAAGCAGCCCTCAGTTATGCAGCATAGCTCATAGTTGCACAGCAGCAGCCCCTATTTCCCCATGCTTTTCTGCTGCAGCCTAACCCCCTTCCCCATGGTACCACCACCGCCGTGGACTGATTCCCCTGAGGAGCCAGATGAAGGAACATTCTTTTCTGGCTCCTCATGGCCCTGATCTAGGAACCAGCCAAAGTCTTCTTTTGTGTGGGAGTTTTTGATCTAGGAACCCAATGGTGATAACGTGGTGAAGTGCAACCTTTCCAACACCCTTGTTCAGTGTTGGAAGAAGGCCAGTCATTTAGGCTCTTGAAAATTCATAGAATTTGACTGACAGGTTTTGATAATTCATATTCAGCTATGAATTTATGTATTTATTTATTTATTAAAGTTTCAGAATTACAACCTTTGAGTCAGAGACTCCTTTGCAAAGGCTCCATGTCAAAACAAACATACAGATTTCTTTGTGAATGAACAAACATGCTTCATAACTTAGAGTTATACGTTGCTGCTTACATAATTACATCATACATTTACAGAAATTGGTTAGTAACTTAAGGGTTGATTATAACCCTGGGTTGGTTGAACATTCCACATAAGGATAATAAGTTGGTACTTTACATAATTGAATCAAACATTAACAGTACTTGGTTAGTTTCTGGGGGTTGATTATCAACCTGGAGTCGACGTGGTGTAGAGTGATCTGTTGCAGCTACATGTCTCGGAGTCTATGAGGTGTCTCTTGATTCTGGTTTTAAACTGACCTAGTCTTTGGGCCAAGGAGACGGGAAGAGAGAGTTCATTGAGCCAGATGGGTGCCCGATAGCTAAAGGACCTTTGTCCTAGTGCGGTCCTTCAGTGGGGGACAAGGATGGGTATGCTTTCTTATTGCCTTGGGGTGCTCCTGTGAAGGTTAGGTTGGATGAGGGAGTGAAGACCAGTGGGTGCAAGCTTCAAAAGTATTTTTTTGGCTTGGAGGCAAGTATGGTATTTTAGCCTTCCTTTGAAGGTCAGCCAGTCCGCTTTTTTGTAGAGGTCGAAGGTGTGGGTAAGTCGGCCACTTTCTGTGACCAGTTGGCAGGCTTTATTGAGGGCAAGATTAATTCGTTTCAGGGCTGTGAGGTCAGCCGTCCTGTATATTATAATACCGTAGTCTACCAGTGATATGACAGAGCTGGTTACTGCCAAACATAGGGCCTGTGGTGGGAGGCATTGTTTGTGTCTATAGAGGATCCCTAGACTGGTGTTTACTGAGCAGGAGAGGTGGTTGATGTGAGTGTGATAGGTAAGGGAAGCGTCAAGTGTAATGCCAAGGTATTTGAAGTGTGTGACCTGGTCAATTTGGATGCCCTGGTAGTTGGAGATGTTAAGGTGGGAGCTACTTTAGGGGTTTTGCCGGTATGCAAAGATCATGGATTTTGTTTTGGTATAGTTTAGTATTAATCGGTGCTCTGTGAACCAGTCTTCTAGTTCATGAAAGTAAATTTGAAGCTTGTGTTGGTGGGAGTTGGGGGTGCTTTCTTTCCAGTAAGCTATTGATAGAGCAGAAGCTTACCATTGCATGCTTTTGGGATGTAGTTCAGGAAAAGGGTGAATAATAGAGGGCCTAGGATTGACCCTTGTGGTATACCCACCTGAACTGGATTCTTGGCAGATAGGGTGGTGTTGATTTTGACTTCTTGTGTTCGGTCTGTGAGATAGTTCTTAAACCAGTGTATTGTGTCCAGGGCGAGATTGAGGGAGGGGAGTAGGTGGATAAGTAGGTCATGACTGATGGTGTCGAACACTTTGGTTAGGTCAACGAAGACTGCGCCTGCTATTTCCCCCTCATCAAAAGCCTTGTGTATATAAGATGTGAGTTCGAGGAGTGCAGTGGTGGTGCTGTGTCCTGTTCTAAAGCTGTGTTGCTCTTGGCAGAGCAGAGAATGGCTAGTCAGGTACTCAGTGAGTTGGTCTGACACTATTCTTTTGAGAGCTTTAGAGGGGGGGAGTATTGTGATTGGCCTATAGTTGCTGGGCTCAGTTGGGTCACCCTTGTTTAGGATTGGTGTGATAATTCCCCTTTTCCAGAGAGTGGGGAATTGTCCTAGGTGTAGTGAGTGGTTGAATATTTTGGCGAGGTGTGGGAGGGTCACGTCTAGCGTTAGCCGGAGGATCTTGAGATCTATAGAGTCACTGCTGTACCTCTTGTTTCACCTTACTGCAGGAGATTGTTCTGAGCTGGAAAGGTGGGAGGGAGAGCCTAATGTAGGAGGTAGCAGGGACCCTAGGGGGTTGGTCAAGGAAGTTTGGTGGGAGTATGTGGCTGAGGTCCATGAAGGAATTGTTCAGGACATTGGCTAGTGTGGTGGGATCCTGGGAGAGGGTACCATTATTGAGTATCTGGGATGGCGTTTGGTTGATGTTTTTCCTGCATAGCTCTTTGATGTTCCTCCAGAACTTGTTCCCTGAGCCCCAGGTCAAGGTGAGGGCTTATTTGTAGTGGTTGGCCTTAGCTAGCTGAATAGCCCTGGTGCACTTGTTTCTCGCCTCTCTATAGAGTTGTCTGTCATGGGGAAGCTGGGAGTTCAGTGCCCTGAACCAGAGATTATCTCTGTGATGCATCTGATCTAGCAGGGTCTGTGAGATCCACGGGGTGTCCTTTGTTTTTAAAATCCTTTTTGAGAATGGGGCGTATTTGTCACAGGTTGTGTTAAAGATATTGATAAAGGAGGTAAGGGCCTCATCAGTGGATTGGGCGGTGTGGACTGATGTCCAGTCACTGGTGGAACGAGAGTGGATTATCTTGGTTATGGCTCCTTTTTTGAGGTGCCTTTGGTGGGATATTTTGGGTTGGTTTGGTGAGCTCTTGTTTGACCAGTGGCAGGACAGGGGGGAGTGGTCACTGAGGATGTCTGGGAGAACTTTGACATTAGAGAGGTGTTTAGGGAAGTTTGTCAGGATGAGGTCAAGGAGCGTGTGAGTTCCTGTCCTGGGGTATTGTCTTGTAGGGGCCTGGACAACTTGAGTCAGATCACATGCTTTGGCTGCATCTTTGTAGGGGTCTGATGCCTTTGTTAATCAGTTTATATTGAAGTCATCCATTATTATAAGCTTGCTTCTGGGGGGGGCAGGGCTATATTGGCTAGTATGGAATCAAAGGCTAATTTTTGGTTGTTGGGTATGTAGACAGATATTATGTATGATGGTTTCCCTTGGGAGCCAATCGTTCTTTTGATTGTGACGGCTTGCACCCCGTATTTCGGTGAGGGCAAGGGGACCAGTAATGGCTGTAAATTCGTTCTGGCATATATAGCACAGCCACCTCCTCTCTTGCCCTCTCTATCTTCTCTGAAGATTAGATAGTCTTGTAGGGCAACCACTGAATCTGGTACATTCCTAGCTAGCCATGTTTCAGACAGCACCAGGATGTCCGGTGAATGTTGTGCAACCCATCCTTGTAATAGTGTAAGTTTTTTTGGTGGGCTGCGAATATTTAGTGAGGTCAGTAGCAGTCCACCATACCCCTGACCTTTAGCCCTACTAGCAGGAACTGACCCTGGGTTGGGGTGTATGTTACCAGACATGAGTAGTAGCAGGAGGAGAGCATGTCTGAGTGCTGTTGTCTGTAGCTGTTTGGAGATGTTTTTGGTGTGGCATGGGCAAGTGTTATACTTATGAGGTCTGCTTGGTATGGGGATGGATTGGATCAATTGGGCTAATTGTGCTTGTTGAAGGAGAGGGTTAGGGCTATTCAATAGATGGGTGTTAGACTGCGGGACTTGCTTTGCCTGTGCAGTCCCACTTAAGGTGCAGCTTAGGCTCATGGTTAAATTGGAAAAAGGGTGTTGGGAGTTGAGGTAATTAATTGAGTCATTGTTGCTGTGTTTTGTGGCAGGGAGTGAGAAATGAGAAGCAAATGCAATGATTAGCATGGAGTATATGAGAGTCCTTTGGCTGCTTAACATGCTGCTTTTTATGTGAATAATCAGTTCTTTCATAGTGAGCCCTCTAGTGTTTACTCCATATAACCAGCTAATGGGAACATTAGCTGATAGGTTTTTGTGCTCACGTGGTCTTGCCTATAAAGCTAGAGGATGACCAAGGGTGGTGGTGGGGGTGGTGGGGAGCCGGCGCACAGCGCCGGTGGGGATCAAATCCTGCTGCTTGGAGAGTGAGCCTGAGGTGAGTTACACTGTCTCCTGCAGGGGCTTACTCTGTTTCTGGGGCTGGGAGGGCTGAGTGAGTGGTCCCTCGCGACCTTGCTTGGGGGGAGGGCTTCAGTGATCTGCCCCTTTCAACCTCCTGGGTCCCGGTCTGTGGAAAAGGAAAAAGGGGAAAGTAATACAGTTAATATACTGCTAGGATGCACGTTTTCCAAACAAGATGGGCTATTGACTCCAATCAGAGGCTTTTATGAACAATCGGGAGCTTAGGTAGGAGCAAAGTTAAATGCTGGCGTTGCTGCAATTTTTTTTTCTTTTAAAAGTTAAGCTGCAAGCGTTTTGCCTGCCCTTTATTTCAGAGCAGATTCAAAACTGGCACCAGCAAACAACGTTTCAGCATGGTACTGCTGCACTACTGTTCGAGCTTAAGGCCCTTTCTATATTAATTCACACAGGGATTTTGGCACCAGTTTCAGTGGTAAATACAGCAAAAATAACACTGTTGAGCACAGTACTTTGTTCTAATGGCCAAGCTGAAAGCCCTTTCTATATAAAATAAGGCAGGGTTTTGGTGCCAGAATCAAAGGTAAAGTAGAATAAAAAAACTATATCCACATTTGTGGGGACACAAATTATTAAAATTGTTCTGTCTTAAAGTCTCTTTTGTGAAATCCTGCTGCTTGGAGAGTGAGCCCGAGGTGAGTTACACTGTCTCCTGCAGGGACTTACTCTGTTTCTAGGACTGGGAGGGCTGGGTGAGTGGTCCCTTGTGACCTTGCTTTGGGGGAGGGCTTCAGTGATCTGCCCCTCTCAACCTCCTGGGTCCCGGTTCTGTTTCTGGAGCTGGGAGGGCTGGGCGAGCGGTTCCTCGCGACCTTGCTTGGGGGTAGGGTTTCAGTGATCTGCCCCTCTCGACCTCCTGGGTCCCGGTCTGTGGACGCTGACACCTTGTTGGTTAAATTTCACTCCCTGTGTGTTTCAGTTGCCACACTGCCTGTTTTCCTTGTGCTTTGTATAACACTCATGCTTCAAACACCCTTGTATCTGTAATGTTTTCTCTCTTCAGTCAGCCTTCACACTAGCATTGTGCAGTACAGATGATTTATTTAAAGGATATTCAGAAGTTTCAGTCTTGCTTGCTTGGCTATAATAGGGAATGTGATGTCTGAGAGAGGGGGCCACCATCTGGTAGGCAAGAGAGCTATGTAGTCCCTAATATGCTTTCCACTTCTATGTTGTAGAAAGAGTGCTGTATGGTCTTCTACCACCATGGTCTACATGACTGGGGGGATGGTGAAGAGTAAATAAAGGGAGACAGCCAAACATGAAGAAAAGAAGGACCCTGGTGTAATTGAAAAGTGTTCCATAGGGCCACTAGGTCTATTTCAACACTTTTCCTAGTATCACTTGAAATAAAGGTGATACTGCTGTGTGGTCAGAAACTGGCCTCGGGGGAAGTATGCCACATCTTTCCCTGCCACACGGCAAGGACTGGAGGTCTAACAAAAGCAAAGGTGGTTATATAAACAAGAGACCAGGAAAATATAAAAAGAAGGATTTCAAAGAGGGAATTCTAAAAGGCATGGGATAAACACAAAGGAACACTAGAAATAGGAATGAAAGGGTAAGCCACAGGTAAGGTATGCAGCTTAGGCACTGGGTAGGAAAAATGAGCAGACTAGATGGGCCTAGTAGTTCTTATCTGCCAACAAATTCTATGTTTCCATGTTTTTATTATTCCTGTACTGAATGAGCACAGGGGACAGACTGAAAAACATTTTATAAACAGTTTATTTTGAATTAACCCTATAATATTGCACATAAAATGATGGGCAAATTTGAGTTACAAGGTGAAAATTCCATCTCAAGATTTCTGAAACATTATAACCCACATGACCTTCAGCCTTAAAGAGCTACTGATGCCTCAAAGAAAACTTTAAAAATCACACTAATTAGGTACAGTTCTGCCTGCATGCCATTTTTATTCTATATATTTCTCCTCCCCATCATTTATTACCGAGGCGATAGAATGAATCTATGATCTTTATTCCTTAGAGTTTCTTTAGAGTCCATCTGCCTTTGTAGCTTACTCCCCACTTCAAGCCATAATCCTCTGTTGTGACATCACAATCTGTTGCTATAGAAGTAACTGTGATATGTCAAGCAGTGCTCTTTGACTTCAGGTAGGGAGAAAGCAGCAGGAATAGATCAACACCTCAGGAGCAAAGATCCTGTTTCCATACAGATGACCTCAGTAATAAATAATGGGGAGGAGTACTACAGCACTTATGGGAAATACAGGCTGGACTGTGTCTAAATATTAGGTTTTGTTAACTTTCACCTGAACATGTCACCAGCTCTTTAAGGATTTGTTGTTCTGACGAAAGGAAAATCAAGCACACAGAAATACGGAAAATGCTGACAGCACTTAGACGAAATGCTGTGTTTATTTATTCAAAAAGTGATGATGCACATAAACATGCAACGTTTTGCTTATTAGCTTTATTGATATAAAGCTAATTAGAATGCTTAATGTGTTTGTGTATACACCCCCACGATTTTGAATAAATGGACTCAGCATTTCATCTAAAGTGTAGTGTTTTCTGTCATTCCATGTGCCCATTTTTCCTTTCCACAGTTTATTGTCTTACCGGCAGCACCGAGGTCTCCAGCTATGGCTTTTTGGTTTTTACAGATTATTATGTTCCATAAACCCCATCAATCGAATTAGCACTTTGCAAGTTACAGTTGCCCAACTTTCATACTATATGTACAGTAATAAATGACCTTATGCAGATAAGTGTGTATGATACCATTAGCAGACAGAAATTGGTTGCTCAGTGTGCATGAACTTTATGAAGATAAGATGAGATGAATAGGAAAGTATCCATAAGTGCCAGCATGATACATGGCACTGTGGAATAAGGCTATATATGTAAGAAAAGGAAAAGTTTATGAGAGGTTTCTGGGGCTAGCAGGAGGATAAGTAATATAGAGGGGCTGAAGGTAATTTCAGAGATGGGGGAGTCAGTAGCAGAAGGACGTTCCGTCAGTAGAGGCTCTGAAATGGCAGATTTGGAAGGCATGAGAGTCAGAATCTCTAGGGAAGTACTGTAAGTGTGAGAAAAGGGTAATAGGCAAGGTCAGTAAACCAGAATTCACATATGAAGGAGGCAAAGTGAGAACAATGCCTACACTCCAGGATGGGTAGAGAAAGGTCAGAGTATAAGACATAGTGCTGTGTACAGATGGGACAGTTTTGGATGGAACTACAGTAGGCATAAACTTGGAGGTGCCATTGTAAACCACATCCTCATAATTAAATGCAAGGAGTATCATACTTTTCCACAACCACTTGCTGAACAGGGAGAAGGTCACAAGATTTGTTCCAGTACAACACCACCAATTCGGCAATTATGTAAGGAATAACGTATGGATGGCATCTGTGAGTCCTGAATCTGAGACTCCAGCAATTTGACCAATCATCAGGCTTGTGAGAGCCTTCTTGAAGTTTGTCTCCATTTTCAAGGGAGTCCATTACTCTCACTAGCTGGAGTGACTTTAAGCAGCTTGCCACAGACCCCCAGTGTCAAAGGCAATACATTAAGGGCATTCAATTCATCTTCTCAATGTTTCACAATGCATGGCTGTAGAGTTGTATTTTTGTTCATGTTTTCTTCTTTTTTTAACATTTTTGAACATTTCACATATATTTAAGTTTCTTATATTGACTGAATAGAAGTAATAATTTAGACAGCTACTACCCACCAGCAGCAAATCTTGCAGTCACCTACATGAGTACATAAGGATATGACACCAATGAACTTGTGCATCTCTGTAGGACCATCATTAATGACTCATTCGGTGTTGGGGTTGCTGTCCTTTGACTGTGGGTCTTGTTGAACCAATAGTGACCCTGTGCACATGGTGCATGACACTTAATCATATTCAGCTTGCTGGTAATGTCACTGTAAAAGTTTTATTATCTGCAGGAAGACTTGATGTGGTCCTTGTGCTGCTGTTGCTGCCGGGAGTGGTAAGCCAGACTGTGATTATGACACTGTCAGTGGGAGTTCAGAGAGATTTTCCAGCAGAGGATATAGTGGTGAGAATAGCAGTAGATGGGACTTATTGAACATGGGAGTGATCAAATGGATAGCTGAGGATGATCCATGGTAAAGTGTTTTTCAAAAAGGCTAAAAATTCAATAGTCTCCAAATCTAGCCTGGAGAGATGTGATGAGGAAACATCACCAGTTGTGCTAAAACACTCATCTGAAACAACCATTGTTGGAAGACATCCATAAAAATGCAGTGCCAGTTTAGCCAATGTAGTCCACGTCTTTCCTGTTGGGTCTGAATTTGATCTACTTCAGCTAGACAGTGGCTTTTCTAGATAAGCATCCATCATGTGTTCTAGTGGAATGTCTTTGCCTTCCTCCATAATGTTGTGCTGCACCTAAAACCAGTATCAAAAAGCTCCTAAATGTTTTTTGCTGTCTCTGTATCGTCACTATCCAAGTCATCTTCCATGTTATCACACTGGTGCCTGGCACTGGAAGCATGCAAAGTCAAATGGGGAGGAGCAGCAGTGTGAGCATGAGGAGGCTGATTCTTGGTTGTTTCATCACATTTTCTGTTCTACTTTATTTAATGTGTACACAACAGAAATGTTTCAGCTTGATATAGTCGATGTGTCCATGGAGAATGCACCCATCTTTATAGTTGGGATTAAACAGTGTTGCCATGCCAAATGCTATCCCTGATTTAATGCTTTCAAATCTATCTCCAATTTAAGTCAAACATCTCTACTATTTCTTTAACGAGTATAAAATACTGCATATACTGCTGCTGAGATCACTCAGATAAAATAGTTGTACCTCCACACCTCCTTTACCACCATCATCACTTTTAGTCTCACCAGTGCCCCTGCCTCATTGCCCACTACAACCATATTTGTATTGATGGGTTGCTGTAGAAGATCTCAAATAATGGCATGGGTATCATTCAAGAAGACTCACCAAAAGAAGAACCATGGTGATGGTTGCTGATTCAGCAATGACATCTTTGGTGTCCTGCTCATAGCTCTTTGGTCCTCTTTTTCCTGGACCTCCTCTACCAACTTATCATGGGAGGGGTTACTTACCAGTTCTTTAATCCTAGCTTAATGTGAAATGTCTCTGAGAGTTCAGCTTTTTTGAGGTACATACAGTTCATGTCATGGATGGTCACCACTCCATTGTGATATGCCCTTTGTATCAGTTGTTTCAGTCACATCAAGTAATTATACACAATTTCTCTCTCCCTCTGCATCATTCCCTGCATTTTCTTTAAGAAGTGGACTCTGCTATTAGTGCTTCAAAATATCCCCTATAGGGTGCAAAGGTACATCTGAGCAGTTGTATTGGGTGGTTCTACATGATAATGGCGATCGCGGAAGGGTGATCGGCATTAAGGAGAGTGTACATCAGCAAAAATCAATTTTGTCGATGTCCACTCACGGCACAGACAAAAGGCACCAAAACATTGCTTTTTGTTTATGCATGGGGCTTCACCTCCACACCCTCCTACTAAAGGATTCTTAACTCCAGAGGGTACATGTGGGAGGGGTGAAAACAAAAAAAAGTGAAATCCCGGACCGGTGCAAAAATACCAATGCAACCAGAATCGAACATGGCACCCCCCCAACCCTAGCCTGCCATGAACCCACCAAGCCACACAGCCAGCTCGGCAGCCAACCACCATGCTACACCTCACAAACCCTCCCTCCCCTTTTGCTCTTCGTATGGTGTGCTTGCTCACCCCCATGCACATGTATATATAGCAACAGGATGCCGCTATATTTATATTCACCCCCACCCCCCAACCAATAGCCCTTTGAACAGGCGCTGCTATTGAGCCACCCTTTTTGTAAGTGCTCAATAAAGGACACCCTTATCGCAGGATACCACATTGGTTCAGTTGCTTGTATGGCAGCAAAGGCATCCATTGTGGGTTCTTGTAAACTTTCTCCAATGTGGTGTTGCTTCTTGGTCTCAAGACACAGCAAATCCAGGTCCATGGGCATGGTTTGTCCCATCCAAGATTCAAAGATGTCCTGTGCTGCAGGTATGTGTTTTCTTCCTGAAAATGGGTTTAACCTCAAAAAAATTCTGGGTTCTTGGCCTGGTCCCCAGGCAGCAAGCCAAGCTGGGGGTTGTGCAGGTGGTGCGGCAGAGTCAGTTTTATACAGTTTTTGCACATCTTCAGTATGTCTTACATTTTGCTTTGAATCATGAGTCAAACCTCAGTTTAGACTCATCTGACTCTGAAGGGGGATCAACTGACATTGGCCCTAAATGGCATGCATCACCATTGTCCACTTGGCACTAGCACTTCTTAACCATTGGGGGTCATTCCATTTAGTACTTTAGCAACATCCACTATTGCCGTACACTCTGCTAACATGGTTATTGTCTTCCTGTCATTAATGAGAGGCCTTGCTCATATACTAATTCTGCACAGACATTTAATACAGGTTAGGCAGTCTCTGCCTGATATATGTCCATTCCTGCTGAGATTCACAGCATTAAATGGCCTTCTGAAGATGCAAGTGCTATCATTCACTCCAGAATGTTAATCTTGCATGTGATAAACTGTACTTTATTAACATATATTGTGGATGAGCACTATTCTTCTACAAAGTCACATTTGGGGATATATCTGTGTGGCATACAGATCCTAGTCATGCCCCTAACATAAGCCAGCAACATCAAAAGCAATGAGCATACATTACTAAATTTTCTGCTGAATGAAAATGTGCCAAAGTTATCTCCTTCGACAAGTGGTGTGACTGCTTATCCCCTACAAATAACTGCTGTATCCCCTCTTTTCCTGGACTGGGCAAATGTGAAGGAAGAATCCATGCTTTCTCACCTCTGGGCCTATCTTCACTCCTCATTTTCCTGAGATTTTTAGTCAGGCTTTCAGAAAATTTGTTCTACTGTCTAATCCTATATATGGCTTGTTGACTCTGTCCTGAAGAGGATGGGTCAGGGACCATTCACTTCTGCCATTTTTGTAGACATTGCTAAGGCATTCAGCACCATCTCCCATCATCTCCTACTTGACAAACATGTTGTGGCAGGTCTCTCTCACCAATATGTCTCCTGGTTTGGCTCATACTTGCTTGGAAGACACTAATCAGTCAAAGCAGTTGATACCCTCCATCCATCACCACATGTGTTCCCCAGGGGTCCATCCCAGGCCACATCCTCTTCCCCAGATTTCCTAATGACTGCCCATAACTCTATGCACACCTGCCCATATACTTGAATGATATTGTGCTTTTTGCCTTGGGTACATCAGCTGATAAGCTGGAATCCACTCTACAGCGGGATTTTGACAACATCCAGTGCTGGTTCCATGTAAGCCGGCTCTCACTCAGCGATAAGAAAACAGTCTCCATGACATTTGGCAGTAAGAGTGACTTGCCAGTCTCAGAAAAAAAAACCTGTCTTTATGAATCTGGATGGCCTCACCCTTCAAGAAGTTATTAGCTTTATGTATGTCAGTGTGATGCTTGATCAGAATCTGAATTTCTATGCCCATATTGACTCCATTCACAAAAAAGTTCCTCCCTAAGCTTAGCACCTTGGACCTCAACAAGTCTTGCCTTCTACTCTCCATTCACCTTAAGGTTGTCCTCAGTATGATTTTACATGTGTTTGGCTATGCAGATGTTGTACACAGTGCCACCCTTAAATCAATGTTGCCCAGCATGGACACACTCTAATTCTTTTTTTTTTACAGTTAAACTTTTTATTGAGTTTTCTCATTACACAGCTTGAATCACTGCAATTACAACAGTGGAAACCGAGAGAAGCAGAGTAAATCAGACACTGGTTACACATTGAAGGCAATGTAGGAACAGTAAGAATCAAACAGATCTCATGGAACACTCAGACACCTTTCAATTCTTTCTGCTACCTTGTCTTCAGCTGTACCCATCATTCCCACCACAGATAACTTGACACCAACTTCTCATTTCCATCCCGAGAAAGTAGACATCTCTCCCACTGCACCTTCTTCCTCACCAAATTCTACTTTGGCTCACTCCACTACTACCTCTCCTATCATTCCTTTTGTCTTCCTACTCTCTCCACTCTGCAGTCTTCTGTTCCTCCTATGTACTTTGCTTTAGGACTCCTAACAGGCCAAATGGTTCTTTCTCACCATCCTTCTCTGAAATAATACCCTGCCTTGTGCATAGCATTGTGCCTATGTTTGCCTTACTTGACTGTATCTTTTCTTTCAATTTGTAGCTTGCATTTAAATTTCCTGCCATTCTCTTCTGTAATCCTCCCCCATCCTTGAGTTCCAGATAGAAATCATCTTCAGCTGAAAATGCTTCTCCAGGTCATCCCTTTTCAAATAAATAAATATTTATGCAATAGGTATGGACATAAATGGAGCGTGATAAGTCTATTTATCTGAGTAACTGTGTACATAAAATTTGTTTCTGTACACAGTTACTACGTCATCCTCTATTTATGTACACACTTTCTACATTACCCTCCTGTCACTGAAACTTGAGTCAGGAAACATAAACAGACCAGGATAAACTGTAAAATCCTCAAATAGTGTTTTATTATTAGTAGTAACAAGAGAACAAAATCAGAAATAAATGTACAGACTGGTTTTCAGCATAGGCAGTCCAAAACCAAAGACCAATTTCTGAGTTCAGAACTGAAGTCTACAATAAACCAGCTCTCTGTTGCATCCTGTCTCCAAATCTACATCTAGTTTACAAATCAGGGAACCCTGTTTCATAATTATTTTTTTATAAAATTATATATACGCAAGGTAGAGAGGTAGAGACAGCAAAAAGAGAAAAAGAAAGACCAGCAAGTAAAGGCAAGAGCTGACTGCACAGTCTAACAGAAAAGACAGAGACAGTAGGCAGAATCCTTGCTTCAGACTCTCTCTCTCTACACAACACAAATGGAACAGGGCCCAATCAACCCTGTCTCATATACCTCCTCCTTAAGAGGGAATCTGTTTTTTTCTCTTCTCTCTTTTTTTAACAGGTTTACAAAACTTTCCCTCATTCTCCTTTCATCACATTAATGTTAATTCTCAGAAGCTGCGATACTCACTTTTATATCACGTTACATCATACAGTTCAGTGAACATACATATCCTTATTATTTTCTTTCTTCTCTAAGCTTTCTGATTTCTCAATTCCTGAACCATACCATGACAAGAAGTCTGCAGTGACATTCTCTTTTCCAGACTTGTACAACACTTTGAATTTAAATGGCTGTAGTGCCAGGTACCATCTTGTGATTCTGGGATTTTTGTCCTTCATTTGATTCAGCCAACAGAGAGGATTATGATCAGTTATGAACACAAAGTCAGCTCATAGCAAAAATAAAATAAAAGGTCTACACTGCCCACTTGGCCGCAAGGGCTTTCTTTTCAGTGGTGGAGTATCTTTTCTCCCTGTCATGCAAATTCCTGCTGACATACAGAATGGGATGCTCCTTCTCACCTATTTTCTGGCTAAGGACTGCACCTAGGCCTATCTCTGATGCTTCTGTTTTCAATAGAAATTATTCTTCAAAGTGTGGGACTTTTAGAACAGTGACTGAACATAATGCAGCCTTGGTGGCCCTAAAAGCTTCATCACTCTCTGGGGTCCATTTTACTTTATTCAGATATCTTTTCTTTAAGTTCTGTAATGGGAGCAGCTACTGTAGTTGAGCAAAGTTGGAGAAAAATCTCCGGTAGTAACCAGCCAGCCCTAAAAATGATCTGACATGTTTCTTTGTTTTAGGGACAGGGCTGTTAGCTACAGCTTCTATCTTAGAAATGGCTGGTTTTACCTCTCCATTTCCCAATATATACCCCAAATATCTGGTTTCCTGCATGCCCAATGCACATTTGATAGGATTAATGGTCAGACCTGCATTTTTAATAGCTTGGATAATTACTTTCAGCTGACCCGGATGTATTTTCAAGACTAGACTGTACACCACAACATTATCCAGGTAAGCCACACAATAACCTGAGTGAGGGACTAGGACTACGTCCAGGTACCACTGAAATGCGGCAGGTACACCATGTAACCCAAATGACATGGTGGTGAACCGATAGAATCCAATAGGCATAGGAAATGCAGTTTTGTCTCTAGATTCTTTAGTTAAGAGAAAGGGTACTGATGGATTTGACACTTCCCAATCTGTCCACCAGGTCATCTATCCTGGGCATTGGATAGCTGTCAAAATCAGACACTTGATTAAGTTTACTAAAATCAAGGCAGATTCCTACCCCCCCTTCTTATTTACAATCATCATTGGTGATGTTGAAGCACTTCTCGACTCTTCTATGATGCTGAATTCTTTCATTTGTTGTATTTCCTTAACCACATCTGCTCTTAACCACTCTGGCATTCTGTATGCCTGTTGTCTAATAGGGAGCGCATTACCTGTCCTAATTACATGTTCAACACCATTTGATTGGCCAGGTAAGATGGCAAAAGTACTGTTAAATTCCTTCATCAAGTTATGCATTTCTGCAGTTTGCTCTGAGGTTAAGGCAACATTAATCATTACAGCATCAGAAGTTCTAGTATGTTCTAGCCTGCCATAAGCTATGTCTATATCTTTCTTTTCAGTTTCTGGCAATGCCAGCAAAGTAGCATACATTTTTTTTCAACCCATTTTTTTAGGAGATTAACATGATATATCTTAGTAGAATGTTTCCAGTCAGGGGTCTCAATCTCATAATTAACTGTGCCAGTATGTCTAAGCACTTTGCAAGGTCCTTGCCACTTCATTAACAGTCTGTTTTCTGAAATGGGCAACAATAACAATACTTTCTCGTCTGGCTCAAAAACCTTTTCTTTTACCCCATGGCCATAATATACCTTCTGCTGGTTTTGGACCTCTTCCTGATTACGATGGGTAGTTTCAACATATTTGGCTAATTTCTTTCTCAGCGCACACATATATGCTGTAATAGATTTTTATGAGCAGGGTTATCGTCCCATGTTTTTTTATAACATCTTGGGGCAACCAGGTTGTTTACCATACAGTATTTCAAATGGAGAAAAACCTGTTGATACCTCTCAGTAAGCAAAATGCAAGTAAGGTAAAAAACGGTCCAACTCTTTCCCTTTACCTTTCACAAACTTTTTTAGCATGTGTTTTAGCGTCTGATGAGAATGCTCCATAAGACTGTCTGTTTGAGGGTGATAAGGGGAGGTTCTTATGGCAGTAACACTGCATAATCGATACAGCTCCTTCAGCAAGGCAGCACCAAAATTAATACCTTGATCAGTAATAATTTCTTTAGGTATGCCCTCCCTGCTGAAAATGTTTGCAAGCTCTGCTGCCACTTTCGGGGTTGTCACAATGCACATTTTATTTATTTATTAGTATTTCGGATAACACCTTTGAGCCAAGGCTAATTTACAAAGATTCCACATCATATTATAAGAACATGTGAAAAACACAAAAAACAGAGCATTGAAAAGGTACAGATGTTACAGATGGTTTCATACAAGGAGCTGCCAAAGGCTTTGTCAGTAAATAAATAAGACTGACTAAGAAAAGCAACTGGAACAGTGCTCCTGGTATTGTACAATGCATATCTGGGGCAGATGTCAGAGAGACAAAAAGACTGTAAGTTCTTACAGATGGTACCTTAAGGTGGGAGCATAGTAGTAACTGGAGTGTGGCAGGATGATGGAATAGAGGTCTGAGGGGAAATGTAAGATAAAGGAAGGGGTCAGTGGAGAAAGTGGAGGGTATGGGTGTGAGGAGAAAGGAGGAAGGGGAGAGGGAGAGCAGGAGGAAAGGGAAAGAGGAGAGGAGAGGGGTGAAAGAGTAAGAAGGGGGAGTGGTAGTGAATGACACTGCCTGTGGGTATCTAGTAGCATTGTTGCATACTACCAAAATGAATCAGTTACCCCATTTACTTCTATCTAAGGGGACAGTCACATCCATTGCAAATCTCTCAAATGGTACATCTGTCAATGCTAGGGGCTGCAGGGGCACCTTGTCTGTCTTAGACACTGGGGCTACTTTCTAACATTCAGCACAAGTTCTGCAATAAGTAGACACATCATCATGGATCCAAGGCCAGCAAAACCTGTACAGCACCCTGACAAGGGTGTGATCCCTCCCTGAGTGACTAGCCATAGGACTATCATATGCTATCTGTAATGACTCATTTCTATATATCTTTAGGATGACCAATTGTTCTACGTGTTCGTGTATCTGAGAATTAACACAAACTTGGTACAGTAGCCCATTTCACCTTTTAAACACAGGTTCCCCCTCTTTTTGTTTCACCCTCTCCCTGCTTAAAGTAACATTGGAGAGAAACATCATTAGTTTGTTCAGAAGCAAAATCACAATCAGTTATCAGTCTAGTTTTAGCATTTTCCACATTAACCCTGATGTCCATCAGTCTTTTGTTTCCACCATTTGTTCAGTTATCTTCTTTCCTGCTGGAATTTCTGGATCTTGGTGCTAGGCTGAAACAAGTCCTGATCAATGCTACCAAGGGAAAAACTGCCCTCAACATCCAAGTTTTGTGTTGCCTGTGCTCCTCTCATCACAGCTGCTGAAACTGCAGGTTTTTCTCCCTCTGTGATTAACTAAGCAAAGCCTGGAAAGTCCTTTTCAATCATCACAGGTACAGGTAATTTTTGGTACCACTTCCATTTTCATTTAGTGTGCCACTGCATTAATGCTCAGAGTCAGCTGAGTGTCGGGATAGTATCAAGTGTCCCCATGAATGCAGATAACCCCAGTACCTGGTCTTCTTACACAATTCTTGCCTATAATTTCAGCATGCATCAGTCTGTCTGCTTCCTGGATCTGTAAGTCCTTTCACAGCCTTATCTCCCACCTTGACACTTGTTAAATTGTTGTCTCAATTTGCAAAGGCCAAATCTGCTTCAGTGCCACCCTTCTTATTACGGCTGCAGTAGGCGGAGCCTGCAGACATTTTGCATATACAAAAGGTGTGATGTCATGTTTTCTGTCTGTGGAACTGACTGAAGGTGTAAATAGTCTCCTTCACCTTACCCTCCTCCAAGAAATGTTTGCCACCCTCAAATAAATACACTTTCATGTTAGTCAATGGCTGCAGTGCACCTTTTTCTTTCTTAAGTGGGAGGTACAAGAGCTGGAACCTGAGGTAGTGGGAGGTAGCATTAGTTTTATTAGGGAGTAAGATCCACCCTCACCTCCACCCAAGAAGATCCTAAAGATCCACTCCACATTTTTTTGGGTCATGAGGTGGATCTATCATGCTGGAACAATTAACTATCAGAGCTGCCTGGAGCATCAGAGCATAAACTTCAGAAGGAAAAGCTTGAAACTGCATCCCTGTGCAGCACTTGTTTAAACAGCACTGGCTCAGCTTACATTCCTCTCCTGGTCACACATTTTCACAAATACATTCCAAGAGATGGAAAGTCCCTCCTGGTGGGTATATGGCGTTATTCAGACCTGTCCTCCAACCCTGCCCCCACCACCTTACTCTGTATTTTGCAGAGCTGAGGCATGTCAGTACAGCAAGAGGCAGCAGTGTATATTTTTTACTGAGCTTGTAGTTTTAAAGGAGTAGTCCACAGTCCACTCAGAATTTGTAAAAACATATATTATGCAGAGTGTTTTGATTTGTATGTTAAGTCCTAGTATGTCCCTCCCTCTGTCTGCTATTAGGAGTTTTTCCTAAATTAGCTTATTACCAGATACATGAGAGCTAGCTAACTGGGGTTTCTGTAAGAAAACCCCCTTCTAAATGAAGCTCTTATTTACTATTGTTGGTTTCTGTGTGTGTCAGGTCTAACTTGCAGGAGTGTTTTAATTGTAACACTTATAATTTCATCAAACTATACACAACCAGAAAAGCACAAAAATTACCCAGATCAACAGCACTATGATTAGTTAAGACTCTAGCTGTTTTCTTACAGAAAACCTACTCAGTTAGATTTCAAGTATTTGCTAAACTATAAATGTAGGTACCAGCTTTCTATTAGGTAGAACTAGCATTTAATATGGATTCTGGTCTGTGACATGATTTTCATTTTTTTTTTTTTACAAATGAAGTATATGGTATGAAGCTGCAACCCAGAAAATGAAAAATATTTATAAGTCATTTTTTCTCCTGTGTGTGGTATAACATGAACACAACAGGATGACAGTGACTACTTCAGGTACACATTTGATCCCATTTTACAATGGTTCATTGCACTACACATTTAGTAGCTTACATTCCTCTCCTGGTCACACATTTTCACAAATACATTCCAAGAGATAGAAAGTCCCTCCTGGTGGGTATATGGTGTTATTCAGACCTGTCCTCCAACCCTGCCCCCGTAAACTTACTCTGTATTTTGCATCAGCTGAAGCATGTTAGTACAGCAAGAGGCTACAGTGTATATTTTTTACTGAGCTTTCAGTTTTAAAGGAGTAGTACACTCAGAATTTGCAAAAACATATGTTATGTTGAGTGTTTTGATTTGTATAAGACCTAGTGTGCCCTTCCCTCTGTCTGCTATTAGGAGTTTTTCCTAAATTAGCCTATTAGCAGACACCTGAGAGCTAGCTAACTGAGGTTTCTATAAGAAAACCCCTACTAAATTAAGCTCTAATTCACTATTGTTGTTTTTTGTGTGTGTCAGGTTTAGCTTGCAGGAGTGTTTTAATTTTAAAACTTTAAATTTCATCAAACTATACACAACTATAAAAGCACAGAAATTGCCCAGATCATTAGCACTATAATTAGTTAAGACTCCAACTGTTTTCTTACAGAAAATCCACTCAGTTAGATTTCAAGTATTTGCTAAACTATAAATGTAAGTACCATCATTCTATTAGGCAGAACTATCATTTAGTGCTGATTTTGCTCTGTGACATGATTTTCATTTTTTTACAAATGAAGTGTATGGTATGAAACTGCAGCCTAGAAACTGCAACATACTTTAAAGTCACTTTTTCTCCTGTGTGTGGTATGGCATGAAAACAACAGGATGGATGGCAGTGACTATTTTAGCTACACATTTGATTTCATTTTACAATGGTTCATTGCACTACACATTTAGTGTATCCCATTTTTTCAAATAATAAAACAAATATTCACCAACCTAAATAACATGCACATACATATTGCTATACTTTATTAAAAAGATACTTCACATATGTAGCCAAAAAAGAATTTGAAAATCATGTCACAGAGCAAAATCAGCACTAACTGACAGTTCTACCTATTAGAATAGAGGAGGCAGTATAGTGCAGTGGTCTAAGGCTCTGAACTGCAAACCTAGTGTCCTGGGTTTGAATTCCACAGCCTTCACATGTGTACTGTGTGTCCCTGAACAAATCATCTAACTTACTTGTGCTCCTAGGTCAAACCTGTAAATAAGCTTTAGTGTGTCTCTCCTGCTAAAAAAAAAGAATGCTGGTACCTACATTTACAGTTTGGCAAATACTTTAGAGCTAACTGAGTGAGTTTTCTGTAAGAAAACTGCTATAGTCATTACTAATTATAGTAGTGATGATCTGGGGCAATTTATGTGCTTTTTATTGTTGTGCATAGTTTGATGAAATTAAATTTTAAAATGAAAACACATATTACTGCTAGCTAGACATGACACACCCAAACAAGCATTTGTCAATGCCAAATATTGTCTCACTGGCATTGGCACTGGTAGTGTCAGAGTTGGAGATGCATAATAGGAATGGCAGTGAAGTATTGAAGTGACTCCAACCTCACCTCCACCCTGTAGAGACCGACAGGCATTGGGGTGTGCCTTTGGGTTGTCAGCTATAACGTTCATGCCATTGTACCTCACCCTACCCTGTAGACACTGACAAGTGTCGTGGTGTGCTTTGGGGTCTTTGGGCATTATACTTACCCCCATTCCATAAGGAAATATGCTGAGGTGGGTGCAGTATAGGAGAATGGGGTGAACTTTGTGGCCGAACAGTGCAAGGCACACCTCGATGCCTGTCACCGGCTGCAGGGTAGGGGGGTGGAATGGCCTGATCATTACAGCTGGTGATCCCAAGTCACACCCCTGATGCCTGTCAGTCTCTAAAAGGGGGGGTGTTACAGTTTGAAACCATATCACTGTAGGCGTGTGTTGGTATTTTCACTCCAAATGTTCAACATGGGCTGTTTTTGAGCCCACCTCATGAAAAGCGGCACTATCAATTTGTTAGCTGAAAGGTGGTTTTGCACAGTGGCTATGCCATTTGGTGACACGGGGTGAAAACACATTTTTGGCAGGATGTGGAAAATGACATCTGTATTGTTCATGAGGAGATGTAAAAAAATGGCAACGTTGAAAAAATGGAGTGAAAATATGAAAAATTGGTGCAGTCATAAGCATGCATAGAAACTGCACAACACACGTCCGTAATCCAATTATTTTTGGGAGTTGTTTAGCCACATTTTCAACATAGGCATTTTGGGATCTCCCCTCATGAATAGTGGTACTGTGATTTTGTTAATCTGTCCCAAAAATTGATTTCCCACAGCAGCCACATCATTGTGTGCCACAGGTGCAGAAACACATTTTGGGCAGGCTGTGGAAAATGACAGCTGTACTGTTGATAAGGAGGTGTGAAAAAATGCCAGTGTTGAAAATCTGGTATGAAAATATTGCAAATTTGCGAAGTTATAAGGGTGCGTGGAAACTGCACAGCGCATGCTTGTAACACAGTCATTTTATGAACTTTCAGCACCAAATTTTCAACATAGGCATTTTAGGACTTCTGCTCATGAACAGTGTCACTGTCATTTTCTCAAACCATCCCAAAAACTGATTTCGCACAGCAACTGCGCTATTCTGTGCTGGACGTGCGAAAACACATTTTGGCCAAGATGTGTAAAATGACAGCTGTACTGTTCATAAGGAGGTGTGGAAAAATGCCAATTTTGAAAATCTGGAGTGAAAATATTACAAATTCACAAAGTTACGAGCGTGCATGGAAAAGGCGCAACACATGCTCGTAAAACAGCCATTTTTTTGAATTTTTCACCAAATTTGCAACATAGGCTTTTTGAGAGACCTCCTCATGAACAGTGGCACTGTCATTTCATTTCTAGGTCCCAAAAAGTTATTCCACACGGTGACTGCTAAATCATCTTTTGCGAATGAATAATGCCATGACAGTGACTGAATTCACATGGAGGGGTCCCAATAACCCCATGTTGAAAATTTGGTGCAAATATTCCAAAAAATGGCTGAGATATGTACCAAAGTTGAAAAAAACCCTATTTATGCCATTATACAGCTTACTGGCATTTCTTCAGTTAGCGGTCGGCATTGAAGAGTGCAGATGTGTTCCCGGTCCACCAAAGATTGTCGCGCCAGACTCTGGAGGTAAGTATGGGGTGAGGGGGGTGTGGAGAGGCAGGGTGCACAGATGGTGGCTGCAGGTTGTGGAAGGGGGCAGGGAGACCGTGAGGGACCGTTTTCTTCTTTCATGGGGTAAAAAAAAAACATTTCGGGATGGTTTTTCTTTATTTCAGGAGATATGGCATGCTGGGGTGGGCTCCCAGCATGCCACCTAAGTGTTTTGGTGGGGATGCTGTAGCCAGCGGGGGATTGGGCACCCCCATTGGCACACAATGAAAGTGGGAAGGGCAAGATCCGAGGGGGACTGGTCACCCCCTCGGCACATAACAAATGAGGGGGTGTGCATGATGCTGATGGGGAGTGGGCTCCCTCATCGGTACACACATTGGGTCAGGGCATGCCGACAGGGGGATAGGGCACCCCTGAAGTCAGTATTATGGCAGGCAGTGTGCTGCCATGTTTTTACTTTTTCACCAGGCCAAGCACATTGGGAGGTACTACTGCATATGACGAGCTTTGCTCACATTGCAGCAGACCTTTCCTTAGATGTGCTCACCATATTAGGTATTCGTGGTGTGGTGCCGGCATGCAGGCTTATTGGGGAATGAGGGACGCACCTACTGGTGCATGCCCTGCATTCGCCCAACAGTGACCGTGCTTAAACTTCTGCTACTACGGCAATATGTTGGCTGCGCATGCACGAGCCACCATAAAAACACAAATAGTGAATTAGAGCTATTTAGTAGCTGTTTTCTTACAGAAACCCCAGTTAGGTAGCTCTCAGGCATCTGCTAAATTGTAACTGTTGCCATTTGTGCTCACTGGATAAGAACAGTTACAAAGCTCTGCTGTTGTGAACTGATTTTAAAAAGCACTGCATATGCTAAATGTATGGGCCTGTCTATGTCACTGTCACATGAGACAGGGTGCATTGCAAGAGGTAGAAGGCACTAAACCTATTTGTGATGGAGATCCCCAGGGGTCATAAAACTACCCTAAAGCTAGCAGCCTAATTTAGAAAAAAATCCTAATAGTAGACAGAGGGAAGGACACACTAAAACTTTACATACAAATCAAAACACTCTGCATAACATATGTTTTTGAAAATTCTTGATGGACTGCTCCTTTAATTGAGCCATCCCCAATCTGTGTCCTTCCAAGAACCACTTTGTGGTGTGCATACCAGTGTGGTTATTTCACTCTTATTTACAGCTTTACATCTTTATCAGTTTTTAGTTGCAATTGTGTCTAAATGCTCCACCATGTAGCCTCCAGTATACCTGCATGCATTGCAGCACTGTTTCACTGCATGTAGGGAGATCGGAGGCTACCAGGACATATGCAGATGGCAGTGTGGATCATGGGTGTAGGTTGCAATACTGGGATGCCTCCATACCACAGTAATCTGACAGGTGTATGCACACCCTCCTGGGTGTACTCCCATGTCCCCACCTAACCTACCTCTCTGTCTGCACTTGCCTCCCCAAGGGCCACCTCCTGATGGTATCTGTGTACGGTCCTTGATTACTCTTCTCACTGTGCTGAGTGTTGGGAGTACCCTGCCTGCCCATGTGTGATATGGCAGCAATACTACCTGCAGAGCAGTACCAGTAGTAAACAAATACATTAGTGGAGCTTCTGAGTACATCATGAAGCACTGCTACGGTGGACAATAGACATGTGGCACTGTGTACAGTGGAGCAGTGGGGAATACTGAAGACAGTAGTAGAGGGTCTGCCTTCAGCCACACAGCAGCAGTACATGAATGTTTGTTGTGCCCAGGTGCTCTAAAACTGGCAGAACTGATGCCATATCCCTCCCATTCCCTCCCTCTCACTGACGTAGCCCCGATTCCAACATACAGATCTCCCCCTCCCTCAAACCTCTCTCTGTCATCTCCACAACATAAGTGTGTCTCATAACAGTGAAATATGGTTATTTACATAATATGACTGTGCCATATATACAGTACTCCATAGGACATGTAGGAGGGTATCTCAAAATGCAACTGTCATTACCGAGTGCACCATGGGATGTGCACTGCTACTACAGGGTTGAGACCACACACACTATCGCACTCAGTGTGGACAGGCTGTAATGTTTTCAAACCATTATCCACACTGTTCACTGGCAGTGTAGACACACTAATGTTTACAGACTGTAACAGTTTGAATCCATTACAGCTTTTTCGAGTGTAGTGTGGACAGGGCCTGCATGTCTATGTAATTATCTATCTTTCTATCAAATGCATGTATCACTTTTTACCTGTTTCTAAAACAAACCTGCATATCACACTTGCCTGCACTCTGAGCACATACTTAAGAAACTGTACATATTTATACTCCACTTCTGCATAGACCTCATACTTTCCTAATATTCCCATTATCACAAGCATAACTACCTTGCCCTTATCAAATGTGACCCCCTCTGAAAGTTACTATCACATTTTCTCTGCTAACAGTCCATCATCATTACACCTGACTTCCTGACATCAACACATTGCTTAAATATAACTTACATCACCTCATGGACAAAAACCCTGTTTCTCTAAAAAAAAAAAAAAAAAAAAAAAAAAAAACAACCTGTGTAAATAATACCAAGGCTTAACATATGCCAGCCATTACTTTTTCATGTACTGCCACCTTCTGTACTATCATGGGGATTTGCATATGTTTCCCATAATGCTTTGCATTATTGGGGTATGTGTAATTGTGTTTTCTTTAAAATGTGGCTGTCTGGCCAATATCATCCGGGATAACACATACATCAGTGGCATTTGCTCTGGGGTCCTTTTGTAAACCTACAGTGCTTCCTATTCCTTCCATTAAAATTTACAACTTCATGTATTTTCCTAATAACGTGTATGCCTTCCTTAGAACAGAAACTGAAACAAATCTTGCTACTTACAAATCATTGTGTTGTTTCTCCATACCTCCTTAAAAATTCCACACAACTTCACCAACTTCATTATGCAGCCATGGTGGATCTGACCAGATTTTGTTTTTATTGCAGTTTCTTGCAATATGTCTGGCTTATTGTCGTTATAGCAAATGAAGTCTTTGGGTGTAGATTTGTTACCCCCACCAGAGTTCATATCTGACCTGGAGTTAGACTGAGAAAAAGAGGGTCTTACCATTCCTTGTCTAATACTTCCCTACTGTTGTGTCTGTCTGGCCATCTGGAAGCCAAAGAAATGGCCTTTTCTCCACTTTCTGGTTGGTGCTCTTTTATCAAACGTTGCACATCTGTAGACAAGATATTGATGAACTTTTCCACTGTAAATATGTCCATAAGCTGGGGGACTGATTTGTCCTCTTACTGCAGCCATTTAATGAGGAGTTTGTTGAGTCCGGTGTTGGCTTCCTGGGGATTGCTCAATGACTGGTACTTCAGGGACCAAAAACTCTGCCTGTAGTTCTCTCCTGAGATGTTTTATCTTTTCAGGATTTCTCTTTTCACCAGTCATAATCTGCTGACTGAGCAGTATCCACATTACTGTAGGCAAGCTGGGCTTTACCTGTGAGATAAAGTACCAGCCTGATTGCCCATTGCTGCTTCGGCCATTGGCATGCACTGGCAACCCTTTCAAACCATTGTCAGGTATGCCTAAATAGTATCAATGGGGCACAGCTTTGTAACTTTAATGTCTTTTAAGTTGCTTGTGTTCTGTTGATGTGCTGGACCTGTGTCATTCATTTCACCTTTAATAGCTTGCAAGGCACCCAGCCATTGCTACATCTCCTCTTTTCCCTGTTGTCCCTGTCACTGCAGCTCTTCTCTTCCCTGTGCCTCTAAGTGTTGGAGCTCATTTTCTTTCTGCTTCTCCATCTCTTTTTGTTGTAACACCTACCATTTAAAAAATGCAGAAAGGCTTTCTGGTTCTGTTGTTGCCTGTTCTCCTCCCATCTCTTGTGCCGGTTGTACCGTTTCAGCTTGGACATTGTGTCTGTGCTAGCTTGGCTGCCATACTTCTTGTCTTGACTCCTGGTATTTCTGTTACCAAATCCATACCTTTCTGCTATGCTTCCCTAGTACCAGGTGTGGCACCCATGAACAAACTCTTGACCTTAGAGTATGTACAGCATAAATCCCACTCTCACACCAACTGTCACTGAGGCTTGTGTCAGGAAACATAAGCAGACTAGGAAAAATTTGTAAAACCCTCAAACAGTGTTTTATTATTATTAGTAACAAGAGAACAAAAACAAAAATATATATACAGATTGGTTTTCAGTACAGACAATTCAAAAACAAAGTTCAGTCTGTGAGTTTAGAACTGAAGTCTACAATCAACCAGCTCGCTATTGCATCTGGTCTCCAAATGCCCCTGAAGACACTTGCTTTCATCTTTTTACACAAAAAATGGAACCTTGTCAGCTTCTAACTTCCACCAGAGTACTATGACCCAGAACTTCAGAACCTTGCCATATTCTATCTTCCAGAGTATTGTGACCCAGCTACTAGCTAGCCTCTTTTGCTGACAGTTTCCACCAGCCTGAGGTCAAAAATGACAGACTCTGATACACTTTGCTAATAAACTCAAAGAGCTGTTTCCATAATCATTTCAACAGTAATTACTACATCTAGTTTACAAATCAGGGAACCCAGTTTCATACATATTGTTATAATTATATATAAGCATGGTAGAGACAGCAAAAAGGAAAAAGGAAAGAACATCAAGTAATGGCAAGAGTTGACTGTGCAGCACAATAGAAAAAAGATATAGTGGGCAGAATCCTGGCTTCAAACTCACTCTACACAGCACAAATGGGATAGTTCCCAAATAACCCTGTCACCTCCCCACCCCCACCCATTGGAAGTTCTTCTAGCTCATACACTGCTTTCACAGAGCATGTCAGAAACCCAGGCAGAAACCACAATGCAGGCTGCATGTCCCCGCCACACACACACACACTCACACACATATTAGCTGTCATTTCCCTCCCACTATCTTGCAGTTTCAGCAACAAATGTGCTTCCTTACAACTGTTTAAAAAAAAAAAACATTGTGTACCCAGACCACAAAATAGATATCAGTCTCTCTCTCTCTCTCTCTCTCTCTCTCTCTCTTCCCAGCACACAATGCTCACTCAACCTACTTGGCTCCTTTGCTCCATTCTCACTCCACTGCTCGTGTCTCAACAGCAGTACTCTTTTGATCTTTTCCCAGCAAAAACAATACAATTAAAAAAATAAAGCTTTTGTTCTTCTATTCAGTTCAGAACCACTGTCCACAGCTGCTGGTACAGCTAGCTCCAATAGCGGTACCAAAGTGCTCCATTAGCTCACCAGTCACACATCAAACACTGCCAGACTCTAGAAATTTAGTCTGAAAAAAAAAACAGTTAAAGAAAAATATTCCTCACAAAACTAGGATGCCATGTTGTCTGAGATTTTTTTGCTTAGCCATTGCAATCACCAATGAGCTGGCATGTTGCAGTTGAGGCATAATAACATAATGCCATGCCCATAGGAACAGCCATGGCAACAGCGTATACAAGAAGTGGAGCAGTTTCCTTTTACAAAATAAACCCCTAAACTTACCAAAAACAAAGAAAGATGGCAAACTGTAAAATAAAAATAAAGTACTACACAAGGTCCTTTCCTATTGCATACATAGAATATGCAGGGGGTACCTTGTATGATACCTGATTTATCTACACTTGTGCTGTTTGACACTGGATACCTCACTTGTGGCTTACACCATTCTTGAGGTTACCCAAGGTCAAACAGCCCTCGTGTGGATAAATCAAGTATCATCCCCCCCCACATATCCCTTATTTACACATACATTTTGAAAAAATACAGAAGATAAATTAATTATGAAACAGATATCTAAGCAAAAATGAGTAAAACAGGTTCCCCCTCGGTTCCCTTTTGCAATAGTAGATTAATAAAGGGAGAGTCTGTCAATCGGGGAATCCAAGTGGTGCAGATAATTAAAGAACGCAGACTCTCTACCCAAATTAGTAGTTGTAAAAAATGTTTACTTGTACTTCATCACACAAGAGTCATGTATTATCATATAATTCAGTAGAAGCACTTGTGTAATTTCATATGCTTGAATATGGTGAATGTTTTCGGAACCAACGTGTTCCTTCCTCAGACCACAAATTCAAGTGCTATATAAACAAAACAAACACAATTACTATAGCAAATTTAAAATTTGCTCGACATAAGTATTACGATAGAAATCATGTAACGGGGGAACACACCTGATTAATCTCTATTATTCTCAAAATAATTTAATGTTCATATAGTTCCAGAGTGGCTCAGGCTAAAATAAAAAAAGGGAAATAATAATTCTTTAGTTGCTCGCTTCTAATATATGAATGAACAAACCACATTAATATCATTCCCCATGGTAAATAAATTTAAAAATACCTGGGTTAGTAAAAGCCCCGTAATTTTATCAGTCTAAGTCAGAAAAAGATTGTTCTTTCAGCGATAATCTGAAAAATATATTTTAACTCGGTTTAAACCTTCAATTTAAATATAAAACATTAAGGAGTTGAATTCCAAATTTAACAACATAAATTCGCTGTTACCAAAAAAAAGGGGTATTCTTTCTCTTACCATCATTATGATGATGCATGTTTCAAAAAGATTCTATTTGAGGTTTGCAGCCGGCTGATGGTAACGCACTGACTGTATAATCCTGAAATAACATTCGCTTTAACTTTTTAATACTGCCGCCATTATCTGGAATGCCGAACCTCCTTACTCAGAGGACATCTTTTGTGATGAATTACATCAAGTAACCATTTTTTACAACTACTAATTTGGGTAAGACTCTGTGTTCTTTAATTATCTGCAACAGATATCTAAGCAGTCATAGTCATGTACAGTGCCAGTACAAAAGTGAGAGCTGGGATGATGGGGTGTGAGTAGGTTGAGCTGTGGTGTAAAATGAAGTGGATTAATTGTAGACACATGAAGAGGAATGGTAGTTGAACAAGGTTTGATTAAAGTGCTTTAGAAACATAAAAACATAGAAAGTGATGTCAGAAGGAGACCAATGATCCATCTAGGTTGCCCATGAATTCCCAAGACCTTTTGGCCCCCCAGGATCTAACTTTTCCACTATTTAATGCCCCTACTGCTCCCACTGTTTTTATTTGAGCTCTTGCCCTATCCCACCTCAGCCTGAATGATGTCACTGTCTTTGCTTCTACCACTTCAGCGGGCTGCCTCTTCAATTGTTCCACTACCATTTCCATAAAATATTGAGCGCTCTCCTTAAGCTCCTTCCCCTCAACTTCCACTCATGTCCTCTGGTAATGGAGTTGTCTATCCTGATGAACAGATCTGAGGAGGGCACCTTGTTTATTCTTCTCAGAAACTTGTAAGTCTCACTCATGTTCCCCCTCTCTCTCCTAGTCTCCAGCAACAACATATTCAAGCTTCTAAACACCCTTCATAGAAGAGCCCCTAGAGGCCCTGGATCATCTTAGCTGCCCTTCTCTGGATGGCTTCCAGCCTGTTCCTATCCTTCCAGACCTATTGCCAGGATTTTTACAAGGGGGGTTCTTTTTTGTACTCTGTAACTTATTCAAAGAAGCCAGGGGTCTGGGGGCTGCCAGACCCCCAGAGGCCCAGTGGTTCTAGATGCTCTGTGGTGCATTTTCTGGCTTATTTTGAAGCTAAGTAACTCATATCTTAGCTCTCCTCCACCCTCTTGCTCTAAAATTATGATGTCTCTGACTTGCAGGATGAATACATACTGTATTTGTATTGTGTATGTGAGGTTAGCAAAATGCTGACACTGTAGTATAAGTGATATATACATATACTGTCTGCAGCGGTCACCTGCTGGCTTGACATGGGCCAGGCCATGAATGTCAGCATTTTGCTAACTTCATGTGTAGAATATAAGTATGTATTTACACTACAGCCATCTATATAATAGGGGTCTGGGTGCTGCAATGCCCTCACCAGAATTTTTACAAGTGGTGTACTTTTTTTATAGTCAGTAAGCCCAGGGGCTCTAGATGCTCTGTGGTGCATTTTCTGGCTTATTTTGAAGCTAAATAACTCATATCTGAACTCTCCTCAACCCCCTTGCATTATAATTATGATATGTCTGGCTGCAGGGTGAATACATATAGCATGGGTTCATGGTGGGGGGAGATCATGATAAACAAATCTGATTGACTTCTTTGATTGTGTCACTACGACAGTAGATGGGCCAAGCAGTAGACATCCTCTATCTCGATTTCAGCAAGGCCTTTGACTGTGTCCCACAAAAGGTTGATCAGGAAGTTAGTGGATCTCAGGATTGGGGAAAAGATGGCCAGATGGGTGGAAAACTGGCTGAGGGACAGAACCCAGAGGGTGATTTTGGGGGGGAGTTATCTGACACTAGAGAGGTAACCAATGGGGTCCCACAGGGCTTGGTGCTGGCGCCAGTGTTGTTCAATGTCTTCAACAACGACATTGGAGATGGCATTAAGGGCAAAATGTGCCTATTCACAGATAACACCATGCTCTGTGGGAGAGTGGACACAGCTGAAGGGATACAGGACCTACAGGAAGATCTGGAAAAGCTGGGGAGTTGGTCCAGGATCTGGCAGCCTGGCTTCAATGCCAAGAAATGCAGTTATGCATATTGGAGCCAAGAATCCCAGGACAGAGTACTACCTGGGTGGAGTCCGAGTATCTGCATCAGAGGAGGAGATGGACCTGGGAGTGATGATCACTAGTGACCTGAAGCATTCCACGCAGTAAAAGAAAGCAGCAGCAAAGGCAAACAAGATGCTGGGATGCATATCTAGGGGGATCTGTAGTAGGAGAGAGGAGGTTGTACTGCCTTTTTGCAGGTCACTAGTAAGGCCACATCTAGAGTATAGAGTTCAGTACTGGTGCCCACACCTCTAAAAGGTCATTAACCTGCTGGAGAAGGTCCAAAGGAGTGCTACAAAGATGATAGCTGGTCAGCTTGGTAAGGCATATGAGGAGAGATAGAGGGCACTGAACATGTACTCCCTGGAAGACAGGAAAGAGAGAGAAGTGGGACATGATTGGGACCTTCAAGTACTTGAATGGGATAAATAAGATTGATAAGAAGAGTCTCTTTAAGCTGAGTGGCAACCATTACACTAGGGGGCACAGTCTTAAGCTGGAGGGTGGGAGGTTTAGGAGGGAGGTCAGGAAGCACTTGTTCACAGAGAGGGTGGTGGACACTTAGAATGTGCTGCCAGAAAAGGTCATCTTGTTGAAGACAGAGGGCAGCTTTAAGACAGCCTGGGATAGGCATAGGGGGAAGGTAAGGATCATGGGTAGGGAGGATGTGAAGAGTGGGGAGGGAGGGCAGGGACATTAGCTCAAGCTGTGGACCCTGCAGTACGAGCAGACTTGATAGACCAAATGACCTTCTTCTGTTGGCTTCTTCATATGTTCGTATGTTCGGATTGTGTACATGAGGTTAGCAAAATGCTGACATTGTAGTATAAGTGAAACATATATTGGCTGCAGTTGTCACCTGCTGGCTTAACACAGGCCAGGCCATGAATGTCAGCATTTTGCTAACCTCACATACAGAATAGAAGTATGTATTCACCCTGCTGCCAGCCAGATAATAGGGGTCTGGGTGCTGCTAGAGTCTCAGAAGCCCTGGGTTACTCTATGCTTTGTGGTTCATTTTGTGACTATTTTAAAGCTCAATAAGTCATCTGTCAACTCCTCTCCACTCCTTGCTGTCATGAAAATTACTATATGTGTGGCTCACATTGTGTACTTACATGTGTGCATTACCTGAGGATAGGAAGAGTCAGTGTACTGTACTTCAGGTCAAAGTTTGCTACTGATTTTGGCTGGGTATTGTGCAGTACTCAACTGTTGCTGTGCCAGCTAAACATCTGTAGGTTCCCCCACTCCCCCCACCACAGTTTGCTCCAAAATCTAATTATGAAACCCTGCTTGCCAAAATGGTTGCACACCAATGAGTGAAGTAGCAAATGTGCCAAGAAGATGAGCATTTTTTTGTTATTTATTTAGTAAGTTACTAAATAATTTAATAAAATTCAAGACACAACCCCTTGTCCATGCAAGCAGCCCATTTTCATCAAGGTGGACCAGTGGCACTACAGTATTAACAGAACAGTAATTAAAATGTTTCAGCAAATTCAACTGGTGCACATTTCTTTTGCCATCTTTGCAATATTCCCATTAAGTTGCCATATGACCTTCATGTTACTTTTCTCACAACCAAGATGAAAAGTAAAATAAGTAGCAGACACATTGAGAATTCTTTTTGGACATACTGATTTGCCAGAGGTCACTCACAATTCAGTCTCTGACTGTTCGGAGGTAGCTGAAGGCACAGATTCAGTCATTGTAGCTAGTAGCCAAATTAAATAATCCCCTTATTGGAAAATCATTATTGCTGTGAAAGAGCTCAGCCTTTTCTGACACTTCTGATTAAGAGATGACTCTGAGCTCTTTCTGTAACTCCAAATAAAATTGGGGAGTTTAGAGGGCTCTCAGCTCATAATGTTTTTTTTGGTATATTTTCTTTATGCTCCTCTCTCTACGTACTGAACGGCCACTCCTTCAGAGTGCCAGCACCTTCTCTGCCACCCTCCAACTCCCGCCACCACTACCAGCCCCATTTGTAGCCTACCTGGAAACCCTAGTATATCCCTTTTATTGGGAGGGTACCTCTCTTCTGAGGGGGAAGGGTCTGGCAGCCAGCGACACATTCTCCAGGAGCTGCAGGGCTGGTTCCGGGCTGACTGCAGGGCTTCGGGTGGCAGAAGCCAAGCACTCATCATCTTGTTGGTCAGGATGCACATTTCACATTTTCTGTGCCCCTCCAACACATTTCTTGGCCTTGCACAAGCATGGGGCAATCTGGAGTGGGGGTGTACGAGGGGGAGTTTCAAGGTATCACATCCCTCAAGCACGTCACTAATCTGCTGACTGACAGGGCCCCAGGCAAAACCTACCCAACCAGGAGGGAAGCATCCAATAGACACTTGTGATACCCCTCCCTGCTATCCTCTGCTTCTGGGAACCGGGCTTAGAGCATGAATCCGGGTCACCAGCATGCTGAGCAAACCCCTTCATTCAGCACCATGGAGCTGGATAGCTCATAATTTACATTTTTTTTCTTTTAATATTTATTGACAGCTGCTCGACTACTCTGCCATCTACTCACCAGTCACATACGTCGGCCACTTTGTTTACATTTTTCAAAGGCATCCCCAGCCAGAAATGTGAAAAGCCCAATGCCAGCAAGTTGCTTATCTGCTGTTTTAAAATATGCACTTATTAGCCACAGCTGCCGCAGCCGAGATGGCATTTTCATGACCTTTTCCCTCGCATCGCTAACGCCATGCTCCATCCTCAGTCGCAGCTTGTGCCAATGCAGTATGAATTCAGGGTAGACCCATCCCATGACACACTTCACAGCCTTATGCCTTGATCTGATTGGAGCATCTGATGATGGGGCGGGACCTGGACAAGTGGCCACGGTGTGAGACCCAGAGCAGATTGGCTATTAGGGAACTGATATGGCAGCACAAATCGAGGGTGTGGGCGGTGAGTTCTCAAGGGGCAGCTCAGAAAGATGAGGGTTTGTGTGGGGAGTGAAGGCACCTGCCCATTCATCCTAGGGACTGTTAAAGCAACATAGTCCTGAAATGTTTAAAGGGACATTAATTGAAAAGGGGCACAAATATTAGTAAAAAAAAGGAGGTTCCACACGAGCAGGGGGATTCATTCGAACCTGACGAACCCCAGCAGGCAATGGGTCTTTCTTCTTAAGATGTGGACTCTAAACTGGACACAGTAATCCAGATGAGGCCTTACCAGGGACCTGTATAGTGGTTTAATCACCTCCTTGCTCCTGCTGGCAAAACCTTTCCCTATGCACCCTAGTATTCTGTTTACCATGCTGTAAGGTGTTTTGCATTGGATGGCGTGTTTGAGGGTATTGGAAATGATGACTCCTAGGTCCATTTCTTCCTGTGAGGTATCGAGCTGAACCCCATTGACCCAGTACATTGTTCTTGGATTCCCTTTACCTAGATGCATCACTTTGTGCTTTTTTGTGTTAAACCCTAGCTGCCAGATTTTAGACATGATGGGAGTGGTGCGGTGCAGAGGCTGAGGGGTAGCATTCTTCAGGGAGACTTTCTGGAGGCAATGGTGCTGTCCCATCAGCAGTTACCTCTCTGGGCTGAGGGTGGAGGTTGTGCATCTCCCAGCCAGGTTGTCTGGGATTCGGGGGAACTCCTCCCCCACCCAGGGACCCGTATGTCCACCACCACTACTTCAAAGGTTGCCAAGGAAGAGGTGCGGTTGGACAGCAGTGGGCTTGGGAAGGGTGAGGAAGGTGGGGAAGAGAAACATCCCACCTATGGTTCCACTCCATAACTCCTATGCTTTTGTGGCAGGGCAGGACTGTCCGAGAAAGGCACCTGAAGTGGTAACCAAGGAGGATGCGTAGGTCTTCCATGAGGGACACCCCGGGGGGGAGGCAGAGTACCCCAGAGGAGGAGGAGGAGAAGCAACTCCTTGTGGGGGACTCTGTCATCAGGGATGTAGACTTGGGGCTAGGAGGGGAGGGAGTGAGGGAGGATAAGTGTCTACACAGCAGCATGGCTTGAAGGGATGGACAGCACATCCTAAAGATCACTGGGGCAGTAGGATGGGGAGGCGAGCTGGATATCATTGTCCACCTGAGGATGAATGACTTGGCAAGTGGAGAGGCTATGGCAGTGCAGGAGCAGTTCAGGGAGTTGGGCAGGGGTCTTAGACAGGTGTCATGCTCTGTAACCTTTTCAGAGGTGTTACTTATCAAGGACAAGAGGGAGAACAGGATACTGCACACCAAGATATTCAATGCATGACTGAAGGACTGGTGCAGAGCAGAGGGATTTGGCTTAATTGGGGACTGGGGTTCTACCTGTAGGGATGCAGGGCTGTACAGGGACAATGGCTGGCATCTATTCTGGGGGGGATCCAGGATCCTCTGTGAAAGGTTTAAATGTTTCTTCAGCAAGCATTTAATCTAGCCAAGGGGGGGTGGTCGAAATAAGCTGGGTGAAGCAAACAGTGCCTCCCCCACAAAATGATACAGATGGCAGAGAGGACCCTAAGATTGAGAAATCACCAAAGAACACTAAAACTAAAATAAGTAAAAATGCAGAGAAAAGGCAGATTGGGAGTAAGGACAAGAGGGGTATGAAGAAAACACATGGAGATAGGAGGGGAGTTTTTAGGAGAGGAGACAGTAAAAATTGGAAGGCCAAGTGCACAAATGCCCACGGTGTGGGAAACAAAATCCCAGACCAAGTGGCCCTGATGGCTGAGGTGGACCAGGATGTTGTCCCTGTTACCGAGACATGGTTCATGGAGAACCATAACTGGGATACTGCAATACCAGGTTATGCTCTTTTCAGGAGGAACAGTTTGCATGACACAGTGGGTAGATAGAGGGATGGGTAAGCATGAAGAGAGGAGAAAGATAACTGGTTAGAGGGAGGGTATACACCAGAACCTTAAAATCATTAAGGTTTGTTTCACATCCCACCAAGAAGAGATCATCCTAGCACAGGACGCAGAGGTGTTGCCTTGAAAGGGATCATAACTGAATTAATGCCCTATATTCAGAGGTTGACTTCCAGATAAAAAAAAATTACAAAAAAGTATTCCTGGTGACAACTGGACTAAGTGCCTCCTATTGTGTTTTGAATCTGTTTACAGAAAGTCATGGTACTTAACCAGGACACACAGTTGAAAAACTAGTCCAAGACTTAGGATTTGTTTTGCTTCAAAAATCCTTTTTATTGATGCCAAATATAAAAAGCCATATAGACCCACACTGAGTCAGAGAACCACATACCAAACCTCTTTGACAAAGACTCAGATGAGTTGAAATGTTAGAGGTTTGGTGTGTGGTTCTCCAACCCAGTGTGGGTCTATATGACCTTTTATATTTGGCATGAATAAAAAGATTTATGAAGCAAAAGAGATCCTAAATCTTGGACTATTTCTTCAACTGTGTACCCTGGGTAAGTGTCATGACTTTCTGTAAACAGTTTAGTTATGTGTCATTGAGCACCCCAGTACACTTTGGTGTGGCTCTTTTTCTTTGCTGTGCTTTGGACCTGTTGCCTACCTGGCTTGAGATCAGTTGCCAGGAGACCCTGATTTCAGTAATATTGAAGTGGTGAATGCACTCTCAGTGCAGGGGAAGTGCTGTCGGGGTTGGGGGTTGGTGGCTAATCTCATACTGAAGACATAGAAAGGAGGTCTGCAGTTTGAGACAATTAAAGTCTTCAGCACACAGCATTCATGGGCATGTAGGCAAGTTACATTTATCTTATCACATTTAACGCCTGCAGAAAAATATTTTAAAACTTCCTACCACAAATAAATGGAGATACACATAAATGTGAAGTAAAGTGTTTCTGGAAAAAAACATAAGCAGCAAAAATGTGGCTCAACTACCTGGCATTCACTTTGGATAAGCTTCATCAGGGGTCCCTGTAACAGAGCTCATCTAGAAGGAAGTGCCTGGGCAGCTGAGCCACATTGTTACTACTTACTGTGTATATTTTTTCTTTCAAAGGCACTTTAATTGACATAGGTTCATAGGTTCATAGGTAAGATACAAAGTCGAGGGAACTAGCCCATTATGACTTCGCCACCCATTAACTAGGATGGAAGTAGTATTTATTTTCACCCATATAATTGTCCAAATTTATTTTAAATACATTGAAGCTAGGACTATTTACCACCTCTTGTGGCAGAGAATTCTATACTGGAATTACTCTTTGAGTTATGAAATTTTTTCTTTTATTTGTTTTTACATTGAATGTCTTGATTTTTGTGTTATGAGATCTGGTAGAGCATAAACTATTTCCCCATTCTAGACATAAAGTTTCAAATAAAGACTCATTTTTTAAGGCACGAAAAATGAGACATAAATCACCTCTCATAGACCTGCATTCTAATGAGTAAAGGTTAAGTTCTTTTAGTCTTTCTTGATAGGGGATATGTTTAAGACCTTTAATTCTTTTAGTGAATCTGCGTTGTACTCTTTCTCTATATAACTTATCCTTTGTAAGTGTGGGTGCGCAGAATGGAGAACAATAGTCAAACTTAGACCTTATCAGACTACTATATATGGGGATTAGTACCTCTGGGTCTCTACTTTTTAAGGTTTTAAATATACAATTTATTAGACGATGACATTTTTTAACTATTAAGTTATTATGGTCAGTAAATTTTAGGTCATTAGTAATTACAACACCTAAGTCACTTTCAGATGAAACTTTAGTCAGAGGTGCATTTTTTAACATATAGTGTGCCATTCGATTATTCTTACCAAAATGCATGACTTTGCATTTGTCTATATTTATACGTATATCTGCATTTATTTGTGGTAGGAAACTTAAAAATATTGTTTGTGCAGGCTGTGAATGTGCTAAAATGAATTTAACCTCTCTGCATGCCCACGGATGCTGTGTCAGGAAAACATTGTTCTTCACAGAGTAAAGACCTCCTGTTTGGGCCATGGTTTCATTGGTTGCAGTGGTTATTAGATGCTTCCTGAGATGGAATGCTTCCTCATTTCTAAAGAGAGCTGTATTGAGCACACTCCACAAAATCCATTGTAGGACCATGATATTCCTGCAGACTACAGACCTGTCTCAGACGTTCCCTTTCTAGGAAAGGTAATCAAGAAGGTTGAGGTGCTTCAGCCTAAGGTGCACCTTGAATGTAATGGCATATATGAGTCATTTCAGTTGGCCTTCAGACACTGACACATCACCTAGACTGCTTTTGTCTAAGCGTTGAATGACCTCTTCTTGGCAAAGTATAAAGGGGAGATATCTGTGATTGTTCTCCATCAGTACTCAGCATTTAACATGGTGGATCATCGGGTGATACTGGATTGCCAGGAGCACATGGGAGAAATCACTGCAGTACTTCTGTCCTGGTTTTAATCCTTCTTTACTGGAAGAGAGCAACACATAATGGTGAGCAGTGTCTATCCTGAACCATTGTCTCTAACCTGGAGGGGTACCTCAGGACTTTACCCTGCCCCCAATGCTATTCTCCATGAATATGCTACTTGTGTGGAGGTCATCAGACAATGTCATATAGTTGATTGTGAGCTATACTTATCTATTGCACTGAGTAAGACAGTTAAGCAGCTGTATGAAACTAGAGTTTTCTTAAAGGGAAAGTCTAAATTTCCACAAACTGGCCGTACCTCTAACCTGATAAAAGGGACATGCTGCACATTGGGCAAATCCCATGGTCATCTGAATGACCAGTTTAGATACCAGTGTTCCAGTTTTGATTCAATTGTGCTTATGCAACTGGATGAGATGTGTGCTTGTGTGACTTTGATACATTGTGGCTATTTGCCTCTCTATCCATGAGACATACCACCCTGTAGGAGTATGATGCAAGGAATCCTAGAGGAAGGTTCCCCCCATAGGTGCCATGGGAAATTCCCTTGACTAAAGGTAGCTTAGGAAGAAGCCCATGAGAAACAGAGATGACCCTCTGGAGGAGGAGGGGTGAATGGTGGGGCAACAATGAGATGAATCCTGGAACAGTCCAGGAGGAGTGGCCTTTTTAAGACCTGATGGCGGAGTGGCATAGTTGCTCTGCCCATTGAACCTCAGGCTTAAAGCCTTCCCAATGTGGTGTTAGGTGTCACAAATGCATTCCGCAGGTCAGGCCCTCTGCTCCAACAGTGCCAACCTTGAAGCACAATAGTGTGAATACGGGACAAACAGGGTAACCCTCCTGTCTGTTTTGGGTCTGAATCACCTACTAGCCATGAGCTCTAGGGGTGAAAATGTGGACCTTATGCCAGCATACCCAGTTAACAGGCTCAGATATATATATTCTCTGTGGGGAAATGCAATATAATCTTTCACCCAGTGGCACCCAGCCAGGTTCCCAAAATGTACCTTTACGACTCAATATGAGACCTAGGTATATTCTTACCTTTTAGCAAGCTTAGTAACACATTCAAGCCCTTAACAGCTGTCAGACTTAAACACAGGTTCAGCAATCACATATAACAGAAAACTATGAAGACAGAGGCAGAATTTCAAAGAAAATGTTGCTTACTAAAAATTGTAAAACAGGTAAAATCAAACACAGAACAATTATATCACTAACTTACAGTCACATAATATAAATGGGAAGTTACAGAACACAAATATGCCTACCCCAACATCCTTAAAAGTTCTTGCCTATCTAGGTGTTACCCTTAAGTGCTTTCTTAAGTCCAGAAAATTGTGTCTCTCTTGAGTCCAAAATAATATGCCATGCTTCCCACTGATGCATGCCCATTTCAGAAACCATCTCCCCACCCCTTTTGGTGAGGTCACAGTAAGATCCTCCTAGTTTTTTTCTCCTTAACATAATTATCCACAAGGATGTATGTTATTACCGTGAAAAATCAGCAACTAGCCATTCCCCAAATATAAAATCACACATGCCCCCATAATGCAAAGCATCATGGGCTGCATATGCAAATCACCACAGAATATTATGCTGGTTCAACTTTAAGCAGAAATGCATGGTGCCAAAAGGCCTCTCACACAGTTTGCAAAGGGTGCCAGCAGAAGACACAGACATGTGTTTCATCCTACCAGTACTCATCCATGTGCCTTATCTGTTTGACACCCCAGTGGAATAAACCAGCCACCCTAAGATGGTCTAGCTGGGTTATTTTGTGGTGAACCCAATTAAAACAAAAAAACAAGTTAAAGGACAAAGAACCTTAGTGCGCAAGCACTGAGGCAATGGTTACCCCAAAGGGCATTGGCAAAATATGACAGACTTTAATCAAAACATCCTCGTTGATGCTTTAGAATCCCACAATCATGTCATTAATTCTTGGTTAGGTGAGAAAAGCAAGAGAAATCAGCCAAATTACTTTCCTTCCTCTCATGTCATAAATGCATACATGGAAACCAACTTCAAAAGCAGAAGCAGGTTATTAAAGGTAATCAACTCTCCCTCTGGTAGGAAGGCTTTTAATGAGAACAGGAACATCAGGTTAATGGAGCTTCTGAGGATGAACGATGAGGAATGGCTGAGTCAGGCAGATGCCCAGACAAATACCTCAGCCTAATGCCTCAGTGACAAAGGACCAGAGCAGATGTGCCCCATGACAAACTAAATCAATGCTATAATAAATACAAGACACAGGAACACCATGCACTGCAGGCTGACAGTGCCCCATTGAGGACTACCCACAGACAGCAAAGGGACTCCTGGAAGCCTGAAAAGCCATCATAAGTGAGCCCTTCCACAGACATCTGACAAAAGGTAGATGGGAAGAATAGGACATGGGAGGTACAGAAGGTGGTAGAGTAGGACAACTAGGTGGTAGCAAAGGGAGGGGGAGATAGACTGAAAAGAGGATTGAAGAGGCTACCGAAGGTCTCACACAGGGAGCTTAGTCCCTAGGATCCTCCAGTCAGAGTAGACAACCACAGACTCAAGATCCCAGAGCAGCAGCTGAAAGGCAGGGGCCAAGGAAAAATATGATGCAACTATAGAATGAGGTCCGAATATCATATAGCAATTTGCAGACACCATCTGTTTGAAAATAGAAAATTATGTAAATTGATATGTCTAAGTAAACTGATCACTCAGCAGAGAAAGTAATCAGTTAGCTTCAGTACACCAGTGGATCAAAACTGTTTGCCACAGAGAAAAAGGGGGGAGTGGAAGAATCGAGTAAGAGCCCAACACAGAAGACTGCAAACAGTAGATGAGCCAGCTAGGAAGGTTAACAGGGAAGGAGAGAAGAAATAGGTAGGGAGTGAGGAGAGAGACACCAAAAATGGCTCAATTGGATGGAACAGGTCCTCATGGGAAGACATCCACACCGGGGGACAAGCGAGCACACAATGGCAAAATTTCTGATTGAGTTTGAACAGGAGCGGCAAGGGAGCCACATGACATGCATGAGACAGGGGTTTGGGTGAGTTGGCAGACCTAGAAGGGAAAGGCAGAGGGAGAAACGGGCTGGGGAATGGAGAAAATGAACGTACCGGAGAGGAGGCGAGTCAGTGACTCAGAAAAGTTGAGAAATGCAGTAGGTGAATGAAGGGGGGGGGGCAGCCAAAGAGCCACAGGGATGGGATTCAATTAGCAGGGTGAGGAGGAACAAAAGGAAGGAGCAACACCACAAATGGCCAAGCAAGGAAGAAGGCAAAAATGAGAAGCAGAGTAGCGATGCAAGAATTACGAAGAACACACCAAGCAGGGCACTGGTAAGCAAGGTAGGAGAGTGAGCAGGAGGCAGCTGAAGAATGTGAGTGAAAGCCCAAATGAAATAAAGGGACGGGGAGCGAGGAAGGGCAGCACCTGCGGCCACAACAATAAGAAGAATCCTGGAACAGTCCAGGAGGAGTGACCATTTAAGGCCTGATGGGGGAGTGACGTAGTTGGTCTGGCCATTGAACCTCTGGCTTAAAACCTTCCCAATGTGGTGTTAGGTACTATTTTTATTGGTTTACTCACTTTCCCCTACCTTAGGATTCTTGCCTGTTTCATGCTTTCCAGGAGAGTGTTCCTGCTAGTAGTGGATCGGTTATAATATACTGGATATATATATATATATATATATATATATATGTAGTTGTATTTTATTTGCTTCATCAAGAGAAAGCTCTGTTGAGCAATGCTCATTTTGCAGAGAGGGCCTGGATAGGACAAATGGAACAAGGGGTCATGCTATGAAGCTGGATGGGGCCGGGGGGGAGATTCAGAGGAGATGTGAGGAAATACTTCTTCATGGAAAGGGTGGATGATGCCTGAAACAGCCTCACAGCAGAGGTGGTGGGTGCTAAAATGGTAACAGGTTTCAGTCATGCATGGGATAGAAACAAGGGGACCCTAGAAATGAGACAAGGGGAGGTAGAAGACTGGAGATAAGGTAGGGTCTGTGGTGACACTGTAGTTAGGGAAAAAATGGCATACTAGGTGGGCCAAGAGGTCCTTATGTGCCAACAAGTTCTTTGTTTCTGTTTCTAAATAAATTATACAGAAATGAACTAAATACAGATTTAGAACACAGATGGTATATAATGGGGAAGTTAGGGAATCCAGCCTCTCATTTTAACCTCAGTTTCAAGACCTCTGTACATTGCCTCAAATTTGCAGCCCAATAGATGGTGAAAGCATAGATTCATCCAATCTCCTTTTCTCAGTGCTGCAGTATATCTGGCTAAATTAGCAATTTAATTCTTATAACCAGGAGAGGTATAGTTTACACCTCCAGATAGCAGCTTGCCTTCCATCATTTGCAGACTGGCTAATTACTGTCCATCCTGTTAACAAAATGTGTTGCTGGCTAATTTAGAGGCAATCTAATTAAAACCTTAGGGTAGTTCCCATGGCAGGTTTTGGAATAAACTCAGTGTGCCGCTGATCAGCTTCTTGAATATGATACACTCTCTTCTTTGTCTTTTTTAACTACATTTTAATTGGCTTCCGCTCCCAACATGATAATTACAACACTGATGTGAAGTGTTGTGCTAAGTATCCAAATACAATTAAGCTGGATACACTGCTGTCATCTTGGAATGAAAGCTGGAAGATGAACATCCGAAATGTGGCAATAAATTGCTTAGTGGGCAGATGCACATTATAAATTACTCTCTTCCATTTAATACAGCTATCAATTTCCTAAGTGATTTATTTTTCAGAATGCATTAATATTTTTTTTTTAATTAACGGGTTTTCCTGTATCCTTTGGCAGTGACCATTCATTACTTTCCTAGCAGGGGTATCCAACATATGGTCTGCACAGAACATACAAGTCTGTTGTTACACATTCCAGAAACCGGAGTGCAACCATTTAATCACTAATGCCTAATCTATCTTTCTGCATGTAAACTTCCAGTGAAACTAAGGTGGGGTCTGCTGGAGGAAAAATAAGTAAAACAACATGTTTAAGTTATGTGAAATAACTGATGCATTTGTATTTGCAGTGGGTAACCCCTTACTTTTTAATAGCTATGGGTCATTCTTAGTTAAAAACAGTATTCTGCTATAGGAAACCTCTCAACCTAATGAATCGTGCCCAGAGAAACTTCTAAGCTGATGTATAGGTAGTGGTATTATATGGGCAGTGTTACTCTTTAGATAAAGATGAAATCCCCCTTTTTTTTGCATGAATTACAATTTAATTTATTATAATGTATTTGCTCCAGACAGTCCAACTGAGATTCACCCTCCTGTCATTAGTGTGATTGTGCTTGTTCTACCTATTGCTACAGCTGAAAAGACTGATGCACAGACAGGTCAATTGACTTGATGTATGGCTCCAGTGGGATTTGAACTTTTTGCCTGCTTTCCCCTTATTGTCCACTATTCATTAAACCACATTGCCTCTAATTCATATGATCTCAGCTAGGGAACAAACAGCTGTTGTAGGCTAACTTAAAGGGAAAAAGATCATGCCCCAATCTAAAATTCCCCAGCAACAAAAAATATCATGGCTTGACATCAAAGAGTCCACACCTTGATCAAAGAATACTTGTGTAACAATTTGCTATTTAATTGTGTGCTTTTTCATTTAACTCTGTCTGCATTGAAAACAGTAGATCCTAATGAGCTGAGGGAACACAGATGGGCTAGGGAAATGAGATTGAAAGTGTTGCCAGAGGCAGAACAGCTGTCTCTGGAAGGTAATCACAGTCCCTTTGTCCTGGGTGCACAGGCCCTCCTGGTCAGTTAATGAGGGAGCTTCAAGCCACTCAAGGCATTTCTTGTCAGGATACTGCCCTGGCCATACAGCCACCCCCTGCCAAGACAAACATGACTTAGAACAAAAGAAGGGGTCTGCGATTCCACAAAATCCAAGGTTCCAGTTTCAGCCAGCTTTCCAGAGGGGTGGTGCCCACAGCAGACAAAGAAAGTATTTAATCCATGCAGTCAGAGTGACATATTTTATTCTGTATGTGTGTGTGTATATATATATATATATATATATATATATATATATACCTATTACTACTTACTGTAGACTATCTATGTTCACCTTGCTCTTCTGTTACTCTGTACATTGCCCCTCTTGTTGTTATGAACCCTGTTTGAACCTGTATTTTTCATTGTACTTTCCCGGGTCGTACCTGAAAATTGGCATATAACTTGTCTAGTGTACCTACCTGATCAACAAAAGCTAAATAAATAATTAAATAACTATTTGATGATGCAGGTGGGGGTGGACATTGAAGGATTTTGATGTCTGTGCTAGGCCTCACCAACTTAGTCTGTGCTGGGACTCTAGCCTTACATCATCTAAGAGAGGGAGTCTGCCATGACTCACAAAGGTATCCTGTGTGTCAAGAATCTTTCTACTTTGCTAGAGTTAAGAAGCTATAGGTAGGTTTTTCTATATGTTTCTTTGGCTGTGTGCAGACCATTTGTTTTTCATTTCTGCAGTAACCCTGTAATTCCCATAGTCTTGTGAATGTATAGTATCCTGTAGAATGTGTAAATAGTGTGAAGAAGTAAATGTTATTTTTATATATTTTCTGATGACCCCCTTTATCAACTCATTTAGAGAAACCTGTTAAATGCCATAATAAACTGAAAATGGATTATTACAGCATTTGAGAAACTCAGCCTCACCGACAGCCTGTTCGAATGGGACTCCACTCTTGAGTCACCTACAACACTTCCGGATCATCGCTCAGCAAACGGCCATGACAACCTGTGAACTTCTCAATATTTCTCAGTTCTTAGTATTTTAAACATGTTTTGAAATGTTTTCTTTGCTTAGTGAAACTTCACTGTTGTTTTGCTGTTATCTCTTAAACGAGCAAATCGGAACTCAGACAAGCAGAACATTGGACTTCTGAAAACCACAGTTCTGGTATTTATCAACTGCTACAGTTCCTGTGTAAAACAAAAAATGAGCCTGTTCATGTTATTTTTGTTGTTACTAGTTTTAAATGCACCTCCTATATTCTGTTTGAAAACAAAAATGTTGAATAAATGAAACCGTACAGTATTCTCAGAAACAAGTCTATTTTTGTCCATGTAACCAAAACACCTGTTAAGAATGCTTGCACCAGTAATTATAAAAAATATTAGATAGTCAAATGTGTTCATGATTTTTTTTTCACACCCAAGGTGTGTGATGACCACATAAACCTCTCAAGCTTGGCTCTCAATATTTATGGTCATCACACACCTGGGGTGTGAAAAACATCCATAACAGACACTGACCTATCCATTATTCTCTATATACTTCATGCCTCTGCAACTGAATCTTTTGGTGTGTGGTAGTTTGACCCCCTCCCCCCTTTTGGGAATGCAGGCTTTGGCATTTCTTTCCCCCATAAAAGTCTACTGCAGTAGCACTTCTACCTATTCTTTCTATCTAATTATATCCATAGAAACATAGAAACATAGACTTTGATGGCAGATAAGGACCGCTAGGCCCATCTAGTCTGCCCATTTCCCTACCTACGGGATAGGCCGCAGATCCTAGTTAACCAACAGCCTATTTCTTCCTACCCCCCACAAGAATTGCCTTATGTCTGTCCCATGCATTCTTGAATTCTCCCACAGTTTTAGACCCCACAACCTCCTCAGGAAGGCTGTTCCATGCATCCACTACCCTCTCTGTGAAATAATACTTCCTCACATTGCCCCTGAACCGCCCTCCTTCTATCTTTAAATTGTGTCCCCTTGTTCTTGCAAGTCTCTTTTTCTGAAAGATGCTACCCTCTTGGACTTTGTTGATTCCACTGAGGTACCTAAAAGTTTCTATCATGTCCCCCCCTCCCTTCTTTCCTCAAGGGTATACATATTAAGCTCCTTTAGTCTCTCCTTATGGCTTCTCTTGCAGACCCTGCACCATTTTAGTTGCCCTCCTCTGGACTGCCTCTATCCTGTCTATGTCCTTGCGGAGATGGGGTCTCCAGAACTGGACACAGTACTCCAGATGGGGTCTCACCAACTGTCTGTACAGAGGGATAACAACTTCCTGTTTTCTGCTGATGATGCCTCTCCCTATACATCCCAGTTACCCCCAGCCCTCCCTACTGCATTCTCACATTGCTTGCTAACCTTAAGGTCATCTGATGATGATTACCCCCAGGTCCCTTTCTTTTTGTTGTTGTTATAACTCCCCACCCATTGTGTATTCTTCCCTGGGTTCTTGTTTCCCAGGTGCATTATTTTGCACTTCTTTGCATTGAATCTAGCTGCAATACTTCTGACCATTCCTCCAACCTTGCCAAGTCCCTTTTCATCCTTTCCATGCCTCCTTGTGTATCAACCCTGTTGCAGATCTTTGTGTCATCTGCAAAAGGCATACTTTTCCTTCAGTCCCTCTGCAATGTCACTGATGAAGACATTAAAAGGACTGGACCCAATACTGAACCCTGTGGTACCCACTAGCAACCCCCTTTCTTCAGAGTGGACTCCATTTACAATTACCTTCTGTGTCCTGTTGTCCAGCCAATGTTTTACCAGGCTACCACCCTGGGTCCCACTCCCAGGCTGGTTAATTTGACTATTAATCTTTTGTGTGGGACTGTGTCAAATGCCTTGCTAAAGTCTAGGTAGGCATGTCACAGCCCCTCCCTGGTCTACTACTTTGGTCACCCAGTCAAAGAAATCTATTAGATTCATCTGACATGACCTTCCCACTGTGAACCCATGCTGCCTTGGGTCCTGTGCTCCCTGGCCTCTAGGTACTCAACTATTCTTTCCTTCAAGTGACTCCATCACTTTCCCTGCCACAGAGGTCAGACTGACAGGTCTGTAGTTTCCTGCCTCTGTCTTGGTCCCACTTTTGTGAAGGGAATCACATCCGCCTTCCTCCAGTCCTCGGTACCACACCATCCTCCCATGATTTATTAAAAGAGTAGCCAGTGGTTTCACTAGTTCCTCCCTTAATTCTTTTTAGAATTCTGGGGTGAATTCCATCAGGACCCATTGCTTTGTCCACCTTCAGTTTTAGGAGTTCTTGCAGAACCCTTTCTTCTGTGAAAGGACTGGGATCGACCCCCTATCAAAGAGTGCTTCTGTTAATGGATTAGGCACTTCCCCTCCTCTTTTGTGAATACTGAGCAGAAATATTCATTCAGTATTCCTGCTTTTCACTGTCCCCTCTGCCCACCACCCTTCATTCTATTCAGCCTCACTCACCCTCCCTTTGTCTTTCTACGCTAGCTGATGTACCTATAAAGGTTTATCCCCTTCTAACTGAGTTGGCTATCTTTTCCTCAGTTTTGGCCTTTGCTATTCTGACTTCCCTCCCTGCTTCCTTCTGCCTTAACTGGTACAGCTCTCTGTCCTGCTCCTTCTGTGTTTCCTTATACTTCCGGAATGCTATCTTTTTCTTCCTGACTTTCACAGCCACCTCTTTTGAGAACCATAGTGGCTTTTTCTTTCATTTTGATTTGTTTATTTGCTTCACACAAAGGCTTGTTGCCTCTGTGATGGCAGTTTTGATAATTCCCATTGTTGCTCCACACCTCCTTCTAGCCTGTTTGCTAGTGCTTTTCTGAGGCACTCTCCCATCTTGCCAAAGTCAGCCCTCCTAAAGTCCAGTACCCTCACTTTTGTATGGCTTGACTCTGTAGCTGAGTTTAACGTGAACCACACTGTTTGATGGTCACTTGTCCCCAGATGGCAACCCACTTCTAGATCTGAGATCCTTTCACTGCCCCGTTTGAGAGTACGAGGTCTAAGATTGCTCCCTCATGAGTGGGTTCTGGAAACTAACTGTCTAATGCCTGCCACCTGTAGGGCATCAAGAATGGCCCTGCTCTTGGATGTGGCTGCAGCAAATGTGCTCCAGTTAACATCTGGCATATTCTGGTCTCTGGTCAACAGTATTTCCCCTTTCTCTGCCATTCTAAGAATGCCTTCTATCATATCCTTGTCCATTCCTTCCCCTGACATGGGGAAGTGTACCTAACCCTGTGCGGATTGGTGCCCTTTCCAGTCTCCAAGGTGACCCACAGTGCCTCCTCTCCTCCCTGTTTATTTTTTGTTCAGTTGCTTTATCCCTTCCTTTACATAGAGAGCTCTCCTCCCCTCTTCCCTGCCTGTCTCTCCTGTAGGTTATGTACCCTGTATGTTAACATCCCAGTCATGGTTCTCTGTGTACCATGTTTCTGTGACTGCTACAATATCCAGGCATCCCTCTTCCATTAAGGCCATCAGCTCAGGGAGCTTGTTGCCCAGACTATGGGCATTGGTACTGATTACCCTCCATTTCCTGATGGCCTTACTCCCTTTTGCCCCATCCCTGTCCTTCTTGCCTTTGTCACTTTCTCCATTTACCCCTGCCCTTCTCCCTATTGACAACTCTATATTGGTGTTTGCCGCACTTACTACCATGATTATTTGGAGGGGCTAGGATTTTCCTGCTCCTTTCCAGTGCCTCCCCCCTTGGCTAGTTTAAAAGCTTGCCAATGAAGCATTTAAACCTATCACCTAGGATCCTGGTTCCCCTCCCGGACAGATGCAGCCCACCATGCCAGTATAGGCTTGCATCACTCCAGGTGGACTCCCAGTCCCCAGTGAAGCCAAATCCCTGAGCTCCACACCAGTTTTTCAACCACTGATTGAATCCTATGGTGCGGAACACCCTAGCCTCTCCTATGCCATAGATGGGTAGCACCTCCGAGAAGGTTACCGTGCGTGCTACTTGACTAAGGCCCCTCCCCAATTCCAAAACAGGATGAGGCATTTTGTTAAATATGACCCAATGCGCATTTTCACTATAGCACAGCCCATATGGGGATTTTGTACAGAAAGGGATGTCTGTTCCCTAAATGAAGCTGTGTCCAGCTTCGCTTCATGTGGAAACTACAGCCACTTATATCGGTTATCAGAAAAGCAGACTGACTCTCTGAGAAGTAATCCGAAAAGTGTAGCAGCAGTAATTTGCTACGGGAGAGAAGTCAGAAGTGTAGGAATGCTTCTCCCATTGTTGCAGAGAGAGAGACTGTTTTGAAACAGTCAGGAAATTGCTCACAGCGCGTCTGAGCCATGAAAGTGAAAGGCTTTCACTTTCATTGACTCACACCTCCAGAACAGTAAATCTGCAAAAGTAAGAGTAGGTTCTCTCCCGTGTAAGTGAGTGGAGCCCTTACTACACACAGAAAATATGCAGAAATTAAATATTTTACTGATGGTTTGCCTTTTCAGCTGCAGGGTTCAGTAGCTGCTTAAAGGGGTTATGTGTAACAGTCTTTCACGTTTGCACAAGAGAAACCTTTTTCTAAAGAAAAATAAACACATTTGCTTCCTTTTTGTTTAAACATTGTTTGTTCCTACCTGAGTGCTGGGAGTTTGGAAAATGAGCCCTTAGCAGCTAGCAGCCCCATGATGAAGCTGTTATATAGTATGTGACAGCTGCCACTCAAACTGAGATGGGTAGGAGCAACATTACGAACAGGTAATTAGCAGTTATTTCTTCATACCTTGTCCTATACTGCCAAAAAGAGGACAAAAAGTGTTTCTAATGATACCAGTATGATAATCTGAGCATATGGTCAAGCAGATTGTCCATCATGTATGTACTAGAGGAGAGGTGATTATATTTCAGATTGGGGTGGATCAACTGACCTGGTGACACACTAGGGAGGGGTATATAAGCTGCCCTAGTGCTCAGAAGTGGCAGATCAGCCTTGGAGTGAGTAGGGAGAGATTGTCTCATAGCACAGAAGATCATAGTAAATTGTGTTTAAAGAAATGTAACTACTCTATGGCAGGACTACTAAGGTAGGGTATTTCTGGAGCTCAAGAAACAGCCATTTTCTATTGCTATTTATTTTCTTCTTATAAATTATTGTCTGAAGTTTAAGACTTATTTTGTTTATGGTTATTTATTTTTGTGTACATCTTTTACAAAAAAAATATAGTCATTTGGACTAATAAACATCACACCAAGAACAGGTGTGTTAACCATAAATCGAGGTCTTGTGTCACTTATTAATTCTACCCACAGAACCCGGTCACATGGGGGAATAGATAACTGTTGGTATTGACAAATTCATATCCATTTCTGAAAGTGAGAAGAAGGCTAGCATTACTATATCCTAAGAATAAAGTGTTTTCTCAGGAGGGAGTGAGTGACGGGGGAAGGCCATTTGCCCTTAGCCAAAGGAGCACTGTACTGTGTAGGCAGTGGCTCTGGTGGGATTTGGACCAAGAAAGTCCCCAGGTAAGAGATTCACTTCTGAGTGATGGCAGCTACCAAGGAGGTACATTTACAGGTGTTGAGGGTTGAGAAATTTTACAAGCTGTTACAGTCTGGGTAAGGACAGGTTGTGACAAATTGGCATTAAATGTCTTATTCCAACTAACCTTACGTAACCAGAGGACTTCTTTGTTCCCCTTCACCATCAACGTGAGGATATAAATTAGCATGTATGTTTAAGGGACTAATCTGCATCCATCTTCATTAGTAATGCTAATTAATTGTAGTAGGAGACAGTTAGTATAGAAGATATTATGTTCTGCTTCTTCATTAACAGTGGTATCATCAGGCTGCTTTGGGTAGGCTATAGCCCCCCCCAAGGTAAGTAAAGCTCCCTAATCATTTCCCCCAACTAAGAATGAAAATCACAGCTTCCCTGCTGCTGAAAAAAAAAGAGCAGTAATGTTCCTGAAAAACACGATGCTTCATAGTGCCACCTCATGGAGTGCAGTTTCATTTTTCTCCACTGGATTTTGTGAGTCACTCTTCGAGCGCTCACGAGGTCCAACAGAGAAAAATGAAACTCTGAGTCTCATGGGTGCATGGGTTATTATGGCTGCTGTCAGTCCAAGAGTGGACCGAGAGGAGATCGGGTGTCGATTCAAGCTAAATTACATAGGAGAGCTCAGAGCTTGGATCATGGATTTATTTGTCTCTGACATGACCTGGAAGGGTAGTTAATATGAATTATTGGACACACAACAAGCACGGGGAATTTCATGCTTCACTCAGTTCAACATGAGTGGTAGGTGCAGGTGGACATCTGCCTTTCCTTGTGGAAGGGGCAACACACAGACCAGCAGCCAGGGAGTTGAGAGCAGCAAGCTGAGCTGAGGCAGAACAGGGAACAAAACGGTATTGGGGAGGGGTCACAATGCACATCATGGACTGGGAACCAGGATGGAGCAGGGCACACGCTATTGACCCTTTTAATTTTAAACTGATTTGGTGTGACTCTGTGAACAGGTCTGGTCTTTGAGGCAGGATAAAACCTTGCCCTCTGTGGCCTGCTTTGTCTGCTGGCATTCCCTCCCAATGTCTGGTGCTCCCTGTGTAGCTCAACCAGTTACCAGAATCACAACCAGTCCATGCCACCTCCTATTCCTATGGCTGCTTCTGCTGGCTGCTGCAGCTTAGCTCCCTGTCTTAAAGAAGAGCAAGTGTTTATGCTGTTCATGGGGATTAAAAAATGTCACTGGTTTGCCACCTGACTATGTCTGCTTTGGTGGGGCTGCTTGCTGGGTTGCTGGATATTGTTAGCCTAGCCACGAGTAAAAAAAGTTAACACAGTCAGACTTAAGTAAATCAATGTGAACACAACAGAGAAAGAAATGTACCTCCAGTCTCGTTGTGTTTTTTTCTTGTAGCAAAGTTTAGGGTATGACCAAAGTAATTAAAACAAAATCAATCTATGTAGGTGTGTGGATGAGCAGTGTATGGTGAGGTGGAGGGTTTAAAAGGTGGTGGGTAGTCTGAATTTTGTTATTTTAAAACAATACACTGTATGGCTGCTCCTGCTCAATTTGTTTAAAGCAACAGTAACTGATGTTTTAAACACAATAAGAAGGAGCAGCCTGCCACACCATGTAATTTTTGCTGCTTGTAAACACAATAAATATTAAGGAGGAGCCGCCTAACTGTAATGTATTTTTGTTACTGCTTTAAATGCATTAATATTAAGGATTTAAAGAGCCTAGAAGCATGGTCTGGGGACTGGCAGTTGAAATTCAACACCAGAAAGTGCAAGGTCATACACCTAGGTAAAGGAACCCCAAGGAAAATATACACACTCAAATTGAACAATTAACAGAAACAGAACTTGAACAGGACCTCAGAGTGCTTATCTCCGATGATTTAAAAATGGGTAGATAATGTGAAAAGGAGGCGTAGACAGCTAGTAGCATCATCAAATGTATTGACAGGGTGGTTACAAGTAAGAAGCCAGAGGTCATGCTCCCTCTGTACAGGTCCTTGGTGAGGCCATATTTCAAGCACTGCGTACAGTTCTGGAGGCCACACCTAAAAAAGGACATAAACCGCTTGGAGGCTGTACAGAGGAGAGCTACTAAAATGGTACAGGAACTGCACCGGGGCAATATGAATCTAGACTACAGCAACTGCAAATGTACTCCCTCGAGCAAAGGAGAAACGGGGATATGATAGAAACCTTCAAATACATAAAGGGCATAAATAAGGTACAAGCAGAAAATGTCTTTCAGAGAAACGAGACCACGCAAACGATGGGGCACAGTTTGAGACTAACAGGGGGTACGTTTAAAACCAACATTCGTAAGTTCTACTTCACAGAGAGGGTGGTGGACCCTTGGAATAAATTACGATCAGAAGTTGTGGAGGTCAAAACAGTCACTGCTTTTAAGCTAGTGTGGGAAAAGTACTGCGGTAATTTCAGAAGAAGACTAGAATGGGGGGTAGGCAATCTTGGCAGACTAGATGGATCATATGGTCCCCTTCTGCCGACATGTTCTTATGTTCTTAAGGAGCAGCCACATTGTGTATTTTTTTTATTTACAAAAAAAAAAATACCACTGGCCCTACCTTTCCAAGCCCCCCATGCTGCCACACACTGTTCATCCACTCACCAACTGCACATAGTTTGTTTTACAAAATGTCTTTGTTAAGTTTACTTACACAGGAAAAACACATGTACCTCCTTGTGTTTTCCTTTGTGAGTAAACTTCACTAAAGTGCATATGCTGTTTTCTTCATTCCCATACCAAACGTCAGCCTGCAAGAGAAACATGAGCCTTCCTCACTTGTAGAGGTATCTGAAGTTGTTTTTCTTTCCACTGCAGGGCTTTTATTCAAGGCATCTTAAACAAATGACTCAATTATTGGCCCTCGAAATGTGGGACAGCGATTAGACATGGAGATACTAGTTCAAAGCATTGGGAACTAGGGCCTTTTTTATTTTGTACAAAGTGTAATATAATTGTTCAGCAAATCAGCATCAGAGTATTCTGAATTTTATTACTTTAACTGTCTTTGCAGCACATTATCTGTGTGGGTAGAACCTTCTTTATATGTTATGGGCCAGGAAAGGAGCAGTTCTGAGAGTTGAAAAATAGTACATCCCTCTTAACATGGGGCAGTTCAGAGATGTTTGTGTGTGGAGTTTTTCAGAAAAACATATTTTATTTTAATGTCAGCTTTGTTGGCCAGAGTAACTCCTGGTCAGCTGTAAAATGCCAATAAAAATGAAGTAGAAGCCACTGTTTTAAGTTAAAAATCTCAAGCTTTTCCAGACAGCATGTCCCTGGACCCCCTACCTTTGTTAAGATTTCGACTATGGGGCATTAGCCCAACTCCCCCAACTGTACAACTCTAATGATGCCTCTATCCATTAACAATGTTTGCTGAAGGCAGCTCCTATTGCAAACGGAGTGTTGCAGTAGTCTCCATCCATTCCAGACTGTTTTGATACAGTTCTCATCCAAAATGCTCTGAGATCTGCACAGAATAAAAACAACCATAACAGTATTACAAAGACATTCCTAAGTACAATCAATCCAGTAGAGCATGAATTAAATATGCAATAAAACACAAAAGCAATTAAAAAATAAACAAATTAAATAAACAATTTGAACACATTGATTTCACATGGTCTGAACTGTGGCAAGCAGACCATAATTCTATGGTATAGATCACAAAACAGAGAGATAGACTGGTGTGCACAAGTAGGCAACAAAAATGTGGTAATACTACTAATGCCACATTTATGCAACAGCATGGCCATGGAGAGGGTTCTGCAGTATGCCTGATAGCTAATTTATTTTAGATTCAGTGAGCAAAAACATTTGAAACTACAACCCCTGATCTGAATTTTAATGCTGTTGACATTCATGGTCAAAGCCAATCTAAGCAGTACAATGTTTGTTTCTCAAATAGTGCTGATGGCATTTGGCATTTCAATTATTTTTGCCAGTCATGTTTTTCCATTATCCCCCAGTTTGGCTTGGTCTGTTTTTAGTTTGTGTCAGACCATCAGGCCAGAAAGGAACAATCAGTCTCCTCAGCAGTTCATTAGTCACTGACCTAAACCTCTCTGCTAACCTGATGATATCGAATGCTTGCATTTCCAAAGTTTTTCTGTTCATAGCACAACATGCTGTTGCAGCAGCACAAGGAAGAGTGTTTTTTTCTTATTATTTTAAATAGATGTGGAAATGTGTTCCTTTATCAGAGAGATCACATATCTTTAACAGGACCGAAATATGTAGCTGAGAAAACCACTACTTAAGGGATCTGCTTTTTCCTATCTCCAGATGATCTGCTTATTAAAGTAAAATGCTTTCAGCGGAATAGCACAAGATTGACAAAAGTAAGGGTGAGTGTAGCTCTGGATGCTTTCAGGAGACTGTAGGACTGCTATGAATAGACACTAAAGACATATTAGAAAGCACATACAGTAGACATTCGATCTATGCCCACTTCGGTTGCCAAGGACAGTCAGTGAAGCTTCAATAGTTTCCCTTCAAAATGAAGTCTGCAAGTCTATAAGGTGTGATTGTGATCTTAGCTGTTTCAAGGCATTTTGTTAACAGAAACTAATTAAAGCACCAATGGTATTAGGCAGTACCAAGGACTGAACAGTAGTAGGACTTTACACACATACAGCCACAGAAATACTTACGCGCGCACACACACACACACACACACACACACACTTAAAAACAAGTAAATTACAGCTGGTAATGCCATTTTTTTCACCAGAGGGGCTTTATTGATATTGCAGTAGGCAGTGGACTCTCCTGCTCCTAGAGGGCTTTCTTGATATTACCACTGAGACTGATTGATGGCTCCTGGCCACAGATGGCCTTTATCAAGGTAGCCACCAACTGTGGTGACTCCACTATCCTACAGTTACCCAAACTGCCACCCAACCAAAAATATATGGCCTAGTCTCGGTTGTCAATTCATTTTCCTGGTTGGTATCCCCCCAAGAAAGTTACACTGGTTACATAAATAGCGCTTGATTTCTTATTGACGCTAGGTCACTGAACGGTGCATTGATCCATGGCTGCAGCAAACTCCAGGTGAGTGAAGGACCCTGCACCCTAATCCAGAAAAATGGGGTCCCTGAACCAAAGTCCAGAGAGTTGCAGCAGCCACAGGGTTGTGTCAAAGCTTTGGCACACCTGAGGGGTTTGATGAAGGGTCCCATCAAGCTCCCCCCAGCCTGATGCAACCCTAGTGGAGCTACAAAGGTAGAGGGGGAGAATACACCTGCAAGGTGGTGACCAGGGTTAGAAGGAACAATGGCTGTGCCATAGTGGGGGAATGGCAGCATGACCTCAGTGACAAGGTTCAGAGGTGGCTCCTGGTCTAGCTGCCATGGCCACTGGGACAGAGCCGCTCAGCCCATGTACACTGAGGTAGACATGGCCAGACACTGTCCTGGATTCCAGGTGGCAATAGTCCTGGCACCTGTCCCAGAGGCAGCACAGTCCCTGACAGTGTACTTGGGCATCAGCCTGACTCCACACAGTGGGCTGTTCAGTAAAGGAATGTGGCAGTGCTCAGAGAACATTCCTGTCCAGAGATTGCACACTGTAACCTGTAGCCAATGGCACCTGCTGCATGTCGGGGACTGTTTACCTCTGGAGCAGGTGCCAGCACTGTTGCCACCAAGGGTCTGGGACAGGGTCCATCTGTGGCTACCTCAGTGTATCTGGTCCAATTGACTCTGCCCCAGTGACCATGGCATCTCTGCCGGGTGCCATCTCTGCACCCTGCCACTGTCGCTGTGCCCTTGTCACTTACTAAAGCACCCCCACTGGTCCATCTGCCCTGATTCTTACCTTGCAGACCCCAGCTTGCCTCCCTCTAAGCCAGTGGCACTGGGCCCTTAGACCAGCTCACGGCTGGTCTATACTCTGCAATCCTCAGCCTTCTCATGCGTCAATGGTGGGGCTTCTAAAATCCTAAGTAAGGGGATGGTGCATCCCCACCATGGCACAAGCCCCCTTGCAAGCTGGCACAGTGGCAGTTCTGGTACAGAAGTAGCGCAGGGTGTCTTCCTTTAAGGCATTCAGATTTCGATGCACCTTGAGTTCAAAAGTTGGAATCTCTGCAACCTTTGGCACAAGGTGCCATTTGCGTCAAATCCTTTTGATGCAGGCACCTTGCACCAAATTTCAGGCTCTGAAAATCAAGCCCATAGAATCTGAACAGTATGGTAAGCAGCTGAGAGTAAGATGAAGGCCTTCCCGATTGGCACTCCCAAGTGTTTGTTGGACATGCATGCTGGTGCCCTGCTATTCAACCGTACAGGAAAAAGTTCCAACCAGTACTAAAGTCCACTGACTGTAAAACTTCATAGACTGCACAACTAATGCATGGCCAACACACACAAAAGGTAACATTAAAGAGCTGGTGTGCCACTTAAAATTAATACTACTTTTAAAAAGCAGTCCACCAGTATCTTATATATTTGAGGTACTTTTTCTTTTTCCTTTGTCTAATGCGAAGATTGTTTACCTGATGTTAACAGGTGTAATGTGTAGAACAGCACTCTGCCTGGAGGCTAACATATCTAGCTCCCCCCCCCCACATACACACACAAATGTTCAGCATTGTGACCTCGCTGACTGTGACATCTCTGCTGCTTAGGAACAGCCACTCAGTAGCTGCCAGGTCAGTCACCTGTAATATCTTTATCTGTGAGATTGCAATGCTGATGATGTAGAGGTAAGATTAGATATAGATATGTATTCTGCCAGGTTAAGAGCTGTTTCACACACCTAGAACAATATTATCACATAGAAAATGAGGAAAAGCAAAAAGAAAAATACTTCAGAAATTAAAAGTTACAACTGGGTACTTCTTAAAAGCTGTATCATTTTCCTGTCTGTCTATTGGTGTTCCACTGGTTCTTTAAACTTGACAAAATTAACATAAAGTACCAGAAGTACTAACTGGCCCCAAAGGAAGTGATGTGTGTTGTTTACTGAAAATAAGATATTTTAGATTTGCTTTATAATACAAGAAAATGGGGCTCAGGTGATGTCTGTTGGCTAATCAATAGTGTCTCCTCAAGATTTCTTAGGGTTCAAGAACTAAAAAGTTAAGCAAAGGGATTTTGGAACTGTAAGAAGTTACAATATGATCAGTGGGATGCTCTTAATTAGCATGAAATATCTGCAGAACACAATTTACTTTTTTGTGTTCCTTTTCCTTTTTCAAACTCCAATTCAGTTCCAAACGGAAACTCAATCACTGCAGAGTTAAAGAGCAACTGTCACTAACCTGAAAACAGCATCTGATGTTCCTGGCAGCATCCCGACCCCCTGACTTGCAAAATCTGAGCACAGCTGATTCTAATTGTTATTTCCATATTTTGAAAAATGTAAAAATGCAGCCACATCATGACTGCTCTTTACCAGGATTGTTATGTGCAGCTTGAGGTGGATGGGCATGCAAGATGACTTTAAGAGGGGAACGGTGTCACAAACTCGCTCAGGCAGTCAGTCCTCTACTCCCAAAGTGCCAACCTCTGAGTGTAGGATCTGTGGACAGTGAACAGAACAAAGTAACCCTCTTGTCTGTCTTGTGGGTTCAAGTCACCTTAATCTCAAGCTCTGGAGGGATTCAAACTGATAACCTCTTGTTAGCGTACCCAATTATCAGGCTCAGATAATTCTGTCTTCGGGGGGCCAGATATCTTTGCCTACGGACACCCAACCAGGTCTTTCAAATGAACGCTTAGAACTCTACGCAAGACGTTAGAGAACTCTATCCATTTCCCAGTTTGGTATACAATAAGCTCATACACAGTGTTACTTATAACCTTTAAAAGCTCCACTTAAAATAAAAAGAAAATGTTAAGGCACTCCAGACAGTTTCCGTTGTAAAATCTCTTTACTTTACAATATCAAAACAGAACAATAATTACAGAACAAATATATCCCAACACATACAGCCTTAAACCAAACAGGTAAAAGTGCAGTTGCTACAATACATACATTCAGACTGGTCTAATCTAATGCTTAATTTCTTTCAGTGCTTTTGAGAGTCTCTCTTCTCTCAGTCAGAAATATTGTCTTGTGTTTCTCTGTCCAGGTTCTCTCAGCAATTAAACACAGTTCTGAGCTGGCCTTCTCATGCGGTCACTAACTCTGCCTTGGTGTAACAACATCTATATTTTATCTCACAGGATCTCCAAATAAAATATTTAAAAAAACATAATAGGTGACCTCACTGCCTATCTGATGTAATTCAAGGGTTCCCTGGGAAAGTACATTAGACCTTCCAAATTCATCTGGGTTCTCCCTGGCCCAGACATCAACCTCTCTTCAATGTCCATTCTGGCTTCTGTCTGACACCCTTCCCTGACAACTATTGTAAGTCAAAGGATTTTCCCTGAGGGAATTATGAATAGTTAATCTTATTTCCTGGGATGAAAGCAAATTGACAAGGTACTGTAATCGCACCCCAGATATTTTCAGTTTAGCTATGTCCTGTCCTTTGAACTTATCCCTGGGGGGTCTTGATGTGACAGTTCCAGTAAGACAGTAGTTTCCTCAAACTGACCTTCCCATCACCTATTTTATATGTAATAAAAAATTTGATACAGCACTCAGATCTGGCTGTCTACGTCACACTCCTCCCCACCTAGACTGAATTTGGGGGCTCTATCCCCTACATGGGATGAGCTTCCCAAATCAGTTCACTCCTCATAGACCCTAGACTGTCCAACTGAGTTCTGGTTCTGGGCCTTGGCCCTATGTATGATTTTCAAATCATACCTTTGTGAAGCAAGACTCCATCTGAGCAGTCTGCCATTGCTTTCCCCATCTGCGTTAGCCAAACCAGGGGGTTGTGGTCAGTCTGCACCACAAAAGGCTGCCCATACAAGCCATAATTTCTTTAGGGCCCACACTAGGGCAAGACACTCCTTTTCCACTGTGAAGTATGCTTGCTCCCTGGGGAGCAGCTTTAGGCTTAGGTAGGCTTGGGGTGGTCCCTCCCTTTGCTGGATATCTTACTCAGTACTGTCCCAATTCCCACGTCTGAGGTGTCTGTCTGAACTATAAAGGTTTTACTATAGTTGGGACTTGTCTAAACAGGAGCACTGCACAGTGCCTCCTTTAGTTTGGTAAAGGCTTCCTCACAGGCTAGACCCCAGGTAATTTTCTTGGGCATCCGTTTCTTTGTTAGGTCAGATAGGGGAGCAGCCAGGGCACTGTAATTTGGTACAAATTTTTGATAGTACCCTGCTGTCCCGAGAAAACTCCTGACCTGCTTCTGAGTTTCTGGTCTGGGCCATGCTTGTATTACCTCTATCTTGATTTGGTTAGGACAGAGCTGTCCCCAGCCTACAACATGCCTGAGGTATGCCACTTCTCCTATGGCCATCTGGTACTTCTCAGCTTTGACAGTGAGCCTGGCCCTCTGTATTCTGCCCAGCACTTCCCAAAGGTGTGACAGGTGTTCCTCCCAGCTGGTACTGAAGATGGTAATGTCATCCAGGTATGCCACGGCATACTCCTCAGCACCATTTAACACCTGGTTCACCAATCTTTGGAAAGTGGCCGGGGCATTCTTCATTCCGAAAGACATTACTTTGAACTCAAATAAGCCTATTGGAATGATGAAGGCCAACCTCTCCCTTGCTGTGTCTGTCAACTCTACCTGCCAATACCCCTTTGTCAGGTCAATGATCAAAAGGTAGGTGGCCCCCCAACTTGTCCAGTAGTTCGTCCGTACGGGGCATCGGGTGGGTGTCTGACTTTGTGACTGCATTCAGTCCACTATAGTCTACACAGAAATGAGTTGAGCCATCTGGCTTGGGTACAAGGACTACGGGTAAGACCAAGGGACAGTGGGATCTCTGGATTACCCCTAAATCCAGCATCTCCTCCACTTCCCTCCTAATGTCCTTTTGGACACCATCTGACACCAGATATGCTGTCCACCGTATGGGCGTCTGTGTCCCTGTCTCCACATTGTGTGTTGCTAATGGGGGTTAGTCAGGCTTGGTGCTAAACAAGGGGGCAAAGTCTGCTAAAACCTCCCTCACTTTCTGGATCTGGCCTGGGTTCAGCTGGGGAGACAATTTTACTGCCTCCACAGAGGACTTCCGCTTACTTTCCTCCAGCAAGTCCAGAAGGAGGTCTCCTTCGTCCATCTCCTCCCCATGACTACACACTGTGAACACCATGTCAGCCCTATTTGCATATGGCTTCATCATGTTGACATGGTAAATCCTTTCTGTCTGTCTACGGTCAGGTAACTCCACAATGTAGTTTATGTCATTTACCTTCCTAACCACTCTGTATGGTCCTGCCCACTCAGCTTGCAGCTTGTCTTTCCGGACCGGAATAAGGACCATGACTTCCTGACCCACCATGTACTAGTGAGCTCTGGCTCTGGGGTCATAAAATACTTTTTGTTTCTGCTGGGCAGCTGCCAGGTTGCTCTGGGCTGTCCCCATAAGCTCCTTCAGCCTTTCCCTAAACCTTAGGACATAATCCACAATGGGAGTTCCCTGGGTGGTGTGCTTTCCTTTCCAGTCCACCTGGATCAAGTCTAGAGGCCCACATACCCGGCATCCATACAAGAATTCAAAGGGGGAAAATCCTGTTAACTCTTGGAGCACCTCCCTGTATGTGAACAACATGTAGGGAAGGTATTTCTCCCAGTCCCTCCCATGCTGTTTAGCAAACACCCAGAACATTGACTTTAGGGTACCATTGAAGCATTCCACAAGCCCATTGGCTTGTGGGAGATACGGTGTCATGCATCTCTGCACCACCCCACACTACTTCCATAAACATTTCATTAGGTCCGACATGAAGGAACCCCCTCGATCGGTTATTACCTCCTGCGGAAACCCAACACGGGAGAAGATCCCGAGCAAGGCATCTGCCACTTTGTCTGTCCTCAGAGAGGATAGGGCGACTGCCTTTGGGTACATGGTGGCATAATCCACCACAGTCAGGATGAATCTCTTTCCTGAGGAGCTGGGGGTATTTAAAGGCCCCACAATATCCATTCCCACCCTCTGCAATGGCTCCTTCACTATGGGCAAGGGAATCAGAGTGGCTTGGGCTTTCTTGCCTGTCTTCCCTATTTCTTGGCACTGGTGACAAGACCTGCAATACTCCTTCACCTGCTGGGTGAAGATAGGCCAGTAGAAATTCTGGGCCAACCACTGCATTGTGCGTGCAATTCCCAGATAACCAGACAAGGGAATATCATTGGCAACCTTGAGCAACTGCTCAGGATATCCCTGGGGAATGACAAGCTGCCTGCCTAGCATCCCTCCCTCTGTCTGTACTGCCTCTGTATACATAAGTCCCTTTTCCTAATAAACCTTATGTCTGCTGTCACCTCCCTGTGCACCGTCCGAGTCTGCCCAAGCCCTCAGCTTCTCTTAACTACGGTCACTTCTCTGAGCAGCTGCAAGCCCCTCACACCTTCCCAAGGCATGGGACAGGTCCCCCTCTATCGCTACACTAGGGTCCCTAGCCCTAGCGTCAGGGCCCTCAGGATCACTGTCAGTCCCAACCCTCTGACAAGGGTCACCCCTCCCTTTGCGGAGTAACCCTCTGTAACTATGTGGTTACTTGCTACTGGGGAAATTTCTACCCTCTTTTTACCAGTCTCCCCCTCTGAAGACACAGACTGGGGAACCAGCCTCTCAGTATCTTCCCCAATGGCTTCTGGGGGGCTCAGGGAACTACAGTTTTCCCTGGCTGCTTGGCTATGGGTAACTGCACATTCCATCCCCTGTTGGAGATTGTTACCCAGGATCACATCCACTGCTAATGTGTTGGCTACAGCCACCTGTTGCACAGTTCCTGATGTTTCACCCCAGTCCAGGAGAACACTGGCCAGTGGCAATGTTTTCTCTTCACCAGTAAACCCTTGTACAGTTATGTATTTATTGGGTATAAGCTGACCAGGCTGTACCAGATCCATCTTTACCAATGTCAGGGATGCCCCTGTGTCCCTTAACCCCTGCATCTGTATGCCATTTACTATGACTGGGTGCATGTGTTCCCTCATGTTCACTGGCATGCTTCCAGGGACACACAAACAACCCACTTCCTTTCTGGTACTACTTTGTGTATTATTGCTTGCCCTTCTTGAACACTGTCTGGCAATGTGCCCAGTTTCTTTACATAATCAACAAGCATTTCTTACTTCAGAGAAATCTTTTAGTTGAAACATGGGGCTAACTGGTTTCGGTGGAGGCAGTGAGGGTTTTAGCTGCCCTGAAGGCTGCCTTTTCTGTGCTGCCACACCACCGCAGATTTGCTCTCAGAGCAGGTCTGCTCTTGGCATAGCGGTCCGAGAGTTCAGCAGCCTCTTGCACTGTTTTTGGATCTTGGTCCTCTAGCAAGGTTTTTAACTCTGTTGGGCATGCCCAATAAAACTGTTCTAATAAAATCACATTTTAAATTTTATCAACAGTGTTTGCCTCAATTCCTTCCCACCAACGTTTTAAAAACTGATGTTGTTTCATGGATAGCTCCTCGTAGCTCATATCAGGGTTTCTCCTGAGCTTACGGAATTTAGCTCTGTATGATTCAGCAGTGAATTCAAACTTTTTTAACAGTGCAGTTTTTAACTTGCTGTAATCATCACTCTTCATTGTTCATTTGACCTAATGCATTCCAAGCTTTTCCGGTAAGTAGCGGGGGTAGCTGGAAGCTCCAGGACTCTTTAGGAATTTTAACCTGAATAGAAACTTTTTCAAAAGAATTTAAAAATGCGTCCATGTCCTCCCGGTCCTTAAACTCGGCTATTAATTTGGAGTTCAATTTGTAACCCAGTCCTGTATTCCCAGTTAAACCCAAGCCACTTACCTGCCCTGGTGTCACTGGTTGGAGTCGTAGCTTCTCCAGTTCGTGTTGCCACTGGCGCTCCTCTCTCCTCTCCTCTGCAGCTCGCTGTTCTCGCTCTACTGTTCTGGGTTCTCACTCCTTCTTCTCTTCTGCCTCTCACTGGTGCTCATGCTCCAAACAGTCTACCTCTCACTGTTCCCTCTCTCTCTCTCTCTCCTCTCCTGGGACTCCAGCTCCATCCTGTGCAACTCAAGTTGCAACCTGAGAAATTCCAGATTCAGGATACTGGTGACTTGTCTCTGCTGCTGTGGCCCTTCACTGACAGTGGCCCTGCTGTCCACCTCATCAGCTTGGGATCCCTCACTGGCCGCTAGCCTTTCCAGACTTGAGGTTTGGTCCCTTTCAACCATGGTCTGTAACTCGCTGCTCTGGGTATCTACTACCATCAGGGTCTCTATGAGGTTCTGCATACTGGCTTTCACCCCAAATGGGACTCCCCTATCCCGGCACAACTGCTTTAAAAAATCTACAGTGTGCCTGCTGCAGTCAGAAGCCATTTTCTTCTTCCCTCACTACTAATACTATTCTGACTGGTGCTTCAGAAAAAAAAATAAAATGGGTGGGAACTTAACTGTAAGTCAAGGGATATAGTTCTGTTTCCTTTTGAAATAAAATACTGCCTTTCTTTTTTGCAAATGAGCTAAATGGTCTAAAGCTGACACACTGAACAATGAAGCTTATACCACCAAACTTTTTATGTCACCGCTGCAAACCAGTCTGTCACAAACTCGCTCAGGCAGTCAGTCCTCTACTCCCAAAGTGCCAACCTCTGAGTGTATGATTTGTATACAGTGAACAGAACAAAGTAACCCTCTTGTCTGTTTTGTGGGTTCAAGCCACCTTAGTCTCAAGCTCTGGAGGGATTCAAACTGATAACCTCTTGTTAGCATACCCAATCATCAGGCTCAGATAATTCTGTCTTCGGGGGGCCAGGTATCTTTGCCTACGGGCACCCAGCCAGGTCTTTCAAATAAACCCTTAGAACTCTATGCAAGACTTTAGAGAACTTGATCCATTTCCCAGTTTGGTATACAATAAACTCATGCACAGTGTTACTTATAACCTTTAAAAGCTCCACTTAAAATAAAAAGAAAATATCAAGGCCCTCCAGACAGTTTCTGTTGTAAAATCTCTTTACTTTAAAATATCAAAACAGAACAATAATTACACGACAAATATATCCCAACACATACATCCTTAAAAAAAACAGGTAAAAGTGCAGTTCCTACAATACATACATTCAGACTGGTCTAATCTGATGCTTACTTTCTTTCAGTGCTTTTGAGAGTCTCTCTTCTCTCAGTCAGAAATATTGTCTTGTGTGTCTCTGTCTAGGTTCTCTCAGCAATTAAACACAGTTCTGAGCCGGCCTTCTCATGCGGTCACTAACTCCGCCTTGGTATAACAACATCTATATTTTATCTCACAGGCTCTCCAAACAAAATATTTAAAAAAGCATAATAGGTGACCTCACTGCCTGTCCTCCCTCAGGCTAACCAGACCAAACCAGTTTGTGTTCTGCTACACATACATCTCAAAAGTTTCTTTGATCTAAGTCACTGTATTCAAAGCAAAAGTGTATTTGCCTTTTTAATCCCGTCTGGGCCTTGGAATCTACTCCTCAAAGGTCTCTCTGATGTAATTCAAAGGTTCCCCGGGAAAGTATATTGGACCTTCCAAATTCGTCTGGGTCCTCCCTAGCCCAGAAAGCAACCTCTCTTCAATGTCCATTCTGGCTTCTCTCTGACACCCTTCCCTCTGAAGTTCTTCCTGACAACTATTGTAAGTCAAAGGATTTTCCCTGAGAGAATTATGAATGGCTAATCTTATTTCTTGGGATGAAAGCAAATTGACGAGGTAATTGCACCCCAGATATCTGCAATTTAGCTATGTCCTGTCCTTTGAACTTATCCCTGGGGGGTCTTGATGTGTCAGTTCCAGTAAGGCAGTAGTTTCCTCATACTGACCTTCCCATCACATATTTTATATGTAATAAAAAATTTGATACAGCACTCAGATCTGGCTGTCTACATCACACTGACGCTAACCTGAAAACAGCATCTGATGCTCCTGGCAGCATCCCGATGTTCTGACTTGCAAAATCTGAGTACAGCTGATTCTAATTGTTATTTCCATATTTTGAAAAATGTAAAAATGCAGCCACATCGTGACTGCGCTTTACCGGGATTGCTGTGTGCAGCTTGAGGTGGATGTGCATGCAAGATGACGTTAAGTGGGGAACGGCACCTTAACAGCCTCCACTCAGACTACTTTTCCTGGTTAGCAATGACATATTCCCTGGTGGCTAGTGGTCCTCCCTCCCAGCCGATCATCAAAGAAGTCAGTCAGTAGTCCCTGGTGTCTAGTGGTTTCCCTCACCACCAATTGCTGAAAGAAAAGAAAAAGTCCCGCACCACTCCCTGATGTCTAGTGGCCCCCCTCCCTGCTGATCACTGAAGTACAAGTAAACTTTATTCGATAGTCCCTGGTGCTAGTGCCCCCTGTGATCACTGATCATCTGTCCAATGAAAAATGAGTACTGCCTGGTGGCTGATGGTCCCTCCCCTCTGATCCCTGTACTGTATACTGTATAAGTGCTTCTCTCCCTGGTGGTTAGTGGTCCCCCCCTGCCGATCGCTGACCTGTTGAGAATAAAATAATCTCCCTGGTGGTTTAGTGGATTCCCTGCCCCCAACCCTGGCAGCTAGTGACTGATCACCCTGCCCCCCCAACCCAAGCTGGTGGCCAGCCATGGAGGTAACAGGAGGGCTGTGCTCATCACTGGTTTGGGTTGTGGGGGTGGAGTGGTCAGTCATTATTTGCCAGGGTGGGGGGTGGGAGGTCCACTAGATCATCAGGTAAATTATTTTATTCTCAATAGGTCAATGATCAGCGGGGGGGGTGGACCACTAACCACCAGAGTGGTATACTGTACATGGATTAGGTGAGGGAAGGGATCACTAGCCACCAGGTAGTAGTCATTTTATATTCGGCTGGGGATCATTGATCAAGGGGGGGGCACTAGTACCAGAGACTATTAAATGAAGATTACTTTTCTTTCAGTGATTGGTGGGAGAGGTGACCACTAGACATGAGGGACTCTTGCAGGACTTTTACTTTTCCTTCAGTGATAGGTGGGGAGGGGGAACCACTACACACCAGGGACTGTTGAATGAATTTTACTTTTAACTTTGGCAATGGGAGGGAAGGGGAGGAGGGCCACTTGACACCTTTTTCTTCGGTGATCAGTGGTGGGGGTGGGGAAATCCTACAGCAAACCACTATTGCAGACAGTGCTCCCACTAGTAAGTGCTGTTACCAACATGATGTCAAGGTGCTATGCGAGTTGGAGCACTGCAAGTGTGGGGACATGAATGCACATTTACCATGGAAGAGTCTAAAACTTTCAAAAATCATTATTTTGATGGCGACCTTCAAAAACACATAAAAAATTACACAAAGGGTCACCAGAGAGCTATCACAGCTAACCTAATAAGTTTGTGATAGCTACTCTTTAATAGTGAAAAATGAATGCAAAATTATATAACTGATATTGTATATTTTGTTATATTTGCTAATGTTGGATTCTTTGAAAAAAGATGTGTTTGCTGATATTGTTTGTGCAAAAACGATATTATTTTAACAGGACTTCCTTTTTAGACAACTGTAACCATGCTCAACAGATATTTATAATACCCTAGGAACTACCATAAAACAAGATAAAGTCTCGCGTGCCAGAAAAATATGGAATTTCTTGGACATCAAATCTGACACAGAACCCTTAATGCTTGAAGATGGTTACAGTGCTCATACTCTTTTATTTATTTGGAAAGTGTTTGACCAAGAAAGGCAACATGAGCTGTAAACAGCTCATTTCCAGCAGTGTCCTGGGGGGAGGGGCAAGAGTTGGGAGAACAAGCAAACACATAGAAATACAAGTACAATTTCTAAAACAAATCAGTGTAGTACAACTACAGAGCTGAAATAACCCAGACAAACTGGCCAGGGTAAACAAAGCCATATTCAGATATAGCATACATTGCAACAACCCAAAACCAGGTGATCCAGTAGGGTAAAGGTTAGAGAATGAAGAACACATTTGAAGTGCTAGAAGTAGTAGGCTGAGCACAAGATTTGAAGTGCTATTGTATACCCAAGGGAGAGCAGTTATAAGACAAGTGGGGAAGTGGAGAGGAGAGGGGTAGAGGGTGGGGGATGGAAGAGGTGGGGGGAGAGAGAGGGACAGCCAAGATTTGTAACCATCCAGGTTGCTGAGAGCTCTACAAGAGGGTTAGGACCTGGCAGAAGGGAAGGGGAGAGAAATGGAGCAGGTGGTAGAGAAGAGAGGGGCAGTGGAACAGGAGGGGAGGACGGGGATAAGGAAGAAGGGAGGTGGGGAGGCAATGGATTTGAAAGTGGGGGGAAGGAAAGAGTGAAAAAGGGAAAGAGCCAAGCTATACCCCTTTCATAATGCAGAGAACCCTGCCTGGGGGTCAGGATTAGAAAGTGGGGGGAATGAAAGAGGGACAGAAGAGAGGGAGCCAAGATCTAAACCCCTTTAGGATGACAGAGAACCCTGCAAGGGGGATAGGACCAGGCAGAAAAGGAAGGGGGGAGCAGGGAGGAGAAGTGGAGTGTGGCGGGTGACCAGAGGGCAGAAGAGGAATAAGGAATATGAAGGCTGGAGAAAATAGGGGTAAACTAGGAATGGAAAAAGGGGAGAGCATCAGTAGAGGGGAAGAGGGGGTTGGGGGGAGAAGGACAGCCATAGAGTGTTGAAATAGCACAGTAGCTTGTGGATGGTAGTAGAGTGTTGAAATGGTGAAATAGGTTGTGTTGCTCTACTGTACTGTACTCTGCTGTACCCCCACAACTCTCCTGTAGTCATGTTGCATTTTCATTTACATGTTCTTGTGTTTTGACTGGTATTTTGTTTGATAGTGTATTACAACATGTTTTAAGTTTCTTTTTCTAGTAACATTGTATTGACTATTATGTTTTAAGTCTCTTTTTCTAGTAAACCTTTATTGACTCTTGTATTAGAGAAACATGAAATGAAGTGCAATAGTGCATTCAGGGTTGTCATTTCAGCAAAACCATAGGGGTAGCAAGGTGGGGGGGCATGAGCTTGGCGGGGCCACGGTGTGGACGGGGCCAGAAAGGGTGGCATTTGTCAATGTGACATACAACTAGTTACCAAGTAATTTAAAAATGGGTATGAACTGGATAGTAAAGTTTGAATATAAATCTGAAATGGGTCATTACAGATAATGATTCAAATTAAATAGCTAGTTTTCATCAAATTATGGAATCAGTATAGTGAAAGTCCCATTCCTCAACTGTACAAATATTAAACAATATTATAATATATGGGTAGCCCTTATTACCCATTGAAATCAAACAGATTACAACCTTGTAATCCCACTGTTGTGATGTCAGAACCTTATAAACCTATTTCATCTATGTCATAGCAGTGGGTTTACAAAACGGAATGCCAGTGTTATTCACTATTGACACCCAGAATGTGATTGTTAGTCTCAGTACAGTATTCAAATAACATTCCAATTGTCACAGTTTACTGTTACTGAGTCTAGCAATCACTATGTCTGATAGAGATTTTAACTCTGGTGCTAGTCTGGCCCGCTGTCATTCAGTCTGTGTATCCTAATAATATAGAAATGCCTGGCAGGTCAGAGGAAAGAGAATATTTGGGTCAGACAAATGACAGAAATGTGAATCAACGTATTTGGAAGGACACATATTGGGAAGGCAAAGATGACCAGAACAAGGGTTACATATTAAGGCACAGAACAAAAGTCAGGAAACTAAAGTAATTTCTGTTCTGATATAAGCAGCCCTGTGCTGGGGAGAATTATTGCCTGAAAATACACTAAACTGCACCATTTAACTCCTACATTTTCAAACTTTTATGGGGGAGCATGGCCCTGGACACCCTAGAAATATTTGGAATCCCCCAACAAATCCTGGCTATGTCTCTGGTTTAACCTTATGCAGTTAACACTTGCACATCTGTTGAGCCTATTGACAGTGAGAAAAAAACAGAATGATAGAAGATGCAGGAAACTTATTTATAAAAAGCAAAATGATTGAAGTTTTCAGACCTGCCTTTAAGGGTTTGTGCCACTTTGAAAATATATGAAATTTAGATATAAATTACAGAAGCATGAGAGCAATTTCTACTACAATTTATATTTTTGAACCCAGCTTTTAGAAAACCACCATTAAAATTAAATTAGCTAATTCCGGCCTCACACAAACATGTACAGCATTTGATACCAGCCTTTGAAGATATGTCTCCTAGAATACAAAATTGAATTATGTTTTACTGATCAAAATATTTATTTATTTATTGGAATCTCGGATAACACCTTTGAGCTATGCTGGCTGGCTGTGCTGACGGCCACTTTCCTCTGTTACTGCAGCTACTCACCTCACTCCCGCTCCTCCGAGGGTCCTGCTGGCTGCTCTGCAGCCTGGTGCAGTGCTGTGCCACTGCCTGGACTGAAGAGGACTCTTAAACGCCACCACGCCACCCGGAGAGTCTGTCTGGCCACTTGTAGGCCTCAGCCTACCACCTGCCTAATAAACCAACCTCCCTCCTGACCCTAACCCCACCCAGAGTGCTCAAATTGCTGCCCAGCACAGTCCACTCACTCTACTTAACTCACCCCGGCTGTCCCCTCTACAACAGCACCACTAGTCTCTCTGCTGCTCAGCCTGCAGGCCAGCCACTGCCAGGCCTTCTCCCCTTGCAACCCTTGCTTGCTGGCACTGCCTAATGGTGTGTGTATCCCGCCGGACTCCCGACTCGTACTACGACAGTCCACAGACAACACGATGAAACCGCTCGGTGCCCTCGCCTCGCCTGATTCCCAAATCCTGCCAATCCTCACTCACGGAATTGGCCAGAGTCGACGCTCGCGTATCGCACCTAATAAGCTAGGAGAGCTCCCAGCCAATCACAGCGGTGCAAGTGGGACTTGCCAACCCCAACCAACCAGTCAGAATGATTTTTTTGGGGGGGGGCATGAACCAAGCAGACAGAAGGTGCCATCCGTGATCTGTGCCAGTTTTAAGTACTGTGACGCAAGCACAGACAGAGTACTCCCTGAAACTTCCTCACAGCACAACTGCACGGGCACGTAATGCTGCTGGGGAAGCAAAAAATAAGTTTTTTTTTTTAATTCAGCTGGCCAGTGGCAGCCAAGCATGTCCATTTTAACTAAGCCATGGCAAGGGCAAGCAGGGGTCGCAAGCCCTGTTATGGGGTCTCAAAATTTTCATAGGGGTCACAAATGCGACCCCTGGCGACCCCTAAATGACACCCCTGAGTGCATTTAAATAATTGCAGAGGCAGTAGTGGTAGCACTCTATAGTTAAGAAGGACTGGGAATGATATATAATTAGAAGCTGCTTATAATGTTCTCATTTACAGAAATGATATCCATAAGCCTAAATGATCTATATGTAACTGCACCCGAATAAAACGTGATGTGAAAAACTGTATTGTGCATTGTTTTGTTTTTATGGGTAGCATTCTGCTACAATTCTGTTCATATGTCCAGTGACCTGGAGTTTTAACTATGTCATGGTTTGTGCACAGAACTCTAAGTATGGTTCTGACAAGATAATAGCTCATGTTTAGCATGCTCTATACAAACTGTGACACAGTAAAAACTCCAAATTACTGGTTCCATAAAGAGAACACTGCAGACTGTTGTCCATAAAAAGAAAACAATTGGAAACAACATTTTTTCACATCAGTGTTTATTAAAAGTAGAGTTGAATATGGATCATTAGGAGCCAGCTTGGTGGTGCTGGAGGTTGAGACACTGGTTGCTACACCTCGTGCCACACCGGCGACCCAGGTTCGGGAATGAGCCCTGGGCCACTGGGGGTCGGCAGGGGAGAGAGAGGATTGAGCATCTGCAGGACTGCTCTTCTCTCTCAGGAAGGGAGGGTTTGCCATCCTGCTCTTTGATCACCCTCTGGTGTCAGCCATGGGGAGATGCAAGCAGAGAGGCACGTCACTGATGCACTTTGTCAGTAGGAAGGGGGGGATGGGAGTAAAACTGGAAGAAAAAGGAGCTGGCAGGCTCCATGATGGCAGCACCAGTGCCCCCTTCCTGCCCCTGATGTCTGTATTTCACTCCAGGGGTGGAGAAAAGCCAGCGCCCCATTGCCTCTGCCCTGCTACATGGGGGGGGACCCATGGGGGATTTAGGGGGTGTTGAACAGGGGAACGGTGCAGCCAGAGACCACGTTCCTTCCGACGGAGGGACTGGAGCAACCTGTTAGGCTCCACAGGAGCATAAAAATATAATAGAAAAAAAAAAGAATATGGGTCATTAAGAGACAAATCTTTGATTTGTCTTACTAGGAACATTACTAACTGCTGCCAATTAGCACAAATGTCCTGTCTCCTTTAAGGCTGAATAGGCTGTTTAATGTTAACCGCCTAACTTTGCACCTTAATAGCTTTGCCCTGTTCAGTGGAATTGAATGACATTTTATTTATTTATTTATTTTTAACTTTTGTTAACCAGGTAAGTACAATGAACCAAGGCCCTTTTTCATGCACGACCCAGGGCCATGTTACAACAGACCCGGGGCCATGTTACAACAGCCAAGATGTTATAACAAGAATACAAAAAAGAAAACAGTACAGACTTATCACATACACACAACATTTAAAAAAAACATTTACACTGAAGTTGACTGTGATAATGTTTCTTCACTTTCTGTTTAAAAACTTCATGGCCAAGACCGATCTGCAAAGAACCAGGTAGTGTATTTCAACTTTTTGCTGTGCAAACCGTTTAAATAGGATAATAGATAGATAAGTACCATCAAAAGGTTTTAGGGACATGGAACCTCGAGAGCGAAGTTTGAGGGGTCCTAAAGTCCTCAAAACCACGAGATGATATTACTTCCTTGTAAAACACTTATCTTTCTGTTTTTATTTTGTAATATATGGATCCATTGATAATACTACAGTTGGAAATGACCATTGAACTATAGTATTATCAGCAAAAACGATAGTATTATCACTTTTCTGGATAGTATTATTGAGAATAATGATGTATTACTTGGACATTTTTGTATAACTTAGTATAGTACTATTGAGGCTTATCCATATGTTACATGCATGTTCATCCATGCTGGTAGAAATAGAAGAATTTAAAAGTTTGTTGGTACCATTAGATCTTAATATTCCTTCTTCCTTTTCATTTTCAAGCAAGGCAAATGGAATGAATTAGCCTTCTGCCATAGTACATTATCAGTCATACAATTTAAATTGTACAGACTATAGAATTTGGGTGGTAATCAACCTGTTTGCTCAAAAAAAATGCAATGATGTGTTTGAAAAGGTAATCTTACCACAAATCTACAAGCCCCATGAAAGGTGGTATTTAAAAAACAAATTAGCTATTGTAAGATTGGAAAAAAGAAAATAATTATAGTTCAATTAAGCAATAAGGCACGACAGGGTGTGGGTTATTGGGGGATTTACCCACGCCTTGTGTGGTGTGTCATGAGGTGTAGCCGAGTGACTTAACCTCACAGGAAGTGGGTAAATCCCCCAATAACCTACACCTTGGAGTGCCTTATTACAATTATACAATGGACCCATGTGTAAAATAAATTTTAAATGTGTTTAAGTATGCTTTTTATAAATGCCATTTCTCAGCTGTGGGGTATTACAGGATATACCTAGGTCATGTGATGTGATTTGACCAATGAGGCTACAGAATTTTCATACCCCATTGTATAATGTTTATTTATTTATGTCTTTGTTTATCCGGTAAGTGCACTGATCTGAGGGACCATTTTCAGGCACAACCCCGGGCCATGAGGCACGAGTAAAAAGAAAAATTGCATAGCAATATTACATAGAGAATTACACAGTAGAAGATTATATACTACATAATAGCAACAAAAAATGCATATAGAGTAGAAGGCAGTTGTAACGTCATATAACTATAACAGTAGCAATAAGAGAAATGACACAATCCTGAACAGCACCAATCAATCCCGCCCCCCCCACTCACAGTATTGGCATATCCAACCAAATCAGAATAACCCAACAGGAACAGGAAGGACTAGAAAGGGGTCAGGTCATAGCAGGAGGGGACAAAAGCAAGGGGGAGGTACCTAGGCTGACAGTTGCAAATGTCATGAGAGACAAGCCAAGATTTGAAGTTAAGTTTAAATATGTGGTGTGAGTTAAAGGATCTAAGTGCAGCAGAAAACCCATTCTAGAGCAAGGGGCAGCTACTGAAAGAGCATTACCTCCCATCTTAGTTGCAATTCTAGATGTCTCAAGGGGAGAAACAGCCCAGGAACGGAGACACCTCATCGAGTTGTGGTGCTTCCAGAATGAAGAGAAGGGGGAAGAACTGCTACATCTGATGATGGCATCAATGAGGCACCCAAGAATAAGATCAAAGTGACCTTGCAAGGAGGGCCACCCTAGCGAGCAGTAGAGGTCACAATGGTGAGAATGATAAGGGTCAGACAGGGCAATGTCAGATGCTATTATAGACAGATGAAGGTCTAGCCCAGAGGGCGGTAGAGACATGGGTGTAGATTGGGGAACAGTAGTCCAAGATAGGGAGGAAATTACCTCTGGCTATGGCCAAGTGGGCCTCAGCAGACAGGTAGGGTTGGACTATGTAGGCAGCACTGAGTTTCTGGTTGATCCTATAGACTACAACGTTAATCTAGTCAGGGATGGATAAGGAAGGGTCCAGTGTAACCCCCAAGTATTTCAAATTAGGGATGATATCGAGAGCAGGTCCATCAGGAGGGTGGATTAGGAAAGAGGAATTGGTCTTTTTGGGTCCTGGCGAGGAATGGTTTAGACCCAAACACCATGGCCTTGTTTTTTTCAGTATTAACCAGCATCAAGTTATCAGTAAATCAGTTATGGGTAGCACAGTAGTTCTGGGTAAGAATGGAGGATAAGTGGGGAAGGAAGTTGTCACAATGAAAGATAATGAGGTCATCAACATAAAGGAGGGATTCACAGGAGAGGCAATCAGAGGAGAGGGTCTTGATGAATATCGTGAAGAGCAGGGGGCCCAGGACTGAACCCTGGGGTACCCCTGTAGAGATCGGTAGGGCAAGACAAGTGGCAGGGCCTATGCACACTGACTGAGAGTGGTAGGGGAGATAGCTCTGAAACCAATTTGTAGTCTCGGAGGAACAACTTGTTGAGAGTAGTTTGGAAAGAAGGATGGTATGGTTAACCAGATCAAAGGCTTTAGATAGGTCAAAAAAGACTGCACCAGTTGCAAGCTCTTGATCCATGTTAGAGAGAATGTGATCAGTGAAAAGAGCAAGGGCAGTAATAGTACTATGGTGTTCATGGAAGCCATGTTGCTGGCTGCATAAAATATTGTGTTTAGTGAGGTACTCAGATAGTTGGTTATTCACTACCTTTTCTAGGAGCTTGCTAAGATGGGGGAGAATAGATATCGGTGGATAGTTGTCTAGTGAAAGAGGGTCACTGGATTTAAAGATAGGAACCACCTTAGCCAGTTTCCAGGGAAGTGGCATAGTGGAAGTAGTCAGGGCAAGACTGAAAATGAAGGTAAGAGGCTTAGCAATCGTGGAGGAGAAAAGTATGAGGAAAACAGGGGAGAGAGCTTGGGCTGCCCCTATTTGGAAGGCTCCTTAAGATTTTAAAGGTATAAATTGGTGAGATGGTCTTGAAATAGAACTGTGGGTGAGGTGGTTGACATTCACTGGGGAGGAGGTTGGGGTGGGAAAAGCATGGGACCTCGGGCTGAAGGGATTGTGTGACAGGGAGCTCCTGCCACTTGTGAGGACCAACTTTTCTTAAATCTTTTGCAACATTTCTTCTATTTCTTATCCTAATCTGTCCTTTACAATTTCTGGTCCATAAGGTTGGCCCCTATGGACACCTCCTTCCCTTTCTTGACTATGCTATAATGTCCTCTCTAATTTTCCTTTTCCCCTCTCAGATCCTCATATGGGGAGGTTATTGTGGTGACCTCCAAGTGTAGCTGAAACAGGTTGTGTTTATTATTGTTGGATTTAGTATGAAATAGCACTATGTTATAAAGTACCTTGATGTATATACCTTATGTTTATGAAACCTGTAAATGTTGAAAATACCATGGCACAGGTTTATTTAATAATGGTAAAAAGTATTAGGTGACTATTACAGAATACAAGTTAGTTGTGCTGTTTAAAATGCATGTAAATTGCTGTAAACTGAAAGTCTAAATCTCATGGTGATTTGCATATATCCCATGATGCTGTGCATTATGGAAGTAGGTACAATGTTGTATTTCATTGAAACTTGATTTGTTGCCAATGCCCTTTGGGGTAACCTTTCTTTCAGTGATTCTGCATTGAGGTTCTTTATCTATAACTTTTTTTTCTTTTTGGCCCCCACTACCCAAGCAAACAGGACCCGTATAGGGGTGGAGGTTGCATCTCAACTGGTAAGTTAGATCAGAGATCAGTGTCAGTAGGTGCTGGCCAACAGCAGAGAAAGGACATACATAGTCTGTTGCTGCAAACTGATGTACGGAAGAAGGAATATGGCATTGCAAAAGCTGTATTTTGAATAAACATCACACAGAGATTGAGTGTTGAACCTGAAGTTTGGTGTCTGGTCCATCTGTTATCCCACAACCCCTCCACAGATTGTAGGAGGGGAGCTTGCAGAGAAGTGCAAATAGGTCAGACAATTTATAGTTGAAGGCCATAACTACCTCAGCAGGTTCTGTTAGGGGGCCAGAAGGGGAACTACATTGTATATTATAGCTATAAATGCCAGGCAAGAGAAGGGAGCTAATAGAGACCCAGAACTGTCTTGGGCTACCAAGGTTCTCTTTCTGAATATTAATGAAGTAATTCAGTTTTAGGGTTCTGGTCAGATGCTTGCAGCAATTACACAGGTGCCGGTATTTATTCCATGGGAAGGGGGAGGGGGACAGTTTATAGGCAGACCACTTACAGTCCCTCTCCTTGATGAGGGAGAGGAGTTCTTTGTTAATCCACCGTGTGCAACCACCACAAACTCTTCTGTTAGTAATAGGGAAGTGGCGGTCCTGAATATCCAAGATAGTTTTAGTGAAGTGGGTGACATTAAGAGTAATGTTAGTGATGGCATAAAGGCCTTGCCAGTTTATGGTCCTAATGTTCCCCAAAAGTAGGGATGTGTCAGGGATACTAAAATTGTCAAAAGATAGATGTCTTGGGGGGGGAGACCTTAGAGGATCAGATGGCATAGGTAGGGGAGTAGTCACTCATGGAGTTGGATAAAATGCTAGCCTTAGTGACCTGGTCCACACAATTGGTGATTACCCAGTCAATTAGGGAGTGGGTAGAGGAGTGATAGTTTAGTCTATTAGGAATGGAAATGATTTGCATCAGGTTGTGCTGTTTGAGTAGGTTGGCATAGTCAGATTCATGGGCACCCAGGCAGCTAAGGTTAATATCACCAAGAACAATAGTTTCCCTAGCAGGGGTGAGACCCTAGCATGAGAGCAGGCTTTGGTGGCTGGCTACACTCCCGTTGGGAGGGTTGTATCAACTGCCCAAGTAGAGTTTTTTTGGATGCGTCTACAGTAACTTCAGTGATGAGCCAATCACGGGGGGGGGGATTCGATGTCAGCACAAAAGGTAGCTGAGGCAGAGAGAGATTCCCTGACCAGGATAGCTACATCACCACCCTTCTTTGTACCAGGTCTGTCTTTGCCCAAAAGGGTGTAGCCAGCAGGTTGGAACATGGCATCAGAGTCCTGCAGATTCAGCCTGGCCTCTGAGATGCACAGGATATGGGTATTGTGAAGGAAGACCCAGGTTTTGAGGTCAGCGAATTTTGCAGGGAGACCGCATACGTTCATGTGAGCAATTTTGTAGCCCCAGAACATTAACCCATGTGATGCAGGTAGCTATGAGAGGGGTATTAACAGGGCTGGGGTTGGATTCGATGTCCCCTCCCAACAGAAGCAGGTAAAAAAGGAGGTGATAGGAGAACAGTGTGCTCATGGATGAAGTGGAGAAAGAAAGGGAGTGAAGGAAGAAGCCAAGTAAGTGCCACTAGAAGTTCGGGAGAAGGCAAATAAGAGTGGATCTACTGGGGTGTCCTCCCATCTCACCTGAGGAGGGAGGAGATGGAGGAGTTATAATGCTATAATGAAGTGTAGGAAGGCAGCCTGTTCAGAGGATAGAATAGAGGCACAAAAGTCCACCAACAAGATGGTACCTAGGAGTGAGACAACCACAAGGGGTATAACTAAAAACTTCATGATTCTTTGTCTAAGCTGTTAGAGTACACAAGTGACAGTGCACTGCAGGTCAGGAGGAGTGAAGAACTGACTGAAGGCTAAATAGATTAAGGGAGAGAAGAGGGGTAATGTACCCAAGGGAAAAAAGGCTCCTAAAATGAACACCAGTCAGAAGGAGAGGGAGGAGGAGGAGGAGGGGAAGGGAGGAGACTTTAGAAAAAGTTTGTTTCAAAGAGTGTCAAAGGCGGGGATGGGCAAGTGGGAGAAAATTCAAAATAGAGCCCATTAGAGGGTTGGAGTAGTGAGCAGAAAGCCACAGCACAGAAGAAAAAGGTGTCCAAGCTTAGTTCTCAGCACCAGAGAAGAGCACAGCCAATGAGATGCTGGCGCTGGAGGCAGCAGCCAATGGTGAGTTTTCCTTGGGTAGTAAGAGTCCAATCAGGTAGCAGTCATAGTTTCAGTTAGTGAAAAGCTGGAGCAGAGGGCTTCCAGGCCAGCATACCTGATGTGGTGTGCCAACAGTGAATGGGATGGCAGCCAGAGAAAGCTGAGGCCCCCAGTGCTGCAGTTCAAGTTAGGACAGGGCACCCAGTCAGGGGCAAGTATTTAAGATTTTCACAGTTTGTAGCATACATACCAAAACTGCAAGAAGTGGCCATAACTTTGTCATTTTTTCACCAAGTTTTCAACATGGCCTTGTTGGGACCCAATCTCAGGAACAGTAGCACTGTTGTTTTGTTACTCAGTCCCGAAAGGTGATCCTGCACAGTGACCTTGAAATCACCTTCCGGGACTGAGTATTGAAATGACAGTGACAGTGTTCATGGGGTTGGGTCTCAAGAACCCCAGGATGAAAATTTTAGGTAAAAATTCCTAAAAATTGTTGAGATATCAACCTAAGTTGAAAACCCCGTTGACTGACATTGTAGAACACTTACTTTTGATTCTTCAGTTTGCCAGTCAGCTTTGAAGAGTGCAGACATGTCCTGTCCTCAGAAGATGGCAGTGACAACCTCTGGAGGTAAGTATGGGTGGGGGGCTGCAGGGAGGTGGATGCTATGTGGAAGGGTGGGGATTGGGGAGGGGGACTGGGGAGATGATGAGGAACTGTTGTGTTTTTCACAGGTTAAAGAAAGAGGCTGGGAACAGTTTTATTTATTTACAGATACAAAAAAAATTGGGCACACTTGGGTGGGCTATCAGTGTTCCACATGAATTGGGGGGTACATGATGCTGACACAGGGATTGGGCAACCCGATATCAACACAGGCATGGAGGGTGCAGGGCAGACAGCATACAGTGAGAGGGATTGAGAGGGTTTGATTAGATGCCCAGAACTGGGATAGAAGTGAGGAGGATAGCAGTAGTGGGAGGCAGAGGGAGGGTATAATGAAAGATGCCAGGCTGGTAGGGGGAAAGGAGGATGTGGGGTGGACTGCAGCAGTGGGAGAGAGCAGGGGGGTTTGATTAGATGCCTGGGGCTGGGATGGGAGTGGGGAAGACAGCAGCAGTGGGAGGCAGCGTGAGGGCTTAATGAAAGATGCCGAGCCAGGGCTGGAGGAGAATGGAGGGTGTGAGCAGGGCGGTCTGTAGCAGTGGGAAGGAGTAAGAGGATCTGCTGACTTGAAATGCCAGCTATGCAAATGAGAGGAATGAAGTGCACTGTCTTATTGATATGGTTCATTTTTTTCAAGTGCAAGCTGGCTCCCCACTGTGAAATTCTGACAGCCGTCAGACTCAGCTTCAGTGGTCATTAGTGTGTCATGGTCACACCCACTGTACAGTGCTCTGCATTGGACTCATTCCTGACACACCTCTCAAATGCCATATTGTCCCAAGGTGTTTCTTGCACAAGTGCAAGGAAACACAAAAAGGTGTCTGTGCTTAGTTCCTGGCACTGGAGAAGAGCACAGACAATGAGAAGCTGGGTCTGGAGGCAGCGGCCAATGCTGAGCTCTACCTGGGCAGTAAGCATCCAATTGTATGGAAGCCACAGTTTCAGTTAATAAAAAGCCAGAGCAGAGGGCTTCCCAGGCAGCGTACCTGATTTGGTGGGCCAGCAGTTAATGGGAGGGTGGCAAAAGAAAGCCGTGGCCCATTGTGGTGCTGTCCAAATTGGGGCAGGGCAACCAGTCATGGTGAGGTCTTTGATCTAAAGGAAGGAGACAATGAGAGAGGGGAGGAGAGAATTAAATAAGGTAGTGGGTTTAAAGAGGTGCAAACAGTAGCCAGGAATTAGACAGTGGCTGGAGACAGGGATATCAGTATGGGATTGCAGCTGGTGCAAGGCAAATTGGAAGTAGGGATCAGAGAAATGGACTGGGGAAGGGGGTTTCGAGTTAGAGACAGTTAGAACAGAGTAGATTAGAATGAGATGAGGGAAGGTGCAAGCAGTGAGTAGGAGGCAGAAGATAGGGAAATAGCTAGAGAGAGAGCGCTGGGAGGAGGGAGAAGGAATGAGAGAGCAAAACTAGTAGCCCCAGACAGTAGGAACCTTGGGAACACCACGGCACATCAAGCATAACATTTTAAACAGTGCAATGAAAAATATTTCTAACATAAAACACTACAGCAGTAGCATTTCAACATTAGGCAGCTGACACTGTAGAAGTTATACAATCCTAACAGTGCAGTAGTAAAAAAAATCAAAATAGAGGCCAGTTGAGGGTTGAAGCAGTGAACAGAAAGCTGCAGCACAGAGGAAAAAGATGTCTGAGCTTAGTTTTCAGCACTGGAGAAGAGCACAGCCAATGAGAAGCTGAGGCTGGAGGCAGCAGCCAATGATGAGCTTTATCTGGGTGTTAAGCATCCAATCAGATAGCTGCTGCAGTTTCAGTTAGTGAGAAGGTGTAGCAGAGGGCTTCCCAGGCAGTGTACCTGATATGGTGGACCAGCAGTGAATGGGAGGGCAGCCGGGAGAAAACCGTGGCCCCCAGTGGTGTGGTCCAAGCCAGGAAGAGCACCCGGTCAGGGGCGGTGAGGTCTTCAGTCTGATGTGGCGGGCCAGCAGTGAATGGGAGGGCAGCCAGAGAAAGCCACAGCCCCTGCTGGCATAGTCCAAGTTGGGGCAGGGCATCCAGTCAGGGGTGGTGAGGTCTTTGATCTGATGTGGTGGACCAGCAGTAAATGGGAGGGCAGCTAAGAAAGCCACAGCCCCTAGTGGTGTGGTCCAATTCAGGGCTGGGTGCCTGGTCAGGGGCAGTGAGGTCTAACAACTGACAGTCTGGCCTGGAAAGTCAAACAATGTTGGAACTTGAACAGAGCACCTAATTTCTGATTGATCTATCTACAAATTGATTTTATATGTACAGAAACATTTAGATTTGGGTCCAATATCATCCCCAGATATTTAAGGAGATCAACGTGTTCAAGCTGAGAACCAGAAGTGTCTGATATGATAAGTGGAGTATATTTTGTAAGTCTTGGTTTTGATCCAAATAGCATACACTTAGTTTTTTTGCTATTCAGCAGAAGTCTTTGATTTTTTAACCAATCATCAAGTTGAGAAAAGTCAGTACTTAGTGACTGATTCAACACTTCCAATGAGGATGAGCTACTGCTGAGAATGATGTCATCTGCATATATTATTGTCCCAGTATTTGTAAGTAATGAAGGTAAGACATCAATAAACAAAAAAAATAATAGAGTCCTCAGGACCGACTCCTGAGGCACACCCTGTTCCATCAGTGTAATGCTAGACAATGCTTCTTCATAGCTCACCCTCAGTAGGTGTTCAAATAAATAACTGCTAAACCAATTGCATGGTGAATCAGGCAGTCTGATGCTCCTCAGTTTCCCAAGCAGCAGTTGATGATTAACCAAGTCAAATGCCTTGTAAGGTCCATGAACACAGCACCAGTAAGCTTCCCTCCATCATAGCCATACTAATGAACACAGCCAAGGTCATACCAGTACCATGGTACTTGTGCTGCCTAAGAGACTGGAGACCACTGGAGAGGAAATATTCTATAAGTTGATTGTTTACAAGTTTCTCTAACAACTTTTGCATGCACAGTCTAGGGGGCAGGGTCTCTTGATTTGCCAAGTTTTGTTCCACTCAGATGTGTGGATTCTGAAATTCGCATAGTACAATTTGAGGAAAAAAAATCTGTGTTTTGTGCTTTCTGTTTGTTGTCACCTACAGCCCAGACGGTTTGGAATTTTGTTTTGAGATTTTCAGCTTAAAAGGGGCTTGACCTAGAATAGTACTTTTGTTGGTTTAATAAAAAAAAATATTAATTTCTTTCCAAGTTATAAAATTTTGAAATTTTGGTTCTGAGCATGCTCAGTAGGGTCTTTCAGATAGATGTTTGATATGAAAGAAGAATCTTCCGGTTCATGACAGTAGAAGTTTCTATGAGATTCTTCTTTTGTGAGCCAAAATTCTTCTTTTGTATGGCCGATATCTTGTTTTTGATTTAGAAAAATGTTAAAAACTTAGTAAAAATTATCTATTTTCAAAAAGCAAACACCTGAACATAGGTAAACAGGATCCCCTTTAGTTGATGCTGGTGTTTGTTTTTTGAACACTGCCCTGGAAATAACATTTCTGAGCACCAGAAAATCCAGGGTGCACAGATTAACAAGAGAAGCCATGCACCCATGTTCTCTGTATGAGAGCAGTGAGACTTTCTTCACTCATGAAGCTGCAGCAGGAGTCATGCTCCTGGCTTTAGTTTATGCAGTGAGCCAGTGATCTCGATCTCTCTCTCTCTCTATGTGTCTCAGACCAAGATGAGGAGAATGAGAGTGTCCAATAGGTAGAGAGAGTGTCTGGATTTTTTTTTTAGCCAGAGAGAGTTTGATATTGAAGCTGTGCATGGATTTTTGTTATTGCATTTTTTAAGCACATGTGTATATTTGTCCTATTAACGAATTCCCTGGAGCATTAGATTTTTTTTGCTCTTGTTTTTTTTTTTTCTACACAGATTAGGGCAGACATATAGACAGACATTAATGTTATCTTACCAGTCCCTGATAGCTTTTACCTCTGTATTTATTCACTGTATGTGTACATGTGCAGATACCCAGGTTGTTGTAACTCTGGAACATTTAAGCATGTGCCTAACCACTATTAAGGCCGTGTTTCATTGTTAGTTTTTTAACCATCACTTGTTATACTTCATTCAAGTGTCCTTTTAAATGGGAACTATAAAAAGGCATTACTTTTTGGTGGAACACTCTCCCTGGCAAAGCCTGGTAGACATTAGGTGAAATGTAAGGCATTTCCATTCATGTGATATCATTAATCATTTGCCGGCACACTATACGGCTATGGCCCTCTGAGTCTTACTATGCTGTTTTGCACAAAATGTATAGAATAAAAATGGCAAGATAAAATTATCTTTTACCATGTTTTTGTCAGTTTTTTGCTGTTCGGTGCTAGATTTCCTTTTTGATTTTGTTTTAGTAAACTATCTGAAAAATGCATCAGTTTCATGGTGCAAGCTATTTTTGTGGTTTGTTATACTTTTTTTTTTTAGATATCATTGTCATTTGCACTGATACCAATTATTTTTCTTGGTTCAGATGAATAAATATCTAGGCTGATTTATGAACTGATTACGCAGGTCAGTATGAATAGCTATCTTCATCATCATAACCTCTGCCTGCCTACAGGTCTAAGAACTATAGCTATCTGAGGTAACCTAATCTTATTACCTGTTTTCCTTCTTGTCAGTTATTTTGCCCTAATGCACCCTAATACACAATCTTCTTACAGACTTAGTCTGCATCTATTTTGCAGCCATCCCAATTTTAATTATTTCTATTGCACTAATCCTTCTTGTATCAATGCATGGAATGGGGCCCAGATTTTTTCAAAGGTTTCGTATGCATCACTCTTGAGATAATGTATTCTTTCTAATTTCATTGTATCAAACATGAAGTTAATCTAAGTTTCAAAAAACTGCAGGTGGAGGGTTGGGGGGTTGCATCCGTTCCATTTAAATAATATAGACTTTTTTAGCTATAATTTATGCTATTGCTATTAGTTGTATTTGAAAAATATCTAACTGGTGGCTAGTTGCTGGTATAGCCAGCAATGTTAAAAGTGGTGTAAATGTTAACATTGTTCCAACCACTTTTATTAGCATTTATATAATTTTGACCAGAAGTTAATGAGATATGAACATGTATGTATTAAATGAATTGGTGTACTAGTACTATGTGTACATCTTGGGCAAGTTGGTGTAATTGTATTTTTTATTTTATGTAATTTCATTGGTGTGTAATAAATTCTGTGGAGAGTATCATATTGTATCTGCTGAAGTTTAGTTCTCTTAACCCTAGCTATGTGGGTATTTAAGCAATAATGCACGACAGGGTGTGTGTTGTACTGGGATAACGTCACGTCTTGCGTTGTTGGGCATGAGGCCAAAGGCCGAGTGCGACCAACAGCAAGGTGTGATGTTATTCCAGTACAATACACACCTTGGAGTGCATTATTGCTATTATAAAATGGCTCAGCTGTGAAAAATTAGATGTAGATTTTTTTTTTAATTTTTATCATATTGGTATGACAAATGGTGTGTGTACTTCCACCAAACAAAGTAGTCCTTGACAAATGTTGTTTTTGAAACATTTTTATAACATTTTTATTGACATTTATGTGAATACTGTTTGAACTTTTTATAAAGAACTTTTAAATAAATAAATACAACATAGTTACATTAATTTGTGAATAAATAAATAAATAGGTGCATGACTTGTGCATTAATTTGAACATTTTGGTAAAAAGCTGTAAAACTTATATATTAACTTTAAGATTTCAATACATTACAAAGCAGATGAATACGAAAGTAGATAAGTGCAGAACTTGTAGATTCAGTTGAACATTAACGTGAAGATTGTAATAAGTACTAAAGCAGATGAAGGCAACGTTATGGGAGGTTGTTAAAAGTTAAGGAAAGTGAATGCAATTATTTGTTATAGATGTTGAAAACACACATCGAGTTGCCTGTTATTATCGTTTGTGTGTGTAGTTGGTGATTGGATGAGATGGCTGCATTCAGCGTGGCTGGTGATTGGTTGCGATTCATGTTTTCAGCGTTGGTGTCATTTCCTGTTGGGATGGGTTCGGGTCTCACGTCCGGAGCTAGCTGCAGGACTCCTGGTGCGGTCTGAAGGTGGACTCGACCGTTGTGGTAGTAGGCTGATTGGATTATCTGGTCATTGCTCAAGGTGAGTGCTGCTGCAGATGTTGATGGGGACGGTTCATTTTGTTGTGAGGTTGAGGCAGATAGTAATCTGCTCCAAGTGTTCCGGTTATGTAAAGAAGGGGCCCAGTAACTGCATAGGGAGGTTTCTGCACGGTGGCCTGTAACAGCCATTATTTGGCGAGCCTGTAGCCCAGCCTCAGATAGGATTTGGATTGCTGTGGCACGGAGGCCGTGGTTGGTGTAAGTTACTGCTAGTTGTTCTGCAGTACAGATTTTAGAGAGCATTTTTGCCAGGTAATTGATTCCCATGGGTTCTCTTGTGTACCAGACGGCTTCTTCAGACCATGGGTTGGCTGAGTGTCTGCGAGGGTGTAGGTAGAGACTCGGTGCATTTGAGGGGATTTTCTCTAAGTATTTCTTGAAAGCTTGCACTGGGCAGTGCAGGTGTCCCGGGAGGACGAACATGCAGCCGCGGTAGTTAACTCTTCCACTTTCCATTGTGTCAGCGTGATTCTTAGTTTTTTCATTAAATGTCATGGTGACATATTCTTGCCCTGTGGAGTCGGTACAGAGTTGGAATGAGTATATTTTTAATTTTCGTTGACCCTCGCAGCCACGTCTGGTGAAGTGCAGCTGTATTTCCAGCCAGATGCGGTGGACTAGGCCTCCGGGGGTTTCGACTGACAGCGCGTTTGAGTTTCTGAGGTGCTCGAGGTGTGATGTGGGAATGGCCGGGTGGTGTTTTGTGCAATATTTTCCTTCACGTCTGAGGTTTTTTAGGTAGCCTAAAAAGACGTTGTTTGCTCATTGAAAATCTGGGTCACACATGAGATTAATATTTCTGCTAATTGGAGGTTCATTTAAGTATCTGTTTATGCCAGCACGAAGTCCGATGTAACTGCTGATACTGTAACCTTGTCCAATTGAGTTTCTAACTGTGCCATAGAAGTTACGGAGGATGGTATTTAGGTCCTGGTGAGTTATTTTTGTGAAGTTTATTTTAATGCCTTTTTCTGTTAGCCAGTCTAGGAAGATCTTCATAGCCCATGAGGTGGCTCTTTTTGTGGTTGGCTCATTTCTTTCTTTTTCTAACTGGTCCAGCTGTACAGGATGAAGCTCAAGGTGTCTTTTTTTCTCTTTTTTTTCCAGTACTTGTACTTGCTTGTGGCTTCTGTTGTGGATCTTCAAATTCAGGCCCAAACCATTTGGCTAAATCATGTAGATTGTACATGCTGAAGTTTACTTCAGGTTGCAGAGACATTTTTTCTTGACAGCTGTTCTGAGGTGAGATTTGATAAGCAGTGACAGGCGTAGTGATATTTTTTTTTTTTTCTTCAGATTTTGTTGTAAGGCTGCCGGGAATTGATCCATGATGTTATACTGTATTATCCTCACACCTTCTGGACAGTGTTGACCAATCAGGTGAGTGTTTTTTTTCTTGCCATTTTATAATAAGTATTTTGCACCATAGTTCCTCAGATAAATGAATTCCCAAATTATCTGCCCATTTATTCTTTAATTTTGTTGAATCCATACATGCGTGATTAGGTATACATTCACATATTGCTGAAATGATCTTTGTATTTTTTTCTTGTTTAATGGCATATCTAAGATTAATTAGCAGGATGACAGTGTTAATGAGCCATTAGTTTTAATTAAAATTTTCTTCAGCAGAAGATAACTTAAAAAAATGTGATTGTGGTAAATTATACTAAAATTTTAGTTATTCAAATGATTTAAATATGTTATTTTCAAATAAGTAGCCTAATTCATAAATGCCCTTATCTTGCCATTGTCTAAACATAATGTCAGTCAGTGGGGTTGGGGGGGATTAATTATAACAAATAGGGGTATATTGACTTATGACAGTCGTATGCTTAATAATTTGATGTGGCTCACAACAGCATTCTACTGTAGTCTGAGTTGCATAATGGCCCACCCTTGTTCTTTTATGTTGATAATAGGCAGAGATTAGTAAATATTTCGGTCTTGGGTATAAATGGAAATTTTGTTCCATAGCTACCAAGATTGAAATTGTATTAGATTAAAAAAAGACCAAATTATACTAATTTGTGACACCAAATAATATAGTTGATAACTGGGTAAAGCCAACCTTCTTTTTGTTTTTGGTAAAATAAGATTATCATAAGGTACACAGGAAGTGATTCATACACAGGGCGGATGCACTGGTACAACCCAGATGCATCGCGCTGAACTGGATGCACTGTAGGCGCAACATAATGATATGTGCACAAAAACAGGGGGCGGACACATGCATACACAGCACAAAGTGATTCACAGTGCCAAACGATGGCGCAATGGTAGAGCAAACCCAATGAAAATACCAAATGCACCATGAAAAGATAAGTATAAAAGAAGCAGACTTAAGTGCAATCCACCTGCAGGTTAGTGGCTGAACAGCAGCACCTGCACACTGGCAGAGAGAGGGGGCGAGTGTGAGAGACAGAGAAATAGAGAGAGAGAGAGAGAGAGAGAGACAGAGAGGAAGACAGCACACAACCAACATCATGGATGAGGCACCATTTGCCATGGTTGGCAAAATAATGAGGATGAGGAGACAAGGACATGGAAGGCACTGTAGGCAGCCTGCCCCATAGCAGTATCATGCCAGGCTGTCATTCAAGCAGCTAATGGATGTGGAGACAGTAGGCTGATACCACCTGAATGGGGCCATTCTGAAGCAGCTCTGTGAGCTGTGCCATAAAGAAAAGCAGGCACCCACTGCACGTGGTCATGCCATCTCAGTGGAGACCAAGGTGAGAACAGTAATGTGCCTGCTTGCCATGAGAACCTTCCAGAGGCCCACTGGGGACACCACTGGCATATCACAGGCCTTCACATCCTGGCTCCTCACACAGTTCTTCACTGCACTGCTACTGCATGCTTTCGAATACATCCATTTCCCCAGCATGCAGGTGGAGCAGACAGAAGCCATGCAGAGCTTCTACAGGGTGGCACACATGCCAGGCATCATAGGGGCCACAGACTGCACCCATGTAGCAATCCACGCACCACCTGGCAAAGATGCCATCACCTATGTGAACCACAATGGCTTCCACTCAGTGAACTGCCAGGTGGTGTGCAATGCCACTGGGTGCATCTGCAGTGTCTGCACCACACACCCTGGGAGCACACATGATGCCTTCATCTGGCAGCAGTCAGCTCTCTGCCAGAGGTTCCAGGCAGGGGACTTACCGAGTGGCCATCTGTTAGGTGCGTGGGACATGAAAACAGCTGCACAATAGGGCACCACAGTCAGGATGGGGGGGCAGAGAGCAACATGCAAAATGCGCAATAGGCACAGGTGCCGTGGGACAGCAGAGGTGTACAAGGGGACACAAACAGACACCCACAAGCACAGGGCAGCACACAAGCAATGCATGCCAGGTGTGGGGCAATGCCATGGGGGTGTATGTGTGGCAGGAACATGCACACCACAAGCAGACAGTGGCCTGCAACAGCCACCAGTGTAGCGAGATAGAAATGCAGGAAAGGGAGAGGCACAGGCAGTGGTGGATGCCATGCTCACACACCAGTGTGGATTGGAGCAGGGACAGAGTGCAAGCCACACATGGGGCCAATGTACTAATGGCCACCCAATCTCCTCCACAGGTGACATGGCATACCCGCTGAGGACCTGGCTCATCACCCCCATCCGAAGACCCAGAACAGAGGTGAAGGAGTATTACAGTGAGGCACACATCGCTACAAGCACCATCATAGAGCACACCTTTGGCATGTTGAAGATACCTTCCGTGTCTCTGTAGGTCTGGTGGTGCCCTACAGTATAGCCCTGAGAAGGCCTGTGACATGTTCCTGGCCAGCTGTATGCTACACAACATGGGCATAGACCATGGAATACCTGTCAAGGCCAGTGAGGGTGACAGTTCCGGGGAGAAGGAGGTGGGTGGGGGGGAAGAAGCACCATCACAGGGCCACAGCATAGCAGCCTCAATGGGCCACTGTGACCCATGGCTGGCAGCATGGGCCAGGAGGTACCGCACCAGGCAGGTGGAGGAGAATTTAGGGAACCGTAGGTGAGTATAGGAGGTATGTATCTGGGAGATGCACAATGGTGAGAATGGGTAACCACAGAGCCGTGCAGTACGTGGTGGACACAGGACAGTACTCGGACAGGCCCACAGTGGCTCATGCACACACACACACACACACACTCACACAGGCACGCACATGCATAAACACAGCCAGCAACACACTTGTACCACCATGACTGTGCCAGGGATGTCAAGGTTCAGTGTGCACTGCAACCGGCACACAGGCATGGCAGACACTGGACCCACACTCATCACGCCCATGACACTTGGCACAATAGTGGTGCACACAGACATGCAGGTGGCACTGCACAGGGAGTCCATGGTGGTGGTGCACTGAGGCAGGTGCCTGCCACACACACTGCCCCAGGCACCATCAGCCAGGTGTGCAGGACACAGTGGTGGGATGGGCCACAGTTGATGGAACAGGGCCCAGAATGTTACAGGGTGGCACCCCAGCCACCACAGACTCATGGGCCACCACTGCCATGACTGGTGGATGCCGTGGCACCAACAGCCACAAGGAGTGTAGCCACCAACCCTGTAGGGGTACTGCACTGAGATTGTGAATGGGTGCTGATTGGTGTTGTGGCCCCATGGGCCACATCCTGACCAGGGACACTAGGCAGTGCAGTGACAGTGTCAACAGCAGAGGGTCCACCTGCTGCCACTGCTGATGTGTGCAGGAGGTGCTCCTGGGTGTCTGACTGGATGCCCGATATTCATGGCACACAACCTTTGCAGCAACTGCATTTGCAGCAACTGCAATCCACTCTAATGCTGTGGTCATGCCCACCTGCAAGAAGTGTGCCTCGGTCAACATTTGATCGTGCCATGCAGCTGCAGACTCATGCTCCAGGACCGTCACTGCCCTGTGGCTCCTGAACTCCACATGGAGGGCAGTCTGCCCCTCCACTGTATCATGCAGGAGGTGGACATAGTCCTCAATGTCGTCGGCAGGTGAAGGGTCCCGGTGGCATCACTGATGAGCGGGGGTGAGACAGCCTGCCCCAGGGCATCTACGGGTGGTGGTTGCACCATGGCAGGCTGTGGCATGGTTGGGATTTGGCCATGCTCAGCCACTGAATGTCCATGGCTGGTGTCATCATGCTCCAACAGTGCATGCATGTGCCCTGCAGCACCCTGACTGGACACCCCTGATGGCCCAGCCACTGCACCTGGTACATGTGCAGGGTGCACACTGTGTGGCCACTGCAGCTGTGCCACATACAGCAAGTCCAACGGTGGTATCCTGAGCCACCCACATAGACACCTGTGTGCTGCATGTCCCACTGTCATCCAAGTCCCCCTCAATCTGTGTGGCATCGTCGTCCGTGGTTACATCACTGTACACCCCCTGCATGCCACTGGCAAGCATGAGGTGGGCATCAGCAATGTCCACTGTGTCTTTGTAGTCATCATCAGGTGCCCAAGCAGACACCCCAGCCGTGCATTGTCCATGCTGGCCACCATGCCAGCAGTTGCCAAGAGGTCTGACAGGCCCACCATCACAGGGGCTGTGACCGGTGGATCCGGTGCAGTGGTTGGCTGAGGAATGGCACCATCCACTGCGGTGCCATCAGCCCTGTGTGATGGGCCTGCATCATTGCCTGATAGGGCATCCTGTGCATCCGTGGCCATGTCTGCACCCATGAGGCATGATGGAGCTGTAGAAGGATGATGGGAGAACATGGTGAGTGAACTCGATGAATCAGTTGCAGACAGACATGTAGACATGTACAGAGTGTCAGGGTATAGTGCCATGGGTGGGTGGGTGTGCCAGTCCACAGCATGGCTGTGCTTGCTTACCATGCCCCAACAGCCATGAGCATGCTGTGACCGGCACCATGTGGTGACAGGCTGCAGCTGCATGGCATCATGCATGGAGCTGGCGGCACATGCACACCCAACCGTGTGTGTCACCCAGTGTCGTGGCTGGCGGTGGCACCTCCCATGCACCATCATGGGCATAGGCATTGCAGTCCCATGTTGCATGGCATGGGATGGCCTTGCACAGCCAATACACATGGCACAGCCCCTGGGTACACAGTAGCACTGCACAGCACACCGGGACAGGCATGGCAGCCAGGACACACATGGGTCCAGCAACGCCCTGGCTCCATGGCTACTTACAGTGCTGCGACAGGCTTCCACCAGTGTGGAACCCCACCAGGGAAACCCTGCACAGTACCCTTGGTGATGGTTGCCACAAGTAGCTGTTCATTGGGCTCAGGCAGATGTCCTTGGGTGGCCACCCCCTGTCCGCCTGAGGGATGCCTCGATGTTGGCCACCTTCTGCTTCACCCTCCATCACCTGTTGTTCCAGTTTTTCCAGCACTCCAGGGTGGTGTGGTTGTAGGACCTCACAGCATATACATGGTGAACCACTGACTCCCAGCACTATTCCCATGCCATATGGCTGCCACCCCAGCCAGTCAGGACATCCAGCCATCGGTGGCATGCCTCGATGAGGGCCTGCTCCTCATCTTTGGTGAAGTTTGGCCACCGTCTGCTGGTGACACTCTCTTTCCATCATTGTGGTTTCTGTGGGAGTGTACAGACAGACAGACATTAGCCATGCTCAGGTGGGGTCCTGTGTGGCCAATCCTGACAGGCAGTGGTTGTGGTCTGGCACATCAGCACCTGTCAGCCAATAGGCTGTGCATGTGCATGGTCATGCATGGTGAGCCATGACGGTTGTGCCTGCATCTGGCATGTACATTGCACATGCATGGATGGCTGCTGGGCCACGGCCATACCACCAGTACTGCATGCCCATGGACACACACACAGCCATCAGCCCTGCACATGCACAATGCACACCACGCTGCCATTGTGGGTGCATCAGCCATCATGCCCTCCAATGATACCACCTGTGGGGCAGTGTGTGGAACACTATGTTGCCCACCAGGGGTGCTTGCACATGGCTTGCTGGTGACTGGAAGTGCTTGGCTGTCCCCAGCAAGTGACATTGCAAATGTGCAACTGTGCCTTTACACAAATGGTAGTGTGCATCAGACAGTCCTGTAGCATTCCACAGTGTCCCCCACCCTTGGGATGTGCCATGGTATAGGCAGAGGTTCCCATCATCACAGAGTCACTCTACAGTACCTGCAGGTTTACATGTTGGTATAGCTGTGTACTCACCCTCAAGGCTATGTTTCCTCTCAGTCACTTATTCTCAGTGTGGGCTGAATTGGGAGCATTTATGGCTCAGGGCATGCAAATGAGGTATGGGGCTGTGTTAATGAGATGATAAACATCTGAGATGCCCCTGCATGTGATATAAGGCTGATTTGGGTGCATTGTCTGTGAATTGCAGAATTGCCCTTGGCTCTTCTCAAAAAGCACAGTGCATCTGCTGAGTTGGACTCATCCATACACGGCACATGTCCCGTCCATGCATGTCACGTTCAGCTCATGTACCTGAATTGGACTTAACAGCCACGGTGCACTGCTCAATGTGCCCTTGATGCATTCCCACATGTGTGCGGCTGTCCTGTCATGGCCATGTGGCTGGTGCCCATCGCACAGTGCAGTCTATCTGCATGTTGCATGCCCACCTGCACAGTGGCCAATGTGCTGGTTGCTGGTGTTGTTCCCGGATCACGCATTCATGATGTGTACATAATGGTGTGCTGATGCGCATCACAGATGCTCTGTGTGGTTTCACTTGCCACACGTAAGATGGCGACAGCATGTGCATCACACATGGCTGACCCGGACGTGACCCCTGCCATACCTTGGTTGCACGCATTGTGTAAGCACCACTGGGTGCTGCCGGACCAATCGTGCATCATGATGCTGTGAGTGGTGCACTGCACATGTACTTCTGGCACACCTGGTGCCATCTGTGTCCCATGCTGCACATCCCATGCTTGATCCACTGGGCAGATCTGTATTGCAATGTCTAGGGCAGGGAGTACTGGGCCTAGGGCTATGCACTGGGCACAGCTGGAGCTGCTTCACTCGGTGGCACTGGTGATGTCTGTGGAGGGGCAGCTGTTTGGATGTGAGGACCTGCAGGTGCCCAGGTCACATGTGTGGGCCACCATTGCCTGGAGGCTGCTGAGGCTCACAGGCATTCCCCGCACTGGGGAACAGTGCAGGAACCACTACAGCAATTTCCAGTGGAGGGACAGGGACCAACTTATGCATCTGTGTTGCCATGCATTCAGGGGTGCACTGCCATGGCCAGGTAGGTGTTGCACATTCATGGTAATTGCTGGCGCATGCAGGTTGCATCTGGCCCACAACACATGGACACACCCTCATCGGTCCAACACACCATGCACACATGGCTATGGCTGTATCCACCCTGTGGTGCCCTGTCCTGGATGCCACAAGGGGTTGGCACTATGCAGTGCTTTGTGTGGGTCCGGTTTACTGTGTCCCACATGGGGAGGTACCAACGTGTGTGGTGCATGCACATGGGGTTACACACTGGGGGGTCTGGCACAGTGGCAGTGCACCAGTGTGGTTGGCATGGGCAGCCACTGCTGTTGCACCAGCTGGGTAATCCTGCACTGCATGTGCGCACTGGTGTTGGGGTATGGGCTGTACAATGCTTTGTCTCCTCATGGTGGTCTCTGTCTGTTGTGTCTTGCAGGGCTGGCAGCCAGGTGGTGGGCCATGGAGGCTGCTGAGGAGTGACACCAGGGTGTGGTGGTGGCTCTTCATGGTGTCCATCCAGGAGCAGGGAGGTGCCACCCTCTGTGGGCTTTGCCTCTCCAGTGGAGTGAACTACTGCTGATGGGGTGATGTGTCTGCCATGGTCCTTAATATGTGATCTCTCTGTCATTGCTATAGGTCCCCAGGATCATCATGCTGTGGCCAGCAGTAGAGGAGCCATGGACCGTATGGGGGACCTGGACCAGCAGATCACCCAGGCCATCCAGGTTGCACTACGGCCCATTCATCACACTGTAGGGCAACTCATTATGGCCTTTGGGAGCCCCTGATGGCTCCTGCCTGCTCTCAGCTGTATGGCATTGGGGCACAGAGGTGCACGGCCATGCTAGTAGCCCCTAGCCATGTTGAGGCCTGTCCCTGATGCACATAGCCCACTGTTGACCACCTTCTCCATTCCTCTGTTTTTGTTCCTGCACACCCCTCCTTCTGCATTCATGTTTTGTATGACCTTTATACATAGTTTCACTGTTCAGTTATGCTGCTTTTATTGTATGATATGTTCCTGTTTCATTTATAAATATTTCTACACTCTGCTATGGTGTCCATGGTCATTCACTATTCCACCTTTCTGGGTGTGTGTACTGTCGGGGGGATGTTCCCTGTCCCCTTCCTGCCATGGCTGTGTGTGCCTGTAGTGTTGTATGGTCTTCCTTCCCCCCTGCCAGGCCACTCTCCATGTGGCACTAATGGTGCCTGTGCCATGTGCGTGGCTCTCTGTCCCACTGCTCATCTCCCTGCTCCTGGTCTCTGTGTCTGTGCTGCATGTAGCCTGTTTACATTGCATTACTGCATGTTTGCTGTGTGCCTGTGTGTTGGCTCCTGTGCTTGGGGTTGTGGCCTAGCTGTGTGGCACTGTGGTGCAATGGTGTGTTGGTTGCTGTTCGGCACAGTGCTTCCCTGTGTTCCCCCCCACTGACACTGTGATGGCCACCTGTGGGGTTGGCCCTGTCCATTACCCTCCTCCTCGCTGTTTGCACAGGCACCCTGTTGTGTGCAGCCCTGTCCATTGTGGTGTGCCTGTTCTGTGTGCCTGCCCTGGAGCTCTGTGGGTCATGGCCTTGGGATCAGTGTTCTGTTCTTTGGTCCCTGTCATGGTTTTGTGCCAATTGTGGCCACTGTTGTGCCCTTCACCACTCTGATATGTGTGTGTCCCATTGGATCTATGTTCCTCACTCCTTTGTCCCAACACTTTGTCCCTTGTTGCTCCTTCCTGCCTTGCTGGTTTGCTCCATATTCACTATGTTGCTCCCCTAGGTGGCTCAGCACATCCTGCTTGCGCTGGTGCATCTCCACTTGTGCCCTGCCCTATCTGTGCGATTTACAGTGGGGTTGCGCATGGCTTCCTGTGGCGCATGCCTTTGTGGATCATTCGGCTTCTGTTTGGTGCATCCTGTTTGTGCTGGCATATCTCATTTGCACCCAGCACATCTCTTTTGTGAATCCTGCCCTACGTGCTTTTTGAATTTTCCAAACAAAGTTTGTGGTTACTTTTTTAAATTTTTTGAAATATATTATAGGCACTGGAGTTGGTAATGTTTGAAACAAGTTTATCAATCTTGGTAGAATATTCATTTTTAATCACATTTGTCCTCCCTGTCAAAGTGAGAAGGACAGATTGCATTCTCTTTAAATCTACTTGAATATTATCCAGAATTGAAGGATAGTTGATTTGGAATACTTGTTCAAGTTTATATGATAAGATTACCCCTGGATAATTTAGGAGCAATGATTGTTTACATGTGCAATTATCTGGTAGTTGAAGGAGATATGCTTGATCTAGTCGCATTACAGTTGTTTTATATCTGGAAGCCTTACTGAGCATTTCTGATAATGTAATAAATTCCTTTATAGATCTAGCTGAATTTGTAAGAAAAAGTAAGGCGTTGTCTGTGTATAGGCTATTGTATGTGAAATAACAGTAAATGAAATTCCTTTAATGTATGGATTTTCCATGATTGCTGTGGTGAAAGGATCCATCACTAAAGCAAATATAAGAGATGACTTGTCCTCCTTGATAGTGTAGTTTTTTTCTGAGGCATCATTATTAGTATTAATTCTTGCAGATGGGTTACTATATATCAGTTTAATCCAATTACGAAATTGTGCCCCAAAACCAATATTTTTTAGAATTTGATATATACATTCCCATTTGATTCTATCAAAGGCTTTTTCTGCAACAATAGCTAATAGTATTTATTTATTTCAAAAGTTTCACCAGGACAGACATACTGAGCCATAAAAACTTGTTTCCGGAAGTGTCCTTGGGGAGAGGGGAGAGGGAGAAATACTTATCCATACAGCATAAAAGTATTTACAGAGAATGTACACTCATATTAAGACACACCTTTATATAATATGTCATAAATTAACTTTGAGTAATATACAGTGAATGTACAAAAGCATATACTTAGGGATTATTTTACAGAAAATGCAGCAACAGCAGTAAGTAATATTTGCCTACAAGAACAGAAGATGAAGCAGGTTAGTGCAAGTGGTTAAGGGTAGTCTAGCAAAGGGCGAAGAGTAGAGAGGGGGAGAAATGAGAAGGTAGATCATAGGAAGGAGACAAGGGAGATCTAGAATTAGGGTGGATAGGTTGAGGAGGTAGAGGAATGAGGGGACTGAGGAGGTGGAAGGGAGATATGTAGTATGAAAGTCAGAGGGGGGGGAGAGAAGGGGGGGAGAAGAGCCAGGAAGAGGAATGTATGGGGGCAATAACAGGGTAGTGGACTCAGAGGCAGATACATGAGGAGCAGAGTAATTGTGTATAAGACTGGAGAAGGAGTGGATGGAGGTAACAGAATGAACAGGGCCAGGGAGGGAGTTCCAGAGTTTGGGAAAGTGGAAAAAGAAAGCAGCTTGCCCAGCCGAGGTCTGCCTGGGCTGGAGAGTTAGAGAGCAGAGGTTAGAGTTATGGAGACAGTAGGATGGGTTTGAAGGAGAGGAGAGAAAAGACACAAGGTAGGATGGGAGGGAGCTCAGCCAGTACTTAGCAATAAGGGAGAAGCAATGACTAAGGAGTCTGGCTTCAAGGAAGGGAAAGGAGAGAGAGAGCTATAGAGGTGGCAGTGGTGAGTCGGGGGAATCCAGAGCAATTGCACCATGCATCATATTATTTGCAATTGTATTAATAGTCCTTCTAATATTTTCTGTTATTTGACTTCTCTTTATGAATCCGTTTTAATCCTGTGTTATCAAAAAGGGTAGTATCTGTTCCAATCTCGTTGCCAATGTTTTGCAAAGATTTTATAATCTACATTCAGCAATGAGATTGGTCTTTATGAAACACAATCAGATAAATCTTTACATTTTTTATGAAACAGATGAATAGTTGCTTCTTTAAATGAATTTGGGATAGCCTGGACTGTATTAAAGCTATTGTATATTGTTGTTAATATGTATTGCTTTAAAGGTTTTGTGAAACTCTATTACAATCCAGTCTAGGAACTTTAACTTTTGGAAGCATTAGTACAGCCTTTTCTACTTTCTGTAACATAATTGGTCTATCAAGACATTTCAATAATATAGCATGTATTTCAGGAAATCTTATATTTTTTTAAGAATTTTTTAGGCCATTCTGAATCAGTTTGAAGCTATAACGTTTATGTCTGATAGTATTTTGCAAATTGTTCATTAATCTCCTTGGGTTGTTCTCTTACTGCTCCTGTTTCATCCTTAATACTTATTATGGCATTGTGCTCCTGGTCTTTTTTAATTGCCAAGCTAATAATTTTAGAAGTTTATCTGACATAAAGTAATATTTTTAATCTAGTTTTTAGGATCTCATTTTCCACTTTTTTTGTGCATAATCTATTGTATGTTTCTTTTTTTGAATAAGACAATTGTAAACTTCTGTATCGAAGGTTGAACTGTTTATTTGTTCTAAATACTGAATTTCTGTTTCAAGCTGGTTTTGTAGTGTAGTCCATTTCTACTGTTTATATTTAGTTGTGGATTGCAATCCCCCCCTTATCTAAGCTTTAAATGTGTCCCATATGATCAATAATGGAGTTTGCCCTTTAAGGGGCAGACCAAGTTGTCCTGGTGCACCCTTCCCTCTTAAGGCAAAGATAGTTTGCTGAGAGAGGGAGAGGGGAAGGTAGGGGGAGGGACTGGGAGCCAAGACAATAGGTAGGCAGGCAGGAAGGGGAGGGGCAAAAGTGGGTACATAAGGGTCAGCACAGTGGTGGTTCAGCCATTTTTGCTGAAGTTTTATTAACTTATTACACTGATAAACTGCAGCACTTCGGATTGGTACTTTGGAATTTCTTTGGAGCAGTTGGCTGAGGTTTGTTCATTAAGAGAGTGTGGGAAGGAAAGAACAAGCAAGCAATGTATGGGCAATCACGATATGAAGATCTAATTTAAAAAAAAAAATAAATAAAATGTTTTATGTATAATAAGAGAGTGATCTTTCAAGGGGCAATTTATTGTTCTTTGCGTCACGGTAGCTGGGGGAACTGGAAGAAGGAGAAATAAATGCTGGGATATGTTACAGAGCAACATGTGATGAGCACCAAATGCAATTGTTTCTGTGTGGTTAGGGCCTTGCTTTGAGGACATAGAGAGCATGTAGCCAGAGAGCTGAAGGCGAGAAGCGGCTGAGTTGATGGTTTGAGGCAGTCGGGGTGAATGGTTCTCAAGATGAGAAGCATGACACACACTTGGTAAGGGTGAGAGTGAGAAGGTTTTTAGTCTTGAAGCAGATCTAGAGAGCAAGCAGCCTGGTGGCTAAAATGTGGAGAGGGAGTAGGTAAGCACGTGAAAAATGCTGGGTTGGTTGGGCAACGGATGGACCTTGTGAGCATGGGGAAAGCAGGAGGGCTGGTGTGCAGTGGTCTGGCTGAATGGGCTGGTGTACAGCAAACAGGGGAAGGCCATGTGGTGTGACGTCAGATGCCATGGCTGGGCCGTGCGGCAGGATGAAATGCTAAGTAGTGTTATGGGCAGAGGCTTGGAGGGTTGCCTCTTGGCTTAGAGGACAGCAGGGGAGAAGCAGGACACCGTACCTGAGAAGTGGCTAGTGGGAGCAAAACAAGCAGTGAAAGGCCACGTAGTGTGATGTCAGATGCCGATGAGTTGGTGAGTGGGATGGTTTGGTGTGTTAAGACCTAGTAGGCCATGTAGGAGGCCAGAGGCCTGCAGGGGCACAAAGAGAGAATGGATAGGCCTAGAGGGTCAAGTGGTATGGCAGCAGATGCATGGGTGCTGAGTGGCCATGTGGTATGGACAGAGGCCTTTGAGGGTGCAGGGAGGAGAATGGATAGGCCTAGAAGGTCATGTGGCCAGTGGTAGATGTCTTGGTGCTGAGAAGGAGTAAAATGCCATTTTTGCAGGTGATAGGGTAACAGAGGACAAGAGGGGTTCAGGGAGGACAAACCAACAGGTAGTCAGATGCCAGGCTAAAAAGGGGAAGGGACCAAAAAAGTCTGGAGAGGGGGATGCATGTCAGGAGGAGAGGCCTGGTGGCCCAGGCCATACGGCATGATGTCAGACACTGTTTCTCACAATGAGACAGGCCATATGATAGGCCTAGCCCAGGGGAAGTTGTCATGCATTGTTAAGGGGCTAGTTAAAGAGGGACAGAAGGGAATATGGGAACAATGCAGGGTATTGGCCATGGCATGTGGGCGAGTAATGGGGAAAGTTAGGGACATGGGGGAGGGGGGATGAGGGTATGCAGAAAGGGTACCTATTTATATAAGAAGCAAGTGAATGGAATGGAGGGATGGGGCATGCATCAAGGGGGCCTATTTATATAAGAAGCAAGTGAATGGAACAGGCATTTGCTTACAGGAAGCAGTCTATGTGAGAACATGAAAAAAAGCATGGCTGCTCATTAATGAAAATGCTTTGTCAGTTTTGTTCACAGCTTTTATACAGGCAAGCAAGAAAAGATGGCACCAAGGAGGAACAGGCCATCAAAGGAGGATGTCTACAAGGCTATCATGGAGCTGGTGGAGAAGGCCAACAAGATGTGGCAGATGGTGGAAGGGGAGGAACTGGGGAGATCTGGGGAGAAACAGAAAATGGTAAAAGGACAAGGGGAGGTGGGAAATGACGAGCAGGGAGGCTACACAGTCCAAATAGGTCACAGCCACCACCGGTGATTCCTTCCTGAGCAGTCAGCCCAGTACCACCACAGCCCTGTGTACCAGAGCCATCAGTACCTCCCAAAGAGCAGGTGGTCCACTGGAAGCCAGACCGGATCCCCTGAACAGAGTGGTTCCCCTGCGAACAATGCCACAACCAGCCATCCAGCCACAGGAAGTCAGGCCAGGGCAGCTCAATGATAACAGACCACAGAGAGCTGACAAGCCTGCAGGTAATGTATCAGGTACTGTGGGAGACAGCATTAAAGAATACATAGGCCAAATTATTGTGGCCCTTGGGACAGGGATTGGGGCAGATGGAATCATCACTGGTAGAGATCATGTTGGCTAAAGAGAGGGCTAGCAGAAGGTGGATAAGATTAGCCGGAGAAAGCATAAAGGAAGAACAAGGGAGATAGGAGCCCCAGGGATGAGAATGGGGAGCATGTACTCTGGCTATGAAATAAACAATATGGAAAGGGGAGTATGCAGACATTTTTGCTTTAGTGAGTAGGGAGTCGGCCACAAAATATGAGGAGATGGAGAATATTGGGAAGAGCGAGATGGCAGCAGCAGTAGTTTTGCTGGGTAAGAAAGAGGACAAATTTACAAAAGGAAAGATGTGGGATGGGTGGTTTGTAGGTTTTGCCACATACTCAGCTATAGTGTTGGAAAAGAAACCAGAATTGGTTATCCCTCTTATTACGTATTCATTGATCATCAGAAGGGTGAAGGCAAAAGGAAAAGTAGGGTGGATATATTATGATGAGTTTTCCTGGCAAAGGATGGCAACATATGGGGATGTGAGGTGGTACACAAAGCAGTTGGACTTGTGGACAGACTATGTAACTGATCAAGTCATGCCGGAGGGAGAAATAGAAAAAAGGGGGGAGTACCCCAGAAGTGTTGCTTGGGATATAACAGGGCATTTTGTTCACGGCCCCAATGCCAGTTTCGGCATGCATGCTCAAAATGTGGGGAGCCCATCCTGCGAATAGATGCAAGACAACATGGACACAAGAGGCCCAAGGGGGCAGAGCACAGGGAAAAGGCAAGCAGGCCTTTTGGGACAGGCAGGGCTATAGAGGCCAGTCATGGAATAGAGGTTCGAGAGGCAGGCGATATGGGAGTAGGGAAAGCCAGGCTTACTGAGCAGAGGGAGGAATGAGACTGGGTCAGGGGTGGGGGGATTCAAAAAAACTGGGGGAGGAGGGTAGGAGAACAATTTCAGGAAGCAAGAACCCCCATCAAGATAGAGATGTGGGAGAGATGGTTAAAATTGTACCCAGACAGAGAGGTGGCGAAAGCAATAAATAAGGGTCTTAGAACAGGTTTTCCGCTACAGTGCGAAGGCCCAAGAAGGGCAAGAGAGTCTAACAATCTGGGGTCAGTTAAGGGGAAGGAGGATCTTTTGAAGCAAAAATTAGAGAAGAAAACGGCGTCGGGTAGAGTAGAAGGGCCATATCCACCCCCCCCCATTATGGATTATGTGAATTTCCCCATTGGGCTTTGTTCCCAAGAAACAAAAGGGGGAATACAGGGTGATTCACCATGTCATTTCCAGAGGAGGACTCAGTGAATGATTTTATAAGTGAGGAACACAGCAGAGTCACCTATGCCACATTGGAGGAGGCCGTACAGATTATCCGGGTGACCCTCGATGCATGGATGGCCAAGACAGATATAGAGTCCGCTTTCTGATTGCTCCCAGTTAGAAGGGATGATTGGGATCTATTGGGTTTCAAGGTGGGAGACCAGTACTATTTTGACAAGGCTATGCCCATGGGTTGTTCCATAGCTTGTGCTACATTTGAAACATTCAGTACCAGTTTGCAGTGGATATTTCCGGAAAAAACAGGTTACAAGGCAGTCATACATTACCTGGATGACTTTCTGTTAATAGGCAGTGGACGGAGGGAAACAGAGAGGATGCTGGCTAGTTTCCAAGACCTCTGTAGAGAGCTGGGGGTACCATTGGTGCTGGATAAAGCAGAAGGCCCCAGTAAGGTTCTAGAATTCTTGGGAATTGAGATAGACACACTGGGAGAGGTGTTTAGGTTACCAGACATCAAGGTGTTGAAGCTGAATGAGCTGATTCAGGTACATATGAGCAGAAGACGGGTGCAATTGAGACAGGTGCAGCAAGTAATGGGGCATTTGAACTTCGCCTGTAGAGCATTTGGACCAGGAAGGACTTTCACTAAGCAGCTAGCAAGGGCCACAGCAGGAGTAACCAGACCACACCACTGGGTGGACATAACAAAGGGAGTAAAAGAAGATTTCAAGGTGTGGAAGGAAGTCCTCAGCAGCTACAATGGCTGATCATTTTGGCAGGAGGAATGGGTTTATAATACTAATTCAAATTGAATACAGATGTAGCAGGGGGTTTAGGAATGGGGGGCTATTTGAGAGGAAAATGGTTCTTGGAGCCATGGCCTGAAAATTGGGTAAGAGACAGAAGGGTAAAAGACATCACACTGTTGGAAATCGTGCCCATTTGGGCCTGCACCCTGGCATGGGGAGAGGAATTACGGAATCAGAAGGTTACATTTTGGTATGAAAACAAAGCAGTGGTAGAGGTTTTAAACAACGGGGGGCCAGGTCTGAGATGGTCATGAGGGTATTGAGACAGCTAGTGTTAAGAGCTTTGCAATTGGATATGTCATTCAGGGCCAAGCACATAGAAGGGTTAAAAAATACCCTAGCTGACAGCCTTTCCCATCTGCAGCTGGATCATTTTTGGATGTTGGTATTAACAGCAGAGGAGTGGAAAACACCCATACCAATGAACATCTGGGACATTGGCAAGAGGGAGCCAAAATGCTGTTTCACAACTCATGGGCACTGCGGACCTTGAGCGCCTATGAAGGGGCATGGCGGGCATTGCAAACATTCAGGGAAGCACACCACATGGAGGTAAGTGGGCCACTTACTGAAGAGCATCTAGGAAAGTTTACAGTGGACCAATGGCAGAGAGGAATGGCCCATACCACGATGGTAGTGTACTTAGCGGGGATCAGTTTAGTTTGTAGCCGGAAGAGGTGGAAGGACCCTATGAAGTCAATGTTGATATGGAGAATGATGCAAGGGTGGAGTAGGTTGAAACAAAGACCCAAGGATGGTAGGCGGCCAATAGCAGATCATTGGCTAGCCAAATTAAAGGGTATACTACCGGCAATTTGCAGATCCAAGGATGAGGCGCAGCTGTTTACACGATTTACTTAGTGATGTTTGCAGGGGCTCTGAGAGTGAGTGATGCGGTAGGACATGGCAGGAAGGCTAAAGAAAGGGGGCTGGAATGGGGAGACATAACCTGGGGGCAGAAAGGGATACAAGTTAGAATTAAGAGGTCAAAAATGGATCGAGTGGGAAACGGCTGTGCCATAACCATTATGGCTCATATAGATGGGACAGTGTGCCCAGTAAAGGTTTTGTGGGCATACATCGCAGAGCGTGGGATTAAAAAAGGGAGATTATTTGTGCATGGGGACAGGAAGATGTTGACAAGTTACTAAGTGACGGCCATGCTCAAAAAAGGCATGGAGATCCTGGGTGAGGACCCAGGCAATTATTCTTCTCACTCCTTTCGAATAGAGGCTGCTTCAAAATGGGCAACAGCAGGGGAAACGGTGACGGATAAGGGGTGCTGGCAGTCTGCCAGCTACAAGAGGTGTATTCGTACCCTACAGGACTGAGATTAACATGTCATCTGTTGTTTTGTTTTGCAGGAACAGAACGGGGATTCAAAAAAACAAAAAGTAGAAGCGAATGAGCAAGTCAAGAAGGTGATTAAGATATACATTTTGCTTAAATTCTATAGGTAGAGGGAGGACAACAGAAGTATGGATATGTGGGCACTCATACATTTATTGGGTGGAAAAAAGAGTGGAGAAAAAAGCTGAGGGAAAACAGCTGTACCAGGATGTCAGACAATGTAAGCTGGTTTGGCGTGGCATCCGAGGGATGAGATGGGCACAGTTGCTTCCTACCCTGAAAGAAATGATAGAGTGACAACCCATCCCAGATTTAATTATTATACACCTGGGGATAATAACACTGGGGTAAAGCCATGGGTGGACACATATATGCAGGTAAAACAGGACTTAGGGAAGATACAGCAATAGTGGTGGGGAGTGAGCATAGCCTGGTCAGACATGATTCCAAGGAGGGTATGGAGACAAGAACACAGCCATGTAGCAGTTGATAGGGCCAGGAAGAAGATGAACAGAAGGGTAGGAACATTGATAAGGAACATGGGGGGGGGCACGTAATACTAGTAGGGGTGGAAGAATGGGTAGAGGATTTTTACAGATCAGATGGGGTACACTTGTTAGGAAGAACCCTAAAGGGGGGCTGGCCAGTCGCCCAACTCAATCATGTCTTGAAAATTAAAAATGCATCTCTTGCATCATTATACAATTGATATGTTTTTTTCTCCAAGTAATTAATTATTTTATTTATTTTGGTCCTATTTCTGAGCCCCTTAATATTCCACATTGCACATTTTATCATACGATGCAGTCATACTAAAATGCCTCCTATTACTGTTATGGCCCATGCAATCACTATTAACAACAATTTTTACTATTCTTTCGTCATGTACTTGTTCTTAGACCCAGTCATATTTGTATATTAATGTCTAGTGCCAGATTCTTAACCCTAGGATGTAGGTTTGTACCTTGCAGTTCACATCCTTTTCCCAGTCCAACAACCCTGTTGAACCTCGAAGCCAGTCTAGCCTTTAGCCCCCCACACACACAGTAACAGATGACAAAACTGTCATCTATGCCATTCTCATAGCCCAGATCCATATTGTATTACTTGGCAATCTGTCCAATCATATCTAATAGTGAAAATCTCCTACTTATTTAATAATAGAACACCCAACACCTCACATCTTCATGGCATATTCCCCCACTCTCTTTCCCATGTATTTCTTTTCCTTATCTTCATTAAGTATTAGCTTTTCACCTAGAACTTATGCTAATTTTAATAATACTTTTCTTAACCATCCTTGCATTCAGGAATGTGCTACATTTGTTTTACTCCTCTTGTTCTGCACTGCTACCATGTTCTTCCATCACTTGTACAGCCAAGGTTGCAGACTATATCACTGGAGGTTAAGGTTTCTGTCTAAAGTCGTTTTATTTGTTTGGGACCTTTTGTTGCCCAAGTCTGTGTAGCTTTCTTCAAAAGCTTCTTGTGCATTGTCTGGATCATCAGAAGTCTGTAATCTCCCATTAACCATAAATCTGATTTTTGCAGGATATAGCATTGCAAATGTTGTTGCTTTTTCATAGAGCTTTTGTTTTAGTGGATTAAACATTTTCTGTTTTGCTGTTGTTTCAGCTGAGAGGTCAGTATATACGGTAAGGCTATAATTCTCAAATTTCACCCCTTTTTCCATTCTAGTTTTTTAAGTTGTCTTGCATGTGCACAAGCAACATCTTGCAGTACTAGCACATTCAGAGGTGTGTCAGTGTTGGTGAATGCACGGAACACTTTAGCAGGTGGATATGCCCCTCAACAGTGACACCAATACAGCAACCTATCGACAAAATAGACAGGTTGCTGACAGGTTGCTGTGTTGGTGTGCCTGACACAGGGGCACACTGTCTCCCAGTCCTACACCCCTCCTTGAGTCATCTCCGACTGGAGTTCACAATCCATAATACTGGGGGGGGGGTGCATGGAGAAGAGTCCCTACTGCAGGGTGTTTGGGGGGCTTTGCCCCAAATGTAGAAATTGTACCAGGAAACAAACAGGAATTACATCAAATGCAACTTGCAGTCGACATAATTCTTGCCGATGAGATGCTGGTTAACAAAAGTGTTGTCGAACCAGCATCGTAGATCCAGTGGGTGCGTCCCTCAGCCACCAATTAGCGAGCATGCTAGTGATGATGTGAAACTTCAAAGAGAGCCAAAACCTTGAAAGAAATCTGCTGCTCCAATGAGATGCAGCAGACAAGGCTCCATTAGGTGCCTTTCCTGGTGGAACATTCCAATAAACATAGCGTCTCCAGTCGCCCACCACACAACACAATCCACACAAAGCTGACATTGGGGATACCCAATCCCCATGTCAGTATATCACTCCCCCAGTTCCATTTGTTTTCTGATGGGGGTGCCCAATCCCTGTCGGCATCATGTCCCCCCCCCCCAAACTCATGGCACACTGGTTGTCCACCCAGTGTGCCCAAAATCATTTTTTACCTGTAAATAAAGAAACCATCCCCAAAGTCTGGTTTCTTTTTTACCTGTAAAAATAAAAAAAAAGGTTCCCTCATCATCCCGCCTCCTCCAACCTGCACCTCACCTCCCTGCACCCCCCACCCCATACTTTCACTGGAGGGCCGGCGTTGCGATCTTCTGTGGAGTGGGAACACATCTGAACTCTTCAAAAACTGACCAGAAACTGAACAAAATGTGATAAGCTTTATAATGGCAGACAATGGGGGTTTTCAACTTAGGTGGATATCTCAGCCATTTTGGGGAATGTTGGAACCAGAATTTCAACATGGGATTCTTGTGACCTTACCTTGTGAACACATGCACTGTCATCTCGTTACTCAGTCCCAAAAGGTGATTTCACAGTCACTGCACAGAATACTCTTTCAGGACCATTTAATGAAATGACAGTGCCACTGTTTATGAGGAGAGGTCCCAAAAATTCCATGTTGCAAATTTGGTTAAAAAATTCCAAAAAATGACTGAGTTATGAGTTTGCATTGCACAATTTCCACCCATGCTTGTAACCTCGACAATTTTTAATATTTTCACTCCAGATTTTCAACATTGCAATTTTTGCACACCACCTTATGTACAGTACAACTGCCATTTTTCACATCCTGCCTGAAATGTGTTTTCACACGTGTGGCACACAATGGCACGGTCGCTATGGGAAATCAACTTTTGAGACAGATTAATAAAATCACAGTGCCACTGTTCGTGATGGGAGGTCCCAAAATGCCTCTGTTGAAATTGTGGTTAAAAAAATCCCAAAAATAATTGTGCTACAGGTATGTGTTGCACACTTTCCACCCATGCTCATGACTTCACCAATGTTTCATACTTCACTCTAGATTTTCAACATTGCCATTTTTTTACACCTCCCCATGAACAGTACAGCTGTCATTTTTCACATCCTGCCCAAAATGTCTTTTCGTACTTGTGGTGCCAAATGGCACATTCACTGTGCAAAATCTCCTTTTGGCTAATGAACTGATAGTGCCACTGTTCATGAGGTAGGGTCACAAAAAGCCCATGTTGACAATTTGGAGAGAAAATACCAACAAACACCTGGGGTATTAGGGTTTCCAACTGAACCACCCACTCTGTAGAGACTGACAGGCATCAGGAGTGTGACATGGGATCATCAGCTGTAATGCTAGAGCCATTCCACCCCCAACCCCCACCCTGCAGCCAGTGACAGGTATTGCAGTGTGCTTTGGAGTCTTTGGCCTCAACGTTCACCCCATTCTCCTATACTGCACCCATCTCAATGAGTTTCCTTATGGAATGGAGTGACCATAAGGCCCAAAGACCCCAAGGCTCACCGCAACACTTGTCAGTGTCTGCAGGGTATGGTGAGGTGAAATGGCATGAGTGTTATGGCTGATAAACCAAAAGCCCACCCCAATGCCCATCAGTATCTGCAGGGTGAGGGTGGGGTGGCATCAGTTCAATACTTTACTGCCATTCCTATTATGCATCTCTCTAACTCCTACACTACCAATGGCAATGCCAGCAAGACAACATTCAGCATTGATAAATGCTTGTTGTAGTATTGCTTCTTTCTCTTGGTATTTATAAGACTTAATAAAAACTGTGTGAGAAAAAGGATTGTAACTAGCTGTAGGTCAGGAGCTGCCTCTATGTGCACAGTTTAACAGGATTTTTTCCTCAGGGTATTTCTCCCCATAGGATAGTGAGGAATATTCAAAATACTGCACCAGGTACTCTGCCCTCTCAGTCCCCTCAGGGACTTTACACAGCCTTAAATTCCATCTTCTAGATTGACCTTCTTGTTCTGCCACTTTTTGAATTAATGCTTAAAGCTGTTTATCATGCTGTGTTTGAATTTTTATATCTGGAGCAGTTGCATCTTCTAAATTTGAAACACTAGTTTCAAGCCCATCCATTCGCAGGGTTAGGGTCTCCATTTTGGATTTTGCCTCCCTCAGTGACTCAGTAACCACTTTAATCGAACTTTAAATGTCACCCATGGCTTCCAGCGTATCACTCCTTAAGTTATTCACTGCTTATACAATTTTGGCATTTTGATAAATCATTGAGATAGAGCTTGTTGCTTGTAGAGGCAAGGCTTCAGTGGTATTTTCCTGTATAGAGTCACTCAGTGTAGAAGCAGCACTTACTTTTACATTTTCTTTGTATTTTATGTGCTCAGCTCTAACGACATTGCTATGAGTCTGCTCCATATTTTGTGACTCTGATGTTGTCACTGCTTCTGAAGTTTTTAGGAAACATTTTTTAGCCTAATATTCATGTTAGCATTGTCTGTTCCTTTGGTTGAACATTTATAGGAGGCATGGCTGCTATATTACTGGATTTCTCTGAGCTGTGTTTGTTGGTGTTCTGACCCTTCCCTTCTGTAAGAAAAGTAAAATATTACTTGCAGATGTTGACTTCACCCTTACCAGCATCTCTTGTAGTGGAGAAAGTGGATTTGGATCCAATAATTCAGGTTTGGGAGGCTCAGGGAGAATGGAGAAAATGGGGAGAGTATTTGGCATTCCATTTTTGTGGTGTTTCTCTGAAAAGTGAAGCTCTGTGATTTCTTTAAAGTGAACAGATTTAGACATGCCAGTGTTTTTTCAACAAAAAAGCAGCAGTCAAGCTCAGAGATTACAGGTTGCAATCTAGATGGTCACTTTGTGCCTATTCAAAAATTCTGCCACTTTTCGCTGGAGCCATGAGGTGCCATTCTGCTTAGCTGGCCATCTTGGAAATGACCGATGTCACTTCCTCCCACTCCTTTGAACTGATACCATTGCTCCAATTTGGGGTCACTGAGCCCATATAAGATGTATACTCGGGATCCTGGATACCATCTCTTCATATCTTAATTGTATGGGACACTGCCTTGCATCAAGTTTGCTTATGTATTTATTGTTTTGGACTGACATGCCTAATCCACAGGTTGTAAAGTTTTGGCTTTGGTGTGTTTTTATGGGTGTTTGCTTATTTTTGTTTTGGACTTTGTTAGGTTTTTTTTTTGTTTTGTTTTTTACTGTATGTTTCTTTTGCCTGTGGGGATTTATTTATTTATTTGAATAATCAGATTTACAACCTTTGAGTCAAAGACTTGTTTACAAAGGTACCTCATCGCAGGGAGGGTGGACAACAAGTAAGTGAATGTTTAGACAGAGATTACAATACAGGTGAGATACAGGCATAGATAAACAAACACAGTTTGTTATAGTTATACATGAAGAGTCATTCCCTGATCTAGAACCAGTGCTTAGTCATCCGTGGAACCCAGTGAAGTTTGTGAGGGACTAGATTAGACAGAATACAGTTCCACTACAGGTAATTACAGCACCGACTATCAACAATGTGTTTTTGGAGGGCTATTTTGACCTGGCCAATCCTGGGAATGTCTGTGATTCGCTCTGGGAGGGAGTTATACCAGGCCGGTGCTTTATGATGAAAGGATCTTTGGCAAAGAGATGTTCTTGCTTTGGGTACTAGGAAGGTGGCTTTAGTGGAGTTACGGGTTAGCACAGGCCAGGTGGCCTGTTGCAGGGATGCAGAGACCCCTGGGGGGCATAGCCCAGATAGGATATTTTTAGCCAGCAGGCAGGTGTGGTATTTCAGCCGTTCCTCAAATGTGAGTATGTTTGTGGCAGAGTATAGCAGACATGTGTGAGTTCTGCTGTGGGCACCAGTCAGGAGCCTGAAGACTTTGTTAATAGAGGTCTGGACTTTAGTGAGGGTGGTGGGGTCTGCTGCTGCATAGATCGGGAGTCCATAGTCTGCCAGTGACAACACGGATGAGGTGATGGCCAGTTTTAAGGCAAATTCTGGGAGGCAGTCTTTGTGGCGGTAGAGGAGACCAATCCTGGCATTCATGGCTGATGACAGGGTTTTTAAATGGGTGCGGAAGGTAAAGCCTGCATCAAAGGTGATGCCCAGGTACTTGTATGTTGTTACCTGTTCAAGTGGGTGGAGTGTGCTGGGGGTGATGAGCAGGGGAGAATCCTTGTCGCTGTTTTGTCGGTTTGCAAAAAGCATTGATTTTGTTTTTTTCAGGTTTAGGACTAGTCGATGGTTGTTGAACCATTTTTCTGTTTGGTGGAAGGTGCATTGCAGTGTGTTTTGGAGCAGGAGTGGGTCAGAATCCGATCCTATGATCACTGCATCATCTGCATAAAGAAGTATTTTGTCAGTGCAGGAGCTTGGGAGGGTGTTTAGGAAGAGACTGAAAAGGGTGGGCCCAAGGATGGAGCCTTGGGGGACCCCAGAGTGTACTGGTAGGTTGGTGGACAGGGTCCTATTTAGCTTGACTCTTTGGGATCTGTTGTGTAGGTAGTTTGAGAACCAGTTCAGTGGGCCAGATGAGAATCCCAGTTGGCTAAGGGAGTTTATCAGCAGGGGGTGACACACAGTGTCAAAGGCCTTGGATAGGTCGATGAATACTGCCCCTGCAAGTTTCCCATCATCAGGCGCAGAGTGGATATGGTGGGAGAGTTCCAGAAGGGCTGCAGATGTGCTGTGGCCCGGGTGAAATCCATGTTGCTCAGGGCATAGAATGTCATATTTAGATAGGTATTCTATGAGCTGTGTGGATACTATTTTCTCCAAGGCTTTGGTGGGGATGGAGATGGGCCTGTAGTTATTTGGTAGTGTTTGGTCCCCAGACTTATGGATGGGGGTGATTTCAGCCTGTTTCCATGCTTCCGGGAATTGACCAAGGCATAGGGATCTGTTAATGACATTCGTGAGGGGGATTAGCATGACATCCAGCGTGAGGCAGAGTATCCTGGAGTCAGGAGGGTCACTACTCGGGTTGTGAGAGGTGAAGACTTTTAGTAGGAAAGGTTTGGCATCATGGGGTGATATCGTTCAGAAGTGGAATAGGGTCTGGGAGGTAGGAGTGTGGGTGGATGGGGGGACGGGGTCAAAGAATTGGGCAGGAAGAACTGCACTTAGGTCTGAGAAAGTTTTGTTTAGGCAGTCTGCAATGCACGTTTGGTCCATCGAAACAGCCCCATTGACAACAATCTAAGGGGGAGAGCGGGTTTTGCCATTCAGTTTTTTTATATTATCCCAGAAAGCTCTGGCAGAGCCCCAGGAGGATGTTAAAGCAGCCTGATGGTGTCTGTCTTTTGCTTGTTTGATGGCCCAGGTGCACTGGTTGTGGGCTGTTCTATAGACTTGCCTGTCCGCCGTTCTACTGGAGTCAACAGCAATGTGCCATAGGTTGTCCCTCTGTTTTAGATGCTGGATCAGTGCAGGGGATATCCATGAAGCAGCCCATTTTTTGGGAAGAGATGTGGTGATGGGGGCAAATAGGTCACAGGCATTGCTGAAGGCCCTAGTGAAATAGGTTAGGGCAGTGTTTATGTCTGATGCAAGGGTTACTGGGGTCCAGTTGACTTATGCGAGGTGACGCTTGAGGTTGTCAAGGCCCCTGGGGAGAAATCGATGATGAGGGGTGCTGCAGTACTCAGGGCTAAGTGTGGGGGAGGACCAGAAGCATAGGACAGGGGAGTGGTCGCTAATTGAGTCCGCTAGGACGTTTACCAATTCCAACTTGTGTGGTCGATTAGAGAGAACTATGTCTAGGAGGGAGCTAGTTCCTTTCACCTGGTTAAGTCTGGTGGGCTGAGTGACCAATTGAGACAGGTCAAGGGCCGCAAGGTTGTCCTTTATATTTTCAGATGAGGGACTGAGCCAATTGGTGTTTAGGTCTCCTAAGATTAGTTGTTCAGCCTTTTGTGGCATTGTGGATGGATAGATAGTCTATAAGGGGGTGGATAGCTATATTTTTTGTATGTGGGGTATGTAGGCCGTGGTTAGGTATAGGGGGCCATGACCAGGGAGAGGGGTGATTTTCAGAGTAATAGCTTGTGCCCCATGGTCGAGCTCAGGGGTTGGGAGCGCATGGCCTAGAATGGAGTCATGCAAGAAGATTGCGCACCCCCCTTCACGCTTGCCCACCCAATCAGCCCTGAACAGGGAGAAACCTGAGAGGGAGACAGCTGAGTTGGGTGTAGACTGGGAAAGCCAGGTTTCCACTAACATAAGAATGTCTGGGGAGTGTTGTGCAACCCAGCATTGCAGTGCTGAAGTTTTCTTGGGGAGACTACATATGTTCATAAATGCAATGCGAAGACCTTTTCCAGGGGTGGGCAGAGGAGTGGCGGAATTGCCCAGCCCAGGGTTTGGGTGCACATTTCCTGAGAGCAGGAGAAGTAGGGTAATTAGGTACATCATGGGGCTGCTGTGGGTGAGATGTTTTCGAGGTTGCTATGATCTCAGATGGGTGGTGCATGGGATGGGGAGCGAGATTAGTGCAGGTGTGGCTAGAGAGGAGAGTGACCATTGGTGACAGAGTTCAGGATACAGAGGGTTGTGTATTGGCGGTGGGTGAGTAGGGGCAGTGTAGTGGTCCAGTGTATGGGATGGGTTAGGGGAGATAGGCTGATGGGTGGATGGGCTGTGATATGGGTGATAATAAGGATACTCTGTCTGGAGGGCCTGGGATTCAGGCAGGGGCACATCTGTGGGGGATATATAGGGATCCAAGGTGGTTGGTGGGTGCAGTAGCAGGAGGATTGATAGCACTGCAAGGATCATGCTTGGTTTTGTAGCAGAAAACATTGGTTTAGAGTGCAGGCTCCCTCTAGTGTTATGGAGATATAACCTGCAAATGGAAAAGTTGGCTGATTGGTTCTGGCACCCCAAGTGACTATAGCTATATAAAGAAGTGCCGACCAAGGGTGGTGGTGGGGGTGGTGGGGGAGCCAGCACACAGCACCAGCGGGGCCAAAACACAGCTGGCAAACAAAGGAGCGCTCTGTATAGGCAGCCAAGTGCTGCTCCACATGAATCTGTGGCATACCTAGTCACTCCAGGAGGGAGGGGGAGTGAGTCCTTCTGGGAGGTCCCGGGGAGGGTAGGCTCTTGAGCCTTCACGACCCTCTGTGTCTCGGTGAACTGAGCAGGAGTCCCTGGAAGTGAGGAGAAAGAGGGTATTTAAGTACAGGCTAGTGGCATGGTCAGGTGAGTATATTTACACAGCTCAGGGTCTACAAACGAGTGTGCAGTGCTGAAATATAGTTTGGGAATCTTTTGTGCTCAGCAAACAGCCTCTTGCAGGTCGCAGGTGTTATCTCAGGTGTCCTGCTAGGGGGCTGGTGTGTGAGACGGGGGAATGAGAGAAAAATGGCTAAGATGCAAATTCGGTTCCAGCCCTCAGCTCAGTACAGTCTGCAGAGTTGTTTCAGCAGGGGAAAAACACTGCCTGAAGCTGAGAGGCTGAGCTGGTACCACAAACTCAATTTGCTCTAAGTCTAGGTTACCGGGGTACATGGGTTCGACTCCTGCTTTGGTTGAGGGCTGTTCCTTGAGTTAACTGGATGCAGCACTACAGAAACACTGGGCTGACTTCCCTGGTCCACTCGCTAAGCACTCAAGATTAAAATGCAGCTAAACAGTGGCTTTACAATACAGGCAAACAACTTAAAGTACTTGTAAGATTTCTGCTAAACCCTGACTCCTGGCACAGAAAATTGCATTGAAAAAAATCTATCTATAATGCTGCGCCGACAATTAAGGCATGATGGAGAAATTCTATTTATATAGTAAAGTCTGTTCAAATTCTGTTTGGTGCCAAAAGGTGATCCGATTCAAAACACAGCTAGCAAACAAAGGAGCACTCTGCATAGGCAGCCAAGCGCTGCTCCACATGAATCTGTGCCATACCTAGTCACTCCATGGGGAAGGGGGGCGAGTCCTTCTGGGAGGTCCCGGGGAGGGCAGGCTCTCGAGCCCTCATGGCCCTCTGTGGTCTTGGGAAACTGAGCAGGAGCCCCTAGTCACTCCAGGGGGGAGAGGGGCGAGTCCTTCTGGGAGATCCCAGAGATTTGAATCAGAGGAGTGTGACAAATATTCTGCCTTTTAATTTTCCTGTGAGTAAACCACATTTGCTAAGGCATTTGCTATTAGACGTTTATTGTGTTTATGGCTACTTTTAATATGATTGCGTGGTTCATAGGTATCTGACTTGAAAGAAGATGTTTAAATGTATGTCTGTTTAAAAAATGTGATGTGAACTGTTGGGAGGTCTAAACCTCACTTTCAGATTCTTGATGATATTGGGAATGCAAGTAATCACAGACACGTTGCATTAGAGTAATAAACAAGTTTATTACTACCATCACAGTTGCCCTAAGCAGTTCTTACCAATACGAACCGGAAGCCAGTGCTAAGTGTTTCCTACACCTCGAGGTCTCTCTGTGTCTCTTGTGGTCTCTTGGGTCTCCGAGGTATAAGGCTTTGTGCATTACATTATATACCTATGATAATTACTATGGTAACCAAAAGATAGAAACATTTCTAGTTACAGAGATGAGTCCTATTGGCTAAATTAGAGGTGGCGCCACAGTCCAAGATAACATTATATAATTCTGTAAAGTCATCAGTTTGAGAACAAAAGAGTTCTTATACAAAGTCTTACATAACTCAGTGTAGTGGTACAAATCACCAAAAGGTGGCAATGCCGTCTTACATATTATAATTACTCCAAGGACACAGGTGTCTTGGCATCTTACAAGTAAAAATACACAGAAAATACATGGCAGAATATGTGTATTAGCAAGCAAAGTGTATTACAACAATATGCATTCATATCCTGACATCTACTCTTATACGATAGATGCCCTTAGCCCTAAATATTAGAATAACATATACCTAAATGCTAGCTGTCTCGGTGTACCTCTGAGGGTACCAATTGGGTGCAGGGACCTCGTGTAACTTTCCCCCCTTGTTGCCTGCAAGGGCAACACAGGCATTGTTTAAGGAAAGGACAGGAGCAGTGGTGGTTACAAACCCGACATGCGAGCCTTGCAAAGGAACTCGAGCTGCTCACGGTGTTGGTGTAGTGTGCGCCATAGGCAGCAGAGCATAATAATCAAAATAAAAATTAAAAATGCTTGTGTAATGGCAAAACCTTTAAAAGTAATCTCTAACCAGGTGTTAGTTAATGCGTTATTCATATCTCCATCATTGATCGCGGCGAGGACAGCTTCATTGGCTTTGGTCATATTATTGTTGATGTGGATGAGATGTGTGTCCTTTCTGTCTAAAAGTGATTTCAATGTAAGTGTGAGTGGGTCTATGTGTACATTAAAGTATGGCAAGTATTCCAACAGTGTGAGTAGATAATCAGGGTTACCATCAATAATATCTGCATCCAGAAGAGAGAGACGGTGGTTATAACAGTATGTCCAATAACAGTCTTCTGGTGGGGAACAAAACAAAAATTGGGGTAATCAATAGCACAGGTTACAGATCCATATGTGTAAGATTTATAGTTCGTGACCACGCAGTACTCGCCATTAGAGTTATACTGTGAGCTCACAGTAGGCAGTCTCCACTTTTGCAACTGGACAGGGCAGGTGTAGGTCGTCTTTGATATCCATGTTGACAGGCGATGAACCTCCTCATGATAGGATTGGTAGAGTTTATCCGGAGCCAAAGTCGAGTCAAAGGAGTCGGTGCCATTTGCAGTGATGTCATCATCCATAGTGAAAGTCCAATCAATGCTGTCTGGAGAGTAACCACAAACAGGTTGAATAACATCAAATACATCACATTGGCACAAGTAAATATATTGCTTTTTTGCACAGCAGTCCATGTGCAAAGCCACCCAGGCATCCAGGAAAGAATGACAAACCAGTAGAGGCAGTAGTCCAGGCGGTCTCTGTAGATGTCTTCATCCAAAAGCCCAATGGAGTGAACCAGTGCAAGCTTGTCGAACAAAGCTGTAGTGGGATCAAAGCGTGGTAAGGAGACAGTGAAAGAAACAAACATGGTATCTGTTATGGAACATTTCTTAGCAGTGAAACAAGGACCAGTATTAGGGTGCCTGGTCACAAACCCCAAATTCCTAGCTGTGGAGAGAGGAATGGTTAACGTCTGTTGCATACACATGGAAACACAGCTAGTGGTTTTACATCTTGGACAATACCATTTGGAAATGCGTTTATCATGTATAATATCAGGTATTCTTCCTGATTCCAGATCACGGAAGAGGTTATTGATGGTAGTGATGATATAGGAGCCATAAGCAGAGCAGAGTATCTTTCTAGCAATGTATTGTTTAACTGCTTCTTTGTTGTTCTGTTGTATTAGTGTGTTGATCTTATCTTTAGAATCTGTGAATGCCTTAGCAATGTCATGCATGTTGTATACAGTGTATCTTTCTTCCTGACTAAGGCCATCCACACCATGCAATAATGGGGGTAGTATGGTGTTGACCAAACCAGTGGAGAATTTGGCAGAATGACTTTTGATAGCAGCAATGTCTGCTTTGTTCCAGATAGACATAGCCGTACCAAAAAGGCCTGTGACAGTACCTGTTGCACCTGTGCCATCAGAACTGTCAACTTCATGTTTGTTACATTTATGAGCTAGATTATCAGGAGAGGGCTTCCTCCTGAGGTTGCCTGTATGTTCAGTAGAATGGACCCCAGCAATAGGGTCTTGCGTATGAATCTGGAATGCAGCTAAACTATCAAGCAGTAATGTACTATAAAATGCTGGTGTATTAGTATTGTGACACATACCAAACTCTTTCATATTCCAGTAAGTAAGATTAAACAAAACAGGTATATGCATAAACTGTAAGTTATTAATCAAAGAACCTGGGAGGGCAGCGGCTGTTAGACCACATACGGGGGCCAGGGTTATGCTTTGGACATTCCAAAAGCTGCTTGTCGGTGGGTGGTAATACAGAAAGGTATATGGCTGCAGAAGCCATGTGGTGTATAGCACAGAATTTCTGAGCAGAATCTCTGGACAAAGAATTACAGTAAGAAGGATCTATTAAGGCAGTTATATTGCACAAACCAGAATGTCTTAATGCAGTTTGTAATAAGGACAGTGAACAGGACAGTGAACCGTTTGGGGATAATTTAGCATTGGGCCAGCCTTGGAAAGTTCCTTTGGAGAGTTTGGCCAGAGGTAGAATTTGTCCTTGTGATGTGGTTTGCCACTCAATTTGAAGGGTAGATTTATCAGGAGCAACAACCGAGGCAGTGAGGTAAGCATAGGAACCTTCCTGGACAGTGATCATACTATCTGGTATATTGATGGATACTCCCTCTGGAGGAGGTGCTGGAGGATCGAGGTGTCATAGGAGGTCTGGTACCTTGCCTTGGATGCAGGGGATAACTCCTGAGAGGAGGAAATAATGGAACAAAATAGCCATCTTGTCAGTTTATCCAAAAAGGAAGATTGAAGATTAGTATGTTAGTACTATTCCGCCCAATGGGGTGAGGAAAAGTAATTTAAGCTCCTTTATACAGTTTCAGCTGGTTTGCATGTAACCATTTGTCAGTCAACTTGTTGTTGTGAAGGAGTCTAACTTGATAGACTGCCAGACTGAGCTTGTTAACAATAGGGTATGGACCTTCCCACTTGTTTGAGAAGGAGTTGGTGGGATGTGCAAATCAAAGTACCATTACCTGATCTCCAACTTGCCAATCCAACTTCTTGTGCGTGTTTGTCAAAGTGTATTTTGGATTGTTGCTGTGCCTTGCCCATTCAGTTGGCAGCATACAAGTGTGTTTTTATGAGGTCTTTTCTGAGTTTTTCCACATATTGGTCCACAGACACACGGTCTGCAGTGGGGGTGTGCAGGTCAAACAACAGGTGTTCAGGTAATCTCATCTGTCTACCAGCCATCACCTCAAAGGGTGTGAGCTGGGTGGTGGCTGAGGGTGTCCTCCTAATTGCCATAAGGAGTAACGGCAATAGGAAATCCCAGGTTTTGGGATTGTCCTCAATGAATTTGGAAAGCATTTGCTTAATCCGTCGGTTGGCTCTCTCTACTTGACCTGAGGATTGAGGGTGGTCAGGTATGTGGAACTTCTGCTGAACTCCAAGGAGTTCAAGGGGATTCTTTCATCAACTCACCTGTAAAACTGGTTCCTTTGTCAGAGTCTACCTTGAGAGGTAGACCCCACCTGGAGAAAATCTGTTCCACCAGGATTTTGGCAGTAGTTTTCACTGTACATGTCTTAGTGGGGAAAGCTTCTACCCACTTAGAGAAAAGGTCAGTTACCACAAGAGCATATTTATTATTTCTGCTAGTGTTGGTCAGAGGGCCAATGAAATCAATTTGAATGGCATGCCTAGGGCCAGAATGTCTTTGTGGTAAGAGTTTGGCATTTCATTTTTGTAGGGATGGGGTTGTTTTGCTCACAAATGAGACAGTTGTCTATGTATTGTTTAACATCTTTGGTGATACCAGGCCACCAGGCGGTGGTCTTGAGTTGTTGGAGGGTATTTTCTGCTCCCTGGTGTCCACCAGTAGGGGTGTCATGCACTTGGTGCAGAAATTCAGGTCTTAAATGTCTGGGGACTACGCACAACTTAGTGGTGGAGTCATCTGGTTGGGAACCAAATGAACTTGTCATCTGGTGACAAGCGCAACTTACCTTCATGCCTCTGATAGGGGTTGTGTGTGGGAAGTCTCTCTTCAGTACCTTTGTCAAGGAATCTGAACACCTCTTTGAGTTCAGTGTCAAGCTGCTAGGCTGAGGAGAGGTCCAAGGGGGAAAAAGGTTCAGGTTTCTTCCTGAGTGCTGCAATGTGTACAGCTGCATTAGCCTCTGGATGGTCCATCATCCAGACGTCCCCCACTTGGGCCCCTTCCTTAGCAAGGGTGTCTGCTGTGTCATTGAAGGCATGATAGGGGTCATGGAGAGAGTGGGCTTTAACTTTGTGTGCATAAAGTTTGTGTGCAAATTTTTGTGCCAGTGAATGTATGTATATTACCAATTCCTTGTACTTCACTGGGCTGCCATCAGAGGAGAGGAAGGAGTTCTTCTGCCAGAAAGGAAGAAATTCTGTAAGGGAACAACAAACCCAATTAGAGTCTGTGAAGATGATGGTATCCTCACTTCCATGCTGGATGAACTGAGGCACAGGCCACTGCCATCTCTGCATATTGTGATGATGCTACACTACAGCGCTTAGATATTTTGACAGTGTTCCCATAAGGGTAAATCACTAAAATGCCCATCCCTGCAATTTGTTCTCCTGATAGTAGGATGCTGAACCATCAGTAAAGACACGGCACAAAGAGTGTTATCAAGTATTTGTGGCATGGCGGGAGGAAAGGACCTGGATCGGGAAGATCAGGTGACTGTAGTGTACAGTCATGGGGTTCTCCCTGGAAAAGGAGGCCATGAGCTAACATAGATGGAACTTTAGTTGGGTGTACCTGTATGTCTCTGTCTTGGAGAAGAAGTGACCAGTGCATCAGTCTGGTGTTGGAGACTGACCCATCCTTCACTCTGTCCGAGAGCAGAAAGGTGGTTGGTGTGTGGTTAGTGTTACTGATCAGTGGTGAGTACCCAATGATATACAGGAAGTGCTTGACAGCCCAGTAGGTGGCCAGAAGGTTCCTTTCACAAAGGCCATACTTCTGTTCCACTGGGGTCAAGAGCTGCGAGGCATATGCAATAGGTCTCAAGGTGCCATGCACCTTCTGGGCCAACACTGCTGACATGGTAATGTCAGAGGTGGCACATTCCAAATGAAATGGTAGTGCTGGATTGGGGTTGACCAGAGCTGGGGCAGAGGCCAAGGCCTGCTTCAGTGACATCACAGCCTGGGTGTGTATAGGGCCCCAAGTCCATGGTACATTCTTCTTGAGTAATTCATACAGAGGAGCGGCCTTCTGAGCAAAATCACAAATAAAATCTCTTGAATAGTTTACCATACCTAGAAACCTTCGAAGAGTTGCCACACTGGTAGGTAATGGCAAGTCTTGCAATCCCTGTACCTTTCCAGGAAAGGCTTTGACCATGGTCAGATATCTTTAGACCCAGAAAGAGTACTTCTTTCTGACACAACTGTGCTTTTGCTGGGTTACATTTCAGGCCTACTTTCTGAATGAGAGTCAGTATATCGTCCAAGAGATCCAAATGTTGTTCCTGTGTGGCTGTTGCCAGCAACAGGTCATCCACATATTGTAAGAGACATTGGGGAGTAAAGAAACTCTTGAGGGCATCCATCATGTGGCGATGGAACAGTGATGGACTGTTATGGAATCCTTGTGGCAAGCAGGTCCATGTGTACTGTCTTCTTCAAAGGTGAAGGCAAACTTATACTGACTCTTAAGGGCCAATGGCAATGACCAAAAACCATTGGAGATGTCCAGGGCACTGAACCATTTCAAATCAGGGGTCAGAAGTCGTAGCACATCTGGTGCTGATGCCACAGTTGGGGAACAACTGGGGGTGACCTGATTCAGTTTCCTGTAGTCAACAGTAAGTCTCCAGGCACCTGTGGGTTTCTTCACGGGCTATACTGGGGATTTGACAGTGGAAACACAAGTTCTAATTACTCCTTGCTTGAGGAGTGACTTGATCGTTTCTCTGAGGGAAGGCAAGGCCTCAGTTGGGAAAGGATATTGCCTTTGCCTCTCATGTGCTGGGCCTGGCACTTCAATGACGGTGTGCATTCTACCACAGTCATGCTTGTTGACTGCAAACGCTTCTAAATGTCATTGCAAAATAGGTAGGAGCTTCGGGAAAAGTTCATGATTCTTGAACAAATCTATGACATCATACTCTTTGTCATTGGCAGATATCGTTGCCACAATGTGTGAATCAGGAATCAAAATGGTATGATATTGACCCTGAATCTGTATTAGTAGCATGTTAGCTAGGTCCACCACACAGCCATGCGGTGCAAGGAAGTCAATCCCTATAATACTAGGATGATCATGCAATACCATTAGTTGGAAAGTGTGTGAGGCCTTTAGATGACTTAGCTCTACCAGTAAGGGTAGAGAACGGTATGCAGGGAGCCTAGTACCATCAACTCCTGACATGTTGGTCCTCCATCTGGTGGACCAAGGGGATGTGTCCGGGTGTTCGTCATGTAGCACAGATACAGCTGCACCTGTATCTAGCAAAACTACTAGTAGGTGGCCCCCGACCTCAGCCTCAGTGCAGGGCCTTCCGTTTGTATCCAAGACTAGTTTGTTTACAATCTGGACTGGGGTCTGTAATTGTCAATCTGTACTGCCGGAAGCATGCAGAGGTTGGGCCTGGCTCATGTGAATCACTTCACCATGTTGCACTGATGTTATATAGGGAGGAGCTTCTGGTTTCAGACCTGTATGGGCCTGAAGGCCTGCACCGCGGTGTCCCCATGGCCGGTTGTGGCCTGGGCCACCGGTTGTACCGCCGCAAGGGCCAGTGCGGGAACAGCATCCACCACAGAGTGCACTTGTCCCAGGAGCTCTCAAAATTTCCAATTCTCTTCAGCTATCTCCCTATATGAAGGACCCATTCTCTGTTGTTGTGGTTTACCTCTACCCTTATGCTTCCTGTTCTTATGCCAATTCTGGTTCCCACCCCACTGCTGTTGTTGTTGTGGTTGTTGTTGATGGGCCAGTTGGGGGTGTTGATTGTCAGCTGGAGGGGCTTGCTGATGTTGGGCCTGTTGGCGTTGAGCCTGCCCTTCCACTGTGTAGTGTGTCGTGGCCTCCGGGACAGATTCCACGGCAGCTACCTTTTTAGAACCGGAGCCCAGATCACGGATATAGAGTTGATACACTCTCTCAGTTTTCCGAAGGATGTCGGCAAATCTATCCATATTAGGGTAGGTGGTTGGCTCTACCTTTTCTCTTACTGCTGGAATCATGTTCCTAAGGACAGGGTCTTATATTCAATAAGATCTACATCTGCAACTTCTTGTGCCAGGTGCTTTCCTGCTCGGTAGGCCATCCAGAGTCTCTGGTGGTAAGTCGCTGGACTTTCTTTTGCATTCCGCTTCACAGGGTATGCAAGCATCACTCCTACTACACCTGGGCTGTGAGCAGAAATGAGCTCAGCTGCAACCTCATCAAAGGTAGCGTTCCCATCCTGGCGAACAGCATCGGGGAGTTTGGCCCTCAAACCAGGATCGATGGTATGGCATAGTATTTGGACCTGATATTCTGCAGTGAGGCTAAGCATCTCACATTTAGAACACACCTTCTCCAAGTGATAGCTGAGGTTTTTGGATGGATTCATCCAACCAATGCTGTCAGCAATCTGCTGAACAGAGTAGGCCATTTGTAGGGGATTAGTGGGTCGATCAAGCAAAGGTAGATTGTCTCGAACGCCGTCCAGGGCAGCATGAGCACAGCTTCAGCAAGAGTGCAGACAATCCCTTCCTGAGTGCCAACCTCTTGCAGAAGCTGCCTAATCTGGGTTTTAATAGCCCGTTTACTCCTCTCAGGAAGAGGTACATTGCCTATTGCAGTTTCAATCATGGTTTCTATCTCCTGCCTGTCCTGCACATTAATAACAGCTACCGGAGATGCGGTCAGGACCCAGCTTGGGCCTGCTCCCCCCCACCATGGGGGCCACCATGTTGGCGTCTCCCATGATGAGCGTCACGACGTCGCCGACTTGTGACATGGCGAGTTGGGGGCGGGGACCCGCCATGCTGTGGATGGCTGGGTGTGGTGTCTGGGCCATAGTAGGGGCGTGACTGGGCGTTGTATTGAGAAATGTCATCATCAGATAACTCCCCTTCTGATGACGAATGAAAGGCAGGGGCTACATCTCCCATAGCCTTAACATGTCCAGCCAGAACCTCTCGCTGATGGGGCAGTGTCACCATCTTAGTTCTACATTCATCATGACTCACACTTGCAACATCCATATCAACCTCATCTTGCTTTTGCTTTTACAACACTTTATACACGGCGCTCAATTCGCGATTGTCCCTGTAAGCAACTTCTAAATCATTACGTACCTGGTTTATCTCGTCCTGCAGCTCACCCATTTCGTCACTCAACTGAGCATTCACAGCACTCAGCAAATCATTCATTTGCACTGCCTGACTATTATCCTGTCTCAAACTTTCACACTCCTGCTTCAACATACATATTTCCTGTTCTCCAGCTTGAGCTGGATGATGCAATAGTGAATCCTTTTCATTTCGCAGAGTTTGGAGTTCAGACTCCTAGTTCTGCTGCAGTCTAATACATTCCATTTCCTGCAAACCAATCTGTTGCTTAAGAGATGAAATCTGCAGATCAAGGGTTCGAAACCTCACTTCGGAGGCTTCCAAAGCAGCGTAGAGAGCCGCGACCATCAACCCTTTAGCATGATGCTTATTGACTGATTGTCTCGTCTCTGTATACTGGGTTGAAATCCCCAGTATAGGGTTGTCAGATTGACTTGCATCCCGTGCAAAGTCAGCCCGTCTGCCATGGGAGGCAAGGAAGTTCAAGACATCGAGTCTCAGTTCTGCACAGATATCTGATACTGTGGCCATTGTGTGGGAGGGAACAAAAATTCAAACTGTGAAAAAGGCACTGTGTTGCGTATCGATCCACAGCACGCACTCTATAAATACAGTCGGGCTACTGTATTAGCTGTAGACTTGCAATTCAAAACTGCTATGAAGTGGGTTGAGACGGCATCGACCACACCCGAAAAGTCAGCCAGACTTTGCAAGTTACTACAAACTGGTTTTAAAATGGGAGAGGTGATACAGGAATGTACACCTACTGTCCCCGTGGGAAAGGGAAAAAGTTTCGGTAACAAGTGAAAACTTACAAACACCAAATATCGCCTGCACACAGTCGCCAATTTTTTGGGAAGTCTAAACCTCACTTTCAGATTCTTGATGATATTGGGAATGCAAGTAATCACAGACACATTGCATTAGAGTAATAAACAAGTTTAATTGTACCAAAGGGATAAATCACAGTTGCCCAAAGCAGTTCTTACCAATACGAACCGGGAGTCAGTGCTAAGCGTTCCCTACACCTCGAGGTCTCTCTGTGTCTCTTGTGGTCTCTTGGGTCTCCGAGGTATAAGGCTTTGTGCATTACATTATATACCTATGATAATTACTATGGTTACCAAAAGATAGAAAAATTTTTTAGTTACAGAGATGAGCCCTATTGGCTAAATTAGAGGTGGCTCCACGGTCCAAGATAACATTATATAGTTCTGTAAAGTCATCAGTTTGAGAACAAAAGAGTTCTTATACAAAGTCTTACATAACTCAGTGTAGTGGTACAAATCACCAAAAGGTGGCAATGCCATCTTACATATTATAATTACTCCAAGGACACAGATGTCTTGGCATCTTACAAGTAAGAAATACACTGAAAATACATGGCAGAATATGTGTATTAGCAAGCAAAGTGTATTACAACAATATGCATTCATATCCTGACATCTACTCTTGTACGGTAGATGCCCTTAGCCCTAAATATTAGTATAACATATACCTAAATGCTAGCTGTCTACGGTGTACCTCTGAGGGTACCAATTAGGGTGCAGGGACCTCGTGTGACAGAACCACTGCTGCCTTTTGATCAGAAATGTTTTACCATTACTTATGCCACAGAAACTCTGCTGTGATGCACAGACTTCTGATGTTACACTGGTTATATCTGCAATATGAGGAATGTGAGCTCATTAGCCCTAAAAAAGATCTAAAACCAAAAATTGCGATTCGTGCATGTTAACAATTGTTTTCTTTACATGCCATAGTTTGCATATATTTTACAACACTCACATTTGCAATTTGACCTTCTTCAAAAATAACCCATTGGGGCAGTCTCCCTTGCCTTGATGAGAACCCAGTATGTATAAGTACAGCAGGTAGGACACAGTAGAGAAATACAGAACAGATGGCGTACACAAGGACAAGGTGATATTTATCAAATGTTATTCTGTGCAAAAACACAAGGCAAAAATCCTGGCACTTCAAGGTGCTTTGTCTTTTTGTCAGAGAGCACCTTGAGTGCAATGATTGTGGCCATGTGTTTTGCATGAAATAAAATTTGCTAAATAGCATCATATCCTTGTGTGTGTTCTGTTTTTCTGCATCTCTAAATTTTACTCAGCAGCACCGATTTTATAGTGTGAGCACACAGGTTTGGGGAATGTAGAGAATGATACACTACTTCTGGTGAAGCTGTGAATATACAGTGAAACATCAGCACGTTTGTGTGAGCATAGACACCAGCACGTCCATTGATTCCCCTTGCCAGCTACCCCAAGTGTAGAGAGGTATTTTATGAGGATTTTTTGTTCAGTGAGAAAAACAAGAAAGAACAAGAATTTCAAGAGTAATCCAGGTGTAGTAGATAAGAAGTAAGTGCTCTTATGTTTCTTGTGTTTCTTATGTTTCAAGCACTTTTGCACCTTGGAATATGTAAGTGGCATCAAAAAAAATATTTTTTGTATGCCAGGTAGGTGTCTCTAAGTTCTATATGTAGGATAATGCTTAAGTAAATTGTTCCAGGTGTGCCAAAACTAGTTTTGTATGAAATACCCAGTACTGAGAACTCATGTAGGTTGAAAACACTCCATGAGAGTGTGGAGCACTACGCGACCTCAGCATTTTGGCATTCACAGATATATTGACTTGACTATATGAACTGATGAACATTTGCACTGCAGTTTTACCTTAATCATTAAACACAATTTTGGCACCAGCACCAGTAGAAACTTTTAACCTTGCAGGCTTCATTAGATCAACATTTTCACAAAACTCTTGAAAAACAGATTTTAGATGGGACATTTCCTTTTGACGATTTTGTGTCCCTCAAGGGTAATCTGTGAATATATGTGTTTGTGTGCCTCCTACTAAAATTCTTTCTTTGCTTTAGCCTTAAAGAACTATTCACTGATGAAGCTGTATGGTGATACATAGGGGTGTCTGGAGTACTGGAGAAGATTTCTTAATAAATGAAGTTTACCTTCTATCCTGTGTGGTGTGTGCACCCTTTTTTGTTTTCCATACCTATTAGTTCTGTAAAATAATATTTCCTCCATCCTTTTTAAACCTTCTCCATGTTAGCCTCCACTTGTGACCCCTTCCTGTCTTCTATGTTCTTTGTAAATAGCTCCTCACAGTCCACCTTGTTAATTCCTTTCAGGAAATTGAAGATCTCTATTATATCCCCCTTTGTCTTCTGGTTTCAAGTATCTATATGTTTAGCACAAGTCCCGTACTCTGTATTTGGTATATAGGGAGTATTTTTACCTGTTATTTGTTACTATATTAGTAACATCTATATTTTATGTTGTAGTGTCTGTATATGCTATACTGGAAGTTTGAATGTCCTTTTACAGGATAATCTAAGTTTTGTACATTTTAAATTTTTGCTTTTACCTTAGATAGGGATTACACGGGTCTGTCTCGTAAACTGGACTTTTGTCCAAACGACATGTATCACCTGTATAAAAATAAACTTTCACCTACCTATACCTGTAAGTCTGGTTTTCCAGTTAAGGGTAGCACCTTTAGCTGTGCCTGGTGTGAACGGTGTTTTTTGATTTAAGGCATCTTGGCTGTTTGGTGTGTAACAGGGTAACAACTAGGACAGCTTCTTAAGGAACACAAATACAGAGAATGTTGTGATGTGATAAAAATCTTGTGGGTTTTCTTACCTGGAGAGATGGCACAGAACTGAGACAGACACACAAATTCTCCTCCCAGCAAAGCTGTTCCATTCCAAGTAACTCTGTTACTAACAAACAGAGAACAGAAACACTTACAGTAGTCATTTGCTGACCTCCTGTGGTTTGTAGCCATTGGGGCTATATAGGCTTAGCATAGTATTTAGCCTTCTGTCCCCAAGGGGTAAGATGTGTGCAAATTACCCCCTCATTTGTCTGTTCTTATGCACTTTTGTAGTATGACATCATGAGTTGCGAAGTTTCTAGAACTTGCACATGCTCATAGGAAAAGAGGAAGATGCCTAGTTGGACTGGCCAAAACCAGTTTTTCTTGGTACAGAAACCACAAACTGACTTTTCTTGGTACCTTATAAAGACCGTCTTTTTAACCCTCACTGCCTTACTAACCCTTTCAGAGAAACAAATTGTCTCTTATACTTGTTTACCTTGATAACGGTTCATCTGCACTTTTTGTTGCCTCAGGAGTGGTCCCTTTTACAAACTGCCATGTTTCCTCCATTCCACTGATGTGTCTGCCCTAGCTAACCTGTTCAGCACAGTTGTCCTCATATGGTTTATGAGTGTATGTATGTATGTATTTATTTATTTATTTATTTAGTGTGAGATTCAGACAACACCTTTGAGCAGAAGTGCTCTTTTACAAAGGTTCCACTTCAGATTACATTATTATATTCAAAACAAGGATCAAACAATCTAGGCAAGTTCCAAAGGAAATGTTTGTCAAACGGTCATTAAACATGCATAATACTGAAAATCCTTCAGATTAAAAAATGACAAGTTCAAGGCAGTAAGCTGAATACAGAGACAGTAGGTATAAATGTGGTGTGATAGAGCTAGATTACTAACTGGTGCAGCTGCACTGAGTTGCTAATACAGCCCTCAGGGTTCTTTTAAATTTATCAGTCCTGGACAGATTCAGCATGGATTCAGGCAGTTCATTTAACCAACCTGCAGCCCTAACAGCAATAAAACATTTATCCAGCTGAGTTCTGCAGAGAAGTAGTTCAAGTGCATTCCTGGCCATGCTCCTTGTATTCTGTTGATTTACAGCATGGGCGGAAATAGTTTTTTTTTAGAGCAGGGGATGTAAGGCTTAATGGTTCTTTCTTGACTAGTATACATGCTGGTAGCTGAATTCTACTAGTTAAAGGTAGCCAATTTTATTTATGCATATATATTATACTTGTGGGTGCACTTGTCAACTCTGTCCTAACATAAAGTGACAGGCTTTATTGCGGGTCACCTTAAGCCTGCTTAGTACTGAGTCACAGGCTGCTGTGTATATGGGTAGGCCACAGTCAACTAGGGGCAGGATGGAGCTGGATACTACCATTTACTTGGTATCAGCCATAAACTTGCTCCAGTTTCTGAAAAGGGCACCCATCTTTCTGTTTATAGTTGACACTAAGTTACCAACATGGGGGGGGGGCAAAGGATAGTGTCACCCAGCACAACTTTAAGATATTTAAACATTTCCACCTGTTCTAACTTCTAACAGTTATTATTAAGGATGTAAAGGGGGTTTTACTCTTCATCTGTGGGCTAATGAAAAGCATTTTAATTTTTTAGTTGAAGACAAGTTTATTAATAGAAAACCAGTTTTCAAAGGCCTTAAAGTTGCCTTGTAGTCCAGAGGTGATAGCAGGATACTTGCTTTTTGTGTAGATGACATCATCATATACATATAAGAGAACAATAACTGATCTGGAAGGACCAGGCAGTTGGTTAATGAAGAGGTCGAAGAGGAGAGGACACAGAATGGAGCCCTGTGGCACATCTATGGATACATTATGAGTGTCAGACAGACAAGGAGTTATTAATTTTCACACACACTGCATGTGTTCAAAAAAGGACCTGTGAAATCAGGCTACTGAGTCCCTGGACAGGCAAAAGACCATGATGCTTACCCAGCAGGAGCTATGGTTGACAAGGTTAAAGGCCTTTTGTTAGACTGATATATATTGCTCCAACCATGCTTCCATTATCAAGGGCCTCTAGCAACCAGTTTGTGTATTCTATCAGTGCTGTATTAGTGCTGTGGAATTTTCTATAGCTGCTGGACACATTGCAAATTGTACTGTTCAAGGTAAGTGACTAACTTATCTGACACTTGTCTCCAGGGCCTTAGCCAATGGGGAGGAGAGAATTGGGATACATCTGTATTTGGCCAAGATTAAGAGGTCACCACTTTTAATGACTGGTTATATTAGTGTAGAGTTCAATTTCTTAAGGAACTGGGAGTACCATAGAGAGAAATTAAACATTTTGGAGATGGGGTAGGAGAGTTCCTCCAGAGTCAGTGCTAGTAGCTGCATGTCAAGAGAGCTCCCAACTCTGGTTTTACCAGGGACCTTCCTGATATCATTAAGGGTGCCTTTGATAGTGACAAGCCTGAATTAGAAGGTTTGAAATACACTTTCCTAAAGTCTAGCATGTCAGCCTTAGATGAGGGCTTACAGGTGCCCAGTGCCACCTCTAACCATATAGTTTTGTTGTCGCTGGACCCAAGTGGTTCCCCAACCTATACTCCAACTACTCTTTCTGAGTTGGTAAGTACCACATCAAGAATGGCTGACTGTTCAGTGGGATCCCTGACCTGTTGTGCCAACATGCAGTTCTGCAAGACATCAAGCAGGGCCTAGCTTCAGGCACTACAGGCCACTGGAATGTCCTAGTCGATATCTGGCAGAATGAGATCTCCCACTATTACAGCCTTCCCTTTTCTGCCACCCCCCTTACTTTGACATCCAGTTCCACATCTCTCTTTTGTATGAAAACAGCGGGACTTTCTTGAGTTCTGCATCTACAGCTGGAGTCCTGCTGTGGGCTGCAATAAGAATAGTGAGCCACTGATCCCCTGATATCTCTGTCTGTCTCTGCCTCTCTTTGTCTGTCTATGCCTCTCTTTCTGTCTATCTGTGTGTGTGTGTGTGTGTGTGTGTGTGTGTGTGTGTGTGTGTCTGTCTGTCTGTCTATCTATCTATCTATCTATCTATCAATCTATCAATCTATCTATCTTTCTATTGTAGAGTATGTCTCTATCTACCCACCTATGTACCTAATTATTTTTTAAGTGGACCAGGGCGCCCACCCTCATTATCTATCTATCTATCTATCTATCTATCTATCTATCTATCTATCTATCTATCTACTTAATTATTTCTTATGCATACTGGGCTGCACACCCCCGGTATGACTTCTTTCCCCCCCACCCCAGAATGCCCACCCTGGTACCGTTTCTCTTGACACCACTACAGGTGCCCAACCCTCGTGGCACTAAACTGTAGCCTGACACAGAGGTACCCAGTCCTCAGTGTCAGAATAGCCCCTGCAATAAGGAAAACTGTCCCTCTATGATTTTTTTTTTTAACCCTTAAAAAAGGTCCCTCACTGATCTAGCCTCCAGACACTCACCCACCCACCCACCCCATCCCAGCTTCCCACTCAGCACCCACCAATCCACACCCATCTACATACCCCATGCACCCTCTCTCACCTGAACATGTCCCATGGTGTAGATTTACTCTTTGATTGAAGACACGTCTTGCTGCTGTATCTGGTGACTGTGATATGAGAAAATCAGGTAAGTGCGGTTCACTGTATTTCAGTGGGGTTTGAACTCTGATTCATAACATTGTCATTTTTACATATTTTTACCCCAAATATTCAACATGGCCTTTTTGGGACTTCACCTCATGACCAATGGCAGTGGAATTAGGCAAATCAGGCCCAAATGTTAATTTTTGCGGTCACTTGGTGAAATCACCTTTTGGGTGGGATTTGTAAATTTTTACCACTCTTGTTCATGAGGTAGGGTTATAAGAAGGCTATATAGAAAATCTGGGAGTCAAAATATGTAAAAATGACAGATTGTGAGTGTTCACTGACATTTTTCTATGCTCGCTCATTACTTCATTAATTTTAAATATTTTGACCTAAAATTTTCAACATAGCCACTTTTTTCACACCACCTCATGAATGTCACAGCTGTCAGTTTTCAGATCCTAGCCAAAATATGATTTTGCACCAGTGGTATGGAATGACCTTTTCATGGCACAGAATTATGTTTCAGTGGGGATTTGAACATTTTCACTTACTGGGTTCATGAGGTAGGGTGATAAGAAAGATAGGCTGAAAATTTGGTGTACAAATAAGGTAAAATGCCCAGATTATGTGTGAAACAAATAAAGAAAACAAAGTGGAATAAAAAACCACAATGGTTCTCAAAAGAGGAGTCAGGGAAGGTTAAGGAGAAAATGGCAGTATTCAAAAAGTATAAGGGATCACAGAAGGAGCACGACAAGGAACTGTATCAATTAAAGCAGAAAGAAGTAGGGAAGACAGTCAGAAAAGCAAAGGCCCAAACCGAGGAAAAGATAGCCAACTCAGTTAAGAAGGGGGATGAAACCTTTTATAGGTACATTAGAGAGCATAGAAAGGTTAAGGGAGGGATACTGAAGATTAATAAAGGAGAGGGGAGGTGGGCAGAGGGAGACAGTGAAAAGGCAGAGATACTGAATGAATACTTTTGCTCAGTATTCACAAAAGAAGAAGAGGAGGAGGAGTTACCTAAACCAAACAACAGAAGCACTCTGGGTAGTGGGGTTGACGCCAGTCCATTTACAGAAGAAAGAGTCCTGAGAAGAACTGCTAAAACTCAAGGTGGACAAAGCAATGGGGCCTGATGGGATTCACCCTAGAATCCTAAAAGAACAAAGGGAAGACCTAGTGACACCACTGACCACACTTTTTAACAAGTCATGGGAGGATGTGGTGGTACCTGAGGACTGGAGGAGGGCAGATACTAGGAGTTATACTAGGAGGTATAGACATACAGAAAGCCGAGGCCCATTTTGGTATGTCTCCAGCCAAGCTGATAATTTCCATGTTTATTTCAACAGGATTGAATCAAGTTTATGCTTAAAGATTTTGTGATCTCTATTGTCAAACAAAGAATTAGGTGATGAGTTCCACAAGGTTATTATTCTGGGGTTAAAAAAGGATCTCCTTTTATTATTTTTTGGATACGTTAGAGATAATTGATATCTGTGGCTTCTTAAATTACAATTATGTTTATTATAAGATAGATTTAATAGTGTTAGTAACTCTTCCTCCCCACATAATTTATGCATAAAAAGTACATCTCCTCTTATTCTTCTCTGCTCCAGGGAATACATCTTTAATTCATCCAATCTTTGATCATAGCTCATGGTCGATATGTCTTCCACCATTTTGGTAACCCTCTGCTGTACCCCCTGCATTCTATTTACATCCCTTCTCAGGTATGGATTCCACAAGGGGGAGCAGTAATCCAAATGAGGCCTCACATAGGCCCTATAGAGTGGAATAATGCATTTTCTATTTCTGGATGTAAAGCTTCTTTTTATGCATCCTGTTAGCCTGTTTGTTTTATTAATGATGTTATTGTAATGTGCATGAAATGTTAGATCTGAGTCTATTATAATACCTAAGTCATTTTGTTGATTTACAGGTTTTATTATTTGTCCTTTAAATGTGTAACCATGATGCAAGTTATTTTTTCCGAAATGCATAACAACGCATTTCTCATTGCTGAATGTCATTTGGTCTTTTACAGCCCATAATTCTATTTTTTTAAGTCATTTACAAGTTCTTGGTAATCTTCCTTAGTATCTACCTGGGCTGTTAGTTTAGTGTCATCAGCAAATTTTATGGCTAAACTATTTAAATTTGATGTCATATCTGATATAAATATGTTAAACAGAATCAGTTCCAAGACTGATCCCTGAGACACCCCACTCGTCACCAATCTCATGCCTGATACATGACCTTTTATACGAACACATTGAGTACGATTTTTTAGCCAATCAGTTACCCAATTTGTGATCCGATTGTCAATACCAAGTTTGTCCATTTTATCTATTAGTAGTCTGTGTGACACTTTATCAAATGCTTTACATAGGTCAAGATAAATTACATCTATAGCTTTATTATCTTCTATACATTTACTTATGTGTTCATAAAAAAACATGTTACTTGTTAAACAGGATCTGTTTTTTCGAAAACCATTTTGGGATTTGTCTTCTAATCCTTTTAATTTTAGGTAACTTTCAATCCTAGTTTTTAATATTGTTTTGAACATTTTACCTACAATACTTGTTAAACTAATGGGTCTATAATTTGAAATTTGTGATTGAGTTCCCTTTTTAAAAATAGGTGTGACAACTGCAGTTTTCCAGTCCATTGGGACATGACCTGTATTTAGTGACATGTTAAAAAGTTTATGTAGTGGGTTAATTATCCATTCTTTAATTTCCTTCAATAACCTAGGATGTAACTTGTCTGGACCAGGTAATTTATTTGTGTTTAGTTTGTTTAGGTTGTCCATAATCTCTTTTTTAGTTATCTCATTTAAAGTATCTTTTGGAATTTTATTGACTATTGATGGATATGTTTTAGTATTGAAAACTGAACAAAAGTATTTGTTGAATTCATCTGTACTATCTTGAAGTGATATTTCGCTATTTTCTATCACCAGTGGACCTATATTCTAGAGTTTGATTTTTTATTATTTATGTAGGAAAAACAACTTTTTCCACCATCTTTAATGTATGCAAGCTTTGTTTCAAATATTTTTTTCACCATTCTAATTTTGTATTTACATTTTTTTGTGAGATCTTGTAATTCCAGATATTATAATCACTACTGTCTCTTATCATTGCTCTATATAGTCTACGTTTTTGTTTAATTAAATTTGTAATAGTTGGGGTCATCCAAGGTGGAAATTTACCTCTTTTATTGTACAAGGTTCTATTTGGTATATATTTATTTTCTAAATTTATAATTTTATTTTTGATTTTGTTCCATAATGCGTTACTGCAATCTATGTTGTTGTCCCATTTCCACTCTGATAGAATCTGTCTAATCTTAACAAAATTTGCTCTGTTATAATCTTTAACTACTGTTTTACCCAAAACCGGTTTAAAACATGTAGAGTTATTAAAGATAATTATCATATGGTCACTACATAGTAATGGAGGTTTAACCATTATATTATTTATTTTATCAGGCATGTCTGTCAATACTAGATCCAAAATATTATTGTTGTGGGTGGGCTGATTTATTACTTGGTACAATCCATTTGTTGTACATGTATCCACAAACAGAGTTTCAATATTGTTACTACCAATGTTTTCATTCCAATTTATTCCTGGAAAGTTAAAGTCCCCATTAGAATTATTTCATTATAATCTGACCTATCATTTATACTATTTATTATATCCTGGTTTATTGTAAAGTTAGAGTCAGGTGGCCTGTAACATAGACCAATCAGTAGTTTCGGAGTATTGTCACATAATATTTCTACCCATATAATTTCACTTAATGTACTATTAATTACATCCATGGTTTGTTTTGATTTTATGTTTTCTTTAACAAATAAATCCACACCTCCTCCTTTTTTATCCTTTCTATTTTTGAAATATGTTGTATATCCTGATATATTGTTACACCACTCAGAGTTATCGTTCCACCATGTTTCAATTACAGCGGCTATATCTATTTCCTCATTATTTAAAATATATTGAAATTTGGTCATTTTTGCACCATGTAGACTCCTTGCATTTGTTAGTAGAAAATTTAGACCTGTTTTTAATATACGTTTACTTACTTTCTTGTGTATTTGTTTAGTTGGTTTTGGGTTTTGTATCTGTAATCTATTCTCAAAATGGTATCCCCTGTTCCCCCTTCCTATTAGTCTTTTGACACATTAATTGCATCATAAATGTTACACCCCAGCAGTCTTGAACCATGTTTGTTTAGATGTAACCCATCATAACCATATACCTCATTTTTGTTCTCAAATTTCTCTCAAGTTTTAATGCAAAATATATTATTTGTTAAACACCACCTGCGTAGCCAGTTGTTAAATGATTTAATATTTCTAGTTCTATAGTGACTTGCCCTAGGTACTGGTAAAATTTCAGAAATAAATGGAGTTGCATCATGCTCTTGGATACATTTAATAGCATTTTCCATATCAGAAATAATTTCTTGTGCATCTTGCTTTCTGATGTTATTTATTCCGACGTGTAGTACAATTTTTTTTCCACTCACATTTTTCAGTATCCCTGGAATCTCTTTTGTTATGTCTTTTATCAATGCCCCACTATAACTACAACTAGTTACATTTTCTTTATTTCCTCTTGTGTATCTATCTGTGTACTTTATGTGATGTGATTCTCCTTCACAAAAGTGGGAGCAAGGCAGAAGCAGAAAACTACAGACCTGTTAGTTTGACCTCAGTGGTGGGGAAAATGATGGAATCACTTCTGAAAGAAAGAATTGCTTAGTACCTAGAGGCCAGCGGGGCACAGGACCCAAAGCAGCATAGATTCACAGCAGGAAGGTCATGTCAGATGAATCTAATCAATTTCTTTGACTGGATGACCAAAGTAATAGACCAGGGAGGGGCTGTGGATATGGCCTACCTAGACTTTAGCAAGGCATTTGACACAGTCCTGCACAAAAGATTAATAATCAAGTTAGTCAGCCTGGGAGTGGATCCCAGGGTGGTAGCTTGGGTAGCAAACTGGCTGCACAACAGGACACAAGAGGTAATAGTGAATGGAACACATTCCAAGGAAAGGGGGGGTTACTAGTGGAGTATCTCGTGGCTCACTACTGGGTCCAGTCCTCTTTAATGTCTTTATAGATGAAATTGCAGAGGGTCTGGAAGGAAAGGCATGCCTCTTTCCAGATGACACAAAGATCTGTAACAGAGTTGATACACAAGGGGGGTAGCAAGGATGAGAAGGGACTTGGCAAGGTTGGAGGAATGGTCAGACATATGGCAACTTAGATTCAATGCAAAGAAGTGCAAAGTAATGCACCTGGAAAATAAAAATCCAGGAGAAGAGTACACAAAAGCAGGGGAGGTACTAATAACAACAAAAATGGAAAGGGACCTGGGAGTAGTCATATCAGATAACCTGAAGGTGGATAAGCAATGTGAGAAGTCAGTAAGAAGAGCTAGGAGGATACTGGGATGCATAGGGAGGGGCATCACAAGTAGAAAAAGGGAAGTGGTTATCCCTCTGCACAGACAGTTGGTGAGGCCCCATCTGGAGTACTGTGTGCAGTTTTGGAGACCTCATCTACGCAAGGACATAGACAGGATGGAAACAGTCCAGAAGAGGGCAACTAAAATTGTGCAAGGTCTACATCAGAAACCATATGAAGAGAGACTGAGAGAGCTTAATATGTATACCTTTGATGAAAGGAGGTACGGGGAGATATGATAGAAACTCTCAAGTACCTCAAGGGAATCAACAAAGTCCAGGAGGGTAGCATCTTTCAGAAAAAGCGATGTGTAAGAACAAGGGGGCACAATTTAAAGATGGGGGGATGGCTCAGGGGTAATGTGAGGAAATTTATTTTCATGGAGAGAGTGGTGGACGTATGGAACCACCTTCCTGGAGAGGTTGTGGGGTCTAAAACAGTGGGGGAATTCAAACATGCATGGGACAGACATAAGGGAATTATAGTGGGGGGTTGCAGGAAGTAGGCTGTTGGCTATCTGGAATCTGCAGCTTAACCAATAGGTAGGGAAATGGGCAGACTGGGTGGGCCAAGTGGTCCTTATCTGCTGTCAAAGTCTATGTTTCTATGTTTCTATGTTCTATGGATGTTGCAGTATTTCAACGTTCACGCATAACTTCACTAATTTTCAATATTTTGACTCCACGCTTTCAACGTAGTCATTTTTCCACACCACATCATAAACATTACAAGTGTAATTTTTTTAAAATCCTGGATGAGATGTGCTTTCAGAAATTACATTTCAGCTGATACACTATAAAATATTACATGTCATGTTTATGATTTGAGTCATAAAATCACTATTTTGAAAATTTGGGGTCAAAATTAAAAAATATATACAATTGTATAAAAACTTTGTAAAATAGTTCTAGTCTTGACCCTACTGTGTATGCTTTGTGAACCCTTTTTGATGAGCTGAGCTTAGGTGCAAGCTCAGTAACCCAATTGGATGGGATCAGGGTTGGGGGATGGTGATGTTATGCAACACGCCCCAGCCAAGGAATGAAAGCTGCAGGGTTGTTCACATAGGCCCAGGCACCATATAGTGAAGACAACTGTCCTGCTTGCATAGAGCCCTCCACCTCTGCACCTGTGGGTGGCAGAGGGCCCTGTGCATTGTCTGACAGATAACACCCAACCTCCACCACCCCCAAGCAGCAAAAGGAAAAAAAAATTAGGGTTTTCGTGTCTGGAGTCTTGGTAAATCAGTGCTGGGGTTTTCCTTGAGGTTGTTAAGCTTAATGTTCACCCCTCTCTCCAGCCCATAGCTCCTGTCTGAAGCACAAGGTACAGCTTCAGGATAGTGCCTCATAATGAGACACTCTTTAAAGTTACAGTAGTATGTCTCACCACATGTTGCCAATATAGTCTGTTGTAGTTTTCTTCATGCAGGGTCCTGCAGGAAGAAAGGTGATCACATCTGACATTGTTTGTCAGGAAACAGGGTGGGCATTAATGTTGACAACAGCAAGGAAGACTCCAACACTGATTCTTCAAGACTTTGGAGACCCAAAACTCTAATGTATTTTCCTTTTGCTGCTTGAGGGTGGTGGAGGTTGAAAACCCTAATGCCGCATTTTCCTACTTTTGTGGTATTAAGTTGTACTCTACCTGGTGCATTAACACAGTTTGTTTGCAAATAATTTATTTTATGGTTGTGCAGGCACTGTACAGCAGTTGCTGGCTATCATTGGTGAGGTTTTCATTATAAAATACTCACTGTGTCAATGAAGGGCAACCCACTTAACCTCCTAATGCTCCATTGTACTCGGCTACAGAAATTGGTGAAAGCTGGACCCCACTGGAAATGAGATGTGGCAGGGATGTTGCATCTCAAATGCACTATCCTGGTTATCCATCTATTGATCGATTGATCGATCGATCAATCTATCTCTCTGTCTGTCTATCTATCTATCTATCTAGCCATCCAGATAGATAGATAGATAGATAGATAGATAGATAGATAGATTGATTCATTGCAACTTAGGGTTCAACTCAATACCACAAAACTATGGAAATGTGATGTTAGTATTTAACTCCCCCCCTCAAACACACACATATGCAGCAAAAGGACAAACCACACAACTAACCACAGACAGTACAAACAACTGTTTCCAGATGGCACAAAAGACATCCATCATTAGGGTCCAGTGTTTCTGCAGCCATGTGTACACATGCACACAGCAAGACATACACACCTATTTCTGGCTGTAGCTAGAAATCTATGATGCTTAATTTACAACACTATTTATGTGTGCAGAAGTGCAGGTCTTTAAGGGGCCAGTGCTTCTGCAGCTAGATACTTATGCATAGTGCAAGACATACACATCCAGTACAGAGTGTGGTATGCATATTTTCAAAGGTATCACATTGATGCTAATATATCTGTGTCATCTGGAAACAATTTGATGTTTGTCTTACCTGATGATGGTGACGGTAGGTATAGGAGAACTATGTGAAAGGCAGACAGGGAAGAGTACTCGAGGAAATCCAAAGAAGTGAGTAGAGCAGTCATGGCTACAAGAGAGCTAAGGCTGGCACAGGGGATCAGAGAAAGGGAAAATAATTTCTTCAGGTAAATAAGAGGGAAGAGAAGCTGTAAGGATGGGATTGTCTGGCTTAAGAAGGAAGGCGGATGGGCTGAAAGTGGAGTGGACCAGGAGGAGCCACTTAATGAGTACTTCTGTGTTCACCAGGGAAAAGAATGGGCCTATGCCACAGGGCAAAATAGGGGTGGGAAAGGGAGGGAACAAGGGTAACTGATAGGAAAATCCCAAAGAACGTGGTTTTAGAGGGCCTTAAGGCCCTGCTTGTGGATAAGTATCTGGGACCAGATAGAGTGCATCCAAGAGTCCTGAGAGAATTGGCAGAGAGTCCTGGTGGACTCTTTGGTGGACTAGTTCAACACCTCACTGGAGATGGGGTGAGTGTCCCAGAATCAGAGAATGGCACATATGTTGCCTCTCTACAAGAGTGGATTGAGAGATAAGCTGGGCAACTACAGACCAGTCAGCCTTACCTCCATTGTAGGGAAGCTAATGGAGACCATTCTAAAGGAGAGAGACTAGTGATCTTTCTGGAAGAGAGTGGTCTCCAGGATGGAAGGCAGTATGGGTTTGTTTTGGGAAGATCCTGCCAGACCAACCCAATTGACTTTTTCAATTGGTTCACAAGATCACTCGACAGGGGCCATGTGGTGGATGTCCTTTATCTGGACATCAGCAAGGCCTCTGACTTGGTGCCACATGGAAGGTTGCTCAGTAAACTGAGGAACCTGGGAGCTGAGGAGAAACTGGTGGGGTGTGTCAGGAGCTGGCTGCAGGATAGGAGAGCAGAGGGTAACTGTAAGGGGGTAACTATCAAAACCCAGACCAGTAGCAAGCAGGGTCCTACAGGTCTCAGTGCTTAGATCTGTGTTACTTAACATCTTGATCAGGGACATACCAGATGGGATCAAGGGTAAAATCAGCCTATTCACAGATGACACAAAGTTCTGTTTGAGAGTGAACAGTGAGGAAGGACAGCAGGAATTCAAAGAGAACCTGGCAACACTTGATTGCTGGTCAAGCATATGGCAATTGGGGTTCAATGCTAAGAAGTGTAAGATCATGCACCTAAGAACCAGAAAGGACTAGCTACTGGCTGGGGAGAGTGCAGGTATCCATTTCAGAGGAAGAAAAGGATCTAGGGGTGCTTGTCACAGGGGATATGAAACATTTTGTGCAGTGCCATAATGTGGCAACCAAAGAAAACAAAATGCTGGAGTACATTGCCAGAGGAATCATCTCAAGGAGGAAGGAAGTCATCTTGCCATTGTACAGGTCACTGGTGAGACCACACTTGAAGTACTGTGTGCAGTTCTGCTGCCCGTATTTAAAGAAGGACGTCAGACTACTGAAGGGGTGCAGCAAAGGGCAACAAAGATGATCCAAGATCTGGGGACAAATACTATGGGAAAAGACTGAGGGAGCTCAAACATGTGTTTCCTGGAAGATAGAAGGGAGAGGGGGGATAAGATTGAAAACTTCAAATACCTAGAAGGTAGGAATAAAGTTAGTACGGAGGGCATATTCAGCTTAAAGGGGGTTAATCATTAGCGGACATAGGCTGAAATTGGAGCGGGGAAGATTCAAGAGAGAAATAAGGAGACACTATTTCACGAAAACGGTGGTAGCAAGGTGGAACAAATTGCAGGAGGAGGAGGTGACCTCGCTGAAGACTATGGGCAGTTTTAAGAAGGGGTGTAAGAGGGTCAAAGGAAAGGTCAAAAATGAGGGGAGGCTGGGAAGGGGGGACGGCACTGGGGGATGATAAATTGGGGAGGAATGGAAAGGGGTCGGGGGAAGCTGCAGTAAATTAAACTGTGAGCTGCACACTCGAGCAGACTTGATAGACAGTTATGGCCTGTTTCTGCTGCTATTTTTGTATGTTCATTTATTCATATGGCTATTTGTGGTTGCTTGTGTGGTCTTCTCATTTTGCTGCTTGAGGGTGGGGAGTAAGGGTTGGAAACCCTAACGACACATTTCCTACTTTTGTGATGTTAAGTGGAACCCTAATTGGTTCAATAATGCATTTTTCCTTTTTTTTTTTTGCAATAAATTTTCTTTCTTTTTTGATAAAGTTAGTAAACTGAAATTACAATGGTACATCTGCCTGCAGAAGCGCTGGTCCCCATGGAGAGAATGCTTCTGCAGATATACATGCACAGTGCAAAACATACACAGTCACTTCTATTTGCAAAAGTTCAGGCCCCTGATGGCCTGCACTTCTGCAGAAACAGAAATCCATGATACCCAAAGTGAAACCCATTTCTGGGTGCAGAAGTGCAGCCCCTCTTGTGCGTGACATGGAAACATAGAAACATAAAACATAGAAACATAGAATTTGACAACAGATAAGGACAGCTTGGCCCACCTAGTCTTCCCATTTCCCTACCTGATGGATAAGCTACAGATTCTAATCAACAGCTTACTTCCTCCTACCCACCACTAGAATTGCCTTATGCCTGTCCCATGCATTCTTAAATTCCCCCACTGTTCCTGACTCCACAACCTCTTCAGCAAGGCTGTTCCATGCATCCACAACCATCTCTGTGAAAAAGTACTTTCCAACATTACCTCTTAGCTGTCCCCCCTCTATTTTCAAATTGTGCCCCCTTGTTCTTGAACATCTCTTCTTCTGAAAGATACTACCATCTTGTACTTTGTTAATTCCCTTGAGATACTTGAAAGTTTTTATCATGTCCCCTGTCTCCCTCCTTTCCTCAAGGGTATACATATTAAACTGCCTTAGTCTCTCCTCATATGTCTTCTGGTGCAGACCCTGCACCATTTTGGTTGCCCTCCTCTGAACATCCTCCACTTTGTTTATGTCTCTGCGGAGATGTGGTCTCCAGAATTGTACGCAGTACTCCAGATGGGGTCTCACTAACTGTCTGTACAGAGGGATAACAACTTCCTGTTTTCTACTGTTGATGCCTCTCCCTATGCATCCCAGTATCCCGCAGCCCTCCTTACTGCCTTCTCACATTGCTTACCCACCTTTAGGTCATCTGATATAATTACTTCTAGGTCTCTTTCGATTTTTGTTGTTGTTATTAACTCACCCCCTTTAGTGTGCTCTTCCCCTGGGTTTTTGTTTTCCAGATGCATTACCTTGCACTTCTTTGCATTGAATCTGAGCTGCCACATATTTGACCATTCCTCCAACCTTGCCAAGTCCCTTTTCATTCTTTCCACCCCACCTTGTGTATCAACCCTGTTGCAGATATTTGTGTCATCTGCAAAGAGACATACTGTACCTTTCCTTCCAGGTGCTCTCCAATGTCACTTACAAAGACATTAAAGAGGACTGGTCCCAGTACTGAACCCTGCGGTACCCTGCTAGTTACCCTCCTTTCTTCACTGTGGACACCGTTTACTATTACTCTTTACATCCTGTTGTCCAGCCATTTTTGTATCCAGGCAACCACCTTGGGACCCACTCCAAGGCTGGCTAACTTGTATATTAATCTTTTGTGTGAGACTGTGTCAAATGCCTTGCTAAAATCTAGGTAGGTCATATCCACAGCCCCTCCCTGGTCTACTACTTTGGTCACCCAGTCAAAAAAATATATTAGGTTCATCTAACATGACCTTCCTGCTGTGAAACCATGCTGCCTTGGGTCCTGGGCCCCACTGGCACCTAGGTACTCAACAATTATTTCCTTCAGAAGTGATTCCATCATTTTCCCTACCACCGAAGTCAAACTTACTAGTCTGTAGTTTCCTGCCTCTGCCCTGCTCCCATGTTTGTGAAGTGGAATCACATTTGCCCTCCTCCAGTCCTCAGCTACCACCCCATCCTCCCACGATTTGTTAAAGAGATCAGTCAGTGGTGTTACTAGTTCTACCCTTAGTCTTTTAAAATTTTTGGGTGAATCCCATCAGGCCCAAATGCTTTGTCTACCCTCAGTTTCAAGAGTTCTTTCGAAACCCTTTCTTCTGTGAATGGACTGGTATTGACCTCCCTATTCAGAGTTTCTCTCTTGTTTGGTTTAGGTACCTCCCCCTCCTCTTCTGTGTGAATACTGAGTAGAAATATTCGTTCAGTATCCCTGCTTTTTCACTGTCACCCTCTGCCCACATTCCCTCCCCTTTATTAAGTCTCTGTATCCCTCCCTTGGTCTTTCTTCGCTCCCTCATGTACCTATAAAAGGTTTTATCCCCCTTCTTAACAGAGTTGGCTATTTTTTCCTCAGTTTGTGCCTTTGTTATTCTGACTGCCTTCCCTGCCTCCTTCTGATTTAACTGATAAAGTTCTCTGTCCTGCTTCTTCTGTGTTTCCTTATATTTCCTGAATGCTATCCTTTTCTCCTTAACCATCCCTGCCACCTCTTTTGAGAACCATAGTATTTTTTCCTTCATTTTGTTTTGTTGATTTGCTTCACACAAAGGCTTGTTGCCTCTGCGATGGCTGTTTTGATTACTCCCCATTGTTCCTCTACCCCTCCTTCGTGCCCATTTGCTAGTGCTTTTCTGAGGCACTCTCTCATTTTCCCAAAGTCAGCCTTCCTAAAATCCAATACTCTTGTTTTTGTATGGCTTGACTCTATGGCTGTGTTTATTGTGAACCACACTGTTGGTGGTCACTTGTTCCCAGATGGCTACCCACTTCTAAATCTGAGATCCTTTCTCCTTCCCCATTTGAGAGTATTAGGTCTAAGATTGCTCCCTTCTGAGTGGGTTCTGTCTGAGCTGTCTGAGGCAGAATGACCCTGCTCTTGGATGTGCCTGCAGCAAAGGTACTCCAGTGAACATCTGGCATATTCAGGTCCCCCATCAACAATATCTCCTCTTTTTCTGCCATTTTAAGGATGTCTTCTATCATTTCCTTGTCAATTTCCTCCCCCTGAGATGGGGGTCTGTACACAGCCCCCATGCGGATAGTGCCATTCCTGTCTCAGGGAGGGCCACTTAGTGACTCATCAACTTCCTGTTTACTCTTTAGTTCTGTTGCTTTAATCCCTTCCCTTATATAGAGAGCTACTCCTCCTCCTCTTTTACCCACCCTGTCCCTCCTGTAGACTGTGTATCCTGGTATGTTGACATCCCAGTCATGGTTCTCTGTGTACCATGTTTCAGTGACTGCCACAATATCCAGGCATCTCTCTTCCATTAAGGCCACTAGTTCAGGGACATGGGTGTGCTATTTACATAGGACACTTCAAGTCTATGCAAATACCATACAACAGCCTTATGTGCAATATCTAAATGTATGTATGGGCCATTTTATGGGTACACAATGTGCATAGTGCACTTCAGAATCTGCATACAGCACTTTGTGCCCTACGCAAATCCTGTAGTTCAGCACTACATACATACCAACAAAATCATATCATACCCACATCCATTTTTTAATATTTATGCCCCAAACTTTCATAAATTATATTTAATGCTTCAAGGACCTCCACAGAAGGGACAGATTTGCAATCTAACTTCTAAAATGCTTTTTATGCCATTTTACATAAAAACACACTTTGAGGTAGAAGTGACACTTCTCACCCACTGTGTTTCTCTAAGAAGCTTCAAAGAATAACATTGTTGACAAATGGTTAAACCATGTTAAAAGATGGTAGTGTTATGAATAGCAGTTAATGCTGGGTAGAAACTCTAAATTGATTTGTTGCAAGCTTGTACTGTATTCTTTGGTCCCAACTTCTGTTGATCTAAAAATTCTTGGCTCGCAACATAAAATTGCTAACAGGCACTAAGTTAAACTTTTTATGTCATGAGTCAAGATTTCTTTGTTCACAGGTTTATGATGACCTAAATATTCTTTGCTTGCAACATAAAAATTTTTAATTTACTATAATTTAAAATTCTTATTTTGTAAGCTGGTATTCTTTTTCTCACTTTCTTGCAACCTAAAAATTCTCAGCTCATGACACAAGAAACAACAACATTTGCTAAAGCTGGTGACCTAAGATTTTTGGGGTGCCCACAAATACAAGAGCCTAGATAAACAGATCCCATTTTACTAGGTTCATGTGTTTGTTTTTGTGAAAATGCATCATCATTATTATGGGTTTCTAGATTTGTTTTGCTCAAATAAAAAAAACAATATGATAGCACTCAGAACTTAAACATTTTTCATGTAAACTTAAAAACAAGCATTTTCTCATGAAATAAAAATCTGCTCATGACCAAAAATTCTTTGGTTGCACCAGGAAGCTGTCCACAAAATCATACTGAGCATATTCAATGGCCAAATGTTAAAACATTATAACTCAAGAATGAATTGAAATGTTTTTATAAAACATTTAAAAGGCACACCCTTGCACCAAGCCACTTCTACCTTGAACATTTTGGAATACAATTACAATTTTACTGTACATCTGAGCCCCCCCCAAAAAAAAACTTGCCAAAAATGTGCATTTTTATAGACTATTTTACTTTCCAGATCTCAGAATCTGGACAAGTAGCCATTACAAATCTTGCCAAATCATAAAAACTTTTTTCTATATCAGTTATATGATCCCCAGATTCAAGGGGTGGGTGTTCAGAACTTGTTTCTGCTGTCTCAAGTGGTCACCCGCCACCCCAGCTCTCACCTGACAGTCAGTATTTCTGCCATGAATTCTCCTTCACGGTGGGGCCAGAAAAGGGAGGCCTGTCCTCCCCAGTACACATATCCAGAGCAGACTGGCAGTGAGTGCTGGGTGGTGATGCAGAACCAGCAGTCGAGGTTTCATTAAGTCTTTCAACCTCCATTTTTCCTAATTTTCGCCCCAGTCACAGTGACATGGATATGCATTCACATGGAGGAGCACGTGCATCTTGGAACCTCAGATCCCACACTCCTAACTGCAGTCTGCTGCTCGTGCATCAGTGTTATCACCAGACCTTCAGCTGGTGGCAGCCAAGAGCCATGTTGACTAGCCACCCCAGTCCAGGACAGGAAAGCTGTCAAGTGGTCACTCCATCCACTTCCTGCCCAACACCCCCACAGACCCCCCAGCAACCTGATCTTGTCCCCAAACTTGGGTTACCAGTGTGTGAGAGGTGAGATGCATGGAGTTGGATTAAGTCATAAGAACTTACCACCCTGACCAAGCATGCTAAATTTCATGCAATTTCATTGAACAGCATCACAATTATTAAGGTGCAAATATTTGGGTTTAACATTAAGCAGCCTGCTCAGCCCTAACTATACAGGTACTGCTGCACTTGTATAATAGGAAGCAGCTATCCTGGTAACCCTACTGATCATGCTCAGAAGCAACATTTTTAAAATCTTATTACTCGAGTACTGATTAATGTTTTTGCACAAAATCTTTGAAAGGCATCTTCTTGTACCAAGCTGCATCTAGCCTTAAAATTTCTGAACGAAATTCCAAACCATTTTTGATCTAGAGGCCAGCAAAAAAAAATGGCAAGAAAGTGTATTTTATTCAATAATTTACACTCCATAGACTTCAGAATTCTGAGAAGTGGCCATCATGAAACTTGCCAACTGATAAGATCTTGGCACACTGACCGTGCATGCAAAACTTCATGCAATTTCATTGTATGGCACTTAAGTTACTAAAGCTCAAGGGACATGGTCTGGCCACCAACAAGATGGCAGCTTAAACCTAAGGGCTCTCTCATCTAGACTGGGTAACATTGGAGCTCTGCCATCAAGATCTCAGAACATCGTGAACCCCTTTTGCTAACTTTTGATGGGGTAACTCCCCCTTACCAGGCAACACTAATTTGCTTCTGATTCTGACGTGATGTATTGCGGTTTGGTAGCATTGGTGTGGCACTCCAAGATGTAGGCCATGAAGGCCCCATTGTTGCTGCAACTTGTCACCTGGAATTTGCACGTTTGGAGCATCAGGACCTGCCGTCTTTCTTTACAAGGAGCTAAGTCTGTGGACACCTTTTTTTTCTCCCTGCCCCCTGCCCACCTATACAGTGACAGCATAGCCACACAAGTTGATATCAACCAGGCACTCCCACCAGCTCAGCCACGCATCCAGCCTAGATCAGTCGATGCATCGCTTCAGTACATAATGCAGATGTTGGAGACTGTGCTGACCTGAGTGGAAGATATTAATACCACTCTATCTGGCACAGTGGCTGATGTCAGAAACCTCCAAGACTGCATGAACGTGGCTGAGCAAAGGGCAGAAGTATGCCAACAGCAACAATCTAAACTATTACACTGCCTGCAACTACAGGCAGAAAAACTTCCGGTACTTTGGGACAGAATTGAGGACCAAGAGAACTGAGCCAGCTGCAGTAACTTGCGCATAATAGGGATGTCAGAAGGAGTGGAGAGGCAATCTATGGAGAAGTTTTTGAACATCTTATTGCCAATCATGCTGGGAGATAGATGGAGGGGGGCTATGGATGTGGAGAGGGCACATAGAATAACTAGCCACAGAGACAGAAAACTTTCTATACCCAGGCAAATAACTGCGTATTTTCTATATTATACTACAAAAGAAATAATTCTGAGAGAAGCTAGGGATCTAAGGGAGATCCACTGGCAGGGGGCCCCATTTCCTCTTACAGAGACTTTGCTCAGGGAAACTGCATCTAAAAATAGTCCCTTTAGGCTTCTTAAAAAATTCCTGCACCAATTCAACTTTCGATTTAAGTTCAGAGGACTCACCAGCTTGCTTGTTACTACAGATGGTAGGGGGCTATTGGCAGATCACCCACTAGATATCAAGAAGTGGCTTAATAGGTTCTGGCCTGACCTCCCTGTGCTGACTACATTTCCAAGGAAGCTTTGGGAACCAAGCTCAGCCAGCACTCCTAAAGGGAACTGATTTGGTGGGAGCAGGAATCTAAAGGACAACATTGCAGCTGGAAGTGCAACACCAGTTGGTGGTTCCCTCATTGCATCGGGCCTTCCTGAGTATAACCAGCCACACTCTGCCTTTGTCCCTAAACTTTTGCTTAATGCTACCCCGCCATGCCCCCATGCCTGACTGCTGCCACTCCCCACCAGCAACAAAGGACCAGAAGTGGCACTCAGCCCTCACAAAACTCCTGCATAGCACCCCCCTGGTGAAAGTCTCCCAGAAAGATAAAGGCCCCCCTCAATGAACAGGCTAATTATCTTGAACCCCTCAACATGGATACCACTGATGCTTCTGACTGGGCGGATCTTTCAGAAGCCTCCTTGGTGGAAGCTGTGGATGCTGCACCTCCCATTTGACCTGGACTCATATCATATGCAGCAGCTATGGCTATGGAGATTCCTAAGACTATTGCTTCTCCCTCAAGGAGTACTGGGTGTGCCGAAGATTTCCCTGGTTAAAATGTGAACTTTTTGTGATTGTGTGACTTACAGATATATATATATATATATATATATATTAGAAGCAAAAAACTCCATTTAATGCATCAGTTAGGGTTGTTCCACAGTGACAAAGGTGAGGAAATTCAGTGTTAGGGTTGAAAACCCCCCCTTGGACCCCCAACCCACCCCCAACCAGCATCGGGTGCGGTGAGGGTTGTCACCTAACTCTCACCCCATCACATGTGTAAAGAAGCAGCGGTATAGAGAATGGGGGTGAGAGTTAGGATCAAGACCCCAACGCACACCCCGATGCTGGTTGGGGAGGTTGGGGTCCAAGGGGGGGTTTTCAACCTAACACTGAATTTCCTCACTTTTGTCACTGTGGAACAACCCTAACTGATGCATTAAATGGAGTTTTTTGCCTCTAATTTCCCTTCTTTTTGAGAATGATGACGAGAAATAGTGAATGTAATGTGGCGGTGGGAGCGTGGGGCCCTTTGGGCCCCGCACTCCCGCCACATGATTTCTTGTCACATAGTAACACGGTGTCTGCAAACGCAAATGGTAATGCTCATGGTGATGCAAAGTGAAACAGAAACAGAAACAGTGCTGTAGACACGAATGGTAAAAATAACGCAAACACAAGCGCAAATGAAAACGCAAAGGGTAACACACATGGTGGCTTAGACGGGAACGGTAATTGAAACAGGTACAGAACCGCAAGCGGAAGTGGTAACGGTAACAGTAATGCAAGCACACAGGCTGGTTTTCCCCAAAAGCTGCATAAAGAAAGACAGTGAGTACAAAGAATGTATGCATAATAATGGGTCTCGGAGCAGAAAATGAGGAGCTGGAATACTAAATTGCTTATATCTCAGGAACCGTACGATGTAGAAAAAAAATTAAAAAGTCATAGTATTTATGACTTTCCTGGATAGTTTTCTACTTTGCCCCCCACTAGGGGGCTAAATATTTTTCTGACAAAAAGTCCGTATCTCGCACTGTTTCCAAGATACGGGCCCTGAAAGGCTCGGCAAACGCCGTAATGTTATCCTATGGGAAAAAGAGAGAAGTTTGGAGTGCCATAACTTTGCCGTCCTGTTACATTTTTCCACCAAGCCACCAAAAGGCACATCTGTGGGATGTTGGCTTTCTTCCTTCCAAATTTCAGTGTAAAAGACCAAACCGTTATTTTGCAGAAGAGTAGCAAAGAATCCCTGTCATGCAGCGGATGCCGCAATGTTAGTCTAAGGGAAAAAGTGACAACTTTGGAGTGCTGTAACTTTGCATCCATGCAATATTTTGTCACCAAACTATGAAAGGGCACATCTGCGAGATGTTGGCTGCCCTCCTCAAATTTCAGCCCAAAAGACCAAAGCGTTATTTTGCAGCAGGGCGGCAAAGTATTCCTGTAATGCGGCGGACGCCGTAATGTTATCCTATGGGAAAAAGTGTCACCTTTGGAGTGCTGTAACTTTGTTGCCCTGTAATATTTTTTCACCAAAATATGGAAAGGCACATCTGTGAGATGTTGGCTGCGTTCCTTCCAAATTTCAGGCCAAAAGATCTAACCGTTCTTTTGCAGCAAGGTGGCAAAGAACTCCTGTCATTTTGGCCATAGTGTTGCAAAGTACTTTAGTGATTTGTGAAAGCTTTCGCACAGATTTGCAAAAGTGTCGTGAGCATGAAAGTACTTCGCAAAAGTACTTTTTCCAGAACTTTGAAAAACATATTTCTGGGGTGCTTAACCCCAAAATAAAGACATGGCTAGCATCCTCAGGCTCTGACTAGGTGAACACAAAAAGAATTGTGTCCCTAGATGGTCCCAAATTTAAATGCCAAGCACTTTTCTGATCACCAACTGAAAACAAAATGGTGGATTTGCGAAAGTGCTAGGGTCATTTGAGAAAGTAAAAGTGCATTTGAGAAAGTGTTGCACTTTTTGTTAACTTTTCCCATTGACTTATAATGGGAACTTGTTTTTTGAATAACTTTTGAACCACTTAATATTTTTTCATGAAATCTTCGAAAGGCACATCGGAGATCCCAGCAGCACATTCCCTGAAGATTTTGGACCAGTTGTGCAAACTGTGTGACCTATAGGCGCGACCATAGAATTCCAAAAAAAGTGTACACGCACGCGCAGATCATGCTTAATAACTCCGCAGCCGTACATCAGACCGGTACAAAACTTGGCAGATCCCAAGGCATATGGGTCTTGATTCTGTGTTCCAAATTTCAGGCAAATCCATTAAATGATTGCAACGTTATTAAGGTGCAAAATATTGGGTTTAACATGTAAATGGCTCCTCAACCCTAACTATGGCAGCACTACCGTGCTACCATAATATATATATGTATTGCTGTTTGGGACTGCTATCTCCTCCAAGTGCCTATACCCTACTACTTGCTTGGGTGGTGGTTTCCACATACAACAGGCACCCTGGAATGCCTGCCATTTCTTCCTCAGCCCACCTAACCATATTGGCACCTATTTGTTGTGAGGGTTCAGCATGGGGTGCCTTATGGGTGGCTCCTAGGCCCCTTAATAGTTGCCATTAGTTTGGATGATATGGATTGCACCTGGGGCCTTATGCTATATGGCGCAGAGCTTATGTTTAATATTAGCTGCCTCATTTATACTGTGTTGCTCAAATGTATATTGTGGGCCTTCATTACTCTGATAAGGAAGTTCCTCCCTCCCTTCTCTTCCCCTACCTAATCCCCTCGATCCTCTCCCTCCTTTTTCCCTCCCCCACGTACCCACACCTCTCTTTTTTCTTCCTCTAACCACCTTTCCCTTCCCATTGGTCAGATGATTGACCTTGTATATGTTCTCAGCCTGGAGGTCTCAACCCTGTTGGTTACAAGCACCTCCCCTTTAATAGGCTTCGAGAGCTAGCATAGCTAAGGCTAACAATCTATCGTTAACCTCTTTCACCTATAGGCTTCGAACCTATAGCGCGTTTGCACATTGCTGTACTGTCTCCTGTTTGAGTTTGATTGTGAGAATTGTTCTTTCTGGCTGGGGCGACTTTTTTATCTGACTGCCCATTGGTTAAGTTCCATACAGATGTATTTGACACTGTCTGGCTCACAGTACTTGTTTTTCCCTTTATTGCAGATTGCTCTTCTTGGTGTGTACATTTTTCTCTCTTGAATCCCCCACCCCACCCATCTGGCATAACAGGTTGGTACTCCAGATATCCAGGGTTTCGCTTGGGAGACAAGCACATCCCTTAACTTGCTAATATTGTCCCCCTCCTGGGTCTAAGGAAGTACTATTTTTAACCATTCTAATACTCCCACAACTGTCTATACATGGCAATGACAGTTCTCACCCCCCCCCATCTTCAGTACTGGTGTCTTGGAATGTAAAGGGTTTAAACCACCCTATCAAATGAACTAAAGTACTTCAACATTTCATACAGATATTGCCCTCTTTCAAGAAACTCATCTCCTGAAGAGGGCAGTTCCCTTGTTAAAGAAATACTTGATGGGCAATGTCTGCACTAGTACAGCATCCGCCAAGACTAGAGGGGTAGCTATCCTGATCCAGCAGTCCTTCCCTTGGGTTGTAGAGGACTCTTGGCATAATACACAAGGTAGATGAGTGGCTGACAGGCTATCCTGCCCCAGTGGGGCAACTGATTCTCTGTAATGTGTATGTCCCGAACACTGACCACGTGGATTTCTTCCCCTCGATCAGCCAGGCCCTCTCCTCCCTCTGTCCAGCAGGTGCCATTATCCCTATCATAGTAGGCAGTGATAATAACATGGTCCTAGATGTGTTTCTCAATAAGTCGGTGCCCACTCCCCAGGCCAGACCCAAAGCCAGCCTAGCCCTTCATGACTTGCAAACAGAATGGGGATTAACTGATGTGTGGCACAGGGATAATCCCACTGGATGCGATTACACATAATACTCCCCAGTACATTCTACATATAGCCACATAGACTTTTTACTAGCCAATAGGGCAGCGTTCCAGTCCATTTCTAATACTAAAATCAGGACTATTATTATTTCTTACCATGCCCCGGTAATAACCTCATATATGTTGAGTGGGCAATCCCCGACTGGCACTCATTGGAGATGCAACCCACTGCTCCTAAAGGATGCAGACTTCTGTTAGGTGATCTCCCAAGCTGCAAAAGATTCATTTACCACTAACTCTCAGTGCGGCGTATCTGTGGGTACAGTCTGGGAAGCCTTCAAGGCAGTCCTTAGGGGCTGCATTATTGCTTTCTTGGCCTCCAAAAACAAAGCTCGGAAAGCTACCCTAGTCAAGTTGCAAGCTGACCTGTCAACGCTACAGAGTCGCTTTAAAGCTAACAGCTCTTCTAGTCGAGACAACTCTCTTGTACAATGCATAGTGGGCCTCAAACACCAAACCAATGCCATCTTGCACCAGAAAGCTGAGTGGCTGCTTTTGCGCTCTAAACAGGCCTACTGGGTTGGAGGTGAAAAAAGTGGCTATTTGTTAGTCTTCAGACTTCAGAAGCAACAAACTCCCACCTGCATACATGCCCTTAGCAACTCCTCGGGTAAGACTGTACATGGCCCGCAGGAAATAAATGACACCATGAAGGCCTTCTATCAGGACCTCCATCAGTTCCAGTCTTCCCTCTCTACTTCACAGCTAGAGCAAGAACTTGATAAATGTATTCTCCAGTTTGCTAGGCTGGGGCTCACCCCAGTTGAAGTGTCCAGTTTAGACTCCCCAATCACCCACGCTGAGCTATGCCAGGGTCTGACTCAAATGGCTAAAGGGAAAGCCCCCAGCCCCGCGGGATGACTGTCGAGTTATATCAAGCGTTGGCAGACAAAATAACCCAGCCCTTACTCTTGGCCCTTCAAGAAGCCCACACAGCTGGCTCCTTCCCCCCGACTATGAGGGAAGCCCTTATCACGATCCTTCCGAAAAAATCCAATGACTTACTTGTCTGTGCAAACTTTCATCCCATCTCCTTGCTTCTCATGGATACCAAACTCCTGGCTAAGATTCCAGCCACTAGGATGCTTGAAGTGCTGCCATTCATCATACACCCTGCCCTAGCTGGCTTTATAAAGGGCAAATCCAGGTCAGACAATACAAGACTGTTACTCAGTTTAAAATGGATAGCCTCTCGTGCCCCTCTCCCTATGGCAGCATTGGCCATAGTTTTCACCAAAGCCTTTGATTCCGTTGAATGGCACTATATACAAAAATTTGGGGGCTATACAATTTTGGCCCTATTTTCTGTCAGTGGGTTTCTACACTCTGTAGCTCTCCAGTGGCTAGAATCTTAACCAACACCACCATATCAGCACCTTTTTCTTTACATAGAGGAACCCAGCAGGGCTGCCTCCTATCCTCTCTCCTTTTCTTAGTAGCCCTAGACCCCCTTATATGAGCTTTCATCACCACAAAGAAGACTTCTGGCATCAATGTTACTGGCAAATCTTATTTGGTGGTGGCTTATACTGACGATATCTTGCTAACCCTTGCCCGGCCACGACAGGCATTGCCACATGTCTTTTCTCTCTTACAGACGTTCTCGATATTTTCTGACCTACAGGCTAACCAAAAGAACACAACCTTGTCCCCTTTGAATGTAGCCTGCTCCAAGAATTGCCTGCAAGGAACAGAGCTTTCATGGGCAACACAGGGCGTTTTTTACCTTGGAATCACCATTCCCTTCAAATGGTCAGATTAAAAGTCAACTAATTTTTCCCCTCTCCTGACAGCTGTCTGCTGAGATAGAGAGATGGAGGAAACTCCAGTTATTCCTACCTGGAAAGATTGCTGCAGTCCCTATGCTCCTGCTGCCCCAAGTCATGTACCTTTTCAAGAATTTAACAATACATCTCTCCAGCAAACTGTTCACCTCCTTAGAAAGTCAGATATCTCATTTCCTTTGGGAGGGGAAGGCTCCCAGATAGAGCAAACATAAATTGAGAGCACACTGGTCTGAAGGCGGCTTGGGTTCACCTTGGTTTCAGAGCTATCACCTGGCCTGCATGGCTGCTTTGGTCACCAAATAGTTCATTCCCACTCCTTTACCTCCTCCACCTTGGGTACAACTGGAAACCGATTTAATATCAGACACAAGCTTATGCATGCTTTTACACCTGAAAGCCGACATCCCTGTATGCTCCCCCTTTGTCTGAGGCTAAATGGGCTTGGAACTCACTTTTGTCATCATCCCACACATTCATGCAGCCCAGGCCCCCCCAGCTGTATACACCTATCTGGCCTAACAAAGCTCTAACAATTGGTGGCACTCCCATAAATTGGCCCATATGGGAATCAAGAGGAATCCGCCATGTGCAGGATCTTTGTATACCAGGCTCAAACTCTCTGCTATCCTTTGAACAAATATGGAACAAGTTCCACCTCCCAAGCAGTGACTTCTGGAAATTTCTTCAGCTACATAGTGTGCTGCAAGCTACCTTGCCTTGCATCAGCCCCAACCCCAAATGGACTTGGCTGGCTCAGTGACATAAAGTTTCTTCTTCTGCAGGCCTTATTGGTAGCTTTTACAGGACATGGCGAGATTCTCAAGCAGAACCCTCGACCCCTAGTTGGCTGAAATGGATGTCGGTACTTAACGTCCACATCTCTGAAGAGGTATGGACCCGCTACATCCAAAAGAGCCACTACACCTACAAAGACACTAACAGATGCTTTTTACAGCTCAAAATACTGCTGTTTTTGTACCGTACTCCAGCTGCTTTGCAATCCCATGGCCTTTTAGGGCACTCAAACTGCTGTTAGTGTCATCAACCTGGGGCCCATCTGCTGCACATTTTATGGACCTGTCCCCAAATCTGATCCTTCTGGGCAATGGTAGCCCATGACTATTCTAAGGTTCTCAGCTCCCAGATACCTCTGTCTGACCACAAGCTCCTGCTAGGAGACATTACTTCTCTAATTGCCCTAACCTGATCCCAGCAGCAATGGGTAGCACTGGTCCTCTTTGAAGCCAAGAGACTCCTGCTCATGTACTTGTGCCAACCCACCTTACAGACTTGCAATACCTGGTATGCTGCTCTTGCTAAATTGTCTCTATTAGAGAGCCTGTCTTTTGCACACCAAGGTCGTATGGACCAATATCTTGCCAGATGGGAGGCTTATTTTCACTCACCCCTCTGTAATACTTCTCTCTCTCCCACTGCAACCCTCCTCACTAACCTCTTATAATACCTATCTGCCATTACCATAATCCTTGTTTCTCTATATTCTATGTCTCAGGATATCATTTTATGTATACGCATCATTATGCAAATGCAAGTATTTCTAACTGTGTATTGGTTCTGCAATCTGTGAGCTGTACCGCTGTTCTTAAAACTAAAACTAATAAAAGTATCCTATGATAAAAAAAAGGTTATTAAAGCTCAAAGTTCACTACCTAAACATTTTTTCCCACAAACGTTTCTTTGTGAAATAAAAATAGACTCAAGACCAGAAATTATTTGGTCGCACAAGACAGCTATCCTGAAAACCCTACTGAGCATGCTTAGAAGTCACATTTTAGAACCTTGCAAGTCAACAACTGATTGAAATTTTTTTTTTCACAAAACATTTGAAAGGCACACACTGGGCTGAGCTGCTTCTAACCTAAAAATTTAAGACCAAATTCCAAACCATTTTTGCTCTACAGGTGAGCAAAATGGCCAAAAATTGCATACTTTCAGGCTTAGTCATTTTCCAGATTTCAGAATCTGGACAAGTGGTCATCACAAAACTTGACACATCATAAGAATTTATGCAGGAACCCAGTGTGACCCACCACCTACAATGAAGGAAACCATTGGCAGAAGTCCACTCCAGACAAAGCCTGTCAATGCCTCTGCCATCTTAGGAGTAACAGACTCACTCATCACATATATTCATGATTATACATGAGCTTATTTGTAACCCCCCACCAGCCACTTGTTTAACTAGTAAGCACACCTCCCATACTTTTTCTGTCTAGGGGAAAAGAGTGGGGGTACAAAGCAATAAAAAGAGAAACACAAAGTGTGTACAAAACACAATCAGACCTTTATCAAAACCCAGGTCCTGAGGAGAAAAACGTTGCTAAGGGCTATGCTAGGTTTGCACTTCTGACAGGGGTACCCATTAAATCCAAACAGGAAGCAGTAACTATTTTTATTTTATTTATTTTATTTATTTAGCTTTTGTTGACCGGGTAAGTGCACTAGACAAATCCTGCCTATTTTCAGGCACGACCCGGGGGAGGGGGATACAGATGAATGCCAACTGACCTTGAACCAGATTAAGCTGTTTACTAGATTGGCTATACCAGGTTGGGATTCTAGAATGTGGCTTTATTCCAAAACAAAGTTGGAGCACAAAAGCAAAGATGGACCCCCAAGGGTTTACACTTCATGACACAAGGCAATGCAGAACACATCTGCAGGAAACAGAAACTGAATTTGCCATACAGCATAGGATTAAACATCTGAAAATGTGGTACTAGCCATGATGAAAACACACAAAATTCTCCTGGATGTGGCACTGGCCATTACTTAGAACAGTTCCCATATGGCATAGGATTAGACATCTGGAAATGTGGAACTAGCCATGGTGAAAACAAGCAAAATTCTCATGGACATGGCACTAGGTCATTACTTAGAACAGTTCCCATATGGCATAGGATTTACAGAAAGGAAATGTGGCACCCTGGCCATGATGGAGCACACTATGTCTCAAAACTAGCAAAGCCCACATGCAAGGGGTAAACTTCTTCAGGCATTGGCCACATGCACTGACAGAAAAACAGGTGCCCTTACAAAACCCAAAGTGCTGAACTGGTCACTCCAAATGGTGGGTCTCCCACCTTTTGCTTCCTTGTCCATACCCAGCCATTCTTTCAGAGTTACACCTCAACAAATACTGAACTGTAGAATTTATGCTTTCTTCACATGTTTAGCACATTTTAGCATTAGAAACAGCACAAGGGTGTTAAGTGAAAGTTCTGAACAAAGGGCATAGTTGCATGTGGGACATCCATTGTTGTCAGCAAACTTTAAAATGAACTTCTTGAGAAAAGCCTCATACTAACATACGAACATACAAAATTTGCCAGCAGATAATGCCTTAGAGGTCTATCAAGTCTGCTCGAATGTGCAGCTAGCACCCCTTATTCTGCATCTGCCCCTCCCTTCCACCCTTCCCCTTCATTAACCCTACCCCTTGTCCTATCCCATCCCCTTTTGAAGCAATCCACTGTTCTACTGGATACCACTTCTGCAGGTAACGCATTCCACCCAGCCACCACCCTCTCTGTAAAAAAGTGTCTCTTCATCTCCCTCCTGAACCTTCCTCCCTCCAGTCTCATATCATGGCCCCTGGTGTCCCTCCCTTCCCTTACTTTGAACAGCCCCTCTGTACCTGTTTTGTTTATTCCTTTCATGTATTTAAAGGTTTCAATCATGTCCCCCCTGTCCCTCCTGTCCTCCAGTGAGTACATGTTCAACTCCCTCAACCTCCTCTCATATGATAAGTCCCCCAGCCCCTTGATCATCTCTGCCGCCCTGCGCTACACCCCTCCAGTAACTTAATGTCTCTCTTCAGATGCAGATGCCAGTACTGCACGCAGTACTCCAGGTGCGGTCTAACTAATGACCTATACAGTGGTAGAATCATACTCCTTGCACTACAACCCAGCATTTTGTTGGCCTTTGCAGCTGCCTTCCTACAAAGTGCCGAGTTGTTCATTGACCCTGTAATGAGCACCCCCACATCCTTCTCCTCCTCCTCTGTCTGGGCTAGCTGCACTCCCCCCAGCTGGTAACTCCTCCTTGGGTTCTTCATCCCAAAATGCAGCACCTTGCACTTTTTGGCATTAAACCCCAGTTGCCAGGTGTCTGACCAGGTTTCTAGTTTTGCCAGATCATCCTGAAACCCCTGCCATCCCCCTAGGTCATCCACCACCACTCCTACCTTGGTATCATCAGCAAACAGACTGATCTTGCTCTTGATGTCCCATGATATGTCTGCAATGAATATCCCAAACAACACTGGTCCCAACACCGAGCCCTGTGGAACACCACTCATCACTGCCCTTGGGTGTGAGAGATCCCCACCCACCACCCTCTGTTGCCTTCCCTGAAGCCAGTTTCCTACCCATCTCACCAGCTTTGCACCCGCCCCTGTGCCTACTAACTTACTTCCCAGCCTTCCATGCAGCACTGAGTCGAATGCCTTACTGAAGTCCTGGTACAGGACATCCACTGCATGGCCCCTGTCCAGTTGCCTAGTTACCCAGTCACAGAACTCCACCAGGTTGGTTTGGCAGGATCTGCTCCATATGAAGCCATGCTGTCTGCTGTCCTGTAGTCCTTTGGCCTCTAGGAGGGCCACCAGCCTCTCCTTCAGGATAGTCTCCATTAGCTTACCCACGATGGATGTGAGGCTCACTGGTCTGTAGTTTCCCGGTTCATCCTTGGGGCCACTCGTGTGGAAGGGCACCAAATGAGCCATCCTCCAGTCCTGAGGTACACACCCCGAATGTAGTGAGGCATTAAATAGGTCTGCCAAAGGTCCTGCAAGGATCTCTGCCAGCTTCTTCAGTGCCCTGGGGTGGATGCCATCTGGGCCTGGTGCCTTGTCCACCCTCAGTGCCTTCAAACCCTCCCGAACTCTTCCCTCCATGATTTCCCCATCTGTCACCCCTTCCCCTGTTTCTGCCATTTCTCCCCCCTTGGGTGTCACCCCCTCTTCTCTTTAGTAAATACTGAGCAGAAGTACTCATTTAGTGCTTCTGCCTTATCACACCCTTTTTCCACCCAACCCTCCTCCTTCCTAATCCTTAGTATGTGATCCTTACAGCTCCTTTTCTCCCTTATGTACCTAAAGAAGTCTTTCTCCCCCTTCTTAATGTCTTGTGCCAGCCTGAGTTCTGTAGATGCTTTGGCTCCTCTTACTGCCCTTATTACCTCCTTCAATTCTGTCAAGTACTCCTCCCTGTCCTCCCCCTCCCTGTTTTCTTGTACTTCCTAAAGGCAGCCCTTTTTCTCCTTACCTCTTCCATGACCTCCTTGCTCAACCAGCTCGGTTTCTTAGCCCTAGCCTTCTTGCTCTGGGTGAAAGGGTACCTTCAACAGAGTGTCACCCCACAGAAAAACCAGGCAGGTACATAACCTGGGTAACTCTCAAGCAGAATCTATTCACAGTTTGTATACCAAAGGCAGCTTCAAAAATGCTTTAGGTTGGATCAGGGGATTGCCCCGCAAATCCTGTGCAGTCCCCCCTCATCCCACTTGGAATGAGGGCATCAGGAAATCCTGAAGACAGTTTCCACCACTTCACAAATCAGGCAAAAGAAGATTTCAGACTAGGGTGAGAAATACTGGCACTCCACTGCTCACTCTCTGAGCTCTGGCACTGAACTGACTTTAGAATTCTAAACTCCCCACACTCACAGCAAGCTGTGTGGCTTATGAGGCTGTGAGAGTTCTAAATGACATCACCTCTCTGCTCTCAGCTGAGACCAAGTAAACAGAGAGGGAGCAGGTGAAAATCTATTTAACTAGATATTCACCGGCTGCCTTCCCTACTTAACACTGACACTGATGGAATTCTATTAACCACAGGGAACTGGGGGGTTACACTCACCCTGAGCCAGGTAAATGACTGTCCACAGTCATTTCTTTACCTGGCACCAGGCCATCCTACCCTCTGTGTTACCTATGTGGAGGTAGCGCTACTTCTCCTCTACCATGTGCCAGGCACAGGCAGGAAACACTAAAGGCACAGAGGCCAGCTGATGAAACTTCAGCCCCTATCCTATGATCTATCTATGGAAAATCAGTGGCTCCAAGAAACTGCCTTAAGCATGCCCTAATAGACCAGAACTGTGATACCCTACTGCAGATCAGGACCACAGCCTGTCTATCTCCCTAGCACTCTAGGGAAAATCTATCTGACTAAGCTGCCCTCAGAGGAACCTCCCCCCAAAACACAGGGTACCTGCAAACCAAAAACAGCAAGGAAACAATACATTACAATGCATTTCATTCCCCACAACTTTCCCCACATACACCTGTGAAGAAAAACATGTTAACACCCTGCTAACAACAATTCTAAAATTCTAGGAAAAAAAGAGGAACTCTGCTGAGCTCCCACATCCTCTTCTTTTCTTCATAAGGAACACCTGTAAGAGAAGAAAAAAAACACATGTTGCATACCACACAGTGTCTAAACCTCCAACTGAACACTAGAGAATCCTAAAAAAATATTTTTTAGAAAAGTACAAAATTAGACAAATGGAAAAACAGACATTTATACAATAAATTTTGTGGGATGGAATGTCCTAAATGTCCCACACTAGTGACAGAATGTTGTTATCCGAGGGCAAGGTCCATAAAAGAGTCTCTCCTGGGCAGGAGCAAACTAAAGAACAGTTCTGGAACAGGGAAGGGCCTAAAAAGCACTATAATACATGGGGAGAGTCTTTGAGGACAGTTCAAAAAGTCTGTGGTAGTCTGACAGATGTAGGGTGTGTTGTGCAAAGTCAGTTAGAACATGGAAAAATGGGTCTTACCAGTTCCTTGAACACTGAAACAAAGATCACCTTACTCATCCATGCTGAAGACTCTCTCCCACCAGGCAGCATCTTCAGATACAGCTGGGTGGATGTCCTCTGGAAGACCAGGCGTCGAAACAGGAAAAACAGCTGGGTTGATGTTATCTTGGAAATCTAATGATAGAAAAGGAAAACAGCTTGGATACTAGGCAATGAAACAGGAAAACAGCTAGGCTGATGTCATCTGGAAGGCCAGGTGATAAAAATATGGGAAAACACTATTGGGCTGACGAATCTGGATGCACCTGAAGAATTCCTGGAACACGAATAGAGTTGTATCTTCCTTCCTGGATACTGCTCCAGCTGGACGAGAGAAACTGTGCTGCCACTACTCGCTTCCCTCTAGACATGCTGGGCATATTCACAGGGAGTAACACCATTAAGGGTAATACCACTCGGGGTGAGGTGCAAGAACTATGAGACCATTTGGGTGTTCAGAGTTGATGTTGTGGAATGTCTCATTCCCTGCCTTATCCACAACTCACACAGTGTCCATAAACAATGCTCTGTCCCATTTCAAGCATTTCAGTCTATCACTGATGACTCTGTCCCTGACACATGCTGCTGCACCAGGTTGCAAATACTTGCTTACCTCTTCCAATAACCAGAACTTCTTCTTCTGTTTAATTTCCTCCTAGACTCTACGAGGAAAGGTAGGAAATCACCTCCCATATATGGCGCCAGCCCTCCTATGTACCAGTCTCTCCTCCTCCTTACTATTCTTCACAAGTGTACGGCCCATGGCTCAGCTAGGGGGTGGTCAGTCCTGGTGAAGCCAGTGCAGCATACTTAATGAATGAAAAAACTTGTCCCTGACCATCTCTGTAGGCAGGGTACTGGAACCTTCTTCTTCTCTGTCTTGCTCCTCCAAGGCAAGAGCTTGAGGCCGCTCACTGGGACCCTCAACATGAAGATACATCTCTTCATCCTCTCCTCACTCAGGATCTGAGCCCAGGACTGAGCAGATGTCCTCACTCCTGAGACAGTCCACTCCTCACTGGGTGTAGAGGTAGACACCTCCCAGTTCAGTGTCTCTTGCAGTTTATCCTCCGCTACTAGGCTAGGACTAGGACCCTCCTTCCATGGGTCCATAGATCCTTCTGTCACACTGTCCATCTGGGACACAGGCGTTAAAACATCTCTAGGTGTCTGCCCTTGCAGTAGATCCATACTCTCTCCTCCTGTGCCACACTCTATGGGGCCTTCCCCAACAGGTTCAACCTGGTGCTGCATGCTGCTACTTGCAGGTTTCCTACTTTAGTCCAAGTGGGAGCCAATTGAATTTGTGAAGCCCTCTCTGACACTGCACCCCTGCTCATACTATACTTCACTAGGCAGTCTGAACAGTGGGGTATCAAAAACACATCGCATTACAGCTCTGTGGCACCTAATACATAGTCTCACTGGATAGCTAGGGATTGCTACATCTGGAGGCAACCCTTCACCTTAGAAAGTTCTCTCTATTTTTCTTAGTGTGGCCACCTCCTCTGCTATCATAGCTCAGGCATGATCCAGGCAGAGGAAAGTTCACAAAGCCATGTCTGCAATTAAAACACATAAAAGTTCATTGTTACTTATTTGTTTACTAGTCTCTGCACAGTCTCACAAAATGGCTCCCTGCTGCTGTGTTTACATTGCTAACCCCACCCTGTAATGGTGACAATAGCTCTCCTCATGCATCAAATCTGTTTCTGCCTCAAAATGGTGTTTCTAACCTTTCTGGCTACTGATTTTTGCTCAAAACTGTAGTCAATTGCACTGCTTGTATCTCTCAACATTTTCATATGATTCTACATGACTTTGTGATCAGCATATGAATCAAAGACTATTTACACATGCTCAAAGTTACTTGCAAGCCACAGTATTTCACTGCACAGGACTGCCTATTTGTTGCAGTCTAATATACAACTCACAGTCTCTCACTTGCTTAGGACATTTTACTGTTGCTGAACCCATCATAAATGCTCACAGTCTATGCTCAGAATTTTTGTTTGTTGTGTCGCTACTTCCAATTTACAGTCCTTCTTTGCAAAACCATTTCATTGCTTGCACACAGATTCAGCTGGCTTGAAAATCACAATATAGTTTGATACTCAGAAGTTTAGGTTTTACTCACTGAAATCAGTAGCTGGCTTTCTCTGGTGGAAATTTTCAGCCTGGTGCTGATCCTGGAAGGCCTCCGGGGTGAAACGGGCTGGCGATCCCGCCGATCATAGCCACGAACACCACGGTCACTTTCCAGATGGTCGGATAATGGGTTAAGCCAGAATTTGCAAAGCAAAAGTCTGTTTTTTACAGATTAGAACATTCATAAGTCCCTCAATGGTTGATTCTGGTCTAACCAGCTCGCACGCCACTCTCACTCTCCTCCTCGAACACTTGGCTGCACACTGAAGCTGGCTAGGCAGCGGGACTGATTGCAGTCGCACCATTACTCAACACCATGCAAATGAGCCTGTCTCTCTCTCTCTCCTCGTCGCTCTTCCTTCATGGCAGTCATCGAGCAGGGAAAATTTAAACTGCAAACTGTAACTTTTTTTCTCAGCTGCAATTTCAGTGGCGGTAGTGCCACTTTGACCAATTTCTTCACAGAATTTGGCATTTCTTTAGCGACTCCCCCAGTTTGCACACAAAGCACATGAAACATTCAGAGCAAATTTCTCTCTCTGTTTCCTAAAGTTCACACTACTTTTGGCATTTTAAATTGCAGTATAAAAGTTCTGTAAAATGTTCTGGATGCAGAGACAAGGACATACACTCTCTGGCTTTACAGTCCATTGTTAGTTGACACAAACACACAGCAGCACTGTTCTAGTAGGCACACAGTAGCACATACAGATGGCACTCTTCTAGGCAAAATCCTTTTGTCCTAAGCTTCCTTTCCTGATTGGGCTACCAAACTAACAGGCAGGCATCACACTAGCCATAACCTTAGCAAAAATCTCCTGTTCTTTCCTCAAATTCAAACAATTTCCTTGGATGAGCTCCCATTTTTGTAACCCCCCGCCAGCCAATTGTTTAACTAGCAAGCACACCTCTCATACTTCTTCTGTCTAGGGGAAAAGAGAGGGGTGGTGGTACAAAGCAATAAACAGAGAAACACAAAGTGTGTACACGACATAAACAGACCTTTACCAAAACCCAGGTCCTGAGGAGAGAAACTTTGCTAAGGGCTATGCTACTGAAGGTTTGCACTACTGACAGGGATACCCAATAAATCTACACAGGAAGCAGTAACTAGATTGTCCATACCAGGCTGGGGTTCTAGAGTGTGGCTATATTCCAAAACAAAGTTGGAACACAAAAGAAAAGATGGATTCCCAAGGGTTTACACTTCATGGCACAAGGCAATGCAGAACACACCTGCAAAAGACAGAAACTGAACTTCTTATATAGCATAGGATTAAACATCTGGAAATATGGTACTAGCCATGATGAAAACACTCAAAATTCTCCTGAAAGTGACACTAGGCCATTACTTAGAACAGTTCCCATATGGCATATGATTTACAGAAAGGAAATGTGGCACCCCAGCCACGAAAGAGCACACTAGAGCTCAAAACTAGCAAAACCCACATACAGGGGGTAAACTTCTTTAGGCAATGGCCACATGAACTGACAGAAAAAACGGCACCATTACAGAACCCGAAGTGCTGAACTAGTCACTCCAGATGGGAGGTCTCCCATATTTTGCTTTTTCATCCATACCCAGCCATTCTTGCAGAATTACACCTCAAAAAATACTGAACTGTGGAAATTATGCTTTCTTCAAATGTTTAGCACATTTTAGCATCAGAAACACCACAATGGTGTAAAGTTGAAGTTCTGAACAAAGTGCATAGTCACATATGGGCATCCAGTGTTGTCAGCAAACTTTAAAACAAACTTCTTGAGAAAATCCTCACAGAAATGGGTGAAAGGGTCCCTTTATCAGAGTGTCACCCCACAGAAAAACAAGGCAGGTACATATCCTGGGTAACTGTCAGGCAGAATCTACTCACAGTTTGTACACCAAAGGCAGCTTCAGAAATGTTCTAGGTTGGAACAGGGGATTGCCCCTCAAATCCTGTGCAGTCCCCCCTCATCCCACTGGGAATGAAGGCACCAGGAAATACTGAAGACAATTTCCACCACTTCACAAATCAGGCAAAAGAAGATTTCAGACTAGGGTGGGAAAAAACTGGCACCCCACTGCTCACTTTCTGAGCTCTGGCACTGAACTGACTTCAGAATTCTAAACTCCCCACACTCACAGCAAGCTGTGTGGCTTATGAGGCTGCAAGAGTTCTAAATGACATCACCTCTCTGCTCTCAGCTGAGACCAAGTAAACAGAGAGGCAGCATATGAAAATCTATTTTACTAGATATTCACCAGCTTCCTTCCCTACCTAACACTGACACTGATAAGATTCTAGTAACCCCAAGGAACCAGGAGGATTACATATTTAATAACCATTGATCACAGTACTATTAAAGTTACCCACATTTTGGCAACTTTAACAGTATTTTGACCAATTACTAGTAAATAAATTTGTGAAAATAAAGAATATATGTGGTGAGTGAGTCTATTACTCCACTGATGATAAAGCATAAGAACCTTCCATCCTGACTTCTAATGTAAAATCTCATGTTATTTTATTGAATGGTGGTGTTATCAAGGTGCAAAAATGTGTGCTTAACATTAAATAGCCTGCCCAACCCTAACTATACAGACACTACTGCACCTGTGAAATACATATTGTTTGCAAAAAAACTGCTTTAATGCACCAGTTAGGTTCAAAATAATGCCAGAAAAGTAGGGAAATATGGTGTTAGGGTTTCCAACCCTAACTCCTCCACCCTTCCAAGCAGCAAGAGGACAAGACCACACAAGCAACCACAGACAGCCATCATCAGGTAACACAAAAAACATACAACTGTTTCCAAATAACAAAGATGCAGTAGCACTGATGTGCTACCTTCGTAGATTTCTGTCTGTGGTACACATACACATACATATCACAAGGTATACACAGTTACTTTTGTTTGTAGATAGTAATCCACTATACTAATATCACAACACTGCTTCTGTGTGCTGAAATTTTCAGGACATGGAATAAAGAATATGTAGGGGACCCAAATATGGAAATTCATTTATGATATATTAATTTCTTTCAGACAAAAACCGTGTCACAATGTGTTCTGATTAAGCACAATATATGTCCCTGCTAAGCCTTAGCTGAGCTCCATGTATATAATTCATTTTTAGAAATTTATAATTAGAATAGGATGCTAGCTAAAGGATAATCTGATGATCAGGACAAAATATATTCTCAATAAAGGCAATGAGGAACTAACAAGAACAATGTGTGTACATGAAAGAATAATATTAGTAACCCCAACTATTGTCTTAATGAAAAACGATTTTGCAAAGGACACTGGTAGTGATCAAGGGGAGGCTGATATATAAGAAGAGACAAAGAGACATATAAAATATGGAATGTGGGCTAGGAATTAAATGGGTAAGGGACCATATTGTGTATACACAGCAGGGGAACAACATAATTTAGGAAAAAAAAGATGGGAGAGGAGTTGGGGTAAGAATGTTCATATTAAAAAACTTTTTTTATTATTAAAGTGGGATGATTTAAGGCATCAAGCTCCCATTACATATAAAACAATCTGTATATATGCAGGATTATTTTTGTTACTGATAAACACTTGGGGCCAGATATTCAAAAGTGTTGCGCCATGCGCAGTAGGGTTGCACCTGCGCAAGTGCGAACTTGCTCCATTCTGCGATATTCAGCAGGAGGCAGTTGTGCCACAGAAAACATGCTGAGCAACAGTGCAATGCAAATGAATGCATGCTGAACTGGAGGGGGAGGAACCATGCATAAACTGCACAGCCCGATATTCAGCCGGGCTGTGCAGAGTTGTGCGAGCACAACCCCCAACCTGCGCCTGCACAACTTTGAGCCAAAAGGATCAAGTTGAGGGCCACCCACAGGTGAGCTGCTGCATTGCAGGGTGCAACACAGCAGCTGCCACCTGTGGCTGGCCCTCAACCCACTCTGTGCCCCCATCACCAGTCCAATCACGGGCGGCAATGTGTCCCCAACACATCCCTGGTGGTCCAGTGGACCGATAAGCCCGATCACGGGCTGAAGTAATGAAACACCCCACCTCCGAATATATCCCTGGTGGTCCAGTGGACCGATAAGCCCTGATCATGGGCGGAGTAAAAAACACCCCACCTCCGAATATATCCCTGGTGGTCCAGTGGACTGATAAGCCCGATTGCGGGCTGAAGTAATGAAACACCCCACCTCCGAATATAGCCCTGGTGGTCAGTGGACCGATAAGCCCGATCACGGGCTGAAGTAATAAACACCCCCACCTCCTGATCATATCCCTGGTGGTCCAGTGGACCGAAAATCCCGACGCGGGATGTAGTTGTCAACCCCCTGAACATCCCTGGTGACCTAGTGTCCCCCACCCGCCCACCCAAGCCCCACCACCCTGCTCCCCCGCCCGGCGGGTCAGCAGCATCTCACCGCCTGCTGCCCCACCCGACTGACTGCCGGTAGGGTGCACCATTGGTGCAGAGCAAGGCCAATGGGCATGCAGCCCTCCAGATCTAAGACAGTTCAGTTTGTGAATAAATTCATTCACAAAACTGGACTGTCTGTATGGTATGGACTGCACGCCCATTGGCTCTTGCTCTGCACCAATGGGCATGCAGTCCTACTGGGCAGTCAGTCGGGCGGGCGGACAGCAGACGGTGGATGCTGCCACCCGCTGGCCGCGGGGAGCGGGTGGTGGGCTTCATGGTGGTGGGGTGGGGAGACTAGGTCACCAGGGATGTGTTTGGGGGTTGATAACCACATCCCGCGATCGATTTTCGTCCACTGACCACCAGGGATATGATCGGGAGGTGGGGTGTTTGAAAACTCCAGCCCCGATCGGGCTTATCAGTCCACCGGACCACGAGGGATATATTCAGGAGGTGGGGGTGTTTAATTACTTCAGCCCACGATCGGGCTTATCGGTCCACTGGACCACTAGGGATGTGTTGGGGGGGAGACACATTGCTGCCTGCGATCAGGCTGGTGAGGCGGGGGTATTTAAGCTATGCCCGTGATTGGGCCAGTGGGGGGTGGTGGTGGTGGTGTTTTTTACACTCTTTTGCCCGCGATTGGGCTGCAGGGGGCATCCTTCCCTGACAGCTGATGCCTGGCAGGGCTCCAGGCGCAAGTCATCGGGGATCGGCTCACCTGCATGCTAATGGCATGCAAATGGAGCCATAATCAGATGCAAATGGCCCCCCCTGTGCCTTGCATGAATTATAGCCCCATTTGCATGTCACCTTTTGAATATCGGGATTTTGCACATGGCGCAATGGTACTTGCACCACCGCAAGTTGAATGCTCCACTTTGTCAACTTGCGGTGGTGCAAGTTCCACTGAGCCATGCACAGTGGCTGTGGCTGGGGGTGATATTCAAAGGAGTTGCTCAATAGCGCAACTCCTTTGAATATTGCCCCAGACACACCCCTGCACAACTATTTTGCGCAGCGCAAGGGCTTGCGCCTATGAATTGCACAGTTTGAATATCCAGCCCTTAAAGTACAAAGCCCCAAAACAGTAAAAGATGGTTGCAAAATGAAATAATAATAGTTTTTAATTTTTAAAGTGGAAGCAAAACTTTTTCCACACATAAGCTGTTGTGTGTTGGAAATGGGCAGCCAACAAATTTGAGAAAAGAAAAAGAGAGAAAAAATATATTATTAGTTAGAATAACCAAGGTATATTACATAATAAGGAAGGGACATTAATTATCAGAATGGGGTGTAGCCTACGTCTTCATTTAAACCACGAGAACACTTTGCACGCCACTGCAAAAAATAATCACAAGAATGCTGAATATACAATTTAAAAATTATTTAATCAAGTTTAAACACTAGTACATCTCCATAGCTAGTTGTTACAGCATTTCTGAAGTCACAATGAATGATAACCGCTCTCCTGTGTCCGAAAAAACACTCCCCTGCACTTCGACCAACTAATAGGTCTTCATGATTAAATAATATTTAAATTGCATATTCTGCATTCTTGTGGCCATTTTTTGCAGTGGAGTGGAGTATTCTCATGGTTTGTATAGTATATTTGGGGCTTGCTGCCCCATTCTGCACCCTCTTACCTGACAGAGCACACAGTTTTCACATCTTTATTTAGACTACAGGATAGATGGTGTTCAAAATAATGATCCATCTAGTTTTCTTCTGTAGAAGGAATTTAGTGCAGTCTCCACTTCATTGGTGTGCTTAGACATGCTCCAGGGCCATAAATTTTAACCAGTTTGGGTTAGATTGATGCAACTCTTGAAAGTGGTGTCCCAGGGCATTTCTTCCATCTTTGTTTATTACTGCTCTGACATGCTCCTGTATACGTCTTTTTAAGGGGCGTATTGTGCATCCCATGTCATATTTGTGACAGGAGCACCAAGCAATGAAAACAACAAATAGGTCATGCATTGTATGAATTCCTTTGTTTCAATGGTTTGTTTGCCCTTCTCAAATGTATGTCTCTTGTGTACAAATTTACATGCACTACATCTCCCACACTTGAAAAATCCTTTAAGTACAGGGGTAACCATTTTAGCTGCCTTCTTTCAGTTATAGTGGGCATGAAGTAGCTAGACATAATTATGTCACCAATATTCTTGCTGCTTCTAAATGCAGCTCTTGGGCTGGGCTGAATGGTTTTCTCGAGAATAGGATCTGCTTTAAGGATAGGCCATAATTTATGGACAGTCCCTCTAACTTTCCCTGCAAGTTGATTAAAATCAGTAACAAAAGTGACAGACTGTTTTTTTTATCCTTTGTACTGTCTTTTGGTTTTTGTTTCAACACTAATAGTTCATTCCTGTTTATTTGTCTGTCTTTTGCAATACATTAGTTACTATATCCATTCAGTAACCCCTAGCCAGAAAGTGTTCCATTAGTTCCATTGCTTGTGAATCAAAGGCTGATTCTTCTGAGCAATTTCTATAAATTATTAAAGGAAAAGTCCCATCAACATATTTTCTGTATACCTGTGTAGTTTATAAGGATGAACAATGATTCCCTCTCTTGTATCTCCCTAATTTATCATAATTTAAATATAAATCAGGTTGCTTCACTCTGTTCTGCCCTGGTGTGAAAACCCGTTTGACTGTATTGCAAAGATCGTCACCCAACTCGTGTAAATCATCCTGGAATTTTATGATGTTTTAGTGCTAAAACTTGTAGTAGTTACACTGTATTAGTCAGTGCTGTTGCTGTCCTCTTTGGGCCTTATGTTCTTGTCTTATGCTGGAATTCAAAGAAAAGAGTCTCGGGCCACTCTACAGTATGTATTTATCAATCCACTGATTTATTCATTATTCCTTTTTGTTGTTATATAGCCACCCCTTGTACAACCACCTAGGGACACAGCTAACATCTGTAAGATACATCTTGTAACTAAGGGATTGATACACTGAATTGCAGGAGACACAAACACATCCACACAGGGTGGCTATATAACAACAAAATGGAATAATGAACAAATGAATCACTTCAAAATATGGAAATTAAGAAAAAATAGAGAAATAGATTCCTGGCCCCTGAGGAATCCCATGTTGGGTGAAAAGTTGGGTGACACCAGGGGATCTATTTGTTATTTACACATGACTGCATGAATAAACTAGTGAATTGATAAATACATAGAGTGGCTGGAGACTCTTTTCTTTGAAGTCTTGCATGAACCCACCTTGGCCAGCCCCATGTGAACATTTGTACATTTGGTGAAGGATACCTGCCCACCTCCTCTTTTCTGTCTTGTCTTATGCTGGCCATGAAACTTTTCAAGGAATAATATGAGCCCTGCTGTTTTCTGTAGTATAAAGTGTATCTGAGTTAGAAAAAAATGCTTTTAGAGAATATAGGGACTTCACAAGGCATAAAACAGAACCTGACTGAGATTATAACTTCTGCTGACTTGTGTAGATATGCGTCAGCTCCCACAATGTCTTGCATGAGTGGGCTCATGATCTTTTCAATGGAGTCAAACAGGCTTTCATGCCAGGGCAGAACAGAGAGAAGCAACCTCATCTATATTTAAATTAGGATGAAATGAGGGGGATGCAAAAGAAGAATGCAAGGGAGTTACCTGCTGTAGCTTTTCTATAACTAGCAGTATTGATATTCTGTTCTAGTATTGCTGAAAGACTGAGATCAAGAAAATAGTTTTTTTGACTGCAATAATGGGTGAATTTTATGTTGATAGCATTTTAAGCATTACATGAACAAAATGATCTCATCTTCTGTGCCTTCCCAGATACAGGTGATATCATTAATAAATCAACCCTAGAATTTAATTGTGTGATTGTTGTGATCATACTGTAAATGTACTTTTCCTCCTACAAGCCCATATATAGATTGGCATAGGAGGGCGCTACTTCTGCACCATTGAGGTGCCTCATTTCTGAATGTAATAGTGTGACTCAAATATGAAAATATTCCAGTATAAAATATATTTAAGGGCTTGTAGGAGTAATTGCGCAGAAACATCTGGTCTGTCAGTTTATTTAGTTTACCGAGATGGTGGCTAACAGCCTGTATACCAAGATAGTGCCATATACAGGCTTGTAACATCAATAGTGAGCCACCAATAGCTTAGTTGCCACACCAAGTTTTTAAGTTTATAAAGCAGATCCATACTATCCCTGAAATATGAGGGTACTTTGATCATGAAAGGCCGTGAGAAAAAATCAGCAAAAACAAAAATATTTTGGGTCAAAGAGAAAAAAGCTAACAAAAATAATGCATATGGGTGGATTAAATGGATCTACTACAGAATGCCAACACATGGGATCCTGACACCAAGGTTCCCAAGCCTGACATCCCAAAAATGCAGTCCCCAATGGATCACCAGTCCAATGGTGGAACGCCCAACACTGCAACTATGACATCTTTGTGGGTGAGTGGGGGGCTTGCCCCCCCCCGCACTGTTCTAAATTAATATAACCAACTCTGGATCTGTGCAAGTTCAGGAGTAGGGCTTTTCACCATTGGGATGCCAATCCATTGGGGAAATTCATTTTGGGGATGTTGGGCCAAGGATCCTGGGTGTCTGGATTACGAGTTTCGACGTTCCGTAGTGATACCGATCCAACTAGGTTTTTGTGTACCTTCAGAAGTGTGTATAGTACAGGAGTAATTTAATTTTTTTGTACAAAGAAAACAAACTTCCTCTGTGCTAATCCACCAATATTATACTGCCCAATCTATCATTTCATATAGGTTTCATAGGTTGTTTCGAGCATTTATGGACAACTTGCCCTTTTCTGCTCATTCCTTCTAATTGATTGTAACCCATCCTTTTTCTATTTATTAAATGATTATATAGTCTCATCTTAAATTTACACATACTTCTACTTCTCACAACCTCCAGTGGCAGACTATTCTAGACTCTCACCACCCTCTGCGATAACCACATTCCCCTATTTTTTATTCTGCTAATTTCCCCATTTAACTTAAGACTATTAAATCTAGTTGTAAACTCCTCTTCATTCATCTCTATCCCTAATCAGTCCTAGAAATTCTCATTCTCAAATGCACCATACACTAGGCATAGATCCCCCTCATTCTCCTATATTCCAATGAGTAAAGTCCAAGTCTCTTCAGTCTTTTCTTATAACTCAAGTCCTGAATATCCACAATTATCCTAGATGCTCTCCTCTGTACCCCTCCAGGCATCTAATCCCCTACTTTGTATATGGCAACCAGAATTGACTACAATACTCCAAATGGGGTCTCACCAATGCCATTTACAAAGGCATATTTCCTTAGTGTACATAATCCTACTATCCTTACTCAACAATATACTGGTTTAAATGGTAATGAAATAGTGTTTCAAAGAAATGACATTATTGAAGGTATCAATAGTCTCAAGACCAATGGTTCTCCAGGACCAGATGGTATCACACCCTACTTCCTAAAAAAAAAAAAATGGTGTTTCAACTTGCAGGGCTATTAACAGTCCTATTTAATAGATCTATCTTGATAGGAAAAGCCTTTGATGAATGGAAAATGGCAGAGGTGATACCAGTTTTTAAGGGGTGGGGAGGACTGAGATAGGAAATTACTGACCCAGTTGTTTGACTTCAGTCATAGGTACAGTGAACTTTTGACAAAATTATTCAAAACTATATTTCTACACACTTACTAAATAAGGGACATGTAGATAAACCCAACATGGATTTATTTCTGGAAGATCATGTTTATTGAATTTAATTAGTTTCTTTGAACCAGTCAGTGCAGCATTAGATAAAAACATCCCAGTGGATATCATCTTTCTTGATTATTCAAAAGCTTTTAATAAAGTCTCCCACAGAGTACATGTATTAATAAACCAACTTGTTAAAATTGGATTAAATAACATCATAAGATGGATTCTTTCATGGTTAAGTAACAGAATTCAGCATGTGACCATTTAAGGACATTCATCGGCCTGGGGGGCGTGTCACCAGCGGAGTCCCACAGGGATCACTGCTGGGTCCAATACTATTTAATATTTTGATTTCATCCCTACCTTACTGTAATAGAGTATGGGTTGGAAAATATGCTGATGACTGCAAACTGGAATGTTTGATAAAAGATCAAGAGGATGCAAGATCTTTACAAAGCAATTTGACCAATGTAGCAAACTGGGCAGAGGAGTGTGAAATGTACTTTAACCTAGATAAGTGGTAAAGGGATGCACTTGGGGAAAAAAATCCCATGTATACATATCAAATAAATGGCATTTCATTTTTGACAGTTAAAGAAGAAAAAGACCTGAGAATAATTGTTTCTGATAATTTAAAGTTTGATACCCATGCATTAGTCACAGCTAAAAAATGTCAAAAACTAATGGGATGCATATTGGGTAATATTAAGAGAAGAGAGGCTGAAGTGGTGGTCCCACTGTACAATGCATTGGTGAGAGCCCATATGGAATATTGCTCTCAGTTCTGCGCCCCCTCCTCCAAGAGGACTCAGATATTATATGAAAACATACAAAGGAAAATGACAAGATCTATAAGACACATTAAGAATTTGAGTCATGGAAATAGGTTGCTTAAATTAAACCTTTACTTGACAAAATATAGGCAGGAAAGGGGTGATCTATGTTTAGTATACAAAACTTAACAAGACCCTTACATTATCAAAACCCTTAGATTTAGGAGAAATCCAGGAGTTACCACTACCAGATCCCATAAGCTGCAATTAATGGGGGAGTCAAATAACACAATTAAACAAAATAACTTTTACACCCAGAGTTTGATAACAAAATGCAATTTATTGCCAAGTTATGCCATAGATAGTTCCAACATGAGTACTTTTAAGGTTAACCTTGACAACTATATGAAATATAAGAAATTTCAGTTCCACCAATGAATTGGTGGTGAGTTCACTAAAGGGCCATGTGCTCACTGAACTTGTAATCCACTATGAAAATATGACCCTCTTATCCCTATTCTGCATGTGTCTCCTAATGCACCGCAATATATTATAGCATTTTTTGCTGTATATTTCCAATGCCTTTTCATGGCTAAATCATCTGTAATTATAATGCCCAGGTCCCTTTCTTTGTACGTTACTTTCAATTCTTTCCCATTTAAAGTATATCCCACTTTTTTTAATATAATTTAGGACCCTTGGCAATTTTCATAATCAGTTTTAATATTAAGTAATTTGTACATTTTCAGTTTGCACATTTGCTCAGGAATAAGCACTATTTTGCACCCTTTGTTAAAAGCCTTTATTATAACCTCTTTAATGATTTATAATTCTGTCAATGCTCTGTGCTCTGATGTTGATAAATTATTACAACAATGAATTGTTGTAGTCCTGTACAAATTCTCAACCTTTAATGAAAAAAGGCGTTCAAATGTGGAAATAACAGAATTTCTTACCAATATTCAGTCAAAAAATAGATTTGGGTTTAAATGGTGTCATTTTCCTACCAGTTGATCTAATTAGTAAATAAGTGTGAATTATTTATTGTCACATTATGTATTTTAAATATTTTTAGAAATGTTTTGTAAAGCGCCTTGAGTCTGAATGAGAAAGTGCGCTATACTAAATAAAACATGAATGAATGAATGGTAAGTAAAGTACAATTATTTGAATTGTCTGATGGGTGTATTGCTAATATCTCTTCTGTGTCCAATGGTCAATCAAATCCAGTGGTAGATTAGTAAAATCAAGCTATTCTGGATCATCCAGTTGATTTATATTGGTAGCATTCCTCAGATTTTTAGTCCACACTTCTTGTGATGACACATCCTGCACTGAGAAGTTTGTTATGCCCAAGTTCAAAACCAAAGCTTGTACTTGTGTAATCTCTGAAAGATCCATAATTGAGTCAGATGTTTTGATAATGAAATGCTGTTGATGATGACTTACTTTGAGTTTTAATTTGCTAATACATTTGAAAATGTCCACTTTCACTTTACGTAGATCTGATGTGGTAGTGGGATCAAAATTAAGTCCTTTTTGCAGCATAGATTCTTGTTCTGGTGTAAGGGATTTATCAGTGAGATTTATAATTGATATATAGTGTATAGTGGAATGTTGCTATGCATGGAATTCCATGACCACCAGTGATAGCTATAGGACTGGGGATCGGGGATGGGGAGGGGTCAGGACAAGGGGTTACTTTTACTTGTCAATTACCACTAGAATGCTAGGGATTAGAAAGAATACAATATAGAGATGGGGGGGGGGTTACTGTACAATTTCAGCATCGGCTGGTGGGTGGAGTGGAACTACTAGCCACCAGGGATATATTTTTACATGTAGGGTGGGTGGGAGGAGGGAGTTCTAGCAACCAGGGGCTTGGGGACAATCAAGGCCACGAGCGGAATTTCCACGGAAGTTTGGAAATCAATTTCTGAACTTCTGCACAAGCAAAAGTCAGAATTTCGCTTGATTTCCACCCACAGAATTTAATTTTAGCACACCTCTACCTCATCCAGTGTTCTCTACATTCGTTTCCTCAATGTTCTCTTGTTGCTTACTGTGGCCACGCTTGCCCCCTGTGCACTTTCGTCTTTTTTTTTTCTTTTTGGGGATTTGACTTTGTTGTTTGTTGTTTGTTCTTTTTTGTTGTTAATTTTCTTCTAGAAAGGGATCACTTGAGGACTGGGGACTAGTGGAGCAGTCTGAAGTTACTTTAATAGTTTGTTATTGTGGAGTACGAAATTATACAGATTTTGACTGTTGTCTGGGTTTGTTGGTAAGTGCTGTTTGTCAGGACTTAGATCTCTCTATGCTTCTAGACAGAGTTCTTGTCTTCCAGGCAAACACTTCTCCCTTTTCAAAATCACTTGACGCCCATGTGTATTGAGATTTCTTTCTAGCAAAAATACATTTTTCTGATTTTGTGATTCTTGTCATATATTGGTTCTACAAATTATTAAATTCTGTATGATATTTACATTTCTGTAGCTGTTTTGAGTATCTTGGATTTCTGTGGAAATTTGTTCTATGGGTTTATCACTTTCAATAAATGCTAGCACAAGTTTGGTAGTGCATTCTGATAATTCCTCCTCCCATTCAGCTTTAAAACCTTTCTTCTCAAGCCAAGTGAGACATTTATTAATTTTCAGTCCTCTTGGGGACTTACCCTGTTCAATGTACTTTTCAAGGGTGATTTGGTTGAAAAAGTGATCCAGTTCTTTAAAGCAAATAATTTTCTGAGTAAACAGACTTTTTAAATCAGTGTCCATAGCAAAATCCTGAAGCTCATTGTCAATCTATAAAATGTCTCTTGTATGTTGTCCACTAGCTAGTATTGACTCTGCATTTTCAAAGCAATCATTCTCTATATTATCTTGTGTGGCTGTTATGGGGGGGAGGACTGATATCTGGCTTAGACTATCCTTCATACCTCTGCATAGAACGTACTTCTTCGTGAGAAAAAAATCAGTACTCCACAAATAGAAACAGAAGAGAGAAAGAAGTAAGTGCCTCAGCTGGGACTTGAACCCAGGCCACCTGGAATACCATTCCATTTGTGCTACCAGCTGCACCACCAAGGCAACTGGAAACAGGGCTGTCCTGAAGCACATTACTCTTTCTCCATTGCACAAACTGGTGCTGCACAGATAATTACATTTTCAATCACAAGAGCATGGTGTGCATATTTCTGGATCACATACAAACAGAAGAAAGAAAGAAAGGAATAACTGCCTCAGCTTGGACTTGACCCCAAGCCACCTGGGATACTGTTTTGGTTGCACTACCAGTTGCACCACCTAGGCAACTAGAAACTGACTGTTTTGGAGCACATTACTCTTTCTCCAATGCACAACCTGGTGCTGCAGAGATAATTCCATTTTCAATCACAAAAGTGAGGTGTGTATATTTATGGAACATATACAAACAGAAGAGAGAAAGAAGTCAGTGCCTCAGCTGAAACTTGAACTCAGGCTGCCTAGAATACCATTCTGGTTGTGCTACAAGCAGTGTCCTGTTTCCAGTTGCCTTAGCGGCACAGCTGGTAGCTGTGTTCCATAAATATGCACACCATACTCTTGTGATTGAAAATGTAATTATCTGTGCCAGTCCCAACTGAGGCATTAACTGGTAGTGCAGCACAAGGTTGTGCAATGGAGAAAGAGTAATATGCTCCAGGACAGCCCAGTTTCCTTGGTGACGCAGCCAGCAGCACAACCAGAATGGTATTCTGGGTTGTTTGGGTTCAAGTCACAGCTGAGACATTTACTTCTTTCTCTTATATGCTTGTATGTGTTCCATAAATATCACAATGCACTCTTGTGATTGAAAACTCCACAAATAAAGAACATTGGTAAAATGTGAAAAATAGCAAGGGCTCATCTTACTGGGTCTGCTCTACAGATGCTCCTCTCTCTTGCTCCAGCAGACAAATGCTCTGCTCTAGTCACTCCCACGTAGAGCTGGACAAAAGTTATGGATTCTGCTTTAGCAGAAATTTTGTGAAATTTCACAACTTTTGGAGAATCCTCTGAACTTTTCTTTGTCTTTGGCAAAATCAGAAATCCAAACGTGTTTGGTGAATTTTCACTCTGTTTTATGATATTTTCTCACTGAACTATGAAATAATACACATGAATTGTGGAACTGATACATTAATCTGCTATTCCTGTAATTGTTCCTCAGTTCAGTGATCAGTTGTGCACTGTCCCTGGTAAATGGAAAAAAAAAAGCTTTACCTGGTGTCTAGTGGCACCCCCCACTCTCTGTTTGCCAGTCCTTTATTAAATGAATGTTTCCCTGGTGTCTAGTGGCACCCTCCAATCACTGGCCACATATTAACGGAATGTTAAACAGATCCAAGTAATAACCACTCTGTACTACCTAAGTACTCACACCAGATCAGATATCCAAAAAATAAGAGCTTTAATGACAAAATAAAGATGTGATACAAAATCATACCACATCACCAGCTAGCACTGGTGCTTTGCAAAGAAACCTTTTTTGGGGCATGGCAATGGGAGAAACAAGTCTCTATAAATACTCAGATGCAATTAATATTCATGAAATAATGCCCAATTAAATCCTTTAAACAAACTCTTAATGGTATACATCCGTATTATCTTGATACAATTTAAATTATGCTAATTAATTTTTTATCTTAATGGTATTGTTTTAGCATTTGTACTTAAAAACAGAAACATCGATGAGTGAATACAGTATCTATTTAGACTATAAATCCTTCAAAAATAAATCAATTCAAAATATTGCTGCTAATTTAAATCTTTAGAATATAGAAATGTTCAAAGATCCAGAGGATGCTGCGATCAACAGCCTGTCACCAGTAGTGAGCTGCAAATTTCCTAACTCTAGCTCACAGACGTGAAAGATAGAAGATACCTAAAAAGGCAAGAAAACAATAGTACAATTACTACAATTAAAAAGTCACATTTTCTTTTTTTCAACCTTCTTAAATGTATCAAATTATAGTATGACAAGCTGAAGCAGAAAAATGAATTAAGGTAGTAACATTATGGGTAACCATCAGGAAGCATTTTCTTTATCACAAAGGGGTTGTAACACTTGATCCTAGGAACTAATCCCTCAAATAGGGTTTTAAATCCCATGAATCATTCAAATCATCTGGCTTGACACCTTTTAAGGAAAAAATCCAAAATCTTTTCCCTTTCAGAAAGTGATTTGTTCTATCACCACCCTTCCTTAGAGACATAACATGTTCAATGCCCATGAACTATAGTGCGTCTAGATTGCCATTATGGAATTCAAAGAAATGTACACCTACTGGTGTGTCCTTTCTCCTATTCAGGATAGATCTTCTGTGTTGCTGAATCCTCAGTTTGAGTGATCTAACAGTACACCCCATATATACTAAACTGCAAGTGTACCATAGTGCATATATTGTAAAGGGAGTCACAGGTAATACTTCTCTAACACCTACTTAGTGTTAGGGTCAGCTAGGTGTAAAAAGCTGTTACCTTCCACTGCATGTTTACACATAATGCATCTTTGATACTTAAAAAAAAGTTTGGTCATGTAGGTAACCAATTCTCGCTGCTGGTTAGATTCTAAGTACCAGGTAATCTGCTATGAACTACTCTATTCTTGATATTCAAGGCCCTACTGATGGATACCCTAGGTTCTATATCAGCTGCTTCTCTCACAAAAGTGTCCCCCTGCAGAATGTTCCAATTTCAATGGACAATATTTCCAATCCTTTATGCTACCCCATTATATTATGTGACAAAATTGGCTGGCAGTGTAGCCTAGAGGTTAGGGGAACAAGGTGTGAACGAGCTTGGTACATCCAGCAGACTAGACCTGAGTTTGATTCTCACAACCTCCACTTACGTACTGTGTGACTCTGAGCAAGTCACTTAACCGACCAGTGCTCCCAGGTTGCCCCTGAAAACAGGCAGTTCTGCCTAATGGGCCTTACCCGGTTACCAAAGACTAAAATAAAAGTGTTACTTGATCCTTTTTGGGGGAACCCCTTGCATGTGTCTCGAGTAAGGACTTTCTATTCAAAGATATTACTTTGTTCCTAGTAGATGTCAATAATTCTTTACTAAAGCCTGTCTACATGAACCTGTTTTCAAGTTCATCAACCTGTTCTAGGAAATCTTTTTCTGTGCTGCAATTTCTTCTTTTTTTTTTCCCTCTCCAACTCTTGGAGAACTCCTTCCAGCGACCACAGGCTACCCACCTCTACCTCCCACCAGGACTATTCCCTCTCCTCGTGTCGCCGAGCACCACCTACGGGTCTGAACCCTCCAGAGGTAGGGCCACCCCATCTGCCCGGGGCACTCTATCTAGTAGGGCAAAGTGCCCGGCACACACAAAACCGGGCAGTAGTAGGGAAATGGCCTGGATTTTTGGGAGTGTGGGCAGTGAAGGCCGTGGTGCATTCAGCTATCTCTAGGTTGGAATATTTTACTTTTTTTCTTCCCGTCCCTCTGGAGCATGGCTAGCAAGGCAATGTGATGCCGTGAATCTGCCCACCCCTGGCGTTCACCGTGCTGCTCAATCGACATACCTCTGGACACCACCAGAGGTCACTTGATGAGTGAGCAACTCCCCCACCCTCCCCCGGGAAGAGAGAGCAGTCCTCTGGATGCTCGATCTCTTCCCCCTCGCTGACCCCCGGTGACTCCCGGCTCATTCCCAAACCCGGGTTGCCGGCGTGGAGCGAGGTGTGGCGTCCAGCACCTCAACCCTCAGTGCCACCGGGCCGGCTTCAATTTCTTCTTAATCTAACCATTTTGCTATAAAATAATAACAATAATAATAATAATAAACTTTATTTTTATGGTGCCTTTCCAAAACCAAGGTGCCTCACAGTTTTAAAAACACATCAGATGACATACAATTAACTTAAATAAAACAATACATATTAAATTAAAACAAATACATCAATCATTGAAAGCTTGGGTAGATAAATGGGTTTTTAAGGCTTTTTAAATCCCTCCATGGTCACACACTCAGGTAACTAGCAGGGTAGAGAATTCCAAAGAGATGGGGCTGCATGCATAAATGCCCAGGCCCCAGATGATTTTAAACACACTCTTGGGATCTCTAGCAGCCCTGGCCTCACCAGCTGAGCGAAGTGATCACCCAGGGTGGTAGGAGACCAGAAGCTCTTCCAGGTAATCAGGGCCCTGTGTGTGTAGGGCTTTATAAGTCAAAAGACAGACTTTAAAGGTGATCCGCCATTGTACCGACAGCCAGTGCAGACTGCACAGCACTGGGGATATATGGCAGGACCGAGAGGTTCCTGTCAAAAGCCTTGCTGCCGCATTCTGCACTAGCTGCAAATGGCAGATTTACACCCCAGACAGCCCTAGGTAGAGGGAGTTGCAGTAATCCAAGTGCAAGGACACAAAGGTGTGAACCAATGTAGGAAGGTCACTGGACCAAACAAGGTGCTTAATCCTGGAGGTATTCCTCAGGTGGTAAAAAGAGGTCTTGATGATGGCTGACACCTGCACATGCAGTGTCAGCCCTTTGTCAAAAATTACCCCCAGGTTTCACACACCAGTTCAGAGGCCAGGAGTGGTAGACCCCCAAGAAAAAGCTCAGAGGGTGAACCTACCCGCGACCCCCTATCTGGTGTCCTGGGTCCACAACCAGCACTTCAGTCTTTCCTGAGTTCAAATTCAACCAGCTCGAATCCACCCACTCCTGGATTTCGGTGAGGCAGTTATTAAAGACTGAGAGAGCTCCATCCTGGTCAAGTGCAAAGGAAAGATAGAGTTGGGTATCATCAGCATAGCAATGGAACCTCAGCCCGTACCTCCTTACAATGTCTCTGAGGGGCAGCATGTACAATGCGAACAACATGGGAGAGAACACCAGTCCCTGAGGAACCCCACATGACAGAGGGACTGGATCTGAGGAATAAAGCACGGATATTACCCTCTGAGTTCTTTCGGTGAGATAAGATGTAAACCACCTGAGGATCGTACCCGACAGGCCACAGATAAACCTCAGATGACTGAGAAGAACCGCATGGTCCACAATGTCAAATGCTGAGGAGAGATCTGGAAGAATCAAGATGTAATGGTTCTTCTGATTTCTCTCCATCAGGAGATCATTGATCACCCGAACCAGCGCTGTCTCAGTACTATGCCTCTTTTGAAAACCAGACTGCTGAGGTTCATAGATGTCATGGATGGTTAAATGGTTCTCCAGCTATATGGCTACTACCTTCTCAACCACCTTCCTTAAAAAGGGAAGGCTAGAGATTGGTCTGTAGTTCACATGACAATTTGGGTCCAGGGAAGCTTTCTTCAGGAGGGGTATTACCACCGTCTCCTTCAGGGAGCTAGGAAACTCACCTGTGTCCAGGGAGCACCAAGCTATCTGTGCAAGGACCAGACCAATGGTATCAATACAACTGAAAATAAGGGAGGTTGGTCCTGGATCCAAACTACAGCATGTAGGGTGCATACTCTGGACAATCCTCATGACATCCATGAACTCCTGGCAGTCGAAGGTACTCCAGGAAGGCTGAAGGCCAGTGACCAAGTGGTGATCAGAAACAATGGCCATAGAGTGTGCTGGCTGGAGAGCTGCCTTGATGTCAGCCACCTTAGTCGCAAAGAGTAGAGCAAGTTCATTGCACTCTAATTGCGAAAATACTTCTGAACTTGCAGACAGGCTGGGTTGCACAGTCTGTCCATAGTTCAGAAAAGCTGACCTGGTTGATTCTGAGTGGCCTCAATCTCCCCGGACAGGAACTCTTCCTTCTTACTGGTGATTGCAGATTGATAGGCTTGATAATGCTCCATCAATTTAAGGTGGCTGGCATCAAGTGCAGATCTCTGCCAGCAACGCTCTAACCTTTGACCTAATTGCCACATATCCCTCAAGGTCAGATCAAACCATGGTGACTGAGGGTGAAGGGAGAGAGGATGAACTCATACAGGAGCAACAACATCCAGGGTCACTGAAATGGCCATATTATAGGCCACCATGAGATCCTCTGGATCATTGTTTGCTGCTGGAATATTAGATAGGTCAAGTGCTGCCGTTAGGCCTTCAGAGCTAACATCTCATAAAGGGTGATACTAGACCATCACCACAGGGGTAGACCTTTGAGTGGAGGTGTAAAAATTGAACTCCATGGTGGAATGATCGGACCATCTGACTGGTTCTACCCCCAAATCTGAGGCTTCGGTCCCCAGGAGGAAGACTAAGTCAAGTGAGTGACCATGTTTATGGGTAGCAGTGTTAACTATCTGCGTTATGCTCAGAGATGTCATAAGCTGGAGGAAGTGTTGTCCAAATTGTGAGAGTTCATCATCGACCCAGGTGTTAACGTCACCCAGGACCATCAACCTGGGAGACTCAAACACCATGTCAATGATGAAGCCCATTACTTCCTGAAGGAACTGTTTCCCATCCCCGAGTGGATGGTAGATGAGAACAATCCTACAGTCTACACCAGCTACCACAGTACACTCAAATGACTCAGTCTTCTCAACTGGTACACTCACTATGGGGGATGAATTCCTTTAATTTAAGGGGGTGGGCACTGTTAGCTCTCAGAAGTGAATCTGTGGCTGTAGGTTTCCTGAAACACTTAGTACTAACTGTGTTACCTGGATTTCCACACAAATGTAAGTCCAAAAATTCAAGGTTCTGTTTATCTGCAGTAAAAGTAAATTTCAAATTAAAATAATTTTGATTCAACTAATCAACAAAATCGGGCACCAAAGAAGTGTCTGCCCTCCAAACACATAAACAATCATTAATAAAGTGGAACCAATTTTTTATAGTATATTTTGTATTCTGCTGCAGTTGTAGATGACATGCTTCTCCTACCAACCTAAAAAAGATTGGCATAACTGGGTGCCATACTGGCTGCCATGGCCGTTCCACAAGTCTAGAGGTAGTATTGTGTTTCAAATTCAAAAACATCATGACCTAAGAGAAGCACTAATGTTTCCACTACAAAGTCAATCGGTATTTCACTTGCTCTATCATGATTCTCTAGCCATGGGAGGATGGGGTGGTACCCGAGGACTGGAGGAGGGCAGATGTGATTCCCCTTCACAAAAGTGGGAGCAAGGCAGAAGCAGGAAACTACAGACCTGTTAGTTTAACCTCAATGGTAGGGAAAATGATGGAATCACTTCTGAAGGAAAGAATTGTCAAGTATCTAGAGGCCAGAGGGGCACAGGACCCAAGGCAGCATGGATTCACAGTGGGAAGGTCATGCCAGACAAATATGATAAGATTTCTTTGACTGGGTGACCAAAGTAGTAGATCAGAGAGGGGCTGTGGACATGGCCTACCTAGACTTTAGCAAGGCATTTGACACAGTCCCACACAAAGATTAATATACAAGTTAGCCAGCCTGGGAGTGGGTCCCAAGATGACAGCCTGGGTAAAGAATTGGCTGGAGAATAGGACACAGAGAGTAATAGTAAATGGAGTCCACCCCTGAAGAAGAGTGGGTTACTAGTGGGGGTACTGCAGGTCTAAGTATAGACCGGTCCTCTTCAATGTCTTTATAAGTGACATTGCAGTGGGACTGGAAGGAAAAAGTATGTCTCTTTGCAGATGACACAAAGATCTGCAACAGAGTTGATGCACAGGTGGGATGGAAAGGATGAGAAGGGACTTGGCAGGGTTAGAGGAATGGTCAAATGTATGGCAACTTAGATTCAATGCAAAGAAGTGCAAGGTAATGCACCTGAGAAACAAAAACTCAGGGAAGAGTACACAATGGGGGTGAGATACTAACAACAACAAAATGGAAAGGGACCTGGGGGTAGTCATATTAGATGACCTAAAGGTGGGCAAGCAATGTGAGAGGGCAGCAAGAAGGGCTGGGGAGGTACGGGGATGCATAGGGAGAGCATCACCAGTAGAAAACAGGAAGTTGTTATCCCTCTGTACAGACAGCTGCGACCCCATCTGGAGTACTGCGTGCAGTTCTGGAGACCCAATCTCTGCAAAGATATAGACAGGATGGAAGCTGTCAGAGAGAGGCAACTAAAATGGTGCAGGGTCTGTACTGGAAGACATATGAAGAGAGAGACTTAAGGAGCTTAATATGTATAGCCTCGAGGAAAGGAGGAGGGGGGACATGATAGAAACTTTCAAGTACCTCAAGGGAATCAACAAAGTCCAAGAGGGTAGCATCTTTCAAAAAAGGTGTGCAAGAACAAGGGGCACAATTTGAAGATGGAGGCGGCTCAGAGGTAATTTAGAAGTATTTTTTCACAGAGAGGGTTGTGGATGCATAGAACGGCCTTCCAGAGGAGGTTGTGGAGTCAAAAACAGTGGTGGAATTCAAGCATGCATGGGACAGACATAAGGCAATTCTAAGGGGTGGGGGTAGGAAGAAGTAGGCTGCTGATTAACTAGGATCTGCAGCTTATCCATTAGGTAGGTAAATGGGCAGACTGGGTGGGCCAAGTGGTCCTTATCTGCCATCAAATTCTATGTTTCTATGTTTCTATGTAATACCTGCAGGCTCTAATCCCTAAGTCATGGTTTATAGATGTGTATAGGGATTCAACATCAATGCCAATCCATATCATGTTTTCTTCCAACACAAAATTCTCAAATTCTGTTAACATATATGCTGTATCTTTTAGGTATGATAGTAAAGTTTTGAAACATTTCTATTGAAAATAATCTATAAAATGTCCTATGTTTTCAGTTATGGAACAATTTCTCAACACAATTGATCTGCCTGGTGGATCACAGAGATTCTTGTGAATCTTTGGTAAGATGTAAAAAACAGGCTTGCTAGGATATTCATGCCAAATATATTTAAATTCATTCTCTGTGATACTACCATCAGACTGAGCTGTCATGAGCATTCTATACAGCTGTTTGTTTAAAGTACCTGTATATGTCAGATTGTTGTCTAGCTTTCTATACTTAGCATGATCATTTAGTAATGCCATACAATTGCCACATGCAGTACTGCTCCCTATCCATGACAACAACAGTGTCACCTTTGTCTGCTGATTTTATTACATCAACATTCTCAGTAAGTTCTTTTAGTGCAATTTGTGTCTTGTCTAGATAGGTTGCAATGTTTAGGTGGTGTCATCTTTCTGAGCAGTTTCTGAGTGTTATGTAGCACTGTTTTTAGGGCTGTGGGTGGAGCCTACATCCTTATAGGGATCAGATTGTAGCTCTAAAATGGCTGACTGTGGAACTCCCTTTTGGGACTTTTGAAAGTATTCCTCCACAGCTGCAAAATAGTGCACTCCCCCTCTGATCTTTGCTATTTGCTGCTCTATGTTAAAGGCATCTGAAGGAAGGGGGATGCTACTGTATTGTACCTCAGAACTTCCCAGGATATTAACAAAAAAGGTTTTTAAACTGCTGTTTCTATCATCTGTCCAGCTCAGTCTAATAGATTTATTTTATTTCTTTCAACAACCTACGGGTTAACTTATTATACGTTGTTCCTGAATTTACTGAAACTCTGAAAGGCAGACTACAGTGTCAGACTACAGACAGTGCAGCTGCCTTAGCTATCTCATTTCTATGTGTACGACAGGTTACATGGTCACACACTCATACACATGCACACACACACACACAGCAGCAGCATGTACTCTGACTAAATAAATTCAAGAGGACTGAATTAGCAGCATGCCATTTTTTGATGATTGTGACTAAACAGTACTATATGGCACCAACAAGAAAATAACTTTGGTCATTTGGTAGCTGTTCACTGCCCTATCTGATCTGGCTAGAGTTTGTTTCATATGCCAGCACAGAGGGGTTATTAGTGATGGGACAAAAGATTGACTTGCCTCTAAATAGCAGCTTCCATTCTTCTGTTAAATTAACATTCATTTTTGGGTTGCTGCTCAAACAGTAATGATTTTTCCTGTTGCTGCCTGCAGGGTGGTGGGGTGGGGCTTTAGGGTTGGGAACCCTAACACCACATTTCCCTACTTTTGTCTGTTTAACCCTAACTAGTGCACTAACTATTTTTTTTTTGTTATTGCAATGAATATATATTAGACACTGAAAGGAAAATTGGAGGGCATTAAAAGACATAATAATTGTTCCCTGTTATATTTAAAGATGGTCCTAGATAATTTTAGTTTCTAGAAGTTTTGGTTTATACTACTGTTTGCTATGTATTGTAGGTTTAAAATAAAGAGATGACCAGTCTAGCATCTTCCCAAATCTTACTGGAACAGTTAGATTTAGAGCATACAAAAATATAGTAAATGGGGGTATTTAGCCTTAAAAATCTATAGACTAATGAGTCACTGTTATTAAGAAAAAATTCACAATGTACCTTTTCAAATTCATGTCTGAAGTTAACTATTCATCAGCAACCTAAATGTAATGCTTAAAGGGGACAATCAGCATGAAGAGCACCACACCCACATCCAGGTCTGGTCCTAATTTACACTTTGTGTTCAAAAACATTTTTTTTAATTACTGTTTACTGCAGTATAGGAGATTGTATCAGGCTGATTTTGCTGACTTCCAAGATGATATTTACTATAACCAGAAATCCCAGAATCCCCTGCAGCAGATACCAGAGCAGGGCATAGCCATAGGAGATCCAATAGCCTCAGTTCATGTTAGAGTTTTTATAAGCTCTGATTTTTAGTTTGCTGGTCTCACTATCCTCCTATAGCTACTTAGTTAGTTAGTTAGTTAGTTAATTAGTTCATTAAATTTCTCCAAAATTCCCCCTCCAGAGCTTGGTGAGCTTGTACAATAAATGTAATAAATAAATCTGTCATAAATAACATAAAAACAGTGGTACAGACCAAATCCAATCCTAAGTAAATATATCCTATTGTACAATAGTATATAGTATGTTTAAGGCGTATTGTTTATAGAATTTGGAGGCTTTCAATATCTTGTTGTAGGACAATTCAAAGGTCAAAAAAGTTGTTGTACAATCATTCTGATGTCACATCAACAGTACAACTTTTTCTGACCTTTGAACTGCCCCGCTCATCATTACAGTTCCGGAGTTGGCTCTGAGGTGCACCAATTAGGGTAATACAACCACCCTCAATCAACTCTTATCCCTTACCCTCAGAGCAGTAGTGAAATACTGTAACTGAATCTTTTTTTTCTGTTTAGTAGCACAAGCATGTGTCAGCAGATCGGGCTGGCAACAGTTTGTTAATGGCAGTCAGGAATTGCTGATGAAAGCTGCACCACACTTCTCCAAAAACAAACACATCATTTAATGTAAGAAGTACATATTTTTTTAAATGTGCTCCACTTATTGCGGTTCGTGAGCGTTTGGACAGAGAGGTGAACCAAGTGAGCAGGCCAATAGATAAGTGAGCTGGCAGGGAGAGATAAGCTGGCCGCTGATTGTGTCCTGTGGTTTTTGGAACCATATACTATATCAAATAGTATACGGATAACCATACACAAACAATGACTGTGTTTCCATCTTGGGGTTGAGACGACATCATGACCTCTTGAGTTTCACTCTCGAGGTCCCTGTGATGTCATCTCAACCCCTCGATGGAAACACAGACTTGTTGTATAAGGCTGCCCCTACACTATTCTGTATTTGGTATATGCATTAACATATATAGTCACAGAGGTCTGTGCTCAGCCCTGGAAAAACAGCAAGATCGGCAAACATCTGATCTAAGCTTTTAAAAGCTCTAGCTAGCACTTCAGGCTACTGAATCTCCAACTACCACAACCATGCTCTGATGTCAGTTGCAGGCGATTCTGGGATATCTTTTTGCATCATATATCAACTTAGAAGTCAGCAGAATCAGTTTGATATAACCTACTATACTGCAGTAAACATTAAGTAAAAAATGTTTTTACACACAAAATGCTAACAAGAACCAGCCCCACACTTGGATATAGGGCTCTTAGTGCTGACTGTTTCCCCTTCAAGCAACTAAGCAGTACAGGGTATGCACTAGTTGGGGATATCAGGATAACAGCAGATCTTGGAAAGTGAAGCATGAGGCAACCATATGTGCCCTACACACTTAAAAAGTGCTGATATCCTATAATTATACACACCCTTGAGTGCCTTATTGTGGTTATTAAATGGTTTCTCTGCTTTTTGTTTTAAAAATTCAGTAATTAGATTTTGATAGAAAGTATTTTTGACATGTACTGTTGTACTGGAATAACACACAGTCATAAAATTACATCTGATCTGATCGGTTATGGGTCTTGGTTTCTTTTACACATTTTATAATATCCTTCTGTGGACCCAAGTGGCTTAGTGGTCTACCCAAGGACCTGATCGAGTGTGATAAGAGTGTCATAACATTAGCCAATTCAAATCTGGACTTCAAGCACACCTAATTCTTGAGAATGGCTGCAAGTGCTTCCATTAATCCATATTTACCCTGCCTTACCAGTCATCTGCCCTGGGCACTATAGAAGCTATCTTCTGGACCCTATGCCACTACTGCCTGCCTCTGTTCCCTCATACTCAATCTCCTAACGACTATCCCATCACCTTAACAAACTCCTCCTACTCCCAATCTTACACACCCTCCTTCTTTCCCCTCACTGTTACCTCCTTTATTTCCAATCCCTTACACACACTCCTCCAACCCTATCCCCATAACCCCACCCTCGTACCCTGCTTCACCCAATTCCTCCTTCCTCCCCTTATAACACTATGCTGACAATGCCTTCTCTGGCTGCTTCAGTTACTGGATATTGGATGCATAGTCCTTGATCCTTACCTTGCACTTACTCTGATATTGCCCGAATAATCTACCTGTGTTAAGGCTACTGATCCTCAATCTGACAATGTCCATGCCTGCCTGGTCTATTGGTTTCCACTTAAAATACTTAAATAAATACATGTTCTTAAGCCTGGAATGTTTAATCATACTATGTTACCTTACTATTTTCTTGTTGAAACTTATGTAACTGAAACTTGTGTAACTAAATTTGTCTGTTTGTCCACTGTATCTGTATGACTTGGAGCCTTTGTAAAAGAGTCCCTGGCTCATAGGTGTTAATCCCAATTTGAAATAAATAAAATAATTAAATATGGGCTGGCCCACCAGTGCAGTGGTTGGATTTCTGCTTGCAGCGCCGGCTACCCAAGTTTGAGAACAGACCCGGGTCAGTCGAGGGCCAGCCAGGGGAGAAGGATGAAGTGTCTCATGGACTGCTCTCCTTCTCCGGAGGGAAGGGTGTGGACACTGCCTGATGCTTGACAGATCCCGGCGGAGGCTGGAGGCACAGCAGCTACCGGTGCTTAACAGAATTCAGGGGGCGGGGCAGATGCAGGACGTGATTGCATGTTCCCGCCTCTGGGGGGGGATAAAAAAAGGAGGAAGAAAAAAACACACTGATTCTGTCACCTTGATGATGCCCGCTCCAGCTGCATTAGCTCTCAGGCCGACTCCCACTTCTCCCACGTTCACGGTGCCCTTGGTCCAGAGTGCCATGACCCCACCCTGGGGGGGAAGCCAGGGGGCATAGGGAAGATGGCTAATATGAGTAGCCATAGCCAGAGTCCATGACCGGGCAGATGGTCTTGGTGGTAGGGATAAGCAGGGGGAAAAATACAGAATTAAAATAAATAAATAAGTAAACATAAGATAAAGAATTATGTTGCATGAAGGGTGTTGTAAATACAATTTTAGCCAACATATTTCCTACTATTTTAGCAAAACTACTGTACACTTCATCCCCAAGAAGTTTTAATCAAGGATAAGGGGAAAAGGGGTGGGGGGGAGAAGAAAAAGGAGGATCAGGGAAACAAGGAGGAGGCTGCTGGTATGGAACAGGGGAGCACGACAGGCAGGAAGGTGCAGGATGTAAATGGGATGATAGCGAGCAGAAAGTCAAGTAGGCAAATGGATAGGATGGATGGATTAGTAAGGAGTGGGGAAAGAGATACAGAGAAAGATACTTGGATGGGGGGATAAAGAAGGCCAGGACATGGGTAGAGAAGGTGACCAGGGACAATAGTGAAGGGGCTACCTTCAACACCCAGATTGAGGGAGGTGTAAGGAGCTGGTTGAGGGAAGAGTCCAGATGAAGGGATGAGGAGGGGCATGGAAGGAGGGAGAACCTGAGGGGTGAACAGGGAGGCAAGGGGGAGGTTAGAGTACTGCTATTGGGGGACTCCATGATCAGAGGCATCCAGTGGGAGGAGCAGGAGGAGAGTAAAACCTGTCTGATCAGAACCAAATGCCACCCAGGCCTGATGGTGCACAAGGCCAAGCATGAGTGTATTCACTGGCAAGGGAATGTGGGGGGGACCCTAGACATTCTAGAGCACTTGGGGACAAATGACATAAATGGTAATAGTGAACTAGAAATTCAGGCAAGGTTCCAGAAATTGACCAGGGTATGCCTTTCCATAGGCTATAAGATCTCTTTTTTAGAAATCCTGCTGGTGCCAAGGGCTAGTGGGGAAAACAAGATGAAGATTAGGGAGATAAATCAGTGGCTTAGAGAGTGGTGTGAGGAATTGAGGTATGGCCTGGTGGGGCACTGGGGGAGACCTTGGATGATAAGTGGCTGTATGCTAGGGACAGGCTCCACCTTAATTTGGAGGGGAAGGAAATCCTTAAGCTCAAACTAACTGGGTTCATCAGTGAAAGATGGGGTTTAAACTTGTGAAGGGGAGAGGGATCAAAAAAGGGGCAGTGCCAGAAGGTACAATAATTGAGGGACAGGGTCTCCACTCCTCTAGGGGGCTAGGAAGAGATGGAAATGGGTCACCAGGTGGGGTGCAGGAGCTGAGAAGTGGGAGCTCAAGGGGGAGAAAGGAGAGGAGGGAAAAGGGGTGGAGAATGGTCCTGATAAATGTTAGGAGCCTAGCAAATAAAATGCCTGAGCTCCAGGCAATGCTAGTTGAGGGGGTGGTAGATGTGGCAGCAGTCACTGAGATCTGGGCCACTCAAGGGCATGAGTGGGACCTAAATCTGGAGGGCTACACTATGTCCAGACAAGATAGGGGGAGGAAAGGGGGAGGTGGTGTAGCACTGTTAGTCAGAAATGGCATGGGTATCGGAGGGGTAGAGGAGGCAGAGGGGAACATGGATGCTATTTGGGTCACCTTGCTGATGCAGTGGGGTAAGAGAGTAAAGGTTGGAGTGGTATGCAGACCACCAGCACTGGCAGAGGTCCAGGAAGAAAGTTTGGTGGCAAATCTCAAGGGACACTGTAGACTGGGAAGGGGAAGGGTAGTGGTAATGGGAGACCTCAACATGCCAGGAACAGACTGGGGGACTATGATGTCACCAGTGGACAGAGAACAGAGGCTGCTGGATGTCTTCCAGAATGCATTTCTGACACAACAGGTGGGTGAGCCAACTAGGGAGGCCCAGACACTGGACGTGGTCCTGGCGGACAGTGATCAGATTAGGGGCCTAGAGGTGAGGAACCCATTGGCGGGGAGTGATCATGCCACAGTCTGGTGCTTCCTGGACCTGGGGGGAGGAAAGCCGAAGAAGGATGGTAGTAACTGACTTTAGGGGTGCAGACTTCAGGGAGATGGTAAGGATCCTTAAAGATCGTCTGGACAGGATAAGGCTGGATATGGATGCTGGCAGCAGGTGGGGGATCATTAGAAGGGGAATACAGGAGGTTACCAGATCCTGCGCAAAGGAAAGGTGTAAGTTTGGTAAGGTCTCAAAACCCTGCTGGTGGACCTGGGAGGTACAGGAGGTGGTGAGGGAAAAGAAGGCAGCCTATAGGCACTTCAAGTGCTCAAGGAGTGAAAGGGATCAGGAGGAATATGAGCTGACAGCCAAGAGAGTCACCAGGGTGGTGAGAGCAGCTAAGGCAAAAAAGGAGTAGTCCTTGGCCAGAGGGATCCAGAGGGGAAGACAAGGGGTTCTTTAGATATATTGGGGAAAAAAGGAAAGTAAGGGGGCAGATCAGCAAGATAAGGATAGGGGATGGTTGGGCATAGGAGGTGGGGGAACAGGCAGAAGTCCTAAATCAGTACTTTGCCTCAGATTTTACAAGGGTGGATGGAGGGGCTATATCTTAAGAGGGTAATGGGGGTAAACTGGAGCAAGAGGTGGGACCGGTAGAGACCAGGGGCCCTGATGGGTCTGGGGAAAGGGAGTTGCCATCACAAACAGGTGAGGGCCCAGCAGTGCAGGGTGAAAAGGGGTTGGACATGGAGGCTGAAATCCCAGTTGAGAGAGTGAGGGAGCCCTCAGGTCCCTTCGGACAGAAAATGCACCTGGGCCAGATGACATACATCCCAGGGTGCTGAGGGAACTGGTGGATGTCCTGGCAGTCCCTCTACCAAAGATTTTCAACATCTCTCTGAGGACTGGATGGGTGCCCCAAGACTGGAGGGTAGTCCATGTTGTGCCAATCCACAAGGGGGGATCAAGAGAGGAGGCAGGAAATTACAGGCCCGTTAGCCTGACATCGGTGGTCAGCAAAGTGACGGAGGGTATTGTCAAGGAAAGGCTAGGCTGGGGGGGTTACTGGAGCAAACTGGGTATTTGGATGATAGGCAGCATGGCTTTGTCAGGGGAAGATCGTGCCAGACAAATCTTGTTGAGTCCTATGACTGGCTGACAAGGGCCCTGGACCAGGGTAGGCCAGTGGATGCCCTCTTTCTGGAATTTAGCAAGGCATTTGATTTGGTAGCCCACAGTGGCCTGCTGGCTAAGCTGAAGAAAATGGTGGTAGGGAGACAGTTGTTAAGATGGATATGAAATTGGCTCTCTGAGCACACTCAGAAGGTGGTGGTTGGAGGGTTAGCCTCATCTCCAAGGTGGGTTACTAGTGGGGTTCCCCAGTGGTCAGTACTGAGGCCACTCCTGTTCAATGCCTATATCTCAGACATCAGCAGGGGGATCAGGAGTGAGATGAATCTCTTTGCAGACAACTCAAAGCTGCGTGCAGTGGTGGATGGGGAGGAGGGGAGGGTGGCCTTGCAGGAGGTCCTGAAGGCTCTGGAATGGTGGTTGGGAAAATGGAAACTAAAATTCAATGCAGGGAAGTGCAAGGTTTTGCACCTGGGAGTCAGAAATCCAGGCCAGGGGTATACCCTGGGAGGAGACATAATTCAAGTCATGGAAGGTGAGAGGGACCTTGGGGTAGTGGTAGATGTCAAAATGAACAACTTAGACACTTGTAGGAGGGCAGCAGCAAGGGCAACTAGGATGCTAGGATGCATCACCAGGGGGATTACCTCCAGAAAGGCAGAAGTGATCCTTCCACTGTACAACTGCTTGGTTAGGCCACACCTCGAGTATTGTGTATAGTTTTGGAGACCACATTTAAAGAGGGACATTACACTCCTAGAGAGGGTCCAAAAGAGGGCAACCAAAATGATCTGGGGTCTGGGGGAGACAACCTATGAGGAGAGGCTCAGGGAACTCAACTTGACACCCTGGAGAAGAGGAGGGATGGGGGGGACATAATAGAGGTCTTTAAGTACATGAAAGGGATCAATAAAGGAGGCTCAGTCAGGGTGCTCCAAAGGAAGGATGGTGGGGCAACAAGAGGTCACTGGTGTAAGCTGGAAGGGGGGCAGACTCAGAGGGGGAGGAGAGAAGGTGATGTTATTTCACTGAAAGGGTGGTGGAGCCATGGAATGCACTGCCCAGGAAGCTGGTAGAGGTGGAGACTATGGAAGGGTTTAAGAGGGGATGGGACAGGTACAGGGGAGGGTAAATCTGACCAGGCCCAATACATGTGGAACATCTGGGACTGGGGACAGTATAACCCAAGGGGGAGAGGGGGACACTAAAATCGGCCCTCAGTGCGGGTGCTGAAAATCAAGCAGACTCGAGAAACCGTTAGGCCTATTCTGCTGGCATTTTAGTATGTTAGCATGTTAGTATATATTGCTCTCTTAGCAAGTAGAATACTCAGAAGGAACTGGAAGGGGACAGGATCAGTTGTGTTCCAGGACAGTAGCTGCTTCTTGTGGATTTTACTTGGTAGAAGGTTATTTCATTTCTTTCTTACTTCTAAGGGGCTAGCAGGGTATTGTTTTGGGGGCTGTTGGAAGTTTGAAAACTGGTTTGGTGGCTGTAAGTGGGCTCATTTGTTGGATGTTTCACTGTGTAAAAGGCTGCGCTGGTGGAGGTCTATTTCTTCTGATTTAAAACCTATTTGGTGGGATTTGCTTGGGCCTGGTTCTTTGGCTGCTGGGATTGGAGGGGAGACACAGGGCTGATACACTGTCTCTTGAGTGGTGTCTACATAAGACCCACCTCCCACCCTCCCTCCCCAGAGTTCTACTAATTTATAGGGGAACACCTGCCCTGCAATTGAGGAAAAGGCTGCAGCTGCAGCTCATGTAGTTCTAGCCACTGGGGGTTGGATTTAAAGGCTGGAGAGAGGAGCTTAGGGAGTTGTTCATTTCCCTTATAAGTTTACTGTGTTGTACTGCACCTAGTAACAGGGTTACCAGTGTACTGTGGGACTGTATCTAAGATTAGTGGGTGACCTGATTAGGCAGTAGGGGTGTATCTTGGACTAGGGGGGAACCTGATGGCTCACCCAAAGAAACCTACTTGGAAGGGGATGGAACCACACAGCATTAGGGCCAGCATCTTTGGGAGGGTGGTGGGGTGCACAGGGTGTGGAGCAGCCATGATACTGGACTGGGCTTGGAAGTTTGGTGGTTGTCCAGTGTGCTACCAGCTGGCACAGGTTAGGGACCGAGGTTGGGGATTAGGAGACAGCTGGGGGAAGGGGAGGTATGGTTGGGGAAGGGGCAGGGATCTCCACAGGGTTGCACCAAGCACTGGGGCGGTGGCATAGGAAAGGAGTGCAGGAGAATACCAGGGGTCACATAGGGCCCTGGCAGGGGGTCCAAAAGGACACTATCATGGAAGCAAGCAGGTAACTGGGACCCTCGCAAAGGAGGGACAGAGGGACAACATTCTCAGGGAAGTAGGCAGATGGCCAGGGCTGGACAGAAGGAAGCAAGGCGGGAGGTGGATCAGACCTTACACTCAGTAACGCTTCAATTCTCTTCTTCTGCTTGAGGATGAGGGGGGTGATGTAGCCATGACAGGGGTGGTTAGAGATGGAAAGGGAGTTGGGGGCAGGAGGCAGGGGCCAGATAGCAGGAAGAACAGGGCGGAACCTGGAATGCAGGAAAATGGGGGGAGCAGTGAATCAGAGCAGGAGGGGAAGGGGGAAGAGGGAGGAAAGCACAAGGAGAAGGACCAGTTGGGAGGAAAGTTAAAGGAGAAGGACCAGAAGTACAAGAAGGATTCAGTAAAGGGAGCTGAGGGTTTAGGCCAGGGGAGCACGACAAGCAAAGAAGGACTAAATGGAGAGAGCAAGGAAGGGAGGACAAGCCAGGCTAGTTTAGCAGATGGGGGAGAAGGACCAGTTGCGAGCAGTGAGGGGGGAGTTAGCAAGGTACAGAAGGATACTCAGGAGGAGGAGGAGAGGCCTAGGATTGGAGGGAAGGGGGTGACCAGGGTAAATAAGGAGGGGGTGGCATGTGGCACCCAGATAGGGGGAGGAACAAGGAGTCGGCTGGGTGGAAGGGCTGGTAGAAAGGATGAAGGACATGGAAGGGGGGGGAATGGAGGAAAAGGAGTGGTCAGAGTGCTCCTGTTGGGGACTATGATCAGGGGTATCAAATGGGATAGGAGGAGAAGCCTGGCCAGTTAGAACAAAATGCTTCCCTGGACTAACAGTGCACAGGGCTAAGCACGAGGTATATCAGCTGGCAAAGGATTGTGGGGTTTCCGGACATAGTGGTCCACCTGGGTACAAATGACATTGAGGAAATAGCGAAGCAGAGATACAGGCAAGATTCAGGAGCTTGCCAGGGTCTGTCATGACATAGGATTCACAGTTTCCTTCTCAGAAATCCTGCCGGTGCCAAGGGCTAGTGGGGATCACAAAAGGAAGATTAGGGAGATAAACCAGTGGCTCAGGGAGTGGTGTGAGGCCAGAGGGTATGGGTTGATGGGGGACTGAGGGGAGACCTGGGAGGATAAGGAACTGTATGCTAGAGATAGACTCCATCTCAAATGGGAGGGGAGGGGAATCCTTAAGTTGAAAATAGAGGAGTTCATTGGTGAAAAGTGGGGTTTAAACTTGTGAAGGGGGGAGGGATGGGAGAAAAGACTGTCAAGGGGGTGCCGATAAAGGAGGGACTCTGTCTCCACCCCCCTGGGGATCTGGAAGATTGCAGGAAAAGGCCGACTGGTAAAGTGCAGACCAGGGGAAAACAGAATCCCCATGGGAACACGAGCAGGGGAAATGGAAGTATAGGGAAAGGGTGGAAGGTAGTCCTGCTAAATGCCAGGAGCTTGGGAAATAAAATGCCTGAGCTCCAGGTAATGCTAACTGAGGGAGCAGTGGATGTGGCAGTGGTCACTGAGACCTGGGCCACTGCAGGACACAACTGGGACCTGAACCTGGAGGGTTACACTATGTTCAGGAAGGACAGGGTGGAGGGAAGGGGAGGAGGGGTAGCAATGATAGTCAAAAACTGCATTGGCATAGGGGGAGTAGAGGAGGCGGAGGGAACCGTGGAAGCGATTTGGGTCACCTTGATAACAAGGGGGGCAAGAGAGTAAAAATAGGAGTGGTGTATAGACCCCCTGCCCTGGCGGAGGAGCTGGAGGAGAGTCTGGTGGCAGATGTTGGGAGACACTGCAGACTGGGCAGAGGAACAGTGGTGGTATTGGGGGACTTAAACATGCCAGGAACAGACTGGGAGACTATGACATCTTCTGTGACCAGGGAACAGAGGTTGTTGGATGTCTTTCAAGACGCGTTCCTAACTCAGCAGGTGGGGGAACTAACCAGGGAGGCGTGGGTACCGGATGTGGTCCTGGCAGACAGTGACTAGATTAGGGGCCTGGAGGTAAGGGACCCATTGGCGGGGAGTGACCATGCCACAGTCTGGTTCTGCCTGGACCTAGGAGGGCTAGAAGGCTGCACAAAGATGGAGGTAACTGACTTCAGGGGAACGGATTTTAAGGAAATGGGAAGGATCCTTAAGGAGCATTTGAATGTGATTGAGTCAGACATGGAAGCTGATAGTAGGTGGGAAATCATCAGGAGAGGGGTGCAAGATGCTACCAGCACCTGTGCAAGAGTAAGACAAAAATGCAGTAGGGCCCGAAAACCCTGCTGGTGGACCAGGGAGGTCCAGGAGGTGGTGCAGGGAAGAAGGCAGCCTATAGGCAATTCAAGTGCTCAAGGAGTGAAAGGGATCAAGGGGAGTATGAGCTGATGGCTAGAAGGGCCACTAGGGTGGTGAGGGCAGCTAAGGCAAGGAAGGAGCAGAACCTGGCCAGGGAAATTAGAGAGGGAACAAGGGTTCTTAGATACATTGAGAAAAACGAAGGGTGAAGGGGCAGATTAGCAGGATTAAATCAGGGAGAGATGGGCACAAGACCGGGGAGAGGCTGAGGTACTAAATGAGTACTTCACCTCAGTTTTCACCAAGGAAATGGGGTGCTCCATCTACATGGGAGGAGACAGAGATACTGGAGGAGGGGGAGCCCCACGACCGTGGGTCTGGGAGAGGGGAGGCATCACTGGCAGGAGGGAGGAGGGCTAGCAGGAGAAGAGGTACCAGAAGTGGAAATCACAGCAGAGAGAGTGAGGAAGCCCTCAGCTCCCTTAAGATGGAGAAAGCACCAAGGCCAGATAAATTACATCCCAGAGCGTGAAGGAACCTATGGATGTCCTGGCGAAACCCCTGGTGGAGCTTTTCACAATCTCTCTGAGGACAGGGTGGGTGCCCCAGGACTGGAAGGTGGCGATATAGTGCCTATCCACAAGGGGGATCAAGGGAGGTAGGGAACTACAGGCCTGTCAGCCTGACATCGGTGGTGGGCAAGGTGATGGAGGGCATTGTCAAGGAGAGGCTGGGGGGGACCTGGAAAAGTCAGGGTGCCTGGACGATAGACAGCATGGATTCATCCTGGGAAAATCATATCAGACAAACTTTGTGGAGTTCTATGACTGGGTGACGAGTGCCTTGGACCTGGGTAGACCAGTGGATGTCCTCTTTCTAGACTTCAGCAAGGCATTTGACTCTGTTCCTCATGTGGGCCTGTTGGATAAGCTGGGAGAAATGGGGGTGGGGAACAAGATGATCAGATGGATAGGCAATTGGCTCCAGGACCAGACCCAGAGGGTCGTAGTTGGCAGGATAGTCTCATCCCCAAGAAGGGTCATTAGTGGGGTCCCACAGGGATCAGTCCTTGGGCCCCTCCTGTTCAACGCCTACATCTGTGACATAAGGACAGGAATCAGGAGTGAGATGAGTCTCTTTGTGGATGACTCAAAACTGGGGGCGGTAGTGGATGGGGAGGAGGGGAGAGTGGCCCTACAGGGGGACCTGGAGGCTCTGGAAAAATGGTCTAGAAAGTGGAGGGAAATGCAAGGTACTCTACCTGGGGGCCAGAAACCCGGGCCAAGTGTACACCCTGGGGGGGGGGGAATGATGCAAGTCTGGATGGCTGAGAGGGACCTGGGGTGGTGGTGGATGTCAAGATGAACAACTCAGAGACTTGTAGGAGGGCAGCAGCCAAGGCCAACAGGATGCTGGGATGCATCGCTAGGGGGATCACCTCCAGAAGGAGGGAAGTGATACTCCCTCTGTATAACTGCTTGGTGAGGCCACACCTTGAGTACTGCATGCAGTTTTGGAGGCCACACTTAAAGAGGGACATTAAACTCCTGGAGAGGGTCCAGAGGAGGGCAACCAAAATGATTTGGGGCTTGGGGTACAGGACCTATGAGGAGAGGCTCGAAGAGCTAAATATGTACACATTGGAAGAGAGAAGGGACCAGGGGGACATGATAGAGGTCTTCAGGTACATGAAGAGGGTAAATAGGAGAGGAACAGTCAGGGTGCTTCGAAGGAAGGAGGAGGGGGCCACTAGAGGGCATGGGTGGAAGCTGGAGGGGGGAAGATTCAGGGGAGAAAGGAGGAGGTGCTACTTCACTGAGAGGGTGGTGGAGCCATGGAATGCACTGCCTAGGGGGCTGGTGGAGGCAGAGACGGTGGAGGGGTTCAAGAGGGGCTGGGACAGGTACAGGGGAAGGGTTCTGGAAGCAAAATCCAATGCAGCAAGAATATCCAGAACTGGGAAGAGAGAAGCCAGAGAAGGCGAGGGGGGCAGCAAGGTCAGCACCCAGGGTGGGGGCTGACCAATCGAGCAGACTAGAAAGACCATTAGGCCTATTCTGCTGGCATTTTAGTATGTTAATTATACTTCCAAAATGTCTAGGACAAATTCTGACAGTTCATTGGCTAAGCAATAGCACCTGACCATGCATTAAAAAGCTAGAGATGCACGGACAGTTGCCAAATCTCAATACCATGAAAAAAAACTTGTTAGCTACAAAATGAAGGACCATGTCATGTTTATATTGTGTTTTTTAAATTGTGTGTACAGTGCTCCCTCTATTATTCACCCCCCTATTATCTGCCACCCTCTATTATCCCCCCACTTTTGTCTCATACCAATTTCTTATTTTGCCATTGTCCCCCTTGGGGCGCAGTGGGCTTACCCGGCTAATAAAATTTAATAAATAATAAATAAATAAATATTCACCAACCTCAATTATCCACCACTCTCGATTATCCACCAACTTTTGTCTTCTACCAAAGTGGACAGATAATAGAGGGTGCACTCTAGTTATGTAAAATAGTTCTAAAAATGTTTTACTTCATACATAACACATAAGAGTAGTAGACCATTTTATAAGTGATGTAAGCCAATTCAGTGTCTGTATTAAAGGATCTGATTGTGCTTATCGACATAAGGGCATTTTGCCTTCAGTTTTATGACTCACTCTCTTGGGGTGTGCTGTGCATTAAAATCCTCTAATGCACACACCTTCATGGCGTATTGCTTACAAATAACAATACCATTGTCTCATATATTGCAAACACAAAAAAAGTATTTTTTTTATAAGTTCAAATGAACTGATGGTTTCCTAGTTCTATTGGGACACTGCAATCCAATGTTTACTAAAAGTGTTATTACAGCATCAGGCAAATGATTTCCATGAAAATAGCTCTCACCCTTTAGACAGTGCAGAATCAGAATAAAAGGTCAAATACTGCCTAACTTTAAGTTACCTTAGTAGCATGATTTTCAAATATGAAATCTAGAATCTAAGAGTTATCAACTTTTTTCTGAATACTCTTCAGAATTTACGCCTTTTGTGACCTTTGCTGTAGACTATATAGTTGAAGCACTACCACACATGGCCAGTCTGACATAACAAAACAACATACAGCAGAGTAGTACCCTGACTATAACAAACACAGTAATTTCCTTTGGTACAGTAGATCTTGGGCTTTGGTCTCATAATCCTTGAACCATCAGTGTCTGACTCATTATGTTATTGTTCTGAAGGTCAGTTATGTGATTTTGTGTTTCCAGACTGAAATAGGGCATATGAAAGAATTCAAACTGCATAGAAAAGTATATTTCCCATGCTATGTGAATGTACAGGAACCATACCTTCAGAAGCCCCTGCAACAGGCAATCCCAGCTATAGTCAGGACATCACCTGAAGGGTTTAAAAATGTGTTATTATTTATTCAGAGTTTTCATTGCTTATTATTGACAGGGGAATTTAAGAGGGTCTATACATTTCATTATCAAATGATGTCTAATACTGGGGGAGAACAAAATAACCTTGTTGCATTGTTGATTATTTTTATTTATATGAGTGGGTTTTTTTTAAATCATTTGTGCCCCTGTTCCATGTGTCAAAGGCCAACTGAACTCATGGAGTTGGGATGAAATGTTTTCCCTATTTTCTCTCCTTCTCACCTCCCCAGACTACTGTAATTTTGGAAACATCTTACCTCAGCTGCAAGGGGCATGGAAAGCAACTAGTTCTTGGCAGAAAGCTACAGTAACTTCTATTATTTGTTCCAGCACAAGTGGTGTGCAGCAGCAGTTTATGTCAACCCCCAGCCCAAAACTGAAAACTTCATGCTGGGCCATCTTGTTAGACTGTCTGTGAGGAATCCCTGGCTTGGAATCTGGATCCACAGCACAGGGATCCCATATCCAGTCTGGCAAAGTTCCACAGAAATATACTCTCAACCTACAGACATTGGATAAATCCATTAATGTTTGGGACAGCATAAGATTAGTGAAAAATATTTTTGTGGGGGATTTGCTATTGGGTATGTTTGAAAATAATCCTGTGCTGTAATGCTTAATTTAAGTAATGTCTTTCAGGTATATGTGGGAGGCTTACTACAGTTGTTGTATTGTATCTGCTTTGATGTTAAACAATGTATGCCATAATACTACCATGGCAACAATCACACTGCATCAAAGATGTACTGCGTACATCCTAGTAACATTCATGATGGTTAAGCAAATGACAATATTGTATTTCTAACATATACTGTATTCAAATGTAATGCTTAGGTTACAGAGGCCATAGCTATAGCTAAAACAGCCTTAATTTAAAATTTAACACTGTGTAATGTTTATATTGTTACACAATTTTTGTAGCTTTACCACAAAACTAGTAAAATGGACTACAAATACTTAGTGTGGTAACACTTTAAATTTCCTTAACTACACTGTAGTTAAAGCAATTGCAATGCAGTTACATGCAACAAATGTGCAACTACTGTGCATTGTAATTGCCTAGTTGAGTGTAATTAGTAATTACTTAGCCCACAGTTACACTGACGTTGACACTTAAAATAAATCTGGCCCATAATGTCATGCAGTAGTGGGAAGATTCAGGGAACTTCTCTTTGTGAACTTCTTCACACAGGTTCCTAACTTTGCATAGCATGAATTAGCAGTTTGTATAGTTCTTCATCTGGTGAAGTGGGTACATTATCAGAGGAAGCCTATGTGAAGTAATAGTTCACTGTTGAAGGTGCCACAATACAATGTTCTTCCCTGCCTTTTGTGCTCAAAAACAATAAAACCTCCCCTATGCACACAGCTGCATTCTCCCACTAACTCCCACCTGATATGACCATTAAAAAGTAATTAACCCCTACTTCCCACTCTTATAGCACCTGTATTCTCTCCTCTCCTCTCACACCTCTCAGTCTGGGCAGTTGCATAAAAAATATATCCATCTCCACCCATGTTGTAGCAGAATTTTATCACCAATTGCCTTAGAAAAGCACTAGCAAATAGGCTAGAAGGAGGGGTGGAGCAACAAAGGGGAAACATCAGAACTGCCATCACAGAGGCAACAAGTCTTTGTGTGAAGCAAATAAACAAATTAAAATGAAAGAAAAAGCCACTCTGGTTCTCAAAAGAGGTGGCGGGGAAGGTCAGGGAGAAAAAGATAGCATTCAGGAAGTATAAGGAAACACAGAAGGAGCAGGACAGAGAACTGTACCAGTTAAGGCAGAAGGAAGCATGGAGGGAAGTCAGAATAGCAAAGGCCCAAACTGAGGAAAAGATAGCAAACTTGGTTAAGAAGGGGGATAAAACCTTTTACAGGTATAACAGGGAGCGTAGACAGACAAAGGGAGGGATAGTGAGGCTGAATAGAATGGATGGTGGGTGGGCAGGGAGAGACAGTGAAAATGCAGGGATACTGAATGAATATTTCTGCTCAGTATTCACAAAAGAGGAGGAGGGGGAGTTGCCTAATCCAATTAACAGAAGCACTCTGGATAGGGGGTTGATCCCAGTCCTTTCACAGAAGAAAGGGTTCTGAAGGAACTCCCAAAACTGAAGGTGGACAAAGCAATGGGGTCTGATGGAATTCACCCCAGAATTCTAAAAGAATTAAGGGGAGAACTAGTGAAACCACTGACTACCCTTTTTAACAAATCATGGGAGGATGGTGTGGTATCTGAGGACTGGAGGAAGTCAGATGTGATTCCCCTTCACAAAAGTGGGAGCAGGACAGAGGCAGGAAGCTACAGACCTGTCAGTTTGACCTTTGTGGTAGGGAAAGTGATGGAATCACTTCTGTCGGAAAGAATTGTTGAGTACCTAGAGGCCAGTGGGGTACAGGACCCAAGGCAGCATGGGTTCACAGTGGGAAGGTCATATCAGATTAATCTAATTGATTTCTTTGACTGGGTGACAAAAGTAGTAGACCAGGAAGGGGCTGTGGACATGGGCTACCTAGACTTTAGCAAGGCATTTGACACAGTCCCACACAAAAAATTAATAGCCAAATTAACCAGCCTGGGAGTGGGTCCCAGGGTGGTAGCCTGGGTAAAACATTGGCTGGACAACAGGACACAAAAGGTAGTTGTAAATGGAGTCCACTCTGAAGAAAGAGGGGTTACTAGTGGGGTACTGCATGGTTCAGTACTGGGTCCAGTCCTTTTTAATGTCCTTTTAAGTGACATTGCAGAGGGACTGGAAGGAAAAGTATGCCTCTTTGCAGATGACACAATGATCTACAACAGGGTTGATACACAAGGAGGCATGGAAAGGATGAGAAGGGACTTGGCAAGGTTGGAGGAATGGTCAGAAGTATGGCAGCTTGGATTCAATGCAAAGAAGTGCAAAATAATGCACCTGGGAAACAAAAACCCAGGGAAGATTACACAATGGGGAGGTAGTAACAACAGCAAAAGGGAAAGAGACCTGGGGGCAATCATATCAGATGACCTTAAGGTTAGCAAGCAATGTGAGAAGGCGGTAGGGAGGGCTGGGGGGATACTGGGATGCATAGGGAGAGGCATCACCAACAGAAAACAAGAAGTTGTTATCCCTCTGAACAGACAGTTGGTGAGACCCCATCTGGAGTACTGCGTCCACTTCTGGAGACCCTATCTCTGCAAGGACATAGACAGGATAGAGGCAGTCCAGAGGAGTGCAGTGTCTGCAAGTGAAGCCATACGAGGAGAGACTAAAGGAGCTTAATATGTATACCTTTGAGGAAAGGAGGGAGAGGGGGGACATGATAGAAACTTTTAAGTACCTCAGTGGAATCAACAAAGTCCAAGAGGGTAGCATCTTTCAGAAAAGAAATGTGCAAGAACAAGGGTACAATTTGAAGATCGGGGGCCGGTTCATGGGCAATGTGAGGAAGTATTTTTTCACAGAGAGGGTGGTGGACGCATGGAACAGCCTTCCTGAGGAGGCTATGGGGTCTAAAACTGTGGGAGAATTCAAGAATGCATGGGACAGACATAAGGCAATTTTTGTGGGGGGTAGGAAGAAATAGGCTGTTAGTTAACTAAGATCTGTAGCTTATCCTGTAGGTAGGGAAATGGGCAGACTAGGTGGGCCAAGTGGTCCTTATCTGTCATCAAAGTCTATGTTTCTATGTAACTGGACACAGTAACAACCTAGTTCCGCTGACCACCCTCTGGCATCCTATCTCCCCCCCCCCCCAACTAACTCCCAAAGAATGTTAACTAGTTTGTTCTAATAATCTTGACTGAAGTTCTTCTACCGGTAATGAGAAAAAACATAACTCATTGCAGTGACCAGCCAGATTTCTGTATTCATCATCTGCTCCTCATTTAATGATTGATTCCAGTGACATGTTCTTTAGATACACCTGATTGGCTGACCAGAGTGACCAATCAGCTGTTACTTTAGAGTAGGTTACTGGTTTCATACATTAATATTGGAGCAGACAATGAATACAAAGGTCTGGCAGCTCACTGCATGCTATATGTGTAAGTTGATTGCTGAAGGTAAAGTGTGTTGAGCTACCCTAACTTTTGTAATGCAGGGACAGCAGGCTAAATCATATGGAGTCCATTTGACCAGTCTGACCATGTAGTCACTGGATTCCAATTGCTTAACCAGGAGAGACACACTAAGCTGAAAGCTTGTTTACAGGTGCAACCTGGGAGCACAGGGAAGTTAAGTGGCTTGCTCAATGTCACACAATATGCAAGTGGGGGCTGTGGGATTCAAACCCAGGTCTCCATAGCTGCAGCTCAGAGTCTTAAACCACTGCGCTATACTGCCTCCCTGATTCCAGGAGAAAGAAACAGGACATGATAGAAACCTTTAAATATCTGAAGGGAAAACGCAGGGCAGTGTGTCACAACCCCTTTAAGCATAGTGAGGAATCAGTAACTAGGGGACACAAGTATAAACTGGTGGGTGGTGAATTCAGGAAGGACATGAGGAAGCATTTCTTCATGGATATAGTGGTGGACAGACTGAACAGTTTGCCAAAAGAGGTGATGAATGTGAAGATGGTGACAGGTTTCCAGAAAATATGGGACAGCTCTAAAGGGTTGGAAAAAAACTAAAACAAGGAAAGGGGTAGAAATTGAAAGCAGCAATGCTGCTCTACCAGCCAACACCAGGGGCAAATAGATAGATGTGACTCAGTTAAAGAAATACCCATGGGGCAGACATAATGAGCTATAAGTCTTTTTCTCCTTATGTCTTTTTTTAAGTTCACCTCTCTCTCCAGGGCAGCACACTTCTTGTTATATGAGTGACTTTTGAAGGGTGTGACACTGTCTGTCCAATTCAGAGTGATCTGCAAGAGACGAGACAGTGCCACACCAATCATCAGCCAGGCTGAGTGTGGCTCCATTTTGCCTTGATGGGTGGAAACTTTGTCTAGTTCAAAAGAAAGACCGAACCAATCATATGGTGGCTTTTTACTTTGATTTACAGGACTTCACCCAGCAAAGAGCTGATCAGTGTCCTAATAAGCCTGCTGATGTCATCCACTTTTGGTTTGCTTGTCTGTGCTCCCCCCTCTCCACCCCACCAGTCCCTACCCTCATTGCCTCTGCTCATGAATACCATTCTGTTTCCAGACAATCTTACACTTGTCACCCCCCAAAAGTGTGGGGCTTAACCCCTGCCCCCAAGGGCTCCCACTGCTAACCACCACCAGCTTGGGTCCTGTGACACCCTCTGAAACCTTCTGCCAGCTCCCGCAGTGTTTTCCTGCAAGCAGAGAGCCAGAAGAGCACAGACACATGACCATCATGTAGCCGTACCATGAAAGTGCGAGATAGCGGATTGCGCATGTGTGAAAGGACATGTTTGCTTTAAAGCTGCTCCTGTGGCAAAACAGAGGTTTCCTTCATGCTTCCAGACACCTGAATCCCCTAATCCAGGCCTGGAGACACAAGACAGGACCTGAGGGGCCACAAAAGTTGTTTTTTAAAAGCACTAAAAAGCGCATGCAAATAAGCCAGCAGCCAAAGTTGCTGGGAACTGTAGTCCTGCCGACCACACTGTCCAGTACAAGAGCAACACCAACAGTGAACTTTTGGCATTGACAAATGCTTGTTTTTTTGTTTTGTTTTGTTTTTTTGCAACACCATTCATAGTTTCTATGTATATCTGTCAGAGTTAATGACTGTAGCAGAAGTGGCTTCCAGGGCAGGAACAAGATTGTTTGAAACAGCTCTGAAAGTTGAAGCATGAGTATTTTTAAAAGCACAGTGCAGCTGTTTATGACTGACAATTTTCAGTTTCAAGAACTTGGTTATATACCTCAAGTAATATACGAGTGTGTATAATGGAGATCAACAGTCATAAATTTCATGTGCAATAATAGTTTGACAGATATAGATGAATTACATTTTGAACAGGAGATCTGATACACTTATTTTGTTAATCAATGTTTAATATTAATGATTAAACTATTCTAAAAGCTGTGCAATGTCCACAACAGAAGTTATAAAGACATTTAAACTTTTCTTATCTTCCTATAAATAGGTGATGGCAAATTTACACCACAGTTGATGGTTGTCTCATGAAATTAGCTAAACATCATTTATTGCTTTAATCAGTTCAGGAATACATTATTTAGACTTTAGAAAAATGATGTAACTTGGGTTGTCAAGAGAGGTTTACAGAGTAATAAATGCCAATTTGACAACAGATATTTGTTTGAAACCTTCCATTTAAATATTCAGTGAGTCAAAATTTATCAGACTTCACCAGCCATGAAAATGACATTAATCTGTACAAAGCGATACACTCATATTGAGAAACTAAATAATGCAAACATAGGTATTAACAATCTCACCACTTTAAAAGAATATTTGGACTAAGTAAATCAAGGCCTTGTGAAACTTAGAAGCTTTTGAAACCTATGGGATAAGTTGAAACCTGTTGGGTTAGTCAAGATCACAAGGCTTGAGAATGCTCTGTACTGTATCGACTGAAAGAACATATGGTCCTTGCTAAACAAACAAAAAAACACAGACAAAAAAAACAGCAAACCAACATGATGTCTAGTTGATGAACTGAGATTCTTTGGTCAGGACAAATTTTTAACAGAAGGAAATGGATTATTTGTTTGTTTTTTGTGTCAGCTGCTCCCCGATCTCCCTGTAGGGACTCAGCCCCCACCCTCACCACTTCCCTATGCCCAGACTTACCCCCTTAGGTGGGGACACCAGGCAGGTTCCCCCCCAAGGTCAATGGTAATGTGCCTTGGCTTACCTCCTAGGGTGGGGCTATGGGAGGGGGACCTTACTCGGTGGACATGGTAAGCAGTGGAGTTAGTAGAGCAGAGCTTCATGCTTCTGGGACAGCATGTTTTTCTGTATGCTGTATCGGTAGTGGGGATGTGCAATGACAGCCAAAGTCTTCCTCGCCACCCTCTGATACAGCGCTGGCACTGTGGTTCCCCCGGTCTCTGCTAGGGGTCTATAGCAAGATATAAACACAACCTCCCACCCTCTGGAAAAGGATGGAAGTTCCTAGGATGTTCAATCATTCTCTCCCGGCTGGCCCTCCAATGTCCTGAGTCCATTCCTGAACCCGGGTCATCGGCATCGCAGACAGATGCCCTGCCACTGCACCATGGGCTGGCTGGATTATTTGTTTAAAAGTAGAATCTTGCAGCTTCAGTTGCAAGAGCAATGCAGAAACAGAGGTCCTAAGTCATTTATTTATTTTTATTTATTTATTGAAGATATTGGATAACACACCTTTGAGTCAAAGACTCCTTTACAAAGGTTCCACATCATTGAAAACAGGGACATCAGGGACAATAGCAACAACTAGACACAATAGTTACAGAAATGGTTACAAAATGGTTACAGATAATACAGTAAAGCAGCTGGCGATACAGAGTTACAGAATGCTGCCAAACATAGGTACATAGTGCAGACGGTAGCAGGAAACAAAACATATACTGCAGGGTGGTGGTGCTAGCCATACCCTGGTGGTTTTTTGCAGGCCTAGGCTGGACTGAGGTGTCCATTGTCAAAATACAGGCATGCCCAGAGGCAGCTGGACCAGAGTTAAGTCCATAGTCGTGGGGGAGGAATGGGTAGGGGTAAATCAAGGGCAGTAACATACTGAGTCATGAGTAATTAGATCTCTTAGTTGGGACTTGAACTGACCAAGTTTGGGTTCTGTGAGGATGGAGTTTAGGAGTGAGTTAAGCTAGCTTGGGCCAGGTACCTAAAAGTTCTTTGACCTGAAGTGGTCCTGCAGTGAGGTACCCTGAAGCGAGTTGTCGCCGATTGCCGAGTGAAAAGGGTGGACCATGGTGTCTGGAGTAGGGGGAGAGACCAGGTGGGAGTAGCCCTGCTGTAATTTTTTTAGCAAAGAGGCAGGTGTGATATTTGAGCCTCCCATTAAAATTTAGCCAGTTGGTTGAGGCATAGGGGGTGCAGTTTTGTGTGAGTCTGGTGCAGCCAGTAGCAAGTCTACAGGCCTTACTAAGGGCCAGCCTAATTATATTTAGGGATGTGTTGTCACCTGTCCCATAGATGATGATTCCGTAGTCTAGGAGTGATAGTATTGATGCAGAGACAGCTAGGTGGAGAGCTTCTGATGGAAGGCAGTGCTTGTACCGGTAGAGTAGGCCAGTATGCACATTGCAGCAGTGCTTAATATTCAGATGTGGTCATGGTAGGTGAGCCCAGAGTCTAGGGTGATACCTAGGTATTTGAATGAGGTAACCTGCTTAAGGAGGTCATTTATGGAATTTAATGTGAGCAGGGGTTGTTCTATATTATTGTTTTGGGGGGGTGCATACACCATGGATTTTGCTTTTTTACAATTTAAGACTAGCCTATGTTGCACGAACCAGGATTCGGCTTCCATGAAAGATTTTTGGAGTGCCGAGTGGAGGGCTGTGGGATCAGTGTGGGAGCTGTAGATGATGGCATCATCAGCATACAGGAGCAATTTCCTGGAGCAAACCATGGGCAAGGAGTTGAGGAACAGAGAGAAAAGTGGGGGGCCAAGAATAGAGCCCTGTGGGACCCCTGACCTGACTTGGAGTGGGGAGGATAGGATATGGGCAATCCTGACTATCTGGGTTCTCTCAGGCAAATAGCTGGCAGACCAGCCAGTGGTCTCAGGGGACAGGTCTATTTGTGTGAGGGAATCCAGGAGTAGTATGTGGTGCACCATATCAAATGCCTTGGAAAGGTCTACTAAAATAGCACCAGCAGTGTAGCCAGTGTCCAGAGATGTGTGGAGGGCATTTGTAAATTCCAAGAGGGCTGTGGTGGTACTGTGGTTATGTCAGAAGCCATGTTGCTCAGGACACAGGAGGTTATATTTGGAGAGGTAGTCCATAAGCTGGGTGGCCACAATCTTCTCCAAGGTTTTGAAGAGGGGAGGCAGGATTGAGATGGGATGGTAGTTCCCAGGCAGGGTGCGGTCACCACCTTTTAGGATAGGTGTGATGAGGGCAGATTTCCATTTAGAGGGAAACTAGCCCCGCAATAGGGAGTGATTCAGGAGCATGGTGAGAGGGGGGAGAACTTTGCTAAAGGTGAGCCTAAGCAGTTTAAGATCAAGTGTGTCACTGCTGAAACATGATTTGTTGAGGGCCTTGAGTAGAAGAGGGGCAGCTTCGCGCTAAGATATTGCTTTAAAGTGGAATGGGGTGTGGAGAGGAGCAAGGTGGTGCTGGGGGTGGGGAGAAGAAGTTGGGGGGGAGAACACCAGTAAGGTCAGAGAAAGAGTAATCTATTGTTTGTGTACTGATAGAGATTACAGCTACCAAAGCTGAAGAAACCAGCAAACTGACTTCATCAATACATTTACTGTTACCAAATGTTACCAAATGGGAAATTTTAGTATCACTTAGTTTCTTATTTGAAACATACTGTACCTTCTTCCATCTTTGTCCTACTGTTTGTCCAAATTCTTCTAAAAAATAAGGTTTTTGCTTTCAAGCAAGCAGGCTCAGAGATTGATTGGTCATTCATGGACACCATAGCCACTGCTGATTTATTATACTCCACAAATCTTCCTCCCGATTCCACTTACTATTTACCTCTGCACTTCCATCTCCAATGGGGGAAGGCATCCCCCTGCCTAACGGGTTTCTAATGGACTTTTTTTTTTTTGCTTTCAACAAACTGTGCCTTGCAATGGCTTACTTTGCACTTCTACAGAAATGCCATCTTGTACTGCAACTGCACTTTATTTTGTACCAAGTAATGTACTTGTACAGTGTCCCATATTGTACTGTAACTGCACTTTACTGGCACTATGTTTTATTTTGTAGCAAGTTATGTACTGGCGCAGTGTTCTATATTGTACTGTAACTGCACTATGTTTTGTATCAAGTTATACTCTGGTGCAGTGTTCCATATCGTACTGTATTTGCACTTTATTTTGTACCAAGTAATGTACTGGTGCAATGTCCTATATTGTACTGAAACTGCACTTTACTGGCACTTTATTTTGTATTAAGTAATGTACTGGTGCAGTGTTCTATATTGTACTGTAACGGCACTATATTTTGTACCAAGTTATGCACTGGTGCAGTGTTCCAGATCGTACCATAACTGCACTTTATTTTGTACCAAGTTATGTACTGGTGTAGTGTCCCATTTTCTACTATAACTATATTTTTGTACCAAATTATGCACTGGTACAGTGATCCACATTGTACTGTAGCTGCACTTTATTATGTACCAAGTTATGCACTGGTGCAGTGTTCAATATCGTACTAAAACTGCACTTTATTTCTTACCAAGTTATGTTCTAATGTAGTGTCCCATAGTGCACTGTAAATATACTTTATTTTTTACCAAGTTATATACTGGTGCAGTGCTCCACACTGTACTGTAATTGCACTTTATTTTGTACCAAGTTATGTACTGATGTAATGTTCCACACTGTACTGTAATTGCACTTTATTTTGTAACAAGTTATGTACTGATGTAATGTTCCATATCATACATAACCAAAAATACATGAGCAAACTGATGATTATTTAAACAAATTCAGTCTGTAGGTTAATGAACAACATCATTTCAGAAAAGATCACAATACTGTGACATCACTTGTAAAATTCACAAATAGTGTTTATGAGGCTCTGGACAGTAGAGAAAGGAAAGGATTGGGGAACTCTACATAGATTTGTCAGAAGTATCACAGTTCAAAATGAACAGCACTCACCTCTGTACAAGTCCTGGTTCCAAAAAAAGCACAATACAATGACATGTAGTTTTAAGGCTTTACTCCCATTACCAAACAGCAGTACAATTACAGGTTCTTATGTTTCACCTGACTTATTCAGGCTTCATCAGAGATAGTGAATAATTCAACATAGTCAGCTTTTATAGATTAATCCGGTGTTGTCATTTACCAAATCAACCAATAGGAATACATAATTAATTATTATACAACCAATCACTAACTGCATGGAAAAATTCAAAAGATTTCATCACATAAACAAGTGCTCTGTTTCATTACATGTATCATTTGTACAAAAAATATAATAATTCTAAATATTTATTAGTTCTTGGTTTCACAAATTCCTGCTCTTAATTTCTTGCTTTATTTCCAACCATCAGTTCTCCTGCTGAGTCTGTATTTAAACAGAAAACCTAAAAAAGATTTTAAACACATCCATTTAGTCTGAAAATTCCTTGGATTTTAATCCTTTCATTTCTATTTTATCTTCACCTTCTACACATATTTCATAATCCATATTTGTCAAAACCTGTCTTTAGGGGACCAGATCGAAGGGAGGAAAGGGGATAGAAAAGACAACATATATATATTTTCTCAGAATCACATTTTAAGTTATACATTACTATTTCACTCTGTTTTTATAAAAAAGCAGCAAAAGCTGTTCACTCGGTTTTTAACCATAGCAGACAAAGGAATGGGAAGTTATAGACAGAGGAGGAAGATTATATACTACGAATATAGAAGGAGGGGGAAAGAAAGGTTTGGCACATAGGGATAGTTGGTATTGAAATAGTTTCTTAATAAACAGTGTTAACCATTGAATCTATCTTCTACATTTTTTTCAAGAAAGGTTTTAATTTGAATTTGTCATTCAAGCCCAATCCCTTAGTGGCTGCTAATTTGAAAATCCATAGCTGTTCTTTCTCATTTAAAATTGCTTCGTAATCTCCACCTCTAACATTCTTTGGAATATTTTCTATTTCGATCACTGTAACTTTATGTACCCTTCTGTCTTTATATTTTTAATATGCATAGCCATTGCATATTCAAGATTTTGATTTTTGATTGCAGTAATGTGTTCATTGATTCTGAATCTCAATTTTCTTTTAGTTTTATCTATGTAGAATTCTCCACAGGAGCATGTCAGTTTATACACAACCCCCTCGGTGTTACAATTAATGTCCCCTTTTACTTTCTTGATCTTACCACTCTTAGGGTTAACTGAACTGTGACACTGCCTATTTGGAACTTGCACCTCCATCCCAGTGACCACCGTTTTAATTAATTTCAATTTGTCGGAAGTGTTTGATCTTCTCAGTCATGATCTGTTATTGATTACCACTGAGTCATTTAGGTTTTCCAAGCTCAAAAGTGGGTTATTTCAGCAGCTACCTGAGAGGCAGTGTCAATAACTTAAAATTTCTTATCAGTTTTCTTCAGTTCTCCCAATGAAATTGGGTGTCCCCAGGGGTCAACTGTGGGCCTCCTATTATTCAGCTTGTTCTTAAATGATCTCCCTGAGGCTGCTAAAGCACTTTGCGTCCTGCTTTATGCTGATGATGCAGTTTTAATTTTTTTGTGATAGGGATACTGCAATTGTTAATGATCACATACAAAGGGTTTTGATAGGATTCAATCTTGATTTGAAAGTATGATACTGTATTTGAATGTGAAAAAATGCATGCAGTTGTCCAATAAACTACATAATTTGGCAAATTAAGACAGTTGGAGGTTCAACACTGGAACAAGCTGAATCTTATTGATACCTGGGAGTTATGTTAGCCTCCAATTTATCTTATTCATGGCACATAGTACATACCTGTAGATGGCCATATTAAAGTGGTGAATATAATGTCTGGTGCTCTGTATCATAATACACAGGATCTTACACATGAAGCTCAGAAACAGGTAAGCTTGATTCACAGAATTCCAGTTATTGAATATGGTCTTGTGGTATATTCTTCTGCTGGAAAAACTGCGCTACATGATGTTAAGAAGCCGCTGAATAGTGCACGCGGTTTCACTTTTGTTCTGTCTTTAGACTGTCATACCTGCACACTGTGTTCAATATCAAACCTGAATAACTTGACCCAGAGAATAGAGTATCTTCTGGGATGCTGGGAGAAGAAAATGTATTGTGAGACTGTATCTCATAATTTGGGTTTATTGGTACAAAGGGGAGGTTCAGATTCTAGTTTTACTATAACCTTATTGAGATCAGTTCTGATGCTACCATGCTGTAAAAACACATTGGACCATGCTGTTTCTATTATAGGGTCAGATATTTCTGGAACTCATTGTCTACTGACTTAGCTGTTGAGATTACTTATAAGCAGTATTGCACAATCACTGAGAACATACATGAATATTTTGTTCTGTTTCACCTGTTTTAATTGAATATGCAAGTTAGGCTATGTCTGCAATGTGTCTATGTAATGTTGTGTATTTTTGTACAGTCACCTATGAAAGTGAGCAATTTTGTCCACATGCCTTAATTTTAAATAAATGAAAAAAAAAGAAATGATCTTGTGTAGCTCAATCAAGCTTCTGGAACTGGATTCCATCCTAAATGACCTTCGACAAAATGATTGATTCTTCTTCTCAGTGCCCACTAACATTGGTGAAGACCAGTCCCAATTTTTAATCTAAATCCATCTGTACTTGGGACAAAAACACATCTCTCAGGATGTCTTAGAAACATAGGCTTTGTCAGCATAAAAGGACCGCTTGGCTCACCCAGTCTACCCAGTTGTTTGCTGCCTATTCTATTTCAGCGGACCCTAACTGGCCTCTGGTGACTACCCTACCTTTTTATTTATCATTATTCTCCCCACACTGTTTTTGCACTACTACCTCTGGTGGACAGCTGTTAGAGACTGAAACCACTTCTTCAATGAAGTAGTATTTCCTCAGTCCCTCCTAAATTCCCACCTTATACCTACATTACATGACCTCTTGTTCTGTTACACTTCTTCATTTGAAACAGGCTTCCCACCTGTACCCCGTTCACTCTGGTGAGGTACTAGTAGGTCTCCATCATGTTCCCCTCGCCCTCCCCTCCTCTGGGGTGTACAAGTTGAGATCCCTTAGTCTCCCCTTGCAGAGTTTCTTGTGTAACCTCTGTACCATTTTAGTTGCCCTTCTCTGGAGTGCCTCTACTCCATCTTTGTCTTTTCTGCAATCTGGCCTCCAAACTATAGACAATATTTCAGGTGTGGTCTCACAGCTGATCTATACAGTGGTAATAACTCCTTCCTTCTGCTTTTGTTACCTCTCTGTATGCACCCCAGCATCCCACTGACCATGTCCACTGCCTTGCCATACTACTCTGTCACCTTGAGATTATCAAATATTATTACCCCAAGGTCCCTTTCTTGCTTAGTGACTGACAGTACCTTCACCCTCATTTTATACTCCGCTAGTAGACTTCTTTGCCCCAGGTGAATGATTTGCACTTTTCAATATTGAACCCCAGCTGCCACTTTTCAAGTTTTCTAAGATCCCTAATCATTTTCTTAACTTGCTCCTAAGTATATACCCTATTACAAATCTTGGTGTTATCTGCAAAAAGGCATACATTCCCCTCAAGTTCTTCTGTGATGTAACTTTTCAAGATGTTGAACAGGACCAGTCCCATTTCTGAACCCTATGGCATCCCACAGGTCTCCCTTCCCTTACTAGAGTAAGTGCCATTTACAGCGACTCACTGATGCCTTTCTAGTAACCATTTTTTTCTTCATTTTGTTACTTTGGTTCCCACCTCTAGACTATCCAATTTCTGTATCAATCTCCAATGTGGCAGAGTGTTGAAGTCTAAGTAGGCCATGTCCACTGCCCTTCTGTTTCTCTGATCACCTAGTAAAAGAAATAAATCAGATTTGTGGCATCATCACCCTCTCTTGCATCCATGCTGTCTTTGGTCTTGCAACCCACAGAATTCAAGATATTATACTAGTCTTTTTTTAACAGGGTTTCCATTAATTTCTCCACAACTGAGGTGAAATTGACTGGTCTATAGTGGTGAGCCTCCTCCCTGCTGCCAATCTTATGGAGCGGAACTACATCAGCTGTCCTCCATTCTCCTGAAATCTGTCCTGTTTCCAGTGATACGTTGAATAATTCTATCAGTGGTGTAGCAAGCTCCTCTCTGAGTGCCTTTAGCACCCTTGAATGTATAGTATCCTGTCTGGTCCCAAGTCCTTGTCCAAGTCTTCAAGTCCCTTCAGAACTCTTTCCTCTGTAAATGGACTTGTGTTAACCTCCCCTCTACTGTATTCCTGTTGCTCTTTGTTCATCTGCCCACCTTTATGTCCACTGTGAAGACATAGCAGAAGTATCTGTTAAGGATGTCAGCTTTTTTCCTAATCCTTTTATGTGCAGTCACTATCTACCCATCTCCTTATCATCGCTATTCCTTACGGGTCTTTCAAGCAAGTGTGGATAAAATTTTCATTGCCAAGGGAATACCAGAATACCCTGAGTAGTACAGTGGATATGAAATTCCAATAAATGAGTATATGACAGCACAGCATACTTATTTACCCTTGCTTTTGACATGGAGGCAGACATGATGGCTATAGAGTACCTTCTAACTTTATTTTGCTATGTTCTGATGTAACCAGCTCAAGAATGCCAGCACAAAGGTGATCAAAGAAGCCTTAGCAAATTACTTCTTAAATAATCTTCTGAAAATTCTAAAATCATCAGAAATGTTCTGGCAGGGCATCCAGTGTATTTTAACCCATCCCCCCCCAACACCCCAGTCAACTATGCAAGATCTGAAACTGTGAGTTCATGTATTTCTGATCTGGCTAAAATTATTGTTTATTTCAATGATTTTTGCATCTCCTCTTCCTTCCCCATCCTCCCTCCAAACTCCACTTCTTTTTCTTCCTCAGTCACCTACCACTCCTCTCACTGTCCTCTCTCAGCTCCACTCTCCTCCCTCCTGCTACACACTTCTCTCCCCATCCACCATGCCCCTCCCTCCCATAAAAGCCCCAAATAGCTTGGGCTATGTGAGCATGCACACAAATAAAAAATACTTAAAGCATATATATCATGCTTAGCATTACTCGGTATTACTCAGTTTAGTAATGGCAGAAGTAGGCACCAGGCCCATTGGGACGGCCATCCCCACATGTTGTGGGTTATTTTAACCAATTTTAGCCATCAGGAATTTATCCAGTTCATGTTTAAAGCTATTAAAGTAGGTGATGTCTACTATAGCCTGAGGGAGTGCATTCCATAATTTGCTAGCCCTTAGTGTGAAATATTTTTGTCTTTTATTTGTAAAGAACATTGGTATTAAGATTTGCTTATTGTGGCATCGTTGTTTGCTAGGTTTGGATGCCATAATTATATTACATTCCTTCATCAGTCTGGGGTGCTTTAAGATATTGAATAACATTAATAGATATCCTCTCTCCCTTCTTAATTGTAGGTCATATAGATTAGGGTCTCGGGCTCTAACTTGATAATGCAAGCAACACATTCTAGGAATTAATTTAGTGGCTTTCCTTTGATTATTGTCCAGTAAACATTTACCATTTATCAGATGGGGGGCCCAGAAGGAGGCAGCGTAGTCTAAGTGTGGTCTAATGTAAGTCTTAGAGAGGGGGGTAATGCAAGATTCACTTCTTGTTAAGAAGGATTTTTTAATGGGCCTCAGTAAGTGGTTTGCAGTTAGAGCAATTTTCCTGCAATGCTGGCCTGGGGTTAATGAATCATTGATTAGAATCCCTAAATCAATTTCTTTGGTCACTGGTTTTATTTAAAGTATCATTTAATGAGTATGTGGTCATTTTATTCTTTTTGCCCAGATGGATAACTGTGCACTTGCTAACATTCAGTTCCATCATATTTGTCTTTGCCCGTGTCTCAATATGATAAAGATCATTTGTAAGCATTTTAATTGTTTCGGGGGTGTCTATCTCTGAACTGATTTTGGTATCATATGCGAATATTTATTAAGTTCCAAAGGTAACAAGGAACTACTTAGAAAACTGGCAAACAAAATCTTCATATTGCCTCAGACCTTAACCTTTCTTCATCAGGAAGTGAGGTTACAACATTTCAAACCTGCCTTATGTATTGCCAAATAGATTATGTGATTAAAAAAGGAGAACACCAAGAACACTATTTTTAGGTTAACACTAAATAGTGTATCTAAAAGATGGTTTACAGTATAAAAAAACAGCAACATGTACAATTATGCATTATGGCTTTCTTGACTGTAAGATAGCATCTCATTGTGTTTATTATTATATGAGGTATGCAATTCTGAGTTTTATTTTTTATTTTAAGGGTAAAATAAACAGAATATATTACATGAGAAACAAGTCTCATTTACAGGACATCCCAAGTCAAATGTTAGTAAGATAACACAAGTAACATAAAATAAATATCATATATAATAAAAGAAAAAAGTAAAAGTGTCAGTTTAAAAAAGCAAGTACAGACTGACCAGTTAAAATATATTTAATATATAAGGCCCAATTCCAAGATAGATATGCCAGGCGTAAATGCAGTACGCCAGTCCAGATGGCTCAAATTGCAAGTTATGCCAGTAACTTGAGACACGCATGATTCCAAAAGAACACTTACTCCACAACCCACAACTGCTATGCCAAATGAAAGTTACGATGCAGTTATGCCAAAGAAAGCTTGCACCACTGCGTAATGTGGCTTACGACATGCATAACACACCAGTACAATGTAACTGCTATTCCAGAACAGGTGGCATAAGTAAATATGCCAGATGAAGGTGAAGTAAGTTAGACCAAGGAATAGCTGGTCTATCCAGAGCACAGGCTATATAAACCCCCCCCCCAAATAGCCAGACAGCAGTGTAGTGAGACACACAGCAATGTCAGCAAATTGGAGCCCTACTGGGAATAATGATAGCAGAGCACCATGAGCGCAGGCATGCCAGGTGCAGAGGCAGGATCCTGGGGAGCGAGTCACAGTGCCCACCAATGGTACCAAGGCCACTAGTGCATAGAGTAAGATGCCCTTGCAAGACCTTCAAGGACATGACTGAGCAGCAGTGCATAGCATGCTATATGATCAGCAAGAGCTGCATCAGGGAGTCATGCCAGGACCTGGGTGGTGACCTATGCAGCACCAGCAACAGGGGCCACTCACTGCCACTGGAGGTGTGCATGAGTGCAGTGCTGTGCTTTCTTGCCACTGGCACTTCCCAAACACCCACAGGGGACACAGTGGGCATCTCCTGGCCAGCAGTGTCCAGACACCTGAGGAGGTTCCTTACGGCCCTCACACGGCACACCCGCAACATATCAGCTTTTTGCAAGATGCCCAACAGCAGTGCCAGGTGAAGCAGACATTCTATAACATGGCACAATTCCCCCGTGTGCTAGGTGCCATTGATTGCACACACTTGGCCATCAGGGACCCAAGCAAGGATGGGGATCCATACATCAACAGGAAGGGGTACCACTCGATGAATATCCATGTGGTTGCTGACAGTGGTGGATGCATCCTAGATGTGGTGGCCAGGTACCCCAGATCCTGCCATGACTCCCACATCTACAGGAACTGTGGGCTACATGAGGTCTTTGAGAGAGGGTACATCATGGAGGATGGCTTGTAGATATGTACCATGAGGAATGATAACTGCATAGATGTGTATGTGGCAGTGTGCATGCAAGTGGCAGACAGTGCATGTGGGTGTGTGGGGACACAGTGGCACATCGGCGGCACTGGGCAGACATGCACTGCAATAGGCAGGGGTGATGGCCATGAAGACACATGGCACGCCACACACGGGAGGCAGGCAGGGCAAGACACACACACACACACTGTGCAACACACAGGGGCTTGGGAGGGCCACACAATGGCAAGGGAAGCACAAGCAGTGCATGGACCCAGCCAAGGATGTGCGTATGAATGAGAGTGTGTGCCTGCATGTGAGCGCATGTGCATGCAGCAGTGCATGCCATGCAGAGGATAGTGAGATGTTGATGACAGGGGTGCACATAGCAACATACAACTAACCTCTCCCCCTCCAACAGGTGGCAGTGGATATCCCCAGATGCCATGGCTGATGACCCCTGTGAGGATGCCCCAGACAGCAGCCGAGGTCAGGTACAATGAGGCTCACACCAGCACAAGATGGGTAACTGAACACACCTTTTGACTACTGAAGTTCTGTTTCTGATGCCTTGACACCTTGGAGGGTGCGCTCCACTACATCCCTGCATTGGCATGCAGGATAGTGCTTGCTTGCTGCATCCTCCACAACATCGCCCTGGCACACAGTGTTCAAATGCCCAAAAGTGACCAGGAGGATGGTGCACTGCAGGAGGGTGACGGTGATCTGGACATCATGGCAGGACACCTGGTGCACAGTGATTCAGCAGCAGGCCACCATGCATGACAGGAGCTGATCCAGCAGTTCTTTTGAGGTGGCATAAGAACATCACAGCCAATCACACCACCATCACCACCACTGCCACCACAACCCCACAACCACACCACCAGCACCACCACCATGGTGGCACCTGCAGCAGTATGGGGGACACACTTTGGTGCAACTCAGCCCAGACAATTGTACAGCACCCATGCCATTGCCACTGAGCCTTGGGGAGGAAATACTGCTTGTCAGGTGCCATGCAACACAAGTAGCAGCACTGGAGCTGGAACAGTGCCCATGTATGTCATACAGCATCTGGCAGGCATGACTGCGAATGTGGGATGGCACCCCAGGCATCACACAGAGGACCACATCACACATGGACAATGGACATGGAGACACAGGTGGGTGATGGACACACACAAGGCAGAGGAACAACGCCATGATGATGGCACCACCAGGCACAATGCACCTGCCATGGCCACTGATACATATAAACAGTGAAACCACAACAGGGACACAGCACCGGGTGGCACAGACCTGCATACATATGGTGGTAGGATGCACCATTGCCCACAGAGACCACCATACCCCTGGATGAAAGGGAGCCATACTGGCCCATGGCCACCACACAGCCATGACATGCATGGTGTGGCTGTATGTGAACCGGCCCCAGCACAGTGCACAGCTGCACACAGAGCACCATGCGGCCATGCCCACCAGTGTGCACCCAAGGCTGTGAGGAGCACAGCCAGCACACTGATCCATGTGCACTTTGGGGATGTACATGAGACATCACAGCTGCGTGCCCTCACATGCACAGTGACACACATATGCACACACCCATGCATACCAGAGACAGACGCACAGAGCCAGGGGTGCAAACAAAACATTTAATGAAACAGTAGAAAACATTATGGAATAAGGGTATAAAAAGTACAAACAACACCAACAGCAGAAATAAACAGTACCCCCCCCAGCACCCACACAATACATCCACTATGAACAGCCTGCCCACCCCATCCCAATTGTACATGCTCCCACACCATCCCATATGTACAAGGCCCTCCCATCACATATGTACAAGGCATCCAAGCCATATGTACAATGCCTACCCCACCCAACAGTAACACACAGCAGATGGCCCCCCTCCCCATGTATGGACCCTACTCAGGCACGACCCCACCCACAACCCCCTCTCACACCTGGGATGCAGCACCCTCCCCACTGTACACCACCCACTGCCCACTGGTCCCCCACCAAACAAACACACAACAGGGTGCCCCCCCAGCCTATAGCAGCCAACGTGCCAAAGGCATACAAAAGGTGCATAGCCCATGGCCCCAGTCCACAATGTGCAGCACTAACGCCTCTGCAGCATAATGAGGAGAGCACCCAGGGAGCCATGCAGGCTTGCCACATACCCCATTATTTCAGACTTCAGCACAACCAGCTGCTGGTCACCCACTGCCTGCTGCCCCAGATACAGCATAGCCTGCAGCCCAGGCTGTCCTCCAGGTGAACCTGCTCCAGCATCCTGTTCACCTGGCTGCTGTTGATCCATGCCACTGCTGTCAGACGGGTGGTCCACAACATAAGAAACATAGAAACATAGAATTTGATGGCAGATAAGGACCGCTTGACCCACCCAGTCTGCCCATTTCACTACCTAATGGATAAGCTGCAGATCCTAGCTAACCAACAGCCTACTTCTTCTTACCCCACCCCCTAGAATTGCCTTATCTCATTGTCTCCTAGCAGACGCCTGTAGTCATCAGTAAAAAAACACTGGTGTGTCCTGAGGACATCTGCAGAAGTTGGTTACTGACTCCCAGTGTGCCCAAGCAACGTCTGGAGAAGTCACTTATATATTTTAATATATAATGTAACAGAATATAATATATATTTGACTGCATAGCACCGTTGGAAAGGTAATGTTATGCTGAACAACTCTGTCACTTATATTTTGTGCATATCATGTATACTTTAGGAGTTATTTGCATTTGTTTATGGTATGGTGTGTATGGCTTATGTTGCCTGTTTTAGTGAAAATAATTTTTTTTTTTTTGCTGTTTCAACCAGCTTAAAAAAAATTACATATTATTATTTGCATACAACCATTGGGAAGGTAATTTTGTGCTGAACAACTTTGCCACTGATATTTTGTGTATATCATGTATACTTTAGGAGTTATTCACAATTGTTTATGGTATGGTGTGTATGGCTGACATGTTTTCCATCAAGATTCACCTAAGCAGCTTGAATAAAATTCACTTTTTTTGGCACTTCAGCAGGTATAAAATAAAAACCGTATTGATTACAACTGGTTGCATAGCACCATTGGAAAGGCATTTTTGTGCTAATCAACTTTCATGCTGATACTTTGTGTGTATCATGTATACTTTTGGAGTTATACGCATTTGTTTATGATATGGTGTGTGTGGTTGAGATTCAGCCCTCAAATCTCACCAAAGCACCTTGACTAAAATGGGGAAAAATTACGTTTTATAGTAAAAAGATATCTTTTTTTTAACTAACATAATATTAAAACGCCATCTAATGTCTGTATGCTTAATTTGGTGCTGATATTTTACATATTTTCCAACAAAAAATGACTTACTGTATGTTGCACTTTTTTAGTGAAAAAAATATTTAGTTTGCTCTTTCGACCAGCATAGAAAAAAACAAAATTACTTATTATTACATGCATGCCACCATTGGAGAGGCAATTTTGTGCTGAATAACTCTGCCACTCATACTTTGTGTCTAGCATGTACAGTTATTGAGCTATTAGCATTTGTTTGCAACATGCTGACTATGGCTTGATTTTGCTTAGAAAGGCCCAGGATTCACTGTTAAAAGTATACAGGAGATTCAGGAGGCAAGTGGTGTAATCTCAGAGTGAGCCTGTGGATGCAATGAGTTATTACTGTCCCATGCATTCTTGAATTCCACCACTGTTTTTGACTCCACAACCTCCTCAGGAAGGCTGTTCCATGCATCCACAACCCTCTCCATGAAAAGATACTTCCTCACATTACCTCTGAGCTGTCTTCCCTCTAGCTTCAAATTGTGCCCCCTTGTTCTTGCACACCTCTTTTTCTGAAAGATGCTACCCTCTTGGTCTTCGTTGATTCCCTTGAGGTACTTGAAAGTTTCTATCATGTCCCCCCTCTCCCTCCTCTCCTCTCCTTGAGGCTCTACATGTTAAGCTCCTCAAGTCTCTCTTAATATGTCTTCTAGTGCAGACCCTGCACTATTTTAGTTGTGCTCCTCTGGACTGCCTCCATCCGTCCTTGGGCAGCATGTCTTCTTCCTCCACTTGCTCCTCCACTGGATGCGCCACCCCCTCCTGCACTTCCACTGGCTGCTCCACCACCTCCAACTCAGCTGCAGGCAGCTCCATCACCACCTGTCCATCAGCTGCCTGCTCTGTGTCTGCTATCACATCCACTGATGGTGCCCCAGCCACCGCCACACCACCATGCTCTAGGGGTGCCCCTGGCACTGCAACTGGATGGTTGTCTGCCACCATCTCCACCTCTTGCCACTCCACCTTCCCCTGCTGCCCACTATCTGTGGTGTCGGTGTTTCGCTCTTCATCCTCCACCTCCAGTGATGGTGGGATGGGGCATACCTTGCACAGCTGTTGCTGGGCGTGGTGCTGGTAGGCCACTGCATCCTCCACCTTCACCTCTGCCATCGCCCACTGCAGAGTCCTGTGTTGGGGTGTCAGTCTGCGCTACACATCTGCAAGGAAGCAATGGTGGTAGTTAGTGATGTGCTGGGACACACTGCATGCACACACAACACACAGCCTCCACCCCTTCCCCCGTGGAACACCTCAGTATGGACACAACACATGGCATAGAGTGCATGCACCTACCTGACCTCTGGTGCCTCGGCACCTGCTGCTGACCTTATGTGCACTGCTGCACATCACCCAGCTGCCCCTGCAGACCTGGGTCACTGCATCCTGCAACTGTGGGAAAGGGGAACACGGTTACATGCGTGCACCAGTGCTGGTCATGGTCTGTCTTGCAGCATAGCAACATCGTGCAGTTAGATGATGAAATACCCACTTACACCTTGTGCCTGGCCCTTGCACATCTCCACGTCCTTCCACAGCACCATATCCAGCAAATGCTGTAGGATCCCTGGGTCCCTTCATGCCATGTCTTGCTAGTGGTGCTGCAGCTGTCACATGGCTCAGGGCATGTCACCGATGGGACCTAGGCATGCCCCTATCACCCTCCATGCTCTTGCCCACTCCTCTTCTGTGTGTGTCCTACATCTGGGTGGGAGGATTGCTGTCCCCCACTGCTACAGAAGATTAATGAGCTGATCAGTCATGGCTGGGGTAAAATTGGGGGCCTTTCTATTCAGGCTAAGTCTGCTGTGGTGTGGCATGATGTCTGCCCTGCTTCACCTGGCACGGGGTAGTGCTGGCATGTGTGGCAATAATCTGCATGGCAACATGTCACAGCGAATGTGTCATTATACAGTAGTGGGGTCACCATACTGTCTTACTCCCCTACATGCTGCCCGGCATCTCTGCCCATAGACAGCATTCCATACAGGGTTGGGGTACAGTGGCAATGGGCACAGCACTGCATCCCATGTGCCATCCCAGCGGTGCAGCGCAACAGTACTGTGCTGTACACACATGCCCCTGCAGCCCCCACCCTGTACCAATGGTGTACATGCCACCCCCACATACCACCCCCTGCATGACAGAGCTGAGTGGTGCCATGTGCATACATTGTGCAATAGGTGACCCCACAATGGCTGTCTACATCACACTGCCACCCACCATTCCCATCTGGGTAGTGTTGTGGAGCCATCCTTGTGCACAGGAGGGTCTAGGCACATGGCTGTCCCCTACACAACAGCGGCCTGCACAGGGTCCCTGCAGTGGTCTAGACCAGCTGCAGGATGCCTGGCTGTCATGTAGTGGTACACAGCATGGCACATGTTCCATGTCAGTCACACATCACACCACTGCACTGCTGTGTACAGTGTGTATGCCTGCCGACACCCTTGTACAGACCTGTGGGCCTGCTGAGTGTTCAGGTCAGGTGCACCTCACAGGAATGTGTGCTGTCCTGCACAGTGGTCAGGTACAGCTGTGGTGTCCCAACTTGTGCCACCTCCCAGTGCACTGTGTCATCATCCACAGGGGGGGCAGGACAGCTGTGCAACCACAACCAGCACATGTCAGGCCTCAGATACACCCAGAATGCTGTTCAGTGATGTTGTGCAGACCCCCTACATATAGCTGCCCTGCCTGTGCAAAGCATTGGTGTATGCCAGGTCCACATTGTATGGCAACAATGCTCCCTGTTCCACAATGTGAGGACTAGGTCCACATGCACTGTCGGCAGGTGCAGGCACAGTCCTCTGTAGCATGCAGCACAGTCCATAGCCTACAGGTCATAACTGACTCTCTGAACAGATAGTCAGGCAGAGTAACAGTGTTCTGGCATCCTGGGGTAGGGTCTGCTGCAGTGCTCCACTGTCTGCCCATGTGTCCCACAGTCTGATAGCTTATGTTCCACATAAGGGGTACAGAGGGATGTGTGCAAAGCATTGGTGGGAGCATTATATAGCTCACTACCTACCACCTGGGGTGTAGCCAGATATTTCCAGTTTGTACTATCTCCCTCCAACTGCAGCCCCACATTACACACATGTACACATCCCTTCAGACTGCAGCCCCCCATTGCCAAATGTATCAGACTATCAGATGACCCATCCACTTTCTAAACAGGTTGCACACATGTACATGCAGTACGTAATAGTATTTTAAACTATTCCGACACTGCTCAGCATGCTACACTCACTCATGTACCACAGTTTACATTGATAATGGTAACATAAAGGCAAATCGTGTGGGACAGGAGCACACCACAACTGTATACAATATGTACAGTGGGTATGCCTGCCTACAACCTTGCTTACCACCCTGCAGTTGTCCAGGAAAGTGGAATTCTTGCTCTGATCTCTGTCTCCCAGCTTTAATGTTCTCTGCTGCATGATTAGTGTGTGGACTGTGTGGCCTGTCTCTCGTCTTCATGGCCCCACCTTGCACATGGCACATGCACGGGCCACATGCGTGGTCTACTGTGCCGACACGTACCTGCGACCTTTGTACACGTAACATGCAGGTGCATACTATGCTATTGCATACTGCAGTTGTGGTCTATATGCACCTGCAGCCTACATTTTGCATATGCAGGTGCAGTATGGGCCTTGCACCCTTCCAAGGCACCAGTTCTATGCTAAATGCATCACCTACTGTCACAACAGTTGGAATGAGTGAGGCCACACAGTTGTATAGTGCACAATGTATATTCAGTTTTGTTGTGACACTGTGCAGTTCCACAATTCATTTGTGAAAATACCCATACACACATACCCACACCCAGTGACAGTTCACAGCACACACACCCAACACATGCTGTTCAACATTGCCCTCACACCTGCAAGCAGTGCACACACACACACACAAACACACGCACATCACATGCACATCACATGCACACCACATGCACACCACATGTCCACACACACAGAGCCCTCCCATACTGCCACTCTGCCCAAGGCCCACTAACCATTGCAGTGGCGCATCATTATGGCATGGTCAGTCATCTGCCTTGTGCTGCAGCCCAGTTCTCCTGCACTTGGGGGCACACATGCCCTGCCCAGCATCTTGTGTTGCATGCTCAACTGCTTCTGTGGCAACACTGGGCTCATCCTGCCCCTATTGCATGCCCTCAAATCCACCACTGTCTAATGGTCCCATAGGCACTGCCATCCTCTGACCTCTTCCACGCCTCCCTGGGGCAGTTGGTGCTTGTCCTGGCACAGTCCCCAGTCCCTTGTCGTGTGACCCACTGTCCTCCACAGGCTGCGGCTGTGCTGCCACCTGGGTTGTGCCCTGCTCTGGTGTGCCGTCCAGTGCTAACCCATCCCGTCTGGCACTTGTCCTGTGCTCTGTTCTCACTGCCACATGTCCCACAACCATGGTGGTGGGTATAGTTACAGCTATTTGCATTGGCAGTCTGACTGCTAGTGGTGCCACCAGTGGTGTTGGTGGTGGCAGTGGTGGTGGCTATTGGACTGGTGCTGCAGGTGGTGTTGTCAGTGGGGGTGGTTGTGGCTGTAGCACTGGTGTTGATGGTGGTGTTTGTGGTGGGGGTGGTGGGGCCTGTTGCACTGGTGTTGATGGTGGTGTTGGTGGTGGGGCAGGGGCTGCTGCTGCTAGCCCTGCTGCTCCTGGTGGTGGTGGTGGTTTTTTTTGCCACAGCTGTTGGTGGCTGTTGTAGTGGTATAGGTGGCAGTTGAACCACCTGTGGCACCTGTGTGGTGGCATCCCTCCAAGACGTGCCTCGCAGTCTGGTCTGTGAGTGCACCCTGTAGCGCCATGGACAATATGTCTGCCTGCCTGGTTTGCTGTGTCACTGATGCCTTCACTGCCATGGTCAGGTGGGTGATCGCTCATGCCTGAGCCTGCACACAGGCCTGAGTGGTGACCATGGCATCCATGAGTTGCTCTATGGATGACTCTGTGGTATGTGTTCCTGTCTCCAGCACTCCTATGAGAGTGTCTATGTGTGCCTCCATTGCCAAGCGGTGTGCATCCATACTGAGATGGATACAGCCCAGCATCTCAGTCGGTTCCTCGTGGGTGGTCACAAGGGTCCTGTAGAAACTGGCATTATCTGTGGGTGCAGCTGTGTGGTCTTCCTGTGGGGATGGTGTGGCCCCATCTAGGGTCACCTCCAGCCTGTCACATGATGAAGGGCTTAGGTCCTGCGCTATATTGTCCGCTATGCTGCCATGGCTGAACAGATTGCTCAGGTCTAGTCCCTCCTCCTCCTCCTCCTCCTCCTCCTCCTCCTCTGGCTGTTGCTCCTCCACTGCCTTCCATTCCCTCACCACTGGTGTCAGGGCTGTGTCTGACTGCACCACATCAGCACCACCATGGGTGTCCATCACAGTGGCCTGTGAGGTGGTCTGCTGTGTGTGTTCCAGCTCTGGCTCAGTGCCTGTGCTACCACTGTCCTCTGCCCCTGTATCCACTGCTACTACACCAGTGGGGGGACAACAGTGCGTCAGTGCTACCCCGCCATGTCATTCCCTCCATACATGCCTGCATTCCTACCCCTGCATTGCTGTTCCACACACTGGGGGCAGTGCTAGCTGTCAGCTTACCTGCCTTTGTGTCCACTGCTGCTACACCTGTGGGATAATGACAGTACATCAGTGCTACCACACCATGTCATGCTGGCTGGCCATACATGCCTCCATTCCCACCCCTACATTGCTGTCCCACACACTGGGGGCAATATTGGTCATCCATTTACCTGCCCCTGTGTCCACTGCTGCTGCACCTGTGGGGGGGACAACAGTGCATCAGTGCTACCCCGCCATGTCATGCCCTCCATACATGCCTCCATATCCACCCCTGCATTGCTGTCACATGCACTGGGGCAGTGCTGGTCATCTACTTACCTGTCCCTGTGGCCATCTGCATTGTATCTAGGTCCGTATCCCCATGGACACTGTGCTGGCTCAGGAAAACCAGTGTCCTCTCCTCATGGCTACTGAGGGGTCTCTCCTCTTGTGGCCCACTTCCTGTGGCCACCACCAGCTGCCTGTTATAAACCTCCTTGGCCTTTGCATGGCACTTGAGGTCACTGACCCGCTTCTGGAGGACGCGCACGGTGCACTTTGCATTGGCCACCGCATTCACCTTTTTGGCCACTTCCTTCCATGCCTCCTTGCACTTGCGGTGCAGGTCCTGTTCCTCATCCTTGCCCATTATGAGGACTGCCTGGGCCTCAAGTTCCTCTAGGAGGACATTGAGTTCCTCATTGGTGAAATTCCGCTTTCTACGTTTTGATGCGCTTTCCGCCTACGCACTGCTACCTGCCATCTTTCTCGCATGCGTCACTCATACGCCATGTCTGTGACTTGCACACTTTTATCTGGTCATAGGGTTGCAACGTGCATGGCTGGTATGCCTGTTATTGCCTGTCATGCCATGTGTTGTGGGCGTAACTTGTGACATGCGTACTCCGGCTCTTCTATGTCATAACTGGCATTTGTCTTGGAATAGGGCGCAGCTTGAAAGTCGCAAGGGTTTGGTCATAACTTTACACACTGGCACAGGTTCTGCCATGCCCTATTCGCTCTCTTAGAATCAGGCCCATAGATTTTTGAAATTAATGGTACTGTAAAGCATTCAGACATTTCAGGTAATGCTATTACTCCCAGAGCAATGATACTACACTTCACCACTGTTAATAATATCATTTAGATGCAGTAATGCCACTGTTCTATACCTGAACAATACTTTTATCACCAAACCTCAACAGTGCAATGGCAAGCCTGTCCTGATTTCTTCCAAAGAGTTCCTTGTGATTGGCCACTTTTCCTGTGCAGGCGGGCAGAACAACTCACAAAACACGGAGGCTTGCCCTGTCACTTAGTGAAAGAAATCCTCAGTGTTAAGGGCAGCATTTTTTTCTTTGTTCCCATTCTTGCCATGCAGTGCTCAGTGATCCACCTCCTTCTGCTCTTTATGCCCCTACTTGTCTAAAGTAAATCTGCTGAAGGAAGAGGCGAGGCACCTGGTGGACCTACCAACCACCTTGCTGAAAATCACCATGGAAGTGAGGATCTCGAACACCTGGCTCGCAGCTGCCTTCTCTTTCCACACTACCCAGGACTCCAACATGGAAAATCACCTTGCCTACATAGAAGTAAGTGTAAATTCTGCATTTCCCTCCTCAGATCCACATATTTAAAAAAAATAACCAAGAGCCAGGGCCCATACTTTTCTGCGGCACAGTGGGACCAAGTTCTGCTGCAAGTCTACTATTTGCCACAGAACTTCTGCGGCGGTGGTTTGTAATTTCTGCGGAAGTTCTGCGGCACTAACAAACTACCACATCACAGTGTCACCTTGTCATCCTGACTTCACTTTCATGACAGTGGCAGTCAGGATGGTGGAAAGCACGGTAACACTAGTTCAAAAAATAACAGACTTATAAAAATAATTTTATGCCTAAAAAAGCAAAACAAATGTCTCTCCCTTAAGGTCCTAGCCTGTTGTATAAATGACATATGCAGAGGGGATCTTATGTGATAAATAAGGTATTTCTATATGCATGCTTTCTATCCCACTAATGAGGTTTCCACTGTCTATCACTTACATATTTGAATGTGCTTTCTACACCACTCATGAGGTTCCCACTGTGTATCACTTATATATGTATATGCAATCTGTAACATACATACAAATGTGTGTGTGTGTGTGGTGAGAGAGACAGAGATACTGTGTGTGTGTGTGTGTGTGTGTGTATATATATATATATAATTTTTTTTTTTAATTGCCATGAACTTGCATCCTCATTCATACAGGTCCCATTGGAAATAGAATAGAGGAGTTATTGCAAAACTCATCTTTCATGTGAACCTGCTTACCCTGACACACTGCATAACATTATCAGGCCATGACATGCATGTGAAACAATTGTGAGATAGAGCTCTCCAGCCCATCACAGTGTGTCCACCATGTGACAGAACACTGCACCATACCTTCCCAGGCTCTGAGCAGTGACGTGTTCCACCAATCCTTGTGCTGCCCAGCCAGCTCCCAGAGCTAATCTCTGAACCTGAGTTGCCTGCACGGAAACACAGCATGCTACCCTCTTGCCCAACAGCTCTCCCTGCACACAACATTTCTCCATAACTTTTATGTGATTCTATCAACCAATGGCAATATGCAATCAGTAACCCTGGCAAAAATGTGTACAGTGCAATTATTTATTTAACAGGTCTAGTCTTTCAACAGGTGTACACATTATTATATTCCACTTTTCTGGGCATAATTACTTTATTTTTCTTAAAAATAACAGTTAAATTCATTTTACCAGTTATTCATTTCAGATGGCATCTCTATACCTTAAAGGCACAAATACGTTTGTACAAAGTGAGGTACGGACTTAACAAGTCTGTGCTATTGACAAGGTTTTGTTTAAGTTGGTCCTAGCGCAATAATGTAAGACTGAAAATTGTACTAGGCTGTAGTGCAGGTTGAGCAAATATCACCATGCATGATGTGCCGTGCTGCCATATCTGGCAGTGGGAGCTGACGTAGATAAGTGACTGTTCATTTCTGTTGCAGAATGCAGCCATTTTGTTTGCTAATGTGTGATGTTATAGCAATGATAACAACACATTCTGAGCATATGAAGGGGTTTGGATATAAAAAGAGGAGAAGGGAACCAGATTCTATGGATAAACAGAAATATTAATAAAAAATCACCAAGAAGAGTGAATTCTGCAGCACCACAGAAGTTCTGCGGTAGATTGCAAGTTCTGCACAAAATTCTGTGGCCGCAGAATTCTAGGGGCCTTGCCAATAGCTTACTGTTCATTACTGGGGAGTCCTACCATCTCGAGGTTCTGGATCTATTGGAACCTCTCCAGCATCGCTTTCAATGATCCTGTGTGCAGAACCTTTCAATATTACTTCCCAGTAATAGACACTAACCTATCCATTATTTATATATACTGTATATGCAGAAACAAGTCTGGAAATAGTGGATGACACCTGCAGTGGAATTTTTTTCCTACTTTCTACGGTTACAGAGATATTGGAAAAAACATGTTCCAAGGGTTCCAAGGGTGGCATTCCAGTGCCCATAGTTAATAAATGATGTGAGATATAGATTCTACTGGTCAATCTCATGTGAAGTACTGGTTGTCACAATTACAGAGATGTTTGAATTTGTTTTGTGGCTGCTGTGGTTCCTGAGATATTGGCAACTTTGTGTTACAAGGGTTTCTTGCCCTATAGGGCTGCTGTATGGCTCTGTGGTGAAGTGTGAGTGTGAGTGCAGGGCCCAGAGTGCCCACAATCACACATATGCAAATCATTATGCAAAAAATGGACAATGTGAAGGGAGTGCAGGGCCCTCACTCCCACTAACACATACCATTTATCACTTACATTACACTTTCTCAAAACAATGGGAAATTCATTGCAAAAAAACTCCATTAATGCATCAGTAAGGGTTGTTTCCACAGCAACAAAACTGTGGAAATTTGGTGTTGGGTTACCACCTCTGCACCCCACCACCTCCCACCCACCCACCCACTCTCCAGACACCACCAGGCATCGGAGGGGTGTTGGAGTGGTTGTGCCTAACTCTTACCCCATTCTCCTATACTGCACCGACACAGCTTCTTTACACATGGAATGGGGTGAGAGTTAGGCATATACACAATATATGGAATACATCATGGATTACAGTAGAATAACACATTTATCTCCACTGGTGGGTGGTAAGACCCATAACTCATGAGTGGAGAGTTAGTTATAAAGAACTTAGCACTCATGTGTGGAGACAAATGTATTATTCTGCTGCAACTCATTATGTATTTGATGTACACCACACCATTTGCAATATTTTCACTAGTATTTTACCTTGTTTTAGCTAACAACTACCTTTCATTCCATTGCAAGTTCTCTATCTGGCCCATTGTTCTTCATGTTCTATTTCCAGATTCTAAGTGGAAATAACATGTTCTAAGTTAAATAAATTGTGTTCAAAGTGACAATAAATATTTACTCCAAAATAACATGATTTATTTATCCAATGTTTTCATCACTGGTAATATACTGAGATATATATATATATCTATGGGATATATGATGGGCGCAAGTGAATATGGAAAATATTTTTACTCCTGTAAAGTGAGTCTGGATATTTCACAAGTGCTGAAGGCACAAGTGAAATATACAGTGCTCATGAGGCAGGAGTGAAAATATTTTTCATATTCCATGATGTTCACATCATGTGTCCTAGTTATAAAGTGGGGGCCTCACTGTTGCAAAATGTAGAATTTGCGCTGCTTGCACGGGGTTGGCACGGCTTGCATGGGATTAGCGTAGCAAGTTGACTTTTTTCCCCATAGACTAACATGGTGGCATTCACTGCACATTTCGGGGCTTCTATCTCAGAAACGGTGCGAGATACGTAATTTTTTTCCCCACAGTGCAAACAGTAACACAAATGGAAATGGAAAGGGTAATGCACATGGTGGCGTACAAGGGAACGCTAACGTAAACGAGCATGGAAAGAGAAGTGTAAAGCTTACATGTAACAGCAAGCGGAGTGCACAGCCTATTACTCCCCAAAAGCTCCACTGAGAAGCACAGTGAAAACAAAGAATGTATGCATAATAATGGACCTCGGAGCAAAAAGTGAATAGCTGTAATACTAAATTGCTAATATCTCAGCAACTGTACGACGTAGAAAACAAATGTAAATTTCACATGATTCATGGGTTTCCTGGCTAAGTTTTCACTGCATGCATAGACCATGGGCTATGCAAGCATTCGCATTTTTGTGATGAAAATTCTGTATCTTGCACCGCTTCCGAGATGCGAGCCCTGAAAGGGGCGACAGATGCCACCATGTTAGTCTATGGGAAAAAATTTTAACTTCAGAATACCGCAACTTTACATCCATGCAATATTTTTTCAGCAAACCATGAAAAGGCACATCTGGGAGATGCCTTCCTTCCAAATTTCTGCCCAAAAGACCAAACCATTTTTTTGCCGCAGGGTGGCAAAGAATTCCAGTCATTTTGGCCATAGTCTAGAAAAGTAGTGTCGTGATTAGCCATACTTTTCGCAAAAATTGCAAAAGTGTCGTGCTTGCGACATTACTTTGCGACACTACTGTTTCCAGAAATTTGGAAAACACATTTCTGGGGTGTTTAACCTCAAAATAAAGACATGGCTAGAACACAAAAAGAATTGTGTTCCTGGAGGGTCCCAATTTTAAACGGCAAGCATTTTTCTGATCAGTAACTAAAAACAAAATGGCAGATTTGCGACACTACTAGGATCATTTGCGACACTAAAAAGTGCATTTGCGTAAGTGTCAAATTTTTTGTTAACTTTTCCCATTGACTTGTAATGGGAACTTGTTTTTTGAATAACTTTTGAACCGTTCAATATTCCTTCAAAAGCCACATCGGGGACCCTGGCCACACATTCCCTGAAGTTTTCAGACTGGACGCACAAACCGTGCGACCAGTAGGTGTGAGCAAAGAATGCACAAAAAAACATAAATACTCCCTGGAATGTTGCTTAATAACTCTGCAGCCGTATATCGGACTGGTACAAAAGTTGGCAGATCCCACGATCTATGGTTATGCCCCATGGCTGCTAATTTTCAGGCAAATCCATTGAACAGTGGCAAAGTTATTAAGGTGCACACTTTCACCATTTAACATTAAATGGGGTACTCACCCCTAACTTTGGTAACACTACTGTGCTACCATAATATATACTGTATATATATATATATATATATATATATATATAGATATATGAGGCAAAAAAATCCATTTAATGCATCAGTTAGGGTTGTTCCAAAGTGACAAAAGTAAGGAAATTCGGTGTTAGGGTTGAAACCCCTCCCAGACACCTCCAGCCTGCCCCCCCAGCTGGCATCGGGGTGCACGTTGGGGTCATCGGCCCTAACTCTCACCCCATCACACATGTAAAGAAGCAGAGGTATAGAAGAATGGGGCTAGAGTTAGGACCGATGACCCCAACATGCACCACGTTGCTGGCTGTGGGGGGTGGGCTGGAGGTGTCCGGGGGGGGGGTTCAACCCTAACACCAAATTTCCTTACTTCTGTTGCTGTGAAACAACCATAACTGATGCATTAAATGGAGTTTTTTCCCTCTAATTTCCTTTCTTTTTGAGGATGATGACGATAAATACTGAATGTAAGGCAGAGGTACAAAGGCTAACATGCACGGAGGGGCATGGAAGATGCGGCCGGGGTCCCCGATGTGCCTTTTGAAGATTTTGTGAAAAAATATTAAATGGTTCAAAAGTTATTCAAAAAACAAGTTCCCATTATAAGTCAATGGGAAAAGTTAACAAGAAGTTTGAAAGTGTCACAAATGCAGTTTTTACTTTCGCAAATGGCCCTTTTACTTACACAAATCCACCATTTTGTTTTCAGTTGGTGATCAGAAAAATGCTTGCAATTTAAATATGGGACTCTCTAGCAACCTAATTATTTTTGTATTCACTTAGTCAGAGCCTGAGGATGCTAGCCAGGCCTTTTTCACCAAACCACCAAAAAGCACATCTGTAAGATGTTGGCTGCCTTCCCTCCAAATTTCAGCCCAAAACACCAAACCGTTTGTTTGCAGCAGAGTGGTAAAGAATTCCTGTAATTTTAGCCATAGCCTGAAAAGTAGTATTACAATTTGCAACACGTTTCACAAAAATTTGTGAAAGTGTCATGCTTGCAACACTACTTTGCAACACTACTGTTTACAGAAATTTGAAAAACATATTTCTGGGGTGCTTAACCCCAAAATAAAGACACGGCTAGCATCCTCAGAGTCCGACTAGGTGAACACAAAAATAATTGTGTCCCTGGAGGATCCCAAATTTAAATGCCAAGCATTTTTCTGATCACCAACTGAAAACAAAATGGGGGATTTGTGACACTACTAGGGCCATTTGCGACACTAAAAGTGCATTTGCGAAAGTGTTGAATATTTTAACTTTTCCCATTGACTTATAATGGGAACTTGTTTTTTGAATAACCTTTGAACCGTTCAATATTTTTTCACAAAAACTTCAAAAGGCACATCAAGGACTCTGGCTGCATGTTTCCTGAAGTTTTTGGACCGGTTGCACAAACTGTGCAACCTGTAGGTGAGAACAAAGAAATCGCAAAAAAGCGTAATTGCGCAATTGGTTGTTGCTTAATAACTCCGCAGCCGTATATCCGACCAGTACAAAATTTGGCAGATCCCAAGATCTACCATGCCCAATCATGGATACCAAATTTTAAGGCAGATCTGTTGAAAAGTGGCAAAGTTATTAAGGTGCAAAATTTGACCCTTTAACCTTAAAAGTGATACTCAACTCTAACTATGGTAGCACTACCGTGCATACCATAATATATATATATATATATATATATATATATATATATATATAAATAAGACACAACAAGGTGTGCATGGAGCATATTTTACCGCATGGTCAGGGGCGTAATAGGGCACGAGGCCTTGGCCGAGTGCCTTTAGCCCCTGGCGTGCAGTAAAATATGTTACGTGCACACACCTGGAGTGTCTTATTGCTCTTATAAAATGGAATCCTTTCTTTATTTTACTTTTTCCGATAGAAGAAGCATGCTTGTATGTGGAAAAAATGTAGAAATGTTCCTGATCTATGATCAAATAGTTCTTCCGCGGACATTGTTTTAATATTAAATAGCTTATTTGCATATTTGGGGCTGCTGCTGTCTCTCTCTCTTGCTCTCTGTCTGAGAAAAGTGTTCTGAGGATGCAGGTATGTCTCCAGTTTCCTGTGTTTCTGTGGCTGGGAGGACGAGAAAGTGAGCGAGAAAGCTTGGACCTCTATCGCTCTTTGTCCGAGAACACTGTTCTAAGGAGGCAGGGACGGGGGTGGCTGCTGCTGCTGGAGTTTACCCTGCGCTTTGCATTTCTGCTCGTTCCCTTTTTCCACTGTTTTGAAAAAGAAAAGAGAGGAGTGGTATTATTCATTTTTCCCTGCCCATCTTTGTTAGTACAATCTGCTGGCAAGCACTGTCCTCCATCCTGACTCTCTGTCACACAGAGTGTGTGTGTGTGTGTGTGTGTGTGTGTGTGTGTGTCTGTGTCTGTGTGTCTGTGTGTGCATGCGACTGAACTTGCTGGTTTCCTCTGTTTGTGTGGCTGGGAGGATGAGCGAGAAAGCTCGGACTGAGTAGGAGCCGTGCGACTGCAATTTCAAATAAACTGGAGAATGGTGAGATGGTAGCTGTCCGCAGACTCTGCCTTTCTGTATGGACTGCTTTCTTTTGTTGTGAAATGTTGAGTAGCAAGGAAACAGCAATGGCAGCATTTTCAAATACCAACATTCTGAAGCTGAGTGATTTTGGCCTTTCACTGGCGTTCTTTTTTTTACCCACGTATGAAACATATTTCTTGCATGGGTAGCTAGCATTCTGAGACAGAGCTGTTTCTCTCTCTCTCTCTCTCTCTCTCTCTATATATATATATCTATATATATATATATATATATATATATATATCTCTATATGCAAAATGCAGGTGGAGTAAGGTAAGGCACTGGAGTGGTGGTGCTGCTGTAAGTGTCAGAGTCTGTTCAGTAGTTAGGAACAGCACACTCGCCACCCATTCTGGTCCCAAAGTAGGAAAGGAGCTTCAAACAACAAAGTTCTTCCCAATCTTTTTATTCCATCTCATTCAAAGTGCCCAAACAGTGTTAGGACTGCACTGCCAGGGACTGTCCAGTGGGACAGGGTCAGGCTGCACCCTTGGCCATTGTATGGCTGGGGCTGCACCACAGTTGGTACTGGGATCTGTAGTGGGCATTGTGGGCTGGCTGTGGAAGTCCTGTTGGAGTGGGTGTGGGGAGGCAGGGCTGTGGCCATGCGGAAGGATGGAACATGAGGAGGCACAGCAGTGGCTGGTCCTTTGGTATCAGTTGAGGGCAGCAGGGAAATAGTCACGCTGCAGTTGGTGTCATGGGGTGGTACTGAGGTGTCTCTGTCAGGAGCTATGGGGGGCTGTGCTGCTGTGAACATGGGGCCACATGGGGCCAGTGGCTGGAACTCATTGATATGGGAGCTGGTGGGGTGGAACAACTCCTCCTGATCTGGTGTGGACCCCACCTCTCCACAGCTGCTGATGCAGGTCTTGTCATCCTCATTTTCCAGATCCTCTTCGCTGGTATCTACTGACTGGATCATACAGATGGGCAGCAGGGGCAGTTGCCACCGAGATGGCTCTGGAACATCCTCCACCATAACTGGCATGATGTGAAGTGCTGTTGGGAGAGGAGAGTTATATAGCACCATAAAGCACAAGGCTGTGTGCCGGCTGAGGCAGCATATTTGCCTAGCATATGGTGACACATCAAACATGCTGTATGTGCACTACAATGCCTACACCCCCCCTCCTCATGTCCCTACACACCACTCATTCCTATAGTGGTGTGCACACACCCTGTCACCATTGGGCATACCACCCAGCACCTCTGTGGATACACTCCAACACCAGTGAACACACACTCAGTACCAGACAGCATGCATCTTTGCACCAGTGATCACACACACCAACACCATAAACACACAGCCAGCACCGGTGAGTACACAATCCAGCACCAGTGTGCACACACCCCATCATCAGGGAGCACATTTCCAAGAAGCAGTGAGCACATGGGCAACAACACATGGGGCACAGTTGTGGAGTTGATTGCAGATACCTACCCACCAAGTGACATGGAAACAGTAGTGCAGCTTACATCCAGTGTGTCATTTAGCACTGGCACATGCATGCACCAATAAATATGTATAAACACACAAATATAACACACAGATATACACACATGGCTGATGTGATGTTGCACTGTCAGTCACTCACTTCACTCTCATAGCCACCACCTGGTACTCACATCACCTTAATGGGCCATAGGGTGGATGCAATGGCCTCCTCTGCAGGATCCACAGTACAACAGTACAAGCAGACTCCTATACCTGTGGGGCCCCACCTGTGGCATGCAGTTCCCTACAGTGTGTCACCATAACCTGCTTTGTCCACCTCCTCTTGTCCCAAAAACACTTCCTTACTGCTTCCATGGGCCTGTTACAGCCACCAGTGTCATTGACCGCTTCAGTAATCTCTCAGGACTGCAGTACCTTAGCAGTTGTGGCCTGCCTCTGGGACATCACCTCCTCCTTGACCATGTAGGCCTGTACCAGTATTTGTAACTCCTTTGTGGAGAAGCGGTATGCCTGAAGTCTTTCACTGCCCTCCATGGTACCTGCTGGACAAGGGAGTGGAATACAAATGACATGACAGAACACACAGTGGCACACCGATAGACGTAACTGTAGTGTATTGACCCCACCACTTACTGTAGGTGCCCCAACAATGCATGTCCTAACACAGATATTGGCCTCCTGATGCAGGCCTACCAGCGCACAGACACAGCCATTGTCAAGGTCAGAGACAGGAGGGGTGGACACGGGGAGGGGCCAACAGGCATCCAGTGCCTCCAACACCTATGCATATACTGTATGTGAGGGGGTGACTCTGCTCTCAGTCTGCAACATGGACTATGGTAGAAAGGTGCTTCCAACTAGACCAGGCAATACCACTACAACTAAATGTAGGTGTCAGTGGTGACCACCACCACATGTCCAGGGTACCACTGCACACAGCATACACACAGGGGTAACACTGGGCAGAAGTCACATAAACATAGTTCTACCACCTCTCCAGAACATGTATGACAGACCCACCACCACTTTCATCTTTTCCCTTTGACTACTATAGATGCGTTCCACTACCTACACATGACACTTGACAATTCCACCACCTAGAAATCTGGATGTGAGAGTTTCCCCAACTAAGCATTTTCAGTGTAGCAGGGCCTCCAGATGTCCTTAGCATCCTGTGCTGTACAGGGCAACAGAGCCATGTACATAGAAATTGTTCCCATGGAATTACATTGTCTATACAGGAAAATCAAGTACTTTGGATTCAACAGTCAGTAACAGCAGCTATTGGAACACATAAGAAATTGCCCTAGAGGTACATGGAAAATACTGAGTCAATCTGGGAGCCATGCTGTAGCTACTGATACACATAGGTCAATGTTCACTCATATCCCTTACTAGTTCATTCCACAGGACACCTGCCTCAGTTGGCTTGAATTTCAGCTGTGGACTCTAGGTGGTGCACTGTGCTCCTTTATATACTCCAGCTGCAATCAGGCATGCCAATGTAACTACCTGTAATGACATGCAAATGTGGATGCTTGCCCACTGACTGCAAAATTAATACAGTTGCATACCTTGGCTGAATATGTCACTTTTGCCCGCCATGATAGCATGTTTGCACTAGTGTGCTGTGTTGTGCTGTGCCTGTGATTGCACAATGTCAGGATGTGGTGCAGACATGACATCACTTGCTGCCTATGCCCTGCATACTAGGCCATTGTACAATAGCAGTGTGCAGTGCTGCACAGGGCTGCACATGTGCAACACACACATGTGTGGCCCACATACATGCCATCACATTCTTGGCGTGTGCTCCTGGTTATGGCCCCCAGACGTGTGTTGTACAGCACAATGCAATATGACATAGAGCAACACTAATGTGTCAACATACTGTGCAACATCACATAACACACCCAGACAGCCCAGAACCTGGCAGGATCATCTAAGATGTGCTAGGCCTACTCAATGGGTGACAATATTGTTATACAGAAGACTCAGGGCCATGCAGCAGCAGGACCACAGGTCCACCACTGAGTTGCCCAATTTGGTCAATCTGGTGGTGGTCATAGAAGACCCGCTGCTGAGAGAGGTGGGAGGGTCAGACAGACCCCAGTGTGAGGTTTGGATGTCTGTGTAGTGGTGCCTTACAAGAAAAACTGGGGTCACCTACACCAATGACAAGTTCCAGTAGAGATATAATGACCTCCAGAGGAGGGAGGTGCTCTGCCTGCACTGCATACAGCAGCTGTGGACAATGGTGGATGGTGGCACTGTGAACAGGGCAGGTGAGTACAGGTATTTGTATGTACTGTGTGTGTAGTGGCCTGTGTGTAGGCCTGTGTCATGTTAGTCTGCAATGGGGCTACTGCCCCTAAGGTGCTGTGCACATTACCTGTGATCCCTCATTGTGCCCCGTGTACTATGAGACATGCCCCACTGCATGGCCTGTCAGTATTTATGCAGGTTTCTGAGCCCCTGTCCCATGGGACATCCCTGTGCCCTATGTATGACAGGACTTGCTATGGTTGCCTGAAGTGTGCACCTGCCTGGTCTGCATGGTTGTGGGTCACCACAGTGACATGGCAGCAGTGTCAGGGTACAGGACAGGCCCATGTGTACTGTCAAGGTATGTACTGCAGGATCTGTTTGCCAGGTATGGTGACATGGACACGTCACTGCCCATTGCCAGGTACAACATGGGAGGTAGTCACATGTGTCTTTCATGTAGCTGTGCTGGTAGGCACCTCCATCAGGTTGTAGATGTTCCCACCATCTACAATATGTTATGACACTGTCTGTACTATGCTACATGGACATCGGTATCCATCTGCTAGGTACTACTGTACTGCTCAGGGGGTTCTGGACATGTACTGGCCACTGTGTGGGGCCACATCTACTATATCCTGCCCCCACAGTTGTTGCACAGTTATGCTTTGCCTGCTCTTCTTGTCTGACACCTGGTACACCATGCATATCCATGCATACTATGCCTTGGTAGGGTCTGGAACTGACATGTATGGGTTTGTTGTACAGGGGCTGACAGGAAGTGGGCACTATGTGGGCTGTCCTTATGATAATTCTCTCAGGAACATGCTATAACACAGCAGAGCAGGTCATGAGAGGGGCCACTGAAATAGCCTGGATTTCTGCCCAATTGCACTCCCCTCCCAAAATACACATATTTTGAATCAGAGGTCAGAAGTGGTGACAACTATTGAAGAATGATGTCTTACAAGAGAGTCTTTAGACTCAGTTTCCTTTCCATAGCTCACACCCAGGGTCCAAGATGTCATTTATGGAAATATGAAGACATGTTTCTAAGAATTATATATTGGGACCTTGGTGTGAGCTGTGGAGATGGAATTGAGTTTAAAGATGTTCTTGGGTCTTGGCCAAGTGCCAGGAGCCAATAATTGTGTTTAATCTGTGTATGGAAACATGGGGGATGGATGAGGGTCACAAATGAGTTGGTTTAGAGAGTTGTAGCCAAGGCACTGGCCATGATCACCTGGAGAAGGACAGAGTTGTTTTTCTATTTTTTTTTGTTTTTTTTTAGTTTGTTGGTTTGTTTTTTTGGGTTTCTCACAATATTGCATCTTTACTGGAATACTCCCAAGTATAGAAACATAGTTGGGACAATGAGCTCAGTACATAATTCTCTTTTAATTGTAGTATCCTGTAATTACTAGTCAGGGCTTGGTCACCCCTACGAAAACAAACTCTGGCCAGAGCCGATAAGGTTGCAGCTAGGGAATTTGGGGTAAAAACATTGTAAATTATTTTCTTAATATTTTACTCCAAATTTTCAAAATACTGTAGCCTTGTTATGAACCTCCCTCATGAAGATGGGCAGAGAAAATGTTTAGCTCCTGGATTAATCAAACTGGAGCTATTTTAAACAAGAGCCTGATAATAAGGCTATGGATGAGCTCTGGCTGCTCCCTGCAGGACATGCCATGATGGGGACAGCTGTGGGTCTTGTGAATGCACTGGAGAGGGCTCATTATCCTAAAATTCCAATGGGGAGGATGCAGGATCAAACCGATATCACTTAAAATAAAACAACAACCAATAAGTACATAAAACTGAGTTCTCTAACTTCTTGCACAATGCCCTAGATAAAAAACACCTAGCAGAAGCTGTATTCATAGACCTGTCGAATGTTTTCGATACTGTCTCACACCCCCTGCTCCTAAGCACTCTCTGCCTTGCCAGTCTGTCCCCTGCTCCCATCACTTGGTTTACAAGTTACTTCTCAAAAAGGTCCCAATGTGTCTAGATAAACAGCACTCTCACATCTACTCTGCCAGTCCGCTCTGGGATCCCCCAGGGCTCCATTCTTGGACCCTTGCTGTTCAACTTCTACCAGAACAGCCTGCCTAAATTCTGCCCAGGTAATCAGCTGCTCTACACAGATGATGTGGCACTGTTTGCCTCCACTCTGATCTGAAAATCTTAAAGTCCTCCCTACAACTTGCCTTCAACCAGATTGAAAACTGGTTAATTGACCGCAGACTGGTGATCAATGTAAAAAAGACCAAGTCAATGCACTTTGCTCACTGACAGAGCAAGGACAGTGATACTCAATGAACAATCTTTTCCAAAGCTCTCCTCCCACTGGAACAGGTCCATAACTATAAATATCTGGGCCTAACATTTGATCCCTGCTTCTCATTCCACCCCATATCAGTAATCTTTCCTCAGCCATAAATATCCACTTAGGACTACTGTATCAGCATAGAGACTGCTTACTGCCTGAGGCCTTTAACCTTGCTGTTACCTCATCTGTCTTCTCTCTTGTCAATTATGGGCTTACCATCCACTCGGCCGCTGACCACACAGCTCTCAATAAAATCCATTTGCCTATCAACAAAGAATGTAGACTCCTCACCAGGGTAGATAGGAGTACCCACAGCTGCACCCTGTATGCCCTATCAAATATCCTCACTTTAGATAAAAGGTTATGCTATCAATTGTGTCTTCTTACAAAAAAAATACAACTAGGGCTTACCCTCCTCTAGGTTTCTGCCTCCCTCCATACTGCACATGCCTCAGCAAACACCCGCTCAGCAAATAAACCTATGTGGTATGTTCCCAGGGTCAGGTCCTGTTTAGCCCAAAGGTCTTTAACCTACAGAGCACCGTTATGGTACAAGGATCTCCCCTCTGCTGTTACCTCTATCTCCAGACTAGGCCCCTTCAATTTAGCCCTAAAATACCACGTACTCTCCAACTGTCACTGCCAGTGCACCAGCTAGCTATGGACTGCTGTTAGCCCCCCCCCATATGGCTACTGGGCTCTGGCCAGGCCTGCCTGATCCTTGCCTCTGTTGTGGAGCAAGGTGGAGATGCCAGCTGGTGATGTATATAAACCAATCAGAACTACTAGTACTACGTAGAGAGTGAGTGTGTGTTATAGTATTATTCCCTACTGTTAATATATAGTTCTCTTTTGTACAATATTTACTGTGTTAATGACAAAGTCAGGATCTCAACTGATTTCACCTTGACAATTACAAGCTCCTTGACTGAACCTGTATAGCTACCTAACTGTATAGGCTTCATCCTCCTTTTTGATTGTACTGTTCGTACCCTGCCTCTATGTTTTGCATTGCTGTTTACTGCTTTCTGCTTATTGTTCTGTATTGAATTCAGACATGGAGCCTTTGTAAATGAGTCTATGACTCAAAGGATGTAAGTACAATATCTTCAATAAATAAATAAATAAAATACTGCTATTTATTCTTCAGGTAATCGGGCCCTGCTTCACATGGAGGTGGGGCCCGATACAAGGTGGACGTTTTCCTTTAAAGGTGATTTTGAGCAAGGACTGTAAAATTAACTCTCTTGACACTAAAACACATTTGTGCAGGAGTTGAAAAATGACAGCTGTCACATTCATGAGGTGCTATAAGAAATTGCTATTTTGAAAATGTTGGGTTAAAATATTGAATATTACAAAACGTACAAGCCTGTGTTCGCAGAATTCAATGTAGGCTCATAACTTTGTTGAGTTTTAATATTTTAACGCCAAATGTTCAACATAGCCTTCTTAAGACTCCACCTCATGAACAAGGGCAGAGAAAATAGTTAACTCCTGCCCAAAAGGTGATTTCATTCAGGGATCACAAAATCACTTTTCAGGATGTAAAAAAAAAAAAATGTGTCAGGATTTTAAAAATGACAGCTGTCACATTCATGAGGTGCTGTAATGATATAGCTATGTTGTAAATTTGGGGTAACAATACTGACAATTATCAAAGTTACGAGGCTGCATTAGTAAAATGCAACGTAGGCTCATAACTTTGTTTTTAATATTTTTACACCAAATGTTCAAAATACCCTTCTTATGACCACCTCATGAACAAGGGCAGAGAAAATGTTTGACTTCTGCTGAAAAGGTGATTTTGTGCAGGGTCCGCAAAATCACCTTGTGGGACAGATTTGCCTAATGACAGTGACATTGTTCATGAGGTAGGATCCTAAAGAAGGCATGTTAAAATGTTGGGCCAAAAATATGCAAAAATACCCAAGTTATGCCTCTACATTCAAACCCCCATTGAAATACATTGAATGACATACCTGTTTCTTTAGTTTGCAGTTTGGCTTTAAAGAGTGAAGACGTGTCTGTGTTCCAGAGGGGATTATGGCATTGGACCCCAGATAGGTAAGTAAGAGCTTGGGAGGGGTGTGGGGTGGTGGGCACTGTGTGGAAGGGTCAGGTGGGGAGACTGTAATGGTGCAAAATATATTGATGGATGGCTTTTTTTTTACAGGTTAAAGAAAATAAAAAAAATAAAAAACAGGACAGTCAACACTGGGGGATTGGGCACCCCCAGTGTCACTGTTATGTTTCTGGGGTGTGTGGGGTTGGGTGCTGTGAGAGAGAGGGTCAGTTGGGGGGAGGAAAATGAAATACATATATATCTATATGTGTGTGTGTGTGTATATATATAGATATAGATATATACACACAGACACATAAAAAATAATCACACATGTAATAGTGGAGGGGGGATAGGGTGAGGATTACAATAAAATAAAAAAAAAGGATAGAGATGCCTATTGACACTAGGAAATTGGGCACCCCCAGTGTCACTGTTATATTTCGGAGGTGGTGGCTGAGAGGAAGGGGAGAAAAGTTAAATAAATTCACTGCAACCTTAAAAATTATGACTAGAATCAGGAAAAAGAAACTTGCATAAACAAAACATATTCAGGTTGCACAGTTGCCTCGGAGCTCAAAGATCAAACTTGGGGTAAAATCTGAATATTGACACAATAGTGCAGCTTGTGGGGGTGCTTCACTCTTGAGGTGCCATGTTTCAGGTGGAACATTAAACCACAAAGGTTCCATCTGCCTGTTGCTAGCCTTTGGAAGACAGAAATCTTGCTTGTAGAGCAGAAAGCAGCTAACTAAAGCTACCATTTTCTTACTAATTTAACACTTCTATCTCAGCAGGAGTCAGTGTTTGTTGAGATTAAGCAGACAGATACTTTATTAGAAGTAGAAGGGGTCTTATTTAGGGTTAAAAAAGAAAAGAAAGAAAGTCAGTGTGTGTTCTGTGCTGGGAAGGGTACTGCATCAACTTACTTTGCTAAATCAGAAGGAGGAGAGACAGCTTAATTGGGGGTGTGGCTTAGACAAAATAAAAGCAGGTGACTCCAATTACAACTTCCTGTATCCAGTCTTTTTTCTTACTAATTGCATTCCATCACACCCCACCACCCACCCACCCTAAGCCAGTTTTACTTTTATAGCCACTGGATTTGACTGAACACACAAACTTCCTGTTTGGCAGTAGGAAGGGAAGGATTATTGAGAAACATTAGTTTTGTCAACCCTAAAGGAAAAAAGTAGCTCGCTGCTCCCCCTAGCTGCTGGTGGTCTGACACTGAGCAAGGAAGAAGGAGGCTACTGAAGAATATAGGAAGTTGCTGTCCTAGAACAGGAAGGTTGAGAGTTGCAAGGAGAGAAGAGAATAAGCATACAGAGAAACAGTAGAGGGGACACAAAATAAGACATGATAGGAGTGGTGCAATGCAATGGCTGTGGGGTGGCAGTGTTCTAGGAGACATTCTGGAGGCTGTGATGCTGCCCTATTTGCAGGCACCTCTCTGGTTTGAGGGAGGAGGTTGCCCATCTCCAGACTGACCTGGCTAGGATTTGTGAAACCTCCTCCCCCACCCAGGGACCTCCAGGGCCAATGCCACTACCTCAGAGGTTGCCAAGAAAGAGAATAGGCTGGACCAGGGTGGGCTCATGGAGGGAGAGGATGGTGGAACAGAGTTGCATCCCTCAAGCTGTACTGCTCCACAGTTCATATACTCTTCTGGTGGATAGTGGTTCCTCTATGGAGGCACCGGCAGTGGAGACCAAGAAGGATGCTGGGAACCTTCACAAAGAGACCCACAGGAGGGTGGAATGGGACCCCACAGGGGAAAGAAACAACTCCTGTTGGGGGACTCAGTCATTAGGTGTAGAAGTGGAGGAGGAAGGGGAGAGGGAGGTGAGGTACCTGCCTGGCACCACAGCTTGGAGTGACAGGAAGCAAATCATCAGGGTTGTGGGAGCAGCTGCATGAGTGAGGCTGCTGGATGTCATTGTCCACATAGGGACAAATGACCTGGCTAGGAATGGGATCAGAGCAGTGCAAGAGGAGTTTGAAAAGTTGGGGAGGGGCCTTAGACAAGTAGCGCATACGGTAACCTTCTCGGAGGTGCTGCCTGTCTATGGCAAGGGTGATGATAGGGTACTCCTCACCAGGGAATTCAATGAATGGTTGAAAAACTGGTGTGGAGCTCAGGGTTTTGGCTTCATTGGGGACTGGGGAGCCACCCGAAGGGATGCAGACCTATACTGGTGCAATGTTCTGCATCTGTCCGGGGGGGGGGACCAGGATCCTAGGTGAGAGGTTTAAATGCTTAAGTGGCAAGCATTTAAACTAGCAAAGGGAGAGGCACTGAAAAGGAGCAGGGAAATCCCAGCCTCTCCCTACAAAACACGGTAATTAGTGAGGTAAACACCTAGGTAGAGAAGTCATTAGGGAGCAGGACTGAAGTAAATGTAAAAAAAGGCAAAAGTAGTAAGGACAGGGATGGGGCTAAAAAGGGTAAGGACATCAAAAAGTGGAAGGTGATGAATACCAATGCCTGTAGTCTGAGTAACAAGCATCCTGAGCTAGTGGCCTTGATGGAAGAGGGACATGGATATTGTGGAAATCACAGAAACACAGTACACAGAGAACCATGACTGGGAGGTCAACATTCCAGGATACACAATCTACAGGAGGGACAGGGAGGGTAAAAGAGGAGTAGGAGCAGCTCTCTATGTAAAGGAAGGGGTCAAAGCAACAGAACTAAAGAGTAAACAGGGAGCAGATGAGGCACTCTGGGTCACCCTGGAGACAGGAAATGGCACCAAACTCCGCATGGGGTTTGTATACAGACCCCCAACTCAGAGGGAGGGAATGCACAAGGAAATGATAGAAGGCATCCTTAGAATGGCAGAAAAAGGGGAAATATTGTTGATGGGGGACCTGAATATGCCAGATGTTAACTGGAGCACCTTTGCTGCAGGCACATCCAAGAGCAGGGTCATTCCTCATGTTCTACAAGGGGCATGCCTCAGACAGCTAGTCTTGGAACCCACTCAGGAGGGAGCAATCTTAGACCCGGTGCTCTCAAATGGGGACAGAGAAAGAATCTCAGATTTAGAAAGAAGCAGCCATCTGGGAACAAGCGACCACCAAATAGTGTGGTTCACGATAAACACAGCAATACAATCAAGACATACAAAAGCAAGAGTATTGGACTTTAGGAGGGCTGACTTTGGGAAAATGAGAGAGTGCCTCAGAAAAGCACTAGCAAACAGGCAAGAACGAGGGGTGGAGGAACAATGGGGAGTAATTGAAACAGCTATCACAGAGGCAACAAGCTTTTGTGTAAAGCAAATCAACATAACACAACAAAGGAAAAAAACTCTATGGTTCTCAAAATAGGTGGCAGGGGAGGTTAAGGAGAAAAGGATAGCATTCAGGAAATATAAGGAAACACAGAAGAAGCAGGACAGAGAACTTTATCAGTTAAAGTAGAAAGAGGCAGGGAAGGCAGTCAGACTAGCAAAGGCCCAAACCAAGTAAAGGATAGCCAACTCTATTAAGAAGGGGGATAAGACACTTTATAGGTACATTAGAAAGTGAACAAAGATCAAAGAAGGGATACTGAGGCTTAATAAAGTGGAGGGAATGTGAGCAGAGGGTGACAGTGAAACAGCAGGGACACTGAATGAATATTTCTGCTCAGTATTCACAAAGGAAGAGGAGGGAGAGGTACCTAAACTAAACAAGAGAAACACTCTGAAGTTGTGGGTCAATACCATTCCATTTACAGAAAAAAAGATTCTGAAAGAACTAATAAAACTGAAGGTGGACAAAGCAATGGGGCCTGATGGGATTCACCCAAGAATTCTAAAAAAAATAGGGTAGAACTAGTGACACTGCTCACTACTCACTTTAACAAATCATGGGAGGATGGGATGGTACCTGAGGACTGGAGGAGGGTGGATGTGATTCCTCTTCACAAAAGTGGAAGCAGGACAGAGGCAGGAAACTACAGACCAGTTAGTTTGACCTTAGTGGTAGGAAAATGATAGAATCACTACTGAAGGAAAGAATTGTTGAGTACCTAGAGACCAGTGAGGTACAGGACCCAAGGCAGCATGGATTCATGATGGAAAGGTCATGTCAGACAAATCTAATAGATTTCTTTGACTGGGTGACCAAAGTAGTAGACCAGGGAGGGGCTGTGGACATGGTCTACCTAGATTTTAGCAAAGGATTTGATACAGTCCCACACAATAGATTATTACGTAAGTTAGCCAGCCTTGGAGTGGGTCCCAAGGTGGTAGCCTGGATAAAAAATTGGCTAGACAACAGGATGCAAAGGGTAGTAGTAAACGAAGTCCACAGTGAAGAAAGGAGTGTTACTAGTGGGGTACCACAGGGTTCGGTACTGGGACTGGTCCTTTTTAATGTCTTTATAAGTGACATTGCAGAGGAACTGGAAGGAAAAGTATGTCTCTTTTCAGACAACATAAAGATCTGCAACAGGGTTGATACACAAGATGGAGTGGAAGGGATGAGAAGGGACTTGGCAAGGTTGAAGAAATGGCCAAATGTATGGCAGCTCAGATTCAAAGCAAAGAAGTGCAAGGTAATGCAGCTGGGAAACAAAACCCATGGGGAAGAGTACACAATGGGGGTGAGATACTGACAACAGTAAAAATGAAGACGGACCTGGGGGTAATTATATCAGATGACCTAAAAGTGGGCAAGCAATGTGAGAAGGCAGTAAGGATGGCTGAAGGGGGATAATGGGATGTATAGGGAGAGGCATCAATAGTAGAAAACAGGAAGTTGTTATCCCTCTGTACAGACAGTTGGTGAGACCCCATCTGGAGTAATGTGTGCAGTTCTGGAGACCCCATCCTTGCAAAGACATAGACAGAGTGGAGGCTGTGCAGAGAAAGGCAACCAAAATGGTGCAGGGTCTGCACCAGAAGACATAAGAAGAAAGACAAAAGGAGCTTAATATGTATACCCTTAAGGAAAGAAGGGAGAGAGGGGACATGATAGAAACTTTCAAGTACCTCAAGGGAATCAACAAAGTCCAAGAGGGTAGCATCTTTCAGAAAAAGAGATGTGGAAGAACAAGGGGGCACAATTTGAAGATGGGGAGGGGATGGCTCAGAGATAATGTGAGGAAGTATTTTTTCATGGAGAGGTTTATGGATACATGGAACAGCCTCCCTGAGAAGGTTGTGGAGTCAAGAACAGTGGGGGAATTCAAGAATGCATGGGACAGACATAAGGCAGTCCTAGTAGGGGGTAGGAGGAAGTAAGCTGTTGGATAACTAGGATCTGCAGCTTATCTGTTAAGTAGAAAAATGGGCAGACTAGGTGGGCCAAGCAGTCCTTATCTGCCATCAAATTCTATGTTTCTGTGTTTCTGGTGGCTTGTCAAATTAATGTTAAAGAGCTGCTGACACCTCAAAGCAAACTTTGAAAAACATAACAGTTAGAAACAATTCAACTTGTATTCCAAATATATTCTATAGATCCCCCCATCTTTTATTACAGAAGAAATCTGCAATAACACATGATCTTTATCTGCAAGAGTTCATCTCCCTCTATAACTTATTCCGTACTTCAAGTCATGATCCTCTGTTGTGACATCACAGTATTTGCCATGGGGGTAACTATGATTTAAAAAGGGATGCATTGTTACCTCAAGTGGGGAGAAAGTAATAGGAAGAGATGCATTTTCAGGAGCAGAAGTCCTATTTTCATATAAATGGTCTCAGTAATAAATAATGGGGAGGACAAATACAGAAGTAATGTAAAACATAAACTGAACTGTGTCTAAATATTACAGTATGTTTTGCTTAAGGTATCCTGAAGGAGTCAGCTGCTCTTTAAAGATCCCATGGCAGTTCTTGTAAAGGGTTAGGGAACTGCCTCTGTATCCTAGTCCTATTTCTCCTCCTTCATGAAAAATACCACAAACAGCTTAATCTGATTTAATTTCGGGTGGTTTGCATCTGTAATTCTACCCACCATACCACCCAGGATAAGACTGAAAACTGGCAGCAGAAATGTTTAACCCTTCTTACCTGGTCAACAAAAACTAATTACAGGAAATACACTGTACAGAACCGAAGTAGTTTTTTCCAAATGGAAGTTATTTTCTTTTTAAATATTGTCTCAAGTTCTGTTATTGTTCCACCTACAGTGTATGGGTCTGTTGATAACCTCATTAAGTGTTTCTGATTTACACTCTGCTGGTAAATTCCCTTTTAAAACTATGCGATGTAGTTTATCCCTTTAAAATCATAAAGTTCAATACTGCCACATGGATGCATTGTTTGAATAATGGAAGAGCTGAGCAAGGATAAGAGCTGTAAAACAATATTTAGTATCTGTGTATAAATCAGAAACACTCACTATGATAACTACAAAGCCTGTAGAACTGGAGCATTGACAGAATTGGAATTAATTCTGGAGGCTTGGGTTCAATTCCCAGTAGGTCACATTACTTCTTTCTCACTACAGTTTGTGATTTAAATTGCTTAGCAGTGGCTAATATGGCACAAAAAAATCCAATTACCATTAGAATTGCAGCCACAGGGTAAAATGTCTTCCAGGTTCAACCCAGTTCTCCTTTAAAGCAGTTTTTCAGAATTCAAGAAAACACTCATACAAACATATGAACATATGAAGAAGCCAGCAGAAGAAGGTCAATTGGTCTATCTAATCTGTATGTATTACAGGGTTCACAGCTTGAGAGCTACTGTCCTTGCCCCCCCTCCCCACTCCTCCCAGGCTTGCTATCCATGATCCTTACCTTCCCCCTGTGCCTATCCCAGCCTCTCTTGAAGCTACCCACTGTCTTCAATGAGACCACCTCTTCCAGCAGTGCATACCAAATGTCCACCACCGTCTCTGTGAAGAAGTGCTTTCTGACCGCCCTCCTAAACCTCACCCCTCCCTCTTCCAGCTTATGACTGTGCCCCCTCGTTTTGTGGTTGCCCCTCAGCTTAAAGAGACCCTCCTTATCAACCTTATTTATCCCTTTCAAGTACTTGAAGGTCTCAATCATGTCCCCTCTCTCTCCCGCCTTTCCTCCAGGAAGTACACATTCAGTGCCCTCAACCTCTCCTCATATGCCTTACCCTGCTGATCCACTATAATCTTTGTAGCCCTCCTCTGGACCTTCTCCAGCAGATTAATGTCCTTTTTGAGGTGTGGGCACATCACTGAACTCCTTACTCTTGATGTGGCCTCACCAGTAACCTGTACAAAGGCAGTATAACCTCCTTTCTCCTACCACTTATCCCCGTAGCTAGGCATCCCAGTATCTTGTTTGCTTTTGCTGCTGCTTTCGTGCACTGACACAGCTCATATTTCATAATTTCTATCTGTATTTGTATGACTCTCCCTCAGCCCCACTACCAAGCCGAGGGCATTTGCATGAAAGCAAGATCAGTGTCCCCCAGACTGACCCCCCCTTCCCAGGACACTCCACCCGTGACATCAGTTACATCACAGTCATTTCTAGAACAACAGATTTTGTTGTTACAAACTGACCACCTTGAGGGAAGAGCAGGAGGAAGAGGAAGAACCAGGCATGCAAGACCCTCTCACAAATCCTCTCAACAACAAACAAACAAAAACAAACGAGAGACAGAACAACAGTGAAGTCTAAGCTCTCCTGTGTCTAAGCATTGCACAGCAAAATGCTTTCCTGGATACCACAGAAATCACATTAAAAGGCAACAGAAACACAGCAGCACTCAACTCATCCAGTTCACATCTTCCAACCCTGTCTTTCCTTTCCTGCTTTCTGTTACCTTTGTCCCAGAAGCCAACCCTTTGTGCCACAATTTTGCTTTCTTTTTCTTTTGAAGAAGACATGAAATAATTTCAAAATGTCAGCTGTATATAATGTCCTTTTTGAATTATATTCACAGCCCTAAATGATCCATATTTAACTGTACCTGAATTAAACATGGTGTTGTTCGGCTTGGTCCTCTCACCCATATTGGCTACCCACTGTGCACCACGGACAATACATATACAAGTATATAAGTATGTATGTATATTTTATGATAATCAGCACTAATACTTAGGGTGTTGGTACTTACTGTACAAGTGTAAGTAACCGGGGATATTACTGTTATATTTACTTCTGTAATGCAAGTAGCAAGCCAAGTGTACATGTTGTATTCTTTGTATTCTTCTGAGACGTTATTGTATAGCCTGCACTGCCATCATGTGGATTTATGTAACAGTGCATTTATACCTATATTTTGTATGCCTTCGTTGTTCCTGTTTTAGCTGACTTTACAATGTTGTGTATCTCTGGATGGCACTGTGGAGCCATATAACTTTTAGCCAATAGGGCCTGTTTTATGTATCTAGTTAGCCCGAAAATGTAACGGTTGTCATGACAATAATCGAAGTCCTGTATATAAGCTACTGTATTACGTATCCCCTCTGAGACCACTGCATACCCTAGGGTATTTTGGGAAGGTTCTATGTCATAACGACGAAAGCCTAAAGGCGATTGCCATTATGCAGAAGTCAAGAGTGCCAAAAATTTATTTCGGCACTCTGACACCCCAGCACACAGCAAAAGGATGCCGGGGACTTTTTTTTATGTTTTCTGTGGGAGACTGTGCCCCCCCACACCCCTCCTACTAAAGGATTCTTAACTCCAGAGAGGTGCATGTTGGGGGGGGTGAAAACATAAAAAGAAGGTCCAGGCTGGGTGCAACAAAAATGCACTAGTGCCTGGACCCGAACCCAATACCCTGTCGACCGACACCGGCAACCAACACACCACACCACGGGGTAAGCTCAGCAACCCACTACAGCACCACCCCTCACATCCCTCGCTATGCGTGCCCACTCCCACCCCCCTGCGTGAGTACATATAGTGACATCCTGTCACTATAGTTGCCCTCCCCTCCATCCAGCCGCCCTACCCTCCAGTAGCTGTCCCTGAAATGCGCTGGGGAGTGGGTTGCTGTTATTATAGGCACCCATTTCCCAGTGCTCATATCATGGGATACCTTTTGGGAAACCCTCAGCTCTCAGTGTCTGTATATTTAAGACTCTGATTTACAGCAAATGCTTAATTTCTGTAATAAACAAGTTTATTACTGTACTTGCGGCTTGTCTGTGTTTCTTCTGCTAGCTTGTTATCGAAAAGTACTTGCTAAATATGGATTTATTTTCCCTGCACCTTACAATGTGAAGTGAAAAACTGTATTTTACATGTTTTGGTTTTTGTAAGCAGCATTCTTTAACATTGTTATGTTGTCTTGCGCAGGCACAAGCAACATCTTGTGATAGTATTAGCACAGTGAGAGGTGTGTCAGTGTTGACAAATGCAGGGCACACTTTAGTAGCTGCATCCCTCATTCCCCAATTAGCCAGCATGCTAGTGCTGATGAAAGAATTATGTAATCCCCATGTCGGCATGTCCCCCACCTCCCCACTTTGTCTGGCACACTGGGAGCCCACCCCAGTGTGCCACCGCTCACAAAAAGCCAACTATGTCGGCATGTTCCTCTCCCCAAACCCCATTATGTGGCACACTGAGCCTCCAAGGTGGTCAACACTCTGAAGTTGCGAAGACACTGAGCTTCCACCCAGTGTCAACATTTATTTCACCACCTGTAAAGAAAGAAATGGTCCCGCAATGTTTTTTTTTTTTGTATCTGAAAAAAAGAAAACAGTCACCATTGTGCATGACGGCCCCATCCACCAGCCCTCACCAACCCTCTGCACACTCCACCTCCTCACAGCCCCCTCACCCCATACTTACCTCCAGAGGTCCGGTGTGGCACTCTTCGGTGGAGAGGGTTACATGTCTGGACTCTTCAAAGCCAAACTGCAAAATTAAGAAATGCCGGTAAGCTGTATAATGGCATCAATGGGGGGGGGTCAACTTAGGTGGCTATCTCAGCCATTTTTTTTAATTTTGGCTCCAAATTTTCAACATGGGGTTCTTGGGACCCCATCTCATGAACATATGCACTGTCATCTTATTATTCTGTCCTGAAAGGTGATTTCACGGTCACTGCGCAGAATCACCTTTGGGACTGATTAATGAAATGACAGTGTCACTGTTCATGAGGTGGCGGCTCAAAAAGCCTATGTTGGAAATTTGGTGAGAAAATTCCAAAAAATGACTGTTATGAGCATGCATTGCACAGTGTTCATGCACACTCATAACAATTTTTAATATTTTCACTCCAGTTTTCAACATTGTGATTTTTTCACACCTTCTAATGAACAGTATAGCTGTCATTGTTCACATCCTGCCTGAAATGTGTTTTCGCACATCTGATGCACAGTGGTGCAGTCGCTGTGGGAAATCAACTTTCTGGACAGATTAACAAAATCACAGTGCCACTCTTCATGAGCAGAGGTCCCAAAATGCCTATGTTGAAAATTCAGTTAAAAGAATCCCCAAAAGAATTGCATTATAGGTGTGCATTGCACAGTTCTACATATGCTTGTGACTTCACCAATTTTTCATATTTTCACTCCAGATTTTCAACAATGCCATTTTGTTACACCTCCTTATGAACAGTACAGCTGTCATTGTTCACATCCTGCCCAAAATGTGCTTTTGCACCTGTAGCGCCAAATGGCACAGTCGCTGTGCAAAATCATCTTTCGGCTAACGAACTGATAGTGCCACTGCTCATGAGGTGGGGTCACAAAAAGCCCATATTGAAAATTTAGAGTGGAAATACCAACAAACACCTGGGGTGTTAGGGTTTCCAACCATAACCCCCTATCTTGTAGGGACTGACAGGCATCAGGGGTGTGACTTGGGATTGTCAGCTGTAATGCTCATGTCATTCCACCCCCAACCCCACCCTACAGCCAGTGACAGGCATCAAGGTATGCCTTGGACTCTTCAGCCCCAAAGTTCACCCCATTCCCCTATACTGCACCCATCTCAGTGTATTTCATGACATGGAACCTATGTAAAGAGCTTTGAGCTCAAGTGGTGTTAATCCAAGACTACAATAAATAAATAAATAAAAATATTTCCTTATGGAATGGGGTGAATGTAAGGCTTGAAGACCCCAAGGTACACTGTGACACTTGTCGGTGTCTGCAAGGTAGGATAAGGTGAAATGGTGTGAGCATTATGGCAGAAGGCCCAAAGGCACACTCCAATGCCTGTCAGTCTCTGCAGTGTAGGGGTGGGGTTGGCATCAGTTCAGTACTTCACTGCCATTCCTATTATGCATCTCTCTAACTCCTGCACTACCAATGCCAATGCCAGCAAGACAACATCCAGCATTGAAATGCTTGTTCTTCATGGAACGAATGATCTGGAATTTTAACAAATCATAGTTTGTGTACAGAGATCTAAGCATGGCTCTGATAGGTGAACAGCTAATGCTTAGCCTTCTCTACACAGCCCTTGACATTGTAAAAACTCTAAATTTCTTGTTCTATGATGAGAACTGTGCAGAATGTTCTGTGTAAAAAAGCAATTATAAAAACACTTTTTTCACATCAGTGCTTATTCAGATACAGGTAAATATGGATCTTTTGAAGATATGAATCTCTCTGTTCTGTAAATAGGAACTTTACTGCTGCCAATAAGCACGTATTTCCTGTCCCCTTAAAACCTAACAAAGAATCTTAGAATATGCCTGCACACCATCCCTACTCTTCTACATTTGCTCTAGTAAGTGACACATGTTCCAGGTCCACCACTGAGTCTGAAACCTCAACATACATACAGCCATGCTGAGTAGTTCACTGTAAGGCAAGACAAGGATTCCACACCTTCACTTAGCTACAGTACAGGACCTTCTGCCCCCCCCCCCCACACCAGGACCATCAGGCAACCAGGATGGCAAACGGCTTATCCCTGTTTGTTATTTTTGTTTAAGTTGTATTACATATAATTTCACAGTAAAATTAATAACAAAGAGGAGGGTTTTTATGGATGGGTATAACATGAAGAATCTGCCTAAGTTTGGCTTTGTACACAACAACAAATAGGGATCAGAAGCTATATTCCTTATTATTTTGTTCACAAAACTAGCCAGCTACTCCATCATATTATCCCCTTCCATAAAATAACACCCTTCTAATTTTCACAAAATTCTAATGACACACTAATCCTATCTGGCATCTGGTGTATGAGCATCTGACCAAAGAATTCCCTTTTCCCTATTTTCTTAATCAGGTAGCCAGATTACAGCCAGGTGACCTTTAATGCATTTCAGTATTTTCAGTTGTATTGCACCTCAAGGATAGTGGTACTCCTCAGCTGGCAATGTGCTCACCAGAGGTGAACAAATTACAGCTCATCTTCCCTTGACCATTCGCAACTTTATTTAGCCCCATCAAATCATCTTATCCACAAAACAGATAGCAGATTTTGTTGAAAGCAACACTTGTTAGTCATTATATAGTCATCATGTCGCTTTTCAGCAATAATGATTTTATTGCAGAAACTTCACTCTCCATTTGTCTTTTGGGTTTCTTCCAGTCCTAAATGAAGATATGGGATTTCAAAGTTTACAAGTTTTGAAACGTTGCCACTCTCATGTAATGCCAGCCAAAAAAAATCTAAATAACTTCATGGAGTGGTGCTGTGCTGTTTATTGTTAGAAACATGTCAAAACACTACCCTAATACATTCACAGTATGAATCAAGCTCAGGGTATGAGATTTTTAAAAGTTGCAAGTGTGGCTATCTTTAATAATTTTAGTCATTAATTACAAAATTAGCTATAAAACAGTTTTAAAAATATCTGAGACAATTACAAATTATCTGGACTCCATCTAAGCTTGCCTCGCAGGCCAGGTAACAGTGCTTGGACTGAGTGAGCACCCCTGGGGGACAAACGCCCAGCCCTTCCATTCTCTTCCTTCATTTTCTTCATTTGGCTGTCCTGTCCTGTTAACCTTGAATCAGACTGGGTGTGTTCATGCTGTGTCTAACCCTTGTGGGGTTCTCAACCCGTAGCAATAAAAAGCCTGATTCACCTTCTCTCCACTCCCTCTACCACTTTTTTTCAACCCCCTCCCACAAACTCTCTATTCTGTCATTCTATCCACTTTGTACCTTCAGCTGCTCCATGCTCCCGTTGGCTCTTCGTTGCAGCTCTTTGAATTCTGGTTTTCCTTTTATCAATATAGTGTACATAAACGTAATTACCTGCACATGTATATTATTTGTGACATGCTGTTTATATTTACTATATTCAGTGTTTTATACTTACATACAAACATATAAATATAAGAAGAAGCCAGCAGAAGAAGGCCATTGGGCTATCAAGTATGCGTGTATTGCAGGGTACACAGCTTCTGCTAATGTCCCTGCCCTCCTTCCTCACTCCTACCAGCCTCCCTACCCATGACCCTTACCTTCACCTATGCCTATCCCAGCCTCTCTTAGAGCTGCCCACTGTCTTCAACAAGATGACCTCTTGTGGCAGCGCATTCCAAGTTTCCACCACCCTCTCTGTGAAGAAGTGCTTACTGACCTCTCTCCTAAACCTCCCACCCTCCAGCTAAAGACTGTGCCTCGTTGTGTTATGGTTGCCACTCAGCTTAAAGAGACTCTCCTTATCAACCTTATTTATCCCTTTCAAGTACTTGAAGGTTCCAATCATGTCCTCCCCTCTCTGTCTCTCTCTTCTGTCTTCCCGGGAATACATGCTCAGTGCCATCAATCTCTCCTCATATGCCTTACCCTGCTGACCAGCTATCATCTTTATAGCCATCCTCTTGACTTTCTCCAGCAGGTTAATGTCCTTTTTGAGGTGTGGGCACCACTACTGAACTCCATACTTTAGATGCGGCCTTACCAGTGACCAGTACAAGGGCAGTATAACCTCCTTTCTCCTACTACTGATCCCTCCAGATTTACATCCCAGCATCTTGTTTGCCTTTGCTGTTGCTTTCTTGTACTGCATGGAGTAATTCAGGTCACTAGTGATCATCACTCCCAGGTCCTTCTCCTCCTTTAATGCAGATACTCGGACTCCACCTAGGTAACACTCTTTCCTGGGATTCTTGTCTCCAGTATGCATAACTTTGCACTTCTTGGCATTGAAGCCAAGCTGCCAGTTCCTGGACCACCTCCCCAGCTTTTCCAGATCTTTCTGTAGGTCTTGTATCCCTTCATCTGTGTCCAATCTCCCACAGAGCTTGGTGTCAACCGCTAATAGGCACATTTGCCCTTAATGACATCTCCAATGTCATTGATGAAGACGTTGAACAACACTGGCCCCAGCACGGAGCCCTATGGGACCCCACTGGTTACCTCTCTGGTGCCAGATAACTTTCCCCTCACAACCACCCTCTGGGTTCTGTCCCTCAGCCAGTTTTCCACCCATCTGACCATCTTTTCCCCAACCTCAAGGTTCACCAACTTCCTGATCAACCTTTTGTGGGACACAGAGTCAAAGGCCTTGCTGAAATCAAGTTAGAGGCTGTCCACCACTTGGCCCCTGTCTACTGTCTTAGCGACATAGTCAAAGAAGTCAATCAGATTTTTTTGACATGATTCCCCCCCCCAAGAACCCATGCTTTCTCTCATCCTGGAGACCATGCTCCTCTAGATTTTCCACCAACCTTTCCTTTAGTATGGTTTCCATGAGCATGTCCATAATGGAGGTCAGGCTGACTGGTCTGTAATTCTCTGGGTCATTATTGGGACCATTTTTGTGGAGAGGCACTACTTGTGCTGTTCTTCAGTCCTGTAGTACCATGCCTGACTCTAGTGAACTATTACTTATTACTTAATGTACTCCCTTCTGCCCCTTCCCCGGATGCATGTGGAAATTAGCTATTGCAGCTCAGTATGAATTTCCTGGTGAAACTCTTCAAATAAATAACTAAATAACTAATATATACAGTGGATTAATAAAAGAATGCCTAAGGATGACAGACACAGGCAATTTTGCTTAAAAAAATTATATACAGTATATAATGAAATTTGTTGCAGACTAAAATACTGCTACCTTAACTTACAAAACAATATCTGATAACTACATCAAGAGCAGGATTACAGGAAAGAAACACTTTTTAAATATTTTGGGATTCAGTGCAGTCTCAGTGGCTCAGTAGGTAGCACACTCATCTCTGAGGCCAGGAGAGCAAAGGGCTGTGGGTTCAGTTCCCACATCTGGCACCTGGGTTAATATTCCAGTACTGACACTGTAGTGCAGCATGAGAGGGGTGCTACACTTCTGAGGTGCCATCTTTCAGATGAGACGTTAAACCGAGGTCTCATCTGCCTGGATGGGTGGCAGTTCTGGTGGATGTTAAAGATCCCATGGCACTTATCGAAAAGAGTAGGGGGAATTTTTATTCATATCACAAAAGATCTTATAAACAATACAAAATAACTTTTCTTGATGCAAAATGTCAACAATAAATCCTAATACAAGATATTTCCTCATATGTTAACACTTTAAACATAAGGAAAAACAAACAGGACAATTAAATAATAATTTTACACACCCAAAAGTTATAGCCTAACAAACAATATTTAATACTTCCCCTTTTCTTCCTCCTTTTTTTTTTAAACTTTAAAGGAGACGCAAAATAACTTTTCATATTTCACTAACAACCCCTACAAGAGATTTAATCAACTCTCCCCTCACACTCTAATTTTCATACATATTACTTAATATAATCAAAAGAATGCCATAAATTTCCCCAATAATCATGTGGAAGCCTAGATTTCTCCAAAGATTTCAATTTTCCTATCTCTGTTTCCAATGTATACATTAAATTGATTGGTTGACTTTCTTGTTGTTGCAATAATAACTTACATCTACTAATCCATATCCAATATAAAAAGAAAATATGTATAACTTGCAGAGTGCTATAAGTGCCCTCAAATACATTTTTAGCAAAGGAACCATAATATAAATTCTCACATGAAGGAGGGATTGTCAAAACTTTTTTCCAGTGATGTTTTACTATATCCCAAAATTCTATAGCATAATAACAATTAAAATATAAATGATCCATAGTCTCCGGGACTAATATACCTGTACATTCCTCTCTTGGGCAGTACGGCTCTTGTACCGATTTATGTTTTTGATTACTTCATACATTTATTTTCCCATGGATCCCCAACCATGCAATGTCCCACATATGTAGAGGAATACGAGAGTTGATTATATATTTGGAAATATCTAAGCATACCACCTTAAGAAGCTTTAAAAAGGGGTTTTTGTGAAAAAATTGCACCAAAACATTTTTGTACAATTCCTTTCTGGAAATACTCTTTATTACATCCCAACTGATGTTCCAACTTTTTATTTTATCAAAAACCTCACTCCATCTCTCCACCAACCGGGGACACCTTTTGCTTTTATGCATACATTTTGCATTTCTCCATTCTAACATTACTCCCTGTCTATATATATTAATTAATGAACCCTAAATCTTGCAATTATCTCTGACTACAGGTAGCAAATCTGATTATAGAAAAATCAAAAAGAAGAAAAAGAACTGGATTGATCATTCCCAAAACCCCTTCTTTATTTTCTAAATACAAAATATTACACTTAATTGGGTTTAAATGACTGCCCCATACACTGCAAAAACAAAATCTCATTAAAGAGGTCTCTAAGGTTTTAGGTATAAAGAAAATGTTACTTAAAATTAAAAAAAACAGGTATTAAGTAAGCTTTAATTAAGTAAACTCTTTTTTTTGAAAGTTTATTTCGATTCCAATTAGTTATTTTAGAATTATCTTCCTGTAGAGCCACTTTCCAATTATCAGTTGCACTATCCTGACCTCCAAAATAAATGCCTAAAATTTTACAAGGTTGTTGTTCAATCCAGAAACTCCCCACCCTGGTTGGGGTATCTGGAAACCCTGTAATAGTTATACATTTAGTCTTTAATCTATTAATCCATGCTCCCATAATCTTTCCTAGTTCTGTAATAATCATACAGGCTACCCTTATAGAGGCTTCATCAGGCAAGATGAGGCACAGATCATCCTCATAAGCAATAATTGTTATCTGAATCATATTATCCCAACTAATTCCTTTAATCTGAGGAGATCTATTAATTATCCATAATAAAGGGTCAAAAGCCAAAATGTATAGGAGAGGGCTAAGCGGAAACCCCTGCTGAACTCTTTTCAATAAACTATGCTTTCCTCCTCTCCATCCATTTTCTAATGGAATTACATATGCTAAGGCATAACACATCTGCACCCATTGTACAAATATATTCAGAATACCAAAAGCCTTCAAGCATTCCCATAAATCTTCTTGCTATAATTCATCAAAGGCTTTAGCTTGATCCAAACTTAATCAATAACCTTCCAAAACTCCTAAATTCCCTGTCCCTATTGCCATAATTTCCCTAATATAAATCAATGCATCACATATCCTTCTCCCTGGTACTGCACAAAACTGAGAGTTGCTAACTAAGTCAGGCATCACCATAGATAATCTGTTCCCCAAAAGCTTAGAAAAAAATCTTAAAGTCTACATTCAATAGTGTTAATGACCTCCAATTCCCTATATCTGAATGATCCCCATTTTTAAATAAAAAAATTAATAATCCCTCATACATTTGCATCGGCAATATCATATCAGAAATTTGTTTTTGCTATTCACTTTTTATTAAGTTTTAAGACCAGCCAGGGTACAGAGACTTACAATGCAAATCACCATATAGTAACGGTAAACATTGTTAAATATACAATGAATAGAAAACCCTAATCATAACGTAAGCCTCTGCAACCCCACCCTACCACCCCCCAAACCAAACCACCCACCATTTAAACCCCCCCTCCACACAAGGCACTATCTTTTGATCTGATAGGCATGGTATCTATCCCTTTTACTGTTAAGAGTAAGCAATTTCTAACGGGGACCAAATCTTATCAAAAAGAGGCAATTGGTTATGAAGGATCGCTATCGTCCTTTCAATCCTGAGGCTCGCAAGTAAATCTGATAGGTATTCTGAGTAAGTGAGTATGGTAGAATCCTTCTAATGTTTAAGAACTAGTCTCTTCACAATAATGGAGATTAGGGTTATATGATATTTCCTCAGTTTCACCAGAAAATCTGATAGATCTCCTAGTAAACAAACCTCTGGCATGAACATCTCGCCAATACCAAGCATTGGATTCGCCCTGTCTTTGATTTCTCTCCATAATGGAGCAACTTTTGAACAATGCCAGAAGACATGGAGCAAGTCACCTTCCTTTAAGCCACATCTATAACACCCAAGCTCTTGCATGATCTTCATATCCATTAACTTTTGGGGCGTGTAATATATATTATGTAAGATTTTAAATTGGGTTAATCTAAGATGGTTCTGTCTAATATATTTATGACAATTGCCCCATATATGCTTCCATTCTAAACTAGCATTTGGAAGACCTTAGCCAGTATGCTGAAGGAGCTAGATTTTCAGAAAAAGCCCGTTGAAACAGAACTTGATAAATCTTTGAAACAGCATGGGGATCCAACTAGGGTTTAAGGTCTGCCCAAAATCTGTACCAGGTACAATAGTCCTATCAGCCCCATGTTTCTGAACTAGGAGATGCCTTAATTGATAAACCTTAAATACCTCCCTCATAGACAGGTTAAATTTCTGGATGATTTGTAGAGTGGAATTAGGTTCTCCCTCTATATCGAGAAGGTCCTTCCACCTACAATCTCCCAAACCCGGCAACCATTTATGAGTAATAATCTTGTTGCCAATTCGCCATTGGGGATTTCCAATAATTGGCTGGAATCTGTCCAAAATGTAATTGTATCTGAGGAAATTGCATGCTTGGTTGTGAACCCTAAGAGATACTCCGATAGGAGTATTCTTAAACAGGGGAAGCATCTTGGGGGCATTATAGAGTAAGGCTTCGGGATTCAAACCCATACTCTTAATAAAACTAATCTCCAGATTCACCCATAGCGGTAGATAAACCCCTCTAGAATTAGAGTTGGGCAAGAGAGAAAATGCCCATTTACCATATTTGCTCATATGCTGCCCAAAAGTACATTGCAAAATAGGGTAGTTTCAGACCACCTTGCAATTTGGTGCTGCCAGTTTAACATAGGCCATTCTAGCCTTTTGTAATTCCAGATAAAGTCTGCTATCATCTTGTGCAATTTTTAAACCATGATAAGGGTAGCCAAACATTGAGGTTGCTCAAAGGATAAAAAGCCTGGGAAATATGTTCATTTTTACCACATTTATCCTACCCCACAATGTGAGAGGGAGTTGGGCCCATCTTTTCATATCCAATTCTATAATATGAACCAAATTATCAAGATTGAGGTGTCGGAGCTTATCGGAGTTGGTTGTCAATGTAAGGCCCAGGTATCTCAAGGATTTGGGGCTCCAGCCCAAGCCAAGCTTGACAACATCTCTTTTAAATACCCTGCTATTTAAGGATATACGACTTTTCTCTTGGTTTAGCTTATAATTAGCTAACACACTGAATTCGCCATAACCTCAAGCAATATTGGTAGTGAAGAGGCCGGATTGGCAGCATAAATTAATAGGTCATCCGCAAATGCAGTAACTTTGATTATTTGGTCTCTAATTTGAATCCCTTCAATCCTGTTATGAGAAACAATACTTCTGATCAAGCGCTCTAAGTAAAGATTAAAGAGGAGAGGGGATAGGGGGCAGCCCTGCCTCGTCCCCACCCATAAACGGAAAGAAGAGGATATAACCCCATTACATACAATCCTAGCTGATGGATTTGAATACATGGCTTTAATCCAATCAATAAACTGAGTCAGAAAACCAAATTTATCAATACCTGAAATAAAATGATGAGTAAACTCTATCAAATGCCTTCTCGGCATCCAAGGAGACCAATGCCCAAGGGAGAACAGCCTCCTCGGGCCGAGAAGACATGAGACAGGGTTCTAAAATGGTCTGCTGAAGACCTCCTTTCATAAAGCCAACCTGCTCCACACCAATTAAATTCGGCAATACCCTACCAATCCTATCAGCTAATATTTTAGCTAGTATTTTATATCGTAATTTAGTAGGGATATGGGTCTATAACTTTCAGGTTCTCAAGGGCCTATTAGGTTTAGGTAGTACCGCAGAATGAGTGCTTCTGAAAGGTATCTATCCGTATCCTCACCCGAGAGAATATGTTGAAATAATCTGGATAACAGAAGGATTAGAGAAGTTGAGAAAGTTTTATAAAAATTGGGTGAGAACCCATCTGGACCAGGTGTTTTATCGTTTGGTAGGTTCTTGATTGCAAGCTCTATTTCCCCATATGTAATATCAGCAGTCAAGACACTATAATCCGTCTCTACCAGTCTAGGAAGAGATATCCCATCCAAGTAGGCCCCCATCATATCTGGACTGGGATTAAACTGCATAGGTCCATAAAGGGCCTCATAATAATTTCTAAAAATCCAGGTTATATCGTCTGGATCTGTTTTAATGCACCTTTCTTGATCTGACCAGATTCCCCCGACCAGACGAGAGGCTTCAATTGAGCAATCCGTCTGGCCAGAAACTTACCTGGTTTATCACCTTGATCTACATAGCTAGCCTTTGTCTTGATAATAGCCAGCTCGCCTGATCTCCCAACAACTTAAGGTAGGCATTTTAGCTTTGATTAATCTAGACTCGGTCTCCACCCTGAGGATTGGCCATCATGGCATTCTGCAGAGCCTTAATTTGGCTTAACAAATCTGCCATGATAGCATTAGTCTCTTTTTCCTCCTGGAAGCCTGGCTGATTAAAAGGCCTCTGATAAACCCTTTCAATGTAGATCAAAGAATATCAGGTCTTACATTTCCTGTCGCATTAAACTGAGAAACTCCTCAATTTGTGAGGTCAACTTCTGAACTATCTTAGGGGCCCTCAATAACTGATTGTTTACTTTCCATCTGCTACCTTCACGGATAAAGGAGGAGGAAATGGTGACCACCACCGCAGAGAATGGTCCGACAGTGGGCGCTGCTACAATCTCAGGCTTATAACCCTCTAAGTAGAACATGGGAAACAAATATATAATCAATCAAGAGAGCCTGACCTGTGAACCGGGACAAAAGGTATATTCCTGTCTTGTGGGTGAAGCACCCTCCAAACATCCGCCAGGCCCAACCGCCCACCAAATCGTTTGAAAGCCACACAAGCCGTGCAAGAGCTGTTGGAGTCTTAGTGGATCTATCCAGTGAGGGGTCAAGAGCCAAATTGAAATCCCCTATTATCATAGGAGATGTGCAAAGTAACAAGACCTTAATTAATGCAGTCACAAAATCCTGATTATCCGAATTAGGCCCATAAATTGCCCCTAACAAAACTTCTACATTATAAAAGCTTTCCTGACTAGAACCCATCTACCCTCTCTATCTTGAATAATTTTAATAGGGCAAAGGGACCGATCTATGAAATAATATCATGACCCCTTTGCTCTTTGTACTGCCCTGGGAGGAAAAGACCTCCCCAATTGCATCCTTCTCATACAATTGGCCTCATCCTGCAGCAAGTGTGTTTCTTGCAGAAAGGCCACTTTTACTTAGCTGCCTCTATATACTTCATTATTTTATATTGTTTAGACTTATTATTGCCTTTAACATTCCATGTACAAAGCTTAATGAGCGTATCAGCCCATATAGAAAAACTAGGATATAATACATAAAGTAGTCTTCCATGCTAACTTGGAAGGATTTCTCACAGTAGCCTTGTGCCCCCAAAACTTTGGCCCACCCCAGAAACCCCCCAGAATAACCCTAACCAATCTTACCTCAAACCCCTTGAACACCCCTCCCCATCAGCCAGTCCTGCAGCCTCCTTCCCTTCCCCTGACCCAAGCATTCAGCGCCATGGCCCATGATATCAGGATGCCGAACTTACTCCGCCATCTTCCCATCACCCAGCGAATAATATCCAGCCCTGCTTCACTTTCAAATACCTCTCATAAGGGCCCTCAGCCCATAGACCGAACTACTTGTTATCCACAAGATGCACCAGGATATAAGGATCGGAGCCCCCTCAGACGCAGTATATTCCACAGATCCAACCAAACTAAGGGGTAATAAAACAAATTTCCCTCAGAATCACCCCAACGATTAAGCAACATTGATTAACCAAACATATAAAAGAACTTTTAACAGGTGCTAGAGAACATAAGACCTTAATGGCCCTTATACCCCAATAGTGTATAAACATGTATTATTCTACTATCCATTAGTAACGGAACCAAAGTCCATTTTATGACTCCAGCCAGTCCCAGATGGAGTAATGCCCATCAAGTCTAGAAAGCATGCAACTTATGTATTTGATAGTCCGAGCATGGCGAGCTAAGTTTTCTTAACCAAGTTCATGGTTCCTTGAAGAGCGCTGGAAGGCCTCCCGGAGAGCTACCGATGCCAGATCCAAAGATTCAAAAGTTTTCCATTCTATTCCAATTAGAATCTAAAGCCTTGCAGGGTATCCCATTCTGAACTTCAATTCTGCAGCAATCAATCGCTTAACTAGGGATGGAAAGCAGCCCGTTTTTGACGGATCGAGGCGGAAGATCTTGTGCTACTCTAATCCGGGCTCCCTCCCAGTAAATCTCTTTATCTTCTCGATTTATCTATTAATAACTGCCTTTCTTGATAATTGAGAAACTTTTATGATGAAAGGTCTGGGAGAGCGATCTGGAGAGGGAGGCGCAGCCGGTGAGCTCTCTCTATAATGTACTTAGGCCGAAGGCGGGGCCCAACAAGTTTCTCTGTGATTTTCTGTGCAAACTTGATGGGATCTTGACCCTCAGCTTTCTCCGGTAGGCCAATAAACACAACATTGTTAGGCCGGCTTCTACCCTCAAGGTCTTCCACTTTAAGGTCTAGTTTGTGCACCTTTTGAGAGAGCTTAGTAATCGCTATGTCAGACTTTCCTTATTGCCTTCCATTGACTTAATGCGTTAGCCGTTTCGGAGACCTTCCGTGATAAATCTCTGATCGCCTTTAATGTCCTTCAACTCTCCAGCCATGCCTAGAATTGTATTTTTAAGAGGGCCGATTTCCTCTAAGTGATTCAAGGTTAGAGGTTCCTCAATGTGCTATCAGTGCCTGCCCATGAAGTGACACGAGACCCGGGAGCCTTGGACTTCTTCGCAGCTTTCGGGGTTGCGGTGGGGTGTGCTTAGGGGGCTTTTTCATCTCTGCCTCCATAAATTCACTCCCTGAATCTTTTCCAGATTGTCGCAATCTCTGGTGCCCGATTGTACTCCCTTTAGTAGAGGTATTTCAGGTTTTAAGACGGGTGATAGACGGAGCTCGCGGAGACCCAGCTACTCCGCTTCCTGCATCACGTGACTCCCTATCATATCAGAAATTAAAAAATTATATACTGCCAATAATTCTTTAGGCATCAATTTCCATAGAATTTTATATAATTCTCCTGGCAATCCATCAGAACCAGGAGAAACCTCATTTTAAGAGATGCAATTACTCTTCCTAGTTCTACTTCCATAAATGCCTCTACCATTAATTTTTGTATATCTGTCGCTAAACAAGGAAGATCTGCTGCTGTTAAAAATTGAGATGTAAAATCAAATTCTGTTTTTTTCCCCAAAACTATTTCTTATGTGTTGTTCTAAAAAATTCATAATTCCAACATTATCTGATACGACCTTGTTTTCCTTAGTTCTTAAGCTAGAAAAAAGGCTTTTGTCTATCTGACTTTTACAAGCTAAAAAGGGTTAGCTGCACAGCCTTACCTTGAGTCCTGAAGGACTGTTCCCTAATAAGTGAACCTAATTTATCATATTGATACTGTACCATACCTTGTTTTATCTGTGCAATATTCACAGATAAATCTACCCCATTTTCTGATTGCATTGAAAGCAATTTTTGTAAAGAGTGCCGAAGAAACAAGTACTCCTCATTTTTTGTTTTTGCACTCAATCTGCCTTGTGCCCAAAAGTATCCAATCAAACATAATTTAAAAGTTTCCCACCAACCAACCATGCATTCATGCAAATCTATAGTTGTAATTTGATCTTTAATAATTATTCCCAAATCCTTTAGAACATCTAAGTTGCTTAAAATTGAAACATTCAATTTCCAAAACCCAGGTCCTTTTATCCTGCCTAGAGGAATATCTATACTTATACCAATCAGGATATGGTCTGAAGATTCTATTGGTACGTAACTTAGGCTAGAAATTAACAACAATTTTTTCACAAAAAAAAAATCTGTTTGGGATACTAAACCTCCTTTAAAAAAAGTAGGTTTAGCTTTGTTTCGACCAGTTTGATGAGAATCCCTCAGACCTGCTAGAGAAAGAATAGACTTTAAGCATGTTTCGTCACAATACTGTTTCTCTATTTCTTTCTTTTGCTGAAAATTTATATTAAAATCTCCACAGAAAAATAATTGCCTACTTGTATACAAGTAAGGTTGAACTTTTTGCAATAATTCAATTCTAAGAGCTTTCATCTGTGGGCCATAAACTGAGACTAACCTACACTGGAAGCCTTTAACTGTAACATCCACCATCAGCACCCTTCCTGGTTCAATATCGACCAACCTTGAAAGCTTAACATCCAAGGTTGAAAAACAAATTCCTACCCCACTACTCTTTTCTTCCCCAAAGGACCAAAAGGATATACCCCAATGCCATTCTCTGGTGGCTCTAGGAGTCTCAGAAACTGTATTCAATTGTGCATCCTGCAATAACAATATGTCATACTTTAAATGAGAAAGTATTCCAAACGTCATCTGACGTTTTTGATGAGATTTTAAACTGTTCACATTTAACAAAACTATTGATAATGTAAAAGGTTTCAGGGCAGAGGTTTGGGTGTTTTTATGCTAGATCTAGTCTCCCGTTTTCTAGCTTCTGGCGGTTTGCTCACTAATACACGTTCTGGATTGAGTAATGTTACTGCTGAAATATCCACTTCATGTGTGGATTCCATTATAGGATGGGCCTGATCTACCTGTTCCCCCATGATCAAAGGACTGAAAATCTATTCCCTAAAGGTAAAGGAGAAATGGGCATATTACAACTATCACTCCCTTCTCCAACCAAAGGCAGCATACCATCTTTAGATCCTTGCAAATCCCTTTGTTCCCCTTTACTAATGGGTTCTGCAGTGCTTGTCAGAATGCGAGAATCACTGCCCATCAATTTAGATGGCCTTTGTGGAGATCCTTGTGGGGTCACGAATGGAGTTCCTCTTTCTTCCCTACTTATCCCCTAAGGAAGGTCTAAAACTAATGCTACCATCTGCCTTGATTGAAATTCATCAGTAAAGGACTCATTGGGCCTTAACAAGTTATGAGAGACAGGAGATTTAGCTTGTCTGCTATCTTCATTTAATCCTCCCCAACCTCTAACCCTACGTCTCCCTCTAAATATATTTTCATTATGTCTCCCTTCTTGTTCTTGATATGGCTTTTTTGCCTGTGCCAAAAAATATTCCTGATCGGAGGAATCATCCGTATCCATAGTTCTCCATGGGAAATCTGAAAAAGAATGATTATTTTCATTGCATAAATTGCAGACCGGGGGGGGGGCTACACACTGTGCTGCTGAATGCCCTAGCATACCACATTGGAAACATTTTGTCTGATCACATGAGGTATTCAAATGTGTTAATGACACACACTTAAAGCAACTTTTAGGCTGACCCACACAAAAAATAATATCCCTGTCCCTCCCCCCAAAAAAAGAGCTAGGTAAATGTTGTATGCCATCATCATCCTGGTTCAGTTGTACTCGAATTGTCCAACCTCCTGTCCAAAAGCCATTTCCATCCATAATAGGCCTTGGTTTATCCTGTATTAAGCATCTTTTTTCCAACCAAAAAAGAATATTAGCAATGTTCACCCCTTCATTTTGGAAAAGAATGGTAACAGTTTTAACTGTGGGCTTAGTAATTGGGATAGCCTGGAAATCCCTCCATATAAAACGATCTATGTATTAGGACTGGTTATCCTCCTGATGACACTAACTGAGCGAAACCAGTAGAGGTTACCTTGCCTTTCACACACCTGTTGTGGTCGTAGTGGCGCAGTGGTGTTATTTTATAAAATAAAGTATATATTGCCTTTATTTTGGTCTCCCGAGTGGTGTGACTTTTTGCTGTTTTCTCACATGAATTATTGTGTCTGCACACTCTATACTGTGGAGCTGTTTTGCTTGCTATTCATTTGATATTTTACCTGCTCGCAGTGGGAGTACCTTGAAGCTATTCTCTAGTAAATTTGGTTCACCACTTTTGCGCCTATGGACGGCTAACACAACATCGCTGGATTTGATTTGGAGCGTTTCATGTTCAAGTATTTGAACCTACCTGTGTCGCTTCCTTGTGTATTGTAGACTTTTCCAGCGTGAGTAATATAATTGACTGACCTGCCTGATTGAGGAATGTCTCAAGTATATTTCACTGACACTCTCTTTGGAGCCACAGCAGGTTCGCGTGCTGCATGTATTTTTCAGCCTACGGGAGAGAAAGAATTATTTAGTGATTTACATGATGAAACTGGTATTCGAGCGAATGGGAATTTAGTCACCTCAGATCCTAATGTGAATATTGTGGATATTCGGGCAGCATTTACTTCATTGGAACGAGCTATTGTTAGAGGTCGACGCTGGGGTAAGATTACTCTGGAAGCTTATTTGCAAGCAGGACATTCACCTAGGGGATTGAGGGTAATTAAAAACCCTGGATATGGTTGGGATAGAGAATCATTAGTGACTGATTGGAAACGAGCACAACAAGCAGCTACAGATGAGTTTATACTTGTACTTATACGTGACTATGAAACTCAACAGTCTGAAGTAACAGCTGATATCATTAATCAAGAAAAATTGGTTCTTCAATTTAAAGATCATTCTGATTATACATTGTTTCAACAAAAACTTAAAGATAAGGTGAAGAGGGAAGATAATAAGTTGAAACAAATTAAATTACACAAATTTGAAAGGGATAGAGCGGATTACCTGCATGATAGATTGTTTAATTGGAATCAAAAAAATCACTCTTTCAGACGTGGAGGCGTTAAACAACATACTGCCCCACATTATAAATCTATTTTGAGGAATAGAATTAATTCCCCCACCTATACCACAGATAACAGTGAATCGGAAGCAGAAGACCTTTTTTTAGATTCAGATCAGATCGAGGAGCCAGATATACAACGGACTGTGCATTTTCAATTACCCCAATCCAACAGGAGCAGCAGGTCCAGAGGCCAAGGATTCCATCGAGACAATCGAAATGTCAAGGAGCTAAGAGGAAGACTACACGACGCGGGGGGAGAAAACATCAGCAGCCGTGTCAGAGGAAGACATCTGGTCTAACTTCTAAGGAATTGGTGGCACAAGAGGACATAGTTATTAATATTTCCGGACAGGAACTTACATTAGATCAACAAAAGGTTTTACAAAAGGGATTATCTTTTGTTCCTACCCAGGACTCTAACCAATTTGATCTATATGTAGATTTACATCGCTTTACCAGACTACTTAATCCGAAAGCTTTTTTCTATAGATCAGAAATGTGTCATGGTAATTCTTTTGATATAACAGCAGAAGGGAGTACATCTCAGGAAAAGGTGAGTCCCTTCCATGTTCCGTCTAATTTTATGCCCCCATATAATGAGACTGTGCGTGTCTTTGAAAATGTGTGTGAGAAAGAACTTGAAGCAATGTTTGATTCTGACACAACAACAGGATTCATTACTGTTTCTAGCAAGGAGGCTATTGCTTTAAAAGAATTTTAACAAAATTGTGATATTATCATTAAACCAGCTGATAAAGGGGGCTCAGTAGTGGTAATGTTGAGAGATATGTATATTAAAGAAATTACTAGACAGCTCTGTGATGTAGAATTTTATATGCCTCTTAGAAATGACCCAACGCTTAAATATAAACAGGAAATAGACATGTTTATTAATGATGCTCTTTGTATGAATGTCATTTCTATGATGGAGGCTAATTTTCTTACGGTATCTAAACCAGTTAGAGCCAGTATCTATATTCTACCTAAAATTCATAAGAACTACCACAATCCACCATGGAGGCCGATAGTGTCTGGGATTGGTTCACTTACTGAACCATTATCTAAATTTGTTGATGCACACATTAAACCCTATGTTGGTGCGTTGCCTTCATTTATTAGAGACACTACTCAGATGTTGGGCATATTAGGTGAGATGCAGATTGAGAAGGAGTGGTATCTTGTTTCCGATGGATATTGCTGCCCTCTATACTAATATCCCTCATTCAGGTGGGATACAGGCACTTGATTATTGGCTATCTATGGATCAGAATATCACTGAATCTAAAAAACAGTTTCTGTTGGAGTGCAGTGAACATGTACTGACCAAGGATGTTTTTCTTTTTGGTAGTGACATGTATAGACAAATTAAGGGGACAGCTATGGGGGCAACTTTTGCACCAAATTATGCTAACCTTTATTTGGGCAAGTGGGAGAAGATGTATATCTATGACGCCAATAATAATTCATATCGTGATAAGATTGATATTTGGCGTCGCTTTATTGACAACATCTTCATGGTGTGGACTGGCACACGAATAGAACTTGAAGCTTTTGTGAGGTTTCTTGAATCTATGGACTCTAACCTTAAATTCACTATACAGAGCAGTTTGGATAGTGTTTCTTCTTTTTTGAATTTAAAGATTTCTAAAAATCTGGATGGTACTTTGAGAACTGATTTGTTCTGTAAAGAAACCGATCGAAAGTCATTATTATTAGCTTCTAGTTGCTACCCACATCATATGATTAGAAATATACCAAAAGCCCAACTGTATAGGGCCCGTAGGAATTGCTCGGAAGACAGTGACTTTTTGGTCCAGGGTAGTAATATGTGCAATAAGTTTATTGCATGTGGCTATTCCCCTAGACATGTAAATGGAACATTTTTGGACATTTTAGATATTAAGAGGGAAACTTTATTAACTGCTAAACCTGCATCACCTGTGTTACCTCGGATGAATTTTGTGACTAATTATACTAAACACTCACATAAAGTACAGGATGTTATTAATAAGAACTGGTACATTTTGAAAACTGACCCCCTCTTGATTCGTGATGTTCAAGAAAAACCCTGTTTTGTGTATCGTAGGGGTAAAAACCTGAAGGATAGACTAGTACATAGTCATTTGAAAAATAAGGTGGAACCGTCATTGAAAACCTGGTTACCACCATTACCTGTTAGGGGAATTTCAGTTGTGGGAACTGTAAATATTGTTCCCTGATTTTAAAGACTGATAAATTCACTTCATGTAATAATCATAAGGAATTCCAGATTACAGAGTTTTTCAATTGTACTAGTAGTAGTGTGATATATCTAGCAACATGTGAATGTGGGGCATTTTATGTAGGCAAAACCAGCAGGCAGTTTAAAATTAGAATTGGTGAACATCTTCGTTCTATTGTTAACAATGATGCCAAGAATGCATTGGCTATACATGTTAATAATACAAGGAACAGCAACCATTCTTTTAAATTCTGTGCTGTCGAGAGAGTCAGTTTAGGGCCACATGGTGGGAATTTGGAAGAAAAACTGTTGCAACGAGAATCCTTTTGGATTTTTACTTTAGGAGCCCTTAAACCTCCTGGTCTCAATGATAGAATTGATTTACTAACATGTATTTGGCGAGGGAAATAATTACCTTTATGAGACCATGTTTTTTTGATCCATACCTGTGGTGGGACTAGAACCCATATAACCAATATGACTGGTCGACTATGAGTATATATACATACTTCATTTTAGGAGCTTTTATATCTCCTGGTTTTGATGATAGTATTGACTTGCTGACATGTGTCAGGCAAGGGAAATAATTATTTTTATGAGACCATGTCTTTCAATTCATATCTGTGGGGGACTTGAACCAGTAGAATCAATATGACTGGCTGACTACGATTGTATATATACATTTGAATGTAGATAGTTTTGCAATGAGAATTTGACAAATAAAAAAGTTTTTTGTTTTCCACATTTACATTGAATATAGTAGATATATAATGATGATTTATATCTATGTTTAGGTTTTGATGTTTTGTATGTTTCTTTTACAGATAACTGGGATAGGTGCTTCCCTCAGTTTCATCTTGTCTTTACTCTTAATGTTCTAGAGTTTCGTTTTGGTTAATGAAATCAAGATGGTAAAGTGAAAGTATTTATCTAACTATATTTCATTTATGAATTTATATTTTTTTGGACATATTTTTTCACTTTTATGAATCAAATTAAGTATTATGTTGGATAAATTTCATTACACTAATAATAGCATATGTGATGGAAATAATTTTTGATTATTAGAAACTTTAGATATGTTTTCTTAGGTGTAGGCATGTTACGTGGATTCGTTTTTAATGATGTGTATGTCACTTTAAATTGGTTAATTTTATTGGCTATAAAAGGATCTATGTATTAGGACTGGTTATCCTCCTGATGATGCTAACTGAGTGAAACCGGTAGAGGTTACCTTGCCTTTCACACACCTGTTGTGGTCGTAGTGGCGCAGCGGTGTTATTTTATAAAATAAAGTATATATTGCCTTTATTTTGGTCTCCCGAGTGGTGCGACTTTTTGCTGTTTCCTCACATGAATTATTGGGTCTGCACACTCTCTACTGTGGAGCTGTTTTGCTTGCTATTTATCTAAAAATGCAGTAGCCTCTCCCTGATTTTGTGCATTCGCATTAAAGCCATCCGTGGACTTAGAATTTTGACTAGCCACAGCTAGCCTAGATACAGCATTAGGTGTAACTATTCCAGCTTGATCTAAAATGGATCCACCAGGTATAGGGATCAAGGGGTCAAGAATCCATTTATCTATTACCCACAACCATCCAGCTTGCCTTAATGCATCTCCTGGGGACCATGCAGACAATGTACATGTTTGTTCAGATGAATTATCCTGTGCAATTTCTCCATCCAGTTGTGCAGTGCTTTGTAAAACATTGATATTTATTACATCCTGCTGCTCAAAATGTTTCCCTCCATTTTTAAACTGGCTTGTTGGAGAACGTTTCCGTTTATTGAGTTCTGCTTTTAATTTCAACTGGCAGGTATGAAGGTCTCGCTCAGCTGTATTTATTAAGTCCAGTAGTTGGGATTTTTTCCTATCCAATTCATCTTGTAGTTGCGCATCTGCAGATATATCCATATCCATTAGCAATGCAGAGTCAGATGCATCCAAAACCATTACCCGGTCACTACTTGCAAACTGACCTTCTCCTTCTGACATAGTAGATACTGCAGATAGCTCCTGAGCTACCAAGTCCACGTCCATACTCTTCCACTACCTTCTTCAGACTGATGTTCTCCATCTCTGCAGACAGACGGACAGTGCCACCCACCTAAAGAGTGGGGGAAAGTTTTATTGAGACAAAAATCGTACAATAGTACACAAAGCATAATACAAAAAAAAGAAAACAGGATAACTATTATACAGCCATTCAGGTAACTGCAAAATCAGAGTCTGTGATACAAGGAAGAGCTTTCCAAAGTTCCAAAAGAGTCATATCTGAGTATATAGTACGTTCATGCTAATAAATTTATTTTAAATCTTGTACAATCTTTTTTTCGAGCTCCAAATAGGAGCAGCCCTTTTGCTGCAAAGAAAACATGCAACGCATCATCCAAATATTCCATTTAATGAAGACAAAAACAAGGTTCAATGTGTCCTGGTGCCATTTTGACCACTGGCGAGAAAAAAACCCATATACAAGATTCAAATAAGTAACCGACTGAAGAAAGGGGGTAGCCCATGCCTGTGCCAAAAAGGACCACCAATTTTGGAAAAAGGAACAGTCAAAAAATAAATGAGGGATAGTTTCAAGTTCTGTAATACATAATAAGCGAGAACACATTCTGTCTTGGGACTGCTTATGTTTGTGATTTGCTTTTACATTAATCTTTTCATGGCATGAAAGCCAATGAAAATCCCACATTTTGGCTGGAACCCTCTTACATCTCCACAATAACAAAAGGGAAGGGAGGTGTTGACCAGGACACTTATCAAAGGGTACTGATACAGCACAAACCGTCAGGAGTAAATTCTTATATAAAACGTTATGTGAATGGTTTAATAACATCTGAACAGATACCTTCCATTGTTTGAGACATAAAAACATATGTTTTACGTAAGTTGGTATACCAACAGTTTGTCTTAACACAGTTAAGGAATTAGTTTCCCATTGATGAAACTAAATCCTGCAAGAGTCATAACACCAAGGTTCCCACCCCCTTTGGGCATGTATCAACAAAGGCCTAAGGTTTGCAGTGAAAAAAATGCAAGAAAAAAATAACAAAGGGTTAACCATACAAACGCCACCCTCAGGGATAGGTAAATAAGAGATATTCCACTTTATCGGCTTTAACCTACTTCCCCAAGGAGCCTGGAAAAACAGGCTAAAGATAGCAGTTTCTAACTGTCGTGGAATAGGGAATACATAACTCAGAAAAAGGAAGGTAGAGATCAAGTAGTTTTTAATTAAGAAAACACGTTTCTTTCTCCCTATCTGCCCCCGGTTCCAGGAGGCCACCTGAAGTTTACCTTGTTGCAGTTTAACATTCCAGTTAAAAAAATCTGAGTCCTGTGTCCCCCAAAAAATTCCCAAAATATGAATAGGGCCCTCAACTAAATGTAACGGGCCAATATGGTCCGAGGTGGAGGTTACTGAACCGACCTGAATAACCAGACTTTCAGTGTAATTTAAAACAGCACCAGAGAAGTCTCCAAAAATAGAGCACTCATGGAGAGAATGAACCACTGAGGCTTCATCAGCTACAAGAAAACAAACATCATCTGCATATGCGATCGCCTTATAAGGCAAGCATAAGGCACAACTAGAAATAGCCCGAATCTGAGAGTTAGTATTCAACCGACGGAGCAAAACGTCAAGAAAAAAATACATACAACAACAGGCTCAAAGGACAGCCCTGATGAACCCCCCTTTTTATGGGGATCATGGGTCCTATCCAACCATTCACTACAGGCACAAGAGTAGCCATTCTATAGAAAGCATGAATCCAGCGTACCATAATGTAACCCCCACCCCTGCCTTTTTACTAAAACGACAGGTGGCATGCTGTTGGCATTGGCAGCAATACCTGGTGGGGACCTGGGTTCAGGGAAGATGAGGTTACCTGGCACAAGGAGACCTAGTTTTGGCTACTCTGCACAGGGGCACCCAAGTAAATCCAACTACAGGAAGCAATAACTGTAATGTCCAGAACCAGGATTGGGATTTTTCAGTGTGGCTTTATTCAAAACTAGCTGAACATGACAAAGCATTGATGGTCCCCCAAGGGGCTACGTTCACTGTATATGCAGATAGAGACTACAAGGTGGTCCACTTGAGGAATGAACCCATTTTTTACTATTGCCTGGCTCTGGACCCACCAGGCACTCAGCCTGGACTTGCATGCGCTTTGGATACACAGCCCGACTGGCCCGGGTCCCCTGCCGGCCACTTGACTCATGGTCCATTTGAAGAATGAACCCAAACTTTACTTGGAGAGACTCCCATCAAACAAGGAGTATATTTTCCCATCCTGTGGCTCCCCACACCACTTAGAGTCTGCGACTCCTAGAGAGATTTAATTTCTTACTTCCTTTGGACTCCCATCAAACAAGGAGTATATTTTCCAAACTGTGGCTCCCCACACCACTTAGAGTCTGTGACTCCTAGAGATTTTCCAAGTTACACTAAGCCTGGGTACCCACCTCATCACTGGCCAGGCGCATGAGGCAAGTAGCAAATCACAGAAGAAATCGTGAGGTGGACCTGGTCACTAAAGATGGGGGGTGTTCCCACCTCCAGCTCCCACAGCCCATACCCGGCCATTTCTCTGGACAAACAGAAACTTAAACTTTGAAAATGTAGATTAAACGGTGGATGACCGGAAGCACCCCCTCTACAGCATTACTTGAAATCCATTAAAACTTTAGACTTTTTGACTGCTCCATTTGTTTGTCCTAGTAAAATAGTCCTCCCAAATAGCAGTCCACATCCCAACTTTCTTTATATTTCCAAACTGATGAAACAATTTGTTTGCCCCTTCAAATGGAGCAAAACACTCACCCTTTCATTGCAGGTGCCCCACAGGCGAAGTACCACTTCTTTCACTGTTATACAAGAACAGAAACTGTAAACAGACAGCTTTCTTCTATAGTGGAAATAGGGGATTGCCCCTGGAATCCACAGAGGGACTTTTCTTCCACCCCACCCAGAGGGAGGGGGCACTGAGACCTGGACAGCGGTCTCCACCACTTTCAAAAGGTAAACAGGAACACACCTCCTTCTTGCTTTAAAACAAACCGAAGACTGACTTTGAAAACTCCCAAAGTTCTAACTCACTCCCTGTGCTGCAGATTCCAATGTGTCTTATGCAGCTGTGACAGTTCTATGGTGATGTCATCTCTCAAGTCTCAGCTGTGACTGAGAACAGAGTGAGACAGTGTGAAACCCATTTAACTGGAGTTTCACAAGCTGTCTTCCCTGCCTACCACTAGGTCTTACTGGGATTCTAGTAACCCCGGGTAACAAGAGAGTTACAATAACATCAGGTACATGCAGAGAATGAAGTGCTTCCCATAAAAAATCATGCCTAACCAAATCAAAAGCAGCCTTCTGATCTACGGAGACAACAAGTCCCAAAGCCAGACCTGCATAGCCATGAGAAAATAATTCTCGTAAGAGGATCAATTGATCAGAAATTCTCCTTTGAGGCACAGAACAGGATTGGGCGGGATGCAAAACCACCTCCGCAATCCTCACCAAACGCTTCACAATAATTTTCTTTAAGAGCTTAAAGTCGGTGTTCAACATGCATATAGGTCGCCAATTCTCTAGAGAATGGATATCACCTTTCTGTTTATAAATGTAAATCAAAGTAACATTAGTAAATTCCAAAGGGATAGATTCACATGTTAACAGAGAATTAAACACAGATGTAAGTTCTGGGGCCAAATGGTCACCCAGCACCTTATATAAGGCAGCAGGGAGACCATCCAGACCAGGAGTTCTCTGTACAGGTAATGAAGAAATAGTCAATGTCAAATCCTGCTCAGTGATGGGAGAACAAGCCTGGTCCTGACATAGCTGTGAGGGAGCTGGGATATCAAGGCCACTATACAAAGTCACACTGTTACCAGCCACAGCAGGAAGGGGAGAAAAAAGGGTTGTAGTATAATTTGTTACAATATGACAAATCTCAGTTTGTGAGGAACATAAGGTCCCTTCTGAATTTAGAAGACACATCATATTTTTTTTGGGCAGTCTGATGGGAATTAGATTCAAAAGGACATGTAACATCACGTGTTCCAACAGTACAGAATTTATGTTGGTAATAAAGTTGCTGTGATTGCCATAGTTGGAAAGTCAACATATCATTCTGTAGGACTTTTATTTGTTGGGAAAGGTCTTGCCCCGTTGTGTACTCTATGGTTAATAATGACTGAAAATGTGCCCTCTTCTGCAAATAGTCTAGGTATTTCCTCCTACATTTTAAATGACTGTAAGTTTTTAAAAAAGTGACCAGATCATGTTTTTGTCTAACCACCACTGAACAGGATCGTCATAACAAATAAAAACAGATTTACGGGCTTGTATGAAGGACAAAACGGACTGCATAAACATCGGAATCTGCAACAAAGATGTGTTGAATTTCCAAATACCTGGACCTTTATGGGAAGAGACAACAGAACCAAAACCAACAGAAAGCAGCTTATGATCAGAAAACTCAACCGCTTGAACTTTAGCAGAAATAATTGGTACTGTAGGAGAGGGAAACACATAATCAATACGTGTGGCTAGTTTATCCTTTTGGAAGGTAGGGGTGTGTTGTGTAGTAAAAGAGAGACAGGAGTCTGTTAAGTGTGTGACTCAAACCAATTTACCCAATTCATGGGAATCACAAAACAGTTTCTTTGTAGCAGCAAAGGAGCTCTTATCTTGAAGACTCAAGCCACAATTAAAGTCACCAGCAAACAATACCTGAAAAGAAGTGTGCAAATAAGGACGAAGCAAAGTAAATAAAGCTATGCGTTCAGTTTTGATTTGAGGGGCATAAATGTTTATCACCCAGTAGGGACAGGACCCAATGACAAAATCTATAATGAGTGCCCTACCAGGGGCTACATCAAACAATTTAAGCAAATGAAAATCTGGGATAGTAATTAAAATTCCCAGTCCCAAACAAGAGTCCTGACCAATTGACCAAAAAGAAGGACCCAGTAACCAGTCCTGTTGTGCTTGTTGGATCTTATGTGTAGTATGAAGTCTAGTATCCTGTAATAAAATTAAACCAAAGTCAAAAGCCGTAGAAAGGAAAAAATCAGTCTCCTTTTAGCCATATGCTTCATACTATTTACATTAATAGTATGGCAAACAAAGTGAAACATAGCACCAAAAAAAAAGTAAAACAGACAAAAAATACATTTTACAATTTTATTTTCCCAACCACCTTCCTCCCTTTAAGTTTTACTCTTGCCTTTCACTTCTGAGAAAGGCCAGTACCAAGTTGCAACTTGGAGTCAGTGGTACCGTCAGGGAGAGAAGAAGCTATGGAGGAAGAGTCTGACTCACCTCCAGCGTCATCAGAAAGGGGTTGGAGAAGTTCAAAAGAATTAGATAAGGGCACTGGGGGGGTTCCAGACCACTCACAGGAGATGGTGCAACCCGAGGGTTATTTCTCAGTGACCTTCTACGTATAACACTTGTGAGCACTCAGGGGGGAGGGGGCATAGTACTTGGACCTGGGACCGGGTCCTGAACAGGAAAATTAGACTGGGCAGGATCGGAGACAGGAGAAATCTCAAGCAAGGGGTCATCCATGAAGGAAACTATCTGAGGTACAACCTCAGAGGATACAACAGGCACTGAAGCCTGCAGTAAGGGCTGGGCTGCCTTAGGAGGAGGTACAGCCAAGGTGGTCCGGAGACGGGCCTTCTGCACCTGTGTAATAATAAAACACTGGTCCACTCCACCATCGTGAAATTCCTGGTTATGCACAGCCCATTTTCAATTCTGAAAGGTGTGCCCCTGTTCATCACAGAGGTTACATCTACACTCATTCAAACAGTGTGCCCCTATGTGGCCCAATTCCTCACAGATGTTGCATTTCATTTTATCACATACATTACTAAGATGTGCAGGGTCACCACACTGATAGCAAGCCTTCGGCTGACCCAGGTAGAACAAGACCCCCCTATCTCAGCCTATAAAAAAAGAGTTAGGCAGATGTACAACCCCAGAATCATTAGATCGTAACAAGACTTTAAACTTCCAGCCCCAAGTCCAAATGTTCTCGGTATCCAAAATGGCTTCAGGCTGTCCCTGGACGTCTCAACACTGTTTCAGCCAATACACAACATCCTCCACCTCAACTCCCTCATTACGAAACAGAATAGTAATTGTCTTAAAAGTAGATTTAGAAAGAGAAATAGCCTGAAATGGGGTCCATAATGCAGTAGTCTGCAGAGGATTATACTTTGACCAAAAACGCTCCAATCCCCTAGATGTTTGGAAACTAATGTCAAACGTGGTTTCGCCAGAGATATGAATTAACTCATATGTTTTATGGGAAAAGAATTTTAAAGAATCCTTTATAAGCTTAAGTGCCACATAGACCTGATCAGGTGGCTCAGGTATCCCCCCCAGGTATGCCAAGTGAACAGCGTTGTGTCTCTTAGCAGCCTGAATTGGAAATTTAAAGAATGAAGAATATGAACGGCTTGGTCCTGATATTTTTTTGGGGGGGGGGCTGTGGTGGTGAGGGAGCCAGAGCCTCTATAGAAGTAGTAGAAAGAGGAGCCTGAGGTGGAGAACCCTTCAGATAATCCAACACAGGGTTCTATGTAAGCTCCAGTTCATGAGGGAGACACAAGTGGTCAGTAGTGACTTTTGAAGTGCTTATCTTGCTCTGTAGCTCTGGAAAATCTTCAGGGCAGGGGGACCGAATTGAAGATGGACCAGACTTCCAACTTCCTGGGACAGTACCCTGAACCCAGCCAGCACCTCTCAGCGCCGATTCAACAGTCCAGGTAGGCACTTTATTAATATTTACTGTAGATGATTCTTGTACATGTAGGGAGCTCTGTAATGAAATAGAAGCAGGTAGTGAAAAGGAAACCAAATCTGTTTGTACTGCAGGTGGCAGGGGAGCATTTACTCTAGATAAGTCTTGTACATGTGAGGAATTCTGTGGTGTAATAGAAGCAGGTTGTGAAAAGGAAACCAAATCCATTTGTACTGCAGGCAGCAGGGGAGCAGGCAGTAGGGCTTCAGCTACCGACGCACAGGTCGGGTCAGAGCCTGTCACAGCAACAGGAAGTAAAGGAGACAAGTCAGGTAAATCTTCAATAGCTTCCACCTGAGTGGAAGATGCATCTGTGCTGTCGGTTCTCAGGCATTGCATATCTCTGTGCATTTTCAGTTTTGCACTAGCAAAACGGCGCTCCGCCATTGCAAAATGCTCCCGGGTCTCTTGTGCTGTCAAACAGTGGTTTTCAGAATCAGATGAAGTAAAATCCTCTGGTAAGTCGACTGTAGGCACTCAAGTCAGCAAGTCAGTTCCATAAGAAGTAAGCAGAGGGCTAGGTATAGCATCCTTAGTATGAGCAGCATAACTTAAAGTTGAAGTAGGAACAGCAACAGCCAAAACATCAGTTGTTGGCATTGTTGTCTCCATTTGATCACAGGTAGGCGCAGAGACTAAATCTCCCACCTCCATAGCTCCCTCCTCAGAAGGCAAGGGTGCGTCCACCATCTTGGACAGAGGTTCCCCCTCTGACGAGTAGGGGAATTTCCCCAGTGTCCTGGCCAAATTTCCCTCATTCACTAAAAATACCACCTACAGCTTAATCTGGTTCAAGGTCAATTGGCATTCATCTGTATCCCCTTCCCCTGGGTCATGCCTGAAAATAGGCAGGATTTGTCTAGTGCACTTACCCGGTCAACAAAAAACTAAATAAATAAAAAAAAAATTCTCACCTCTGGTCACAGCCTTTCTTCTCAAATAATCAACACATAGTCCAGCTCTTAACCAGGTTGCAATTTGCTTCTCCCAGTCTTTTCTTTCATCTGTGACTTTCAAGTTGGTCCTTCTGAGTCTCTGCAGTCTCCAACCACACCTATACTTCAGCATTATTTGGACCCCATTTTATAGCTCACAAACAAACAAAAAGCTTTTGGTGTCAGCCAGCCTTTCTGAAATCCTCTTAGCCCTGGCAGGAAGGAAATAATCTGAAATAAAAGGGTGACACCACGTTCCCCCCCCCCCCACCTGGCCATGTAACTTTGTTGGCCAGCCATATTTCATTTCATTTTATTGTTTCTACTAGAATGGCATGTGAGCAAAATTGAGCATTTTCCAAAGAATTCTGTGAAACAAATTGGTACAATTTCAATATACAATAAGGAATAAAAGTGCATACAGGGGGAAATCATTTTTCAGGGGAAATGAACTATGAAGATGAAGATGAACAGAGCAGATTTAGAGTAATGGTACAGTGTGGATCAATATACCTAATATGGGCCTATGGAGACCTTTTTGTAGAGGGGACTGTTTGGAGAAAGAAAAAGGGTACCAGGTTAGTGACGAGAGCAAAAGTCAGCAAATGACAGCTGCCAGCATGATAATTGATTAAGTAATAAGGCACGACAGGGTGTGTTATTGTGTAATGACCTCACTCCTCAGGTGGGTTGAAGCATGAGGAGAAGCCAAGTGATTCTACCACCTGAACAGTGAGGTTATGTAAGCAATAATACCTGACAGGGTGGGCTCTATTGGAAAATACCGGACCGCCAAGGGGTGTAATGAGGCCCAACACCACATGCAGAGGGCCTTATAGCCCCTTGAAGGTCCGGAATTTCCCAATAATGCCCACCCTGGAGGGGTATTATTGTGCTTAGAAAATGGCCCTGTTTGTGAATTTTAATGAATTGGTAAAATGAGAGGGAACACAAGTGTAAAAAATTAATATATATATATATATATATATATATATATAAAAGTTTTGTTTCAAAAAGTAGTCCACAGGCTGTTACATGTCTGTTACTCCTCCCCACTAAGCTGTTCTGGAGGATTGTCACCCCCCTCCCCCACCCACACTTACACCTTACCAGCATACACACAGGCAGTGTGCCAAGTTAAGAAGAAAAGGACTGGGCACAAGAAAATCTGTTTAGCAGTGTTTGGACATTTGTTTGTTATGCTGAATTTCTGCAGCATTTTTTTTTATTTTGTTGCAGTCTGAACGTGAAAGTTCTCTGTGAGCTCGCGACCGTTGACCCTAATGGACGTGGCGTCAGCATCTGCTGTGAGGGAGAGGTGTGAGGTAAATTATTTTTGAATTTTATTTTTGAAGGCTCTGAATGGTCACTAACTGTGTAGATATTGTGCCACGGGGGAGTTCTGTGCTGCTGCTATCATGATTGCGACTGACTGGCTTCATATTTGCAGTTGGCAAGTGGTACAAGAACTTGGTTGGGAGAGTGGTGCCGTTGTAAAAAAAAGACAGCTGTTTTTCACTCTTCTGGACAGAACAGATTTGGAACTGGTGTTTGTTTTTTTGTATGAAAGGAGCTTGGACTGAGGGAAATAGTGTAGTGGTTGGGGGGGCATTAGTTCTTGCTAAGAGAGAAAAAAAAACATGGCGGGGTTTTAAATTTTATCTGGTGCTTTCAGCCAATGACGAAGCAGGCTGAGCACCCTTGCATAACGGTATGTGGTAAGGTGGCACTTGGGCTGGTACTTATTTGTTGCTGGGCATCTATTGAAAAATAAATGCCCAGCTTGGAGGTGGTATTAACCAATTAGGCTTGAGAATCCATTCTTGCCATTTTCTAATACACAATAACACACATCCTGGAGTGCCTTATTGCTATTGTACAATGATTGCAGAATAATGATAAATAGTTTTTTAAAAATGCATTTTTACTAGATTTTTAATCATTATTTTTGTTTGGCAGGCAAATTTGAAATAACGAGAAAAAGTAGTCCTGGAGGTGGTGCTTATGGTGCATGCTCCGTGCTGCTCCCCTCTGTCAGGCTCTGTTTGTATGTCTCCCCTTCTGACACTTGCATAGAAATGTTTATCTCTGCCGGTTTCTGTGCATGCACTGATACTGGGCAAACTCTGTGTCCATTTTCTGTGTCTGTCCTGATACTGGGCGAGGTTTTGAATTGGGATCTGTGGGGCAGCAACGGACCACAGAAGAGTGAGCACATGCTGTGTCAGCCAAGAACACTGAGCCAGACCGCAGAAGTTAAAAGAGCCTCACCGCTCATCCTTCCTCATTTTGGTTAGCAGTTGGTGAGTTTGTCATTGGTTCTGTTTCTCCTGGTACTTTTGCCACATTCTAGAAGAAAAAGGAAAAATGTTGATTAGAAATGTTTTGTGAGCAGAACAGCATGGGGCGGGGGAGCTGAAGTCAATCGCAGTGACGGCATCTCAGTAGTTGGCCAGAGCGGGCATGCTAAGTGAGGGCAAGGCTGGCAGCATGATTTACTTTAGTTATTCAGTCATGTGTGGGCCTGACCGTCATACAGTGATGTTATAGCAGAACAACGTCAAGGTGGCTACTGACCAACCAGGTTACAGGGACTCTTCTTGCCATTGTATAATTAAATATAAAGACCCTAGCCACTGCAGAATTGATGACCCCTCAATAGCAGCTTGCATTTCATTTCTATATACAAAATAAATTATTAAAAAAATATTTCTCCATGGTCCAGATAGGAATTGCCCCATAAGATTGCACTGGCTTAAAAGTTTGTGCTGCTGGGGCTAGGTCGGGCACTTATGGTGCAGTAGGCTAGTAGGTGGCAATAGTGGCACAGCTGTCTCTCCCCCTGCAACTTGTCCCCTGGCCAATTTCAAGGAATGCTCTTCAGAAATTGTGCCCCCAGCAGTCCCAGCTCAGAAAAATTTAAAGAGCTACTGGCGTCTCAAAGAACATTTTAAAAACATAATTATTAGGTATATTCCATTAGTATTTTATATATTTTTCCTTCCCATCATGTATCACTAAAGATATGTCTATGAATATATGATTGTTGTCCCTTACAGTTCATTTTGAGTTCATCTGCCTCTATAGCTTATTACCTACTTTAAATCATAATCCTCTGTTGTGCCATCACAATCTGTTGTCATGGGAGTAACTGTGAGGTCACAAAAAGTGCGCTGTGACTTCAGGTAGGCAGAAAGCAGCTGGAATAGATGAACTCTTCAGGAGCAAAGATCCTTTTTTCATGCAAATTACCTCACTACTAAATAATGGGGAGGAAGAATACAGAACTAATAGGAAATACAAGCTGGACAGTGCCTAAATATTATGCTTTGTTAAAGTTCTCCTGATTGTGTCTCCCGTTCTTTAGACTAATTCCTTATGGGTCATGTTATTCTGGTGTATATTATGCTATGCGTGCTAGAATAAAGTGGTATAAGAACTCAGAGTAATAATGCACTTCAATGTTACCTGGTAAGACAGTTGTTGTAGTTATTAGTACAGTGCTTAGTTTAAATCTGTTATAATCAGACCTACTCCCAGGTTCACCCTTGCTCCACACTGTATGCTGACTGTTGAATCAGGCCGCAGGACATCCACAGAATGCTGCAGGTACTAGTTCAGCATCATATTAGTAATTTAATATTAAAATAATTTCTATTGAAAATAAACTCCCTGACTGTTCTTCCTGGAGGTTCTGCTCCTACAGTCTATGGTGATGCCATCACTGAAGCTACCATGCTGTTATTGGTATCATGTTTCATGACTTCTTTATGACAACACTGGAGTCTGTTTAAAAAAAAAAAACTCTGTGCTTTTAAATCAATTCAAAAAAATATTAATTGAATTATACTGTAGGATTTGGACCAAGAGGAGATCTGCTTTGAAAACATTCCATATTAAGTGTAATAGTTATTTAGTAATAAATATGTTTTTTGTCCTTGCCCACCACCTGCAATTTTAATTAGCTTCCCTGCTGGACACAAGGGCCAACCTCGGCTGCCCTCCCCAAAGCTGCATTGCTCACCACCCGAAATTTTAATCAGGTACAGAGATCAGAATTCACACAGTGGGAGCATCACTTTAGGCACCATTTTCAAACCTCGGACTGCTCCGTGCAAGCCTTTCTTCAGCTACTGTGCCATTTTGCAAGCAGCTGAGGGATTTCAGTCAGTGCAGTACTACAGACTGTTTTTCAGCTTGATTTTAACTATGAAAATGATTGCATTGACACAGATATTGATGGAGTTTTAAGAATTGTGCTGTGGGAATTCTTATAATCAGAGGGTGCTTTAAGTAACTCTGTTGGGCTAGGAGCATTGTTTTAACAGTATTTAGCATGATTAGTAACTTCAGTGCTTGTTAATTAATTAAATAATAATCATCTGCATTGCTGAGCTTTTATTGGAGCCAGTCACAAGCAATACGAGCATTCCAGGATGGTTTTTGTATTAATCTTAAAGCTACAATTAATCTTAAAGCTACACGTTTTAAGATCTTAGCTCTAGGGAAATTAAACAATTGATCTTTCCCAGCACTCTCACAGACCCCTCCTACAAGCCACAGGTATTAATTCTCCTTACCCTTCTCTTTCTGTTGAAGCTTCCCTGCTGTTCATGAGGACCAGCCTCGGCTGCCCTCCCCGAAGCAGCATTGCCCTCCACCCGTAATTTTAATCAGGCATGGTCAATTTATAGTGTGGCTCAAGTGACCATTAGAATTCTATTAGGTCATTTCTACCTTAGCAGGTTATATGGGCCCACCATTAGTGACCACTGTAAGCAGTATTTTTCCTATACCTCCTCCTAGCAGTTTCAGAATGCTGCCTCTCTGTCTTCTGATAATCACCTTTCTAGGTCACCCTTCTTACACCCCTAGCATCCCTACCTCCTTCCTCCAACCCAGAAACATTGACACTTAGTCCAGTAGTTGACCTCCTGGTGCTTCCCTCACTTCTCTCTAATACCGCTACTGCCCGATTGCCTCCCACAGGCCCCAGTTTCACTCGACCGATTGGTCCTAGTATTCTATCACCCTCTTTTCATGCTGCAGTGATAGCTCTGAAATTCCCAACCAGGGACACTTCTGTGCTTCCCTATCAACCCCCAGTCTCATATCACAAACTTCTGCGGGCCTTACAAAATCTCAAGCTGTTATTGACAATAATACTACTACTACTACTACAATCAGGGGATGTAGAGCCAAACTCTGGGCCAACTACATTGCATGGCTCAAACACTTCCACCACCTTCTAGCTACCCTGGGGTATAAAAGTTGTTCACCTAAATATATGCAGCCTCCCACATAAGCTAACCCAATGTCCTAGCTTTAAAGCTGGATGTCATGATTATCTCTGAAACCAGGAAAGCTGCATTACCTCGATGCTGAATTATTGATTCCAGGATACATTACCCTTCTCCCTGACCAACCAGGAACCAAAAGAGGCGGAGGCATGGCCATGTGCTGTACATCTCCTCATCGTCACAGTTCTCCTCAATTCTGATACCTTTGCCCACACAGACCATAGATGCATTATTAATAAAAATTGCTCTCCCACATTCAGCCACTATATTTATAGCTGGTACCTCCTGCTCCCCCGACTCACCTACAACCTCTGTCTTTGATCACCTGCATGCCCTAAAATCTCATACATCTGGGGGTGAGATTTACATCTTAGGTGACTTCAATTTGAACTGGCTTTCCAGTGCCAGCTCTAAGTTTCTTAATCAGGTGGCCTCTCTAAACCTATCCCAACAGATTACAGAGCCCACCCTCCTGAACACTAGATCCCTGAACCACTCCCTTTTTGACTGGGCCCTTACCTCCCACACTCATCGTATAACTGCCTCTGGCCTCTTGCCAGACTGCCTTAGCAATCACCACATGCTTTATCTGGTAAGAAAAACATGTAGACCTTAAGCACCTCCTGCCAGAGTAATACTTACCAAGTCATTTAAATCCCTGGACCTTGCCTCTCTCTTATACAACCTGGCAAATTCTGATTGGTCATATATCTCCCATGAAACGTCTATAAATTCTGCCCTGGAGTATTTCAAATCTAGGTTCTTTGAGGTCCGGGACCACTACGTACCTTTCAGGTGGGCTCCAGTAAGCTGCGTCCATCTGCCCTGGATCTCAGCTTGTCTTATGGATTGCCTCAGGGCCAGGGACCAGGTGTGGAAGTCCTTCAAGGCCTCCAGTAATCCAACAGATCACCTAAAATATTGTTCACTCCGAAATGCCTGCATAAGACTAATAATAATCAATCAGTCAACCAGGATGAATCCCAGAACTGGATCAAGCACCCTGCTCGATCTTCTACTCACCAATTGACCAAACAAAATTTCTAACCTGGCTGTCCTTCCAGATTCCTTAAGTGACCACTCCCCTATCCTCTTCACCAGGTCATGTCAGCGGCAAATGCCACGGCCTAACAATTTCACATGATGCCGCTTCCTACCAGGAGGCCTCACTAATCTAAGGAGACACCTAGCCCAATGTGATTGGTCCCCCATCAGGCACTCTACCTCTATAGATGGAGCCCAAGATTACTTCACCCACATGTTCAACACTGTGTATGAAAGATTTGCCCTCTTCACTGAGGTCCAATCCAAAAGACGTAATGCCCCCTGGGTCTCCCCTGCCTTACTACAGCAGCTAAAAAACCATGACAATCTCTGGCATAAGGCAGTTGCCTCAGGGGTACCAGCAGACAGGCTCAACTACAGGGAGGCCCGCAATAGGTGCACCTGGGCCATAAAGAGGGCTAAAGCAGACTACTATAGATCTACCCTCGCCTTCACCTGGGGGTATGCTAGGTTGTTCTGGGACAACCTGAAAGAATATAACGGAAAAGCCAGGATGCCTCCTTCCTCCCAGCAATCTGTCAACAATACCTACTCCTCAGACCCACTCACCGTCATCAATTGCCTGAATGCTACATTCTCTGACCTGAGTGCTATCCTTCCTAACAACTTATTTGACCCCACCCCCGCAACCTTTGAACCAAACAATGCCTAACCCCCTTTCTACCTCAGGATTATTACTAGAAGGGATGCAAGGCAATACCTTGCAAATGCTCTTGGGGTTCAACCTATTGCAAAGACTCCTTTGACATAAAAATTCTTAACTTGGTACTAGACTCTGTACTTTCACAACTGACTGATCTCCTTAACCTCTCCCTATGTCTGCAGCAATTTCCCACAGACTGGAAGTCGGCCACTATCACACCAATCCTGAAGAATGGGGACCCCATCTCACCCAATAATTACCGGCAAATATCCATTCTGTTGCCACTCTCAAAAGCTCAGAAAAAAATCGTTACCACCCAACTATCCGAATACCTACTAGCACACAACATACTGTGTAGAGAACCACATGGATTTAGAACAGGGCATAGCACAACAACTGCCCTCACAGAGTTCTCCAACTCACTTCACAAAGCCCTGGATAAGAAACACTTAGCAGGTGCAATATTTATTGACCTCTCAAAAGCTTTAGATACTGTCTCACATACCCTGCTCCTAAATACTCTCTGCCTCACCGGGCTGTCTCCTGGACCCATCACGTGGTTTGTAAGTTACCTCTCAGATAGGTCTCAGTGTGTTAAGATTAATAACACTCACTCGACTACCCTGTCTGTCCACTCTGGGGTCCCACAGGGTTCCATTATCAGTCCCTTATTATTCAGCATCTTCCTGAATACCCTGCCTAAAGCCTGCCCAAGTAAACTTCTGCTCCATACTGATGATGCGGTTCTGTTTAATGCACATTAAGACCCCACGACCCTACAGTCATCACTACAAATTGCATTCACCCACATCGAAAACTGGTTTGCGGACCACAGCTTGGTGGTCAATATAAAAAAAGACTACGTCAATGCTCTTTGCCCACCGGCAAAGCAGAAACACAGATGCCCAGCTAAAAATCTTCTCCAAAACCTGCCTCCCCTTGGAGCAGGTGCATACCTACAAACATCTGGGCCTTACATTTGACCCCAGCCTCTCTTTCCATCCACACATCGACAACCTCACCTCGGCCATAAATATTCGTACTGGACTACTGTATCGGCATAGAGAATGCCTGCCGGCCGAGGCCCTCAACCTTGCGATCACCTCCTCTGTTCTCTTTCTAGTAGATTATGGTCTAACCATTTACGCAGCTGCCAACCACACAGCTTTGAATAAAATCCACCTAGCCATCAACAAAGCATGCAGACTCCTCGCCAAGACTGACAGGCATACCCATGGCTGTATCCTGTATGCCATAACAAATATCCTCACTTTTGACGAAAGAGTCCGCTATCAAACAGTCTTCCTCACTAAAAAAAATTATCTAGTTCTCACACCCCCTGGAGTATCTGCCACCCTCTGCTCAGCTCATGCCACAGCTAACACCTGCTCAGCTAACAGACTGATGTGGACTGTCCCCAGGGTCACAATCTCACTAGCTCAAAGGTCCTTTCACTATAGAGCACCATTATGGTACAATGAGCTCCCCTCGGCTGTTTCCTCTATCACCAGATTGGGTCCTTTCAAAATAGCCCTCAAAGAACACATACTTTCCACCCGCCACTACCTTTGCACCGACCAAAATGGGCTATGACTCAACACCACTAACAACTGGCTACCAACCGCTGGCCAGGATGGCCAGGTCCTGTCCCAGTATCAGTGCTGTTCTGCAGGTGCCTACAAGTATATGTTGTCTCTTATATTTCTCCTAGACAGATCTGGCCAGCTACTGTACCACTATAACCTGTGTTTCTTTCGTTAACACTTTGGATTACCGTATTATACAAGCTGTTAGTATGTTGTGTATTATGTTTATGTTTTGTGCTTTGTCGAGGAGCCTTTGTAAATGAGTCTTTGATTCAAAGGTTATAAATCTGATTTACTTAATAAATAAATAAAAAATAAAACACTGGGCAAACGCAAATCACTTCAAAGTTTCCTTCCATATTAATCTAACCCACCTGTCTAAATTCTGGAAGGTGGTTAAACAGATATCCCCCCCACCCAGCCTCCCACTCCTGTCCTCGTCATCGGTGGCCACTCTGTTTCCAACCCTCTTGCAGTGGCCACCGAGTTTAACGCATTTTTCACTAACTGTGCATTGTCACTTTAATCTACTCAACCAACAATCCCACCTAACGCCGCCAATCCTCCCCATGCCCAATCTCCAACTCCTTCACCTACCTTCACCTTTTGCCTTGTCACCTCATCTGATGTACTAGCAGAAATCCTCACTTTTAACCCCTTCAAAGGGAAATGCCCTTTGGGTCTGGACTCCAAAATTTTCTATTTGTTGGTCTCTGCATTGCCAGCTCCCTGGCTGCTCTCTTCAACCTCTCCTTCTCCCTTAGTTCCATCCCATCAGAGTGGAAACATGCCATAGTTATTCCTTCTTCCTAAGGAGAGTGACCACTTCTCTCCTAGTAACTACTGCCCCATCTCACTCCTCCTCCTATTAGCTAAGATGCAGGATCCTCTCACAACTCTCCTCCTTTCCTGACTCCTCTTCCTTCTTCTCTCCTTACCTGTCTGATTCCAGGAAATCCCACTCCACCTCCACCTCCCTCCTAAGACTCACTGATGCCATCCTTACAGGTATGGATAAAGGTCATATAACCTCTACTGTTTTTGTTGATCTGGCAAAGCATTCAACACTGTCTCCCACTCTCTCCTCCTAATTAAGCTCTCCTTTGCAGGGCTCTCTAGTGAGTCCACCAGTTGGTTCCACTCCTACCTGGCAGACAGGTTCCAATCTGTCAGAATTGGCAACATCACCTCTGCCACTCTCCAGGTAACCACCGGTGTTCCACAAGGCTCTGTCCTTGGCCTGCTCCTGCTCTCCATTTTCCTAAATGATTTGCCCTCTGCCAGCCCAAACTGTTCCATTCACATGTATATGGATGATACTGTACTGTACACATCCGGACCCACAACTCCTGATGTGTTGACAGAATACAGAAGTACTCTGATGATGAAAAACTCTGGTTTCACTCAAATCAGCTGTATCTCAATGCCAAGAAAACAGTCTCCCTAACCTTTGGCGTGAAGCAGAGACCTTTTCGGCTCCCCTTCATCCCCTCCTTCCACACTCTGGATGGGACTTCTCTGGAGGCATGCTCCTCTTTTAGATATCTCAGGGTCTGGCTTGACCAGCATCTTGACTTCTCTATATATGTCAAAGCTATCCATAGAATGCTACAGCCTAGGCCGGGCACTTCATACTGCAACCTGGGTTGCATCCCGCTGCTGGTGTGCCGAGCAATTGTACAGAAATTATTCTCCCAATCTTTGACTATAGTGACGTAGTCTATAGTGCTGCTCCCAAGTCCACCCTAGCCAGACTGGACTCTCTTTTCCTCTCCTTCTGTCATTATGCCCTCGATTGTAACCCCTCCCTCCACTCATCAGTGTGCCCTCTACTGGACTCTTGACCTCCCCTTTCTTCTGAATTGGAGACAGACCCACTGCATAAGTTTCACGTCTAAATTCTGGTTGCAACCCCCCCCCAATCAGCACCATACTGTCAGCACAAGTGCCTCCAGTGTATGCATTCATGAACTTCAACTCTCGCCTTCTGTCTGTTCCACTCATGTACACTACCACAGGTCTGGCAGCCTTCTCATCTCAGATGCCCAAACTGTGGAACACCCTCCCTGAGTCTATTCGGCACTCTACCTCCTCTCAACACCTTAACTCCCTCCTTAAAATGCACTTCACCACCACCTGCACATGCACTTGAACAACTCTCAGAACTAGGGCCTAGTTGTCTATGTGTAGAGTGTTTACCGACTACTGCATCAACTAATATTGCACTATGTTTTGCCTGCAGTTGTCTAACTCTCTATTTGCACTATGTACTGTATGAACTGTTTTTGTTATTGTATTCTTTACAGTGTCCTCTAATTATATTTCCCCACCCCTTTCCCCAGGATGCATCTGGAATCGAGCTGTAGTCTGCTCAGTATGCCTTCCTGGTAAAACTTCTGAATAAATAAAATAAATAAATAAACGATTAATATGTACTTATTTAAAATGCTGTACGACAGGGGTTGGCTGGCAGGTACTGTCAGTAATGAGGGACAATGAACATATATTAATTAATTGATTTATTTATTTGCTTTTGGTAACTGTGTGGGTGCACCAGGCATAAGGATGCCTATTTTCAGGCCTGACCTGGGAGGATACAAGTTGAAATACATAAGTATACATGTGATGCAGCATTGAGGAGAGGGATCACAGATAATCAGTTCTAGGGTTAGGAGAAACATTGTTCAGCATGAGTCAATCAATACAGTTTGAATAAGAATACAGAAAAGCATGTAACAAAAGCAGGCATTGCAGAAGAAAAGCATATACAAGAAACAATAAGTGCTATTATGTGACCATTGGATTAGGAGAAGTAGAAACAGGGAGGAGAGGGAGGGGGATAGTGGTGTGAAGCAGAGGAAGAGGTTAGGGAATGGAAGAAAGCTTGTAAAGGAGAATTATATGAGAGGTGGAGAAAAGTGTCAGAGGAGTAGTTGCCATGGGGTGCGGAGGACAGGAAGAAGGATGGTCTAAGGTGGATGAAAGCAAGTGCAAGCGTTAGTAGCCCGCAGATGATCATGGTGAAGTTTCTTGAAGCTGGAATGAGTGGGAATCTGATGTATAGTTTGAGGTATGGAGTTCCAGTATTTTGGTGCTGAGTAGGAGAAAGCATGTGCACCCATATTGGTTTTGCATCTGGCGATATGGAGGGTGGCCTGGCCAGTAGATCAGAGCCCATAGAAGAGGGGTCGTGAGTGAAGCAGAGAGGTGAGTGATTGAGGGAGGTCTGATCTGGCGATACCGTCAATTAGAGAGCCATAGGATTGGAGTTGATGGGCAGAGGAGAAGGGTCATTTTAGGTCTGCATAGAGCTGGCAATGGTGTTTGTATCAAGGAGATGCAGAGGCATAGTGGCAGATAGTATTATAGGTGGTGACCCATTTGTGAAGGGAGGACTTTGTAGTGGATAGGCAGGTGATTGAACCATAGGCCAGGGCTAGAAGCAGAAGGTCTTATGCCACAGCTAGCCTAGCAGATGGAGTACGTCATAGTTAGTGTGGTAGGAACCTCCTATCTTAGCATTAACAGATTTATAGGTGGTGGTGATGTGCAGATCGAAATCCATAGATTCCTCAAGAAGAATGCCCAGATATTTAAATGAGCTAATGCTAACCAGTGGGGAATAGTCAGCACATGATATTTTGAGGGAGTTTTTGTTTGCTTTAAGTCTGGCTGGTCAGCCAAAGAGCATGGAGTGTGTATTGTTTTGAGAACCAGGTTAGTCTCTGTTAGCCAGGACTGACTACTTAAGAAGTCCAAGACTAGAGAGTGGTTTATGTCTGAGATATTTCTTGCACTGTGGTAAATAACAAGATCATCTGCATGGAGCAGCAGAAAGTCATTAATGAAGACTGAACAAAACAAGGGGGCAAGTATGGAGCCCTGGGGAATGCCAACATGAATGGACGAAAGGTCAGATATTGCTGACTTGAAAACTACATCCTGTTTCCTGTCAGACAGATAGCTATTAAACCAGGCCACTACGCCAGCACAGAAGCCTAAGGAATGTAGTTTAGCAAGGAGGAGGGTATGATCAACCAGATCAAATGTCTTTGTTAAATTGATGAACACTGAACCTGTCAGGAGGCCCGAGTCCATAGAAGCATAGATGTCATTAGTGAGTATTAGGAACACAGTGGATGTGCTGTGGCCTTTGCGGAAGCTATGTTGGGAGCAGGAGAGAAGGTTATGCTTCTGAAGATAATCCATGGATTGAGTTGCCATTAATTTTTCCAAGATTTTGCTAAGCAAATAGACAATTGCAATAGGTCAGTAATTAGTGATTTCTTTAGGATCACCTTTTTTTGGGATTGGATGTAATTCTAGCTATTTTCCATATATTAGGGACTATGCCACTGCATAATGATAGGATACAGACTTTTGCTAAGGGGGAGGCTATGAGAGGGGCAGCAGCTTTCAGGAGCCTAGGTTCAAAACCATCAGACCCTGAGCTGGTGTTGTCAGAGATGGATAGTAGCAGCCTTAGAACTTCAACTCTTGTGATGTTGTGGAACCTACATAGAGGATGCGTGAGTAGCGGTTCCGTATCCCTGGGTGGGGGAGCAGAGTGTCTGAAGGGGAAAGAGGCCAAGTAGCTAGATAGGTCTGAGAAATGTTAATTGAAGGAGTTGGCGATGGTCACTGATTATTGCAGTGAATGCCATTTAGCAGCATACCACTTGCAGTGGTCATATGATTAGCTTCAAGGAGGGTTTTTATGGTTGACCTGAATTTCTTGGAGTCACCTGCAGTTTTTGTCATCAGGTCTTTGCAGAAAGAGCTTTTTGCTAATTGAATGTTCCTTTTGCAGGTGTTTCTCAGTACTCTGTAGTCATTATAGTCAGACTGGAGCCCTGAGGCCTTGAAACGCCACCAAGTTTTGTCCCTAACCCTAATTTGTGCGAGGAGGTCTTTAGTTAACCATTTTGTTTGAGTTCCATGAATATGACATGTGACATGGGGAGCATGGGAGCCTTGGAGAAGACCAATCCAGGCAAGGAAGTAGTCGAAGGCTGTCTGGGTATTGACTGAGGTGTAGATGAGTGACCAGTCTATCATTAACTGAGTTAAGTTAAAGTTGGCCAGGTTGCGGAAAGTGATGAGTTTCTGAGGAGAAGATGGTCTACTAGTGGAGTACCAGATATAGTAGATTGGGGAGTGATCACTTATTGCATCTGCAAGGGTACCAGCACAGACTATACTATCAGGGCACTTTGTAAGGGCCCAATCGATGAGTGTACTGGACCTAGGGGGAGCCATGACCCTAGTTGGGTCAGTGATTAGTTAGTGAAGGTTGTGGCTATGTACCACAGTGTGAGAGAACTGGTTGGATTTACCAGTCGAGTTTAGGTTGAGGTCCCCCAGTATAAAGATTTCATTATGGCTGATGGTGTTGTCCACTTGGGAGAGGAGTTCCTCAAGATCAGTGGTACCACCACCAGGAGGGTTATAGGTACAGGCTATATGTGATTTCTTAGGACCAAGCTATAAGATAGCATGAATTGCTTCACTGTGGGAGAGGGTAGGTAAGACATGATGGGATAGTAACAGATGAGACTTAGAGAAGATAGTGACACCAACTCCATGCTTAGATGATGGCCTATCTTGCCTAATTATGTTGTAACTTGTTATTGAGCAGAGGTGACTGGGGGTGGAGGGTTTTAGCCATGTTTTGGATAGGCAAAGGATATCAAGGTTACACTGAATAGCCCACACCTCAAGTTCCATTAAATTATGAGGAAGGCTCCTAATATTCAGGTGAACAATGCAGAGGCCCTTGGTGTACTTCCAGATTGTATCCAAGTGGGGTGAGCTGCTTTCGGGACCTGGGTTTAGTTTGATATCCCCGGCTAGCATTAAGGCTAGGAGTAGCAGGTACCACAGTTTCTGGGGGATGAAAGGGGCAGCCAGGGAGTGTTTGCAGAGCATGGATTTATGCAGGGTGTAGGCTAAGTGGTAGGTGAACATAAAATGTACACATAATGGTGAGGTGGTTGGGGCATGTGCGATAACATTAGCATGTTGGAGAGCTTATGGTTCTCAGGATAGGTGTAGTGAGGGTTCATGAGAGGTGGGCAGTATTGTAAAGGGAGCCAGATGTGGATAGCAAAATTAAAACCTAGCATGAAAATTACACAAGGATTTATAGTCATGTTGTTTATTGGGCATGCCATTTGGTGCAGTACTGTTTGATCAGTTTACAGGATTAAGGCAGAAACACACTCTTTGAGCTTTAACTGCAGGGTTACATTTGAGGAGGCAGGAAGGGATTTGAAGCAAAAATGTTCGGACGCCCTCTAATGGCAAAAAGGTATGGCCTGCAAATAGGAAGGTGAGTAGATAGTTAATTTTCTTGGGCATGGTCTAGATTACAGCTTACACTATATAATTGATGCTGTCTAAGGGTGGGAGTGGTGGGTGGTGGGGAGCAGCCATGTAGCGGCCATGGAAATACAGAAAGCCAAGATGTAGGCAGAAGAAGAGTCAGATCAGCGCTGCCTTCCAGAGGCTAAGATGGGTCAGAGCACTGAATGTTGTGGAGGTAGGAGCTCAGGAGAGCCCTTAACTCTTTCTGCCATGTTTCAATTTCACTGCACAGTTTTTAATTTAAATGCAGGGCTGTGTCACAAGACAGTGCAGCACTCCAAGAGCAGTTACTAAATTAGGCTGCCTTTGGGAGCTCACTGATCATCTGTAAATTAATTTCACTCAGTGAGTAAAAGCCCATTCATAAACTAGCTGGCTTACTTGATTTTCTTGCCTCCGAGGACAAGTTAACCCTGAAACAGCCTCAGGGAATAATGAAATATCCAATCGAGGATACCAAAAATCAGTTTAAATCTTGTGCAATTACTTTAAAACTACCAGAAGCCCATTTAAATCTTGTGCAATTACTTTAAAACTACCAGCAGTCAGTTAAAATCTTGCGCAATTACTTTAAAACTACTAGCAGCCAGTTTAAATCTTGTTCAACTGCTTTAAAACTAAACAGCAGTCAGTTTAAATCTTGTGCAATTACTTTAAAACTGACTCAATTTTGAGTTTAAACTTGTTAATTTTGACTCAGTTTAGCATTTAAAGTTGCCAATTTGCAATGTATGGATTTTGAAAAAGCCGCAGGTGGAACTGAGGAAACAAAGCATGAACAGAGAAAATGGTGCCAGATTCAAAGTCAAGGGCTGAGCCATCTGTTTCTGTAGCTGGTGGATTTCTTGGCAGGCAAGCAAATCCACAGCAGCTCCATGGGCAAAAGAGCCCTTGGGGATTGGGGGGCTGTAGACAGAAATAAATAGGGAGATGAGTGGGAGGTTACAAGGGGATGAAAGAGCAGAAGAAATCAGGTTACAGGGAAAAAATTGTATGAGTGAGACACACATTGAGGGAGAGGGTCGAGCAAGCAGTGTAATGAAGAAGAGTGAAATTAGAGTAGAGTTACAGTAGTTGAAACCAGAAAAATACGGGGTACACAGAAAAGATGCAGTGAAAGCTAACCACAGCAGTTTTTAAATCTTATGTTTACAGTTAGAACCCACAGCTACAGGTTTAAAGCAGAAAAGCAGCAGTACTGGCAAAGACCCTTATACAATAATGCTATACACAAGCTGGACTCTTGTGAGCTTAGCACTAAAACTCTTCTATCTGTACCAAATTGCTTCACAAACTAGTGTACAGTTATTGCTTGTAAGAGCAGTTTAAGCCCTGGACTCCTATAGAGTACTTAGAATTCTGCCTAACTCAGTGTATCACACTGAGCAAAGAATTTAGTGTGTTGCCATTAATCCATTTCGCTGTGAATGTAATCTAAATGCAGAAAGCTGAAATGTAGGCAGAAGAAGAGTCAGATCAGCACTGCTGCCCGGAGGCTAAGATGGGTCAGAGCACAGAGCATTGTGGAGGTAGGAGCTCAGGAGAGCCTTAACTCTTTCTACCATATTTCAATTTCACTGCGCAATTTTTAATTTAAATGCAGGGCAGCTTCACAAGACAGTGCAGCACTCCAAGAGTAGTTTCTAAGTTAGGCTGCCTCTGGGAGCTCATTGATCATCTGTAAATTAATTTCACCCAGTAAGTAAAAGCCCATTCATAAACTAGCTGGCCCACTTGGTTTTCTTGCCTCCGAGGATAAGTTAACACTGAAACAGCCTCAGAGAATAATTAAATATTCAGTCGGGGATACCAGCAGTCAGTTTAAATCTTGTGCAATTACTTTAAAACTACCAGCAGTCAGTTTAAATTTTGTGCAATTACTTTAAAACTACCAGCAGTCAGTTTAAATCTTGTGCAATTACTTTAAAACTACCAGCAATCAGTTTAAATCTTGTGCAATTACTGTAAAACTACCAGCAGTTAGTTTAAATCTCTTGCAATTACTTTAAAACTACCAGCAGTCAGTTTACATCTTGTGCAATTACTTTAAAACTACCAGCAGTCAGTTTAAATCTTGTGCAATTACTTAAAACTGACTCAGTTTTGCATTTAAACTTGTTAATTTTGACTTAGTTTAGCATTTAAAGTTTCCCTAGTTGCAATGTATGGCTTTTGAAAAAGCCGCAGGTGGAACCGAGAAAACAAAGAGAGAACAGAGGAAAATGGTGCCAGATTCAAGTTCAAGGGCTGAGCCATCCATTTCTGTACCTGGTGGCTTTCTCGGCAGGCAGGCGGTCCCACAGCAGTTCCATGGGAAGAAGAGCCCCTGGGGATTGGAGGGGTTGGTGGATTTGTCAGAGGGCGGGCAGTCCCACAGCAGCTCCGTGGGCAGAAGAGCCCTTGGGGTTGGGGGGGATGGTGGATTTCTCAGCAGGCATGTGATCCCGCAGCAGCTCAGTGGGCAGAAGATCCCCTGGGGATTGGGGGGCTGGTAGCTTTCTCAGCAGGTGGGTGGTCCCACAGCAGCCCCGTAAGGAATGTTTTCCGATCATAATGATGGTTATGGTTCTTTATATGATTGGTCTGTCATCTCTTCATTTGGATAGATATCCATTCCTTTTCCCCCAATTTGGATTCCATCACTGAATTTTATTTTGTTAATTTGATATTTAAATTACACAGTATTATTTGTATTGCATCCCAGAGCCAGACTTTAAGGGAGCTTAATAAAAAAAGAGAGACTTTAGTTGCCTGTTTATTTGTATACAAACAGGGGCTACTAGTCTGATAAGCATTTAGTCTATATTTTCAGCTGGCTGCATCTTCAACTTTCAACTGTCTGGGTGCTAATAAATATAAAGGCAGTGATCGGATAGAAGAGAAGAAGAGAGAGAGAGAGACAAAACCGGGATGTCTGAGAAAGGAGGACACACACAGACACACACACACACACACACACACACACACACACACACAAAGTTGCCCCCACCACTCTAGTGGATGTGGATTAGTCTACAATATGGTAATTGTTTAAGTAAAAAGCCCTTAAATTCCTCTAAAAACATCACCTCTCCTCAGCCAAACTCCAAGTGCTTCTGTGTGCTCTGCCATGGGAGTGGAGGAAGGGCCTTTTCTGTACACATATGAATGCTTTCTAGTTGTGAATTTGTGGTGACTTCACACACCGTTGTAGGCATATTAAAAAAGTGGTCAGTAATCAAGGAGTACAAAAGGAGGAAGCCAGGGAAAAGCTGGGTGGGTAGAACTAAATAAGATAATTCACAGCAAGAAGTTAAGCTACTTATCTTCTCTTGTGCTACAGCAGGTAGGGTAGCTTTTAAAATATACGTAATGCATTATCAACTGACAACAAGGAATGTTCATTTACAATACTTGCTTACCTCTATTTATTCTTAGCTGTTTTTTTTGTTCCCGCCAAACTATCTAGTAATTTTTTGTTCTTAAGATGAATGAAGGATACTTCACTAGTAAGTAGCATATGTTAAATTATTACTCCATGAACGTACAGTAAATTATGCTACTTTGTAATGAATTGTGTGTTTCATATAATATTGAATTTGAGTTTCCTGTTTCCAAAAAAAACAAAAAATAAGACTGCATGTTGATGCAGCCCATCAGACAGAAGTAAACTGTATTTGCACAGATCTAGTGAACAGAAGTCAGTAAAAACAGCCTGGACCAAAGGTTCAGAACCAGGACATCTAATGGCTATTAAAATAGAATACCATCAAAGCATTCTATACATCTATGGGCTATATGCTTAGATTAATAAAGAATGCAAGTGAAGATAGTGGATATCAAACTCATACCTGCCTGCTGGATATACCAAACTAATTCAAAGCGGGTTACTCATAAGACAAATAATACAGAATGGGAACGAGTCTACACTCAACAATCTGATGCTACATTTTCTCATGTTCGTGATGCAGTGCTCATTGCACACCATGGAAATAAAAAGTATAGAACTATCCCAATAATCAGAATGATGGAAGGTGCAGCTACAGATATTGTCTTCAACAAACATCTGGAAGTCAGCTGAATGATTTGTTCTGTCCCATACAACAAAAAAAAGCAAACATAAAAAAATAATAAAAAATACAAAGACAGCCGTCTGGTGCCTTACCCTATTAATTTGTGTGTAAAAAGTGGTTTTGATTTTTTTTCTGGGGGGAGGGTAGGATGGCAACAACCTGAACTAAACACTAATAAGAAAAATGAATAAATTACTTGTTAAATTTGCTGATATGACAGGATCCTCAATCTTCAATACCCTAAACTTCTCCACCTGCCATGACACCTATGACCGAACAGGTACTCGAGATATAATCATTGAATAGGTGCCCATTCGAAACACTGTGACTATGCATATGGAAGTCACACCAAATCCAGCTTGGAATAGCACCAGAATGTAAGAAAGAACTCACGATGTAACTTTCTATGGGGAAGGGTGTGGGGGTTGCGGCAAAAAAATACAGTCCATTGGGGGCATTACACTGTTCCACAGATAAAATCACATTTTCAAAACCCATAAGCCTTATCAATTTCCTTACTATGATGGCAGCTGATAACAGCGAACCTATACAGTAAACATTGAACAGAATAGAAATCTAGCCATCTAAATAAAAAAAAAATGGGCGGGGGCAAAGAATCTGAAAATCAATCACACCCAATTACATGGTTAATAGAAAATGAAGATGATACGGCAGTATGAAATACAACCTTCACAGATCCTTACAGTGTAAACAGAAATTCAGCCTTTTCACCACAGCTTAATGTTTAAACTTTTTAAATGAATAAGTGTTTTCTGAAGGTCTATACCTCTGCAAAACTGGGTGGCTGAACATGTCACACTAAAAATAGACTTTGCCATAGAAAGTAAGAAACACACACATCATTTTTAATAACAAGTAACACAAAATAACAACACGTTTCTTCTGTTTACATCATTTTTACTTTGAGGAAAGATGTATACCGTACAAGTGGCTCAGATGGGGACATAATTTAGAATGCAAATTATACCAAGCAGGTCATGATGCATAAAAAGAATCCTAATTATTAGAGTATCAACCGGATCACAAATAAATGTCAATTTATTTGACACAAAAGATTAATAAACAAGTTAGCCAGCCTGGGAGTGGGTCCCAGGGAGGTAGCCTGGGTAACAAACTGGCTGGACAACAGGACGCAGAGGGTAATAGTAAACAGAGCACACTCTGGAGAAAGGGGAGTTACTAGTAGGTTGCCAAAGATTCAGTACTGGAACCAGTACTCTTTAATGTCTGTATAGGTGACATTGCAGAGGGGCTGGAAGGAAAAGCCTTCTTTGTAGATGACACAAAGATCTGCAACAGGGTTGATACACAAGGTGGGGTGGAAAGAATAAAAAGGGACTTGGCAAGGTTGGAGCAATGATCAAGAGTATGACACCTTGGTTTCAATGCAAAGAAGTGCAAAGTAATGCACCTAGGAAACGCAAAACCAGGGGAAGAGTACACAATGAGAGGAGTACTTACAACAACAAAAATGGAAAGGGACCTGTGGGTACTCATATCAGATGACCTTAAGGTAGGCAAGCAACATGAGAAGGCAGTAAGGAGGGCTGGGAGGATTCTGGGATGTATAGGGAGAGGCATCACCAGTAGAAAGCAAGAAGTTGTTATCCCTCTGTACAGACAGTTGGTGAGACCCCATCTGGAGTATTGCGTGCAGTTCTGGATACCCCATCTCCACAAGAACATAGACAGGATGGAGGCAGTCCAGAGGAGAGCACCCAAAATGGTGCAGGGCCTGCACCAGAAGCCATATGAAGAGATACTAAAAGAGCTTAATATGTATACCATTGGGGAAAAGAGGGGGGCATAACAGAAATCTTCAAGCACCTCAAGGGAATCAACAAAGTTCAAGAGAGTAACATATTTCAGAAAAAGAGATGCGCAAGAACAAGGAGGCACAATTTGAAGATATATGGGGACAGCTCAGGGGCAACATGAGGAAGTATTTTTTCATGGAGAGGGTGGTGGATACATGGAACAGACATCCTGCAGAGGTTGTGGGGTCAAAAACAGTGAGGGAATTCAAGAATACATGGAACCAACATAAGGCAATTATAGTGGGGGGTAGGATGGCATAGGAGAGGGGATAAGGAGGAAGAAGGCTGCTGGTTGACTAGGATCTGCAGCTTATCCAATAGGTAGGGAATTGGGCAGATTAGGTGGCCAAGTGGTCCTTATCTGCCATCAAAGTCTATGTTTCTATGCTTCTATGTTTCTGTGATCCTTTGTATAGACGTTGCAATATTTATGGAATAAACATTAACCAAATTGAGGCAGTCCAGAGAAGGGCAACCAAAATGGTGCAGGGACTGCATCAGAAAACATATGAGGACAGATTAACTGAACTCAATATATATACCCTAGAGCAAAGGAGGGAGAGAGGTGATATGCTTGAAACATTTAAACACCTTAAGGGCATTAACAAGGTGAAAGAGTCTAACATGTTGCAATATAAGAAAAATAGCAGGACACAGCATGAGATTAGAGGGAGGCCGATTAAGGGGTAATGTGAGGACGTTCCTTTTCACAGAAAGGGTGGTGGATGCATGGAATGGCCTACCTCAGGAAGTGATGGATATGAATACAGTGCAGGGCTTCAAACAGGCATGGGATAGGCATAAGGGAGCAATACAGATGAGTATGAATAGATAGGCCATTAACAGAGCAAAGACCTACGGCACATTTATAAGGTAGAAAAAAGAAAAGGTCAGAATGGATGGGCCTTGCAGTTCTTATCTGCCGTTAACGTCTATGTTTCTATGTTTCTAAATTCCTTCTGTGTGCAATATATGTGTTTTCACTAATCTACATTTAAAACTGCATTTGCTCTACAGTTTGTTGTCCATTAAGGTGATCAGCCTAAAGAATACAACTGCAGCTGGATATTCTGTACTTTTTATAAAAACCGGGGCTACCATTTAAAAAAGACTCCTGCTGCAAGTAGTTTACAGTTACCAGGCAACCACAAGATGAAAACCACTCAAACCTTAATCCTATGAGGTCATACATAAAAATCCTCCCTTTTGTGAGCCATATAATGAGTCCAAATAAATCTATGCAGACTATATCAAAAGCATATAGTCTTAATCTGGCTGCCAGTCGAGAAAGACCCTCACTCTTACCAGGACGTCTGCATTTCTAATCACTATATCTGTTAGCCAAGAGCAACTCACTGTCTGCAAATGCAGACTGTATCAAACCAGCTGTCTCGGTCACTTGAAGCAACTTGCAAAATAAAAGACTTGGAGTGAAATTCAATTTCCCTAAAAATAGCAGCAGTGTGCAGACCCTGTGATCCAGTTGTTCTCCCTTCACTTTGGAGCTAGGCTATAGCAACATTCAGATGATGGTCCTACTGTCCAATTGATCAACATGGAGGGAACCCTCCTTATGAATCAAAACTCCCCAACATTTTCTGTTTGTTTAAATACACAATACATAGAAACATAGACTTTGTCGGCAGATAAGGACCGCTTGGCCCACCTAGTCTGCCTATTTCCCTACCTACAGGATAAGCTGCAGATCCTAGTCAACCAACAGCCTATTTCTTCCTACCCTCCACTAGAATTGCCTTATGTCTGTCCCATGTATTCTTGAATTCTCCCACAGTTTTAGACCCCACAACCTCCTCAGGAAGGCTGTTCCATGCATCCACTACCCTCTCTGTGAAAAAATACTTCCTCACATTGCCCTTGAACCTCCCCCCTCTATCTTTAAATTGTGTCCCCTTGTTCTTGCATGTCTCTTTTTCTGAATGATGCTAGCCTCTTTGACTTTGTTGATTCCACTGAGGTACTTAAACGATTCTATCACGTCCCTCCCTCCCTCCTTTCCTCAAGGGTATTCATATTAAGCTCTTTTAGTCTCTCCTTGTATGGCTTCTCTTGCAGACCCTGCACCATTCTAGTTGCCCTCCTCTGGACTGCCTGTCTATGTCCTTGCGGAGATTGGGTCTCCAGAACTTGACGCAGTACTCCAGATGGGGTCTCACCAACTGTCTGTAAGGAGGGATAATAACTTCCTGTTTTCTGCTGGTGATGCCTCTCCCTATACATCCCAGTATACCAAGGCAAGGCAAGGCAAGGCAAATTTTATTTAAAAAGATGCCCATCCCAGAGGCTCTGGGTGCCGTACATCAATCAAATAAAAATAACACAACATAATAACAATCAATAAAATATACAACTCCAAACAATTAAAACATAAATTACTACACAATTTGTTTCATTCTCTAAAACTTAAATAAACCTTAAAAAATTAGACAATATAAACTATAAAACATAGTCAAGGAATGCCTGATCGAATAAAAATGTCTTGAGTCGGGCTTTAAAAACCTCAACAGACGGGGCCTCCCTAACAACTAAAGGAAGCGAATTCCACAGGATGGAAGCAGCGACACTAAATGCTCTGTCACCTGCAGTTCTTAACCTCGTCCTGGGGAATTGCAAGGAGGCCCGAGAAGAGGAGCATGAGAATGGACCGAGACAGCAGGTGTAAGAAGGTCATTCAGGTAGCCAGGGCCCAGGCCGTGTAGGGCCTTAAAGGTAAGCAAACCCACCTTAAAGAGGACCCTCCACCTAACCGGCAGCCAGTGCAGATGATGCAACACCGGTGTAATGTGACAGTATTTAGATTGTCCTGTCAACAACCTCACCGCTGCATTCTACACCAACTGCAGTTGGCGCAGGGTACCCCCAGAGACTCCGAGATAGAGTGCATTACAGTAGTCAAGACTGGACATCACAAAGGCATGTACCAAAGTGGGGAGGTCCAGAGGCGGAACTAAGGGCTTGATCCTGGCGATATTCCTCAGATGATAAAAACTAGTACATACAACGGAAGACACCCGAGATTCAAGTGTCAAACCACTGTCAAGAATAACACCCAGATCACACACCCTAGAGGAGGCCTTCAATGGTACAGAGCCAAGGCAAAGTCCTGTCTCTGCACCAGATGCCAACCTGTCACATCCTCCGTTCGACTCCACCACCAGTACCTCTGTCTTACTGGGGTTAAGTCTCAACCAGCTGGAGGCCATCCAGTCATTGATTTCAGCAAGGCTGCTGTTAAGCACTTCTACTGCACAAGATGTTTCAGGGCCAAAGAAAAAGTACAGCTGGGTATCATCAGCATAGCAGTGAAAACTCAAGCTGTACTTCCTAATGAGCTCTCCCAGGGGTAGCATGTACACGGCAAACAACATCGGTGACAAAACCAAACCCTGGGGAACTCCACACAGCAGGTGGTCAGGGGAGGAGGAGAAATTCCCCATCACTACCCTCTGCCTCCTGTTGGATAAAAAAGACTCAAACCAGTAGATGACAGAGCCGTCGAGTCCACAGAATTCCCTTAGGTGGTCAAGTAACACTCGATGGTCCACCGTGTCAAATGCTGAGGAGAGATCGAGGAGAACAAGACTTGTCCCCTCCCCTCGATCTCTAGCCCTAAGGAGGTCATAGTGCACCCGAACTAGTGCAGTTTCTGTGCTATGCCTTGCATGAAACCCAGACTGGAACAGTTCATAAAGATTATGGGCCATGAGATGCTCCTCAAGCTGAAGCGCCACCACCTTCTCAACAATCTTACCTAAAAATGGAAGATTGGAGATAGGACGGTAATTTGCCTTGACATCAGGGTCCAACAATGGTTTTTTCAGAAAGGCCCTCACCAATGCCTCCTTCAAGACATCAGGAAAGACCCCCTCCAACAAGGAACACCGGACAATCAAGGCAAACACCGGGCCAATAGAGTTAACACATCTCATTAAGAAATGAGTTGGCACCAGGTGCAGTTCACAAAAGGTGTGCCAAAGCCTAGCGGCAATCTCAATGACCTCAGCCACCTCTACCAGTCTAAACTCACCCCAAACAGATGGAGTGCTCTTCAGAAGCCCATGGTGACCACTGTCGACCAGATTCTGGTCCAGTGGTGGAACCCCGTGCCTGATGGCAGACACCCTGTCTGAGAAGAACTGAGCAAATCCATTGCACAATGCATTCAAAAAAGCTACCTTCAGCTGTAGACAGGCAGGTTGAAGAAGCCTGTCCACAGTCTGAAAGAGCACAGTTGGTCGGTTCCTCCTGGCAGCAATCTCCCTGGACAGGAATTCTGCCTTCTTATGTTGATTGCCCCCTGGTATACACCATAGTGCATACACAGGGCCAGTTTGTCTGCCCCAGGCCAGACTTCCACCAGCAGTGCTCTAATCTCCAACCCAATGTCTTCATCTCCGAGAGCTCCCCATCAAACCAAGGGGACCTCAAGTGAGAAGACCTGGGTCATACACGGACTGATGCGAGGGAGTCAAGTGCACCAGAAAGCACCCTATTATAGGCGTCTACTACTGCGCACACACCCCCGCATGCATTGTCCACACTAGATAAGTCAGCCACCGCCAAAAAACCCTCGGGGGTAAGCCCCCTCAAAGGGCGGTAGCTGACCATCTCTGCAGGGGGAGGGCTACCAAGGGGGCCCCCAAATCGGAACTTCACCGTGCAATGATCAGACCAAACAACCCTATCAACACTGAGACTATTTATCTCAAGCCCCAGCGAGAACACCAAATCCAGCATGTGGCCACCCTGATGAGTCGAGGAAGATACTCCCTGCATGAAGCCCAGAGAAGACATCATCTGGAGGAAATTATGACCCAGCCAAGAAGATTCATCCTTGGCCCAAACATTGAAGTCCCCCAGCACTAAACATCTGGGGGCCTCCAATGTTTCACCGATGATGAAATCGGCCACTTCCTGCAGGAAATCTCCCGTCACCCCGGCAGGGTGATAAATCAGGAGGACCTAGCAACCTGCGCCTGGTCCCCCACGGATGGCCACACACTCAAATGAATGTGGTGTTCTCACTGGGTGCATGGTGAAGCCCAGCTCAGATCTAAAACAGATGGCTACTCCCCAACCCCTGCGTTCCACTCTGGGGCAGTGCACTACAGTATACCCGGATGGGATGGCAGCCTCTGAAACTGGGCCAGCATCATCACCAATCCAGGTCTCCATAATGCAAACCAGATTAGCCAGAGAAACCAAGTCCGCTATAATTGCAGTCTTGTTTCTGACCGATCTGGAATTGCAAAGCACCACCCTCAGGAGATTAGTGAACAATGCAGCCCTACTGGCTACCTGCCCACTCGGTCTGGTGGGAACCCTGGTGACAGGAACTAAACATGTCAGGCCTCTCCCCAAATCCAGTCTAATCCCAGGACGCCTTCTGCACCCCACCACCTTGATCCTACCACCCATAGTGCAGGGGGCACCCAGCCCTGATCGAATCCTATGACTCCTCTCAATTCCAACCTCCCTACAGCACCTAGCTGTAGTATCTGATATTGGAGGACTGAAAAAGGGCTGAAGATCAAACAGCCGGGATGCCCCATACACTATCCTGGCCTGACCCAGGTTTGCATGCATTCCCAGACACATCCTCCCCAACTACGTAATCCCAAAAACAAAACAAAACTCAATCAAACACAAAACACACACACACACACTCAAAACACACACACACACACAAATCAAATCACCAATAATCCCCCCCAAAGAACCCCCTAAAACAAAACTCTAGATAAGATCTTCAAAAAGAATTCAAGAAACAAACTGCAAATCGAATAAAAATGCCAATACTCAGAATGGCACAGTCACTTTATATTCAAAATTTCCAAAGTCTTTCGGCAGTCATTTTCCAAGATAAAGTCCAAAATATAACCCTCAAGAGGCCCCTGCACTGCTCTCACCAGCCGCTGGGACCTCTAGGAAGATCTCAGAAATTTCTTAGGCCCCCCAGTTAATAAGTCCACGGGGGCCCAAGTCCCGAAGAGCAATCCGCAGATGAGTATCCCGAATGGCACTCTCACTGCCAATAGGTAGATCTTTCAACAGTCATTAAAACCACAGAGGTTCTCTCACTGCCTTTGAAGTAAAAATTCAATTCAAATGCAGCAAATAAATTCCCAATAAGTTATTTATTTGGAGATCGAATCTTGCTTTCGGAATGTCAGGGCAGAAAGAACAAAACCCTCCACCACTCACCCCACGAGGGAAATACCCCACGCTAAGGAGCCATGACTATGGTACCCAGCTGGAGCCCGCTAAAAAGAAGGCTCCCCCGAGATACATAGGGGCCGCTGAAAGCACATCCACTCTTTATTAGACATGCATCAGCACCCCCCATAGCAGCCCCAATGCACACACAGGCACCCCTCAAAGGATGAGTAAGAAGCTGAATACTAAGTGCCCAGATCGTCCTCACTTCAATTAAGCATTACAAGTACACTGATTAAAAGCAGCATGGTGAACATACAAAATAAACTCGCCAACATAGCGTGCCAGCAGTACATTGAAGGAACTCTCAAAAACTACTGTCCAACAACCACAAGGTACTTATCTCCCAGTGTGACTCCTCAATACTTATCCTCCTCTGATGGAATGTCTTCCCGGTTCATTTTCTGGGCTAAACACAAATGTCCAGGTCCCAAAAAACAATACTCTCCTCCTCGGTCCCACCAGACCATCAGCAAGACAACAGCAGCACCCCAAATATGGTGCACAGTCCAATACAGAGCAGAAACTGCAACACACACCAGCCTGACACACCAAACACCCGAGTGGGAATGTAGATCCAGTCACGCTTGACCTCCAAGTCCATACAACCGGCACTGGTCTCCCCAGGCTCCTGATCCACTGACAGGACCACAGCAGCCCCCAGACTCGATAACAATCCAAAACGGGGCTCAATAACAATTTCAATAACAGCTTCAGTATAGGACTGATGCCCAGGACCAGGACTCAGAAAATAAATGCAAACTGCTAAAGTGCACTGCAGATAAACGCGGACTGCGAAATAAATAAAACAGGATTCAAACTGACTGCCAAAAAAATAAAATGGGATTCAAACTCAGCAAACTCAGCAAAAATGAAAACAAAATAAAAATAAAATGGACTACAAAAGAAAACTATGCAGACGGTCAGCCCAGTGTGGCCGCCATCTTGTCTAGCTTTTTATAATATACCCCCAGCTCTCCCTACCGCCTTCTCTCATTGCTTGCTAACCTTAAGGTCATCTGATAGGATTACCCTCAGGTCCCTTTCCTTTTTGGTTTTTGTTACTACCCCCCCCCCCACTGTGTAATCTTCCCCTGGGTTTTTGTTTACCAGGTGAATTATTTTGCACTTCTTTGCATCGAATCCTAGCTGCCATACTTCTGACCATTCTTCCAACCTTGCCAAGTCCCTTCTCATCCTTTCCACACCTCCTTGTGTATCAACCCTGTTGCAGATCTTTGTGTCATCTGCAAAGAGGCATACTTTTCCTTCCAGTCCCTCTGCAATGCCACTTATAATGACATTAAAAAGGACAGGACCCAGTACTAAACCCTGCAGTACCCCACTAGTAACCCCTCTTTCTTCAGAGTGGACTCCATTTACAATTACCTTCTGTGTCCTGTTGTCCAGCCAATGTTTTACCCAGGCTACCTCCCTGGGACTCACTTCCAGGCTGGTTAATTTGACTATTAATCTTTTGTGTGGGACTGTGTCAAATGCCTTGCTAAAGTCTAGGTAGGCCATGTCCACAGCCCCTCCCTGGTCTACTACTTTGGTCACCCAGTCAAATAAAATCAATTAGATTCATCTGACAAGACCTTCCCGCTATGAACCCATGCTGCCTTGGGTCCTGTGCCCCACTGGCTTCTAGGTACTCAACAATTCTTTCCTTCAGAAGTGATTCCATCACTTTCCCTACCACAGAGGTCAAACTGACAGGTCTGTAGTTTCCTGCCTCCATCTTGGTTCCACTTTTGTGAAGGGGAATCACATCTGCCTTCCTCCAGTCTGCGGGTACCACATCATCCTCCCATGATTTGTTAGAAAGGGTAGTCAGTGGTTTCACTAGTTCTCCCCTTAATTCTTTTAGAATTCTGGGGTGAATTCCATCAGGCTCCATTGCTTTGTCCACCTTCAGTTTTAGGAGTTCTTTCAGAACCCTTTCTTCTGTGAAAGGACTGGGATCGCCCCCCACATCCAGAGTGCTTCTGTTAATTGGATTAGGCACCTCCCCCTCCTCTTTTGTGAATACTGAGCAGAAATATTCGTTCAATATCCCTGCTTTTTCACTATCCCCCTCTGCCCACCCACCATTCATTCTATTCAGCCTCACTATTCCTCCCTTTGTCTTTCTACACTCCCTGATGTACCTATAAAAGGTTTTATCCCCCTTATAATGAATGATTACCCTCAGGTCCCTTTCTTTTTTTTCAATTCCTTTTTTCAATTCTGTGCTTTAGAGTAACTGGTAACTGCTATTTTTCTTTTAAACTTAGATTGTGGGCTTTTAATGACAGTGTACTTTCTTTGTTGTCTTTACTTAGAATTGTTTTTGGGCTGTTGAAAATTTAAAACGTAGTGGTGGTGTATTTCTGTGCTGTCTTTAATTGCTGCAAATTTTCACCCCCCTCCCCTTCCCCCAACTCTTTATTATATGCCCTGTTAAATCTGATTAACAGGAGCTAAACACAGGGTATAGTAAGGGGTGTGAAGTAGGAGGGGCATAAGGGGGAAGAAGCCCACCCTCAGCACGACAAGTGTTTTGACTCATTTATTTATTTATTGGTTTCTTTTTTTTTTTAAAGAAAATTATCTGAGGATCAGTGGCAGGATTTTTAGGAGAGTAAATTAATAAAAAGGGAACTAGGAGAGCTTCAGTATCAGACAAGTAGTGGAATAGCAGTATAATTGCAGTATAATGTGGGGAGTGGTGCAATGCAGTGGCTGTGGGGCAGCCATATTCAGGCAGACCTTCTGGACACTGAGGTGCTGCCCTATCTGCATGCATCTCTCTGGACTGCGGGATGAGGTAGCCAGACTCAGAGCGGAAGTAAACTGGGTCAGGAGTACCATCACCCCTATCCAGAGACCACCCAGTCCAATGCAACTGCCTCAAAGGATGCCGAGAACAAGGAGCACTTGGATGACAGTGGGCTCAGGGAGGGTTAGAGTGGTCAGGCAGAGGCACATCCCAGATACTATTCCACTCAAGAACTCATATGCCACACTGGCAAACAGGGACAACCAAATAGAGGTACCCAGAGAAGTGGAAGGAAAGGATGTGGAGGTTAGCCAAGGAGGCAACCTCAGCGGGGAAAGCAGTGGACCCCAGAGGAGGAGGAAGCGAATCCTGGTGGGGGACTCCATCATAAGAGGGATCCAGCTAGGAACACAGGAGGGGGAGAACAGGGAGGTGAGGTGCCTACCAGGTGCCACGGCATGAAGGGATGGAAGGAAGATCCTGGGGATCACTGGGAAGGCAATACGGGAGGGTGAGCTGGATGTCATTATCCACCTAGGTTCTAATGACCTGGCAAATGTGGAGCCAAACGAAGTTCAGGAAGAGTTTAGGAAATTGGGGAGGGGTCTCAAGCAAGTAGCTACTTCTGTCACTTTCTCAGAAGTACTACCTGTGAGAGGCAAGGGACAACATAGGAGTGCATGCACCAGGAACTTTAACTCATTGTTGAAGAACTGGTGCTGTGAGGAAGGGTTTGGATTCATTGGTGACTGGGGTCCCAAATGGAGGTATGGCGATTTGTTCAAGCCTGACGGCCTGCATCCATCCTGGAGGGGAATCCAAGCACTCAATGATAAGTTTGAATGGTACATTGACAAGCATTTAAACTAGCAAAGGGGGGTGGCAGGCCAGCAAGGAGGGTACCTACTTACTCAACCCCCACAGCTAGCAATGGAACCAGTGAACCAGAGAAGTGGCTATCTCTGCAAAGCAGTGTGCAAAAGATGGAGATTAGTGCCCAAGAGGTGGATAGGCAGAAAAGGGGCAAAATTCAGCAGAAGGGCAGACAGCAAGGAGAACCAGGGATAAAGGACAACCAAGGAAGGGGCTGGAGTAGAACAGCAAAACAGTCTAGGGAGGTCAAATCATGGAAAGCCATGTGTGCAAATGCCAGGAGCCTTAGCAACAAGATGGAAGATCTGGAGGCTGTTATGGTGCAGTCAGACCTGGACATTGTGGCCATCACTGAAACCTGGTGTAATGATAACCACGACTGGGAGATGGCCATACCTGGCTACAACATATTCAGAAGAGACAGAGCAGGCAGGAAGGGAGGAGGAGAGGCACTGTATGTGAAAAATGACATAAGGGCCACAGAGATCCAGGAGGAACAAAATGGGGGACAGATACTGTGGGTTAAGCTGGAAAGGAAAATGGGGACAGCCATCCGCACAGGTGTGGTCTATAGACCACCAGCCCAGGATGGCAGACAAGGGTGAGGTAGTACTGTTTGGAGACTTCAATATTCCAGACGTGGACTGCAGCATCCCAACAGCAGCATCAACTAGGAGCAGATTTATCCTGGACTCCCTTCAGGGTGCCTTCCTCAAGCAACCTGTCATGGAACCAACTCGGCAGAAGGCAATACTGGACCTTGTGCTCACAAACAGGGACAGTGTGATGGGGGTAACAGTGGGGGAGCACCTGGGGAACAGTGACCACCAGTCTTTGTGGTTTGAAATCACAGAAAGAGCTGAACCAAATCACACAAAAACACGTATCCTGGATTTTAGGGGGGCAGACTTTGGGAAAATGGGGAGATACTTGAAAGAGGCATTAAGGAGAATGGGACAGGATGCAGGGGTTGAGGAACAGTGGGCAGTATTTAAATGGGGATTACAAGAACAACAGAATTATGCATTAAGCAGGTTAGCAAGAGGAAAAGGAAGAGGAGACCATTATGGTTTTCCAAAGAGGTAGCAAAGAAAGTGAAAGCCAAAAAAGATTGCATTCAGGCAATACAAAAAGACACAGGCAGAAGGGGATAGGGAGAAGTACCAGGAGAAGCAAAGGGAGGCAGGGAGATCAGTAAGGGAAGACAAAGCACAGACAGAAGAACACATTGCAAAATCAGTGGATAGAGGGGACAAAACCTTTTACAGGTACATAAGTGAAAAAAGAAAGACAAAGGGAGGGATAGTGAGACTGAAGGGGGAGGATGGGGGCCGCGTGGAGGATGACAACAGTAAAGCTGACATACTGAACAGGTATTTCTGCTCAGTCTTTACTGAGGAAGAGGAGGGTAATGGGTCTGAAGGGAGTTCAGGGGTGAGAATGGTGCAGAAATGGACACGAAGTCCCTTTACGAGAAAGGGTCCTGAAGGAACTGGAAGTAATAAAAGTTGATAAAGCAATGGGGCCAGATGGGGTGCAATCCCATGGTCCTTAAAGAACTAAGAGAGGTGGTGGCTGAACTCTGGCTATCCTGTTTAGCTGATCACTGGAAACAGGAGGTACCCAAAGACTGGAGGACAGCAGATGTAGTCCCTTGTACAAAAGTGGGAACAAAGAGGAAGCAGGGAACTACAGACCAGTCAGCCTCACCTCGGTAGTGGGGAAGATCATGGAAGCACTACTGAAGGAGAGATTGGTGGAACATCTGGTTGTCAATGGACTACAGCACCCAAGGCAACATGGTTTCACCAGGGGGAGGTCATGTCAGACCAACCTCGTTGAATTTTTTGACTGGGTGACTAGGGAGGTGGATCAGGGGAGGGCAGAGGACATGGCCTATCTGGACTTCAGCAAGACCTTTGACACTGTGCCACATAGAAGACTATTACACAAACTGGGGAATATGGGTGTGGGCAGGACAGTAGTGTGGTGGGTAGGTAACTGGATGGGTGGCAGGACACAGAGGGTGGTGGTAAATGGCTGTCACGCAACAGAGGGAAGAGTGACCAGTGGGGTACCACAGGGATCAGTGCTGGGACCGGTCCTATTCAACATCTTCATCAGTGACATTGCGCAGGACCTAGAAGGCAGAATTTCACTGTTCGCTGATTACACAAAGCTCTGTAACAGAGTAGACACACCAGAGGGAGTAGACAGAATGAGAAGGGACCTGCAGAAACTTGAAGAATGGTCAGGGGTTTGGCAGTTGAAATTCAATGCAAAGAAGTGCAAGATAATGCATATGGGGCACAAAAACCCTGGCACAATATATCAGTTGGGGGGTTACGATATAGCATGCACCAAGCAGGAAAGGGATCTTGGGGTTATCATCTCTGGTGACCTCAAGGTAGGGAAACAGTGTGACAAGGCAGCAGGTAAAGCAAATTGGATGCTGGGATGTATAGGCAGGGGCATAACCAGCAGGAAAAGGGAGGTCATAATTCCACTATACAAGACACTAGTGAGGCCCCACCTGGAGTACAGTGTACAGTTCTGGAGACCATACCTACGTAAGGGCATAGATAGGGTAGAGAAGGTTCAGAAGAGGGCAACAAAGATGGTGCATGGATTGCATCACAAGTCCTATGAAGACAGGTTGAAGGAACTGAACATGTACTCCCTGGAGGAGAGAAGGGAGAGAGGGGATATGAAAGAGACATACAAGTATCTTACAGGGAGGAACAGGGTGCAGGAATACACTATTTTTAAGTGAAAAAGATGTTCCAGGACTAGAGGGCATGGGATGAAGTTGGAGGGAGGACGATTCAGAGGAAACGTGAAGAGGAATTTCTTCACAGAACAGGTGGCGGACAAGTGGAACACCCTGCCAGAGGAAGTGTTGGGGGCTGAAACAATCATGGTATTTAAGAATGCATGGGATAGACATAAAGGAATTCTGGAGGTCAGGGGTAAGGGGCAACAGACTTCTAGGAAAACATAAACTGAACTTACAAGCTCAAATGGGCAGACTGGGTGGGCCATAGGCCCTTATCTGCCGACACTGTCTATGTATCTATGTATCTTAACAGAGTTGGCTATCCTTTCCTCAGTTTGGGCCTTTGCTATTCTGACTTCTCTCTCTGCTTCCTTTTGCCTTAACTGGTACAGCTCTCTGTCCTGCTCCTTCTGTGTTTCCTTATACTTCCTGAATGCTATCTTTTTCTCCCTGACTTTCCCCGCCACCTCTTTTGAGAATCATTGTGGCTTTTCCTTTCATTTTGATTTGTTTATTTGCTTCACACAAAGGTTTGTTGCCTCTGTGATGGCAGTTTTGATGATTCCCCATTGTTGCTCCATCTCTCCTTCTAGCCTGTTTGCTAGTGCTTTTCTGAGGCACTCTCCCATCTTGTCAAAGTCAGCCATCCTGAAGTTCATTACCCTCACTTTTGTATGGCTTGACTCTGTAGCTGAGTTTAACGTGAACCACACTGTTTGATGGTCACTTCTTCCCAGATGGCTACCCACTTCTAGGTCTGAGATCCTCTCACTGTCCCCATTTGAGAGTACGAGGTCTAAGATTGCTTCCTCACGAGTGGGTTCCGAAACTAGCTGTCTGAGGCATGCCATCTATAGGGCATCGAGAATGGCCGTGCTCTTGGATGTGGCTGCAGCAAATGTGCTCCAGTTAACATCTGGCATATTCAGGTCTCCCATCAACAGTATCCCCCCTTTCTCTGACATCCTAAGAATGCCTTCTATCATATCCTTGTCCATTCCTTCCCCCTGAGATGGGGGTCTGTATACAACCCCTGTGCGGATTGTGGTGCCACTTCCAGTTTCCAAGGTGACCCACAGTTCCTCCTCTCCTCCCTGTTTACTCTTTTGTTCAGTTGCTTTTATCCCTTCCTTTACATAGAGAGCTACTCCTCCCCCTCTTCTCCCCCCCTCCCTGTCTCTCCTGTTGGTCACGTACCCTGGTATGTTAACATCCCAGTCATGGTTCTCCATGTAGCATGTTTCTGTGACTGCTACGATATCCAGGCATCCCTCTTCCATCATGGTCACCAGTTCAGGGAGCTTGTTGCCCAGGCTACAGACATTGGTACTTATTATCCTCCATTTCCTGATGACCTTACTCTTTTTTGCCCCATCCCTGTCCTTCTTGCCTTTGTCACTTTCTCCATTTACCCCTGCCCTTCTCCCTAGCGACATCTCTAGGTTGGTGTTTACTGCACTTACTACCATGACTTTTTTTTGTTTGGAGGGGGGCTACGATTTCACTGCTCCTTTCCAGTGCCTCCCCCCTTGGCTAGTTTAAATACTTGCCAATGAAGCATTTAAACCTATCACCTTGGATCCTGGTTCCCCTCCTGGACAGATGCAGCCCATCATGCCAGTATAGGCTTGCATCACTCCATTTGGACCCCCAGTCCCCAATGAAGCCAAATCCCTAAGCTCTGTACCAGTTTTTCAACCACTGATTGAATCCCATGGTGTGGAGCACCCTAGCATCTCATACGCCATAGACAGGCAGCACCACCGAGAAGGTTACCGTGCATGCTACTTGTCTAAGGCCCCTCCCCAATTCCACAAATTCTTCCTGCACTGCTCTGATCCCTTAGCCAGGTCATTTGTCCCTAGGTGGACAATGACATCCAGCTCCCTCCCCTGTGCAGCTGCTCTGGCAATCCTGAGGATTCGCTCCCTGTCCCTCCAAGCCATGCTGCCAGGCAGGCACCTTTCCTCCCTCTCCCCTTCCTCTTTCAGTTCTACCTTCCTAACAGTGGAGTCAACCACCAGGAGTTGTTTCTTTCCCCTGTGGGGTCCCATGCCACCCTCCTGTGGGTCTTCTTTGTGGAGGTTCCCAGCATCCTCCTTGGTCTCCACTGTGGATGCCTCCATAGAGGAACCACACTTTGCCAGAATGGCATAGGAATTGTGGAGAGGTACAACTGGAGGGATGTGCCTCTGTTCCACCACCCTCACCCTCTCTGAGCCCACTGTGGTCCAACCGCTCCTCTTTCTTGGCAACCTCTGAGGCAACGGCAGTGGCCCTGGTGTTACCTGGATGGAAGAGGAGGTCCCACAAATCCTGGCCAACTCAGCCTGGAGATAAGAAACCTCCCCCTCATTCCAGAGAGGTGCCTGCAGATGGGACAACACCGCATCATCCAGAACGTCTCCCGGAAGACTGCTGCTCCACAGCCACTGCACTGTGCCATTCCCATCATGTCTTATTTCTGGCCCCTTCACTATTGTTTGGAATCCTTACTCTTTCCTCTGTTTTTTTTTTCCTTCTCTCTCTCTCTACTTACTTACTGCCTCTGTGCCCATTAAGCTCCTGATTGTCCTGTTCTGAGACATGAAGATCTAATATATCTCAGTAGACCCCTTACTTTTTTTTTATTGAAATCTAGGATTACAAATACCTTTGAGCAGGAACTGCTCAGTTACAAAGGTTCCACGTCAAAGGAATGGAGGGTATAAATACATACAAAGGTCAACATAATAATACATAGTTACACAATAAAAAGGAGTAAGAGACTGAGGCTTAGGAAATTCTAGTAATCCAAAATGTGCCAAATGTTAGGTAGCATGACATACCAGCCAAGGGCAATCTTAGAAATAAATACTGCAGGTGAGAGGGAAGGTGGTATCCAGGCAGGAAGGCCATTGTCAGAGGGTAGAGGGTGAGGGTAAGAGCTTTAAAGGGAGGGAGGGAGGGATAAAAGTCAGAAAATGCCCATGGGGGGAGGAAAGGGAGAGGGGGCAAGGGGGCAGGCAGGTAGAAGGGGGCAAGGCGGGAAGAGGTAGCTGTCAAGACTGAAATGGAGGGCAGTGAGCAGTGGGCCCCTGATTAGGCGAGGCAGTCACAATGACTAGTTGAAATGAGATGAAGTCGGAGTTGTCTCTTAAAAGGGCCAAGAGCAGTAGCAGTAAGAGTTTCTTTGTTGAGAGTATTGTACCCCTGTGGTGCTCTGTGGGCAAAGGCCCTCTGGCCCATGGTAACCTGGCATCTGGGGACAAGGAAGGTTAGTTGTGAACTTCTAGTTTGCTGGGTGCTGTGGTGGTCAATGAGGAGCTTTTCAATGCCCGGTGGCATGACCCGAGAAGGAATTTTTTGGATAAGAGGCAGGTTTGATACTGTATCTGGCTGATGAGAGGAAGCCATCCTGCCTGAGTGTACAGGTCACAAGTGTGTGTAAGTCGGTCAGCCCCACTTAGCAGCCTGCATGCTTTGTTGAGTGCAACTGTAATTCTGTGGAGGACAGAGGCAGAGGCAGAGCCATAAATTACTAGCCCATAAACAATGATGGAGGTGACAGAGCTGTTGATAGCCAACTGCAGAGTGTCAGGAGTCATTCAGTGTTTGTGCCTGTAGAGCAGGCCTATATGGATGTTGGTGGCTTTGGCGACAGAATCTATGTGCCTATGGTAGGAGAGTGAGCTGTCCAATGTGACACTTAGGTATTTAAAGTCAGGAATGTGTTCGAGTAAGGTCCCTGTTTGGTTTAGGATGGTGAGGTCACGGGATTTGTACTTGCTCCTGGTGTTGTAGAAGGTCATAACCTTTGTTTTGCTTTAGTTCATGACCAGTTTGTGTGATTTGAACCATTCTTCGATGCACGTGAATTCAAGCTGTAATTGTTTCTCGAGAAGCCCTGCGTTTTGATGGTTGGTGAACATGACTGCGTCATCGACGCAGAGCAGTAATTTCTGGTGGCAGATACTGGGAAGCTTATTGAGGAAGAGGCTGAAGAGTAGTGGCCCCAGGACGGACCCCTGTGGGACTCCTGAAAGGACTGGCTTTTCTTCCGAGGTGACACTGGCAATCCTAACCTGCTGGACCCTCTCCCCAAGGTAGCTTGAAAACCAGAGCAGCGCTTCATTGGAGAGCCCAATGTTTGATAATTGCTTGAGTAGGAGTGGGTGGTTCACAGTATCAAAGGCTTTTGTAAGGTCTATGAATACTGCCCCTACACAGTTTCCTTGATCGAGCATGGTATGGATGAAGCCACTGAATTCTAATAGTGCAGTGGTGGTACTGTGCCCTTTTCAGAAACCACGTTGCTCATGACACTGGATGTCATATTTTTCCAGGTACTAGACTAGTTAGTCTGAGGCAATGCACTCCAGGGCCTTAGACAATGGAGGGAGGATGGAGATAGGTGTGTATTTGGAGTGCAGTGATTTGTCTCCACTTTTGAGTACTGGTGTGATGGTCGCCTGTTTCCAGCGAGATGGGAACTTGGACATCCTTAGTGATAGGTTGAGGACCTTTGTCAGGGGTTCAAGGACTTCTTCAAGGACAAGTGCTAACAACTTCAGGTCAAGGGAGTCACCGCTGTAGCCTGCGTTGTGAATGGCCTTCCAAATATAGGTTCTGGCTTCATGCACTGGGATCTCCTTGAAGTAGAATTGTCTGGCAGGGTGTAGGAGAGGATTAGTTGCAGAAGGGTTACTACCAGAGGGGGCATCAAAGAAATTAGAAGGGAGGACACTATCCAAGTTGGAGAACCCATTGTTAAAGGTGTTGGTGATTGTGTACAGGTCAGATGTTGGTGTTCCATTTATGTTGAGCATGGTGGGTGGTAACTTAGGTTCCTTGCCTGTAAGGTCTTTCAAGTTACTCCAAAATTGTTTTCCATCACCCCAGGAGTTAGAAAGAGCTTCCTTGAAGTATTTGCATTTGGCACTCCTAACTGCCCGCGTGCACTCATTTCTGGCAGCTTTATATACTTGCTTAGAGGCAGACCTCCAGCAGCTAGAGAGGGCCGGAGAGCTACTCTTGCCTTTCTAGGATGGTGCGTCTTTGGTGGCTCTGTGATCACTCACTTCCTGCTCCCAAACAGGAAATTCCTGTTGTCAGGCAAGACATGTACTCAGCCATCAAACTGATTTCAAGAGATTTGGGAAATTCCATTGGAATCTATGATATTATTACCAAAATGACAAAACTGTGTTTTCTCCACACATTAAAGCAGTCTTTCTTAATTTGATTGGCAAATTAACTCCATTGTATGTAGTAATTGAATGTGGAATTCCTTTATTGGTTGTTTAGATATATTTAGATTTATTGTTCTAGAGAATTAGGGGACTAATTATGTCTTGCTCATTGAATGATTCAGGAACGTGCTGACAAGGGTTATGTAATTGTATAGCACTGGCTGGGAAATAAACAAAAAACTCTTTTTCCTTCTTTTCATGTCAAAGTAGTTTATAGTGCCGAATCTCCGGGTAACATGCAGGACATAAGCCAAATGCGTTGGTCCACAGCAGGTTGTATTTGATTGTCTCTTGCAGCCAAAGCAATTTGCAAATATAACAGGGTTTAGGAGCAGGAGATGCAGCGGGAGGCTCCCATACTGTGAGCGGCACTTGCGACTGCTACAAGCTCCCAATTGGGGAGAAAGATGTCAGAAACCTCCAGCTGAATGAGCCCACCATTTGGGGGTTTCTGAAACAAATCCATGGTGGGCTAAATTTAAAGTGCAAGATGGGGCTTTCATTGCAGAAATAATACCACAGATGCAATCACAGCTGAGGCAGCAGCCCTAGAGTAGGAAGAAGCATGTGCGCTCCATACTCACCAACTTGGCTCTGTAGAGAGATAAACCTTACACAAACGTTAGGAGTAAAATAACAACATTCTTTCAGCATACTTTCCTGCTCCCCCATCATTCTACCAGTATCACAAAAACATTGATGTCTGAAGGTACCTAAAAGTAGAATGAACACAGCAGAGTATTCTAGGACTTTCTTTCTTTTTTTTTTTACAGGGGAGGTACTATCAGAACAAAAGTAGAATGGACACAGCAAAGTATTATTGGACTTGGGGGAGGAGAGCCAACAAATTCATCATTGGGACACTGGGGGATCAGCACCGCCAGTGTCACTGTTGTGGGGTGGTGAGTGCTGAGAGGCGGGTCTGATGCAGATTTTGTATGAGTTTTCTACAAAATAAATCAGCGGTCATGCCAGACTGCTGAAAATTAAAAAAAAATGCAGGGTGGAGTGCTGCTGGTTCTCAGGCTTGGAGGCCACTCTTGACACCTTATTAAGTTGTACGGTCGCAAGGAATGACATAGTCATTTTCTCAATGCAATAGGTCTGCAGGGCTACATCCACTGCAGCCCTTAAAAGGAGGAAAGGGATTGGGGGATATCCAAGCAGCTTGTCCAGTCATCACCATCACTTTACTGTATGGCTTAATACAATACAGCTAGTGCTATGCCATGCAGCAATATGATAAGTGCTGCTAGCAGCATGCTAGTAATTGCAATCCCTATTTGGACCTGTTAACAACTGAAAAACAGATTTACCTATCAACTGAGTGGTGATGGGCTCCTTCCTTTTCTGACTGTTAAGGACTTTTGAGTATAGTGCAAAAGGATTGCAGTGCACCGAGGTGACAGAATGCTCCCTGTTTTGCAATGCAACCCTTTGGGCCTGAAAATTGGGCCACATATGTTTAGGGTTTATTGCTACTGGAGTGTGGTGATACAGTAAATGCCCATAAATGAGGTATCTATACACCAATGCACTAGGTAGAATTCCAAAATATATTAGTTGTACAAGAGTCTCCAGGTCCCTTATTCAAAAACTGCAGAGTATCTGTTTACAAGAACATTTGGAAAAAAAACACACTTCCATAATAAACAGTTTCTCCTTTAGGGCATGTTATTTGATAACCCGTGACTATTACATTTATTCTTTATTGATTGATTAGAATTGTGGTACCAGGATAGGCACAATGAACTTAAACTTGTTTCCAGGTGTAATTGTGTGTGTGTGGGGGAAGGAAACATTGAAAAGGGCTGAAAAAATTACGAATGTAATAGTGCAATTAACAATTGTAGATGCTATACATACAGTAGATGTGTAGCAGTTAAGGACAGTTAAAAATGTTCATCTATATAGTTTGCTCAGTTGTTGTCCTTAATTCAACTAGCTCCCCCCAGTATTGCCACTTTGTAGTCCTGCCTTCCCTTAACTACCCTTTTTGCTATTGCATTTGATCTTGAAGTCTGATACAGAGTCAGAGTTCACCACTTCCTGGGGTAGTGTGTTCTACTGGTCCACCACTCTCTCAGTAATATATAAAAAAAAGATTTCTTATGCCCTTTCTGGATTTTCCTTCTGATAGTTTGAGTTTATGACCTCTGGTGTTTGTTTGACCTTCTGGTATGAAGAGTTTGTTAGTACATGTCAAGGCAAGACAGCCTGTCCTGGAAGTTCCTGGTTTGCAACACCTGTACAATTTGTCTCCCTTCACTGTATTCTTTCAAGTTTATTCTTATCTTTTTTGGATGCAGGCTCTAAAAGAGCACACAGTACTCTAGGTGCAGTGTCACCACTGATGCGGACAGTGCCATGATTAAAGTACTGTCTGCCAAGCTCATGCACAGTATCACTATTTTTGCTGGGATATCTTGCAGGATGCTGCAGGAACTCAAAGCAGTCCAATGGAAATTATCCCAATTTGTCATGCAGTAAACTTTGAAATCCCACACAGATCACTTATTCCTTGCAGACAGCACTGTACTTGATCAACATGATGGGTTTATTATACGTGTCTGATACATTTTAGTAGTCTGTTTGCTCACCCATTTACTTTTTTTTACATTGATGGGAACTTTTTAGGTTACTGCATATAATTTCTCACATGGGGTAAAAAAATGAGGGGCTTCAGCTGGTCCGGTGATGCTGAGGGTTGAGGTGCTGGACGCCACACCTTGTGCCATGCCAGTGACCTGGGGTTCAGGAGTAAGCTTGAGCCACCGGGGGACAGCAGGGGTGGGTGAGGATTGAGCGCCTGATGAGCTGCTCACCTCCCCGGGGGGGGGGGATAGTCGGGGATCACCCGGCATGCCAGCGGCTCCTGGTGGAGACTGGGGTGCTGCAGCATACTCGGCTGCATGTATTCAGTGTGCCCTGACACAGGCAAGGGTTGCCATGAGCCTAGTGTCGGGGATGTGCACATGCATGGGGGGGGGAGAGATCACCAGAATAAAGGAAAAACCCAGTCTGTGGGGGTAGACGACGGCACCTGCACCCATGCCCAAGGCCGGGTCCATCCTGCCTGGCTTTCCAGGTTCCTCCACCCGGGTCCTCTCCCATGTCGGATTCTCTCTCTAAGTGTGCCCAAAAGGGAGGGGTGGCCCCACCCCAGAGGGGTTAAGCCAGGGGTGCTGATCATGGACAGAGGAGGAGGGAGAGAGGAGGCACAAGTAGGAGGACTTCAGGCAGGGCAGGAGCAGGCAGGATGCCTGAGAGAGGGCCCCCCAGACCACGACCGGAGGGAAAAATGATTGAAACAAAAAAAAAAAAAGAAATGAAGGGCTCTGATTTCGACAGTTAAATTAATCTGATACATGTAGGTACACAGAGATAAGCATCTAGACAGCAGCTGAAAACACTGTTTCTAGACAGTACCTAGAAACACTTCTTCTAGACAGCACCTGGAAACACTGTTTCCCAAATCCTACAGCACTTTGACCAAAACCATTTATCTCTTACACAAATACACAACAGCTAACTGTAAACGTATCAGCAGCAAATTTATTACTGAGATATGTTGAAAAGTGCTGCACCAATATTGCATAGCATTAATGTGCAGAGTACAGAAACACAGTGGTGGTAGAACTAAGCATCCATTCATGAAAAAAAACACTCCATCAGTCTCATGAGTGCTACATAGAATGGTTTTGAAGAAGGCTATGCAAAAACATCAGCTGATTGTGCGCCCACATCACATCAATGCACTCTGTCTACTGGCCACCTGGTCCTTTTGCTGTTCTATGTATCACTTATGGGAGTGACGGCATGTTTCTTATTTTTATGAATGGACACTTAGTTCTACCACGGCTGTGCTTTTGCACTCTGCACTTTAACTTTAGACAATATTGGTGCATCACATTTCAACATACGGTATCTCACTTATAAATGTGTTGCTTATGCCTTTAAAGTAAGCTGTTGTGTATCTCTGCAAGAGATAAATCCTCTTGGTCAATGTGCTGTAGGATTTGAGAAACAGTGTTTCTTTGTGCTGTTTCTCATTACTCCCAGATACCTTTTCTTTCCTAATGCCAACATTCCATAACAACTGCTTCTATGTTATACGCCAGTGGATTTCTTTCTCCAATATGCATCACTTTATATTTTTGGCATTACATTTTAGCAGCGAGGCAGTGACCACTTCACAACTACTCAAAGCTCTCCACATTCTTCAGCATGCGCTTTTTATTCCTACTCCTTGTCCCCCTCCCACAGAGCTTTATTAAGTAAGTAAACTTTAATTCTAAAGGGCTCATCCCCAGAGGCTGTAGGTGCTGAACAATGACATACACTAACATAAAATATAATCAACAGATTATAAAATATAACAAATTTAAATTAATGAAACTAAAAAACTAGAACAATATGAATAATATACAGTATTGCCAGTAAGATTAGTGTAAGGAAAAAGCCTTCTTAAATAAGTGGGACTTCAGACCCCTCTTAAAGCTTCCAATGAGGGTGCCTCTTTCAAAGACCTATGAATCCAGTTCCACAGGGTTGGAATGGCTACTGAAAAAGCCTTCTCCCCAGATGACTTAAGCCAAACCCTGGGAACTGTTAGGAAGCCCTCCTCAGTGGAATGGAGAGGACTGAGAGGTTGGTAAGGAGACAGTAGGTTACACAGGTAGCTAGCTAGGCCCCAGACTGTGTAGGGCTTTATAGGTCAGCAATTCGACCTTGAAGGTAATCTGCCACCTCACCAGCAGTGAGTGCAGATCACATAAGACTGGGGTTATGTGGCAGGACCTAGGAAGGCCAGCCAACAATCTGGCCTCTGCATTTTGCACTAGCTGCAGGTGACACAGGGCATCTCCATTAAGCCTCAGGTACAGGATATTGCAGTAGTCAAGCCTGGATGCCAAAAAGGCATGTACCAGTGAGGGCAGTTCAGAATAAAAGGTTTTATCTGGGTGATATTTCTCAGGTGGTAAAATCCACTTTGGACAATGACTGACCCTTGAGTCTCCAGTGTCAGATCACTGTCAAGGATCATGCCCAGATTTTTCACCTTAGCAGAAGTGGCCAACTGAGAGGCAGCAAGTAGAAGACTTGTAGCCTCCCTTGCCCTCTTGGCTTTGTGCTGAAGTTCAGGCTCAATTACTATTACTTTGATCTTATCTGAGTTAAGCTTTAGCCAGTTGGAGGACATCCAGACCTGGACCTCAGCCAGGCAAGAATTAAATACAGAGACTGCACCCTGTAGTCCTGGTGCAAAAGACATATAAATCTGGGTGTCATCTGCGTAGCAGTGAAAACACATACTATACTGTCTAATAATGTCTCCCAGGGGCAGCATGTATACCGTGAACAAGATGGGTGATAGGATCAAGCCCTGCAGAACTCCACAGGACAGTGGCATTAGGCAGGAGGAATAAATTCCCATCACCACCCTTAGCATCCTGCCTGTGAGAAATAATTTAAACCAGCTGATGACAGTGCCAATGAGTCCACAACATTCTCAAATGCAATCCAATAACACCTCATGATCCACGATATCAAATGCCATTGAAAGAACGAGGAGAACAACAATAGACCATTCACTCCTGTCTCTTGCACTAAGGAGATTATTTTGCACCTTGACAAGTGCTGTCTCCATACTATGCTTAGACCTGAATCCAGATTAGAGCAGCTCAAAGATGTCAAAGGCAGCAGGACATGCCTCGAGCTGTATGGTGTATGGCCACCACTTTCTCAATGATCTTCCCCAAAAAGAGTAGGTTAGAGATGGGTCTGTAATCTGCCAGATAATCCAGGTCCAATGAAGTCTTTTTCATGAGAGGTTTCATGAGCACCTCTTTCAAGGGCCCTGTGAAGAGCCCCCCCCACCCCACAGAGGGAACACCGGACTATCTAGGTGAATACTGGACCAGTGGACTCAACACAGCCCACTAGAAGATTCATCAGGCTTGGGTCCAGATTACAGGATGTTGTTTGCAGCTTTGAGACAATCCTACTGACTTCTTCCACCCCCACTGGATCAAGCTCACTCCAGATTTGAGGAAAGCCCCTGTTAGCCCAGACACCAGAACACTGTGAACAGATACACCTTAGCATTCAGCCCATTCCCTATATAACTAATGAACTGTAATGAAAATATTAAACATTTTCCGTCAAAACAGAATAAATCCTGCATTTGGTCAGATGCTGAAAGCAGAGTTTTTGATTTCCCAGAATGGTGGCAACTAAGCCATAAATTCAGTATTACAGTTCCTGTTTCCTAAAAGCAGGAAGACAAATAAAGGCATAAAAGCTTGTTGAACATCCAGGTAACTTGTTTGATATAACTGACTCAGGCAGAGGCAGACCATGTAGCTAGGACTCCATAGAGAATGCACAAATGTTCACTAAAATGGGAAAGGTCATAAAAAGGGGTAGGAATAACAATTATGACATCATGGCCAGTGAAGTTACAATGGGGAAGGTACAGAAAAGAGCATTTCTTAATCTCTCCCTATCTTTATACTGACTGGAGCAAATGAGTAGTGTAGTTTCTGCAGCTCCTGTAAGTGACTGATAGGCTGCAGAACTACCAACAATAAGGGGCTGTGTCTGTCAAGGTAAATTCCTGCCTTTTAAAAAGGAACCTTTAGCCAGAAAGGGAACTTTTTAAGCAAGCAGACTGGAGCCTGCATTTTTTTAAAATGACCACTCCTGGCCATCTCCGGTAGGTCCCTTGCCCTAAGACCTGGGAACCAATCCCTGGCCTCCTCCGCCCAAGGTGCTACTGTAGGATGGTGGTGGCCAATGGCCTGTGCTCTGCCTGGACAAGGGCCAGAGCAGTCCAGTGAAATGCGGGGCACAGGCCAGCTTCTAAAGTCCAGACAGCAAGAAAATCTGCCTCTTTCTGTCTGAACATCGCCTCAGGACAATTCGATCTCCCAGGAGCATCTTCAAGGTAGGCTTGGGGAGAGCTTGGGGCCTGCCAGGCCTGCCAGCCTGTTAGGCCTGGAGCTGGTTATTTCCTTGAGTTTTTGAGTTGGGTGCTAGCTGGGCATCTGCTGTTTTTTGTACAATAAAATAATAATAAGTTATAAGAGTCGGCTTACGGAGTGACACAAAGGGGAAATTACTGTTCTGGTGGCTCACAGCAGCTGCTTTGTGCTCCCAACCGCTGCACCACCCTCTCGCCACCACCTCCCTTCCTTTCACACCCTCCCTCAGGCCTCCGGGCATAGGAGGCATCCCTGGCATCAGAACTGGTGGGGTTGTCGGCCAAAACTTCATGGGGCAGTCACAGGTCAATTAAAAAAAAACAAACAAACAAAAAAATTAGCCCCTGCAGAATGTCCCCCCACATGTTACAGCAGTGATATTAATTTTAGTGCGGGCAATTTGTCCATTTGCGAGCACCCTGCTATCCTCTACCATTCAGGCAGTGTTCCTGCCACGGTCCCCTCACTTGATTGCCTGCTTGGTCACTATCAGCTGGTGGCAGCTCCTGTCCAGAGCTTTTCGGTGGGCTCCTTGCTGGGTGGCCTCTCCTCTGTTGCTCGCTTCACACTTTTCCTTTTTTCCTGGTGGCCTTCCAGCTCAGCCCAGGTGCTGTCTGGGACCCAGCTGGTTATCTTGGGGTTATCTCCTTGTCACGAGGAACTCCACTGGGGAGGGTTGCCTGCAATGCAGTGGCAGTAAGTGCTTTCTCCTACCAGTCTAGGTGGTGTTTTTCATCACCGGCGGCTGTGCTCGGAGGGTTGGTGTGGGGAAGGGGTCCAAAACGTCTTGGGCCATTTTCCCTGGTGATTTCTCTGGCTGCTGGCTCATCTACTGGGATGCCCAGCCATGGGAGGCTCCTTTGCTGGCCTGTGTCAGTGATCCCACTGGTCCTCACGGGGGCATGATCACGGAGGATCTCGCATGATTCCTCTGTCGCCATCTTGCCAGGGGACCAGTAAAGGTATAGAGCTGTCCCACGTCTTGCATGGTCTCACTAGATTGGGGCGACCATCTTGCCTGGGTTTTTTCCTGTCCTCCCTTTTCATTTTGGCACTGTAGACTAGTTTCAGCCTGGGTTTCTGCCCTGCTCAAAAAAAAATAAAAATAAAAATGGAAGCCCCCACAGGAAACAACAAGCTGCTAGTTGTTATGAAGACAGAGTTTGTCATTGCCTCACTGCTGCAGTTTTCATCCATCCATTGTGACCTGAGGTTGTTTTGCAGGGATTGGGACCCTTTCCCAGGAGCCAGGAGTTGCATATGAGGCAGGCTCACAGGTTCCTTTGGTAGGGACGAGTGTGGCTGGGGGCTGGCTACACAGCAAGGTTGGCAGGCCGGTCCTGCTGTGCTGGGAAAGGCATGTTTGGGGGGGGTGCTTGGGTTTTCATGGAGGGGTTCTAGGGGTATCCCTCTCATGGGGGGGGTAAAGGGGCCCTTCAAAAAAAAAAAATGTTGGTTTTCTTTTTCGGGTTTCTCATGACCCACATAAGGAAATCCCCTCCAACAGCAGCCTTCTATTTCAAAGGCTCCAAATTAAACAGCAAAGAGAGCAATACAGTACCTGAAAGTTTTTAGGAGCACTATAATCAATGCATGTTTTTTGGCTTTACAGATTCTTCAACCACCTACCTGTCTACGTAACACAAGCAGCATGAGTTCAGGTGACAGGCATGTGTATCAGGGGAATGAGGACGCTGTGGCCTCTGCGGACTCCAATTCACAGGAAGTTGCCACCCCAGAGTATAAGGAGGCACTGCAGTGGCTGGTGAGCTAGGGGGCCCCAACTGGCTGCAACTGGCATTGAAAGAGATTCCTGGTCAGGGGGCGGGTGAACCCAGCACATCACACCCAAGCAAGCATGCTAGGAGACCCACGGCTAAGATGGCGGAGGCCTTGGCAGCAGCAAGCTGGAGGAGGACAACAGGAGACCCGAGGCAAAGGGTGACAGTGCATGGTCCAGAAGTCATCAACGTCGACCCCAGCCAGACCCAATCAGAGGTAGAAGGGGCTACTGCGGGCCCAAGGGATTCAAACGCATTGCCCCATTTGGCTGGGAGGGGTGAGTATATTGGCAGCACAGCTGACAAGGGCATCCTGCTGGTAAGTTGGGAAACGGAGTCCAATAGTCAAGAGGAGTTTCTCACCTTGGATAGAGAAAAGGGGCACAGGGCTGGGACCTGTCCATGGCTGGGTGCCAGGAGCTTCTGCCAAGATGATCCATGCCGGGCATACCTTGCAAAAAGCTAAAGGTTTTCACAGTGCTCCCCAGCCCGGGTCTAGGGGCCCTTCACAGGAGGTTCCTCCCACAAGCTCTGGGGTGCTGATACCGATAGCGGGCGCTGCAGGCAACTTCCCACAGGGTGGGTGGCCGATGCCACTCTTTTTTGTTCCCCCAGTGCTTCTTTGGGGGCAGGGTTGCTGGGGGGCACAGCATCAGTAGTACAGGGTGCGGAGGTACAGGTTCTGCCCTACCTCCAGTGGGGCAGGCATGGACTTTGGCCCCTTGGGAGAGTCAGCAGTTTTTTGGTGGGCATAACATAGCAAATAAGGTGGCAGTTTCCCAAACACTCCCTCACAATCCTGGGACTCCAGGGGCTCAGTGGTCACCGGAAGGGATGGGTGGACAGCGCGGCCACCCTAGTGCCACGATGGCAGAGTCAGGGGGTGCGAACAATGCAATCTACACCCCTGCACCAGGCCACATCAACCAAGGGGTTCACCAGGTGTGGGGGCTGCCTGCACAGGTGGAGGTCACCATACACCTTGGGGCTAGCCAGCCACTATCTGCCAGGCCAGAAGCTGCTCCTGCACCAGGTGCGGAGGCCGCCCCTTCCACAGCCACGACACAGCAAGTCGAACACTGTGTGTACATAGGGGTGGACGACCCCATGGATACCCACTTGTCCCCTACATTCAAGAAAAAGATTTGCAAAGGGGAGTATATCGATATATTTGAGCTCCTGCACAGGGAACTTCCCGATGCAGGGGATAAGGATAGGGGGTCAAGCAGGAGAAGTTGAAGCGACTGAAGGTACCCCACACATCTGACAATTGGTCAACGGCTTTTGATATATTTATGTCGATCTACTGCGGAAAGTTCCCGCATAAGATTGGTCAGCTGCTTAAATACAGGGATAACATCAAAACCACTCATTTGGCTTATGAAGGCAATGCATGGCTATGATATGATGAGCTATTCCGCATGCACTTTGTCCGAACCCTGGACATGCGATGGGACAGGATAGATCAACACCTATGGTTCAGGCATATGACCAGGACCAAACCTGCCAACATGGCTTACACGGAGAGCAGTCATATGGTGCAGAAAACCCCCTGGGTCAGCCATAAAGGGGTGGGTACTTGCAGACAATTCAACACTGGAAAATATTTTCGAGACTTCTGCAAGTTTAGACATGACTGCAGTACCTGTGGGGGGAAGCACAAAGCCAGTGCCTGCCAAGGTGTGGGTGGTGAGAGGAAAGGGGACAATTCCCAAGCTGACAGAAAACATTGGGACAGACCCGCCAAGAAGGCAGGCGAAGTCCACCATAAAAATTGAGAACATTATCGCCTGACTGAACCAATACCCCCACAGAAAAGATGTGTGGTATCTGTTACAAGGTTTCACCTCTGGGTTCCACATCCCATACTAAGGGCCACGGGTAACCACAGCAGCATGTAATCTTAAATATGCATACACTTAACAGCAGGTGGTGGCATCTAAGATCACCAAGGAGGTGGAAGAGGTCAGGGTGGCCGGCCCCTTCACAACACAGCTGGTCAACCACTTGCATAACCCCTCCCCCGGGCATGGCTCCTAAGAAGACACCGGGAGAGTGCAGGTTGATTCACCACCTATCCTATCCAAAGGGTCTTCTGTTAATGATTTCATCAGCACAGAGGACAGTGCGTGTCCGATGCATCTTTTGATACAGCAGGCCGGCAAGGGGACACTTTTGGCAAAATGTGACATAAAGTTGACCTCTCGCCTGCTGCCCATAAACCCATCCGATCATGACCTGCTGGGCTTCTCTTTCAATGTTAAATTTTATTACAACATGGCCATGCCCATAGGCTGCTCAGTTTCCTGTGCAGCTTTTGAGGCTTTCAGTAGGTTCCTGGAATGGACGGCCGGGCAACATTGCTGTTCCAGCAAAATAACTCACTACCTGGATGATTTCCTCTTCATTGGCTCACCAGGCTTTGATGAATGCAGCACAATGCTATGCACCTTCTCAGAGCAGATGGGTTAGTTTGGTGTGCCATTGGCACATGAGAAGACCAAGGGCCCAGTAATTTGGCTTACCTACCTGGAAATTGAGTTGGATTCCACGGAGATGGTGTCTCAGCTCTCTGGCGAGAAGGTGGGAAGACTTAGTCGCTTAGTGGGCGAGGTAAAGGCAGTGAATAAGTCACCCTTAAAACACTGCAGTCCCTCATCAGCCACCTAAATTTTGCATGTAAGGCCATAGCGCCTGGGAAACCTTTTATTAGGCGGTTACCATAGGCAACGAGAGGGGCTCTCCTCCCGCATCACCACATTCGGGTGTCAAAGGCTATGAAGTTGTATCTGGCAGTCTGGGACATTTTTCTCAGAGATTTTAATAGGATATCGGTCTGGCAGTCAGAGACCCCATTCAGCCATGACTGCCACATGGTCACGGATGCTGCCGGTAGCAGGGGATACAGGGCTTTCTTCCAAGGCTCCTGGTTCGCCAGCCCCTGGGACGTCAGTTGGAGGCAGGCAGGCATCATTGCTCCAAAATATTACCTTGGTGGAATTTGTTCCCATTGTCGCAGCAGTTTTTGTATGGGGGAGCAGGCTTAAGGATAAAAGGATGCTCTTCCCCTCAGATAACCAAGGGGTGGTTCACATAATCAACACTCAGTCATCAAATTCCAAGGAAGTTATGAGGCTCCTGAGGGTATTAGTCCTCAGGTGCCTACAGCTTAATATCCTATTCAGAGCAAAGCACATACCTGGGGAAGGAAATGTAATTGCGGATGCTCTGTCTCATTTGCAATTTCAGCTCTTCAGGCAGATGGCCCCAATGGCGGAGAGCTCACCAGCACAGGTGCTGACCTTTCTCTGGCAGGTGGTGATCCAAGAACGGTCAATTTGGTGCGACATTCCCTGAACCCAACAACATGATGTAAGTATGGGATTCACCTAAAGGTCTTCTGGGATTTCTGTGGGGTCAGGGCTAGGGGTTATGAATCACTTCAACATCCCCTACTTATCAAGCGGTTCGTGCACCACATGATAGAGCAAAACAAGGCACCATCTTACATACATAGTCACTTATCAGGACTAGCTTTCATTGCTAAAATGCATGGCCTCCAGGATATAACAAGAACTTTTACCATTCAAAAGATGGTTGAAGGTTGGGCCAGGATAAGGGGCCACAGGCCAGACAACAGAAAACCCATAGACAGGTGCTTGCTGGGGAACAAAATGTGGTTTTTGCCGCACATCTGTTGGTCTGAGGATGAGTCTACGCTGTTCAGGGCCCTGTTTACATGTGCTTTCTTTGGGGCGTTTAGAGTATCAGATTCAGTGGAGAACGACAGTTTGTCACTGGGGCATAACTTGCAATGGGGGGACATGACAGTCAAACACAATATGCTGGAGCTAATTTTGCACCACTCCAAAACCACACCACTAGGGCCCCTCAAGGGTTATCAGGCTCCACAGGGTGGAGGGGCTAGTTTCCTGCCCCTGGAGTACAATAATTGCATACATGGGACAGAGACAAAGGGGAGCTCAAGGGGCTTTCTTTATTCACGCCAACGGGAAGCCGATAACAAGATACCAGTTTGCGTCCATTCTCAAAAAGGGAATTAGGGCCACCGACAGGGACCCCCAATTCTTTAATATGCACTCGTTCAGAATTGGGGTGGCCATAGAGGTGACTAGGCTAGGCTGTGATGGGAAAAAGATACAAGCTATCAGTAGATGGCTGTCCTCAGCATACAGAGGCTATGTAAGGCCCCGGGGGGACAAAGACCACAATGCAGGGCATGACTCGGAGTGCTCAATTCTAACATGTTGATTTCTTTTCGAGGTGCCCCGCCCACACCCAAGACATTTTACCTTGTGGGTCACTCCTTTATCAAGAGGGCACGAACTTGTGCAGTACATCAAGGCCAAGGGGATCAACTGGGCATTCTGGCGGAGAAGGCCACAGTCCAATGGTGTGGAATAAGGAGCATGCAGTGGGCTGACCTGAAACCGACTCTTAAAAACTTGGTTTTACTGGTCTGCCCACCACAGAGTTTAGTGGTGCATTTGGGGGGTCATGATCTGGGTCGCCTGTCCTCCATTGATCTCATGTGGGGTATGATGATGGACCGCCACTGGATCCTTCTGTACATGCCCACCACTAGCCTGGATTGCCCCAGGATAGTGCCCTGGAGTAATTGGAGGAGGGGTGCACTGGCCAGGCCTTTGTGGAAGGCACATAAGGAGGTGAACTGAGAGATCTCTCACTTCTGCCACAACTGGCTCTCACTGGGCCCCCCAGTGGTGGGTCCCAGTGAGAGCCACATGGCATGGCCAAAGCCTAGTGGGGCTGCTTCGTCAAGCCATGCTCGTCAAGGGACTGACCAACCCTGTGGGGGGCCATCGGGTTCATTTGGCCTTGGGCTGGCTTTGGTACCTTTCTGCGTAATGCATCTGCTGCCCCCTAGGAAATACTCTGGTTTGCATATATATATATAATTTTCTGAGTAACTGTGTATTATGCATGACGTGTGGATTACAGTAATTTTGCATTCATTTATAATGTTGAGTAAATCAGCCTTTTTTGCCAAAACATATTTTCCCATGTGTGTGTGTCTTATTGGGGATTGGGAATAATCTTCAGGGCATGACCACTCCCAGCTATCTCCAGGGTGGTCCCTTGCCCTGAGACCTGGTAACCAATCCCTGGCCACCTCCACCCAAGGTGCTACTGTTGGACGGTGGTGGCCACTGGCCTGTGTCCTGCCTGGACAGAGGCTGGAGCAGCCCAGGGAAGAAGGGTGAAGCACAAGTCTGCTCCAAAAGTCCAGACAGCAAGGAAATCTTCCTCTTGCTGTCTGGACATTGCCTCAGAACAATTTGCTCTCTCTCCCACCCTCCCGTATTTTTGAGGCAATTTTTTTTATCTGGTCTACTGTGGGTGGCAGACGATTCGGTTGGCAGTTACCATAAGGGGTTATTTAAGTGCTTAGGGGTGGCCCGGTGAGGGCTTACTCTGACGAAGACAACACAAAATGGGGTGGAGCAGAACCACAGTGGGAATCATCCTGGCGGTGGGCCCAGTGAGGGCCACATGGCACAGCCGGAGCCTAGCGGGGCTGCTCCATCAAGCCATGCTTGTCAAGGGACTGACCAACCATGTGGGGGTCTGTCAGGTTTGTTTGGCCTTGGTCTGGCTTTGGTACCTTTCTGCCAAATGCATCTTCTGCCCCCTAGAGAATGCTCTGGTTTGTATATATATTATTTCTGAGTAACCTGAATTTATTGTATACTCTGTATTATGCATGACATCTGGATTACTGTAATTTTGTACTCATTTATAATGTTGAGTAAATCGGACTTTTTTGCCAAAACGTATTTTCCCATGTTTGTGTGCGTGTGTCTTATTGGAGATTGGGAAGGCTCTTCAGGGCATAGCAAATGTTGAAATAGCTGTTTGTAGCAGTGTTCCAAGGGTGACCTCCTGAGGTACTTCCAGGTGACAGGGTACAAATTCAAACCCCTATGAGCCATTGGTAACTTTGTAAGTACAGGATGAGGCAGACAGGGCAGAGGCCGTTGTCTGTACATGCTGAGATGGTGATCTAACTCTCTCTCTCTCTCTGTCTACCTCTTGCCTAAAAAAAAACCATTAAAAACAAAGACAAACAGCATCTCTTTATCTCTCCCTATCTCTGTAATGACTGAAGCAAAGGGCACTGAGTAGTGTAATTTCTTCAGCTCTTGTAAGTGTTTGAGGTGTTGCAGAACTACTAGAAATGAGGGTCTGTGTCTGTCAGGGTAAATTCCTGCCTTTTAAAATGAACCCTTTAGCCAAAAAGGGATCTTTTTAAGCAAGCAGACTTGCAATCTGCATTTTATTAAGACAACAAATGATGAAATAATATTTTGTAGCAGTGTCCCTGGGGTGACCTCTTGTGGCACTTCCAGGTCACAGGGCACAAATTCAGAGCCTCTGCAAGCCATCAGTGAGCATAGGTGGATGCACACACTGCAGAGGCGAGTGTCTGCCATGTCAGAAGGGACCAAAGGGACAGAGGAACCAAACTCTGAAACAAGGAGCCAGAAGAATAAATTATAATGGCTGGAGTGGTAAGCCAAAGAGAAGGCTGGGAGGAGTGTTTTAAGATGTAAAATGTTTCTAAGTAGAGTGCACAGCAGCAAACTTGTGTGTGATACATGTGTATATATAAACTAGAGGGGGAGATCATGAACTTAAAAGGAAGTTGGAATTCCAGGTGGAAATGTGAAAGATTGAGAAGCTTGTTTACAACACAAGTAGATTATTATTCTGATAGTATTAAAGGTTTATTTTCAGTCTGATCTATTTCTTTAATAAGCATTTTGGACACCAATATGTAGTCAATTTTTGAGAATCCTTTTGTTTTTTTATCATAGTTTGTAAATTCTTGACTAGCTGGATAGAGTCTTCCAGGAATCAATTAGCTCATGTTGTACCAGGAAGTTTTTTAATAACTTAGTGTGAGATTTATTGTAACAGGGTGATTCTGAACGTCTGTCATATTCTGGATTTAGATAAGTATTAAAATCCCCCCTTAATATAATTTTTTCTGCTTGAATTTGTATAAATCCATTCATGAGTTCTGCTATCAATTCCTTGTAACCCACAAAAGGGGTATATGGAGGCAAAAAAGTAAAAATGTGGTAATTTTGGCCTTAACCATAACCATCTGGCCTTGCGTATCAGAAAAGATATCCAAAATTGTAAGTCCTGGGGTATTTCTAAAAATGAATGCCACTCCTGCTTTTTTCCTTGTCCCTGTTGAAAAAAAACATTGCCATACATTTTCTCCTAATTTTAAGCACGTCTTTGTTGTCTAAATGCGTTTCCTGCAAAGCTATGCATAAGGCGTTGCTTTTTTTAATATAGTTTAACACCCTGCTCCTATTGCTAGGAGTATGCATTCCGTTTACGTTAAAGGTGTCACAACTTAATTTAACTGTTGACAAACTTTCTAGATGGTGTGTTGACTCTTCTATTACCCTTATTCTGCAGAATATACCTACTCAAAGGCTGTAATACCCCAACATATTTAATTAGAATGACATATTGTACTTTTCTTACTGTAACTGAGATGGAAACATAACCCCTTCCCCCCAAAACAAACACATTTAGAACAATAAAACAAAACCCTGTACCAGTCACTTGACTGGTGATTATCCTACAAATTTATACCTTCCCTCACCCCTCTCCCATTACCCTTAACCCTATCTAGATATTACTTGTTTTTTTTCTTTAGTAGTTTTGTTTACCAGCTGTATCTAAACCATAATAGCAAATGTTTTTCAAAAGTTTCTGATTTCTCTTTTAGATCCTTCCTTGCATTTTCTGGTGAAACATAGACATGTCTCATGCCTTGCAGTATCACATTTAACTTGGCAGGGGTGCCTCCAGTTGTTCAACTCCCTCTGTTGATATTAAGGGAATTTTTTCCCATTGAATTGTCAGCATCATGCAGTTCACCACTGATGGACTTTTCCTGTGGACTTGAAGACACTACTCTGGAGACATTTGTGGCAACACTTCCTAACTCCAACTCTTCTGCTTCTCCCTGTAGCACACCCGACTCCTCTCTTGGCATTTCACTTACAGATGGAGGACAAGGACCTGCATCATTCTCCTGGTTCCCATTGACAAGTGCTATTAAAGTCATCTTAGAGGTACTGGGTGTTCCTTCAGATTGGATTTGTTTAGCATTTACTCTGTTATAACTTTTCTTTAGAAAAATAGGGGCGGTTGTCAATTGTTGCTGTACAGAATTGTCTCTTATTATTACTCCTTTATTTTTACTAATATTTTGTGGCATCTCTTCAGTTTCTGGTGAGGAGACTGTCAGTCCCAAGCTATTTAGATTTTTTGGATCTCCATTCCTTGCCATTTTTGTCCCTTCAGTTTTAGCTCTGTTCCTCGTTAACATCTCCAACTTACTTCACCGATTTAGCGTAGTGCTTAGATTTATCTTCTTTCCAGGAAGACATACTTTCTCTGCAAGCCAAAAGTGTTTTCCATGCTATTTTTTCTCTTAGTTTAATAATTGATTCCACCATTGACTGGAGAACAAAGTCTTGCTGCAAACTCAGCCATGCGAAGCTATCTTTATCAATTACCACATTTTCACTGGTTGGCAGGGTCGGGCTAGCACACTTTTTCATGCTATGGGGGAGAGGTAGTAGAGCTCTCTAACTGCTGAATGCTTGTGCCATCTTGTCCAAAGCTCCTCCTCCTCCATCCTTCTTTATCATACGCTGATAGGAATTAGCTTTAATCTAGTTGACCTAAATAGAAGGAAAACATTCATGTGGCAACTAAATAATTATATTTTAGGAAATCAGGAACTGCCAGAGAAAATAAAATATGATATTGATGAGTTTTGGAAGTTTAATTATCAACCGGGTACTACAATTACTTCTTTATGGGATCCATTGAAAGCAGTTGTAAGAGGGATTATAGCATCTTATCAGGCCTATATTAATAAGCGCTTAAAATAAAAACAATTAGTACTTGATCAAAAGATCAAAAGCTTAGAGCAGAAGATTATAATAGACCTTGATAAGTATTATAAAGAATGGGTTAAAGCACATTTATAAAAAATTGAAATACTTTACAAGAAAGTATTAGCAAATATTAAAAAGTTGCAAAAGTGTAAATATATACAGGGAAAAAAAACAGGAAAGCTACTTGCTGCACAAATGAAAAAACAGAGGGAATCAAACTTAACTGCAGTCCTATTGGATAATCAGGGTAATCAGATATTTAAGGATGAAGGGATTGGATTCCAGATAATAACTGAATATAAACAAATACATCAACAAGTGTTTGATACTGGCTCAGAGGAAATAAATTGATATCTAGATTCTAGTAACTTGCTTAAATTATTATGTGATGAACATCATTTTACACTACAAGAAATAATTGACACTGTTAAATCATTACCAAAAATTAAAAGCCTAGGCCTTGATGGACTGACAACGGAATTTTATCAATAATTTTGTGACCAATTATCTCTCAAATTATTGCAAATATTAAGTGAACTAAGAGAAGGACCCTTGCCAATTCCAGTACCAATGCAAGAGTCCAAAACAATACTACTATTAAAGGAAGGAAAGGACCCTAAAAAAGTAAGCAGTTATCATCCGATAGTGATTTTAAACATTGACTATATCATTTTAACAAAAATTATAGTAAATAGAATAAACATTTTGGGTTTGTAAAGGGACATACTATCTACCTGGTGACACGAGTGCTTCAGATTATGATGCATGAAATAAAAAACAGAGGTCACCTTATCATCTAGTAGCAGTTGATGAAACTAAAGCCTTCGATATTTTGAACAGAGAATTTATGTTTGCTTGTCTGAAGACTTGATATCCTGGAAGGTTTGATCCATATAATCAGAAAGATCTATGAAATAATAACTGTGAGATTTGCAGTAAATGGTTATATAACTGAACCAATGTTAATGAGCAACAGGGTAAGGCAAGGGTGTCCCCGCTCACCCATACTACATATACTATTTTTAGAGCAATTTCTTAATTATATCAACACAAATAGGGAACTAGAGGGATTTCAATACCTGGGGGTTGACAGAAAAATTACAATTTTTGCTGATGATATTTTGCTTTATATCAAAGACATAAACTGTACTATGTCTAAATTTTTAGAAGTTAGAAAATATGCACAGGTTTCAGGGTACTGTTGAATAGTGCCAAATCTGTAATTATGCCAGTAAATCAACTCCATTATCCATTAGTGCCAGAAATTAAAAAGGATTTTCACATTAGCAGTAGCTTTAGATATTTGGAGATAACCATAAGTAATGACCAAGGTGAATTGGTAAAAGTAAACTACAATATTGCAAAAGAAAAGGTTGGGGGTTTGTTAGATAATTGGATAAAACTGTCCCTATCTCTAGCAGGATGCATTGAGTTAATAAAAATGATGACTGTGCCACATTTGTTATATATCATTCAGATTGTTATAAGATGTTCTGCTTTATCTTGGTATAATTCTATTTATCAGATCTTTAAAAAGTTTTCGTGGTGAGGGGGGAAACCGAGGATTTCCTGGATCCAGCTGATTACACCAAAGAAAGCTGGAGGGTACAGCTTCCCAGATCCAGTCACTTATGAAATTGCTTATCAAATGAAAGCATGATGGGAATCAGCATATGGGAATTCCAAGTTCGCCTTCATTGATAAATCTTTTTGGAAAGGGGGAGAAGTAGCAGGGTCGGGGCAGTTTTGTGGGAACTTTGTTCAAGATTAAAATTCCAATACTTTCCCAAGCCATTGTGAATATGTTAAAAAAGAAACAACTAGATTAAAACTAAACAAGGCATTTACTTGGTTATTTTTTCAATTGATCAGACAGTTAACCCAGGGCATCAAGGGATCTGAAATTAGTAACCAAACTGGGAAAAATAGGTATACAGAGATGGTATCAACTAATAAATAATCAAAGGGATTTCCTTTCTTATATAGAAATAAGAAATAAGGGGACAAATAAAGAGAATTTTCAGTTCCTACAATATTTATCAATGAAAGCTAAATTCGTAACATTTCTGGAAAACTTCAAAGAGCATTCAAATCAAAATTTTAATGACATATCCAGCAACAAAGAAAAATGTTGGAGTCATGGAATAAAAATATTACTATATATATATATATATATATTGTTACAACTGATAAAGATAGCTGGAAAAAAAAATAATAATAAATGGGAGCAAGAGATGGGTATAACCTTTACCACACAGCAATGGAAATCCCTGTGATCTAAGATTTGTAAAGATTACCTATATTCTAAAAACAGTACCATACAAAAAAAATAGTAGACAGAGCTTCCTTTACCCCCGAAGTGCTAGGTCATATGATAAAAATGGGGTCAAATGAATGTTGGCACTTATGTAAACAGAAAGCTAACCTTAGTCATTATCTTTGGGACTAACCCAAGGTTAAAATATTTTGGGAAACCACAAGCCAATGGCTGTCAGAAATTTGGGGTCAGGAAATCCCAGCTGATTTTATGATACTGATCCTAAATGGCTCTGAGAAGTTGAAATTAGATAACAAGCAGAGGTAACTACTTTATATTGGAACAATGTGTACCAAAAGACACATCCTGGGCAACTAGAATGCTCAGGAGATGGAGGAAATGTCGAAGGTTAAATGGTGGTACCAAGTACAAGAAGCATTGCTTTTTGAAAATTTGTGGGGTGATAGTAATGAATGTCCGAAGGAGAATATTAACCTAAGAGAAGGGTTTTTACCTTTATGGGAGATGGATTAGTAATTAAATCTTTTTGTATGATTTGGAGGAGGGGTAAAATTCTGATATTGTTTATTTAAATATTGGTATGTATTTAAGTATCAGAAAAATGTTATATGTAAACAAGTGTATACGAATCAAGTGTAAAAAAACAAATGTTTCATGTTTTAATTTGTTGAAAAATAAAAAATATTTATAAAAAAACAAGTAGATTATTATTGGAAAATGAAAAAAACAGTGGCTACAATAGAAGATAATACAAGGGCTAGCATAAATCATTCCACTAAGGATAAAAGAAAATCAAATGATGAGGATGAGTCTGATGGTGACCTGGGGGAACTGCAAAGGAATGGGTGGTGCCTGGTGCATGAATAAAGAAAGAAGAGGGAAGGAATGTGTTCAACAAACTCCCACCTCCAATAGATTTGAGGGGTTACAAACTGAGGAAATTAATGATGGGGTCATGAACTAAAAGGAATTACTGCAAACACCAGCAGACACACTGCAGCTTTGGATAACCAAATATTTCAGAGAAAGCAAACCGAAGAGATTAGAAATCAACCAGCACAACAGGAAGCACAAGGTAACCCATGATATGGGTGAACGCATAACAGGGAGCCCACATTACATCGATTACATTATGGTGAGGACCACAATGGTGAAAATGCATTTCCCCCTCCCTGAGGTGCTACAACCTCGGAGTTGGTTAATTTAGTAAGGAGGAGGGGGCATAGCTCCCCACAAAGGTGGTGCAGAGGCAAAGCCCTGGGCCAGGAAAAGCCATGTCTGCAGTTTCACTCCCTGGCCATAGTCGCTCCTATGGGCTCGCTGTTATAAACTCACCCACATCACATGGTGCGGAATCACAAGTACATTCCAGCACACAACAGTCACACTCAAAACAAGTCTGTGATACTGTGGTTATGGGGGATTGAGACTTAAAATTTATGGACAAGTTTATCTGTAAAGGTAGGAAAGAGACTACCACTGTTAGTAGATGGTCATGGGCTAGAATAAGGGATTTGAAAAAGTACATTAAGGGTATTATAAAGGTTATGGATAAACCAGTGGTACTCAATCAATCAATCAGTCTATCTAATCTGTATTTATCCAGGTGAACATCATTGAGCAAGCTCATTTGCAAGATGGACCTGATTATTACTGGGTCAAAATACATTACAAATAACATTTTTTATAGCCACAGTGACAATAACATCATCATAACAATAAATAAATACAAAGAAGGTGCATAATATAACATCAGCTACAATACAGAGTTAGGCATACAACAGCACCAACGATAACTGTAGCATATATGTGAAATTTGGGAAGCCTGGATGGCTTCAGGGAACATGACAATGGTCCAGCCAGATAACAGAATGGCGAGTAATGTAGCAAGTACAATACCTAGTCCTGGCCAGGGATGTACAGCTAGATTGAGGGGTTGTATCGAGTTCCCAGAAAAACTGAAGCAGAGGAACAGAGATGGAGAGCTGCGGTGAGGTTGGGGGGGGGAGATGTGGGGAAGAAACAAGGTAGGGAGAAAGAGAGCAGTGGCCTAAGCGGTATGCATGGAAAAAGGGTGTGGAGGCAGCCTGAGAAAGAGGGGAAGCGATTATAGAATTCCCACACAGTTTAATGATATATGGCCTTGAGATGAGATCAGAGTAAAGGGGGCACATGAAGCCAGCATTATACTATAGTATAATCTCCAAGGAGCTGAAGCCTATAATTCAGGGTAGGTTAGTGATGAGGGAGGTAATTACAGGGTTCCCTCACTGTCTGAGCATATAGGATCTTGAAGGATTCCAAACTGATGAGAGTGCTCAATTTCAGCAGTTTTTGCAGTTTATTCCACAGAGATGGTAACACAAAGCTAATTGCTGCTCTACCAAAGCGGGAAGAAACCTTGGGGATACACAATGTGATAAGGGAGGCACTTCTTAAAGCATATATTCCTGGTGTGCTTAGCAGGAGACAATCAATGATATATTGAGGAAGCTTTTTTGTGACTGCTCTGAAGGTCCAAATCACCGCGTTTCTATTCTTGTACTGTACTGTTACATGTTGGTGCAAATGATGTCAACAGAAGGAGGGAACTAGAGATTCAAAGGGACTCTGAGGAAGCTGGAGAAATCCTGAAACAATACAGTTGAAGAGCTGCAATATCCAAAATGTCACCTATCCCAAGAACAGGAAGAGGCAAAATAGAGGCAAAAAAAAAACAACTCAATGGCTAGTTACCCAGGTGGTGCACAAGACAGGGCTTTTACTACCACCAAAACTGGGACTGTTTTGATGGTGACTTAAGGCTCTTTGGGAATGATGGACTACACTTAAAAGGAGTTGGCAGGAAGGTATTTGCAGAAAGAATAAATCAAATCATTAAGAAAGTTCTAAATGCCAGCCAAGTGGTGTGGAGAGCCAATGCATTGAATGCCTTACCTCCTGCCATGCCAGTGACCTGTGTTCAGGAATAAGCATGGGTTGCCAGGGATCAGTGGGTTAGGAGAGGATTGAGCATCCCTGGGACTGCTTTCCCCACCCAGTGAAGGGTGGACAGTCATCATGGTCTCTGACTACAACTGGGCAGAGTTCCAGTGGTAGTGCAGGTAGTGAGCAGCTTGGACAAGGCTATGGTTCTACAGGACATGCATGCCACTATGCTCACATTCTGATGTGATGCCATGGCTGGAGCTTGAGAAAGATGAAACACAGGAAAAGGGACCCAAGGGCTAAGGATGCCCTACACATCTCCCCAGACCTGCTCCACCACAGGACACCTGGAGCATCTGGATTTGGACTCTGGGTGGGATGGGCCTCCTTCCTCCATCCCTGTAATGGGGGGATCAATCCATTTGGAACTCACTCCAGGTAGGTGCGAGGGAGGTGGGTGCTGGCTGGGAAGTGGTGGTGGGGGGGACAGGAGTAGATGAGCCACCCAAGGAGTAAAAAGCTGTATGGAAAAAAAGAAAGCTTTAAACTAGAGAGGAAAGGGAAGGAGGAAGAAAATTTAAAATGTATACCAGACACAAATCTGAATACAGAATAGGGACCAGGTAAAAAGATAGGGGTCAAACTTGGAGGATGCTACTGGTTAACACCAGAAGCTTGACCCACAGAAAGGACACATTGCAATACATAATGAAAAAGGAGGCTATGCAGATATGAGCAATAGCAGAAACCTGGTGGCAGAAAGATGGCTGGGGGAAGACAATGGAAGCCTACACAGTTTTTCACAAAGACAGAACTGATAAAAGGGGAGGAGGCATTGCAATATACTGTATGTCCAAAATAATACTGAAGCTGCAGAAAAAGAAATGACAAAGAAAGATGGTAGAAACAACAAACAAGTTTGGGTTTAAATTATACTCTCAAATGGAAAGAAAATTATAACAGGGACCTGTTATAGATCACCTCTACTAACAGATGCACAAAATAAACAAAATAAACAATTAATGACTAACCTCATGAACCTAGAATTTGGAAACTAAATTATGCTACTAGGAGATTTCAGCCTGCCCAATATAAACTGTCAGCAGGGTAAAGGACTCACTCAACTAGAAAATGAATTTACTGATATTACTGAGGCACTCAATATGGAACATGGGCGAAAGTACAAAAGGTGGAAATACACTTGATTTAATACTCAGCAATATGGGAGAGGAAATAAGAAACTAGTGGCAGTGATCATAAGATGGTGCAGTTTAAATTGCAAACTGGAGGGCAGAGGAGACAGGTATAACTAAAATGAAATGTTACAGAAAAGCAAACTGTGCTGCAGTGAAGGACCAGCTAAAAAAATGAGACTTGAAGAAAGATTTAGATGGGTTAAATCTGATCTGGATGAAATGTGAGATAAATTGAACTCAAAGCTTCAAGAATGTGTGTCAAAATACATTCCCAAAAGGAATAAGTATGACCCCAAATGGAGAACCCCAACCTGGTATACTAGAAAGACCAAAAAATTAATCCAACAAAAAAAAGAGCATATAAAACAGCTAAATGTATGAAAGAGCTAACTGTATTAACACTATAGAAAAATGTGAAGTGAACAAGGATAAAGCTTAGAGTTGACGAACAGCTAAAGGTGAGAAGGAAATTAGATTGGCAATGCAAATAAAGGATAATACAAAATCCTTTTACAACCAAATAAATTGCCTTAAAAAAGGGAAGTCAGCAGGCTGGGCCCATTGTAAAGGATGATGTACAGCTAACAGGTGATATGGACATGGTAGAGGTATTAAATGAATTTTTCTGCAGTGTGTATCAGGAAAGGGGGAATAAATAAAATAGAAGAAACAAATAAATCCAATAACACAATTGAAAGGCTATGCCTGTAGTTTAATGGAGTGAGCAACCAGCCATACCTCCTTCCTGAGCTATATAAGCAGTTCCTCCCAGCCTCCTTATGAAGCACTTTTTTCTTTGCCCCACCATCCTCCCCTCCATCTCCAGCTGCACACCTCTCTCCTTGGCTGGCTCCTTCCTAAAGTACATTTAGCCAAGGGAATCTTTCTTGCAGCACTTCTAAGGGTGGAACTCTCTTCCAGGGTTCCTTGCCTTTGGTACCCCTACAGGGTGATAATTCCCCAAGGAATAGAGAGTGCGAACTGCCAAATAGTTATTACAGTTGCACAAGCATAACACAACTCTGGTTGAATAGGCCCATTAAATTAAAATTACACTGTGGCTGAGTGACCCACAGAGAAAAACTTCACAGGAACACATTGATCAATACTGATCACAGCCCTGATACCTGTGGAAGCCTACTTGACACCTCTCTTACAAAGGAGCATTAACTGTTCTGTACTGCTCTCTGCATCTTGTCCCATAGTCAGTTGCCTATTTGTCTTGTTATCTTCTTCCCTAGCTCTATTTGACCTATTTTCTTATAAGCTCCTAAGTGGTAAAGTCAATGGCCTTACTAAAGCTGAGGCAGAGAATACCTACTGCCTGATTTTTGTCTACCATCTGTGTCACCATGTAGAAGAAGTCTGTCAGCTTAGTTTGACATAATCTTGCTCTTGTAAATCCATGCTGTTTTTTTTCAGTAAATTGGTCATCTTCCAAAACATAAAAAGTCCACTGTCCTTTCATTGAAGATGGTTTCCATCTATTTGCCTACAATTGATGTTACTGGCCTATAGTTGTCAGGATTGCTCTTGTTCCCACTCTTTATTTTTGTATAGAAAGATTTTATTGTAATTTTCCAGAAAACTATACAAATATTTAAACATGCTCAAACAGTCATGCAAGATAAAGTTCCAAAGTTACATTCAATATTGGCAAACACAGTGTAATTTTTAATGCAAATGTAACAGAGCATATTAGTCAGATGTTAATGTTTTCAGGCAAGGGACCTCTCAACAGTTACATATTTTAATAATAGTAATAGTATTTCTAAATTGTTAACAGTGTCAACTACACATTGCCCTAACACTAGTTTAACAATCAAAAACAAATAATGCTATATGGTTCATGCATATATTTCTTAATAAGGTATTTCAACATGCTAGTATGTCACAATTTACACACACAATAGCACACTCACCTCTGAGGCCAGAAGATTGGAAGGTGGTGGGTTCTAGCCACACACCAGGAACATGGGATAAATCCCAATACTGACACTGTAGTGCATCAAGAGAGGGATGCTGCACTCCTGAGGTGCTTTCATTCAGATGAGATGTTAAACCGATGTCCTGTCTGCCTGTTCTGGTGGTTGTTCAGGTGGACATTAAAGATCCCATGGCACGTCTCGATAAGAGTAGGGGAATTTTTATTATAGGCAAATAAACATTAGATCATTGGGTACAACATGGTTTAGTTTACCACAAAAGAAAACCTCCAATAAATCCAAAAAAAGAAAAAAAACACGATACAAAAAACAATTCATATATACAGTTCAACTACTATCAATGGTACAAGTCCCCTACAAACTGTAAACAGTACTAAATAATCAAGTCTCCAAATCCTTCCCAAATTTCTCCATAAAAATTCATATTTCTATACTGAATATTTCACATTATCTGCTTCCTTAATATTCAGCAAAGCAGTTTCCAACTGAGACACACTAGTGCCATTAGACAATTGTATCTGTTGAGTTAGAAATCAACACCTGGCCTGCCATAGATAAAATTTTATCAGAGCAAACAAAACATTTAGTGTGCTTGAATGGAACTGTTTCCAAATTCCTGATTAATCACCCAAAACAAGTGTCCCATAGGTCAATCTCATGAGGAAAGGCCAATTCCATTTATCTGCTAGGATTTCCTAAAAATTAATACTACATGGGCAACTAATAAAAACAAGCATTTGTTAATGCCACAGTTCACAGTTGGTACATGTATTAGTATTGTACTGGGTGGGACAGGGCTACAGGTCCCAGCACAGGCTTATTTACATGCAGTTGAGTAGCATCATTTCTCGCCAACAATACAAGGTTCTTATTTATTCCCCAAGTAACTTTCTGTTGTCCATGCTCCCCGTGTCCTCAACCCTCCATGCTCAGGTGCTGACTCCTCAATGTAGTCCCTCCCCAGCTCTTCTGTAGGGCAGGAGAGGTCCCACTAGGCAGCCCCGAGGATTGGGCACCATGACTTAGTAGGGAGGGTGGCTTGCCTATGGCTCCCTTTCTCAATGCTGAATGGCACAAAATTGAACAAAGAGACAGGGAAGGGGGTCTGTGGGACTACAGGCAAGGGACTGGAAGGTAGGGGGACAAGGAAAAAGGAAAATCCAATGTTGGGCAGATAGTCCCTATTTTGTTATTGTGCCCCTAACTTCGGTGTGCCATTCGGTGCCAGAGGTGCGAAAACACATTTTGGGCAGGATGTGAAAAATGACAGCTGTACTGTTCATGATGAGGTGTGACGAAATGGCAATGTTGAAAATCTGGAGTGAAAATACAAAAAAGTTGCAAAGTTACAAGTGTGTGTAGAAACTGTGCAATGCACACTCATAATGCAGACATTTTTTTGAATGTTTTCATCAAATTTTCAAGATGGCCTTTTTGAGACCTCCCCTCATGAACAGTAGCACTGGGATTTCATTAATCTGTCCCAAAAGTTGATTTCACACAGTGACCACTCCATTCTGCGCCACAAGTGCAAAAACACATTTTGGGAAGGATGCAATAAATGACAGCTGTACTGTTCATAAGAAGGTGTGAAAAATGGCAATGTTGGAAATTTGGAGTGAAAATATAAAAAAATTGATGAAGTTACAAGCGTGCATAGAAACTACATAATGTATGCTCATAATGCACTCATTTTTTGGATTTTTTTTTCACCAAATTTGCAACAAGGGCTTTTTGGGACCCCACCTCATGAATAGTGGCACTGTCATTTCATTAATTGTTCCTGAAAGGTGATTCTGTGCAGTAACCACAAAATCACCTTTGAGGACCAAGAAACAAAATGACAGTGACAGTGTTCATGAGATGGGGCCCCAAAAACCCCATTTTGAAAATTTGGGACCAAAACTCCAAAAAACTGGCTGAGATATCAACCTATGCTGAAAACTCCCTATTGACTGCCGTTATAGGGCTCAATGTAATTTCTTCAGTTCCTGGTCTTTGAAGACTGCAGGCATGTTCCTGGTCCACAGAAGATCATTGCTCCTGACCTCCAGAGGTAAGTATGGGCGAGGGAGGGTGCGGGTTGGGGGCCGGCAGGAACGACGAGGGACCGTTTTCTTTTTTTTCAGGTTAAAAAAAAAAAAAGACACCATGGGACTGTTTTCCTTTTTACAGGTGAAATAGTAATAAAGTGGATTTCGGCACACTGGAGCAGGCTCCCAGTGTGCCAGTGTACTGAGGAGGGAATCAGTGCCAACCTGGTTATTGGGCACTCTGAGGTCAGCTGAGAACATAGGGGCATGGGGTGGGGATGGTGCATCTGACACCGGGATTGGTCATCCAGGTGTCGGAAACATCAAAGAGGTTATTTTTTGGCACACTGGAGTAGGCTCTGAGTGTGCCACATTAATGGGGGAGGGGGGATACATGCTGATACTGGGATTGAGCACCCTGATATCAGCGGGGGGATCAATGCCAACCTGGGGATTGGGCACCCCGAAGTCAGCTGAGAGTGGATACATGCCGACATGGGGATTGAGCTTCCCAATGTTCACTAGCTCTTTAAGCCTGTTGTTCAACCTCCTATGTCTCTCATGGTGGGCTGCAGTTGCAGCCAGCCCCACTAATGCAATCATGCTTAAGTGAAAGTACCTTTGGGTGCTATAAACTCCCAGCCCGTATGGAGGTTATGCTGTGGCCTGCTTTGCATGGGTGGGAGAAGAGAAGCAAAAGGAGTCAGCAGGAAGTGGAAGGGGGAGGAAAGCGCCTACTCCCACCTTCCAGAATCGCTGCTCCGGTGGCACTATTATAAATTTATTTATGCCCTACAGGGCTTAAGGTATCAGCCAGGGGTGCAAGGGGCTGGAGAGGGAAGGGACGATGGGGTTGTGGGGGGGAGGGTGGAGGTGTCAGCCAGGCTGATCGGGATGCAAACAGCTGTTTGCTGGGCAGTGACCTGTAGATGAAAGGGAAAAGCCACCACATGATTAGTGTGACTTTTTCTTTTCAAGTGCAGACCACTTCAAGTAAAACAGCATCATGATCAGTCTGGCTGATGACTAGTTTGATACTGTCGAGCCCTTTGCAGAGCACGCTGCATTGGACAGACAGTGCCACACCCTTCAAAAGTCACTCATCGCAAGACATTCGACACACATGCTCAAACTAAATGATCCAAAGATTCCTCTATGTCCAGGCACTCAGTTCTGGGGCACAGTGTTTCCTGAATGGCCTTGTGCTTCATATTCCCTCTCACCCCTAATTTTCCTTGGCAGCTCATCCATAAATACATCCCATGTTTGTTTGGATATTCCTGAGTCATTCAACAATGCAAGCACACTTGGCATTTTAGAGGGGATGCAACCAGGAAATATTACATTTCCTGGTTGTATGGTATCCAATATATGAAAATAAACTTTTTTCCTGGACTAGGTATGAATAAGTTGTTTATCTAACTTCCATTGTCTTATTTTTTTTTAAAAAAGGCACAGCATAAGTCGGAATGTTATGACTAGAAATAATTTTCGGTACCTACTAATTCCATCTTGCAATGTATGTTCCCATTGAGTTTTGAAACCATTGTTGCCAGTGGAATATTGGTATGCTCCTCCCCCAACACAGGTATGTGCCATACAGAAGAGGGGAAAAATGATGGGGTGTATCATGTTCAAATCCCCTTTCTTTAAAGGAAGATAAGTGATTTCTCTTTTTACAGGATTTAGACGACTCCCCCCACAACATCTGAAAAAAACCCACACTGAAACATCTTGTTTCCAGATGCTGGGGGGGGGGGCTAAATAAAACATAAGTAAGTAAACATCGGTAACAAGAGCTTCTTTATTATTAAGACTCTTCTTTTTAGCCAGTTTCCACAACTTCCAAATTCTAACTTTCCAGTTTCATGCTGTCAGTTATTTTTCCCAGTTCAAAATGGTGAGGTCACCCAACCCAAACCAAATTCCTACAATTTTCTGAAGTTCAGTGGAAATTTGAATTCCTGCAATCTGACTAGGGGTTGTCTATAATTTCCTGAATGGGATCCCTACACTTTCTTCAAGATTAAGATGAGCCCCTGATACCCTAGAATAGGCCTGCATGACATGTATGGCCGCTGATCCAGAAACATCATCTTTAACAAATAAACAGATGTAATCTGCATAAGCAGAGATTTTTTCCTGGGGACAAATCCATGGTTTACCCATGCCGCAGTGACAGTCATCACGGAGACATCCCTGACAGCGACAGCCGCAGTGCCGACTGTCGGCATTGCAATGTCGGGGATGCCTCCATGTATTCATCGGGGGGCTGCACCCCTGAACCCCTCCATGTGGGGGGCTCTGCCCCCACACCCCCCAGTCTTTAGGATTCTAACTCTGAGACAGAATTTGACCGGGGGGGGGGCAAACACCCAGTGAGGCAGTCCCAATCACCATACAGACCACCACAGCGACTGGTGGATTTTGCCCATTTTCTGTCGCTGTGGTGGTCTTCACGATCAGGGAGTCGCTGCAGCAATGGTATATGGAAATCCATATGGGGGGATAATCCTCTTATCTGCTGGTCCCATTTAATTTAGCATAACAGAGGATCCAAAATAAAAGTATATAGTATGGTGCTCAAAGTGCTGCCCTACCTTAGGCCCATATTTAACAATATGGCATCACCCAAGTATACATTTACAGTAGGTAGAAAACAAGCACCAGCATATAAGCATTTTATCCATGAGATAAATTTATGTGGGATACCATAGGTGTGCAAAACTCTCCTTTCTTCACTGTGGACTGATTTTTGTATTCACCCACCATTCCCATAAGTTGTCATACATGAAAACAGTAGATCTCCAAGCAGACAAGAGAAGTGAAACCTTTTGTTTCATAGTAGATCTTGTTCTAGTGCAGAAGCATTTTATTTCCACCTTTATGAAGTGAAGAATAACTGTGATGGGGCTGTGGTTAAGCCAAAAGTACCAATTAAAATATTGCGATCTGAAAATTCAGTAGGCTTCACCTCCATTTTAACTGGCATTAGATATTTAGACATGATGAGATAGTCAATTCGGGTAGCATAAGTGTACCTATGATATGTATACCAAGGATATTTTCTACCATATCTAAACACATCCTTTAGGTGCGCATCCACCACAATTTGTCTGAGGGCATTGGAATCACTATACATTTTTTTGTGGAAACCCCTTGTCCTTTAACATCTAAGCTGCAGTTCAAATCACCTCTCTAAATGACATGTTTACCAGTATATAAGAATGGCTTGATTAAATCAAACAGCTCTATTCTTGTTGTTTTGGTCTGGGGAGTTGGTGTTAAAAGTACACAAAGAAAAATCTCTTTAATTACAGTGAAGTAGTAATGCTCTCCCTGTCAGAATATCTACCACCCTTGTGATGGAAAAAAAATGGAACCTTTAAAAAAGAATTCCTATCCCATCAGCTACATCAGGGCTGAAGGTCCAGAAAGAGGGACCCCACATCCAGCTTCTACGTAGTTGCTCAGTTTCATACAAGGATGAAAATATGGTCTCTTACAGGAAAAAAACATCTGCTGAAAGTTGTTTCAAAAAGGCCAAAAAAGAAATCCTTTTTTTTTTCAGTTTTTTAAATTACATACATTATAGCAAGCTATTTGCAGGGTGACTATGGAGGATTAATGTGTAGGGGTAGAAGGATATCAAGAAGCTTCAGGGAAACCAGTCTGTCCCTCCAGCTTTCTTTTCTTGCCCTTTTTTTCTTAGTTTCCACAGTCATTCTTTTTTCTTCTTCTATTTCCAAGATAGCCTCAGACCTAGTGGAAACATTAGATTCTAAGTCTGAATCACCCCACTCTTTGTGACCCTGTAAAGGAGACTAAACATTTTGAAGTGGTAAGGTAAATGTCACGGAGGTCATTTTGGATGCTGCTGTAGTGATTCTTCTGACTGCTGGTACTGGTAGCTCTCTCACTGGGGGGCATATCTGTCTTCCCAGTACTGGATGCTTTTTGCAATATCTGGGGTTGTACCTCTGCACAGACTTGAAGTACACTACCAGAGGCTACTTCTTGGAGGGGGGTCTGGAGCTAGTATTTCTTCTGGCACTAGGGTGTCATCTTGTGCAGGGGTAGTGCCTTCCTCCTGGGTGTCTACTGTATGATCATCAGCAGGTACTTCTTGTTGTTCAGGAGGGAGGGGTAGGAGGGCTTTTCCTGTCTTGAGCTCTTTGCACCAGAACATCTTGATCTCATCCCTCATTCCAATTTCTTCTGGCCCAAGGACATTGGTGGAAGGCATGCCCTTTGTCAACACATAAGTTACACTTAAATATGTTCTCACATTGTGAACTCACATGCCCCAAATTCCCACAAAGTGCGCACTTGAGTTTGTCACAAGTGCTACTCAAATGAGTTTTGCCCCGCACTTGTAACAGATCCTTAGCTGGCAGTGTAAAAACATATGCCTCTATCCCTTTGCAAAAGAAAGCTGTTCAGCAGGTGGTGTAATTCAGAATGAACCTGAAAAATGTTTTATTTTAAAATGCCAACTCCCAGTCCAAATTCCTTCTGAGTCTATGATAGGATCTGGGGAACCTAAGATGTTGCATCTATTTTGTGGCCAATAATAGATGTTGCTGGTATTTACTTCCTCATTCCTAAACATAATTGTTACATTTTTAACTCTAGGTTTAGTGAGGAGTATAACAAAAAAAAGGTATCCAGAGGGGGTAGCTCTTTATCATATTAAACTTTAGACAGAATCTTTCTAAACCCACATTTGTTTTAAAACTAATATCAAACATGTCTTCTCCAGACTCATATATCAATACATACATGCCTGCAGCCACAAAATTCATTGAGTTCTCTAGTAACCTTTGGGCAACATACACCAAATCTGGTTGCTCCAAGAGGCCTCCCCTGTACTTGATCCTTACTACATTTTTCCTCAGTGCCTGTTCCAGCTTGTTTTTAAAGAGGCCAGAAAAAGTTGGACCTCTGTCAGACTCAGATCCCCTGTTTGATTCTTGGCCCTGTGGTGTTTGCTGGGGATGGTCCCCAAGCTGTGATTCATTTGTTGTGGTAGGATTGGGAGGTACTGAACACTCTGGAAAATCTCCTGTATTTGAGAAGCTGTTGCTATCTTTTGTCAGCATGGTGTCTGCATCCATGCTACCTATGGAGGATGTGCAAGGAGTTGGGGAGTCCCGAAATGGTGCTCACTGAGAACGATCATGGGAAGTCACAAGGGGGGCCTCACTTGCAGCCGTAATATTCTGTGCCAGTGCCTTATTTGAACGTCTGTCCATCGGTTCTGTATCTTTGGTGTTTGGTTTATTCTTCCTCAAGTTTGAGGAATTCATCAGGGATGAAGTGCTCCTGTGAGGCAATAGGAGTGGTATAGTTCTGTTGCTGCACTGCAGCTCAGTGCTCCTTCTAGGAGTGACCCAAAATGGGTCTGGGATCCATTTCTCCATACTATCCTGCATCCAACCTGCACCACATAGTGCAGAGGCTGGTGTCCAATCAGTTGTTTGTGCCATTGTAGCAGTCTGTTGCTGAAATGTATAGTTAGGCTAATTATGTGTCAAAGTTGTGTTTGCCTCAGAAAAATGTGGCTGTCGGCCAGTGGTAAACAGCTGGCCACTACTTTCCACTGAGTCTCTGTGCACTGTATTGTCAACAATAGCAACTGTCACAGCAGACTGCCCCGAGGGGTGGTAAGCCCTTCTATACTGTGGTCCACTGTTGCAGGCAATCTGGAGCTCTAGCTGAATGCTTCTCACATTTGCAGAAGTAACTGGTAAGTTCTCTTCATTTAACCATAATATTACAGTGTTCACCAAATTAATCGTATCTGTAATCACTGTTTCTGTAATTACCGTTTCTTCCATCTGTATGCATTTATCTATATTCAGTCCATCCATGTGGTCCTTTCCATTGTCATTGTGGCACGATTTGTCCTCAGAAGTTCCAACCACTGGGAGAAGGGCACAGACCCAGCCTGTGGCATGTCCACCTCCATCTGCTCTCCACCAGAATCTGTCATCTTGGGTGGAGGCTCAACAGCACCCCTTCCAAAGAGTAGGAGAATTTTTATTCAGACCACAAAAACAAATCATAATACAGCTTGTTATATTCATGGCTAAATGAGATATAAAACTTGATTAAAGTAATTCAAAGTGCAAAACAAAAACAATATGAGCTTTTAGACAATCAATGTGAAATCCCAATATCCCCCAAAGCTGAATCCCCATAAAATTTCAATAGGAAAGAAAAAGGAAAAAATAAGAATATAAGTATTAACTCATAATTCCCTACCTAAACATAAAATAAGCACCCAAACATTCCACCTGTAAAATATGTATTTGAGATTGTGTCAATCCCATTTTCTCATAATCAGATCCTATTAAAAGTATACTATTATGCTCTGCATACATATCACATTTTTAATAGTCTAAGAGTATTTCAAAAAGAATGAAAACCCTTTCCACCACATGTTTACTTTTGCTTTCGGATGCAACCTTAAATCAGCAGTAAGAACTTCCTTCATGGCTAATTCACAATGTTTATAAAGAGTGTCATATGACATTCTCTGTTGTTGAAAACCCCACTGACATCTAGCATGCCATATATAAAATTTCAGACAGGCCAAAAATACCATTAGAGTGCTAACATCAAATGTGTGCAATAAAGTTTGAAAATCCTCCAACACTAATTTCTCACGTCAGATGTCCTAACCAGTTAAGCCTCCACTGCCTAGCAGCAAAGGTCCAAAACTGCACCATGCAATTATAGTGGAACAGGAAATGTTCCATTGTTTCTCTTTGGTTCTGACAATCTTGATAGGGACACATACATTCTTCTATGGCCTTATGTTTATTATTTCCATTTACCTGCAACCTACCATATGAGCAGAGCCAAACTATGTCCCGCATTCTTCATGGAATCCTTTTAGTAAGCAATTCTTATAAACCAGAGTATTTCTGGCAGGTCTGCAATTCTTGAACTCTGGTTGTGTAACCCCAACACCTCTTAAGACTTGCTGGTAAATCAAAGCCCTTGACTTCTGAATTATCCGCTCTCTCTCAACTTTCCATTTAGTCAATTTTATACAGTAGGTTTAAAGTACTCCGTGACTTTTAAATGTTTTGCTTATTTTGGCACTACTCCCTGCCAAGTTTATAAATACTCTGCTATTTCTGCTCTACCCCAAATTTGCGCCTGTGTTTTTTTTGTAGTGCTAATACTAAAGATTTTGACCAAAATAAAGAATGAAAAAATATAACTGGGTAAACCATATTTAGTCCTCCTTTTTTCATAGGCAGAAAGGTGAAGTCAATTTTAATAGGGTTCAGCTGGCTGCACCACAGCATTTGAAAACAAATATGCTCATTATTCTGGTGTCAAATTGTGAGGGTAACGGAAAAACCTTCCCTATGTATAATAAAGAAGGTATTAAAACGTGTTTAATAATATGGACTCTCTTTAAATAGATAGCTTCTATCCCTTCCAACGTTGCACTTTGGAGTTGCACAACTGTAAACTTTCATCCCAGATTAACTGAGCCTTATCCCACTGGCCAAACTTAATACCTAAGATTTTTAATGGTGCTGCTGACATCTGGATACCTGCAAATTCTGTACATTGAGGGTCTTGGGGCCCTAGGCTTAAACCCTTGGATTTATCCATGTTCAGTTGTACCCCTGATACCCGTGCATACTTATCCATTTCCACCCATAGATTCTTAGCACTCTCTTCATTCTTAACAAACATGCTCAGGTCATCTGCATAAGCAAGATTTTTCAGTTCTGCCCAGAACTGTGGCTCTGTCAATCCTGTGTATGAAAAGTGCTATATAAATGCTGATTCTTCTTCTTTTTCTTCTTCTTCTTTTATGCTGTGGTTCTGCAATATTTTTCTCACTAACAGATCGAATGCAAAAAAAAAAAAGGGCTTAATGGGCAGCCCTGCAGTACCCCTGTTTTGACTGGAATACCCATACCATCATGTCCCTGCTGTAGCATAGAAACTTCTGCTGAGAGTTCTAGGTCTTGAAACCACTTGATACATTTTGGAGGGATCCCATAATGCTGTAAAACTGTAAATAAATGTTTATGATTAACCTTGTCAAAAGCTTTTTTCTGATGTAGAGCTAACAGAAAATTGGTGACTTTATGTTTGGTACAAAATTGGTATGCATCTCTAATAATTGATCAACTTTCCTGTATCTTTCTGTCTGGAATCGTACTAGTTTTTTACTGGATGAATGAAGAATTTGTGCAGCTGTCCTAAGTTTTTTTTGTAGAATGTGGGTCAAAATTTTAAAATCAGAGTTTAAAAGCTATATCGGCCTCAAATTAATAATGTCTTGTTTGTCTCCTGTCTTAAATAAAAAGGCCACTATTCCTTTGGAAAAAGCTGGGGGGAATTCTTCTGGGTTCATCAGAATGGTGTTTAATACTTTCTTTAAACAAGGTGCTAAAGAGTCCTGAAATAATTTATAAAAATTGCAGACCAACCTCAAGCAGAGCACTCACAACCTCAAGATTCACTAGGGCTCCAGTCTCTTAAATAAATACCTTTTATTAAAACATAAAAATAAAAAATCGGAGGCATCAGCCTGACATGTTTCAGATGCTCCACCATCCATTCTCAAATCATTCAGGATTCCATCTCTTCCTTAAGAGGCCCCTGACTTTAAACTACTGATAGTGTCTAAATTTCCTGTAAAGAGATTGGCAGAATTAACTTTAACTTTACATTCATCTGCAATTGGGGTATATGAATGTCATGCAAATAATTTGTAAACTCCTGTTGAGAAGCGCACTCTGCTGTGTTGAAACTATCCAGGTATTTTTCTAAATAATTTTGTCGATCAATAGTAGTAGTCAATAAAGTACCATTTTCATCCTTTAATACAGTGATCTAGGAATTTATCCATCTTTCCTTACAGGCTTCACATGGATCAACATATGGAGATTGCTGTATCCCCGAGGTCAATTCTGCTTTCAAAGATGAGGATCTGTCATACTCAGAAAACTTAATTTTTGCTTTAATACAATTTATTAAGAGGTATAAGGACCATATAGTAAGGATTAGGAAGAGTGGGTGGAAGCAGAGGGTGATAAGGCAGAAGCACTAAACAATTACATCTGCTCAGTATTTACTAAGGAGAAGGAGGGTGATACCTAAGGAGGGAGGGAGGGTGGGAATAGAGGAGGAGGGGTGATGGGAAAATTATGGAGGGCAGGGTTCTGGAGGATTTGAGGGCACTGAGGGTGGACAAAGTGCCAGACCCAAATGGCATCCACCCCAGGGTACTGAAGGAGCTGGCAGAAGTCCTGGCATGACCTTTGGCAGACCTATTCAGTGTCTCACTACACTCAGGGTGTGAACCTCAGGACTAGAGGGTGGCTCATGTGGTGCACCTCCACAAGAGTGGCCCCAAGGATGAACTGAGGAACTACAGACCGGTGACCCTCACATCAATTGTGGGTAAGCTGATGGAGACTATCCTGAAGGAGAGGCTGGCATCCCTCCTGGAGGCTAAAGGGCTACAGGACAGCATGTAGCATGGCTTCGTAAGTGGAAAATGCTGCCAAACCAACCTGGTGAAGTTCTATGACTGGGTAATTGGACAGGGGCCATGCAGTGGATGTCCTGTACCTGGACTTCAGTAAGACATTTGACTCGGTCCCACATGGGAGACTGGGAATTACGTTAGAAGGCACAGGGAGTGGAAAGCTGGTGAGATGGGTAGGGAACTGGCTTCAGGGAAGGCAACAGAGGGTGGTGATGGATGGGGAGCTCTCATCTCCAAGGGTGGTGATGAGTGGTGTCCTGCAGAGCTAGGTGTTGGGACCAGTGTTGCTTGGGATATTCATTGCAGACATATCAAGAGCAAGACCAGTCTGTTTGCTGATGACACCAAGATGGAAGTGGTGGTGGAGGATCTAGTGGGATGGCAGGGGTTGCAGGATGATCTGGCAAAGCTGTAAACCTGCTCAAATAGCTGGCAACTGGGGTTCAATGTCAAAAAGTGCAAGGTGCTGCATTTTGGGGTGAAAAACCCAAGGAGGAGTTACCAGCTGGGGGGAGTGCAGCTTGCCAAGACAGAGGAGGAGGAGAAGGATCTGGGGGAGCTCATTATGGGGTCAATGAACAACTAAGCACAATGTAGGAAGGCAGCTGCAAAGGCTAACAAAATGCTGGGCTGCATTGCAAGGGGTATATCATCTAGGAGGGGGAGCTGATTCTGCCACTGTATAGATCATTAGTTAGACTGTACCTGGAGTACTGCATGCAGTACTGGTGCCCGTATCTGAAGAAGGACATTAAGTTACTGAAGGAGGTGCAGTGCAGGGTGAAAAAGATGATCCAGGGGATGGGGGACTTACCGTAAGAGAGGAGGCTGTGGGAGTTGAACATGTACTCTCTGGAAAAGTGGAGGGACAGGGAGGATATGATTGAAACCTTCAGGTACATGAAAGGAATAAACAAGGCAGGTATGGAGGGGCTGTTCAAAGTAAGGGGGGGCAGGGACAACAGGGACCATGATATGAGACTGGAGGGAGGAAGGTTCAGAAGGGAGATGAGGAGACACTTTTTTTACAGAGACAGTGGTAGCTGGGTGGAATGTGTTACTGGCAGAAGTGATATCCAGTAGCGCAATAGGCCTCTTCAAAAGTGGCTGGGACAGGGCAAGGGGGAGAGTCAATGGAGGGGGAGGGTGGGATGGAGGGGCAGTTACAGAATAAGGGGTACTAGCTGCATATTCAAGCAGACTTGATAGACCACTAGGCCTTTATCTGCTGGCAAATTTTGTATGTTCCTATTTGTTGTGTATAGTCTTGCTGTGTTTTATGAGTGTCTGAATATAATTTGTATAGTTGAGAGCTGAGCCATAAATATGAAATAAAAATATTTTATAATGTATGGTAAGTGCCTATTAACCACCATAATCAGCAGTCACACAGCTTTGTTATGCACTGTTTAGAATTTTGAACGTTGTTAACCACACTTCAGAACCTTCAAACAGTGACATAACAAAAAAGAATGCACCAGAGTTCCATAATTCTCACACATAGAATGCAAACAGTGTTTTTTTAACCATACACTATAAAAGATGATGGCTGGGGATCGGGTGACAACCACACTGTAATCACCTCTCGTGGTTGCTAGGGCTACAGCAAACCTCTCAAACTGCGCTCTTGAGGTATACCATGTTGCTCTAGCAACCACTCGAGGTGATTACAGTGTGGTTATCACCCAATCCCCAGCCATTATCCTCTATGTTATTTTTGTTTCCCATATACTGACAGCCAAGTTTTAATATCTTGCTTAGTTTCTCCCCATCAGAGGCCTATATTGTCATAAAGACAGAGGACTGAAATTCTGGCTGAAATAAGGGATGTTATATTTGCTTGTACCTCTACATCCTGAATTATACAGTGGCGTGAAAAAGTATTTGCCCCCTTCCTGATTTTCTCTATTATTGCATATTTGTCACACTGGATGTTTTCAGGTCTTTAGACAAAATATAATATTAGATAAAGGGAACCTGAGTGGACAAATAACACTTTTTTTTTTTTACTTATTTCATTTATTTAATGAAAAAGTTAACCAACACCAACTGGCACTGTGTGAAAAGTAATTGCCCCCTAGTTAAATCAACCCAATTAAAGGGATAATTAGAGTCAGCTGATTGAACACAGCCAGGCTTGATTACAGCCAGCCCTGCTCAATATAAACCTCACTTATTTTGGCCCTTACCATCAGAGTCACATTGCCAGCACAAAGATTCAACAAGCACATTATGCCATGATCAAAGGAAGTTCCTGAAAAGATCAGAGAAACATTTTGTTGCCCTCTATCAGTCTAGAAAGGGTTACAAAGCTATTTCTAAGGCTCTGGGACTCCATCGAACCACAGTGAGAGCCATAATCTCCAAATGGAGAACACTTGGAACAGTAGTGACCCTTCCCAGGAGTGGGCGGCCTGCCAAAATTACTCAAAGCGCAGTGTAAAATCATCCAAGAAGTCTCAAAGGATCCTAAAACAACATCCAAGAACTGCAGGCTTCTCTTGCCTCAGCTAAGGTCAGTGTTCATGACTCCACAATCAGAAAGAGACTGGGCAAAATGGGCTTCCATGTGAGGTATGGCGAAACCACTGCTAACCAAGAAGAACATAAATGCTCGTCTCATTTTATAAAGCACCTGGATGATCCACAAGCCTTTAGGGAAAATGTTCTGTGGACAGATGAGTCCAAAGTGGAACTTTTGGACAACATGGATCCGATAATGTCTCGCATAAAGCAAACACAGCATTCCACAGTAAGAACACCATACCAACAGTCAAACATGGTGGTGGTAGTGTGATGGTGTGGGATGCTTGCTGCCTAAGGACCTGGATGACTTGCCATAATTAAAGGAACCATGAATTCTGCTCTGTACCAGAAAATTCTTAAGGAGAATGTCCAGTCATCCTTCTGTCAGCTGAAGCTGAAGCGTAGTTAGGTCATGCAGCAAGACAATGATCCAAAACACAAAAGCAAATCCACATCAGAATGGCTAAAAAGTAAAATTAAAGTTTTAGAGTGTCCTAGTCAAAGTCCAGACTTAAACCCAATAGAGATGCTGTGGCAGGACCTGAAACGAGCAGTTCATGCTCGAAAACCTACCAAATGTTACTGAATTAAAGCAGTTCTGCGAGGAAGAGTGGGTTAAAATTCCTCCACAGCGATGTGAAAGACTGATATTGAATTATAGAAGTGTTTGGTTGCAGTCATTGCAGCTAAATGTGCGCAACCAGTTATTAAGTGTAAGGGGGCAATTACTTTTTCACACAGTGCCAATTGGTGTTGGTTAACTTTTTTTCATTAAATAAGTGAAATTAAAAAAAAAAACAAGTGTTATTTGTTCACTCAGGTTCCCTTTATCTAATATTACATTTTGTCTAAAGACCTGAAAACATCCAGTGTGACAAATATGCAATAATAGAGAAGATCAGGAAGGGGGCAAATACTTTTTCACGCCACTGTAGTTGTATTCATTTTCCATCACACTTTGATTTGTTGTTGATTGTCCTGAAAACTGAAGTCTGTTTTTATCAATAAGTGACCTGAAAACTCTGTTGGTATTGTCCTGGTAATATTTATGTGTATCTGTTTGGAGAAAAAAATATAATCTGTTTTGGTAGTGAGATTATTCCTAATGTAAGTATGAGTAACCCGGGGTTCTGCCTTAGTAAAGCAATCCCTCACATCTGCTATGTTAATGAATTTATTAAAAGTGTTTGAGTCACAATACTTTCTTTCCTCTTTCTTGTCTCTCAGCTATATCTTTAGTACAGTTGAAGTCTCCCCCAAATAAACATTTTCGCTGCAGCTAAAACAGATTTCAGCTATGAAAAAAGCTCTACCCTATCTGCCTTTATTGGGGGAACATAGACTGTAATAAATTGACTAGGCCACAGGTGCCAGATCCCATCCAGAATTATGACTTTCCTTGAAATGAGATCAACTAATTTTTGCATTTTAAAAATTTGCCCAGAAAACAGGATTCCAACACCATCCGTCCTATCCTCCCCAAAGGACCAAATAGAGGGTCCCCACACCCAACCCCTTTTAGCTGCTTGCATTAAAAGGAGAGGGTCCATCCATGTTTCCTGCAAAAAAACAATATCACAGTGTAAACCATGTAATAGAGAAAAGATTGCAGTCCTGCATCCTGCATTTTTAATGCTGCAGGTGTTTAAGGAGGAAACAGAAAAAGTGGTCATGGATGAAAACACAGAAACATAGAAGAAGTTAATGGCAGAAAAAGACCATAAGACCCATCCAGTCTGCCCATTTCTTTTTCTACCTTATGAATGTGCCTCCGGCTTTTGCTCTGTCAATGGCCTATCTATTCATACTTATCTGTATTGCTCCCTTATGCCTATCCCATTCCTGTTTGAAGCCCTGCACTGTATTCCTATCCACCACTTCCAGAGGTAGGCTGTTCCATGCATCCCCCACCCTTTCTGTGAAAAAGAATTTCCTCACATTACCCCTTAATTGGCCTCCCTTTAATCTCATGCTGTGTCCTCTCGTTCTGCTATTTTTCTTATATTGAAACATGTTAGACTCTTTCACCTTGTTAACGCCCTTATGGTGTTTGAATGTTTCAATCATATCACCTCTCTCCCTCCTTTGCTCTAGGGTATACATATTGAGCTCCATGAATCTGTCCTCATATGTTTTCTGATTCAGTTCCTGCACCATTTTGGTTGCCCTTCTCTGGACCACCTCAATTTCGTTAATGTCCTTGTGAAGGTGTGGTCTCCAGTACTGCATGCAGTACTCCAAATGGGGCCTAACCAGTGTCTTGTAAAGAGGGATTATTACCTCCCTCTTAAGACTTGTGATATCCCTATTAATACACCCCAACATCCCTCTAGCCTTATCTACTGATTTAGTGGTCATAATAGAATGATAATCATTTGATTTTTTCTCCTTTTTTCCTTTTTTCCTGTCAAGCAGCATTTTTCTTGAGAGATGTCCTCTAACTCTTGAAGTCCTGATTGCAAAGAAGCATCAGACAAAAGACTATCAGTGTCCTGCTCTCCGTGGTCAGCAGTTGTCAGTACCTCATATGGATTTTTTGCAAGTACATCATCCTGAATCTGAGGTGGTTTCTGATGCCTTAAACCCCTTCTTCGAGTTGGAAGTGTAGACCATTGGGGGGGAGGGCATCTGTAATGGTTCTTCCTCACCTTCTGGTTGTTGCACAGGTGCTTCAGTAGGTAATATTACAGTGGAGTTTGGTACTACCCCACTTGTTTCTGCATGACCTGTCCTTTCAAAAGAATTTGAAGCTTCAGACACTTCTGTTTGCATACAATCTTGTTCCAAATCCTCTGGAAGCGGTGTTTCTTCTGCCAAATTCCTAGGGATCACAACTACCCCCCTTTGTTGTCTCCACTGAGCAGCTTGAATGAGTAATTCTGGATTGATAGAATGTCTTGGATTATGAGCTGCCCAGGGGCAATCTTGGAAGAAATGACCATATTTTTCACAAAGGTTGCACCATGAATGGTTAGCACACTGTATGCTTATGTGGCCAAACTGGCCACATATTCCACACCTCAACCTATCACACACATTGCACAAGTGTGTCCTGGCCCCAAACTTGTAGCATGCCTTTGGCTGACCCGGGTAGAAACAGACCCCCCCATCTCTATCTAGGTAAAGGCTATTAGGAATATGGAAGATCCCTTCTGGGGACTGCCTAAGTTTAACTGTAAACTTCCAATCACCAGTCCAGAATTGCTCGGAATCTATGATTGCTTGTGGGGCACTCAAAACTTCACATTTCTGCTGCAGCCAATAGTCGATGTCTCCCACATGAGTACCTTCATTTCTGAACATGATTGTCACTGTTTTGATGAGGCATTTCATTAAAGGGATAGCAATAAAAGGCGTCCACAGTGGAGAAAAATTTACTTGATTGTAAAAAGACTGAAACCTATCCAGATCATTTGGATGTCTAAAGCTTATATCAAATGTGTCCTACCCCGATATGTGTATAAGGGCATAGATTTCTGAGGCCGTAAATTTCATGTTCTTTTAACAAAGTCCTCCCCACATAAAACCTGCCTGGCTTTGGTTCCAGTCCTCCATTATAGCGCAAATGGACCATGTTGTGTCAAGGCAATGGGTCAGTTCTGTGGAAAAAGTCAGCATATCTGGGTCTGTCTGATGGGGGAGGTCTGGAGGGAGGGGGGCTCAACTCTAGTCTGTCCCTGCTGGAATCCCTTCTCCTGTACATAATTGGGCTGTATTGGTAGAAGAAGTACAGTAGAAGAGGTATGAGGGTTACTATCTAAATTATATCTTATTTTTGTAGTGTCTGAAGAATCCCTTTCATTATTACCAGGCTGGTGATTAGTGTCCTCCTGTCCTTCCTTTTCTTGTCTTGTTTTCTATAACAGAGTTACATTGCCTTCCAGCTCAGAACTATTAATAGTGGCTCTGGAGTTAATTTTCTGCAAACTGTCGTGGCTTTCAGATGATTTTCCCGTGCCTAAGATCTGCTCTGTACTATTATCTGGTGCTGTCTTATTGATTTTCTTCATGGCCTCCGGGCCTAAAGGGGTCTCAGGGATCCTCCCTTCCCCCAATTGTGCACTCATCTTTTTGTCTATGCCAGTAACATGGACATTTGTAGCCTCAGAAATATAATGGACTGTTCCTGTGTCGGATTGTTCCCATTATGATGCAGCTCCATTGAGTACGGTGGTATGCTCTGGAAGTGAGGGTTGCGACAGGTCCCACTCTGGGTCTGGCACCCATTTTTTGTCCTGCTGCTGCATCTATCCAGCTCCTCCAAGGGCTTTTTCAGGTGACCAATCACCAGATGTTCTGTCAGTTTCTCCCACAGCCTCCTTGATGCCAAAGGAGGTTTTTAGTTGCTCTTTTGCTGTCCATGGTGGCATTTGAGTGCTACGGGTATCTGCTGTGCTGCACCAATCTCCAAAGCATGCCCTGCACTGGCATCCAGTGCTCTGTGCTCCTCAGATAGGCTACTGTTAGGAAATTCCCTCTCTCCAGTTGGTGCCTCTTGCATAATTTTTTCTGTTGTCTAGGGGATGTATATGACATTTTTATTTTCAGTGTGGCTTTCCTCTTCTTGTATCATTCCTCATCAGCTGCTAGCATTTCCAGAAGCACTCTGTGCTGCTCCTCAATCTCCCACTCCAGCTGTGATGAAGCAGCTGCTACAGCTCCACTGGCTATCTCATCATGATCTTCCATATCCTTCTCATTCTCAAATTCTTCACTGCCGGTCTCAGAGACCATGTCCATATCCTTTTCAGAGACTACATCCATATGTGGAACATTTTCTTCATCCTCCTTTCTGGAAAAGGCTGGGTCAGAGGATAGGGCCCCAGCCTGCTGCTCTCCAGGCTCTGCATCTACCAACTCCTCCATCACGGAAGTGGCCAACAGCTCCTCTTTCCAATAGTAGGGGAATTTTTATTCAAAACTTCAAAATCAAATCATAGTTCCAATACAAAATATAAAACATGTTAAATTCACAGTAAAGTAAAAATATGAAGTTGAAAAATCATACAAAATCAAATATGTATTAATCATACTTCTTTTATATGACCCCTTCCCAAAAATCATATTCTTATACATTTGTACTATCAAAAAGATAAAATCCTAAAGTAACTCAAATATGACATTAGTACCTATGAGCCCCCCCCCAATACTTAAGAATAGGAGAATTATTGGAAAAAAAAAAAAATGGGATCGCTTATCCTAATTTTTTTCGGATAACAGTTTTGTGTCTCGCATCACCTGTAACATGACTGTACCTTATTGTTGAACTGTATTGCTGATTGTTTCGTTTTACTTGTAACTTGACTGTGCCTTATTGCTGTACTGTATTGCTGATTGTCTCATGTATGTATGTCTTTGTCCTCATTGTGACGAGGTACCTTTGTAAATGAGCCTCTGGCTCAAAGGTTGTTAAACTGATGTTAAAATAAATAAATAAATAAATAAAATAAAATTATTTATTCAAACTTGAAAAATGCAATATATAATGCAGTTTGCTCAATATCATCCAGTATCTAGCCATGTCACATTAGACCACCACTGTTTATGCACTTCTTGTGGTACTTAATTTTCCTCCAATTCTCACAACGATAGAATATGCTAATGAATGATCCAGAAAAGCTGTTCTGGAGCAGTATAATATTTTTGTAAGGACCACTTACACCTGACTTGCCATATATGGTACTTGAAACATATTACAATGAAATGCATTGTATCAGCTTCACATTGTTGCCACACTGAAGGTAGGATTCCTAATAATAAAATATCCAAGGTCATTAAAGTAAAGGGGGGAATTAACCCAATTTTTATATACATGTGACCAAAAGTATAAAATATATGGACAACCAAAATATAAAAGGTCCATGGTTTCCACTTTTCTGTTACAGAAATCTGCCCTAGGGCATACCCTTTCCCTCATTTCTTTATGTTTGAGATTTCTCTTAACATTCTGCCTACCATGAGCACTAAGCCACAAGACATCCCACATAAATATCAGGGTTCTATTCTGTTGTAATATTTTTCTGTTTGTTGAATTGCATCCTCTGGCTTATTCTCAAGGGGGGGGGGTTCAAAAAAAGAAATGAGACAAGAGTTGACTATACATCTCCTTCCTGGAATTGGTCAAAATTGCTGATTTACCCAAAGCCCATAATTTAAGCTTCCTAAAACAATTTGTAAAATATGTTGGAAGCCCTTGCAGAGATTTTTGTCTGGGAATAGCTTTATCCATCTCCCAACTCTAGACCCATGGCAAAACCTGGTCCAATACCCAAGAACCCCATATAGTGTCCTTTTTTTGTTACACATTTTAAATTTTTATATAGAAACATACAAAAGAAATACACCACCAGATTTACCATCCCTAACCCTCCCTTTTTTGTATAGAAAAATATGTTACCCCTCTCTTAATTGGGTTAAGGCAGCTGCCCCACACACATTGAAAAAAATACTATAAACCCTAGTTTCTAACCATGTAGGAATGGAAAAAAACAGTACTTAAGTGTAGAAACATACCAATCAAAATGTTTTTTTATCATATATACCTTTTTTCTTTGACATAAACCACTTGTTCCATCTGGCAATTTTACCTTGGGCCTCCTTAAGCACTATCTCCTAATTAACAAAACCCACATCACCGAGTCCAAAATAAATGCCCAGGATTTTACACTGTTTGTGTGAAACTGGTATACCTAAGACTTCCATGTCTGCTGTAGGCACCCTTCCAATAGGGAAACACTTACTTTTATCAAGGTTTATCCGAGAATGTGTTCCCTAAGTGAAGTCATCCAGCTTCCAGTACTCCACCAGAGGGAAGATCTGCTAAGATAAGACAAAGATCATCCTCATAAGTGATGTTTTTTCATCTCTACAACATCTCTAGAAATAGACAACCCCATATATCATCATTTCTAAGTATTGTAGATAACAGTGGCTCTAGAGACAAAATATGTAACATAGGTCTTAATGGGCACCCTTGCCCCACTCCCCTAGTAACCTTACATGAAGTCCCCACCCATCCATTTATATATGGTGCCGTCAAAGCATTATTGTAACATGTTTATATCCACTGAATGAATGGTTGTGGGAATCCAAATTTGTACAAACATTTCCACAGGTATGGATGTGCCACCCTGTCAAAGGCTTTGACCTGATCTAAACTTACCAGAAAACCTGTCATTTCCTCCATATTGCTCCTTTCCAAGATTTCTCAAATCAGTATTAGCCCATTAGTAATATGTCGTTCTCGCACCAAACAAAATTGCTTAGGTAATATAATATTTTCTAGAACCATTGCTAATCTAGAACTATGAAGTTCTATAACAATTTTTATTATCCATATAATATATATATAAAGTGTAATGGGCTGACAATTTTTCAGATCTTCCCTATGCCCTGATTTGTGTAATAAATTTAATAAACCTCTATACATACTACCTGGTAAAATGTTTTGTGTTAAACAGACATTTATCATATGTGTCATCACTTCCAAAAGATATTTACCAATAATTGAGTACAGTTCATTTGGTAGACCATCTTGGCCTGGCGCTTTACCAATATGTAAGTTGGAAATTACATTTTGAAGTTCCTGAGTCATAATAGGTGATTTTAGAGAAATAAAATACTGTTCAGGAACTTGGGTGAGAGTACAACCCTGCAGCCATTTATCTATGTGTACCTCCGTCAGGTTAGGATCAGCCATAAACATATTAGTAATATATAATTCTACTGCTCTCAAAATATCTTGACAATACCTTATTATTTTTTCCATCCTGGGTTTTAAGTTGTTTAATGTCTTACTTTCTCCTCTGACTATTACAACATTCAAATGGGTTTGTGAAGGCCTGCTTCCCTTGCGTCCCAAATTTCTGTTTCTTCTCAAGCAATTTCATTCCATTATATTGGATATTAACCATTTATTTTTTTGTGTTGAAAATCATCTCCTGATCTACATATTCTCCTTTATTTTGCAATGATTGTAACATACACAATTGTTGTCTAAGTTCCCAATATCTGTCATGTTTGCATTTTCCTGAAATCTTCCCTATTGCTTTAAAATAATCACCGAAATCCTGTTTACTATCTTCCAACCAATTCAACTTGGAATCATAAAGGAAAACAGCTGATTTCCTAGCCTCTAAAACATACTGAAGACCCTCCCATTATGGTAGGATCATCTAAGAGGGATACATTCTCTTTCCAGTACCCTGGGCCTTTTGTTGTTTCTTTGATGTTTGAAATATTTAAAGTGAGCAAACAATGATCAGAAGTAGCTACTGGGTGGACAACAGGATTTCTAAAAAGTAAGGTAGTTGTGATAAACAAATAGTTAATTCTAGTAGCCTTCTGACCTTGAAAAAAATCCGAGGGGCCTTGTCATTCATATCTAAAAAGGTATCTCTAAGTCCTGTCTGTTTTATTAATGTATTTATGAATTCTGTGTCACAGTAGATTTTATTTGTGGCCAAATCTCTATCAGATTTGAATCTGCTGATATTAAAATCACCCTCAAACACTGTGTTCTTACTTGTATATAGACATGGTTGAATCAATTTTAATAACTTTATCCGTAGCACTTTCCCTTGAGGTACATAGGGAAGGGAAGGGAAGGGAAGAGAACATTGTTTAACCTGAACATTAAACTGAAGCTTGTTTCCAGATGTGACCTGGGAGCGCAAAGAAGTTAAGTGACTTGCTCAGGATCACACAGTGTGCACCAAGGCGGCTGTGGGATTCAAACCCAGGTCTCCAGATCTGCAGCTCAGAGCCTTAACCCACTGTGCTATACTGCCTCCTCTTTATAAGATGAAATTCAACCCCAGAAATTTATATATCTAATAACAGGGCCCATCCAGGAAGAATGTCTGCTGTATGCATAACCACAAATGCTGTGTTTATAAAACAAATACCTACTCCACTGCACAAATCCCTCTCCACCCCCGACCAATAGCTGGTACCCCAAACCCAGGCATCAGAAGCAGCATTGAAATCATCCAAATTATATAAGCTGGTATCTTGAAAAAAGTTAACGTCATAATTATAAGTAGAAAACGTAAGTATCCAACCTCCTTTTATCTGACCTGATATTATTTACATTTAAACTAGCTATTGTTAGGTCATATTGTAGGAGGTCAGATTTCAAAGTGTCAAGTCACAGAAGATTTTTTCCTAGAACTTTATCTCAGAGCTATTCAAGACCCCATCTGTTTTTTTCTTTTTGGGTGCTGTTATTTGTTCTTTACTAATGTATAACTCTGACATAACATCCATCTGAGCTGATGTATGTGATGCAGTGTCAGAGTCAAAGTCTTCTTCTAGTTGTTCAGTCTGTAAAACCTCATATCTATTTGACACCAGTATGTCTTCAGGTATTTCATCAACTTCAGGTTGTGCAGAGAATTTTCTCCCCTTTTGGAAAACCATCTGGAATTCTGTTGAGGGTACAGGGTGTGGTGGCATAGTATTCACAGGTAGTGGAGAATGTCCTTGTGCATCCATGTAAAAACTAGTATCCCCATCAGAAAGCCCAGAAGCCATCCCTGCAGCTGAGGTGGGTGCACTGACAGTATCCTCTTGGGGGGGGTACATGGTTTTGTCACCTCTGAAAAAGAATGTGCTAGTGATAGCTGTCTCTGTGATGAAGGGCCCTGGTGGGGCTCAAGTCCTAGAGAAATCTGATGCAGCTCTTGATGCCTTTAAAATATAAAATCCTGGACCCCATAATCAGCATCTTCTGTATTGTGCACTGCCCATGGGCAGTCTGTAAAAGTATGCCCCCCCATCACAGAGATTGCATTTGTGAGAGCTGTCACAATGATAACCAGAATGACCAAGTTCACTACATTGTGTGCACTGTATCACATCACAAGCTGTACTATTATGTCTGGTAGACCCACATTTGTAACATTTCCGTGGCTGTCCTGGATAAAATATGAAACACTTTTCTCTACCAATAGAGAAACAATTCAGTAGATGATGAAAGTCAATACCAGATTGAAAAAAATGTTACTTTGATTCACCACCCCCCCCCATTCCAGAAACCCTTACTATCCACAATGGGATCAGAGGTCCCCTGTAAAGTATAATGTTTCTTAAGCCAGTAGAGAATATTGGTAATATTGACCCCTTCACTTTGAAATAGCACAGTTATAATTCAGAAAGATTGTTTTGTGAGAGGTATAACCTGAGAAAGGGTTCACAAAGGATTAGTCTTTAGAATAAGATGCTTTTGCCCAGAATCTTTCTAGGATCTCAGGGGTTAAAAAACTAATATTGAACATATTTTCCCCTGACACATGGATCAGGGTATAGATGTCTTCAGGGGTAAAACCTACAGATTGTTTAATAAGAGTATATCCCAAATATTCTCTAGCTGGAGGCAAATCTAGTCTTCCTAGATATCTGAGGCAGACAGCATTCCTCCTCTAGCAAGCTCTACCAGCTTCTTCAAAATACTTGCATAAGTTGTTTTTTGTTTGTCCTGCTCTGTATGAGCAGTATGTGGTGGCACATTGCTATGAGTAGCATTGTTAGAGTATTTTTCTTTCTCATTACTATTTCTAGCATCATTTGTCCCATGCCCTGTGTCCCCCTGTTGCGCATCAAAACAAAGATCAAGTTGAGAGCCTATAGGTGAGTAAGATATATTAGCTGACTCTTGCAAAACAGCTTCCATTGTCGGATCCACTTTATGGCCTTGTATTGCTGCCTTTTTCTTCTGCACAACTTGCTGTACAACCGAAAGTGTTGGCTGTGCTGGGGTAAAGTCTAGGTCTGCTACCCATTGTCCTGCACTGGTTTGTATCCAGCCTGCTTGCCGGAGTGCTGACTCAGGTGTCCATGGAACTTCCCATTCTGGCAGTTCATTCTACGACCTTTGCCCTGGTTCCTGTTCCTGCGTTCAGTCTGTAGATGTGCTGGTTGCTTCAGAAATGAAAACCTGAGGACCCACTTTCTTTACTTGAGCTGGTAAGCCTATAGACAATCTTTTTCTTTTTTTCTTTGCTTCTTCTTCTTCTAAGTTTTTTTTTCTGCCGCAAGCTACTTTTGCTCTGCTTGTGAAATTTCCTTGAGCAAATGGGCCATTTTATTGGCCAGCTGGCGTTGGAGCACCAACTCCATCTCTGGGGTCTTGGAGTCACATTCTGGAGTACTGGAGCATTCCTCCAGTTTCTCAACTTGTGGATATTGAAGTATCTCTTCTGCAGTATCAACAGGACCTGCTGACGGAACTTCTCTGCTTCCTAACAGTACAGCCTCCTCTGCCATACTGGTCTCATCCTCCTCCATCGTGGCGCTACCAACACAGCATTCCCTCACAAAGTGTAGGGGACTACTTATTGAAAATCACATTTACAAAAAATATACAGAAATCATAAATGCATGTCATCAAACAGGAATATAAAAAGAAAACAAGGAATAACAAGAAATTAGAAGAAAAAATAAAACTATAAACAAAATGAAATCCCATTTAAATATCATGGATAATTGTTTTAACATGTTATTTATATTTAAGGAAGAAAGTAAAATCCCTCTACCTCATTTTTACCTTGGTAAGAGGGTAATGTGCTACCTCATATACATATATATATATATATATATATATATATGTGTGTGTGTTTCTTGCATTCCAGAGAAATACAGTCTTTGTACATTCTCATAGGGTATATATTGCTGTTGTAAACCCCACAAGCAATGTGCATGCCACAAATAAAACTTAAGGCAGGCAAGAAACACATTTAAAATGCTAGAGTTTCAAATCAAATCAAATCAAATCAGTCTTTACTTTTATAGCACCTTTCAAAACCAAGGCCCTTCACAGATTATAAATACATTAAAACAGAAAATAAAAGTATTAAAATCAGCATAGCCCAATTTAATTAATCAGGGAAGGCCAATGAAAAAAAGTATGTTTTCAACATTGATTTAAAATTTGTGATGGTCAGGCATTCTCTTAACCAAAGAATTCCACAGGGTCGGTGCTGCAAATGAAAAAGCACATGCTCCAGATGTTTTGAGGTGAACCTTGGGAATCTCTAGTAATCACTCCTCAGCGGATTGGAGAGGGCAATTAGGGGAGTAGAAAAACAGGAGATCTTTTAGGTAGTTGGGTCCCTGTTCATGTAGGGCTTTAAAGGTAAGCAAGCCTACCTTATAGGTGATACACCACCAAACCGGCAGCCAGCGCAGTTCGCACAGAACAGGAATAATATGACTGGACCTGGAGGTACCAGTCAATAACCTGGCTACAGCATTCTGCACCAGCTGCAAGCAGCACCCAGACAGCCCTAGGTAGAGGGCATTGCAGTAGTCTAGATGAGTAGTAATGAAGGCGTGGACCAGTATTGGAAGGTCACCCGGGGGAATCAAGTGTTTCACCTGGGCAATGTTCCTCAGATGATAAAATGAGGATTTGACCACAGCTGACACCTGACACTTTAGTCAAGTCATTATCAAAACAACATCCAGGTTATGCACCCGATCTGAGGTAATAAGCCAGACTCCATCAAGCCAAAGGGCCGACATGTGCCTAGCACCAAAACCCATCCCTGGGCAGCCCGGTTCCACAACCGGCACCTCAGTCTTATCCAGATTCAATCTCAGCCAACTCGCGCTCATCCAGTCTTTGATCTCAGAAAGGCAGCTATTTAGCATGGAAACCGCATCAACCTGTCCAGGCACAAATGACATATACAGCTTAGTATCATCTGCATTGCAGTGAAAACTCAAGCCATATCTCCTAATGATATCTCCTAAGGGTAGCATATACACTGTGAATGGCATGGGAGCCAATATGGAGCCCTGTGATACCCCATAGGTCAGAGGAATAAATTCTGGTGACCACCCTCTGAGACCTGCCTGTTAGAAATGATCAAAACCATCTGAGGACTGTACCTGACAGGCTGCAAAGGACCTGCAGGGTCTCCAAAAGGACCCCATGGTCCACAGTGTCAAAAGCAGCAGAGAGATCGAGAAGGACCAAGATGGTATGAACCTTTTGATCTCTCGCCATCAGGAGATCATTTAGTACCCAGACAAGGGCAGTCTCCATGCTATGCCTCTTCCTAAATCCAGACTGGAGAGCTTCATAGACACCTTGAGTTTCCAGGTGATTGCCAAGTTGCAATGCAACCACCTTCTCAATAACCTTCCCCACAAAGGGAAGGTTAGAGACAGATCAGTAGTTAGCTGAATTGAAGGGATCCAAGGAGGTTTTTTTCAGGAGTGGTCCAATGACTGCCTCCTTTAAGGGATCAAGAAAGGTTCCCCTCTCCAAGGATCTCCATATCATTTCAGCAAGGATCGGGCAGATAACATCTACACATCCCACCAAAAGGGTGGTAGGGCCTGGATCCAGACATCAACTGGTTGGACGCAAAGTCTGGACAATCTTCACAATGTCCATGTATTTTGATCGGCCAAAATCCAATCCTGGTACTCACCACTTCCCATCGACCTCCACAACACCCATGGAAAGAGCCAGTTCTGATTCTGGACCTGATGCTGGCAACCTTATTCACGAAAAACTGAGCAAGCTCATCACACTTAGCTTGTGAAAAAATTCTTCCAGACTGCAGACATATTAGATTGCACAATCTGTCCACAGTATGAAAGAGTTGAGATGGTCTGTTCTGTGCAGCAGAAATCTCTCTGGACAGGAACTCTGCCTTCTTATGTGTGATTTCTGATTGATAACCATTATAATGCTCCATCAATCTAAGCCTGTCAGCGTCCAGGCCCGACTTACACCATGCTCTCTCCAGCTTTCAACCACTATGCCTCAACTCCTTCAAGGACCCATCAAACCAAGGGGACCTTGGGCGAAGACTGAGTGGTCGAACACAAACAGGAAGAATCAAGTCCAAGGTATCTCCCACTGCCTTATTATAGGCAAGTACTAGATCCCTGGGACTTGTGCTTTCGTTCAGCAATCCCAATAGGCCCAGCACCACCGATAGACCATCTGGGGCAGTACCGAACCATCTCCAAAGGGGTAGGTCCATTTGGGGGAGCCCCAAAACTGAACCCTATGGTGTGATGGTCAGACCAACTGACTGGTTCCACCCCCAAATCAGTGATCTTCATCCCCAGGAAGAATAAGAGATCTAATGAGTGGCCTCCTATATGAGTAGAGGAGGTAACAACCTGTGTAAGGCCCAGTGTTGCCATTAACTGTCTCAGGGTAGAGGGGTAAATTCCTAAAGCATTCATTTCATAAGTCAGTTTGGATAACCAAGGTAACTGCCACTGCTGAGCTAAAAAAAAAAAAAAAAAGCATTCCTTGTATATGTACAAGATATAAAGAAATGCTCTAATGTTTCTTCTAGTACAAGGCCGGGAGAGACAGCCAGCAAGGTACGGGAAAGCCGCGACTAATCGGGAGGCAGGCGCACTTCTCAGCCTTGCTTCCGACTGGTCTTCCTTCTTCATTGCCTTCTGCTCTAGCTTGCACTTCCAAAAACTGACAGGGAATAGTGGGTTTTACTTTAATTTTTCCCAAAAAGAGCTGTTTTTACTAAATTGTTTAAAATTCTAGGATCTATGTTGTTTTTCTTCTAAATGCCTAAGTGATACAGTCCTTTGGTGGGATTTCTGGTGGGCCAGACGCTAAGGTGCCGTACCCCCCCCCAGTCTTTTGTTGTGCAAAACTTTTTAGCACCTTATTGCAGAATCGCTTGATTACTGCAATTGTGCTTTCCTGACTGTCCTCTCCTCTGTCTCCTCCACTTTAGCTGACCCTGCCCTCGAGCACCCAGTAAGCGCCGGGGCTCCGAGCTGCCAGCGGGCGGGCGGCGACCTCGAGGCCGAAAAGAGAACCAGGAGGCCGGGAGAGACAGCCAGCAAGGTACGGGAAAGCCACAAAATTTTTGCCCACCCCCCCTCTCCTCTTGGGTGTTTCCTTTATACACACCTTCCCGCCAAATTTCCTATCTCCGCCTATAGCCAAATTCTAGCCAATAATCTGAAACAGTCCCCACTGCCTTCACTATTATTAACCTTAGTTACCGTAATCATGTTGATGCTTCTGCTACTGCTTCTTTCTCTCTCACCTATTATATATCTTGAGGATGATACCTTTCCAGTCCATGCCCTTTTGAATAATGTGGCTTGCCAGGGTGACCTCCCTGTCTCACCTCCAGTGGATGCCTATCAGTTCCTCAACTATGCACTACCGTTGCTTCATTGTAATCCATGGGGTAGCCCTCAAAAAGGGTCACAACCAATCATGTATCTCTTACGCCCCATGCTCAAATCTTGGCTCTATAGTGCCCCCTTGTACCTGTCCTTCAAGCTGGTACTCTGTGAAAAGTTATTAAGCCTTAACCCATCCTGGACCACCTCTAAAAATTGGACCCCGAGCAAGAAGAGAAAACCATCTTTTTCGGCCATCCTGCTATCACTTGAAGCCCTTATTAAACTATTCTTCTTCTTGCTGATCTGCGCTGGCAATGTTGAAATCAATCCAGGACCCCCAGAAGGCTTTACCTCCCCATCAGACCTAGCCTCCATTAAAGGTTTAAGCTTCCTTCACATCAATGCATGCAGCCTCCTAAAAGATCTCATTAATCCAGGCCTGGGTCGCCCGCACCTTGCCAGACTTTCTGGTAATTTCTGAGACATGGCTTAAACCTGTTACACAGGGCAGGGAAATAAATCTACCCAACTACCAGCTATTCAGATCAGACCACCTGACAAGGGGCGGTGGAGTGGCTATCTATGTTAAATCAAATATTTCTGCATCTTGCCTTAGTGTAATATCAGTGCCCAAAGAATTTGAATGTTTATCCCTTAAAATAGCTCTCCCCAATATGACAACTTTTCATTTGGTTGGCTGCTACAGGCCCCCCTCTGCCGGCCTTCGACTTCTAACCCATTTGGGAAATATAATAAAACTGGGCCCTGAGGACACCATCATTTTAGGTGACCTGAACTTAAACTGGCTCTCCAATGCATCTGCACCCCTAGTATCTTTTTGTGACACATATGGATTCACTCAATTAATAAATGAACCGACAAGAATTAACTCAAAAACAGCACCCTACTTGACATTATGTTGGTAAACAAACCGCACCTGTTTTCACATGCTGGAGTGCTATTCAGTGATATAAGTGATCACTGTCTTATTGCAGGGATAAGATCATCAGTCAAGCCATCCAACCCTGCGAAATTCCTCACAAGAAGGTCTAAAAAGAACCTTAACATCGAAGGATATCTCCATGATCTATATCATTCTGTACACTGGCAAGAATTCTACCACACACAGCTTCTGTGGAAACAGCACTCAAGGCGCTAAATGTCATTATCTATAGGCGCCTCAATACTCATGCACCTTTCACTAGCTAGAATAAAAGCAAATCCTGCTGCTGGTTTTCTGCGATCTTAAATCTGCATTGCTTGCTAGAGATACACTCTGGAAAAGGGCTAGAAAGACCAAGGATCCATTTGACTGGCTTCAGTTCAGAAAAGCAGAAACAGCTGCACCAAAAAGTAGGAGTAGCCAAGGCTGCCTTCTATACAGCCGAGGCAGTGCTATCCTACCTTAGCCCAGCCAGTTCTGGGGCACCATCAAGGGGATCCTGACGGGGATTCCAGCACTTCCTTGCCATCCCAAGTGCACCTTAATAATGTTGTTATCACTGACAAGCGTGAAATTTTAGATGCATTCATAATCATTTCACTCGTGCTGGCCTAGCTTTTGACTCCTCCCCAGCAAATCTATTACGGTCACAACTTAAATTCCAGTCTATCGATGGTCAGAAGGCTGCTTCTTCATATTCCTTCAAGCCAATTTTATTAAAACAAGTGGAAGACCTACTGCTACACCTAGACACCAAGCAAAGTGCAGGTGCAGACTCTCTGGACCCTACTTTCTAAAAATTGCTCTACATGCCATTGCAGTTCCCCTAACTCATCTTTTTAATCTGTCCTTATCTACTGTTCTGTTCACATTGTGGAAGACAGCACAAGTGTTTCTCTCCTCAAATCAGGGGACCCCATGGATCTCAACAATTATAGACCTATATCCATCCTACCGTGCTGTCTAAAATGTTAGAAAAACTAGTGAGTATCCAACTAAGAGACTACCTCGATGCTAATAATCTCCTTAACACTGTTCAATCTGGGTTTAGGACCAGACACAGTACCATTTCTGCATTAGCAAAAGTAACAAATGATTGGCAAACTGAGTTAGACAAAAAGCAGCATCTGTGCTGTATTTCTGAGACTAAGTAAAGCCTTTGATACAGTGGATCATGAGCTGCTAATTTCCTCACTGCACTCCTTAGGCCTGATTCAACCTCTCTTGGGTGGTTCAGATGTTACCTCACTGATAGAATACAGCAGGTGAAAATGAATGTGTCCTATCCTCCTCAAAACCACTTCTAGGGGAGTACATGAGGATCCATCCTGGGCCCTATCCTTTTTGCTATCTACATCAACAACATTGACTCAACCTCACTGTTGCCAATGTTCACCTTTTGCTGATGATACTGTCTTGTATGTCAGTAATCCTCACCATCAAAGGCCTGTGAGTTATTACAATCAGAATTCTCCCTGCTGCAACATCAACTACTTGAAAAGAAACTACTATTAAATGCCAAGAAGACAAAGGCTATGTTCTTCTCCACCAATATATATTCTACCACTCTCTCATCAAACACTCTTCTCCAACTATCAACCATCCTTGGAGAAAATCTTGATTATGTGGATAAATTCAAATATTTAGGGGTATGGATTGATAACAGACTTGATTACACTCAACATGTTGAGGAGCTCCTGAAAACTCAGACAGAGGCTCGGCCTGTTCTTCAGAATCAAACATTATCTAACCAGAGAGTCTAACAGAGACTAATACAGGCGTCTATTTCTTTCTCTCATCAATTATGCAGATTTCCTATATGGCCACTGCTACTATGTCCTATTTAAGTAAGTTGTATACTTTGTACCACAGAGCTCTAAGATTCATCACAGATCTTCCTTTCAACACTCATCACTGCTCTCTATAATGCTGTTGGCTGGACATCCTTACATCAGGAGGAATAAAATGCTGCTTTATGGATTTTACAAAGTTCTGTCAAACAAACTTCCACCTTATATTTCGATTGCTTTACTCTGGCTACACCTAGATCATATGCCCTAAACAGCCAGCCTTATCACCTTGAAGATACCTAAAGTCTGTACCCGCATGGGAGATCTGCAATCAGCTACTTTTTAGCATCTACCTGGAATTCTCTGCAGAAGACCCTAAAATTGAACACCTTCATCCCTGTAGCATCCTTTAAAAAGCTCTTCATAAGTCTCTTTCCTGAGATATGCAACTGCTTTCACTAAGCCTAGTCCCTTCTTACCCTTTACCCTCCTTTTTTCTTTCTATCTCCTTTTATATGCTTTTTCTAAACTTAACTACAATATCCCCTACAATCCATTGCCATTCCCTTTTTATCCCCCATATCTATTTGTTTAAGTATCTATCCAATTAAAAACACACTGACCAGTTTACAATCCCAATACCTTACAGTCATTTGAGTCAAACCTGTCTGACTTATTTTGTTTTGTGGTCCAAAACCATTAGCTACCTTGCTTGTATATACGTTTTTTATTACTGTACCTGTTCATTTATATTAAAGTCTTTGTCTTTTTCTCTGTATTTGTTTATGTATGCTATTGTACTTTATTTTGATCTTGACCTATCAGGTCCATCTTGTAAATGAGCTTCGCTCAATGATGTCCGCCTGAATAAATAAAGATTTTGATTGATTGATTGATTGATAGTACTACGCAATTGTGGAATAGACAAGTTCTTTCCTCCACAACCATTTGCTTATTATTTCCTCTAACATTCAATCTGCCATACGCACTCAGCCATGTTATCTCCCACATTCTGTTTGGTATCCTAACATTATTAAGTTATACTATTCTTCCCGGGGGGCAGTTTTTAAATCCAGGCACTTCAGTGTGTACTTGCTGCATTATTGATATATAAAGATTGGTTTCAGGTACATGCCACTGTCACAATACTGCTCAACTGGTCAGCCCTCTGCTCCCAAAGTGTCAATCTCTGAGCGTATGATTTGTGGACAGTGAAAAGAACAAGGTAGCCCTCTTGTCTGTTTTGTGGGTTCAAGTCACCTTAGTCTCAAGTTCAGGAGGGATTCAAACTGATAACCTCATGTTAACGTACCCAATTATCAGGCTCAGAAAATTCTGTCTTTGGAGGGCCAGATATCTTTGCCTACGGGCACTAACTAGGTCTACAAAATGAACCCTTAGAACTCTATGCAAGGCTTTAGAGAACTCTATCCATTTCCCAGTTTGGTATACAATAAGCTCAATACAGTGTTAACTATAACCACTCTAAGTTCTACTTAAATAAAAAGAAACATCAGGGCACTCCAGGCAGTTTCCATTTTAAAATATATATCTTTACTTTAAAATAGAAAAATAGGAAAACTGTAAAATTATAGAACTAAATATCCCAACACATACAGCCTTAAAAACAAACAGGTTTAAAGTGCAAGTTTCTACACTACATACATTCAGACTGGTCTAATCTTACTCTCTTTCAGTGCTTTGATGTTTCTTCCTCAGTCAGGTAATATCAAAAGGTCTGACTGTCAGGGTTCTCTCAGCAATTAAACACAGTTCTGAGCCGACCTTTTCTGAGGTCACCAAACTCCACCTTGGCTTAACTAAATCTATATTTATTATAACACAGGATGTCTAAATAAAATATTTAAAAAAACATAATAGGTGACCTCACTGAGTTTCCTCTCCTCAGGTTAACCAGACAAAACTGGTTTGTGCTGTGCTACACATACATATCAAAAGTTTATTTGATATAAGTCACTGTATTCAAAGCAAAAGTGTATTTGACTCTTTAATCCCATCTGGGCCTTGGTATCTACACATCAAAGGTTTCTCTGATGTAATTCAAGGGTTTCCCGGGAATGGATATAGGACCTTCCAAATTCGTCTGGGTCCTGCTTGGCCCAGACATCAACCTCTTTGATGAAATAAGCTGGTTTCCTGGGCTGATACCAAAAACACATTCATGCTCTTTCCCTATGACACATAGAACAAAATCAAAGGATTTCCTGGGGATGCCATGAATGGCTAATTTCATTTCCTGGGATCAAAGCAAATTTAACATGCTAATTGAACATCAGATCTCTGTAGTTTAAAATACCTCCTGTCCTTTGAACTTATCCCTGGGGGGTTTTGATGTGTCAGTTCAGCAGGGCTGCAGTTTCCTCAAACTGACCTTTCCATCACATATTTTGTATGTAATAAAAAAATTGATACAGCACTCAGAACTGGCTGTCTACGTCACACTTCCTCCCCACCTAGACTGAAGTTGGGGTTCTATCCCCTACATGGGGTGAGCTTCCCAAATCAATTCACTCCTCATAGACCCTAGACATCTGATCTGAGTTCTGATTCTTGGCTCTGGCCCCATGCACAATTTTCAAATCATACCCTTGTAATGCAAGACTCCATCTGAGCAGTCTGCCATTGTTTTTCTCCATCTGCGTCAACCAAACCAGGGGGTTGTGGTCAGTCTGCACCACAAAAGGCTGCCCATACAAGTATGACTCCAATTTCTTTAGGGCCCACACTAGGGCAAGATACTCCTTTCCCACCACGGAGTATGCTTGTTCCCTGTGGAGCAGCTTCCGGCTCAGGTATGCGATATTGTGTCTGTCCCTTGGCTGGATACCTGACTCAGGACTGCCCCAATACCCACATCTGAGGCTTCCATCTGAACTATAAAACGTTTGCTATAGTTGGGACTTGTCAAAACAGGAGCACTGCACAGTGCCCCCTTTAGTTTGGAAAAGGCATCCTCACAGGCTGGGCCCCAGGTGATTTTCTTGGGCATCCTTTTCTTTGTCAGGTCAGATAGGGGTGCAGCCAGGGCACTGTAATTGGGTACAAACTTTCTATAGTACCCAGCTGTCCCGAGAAAACTCCTAACCTGTTTCTGAGTTTGTGGTCTGGGCCATGCCTGGATTACCTCTGTCTTGATTTGGTTAGGATGGAGCTGTCCTTGGCCTACCACATGCCCGAGGTATGCCACTTCTCCCCTGGCCACCTGGCACTTCTCAGCTTTAACAATAAGCTCGGCCCTCTGTATTCTGCTGGGCACTTCTGTAAGGTGTGACAGGTGTTCCTCCTAGCTGGTACTGAAGATGGCAGTGCCATCCAGGTACACCACAGGGTACTCCTCAGCACCATTTAACACCTGGTTCACCAACCTTTGGAAACTGGCCAGGGTGTTCTTCATTTCAAAAGGCATTATTTTGAACTCAAATAAGCCTATTGGAGTGATGAAGGCTGACCTCTCCCTAGCTCTGTCCGTCAACTCTACCTGCCAATACCCTTTTGTCAGGTCAATGGTCGTAAGGTAGGTCGCCCCTCCCAACTTGTCCTGGAGTTCAACCATCTGGGGCATTGGGTGGGTGTCTGACTTTGTGTACTGCATTCAGTCCATGACAGTCTACACAGAAATGAGTTGAGCCATCTGGCTTGGGTACAAGGACTACAGGTGAGGCCCAGGGACTGTGGGATCTCTGCATTACCTCTGTATCCAGCATCTCCATCACTTCCCACCTAATGTCCTTTTGGACAGCCTCTGACACCTGATATGCTGTCCGCCGTATGGGCGTCTGTGTCCCTGTCTCCACATTGTGTGTTGCTAAGGGGGTTAATCCAGACTTGGCGCTAAACAAAGGGGCAAAGTCTGCTAAAACCTCCCTTACTTTCTGGATCTGGCCCAGGGTCAGCTGGGGAGACAATTTTACTGCCTTCACATAGGACTCCCACTTACTTTCCTCCAGCAAGTCCAGAACGAGGTCTCCTTCATCTGTTCCCTCCCCATGACTACACTCTGTGAACACCATGTCAGACCTATTTGCATATGGCTTCATCATGTTGACATGGTACATCCGTTCTGTCTATCTATGGTCAGGTAACTCCACAATGTAGTTTATGTCATTTACCTTCCTAACCACTTTGTACGGTCCTGCCCACTCAGCTTGCAGCTTGTCTTTCTGGACCGGAATAAGGACCATGACTTCCTGACCCACCATGTATGAGCGAGCTCTGGCTCTGTGGTCATACCATACTTTTTGTTTCTGTTTGGAAGCTGCCAGGTTGCTCTGGGCTGTCCCCATAAGCTCCTTTAGTCTTTCCCTAAACTGTAGGATGTAATCCACAGTGGGAGTTCCCTGGGTGGCATGCTTGCCTTCCCAGTCCTCCCTGATCAAGTCTAGGGGCCCATGTACCCAGCGTCCATACAAGAGTTCGATGGGGGAAAATCCTTTCTACTCTTGGGGCACCTTCCTGTATGTGAACAACAGGTGGGGAAGGTATTTCTCTCAGTCCCTCCCATGCTGTTCAGCAAATGCCCAGAACATTGACGTTAGGGTACCATTGAATTGTTCCACAAGTCCATTGGCTTGTGGATGATATGGTGTTGTGCATCTCTGCACCATCCCACACTTCTTCCATAAACATTTCATTAGGTCTGACATGAAGGAACCCCCTTGATCGGTGATTACCTCCTGCTGAAACCCAACATGGGAGAAAATCCCAAGTAAGGCATCTGCCACTTTGTATGTCCTCAGAGAGGATAGGGCTACTGCCTCTGGGTACTGGGTGGAATAATCCACCACAGTCATGATGAATCTCTTTCCTGAGGAGCTGGAGGTATTCAAAGGCCCCACAATATCCATTTCCACCCTCTGAAATGGCTCCTCCACTACGGGCAATGGAATCAGGGTGGTTTGGGTTTTTCTTACCCTCCTTCCCTATTTCTTGTCACCAGTGACAAGGCCGGCAATACTCCTTCACCTGCTGGGCGAAGTTAGGGCAGTAGAAATTCTGGGCTATCCGCTGCATTGTGCGTGTGATTCCCAGACGACCAGAGAAGGGAATATCATGGGCAACCTCGAGCAACTGCTCACAATATCCCTGGGGAACGACAAGCTGCCTGCCTAGCATCCCTCCCTCTGTCTGTACTGCCTGTGTACACACAAGTCCATTTTCCCAATAAACCTTATGTCTGCCATTACCTCCCTGTGCACCGTCTGAGTCTGCCCTAGTTCTCAGCTTCTCTAAACTAGGGTCACTTATCTGAGCAGCTGCAAACCTCTCACACCTTCCCAAGGCATGGGACAGGTCCCCTTCAGTTGCTAAACTAGGGTCCCTAGCACTAGAGTCAGGGCCCTCAGGATCAATGTCAATCCCAACCCTCTGACAAGGGGTACCCCTCCCTTTTCAGAGTAACCCTCTGTAGCTGTGTGGTTACTTGCTATTGGGGAAATTTCTACCCCTTTTTATCAGTCTCCCCATCTGGAGACACAGGCTGAGGAACCAGACTCTCAGTGGTTTCCACACTGGTTTCTGTGGGGTTCAGGGAACTACTATTCTCCCTTGCCATTTGGCTACAGGTAACTGCACATGCCCCCCCCTGCTGGAGATTGTTACCCAGGATCACATCCACTGCTAATGTGTTGGCTACAGCCACCTGTTGCACAGTTCCCCCTGTTTCATCCCAGTCCAGGAGAACACTAGCGAGTGGCAATGTTTTCTCTTCACCAGTAAACTCTTGAAAAGTTATGTATTTATTGGGTATAAGCTGACCAGGCTGTACCAGATCCCCCTTTATCAATGTCAGGGATGCCCTGTGTCCCTTAACCCCTGCATCTGTACACCATTTACTATGACTGGGTGCATGTGTTCCCTCATGTTCACTGGCATGCTCTCAGGGACACAGAAACAACACACTTCTTTTCTAGCACCCTGTTGTGTATTATGGCTCACCTTTTTGGGGCATTGGCTGGCAATATGCTCAGTTTCCTTATACAGCCAACAGGCATTTCTTACTTCAGATAAATCTTTTCATTGAAACCTGGAGCTAACTGGTTTCAGTGGAGGCAGTGAGGGTTTTAGCTGCCCTGATGGCACGTTTTTCCCTTTCTGCACTGCCACACTCACCCCATTCACTCTCAGAGCAGGTCTGCTCTTGGCATAGTGGTCCGAGAATTCAGCAGCCTCTTGCACTGTTTTTGGATCTCGGTCCTCTAGCGAGGTTTTTAGCTCTGCTGGGCATTCCCAATAAAACTGTTCTAATAAAATCAGATTTTCAATTTTATCAACAGAATTTGCCTCAATTCCTTTCCATAAACATTTTAAAAACTGATGTTGTTTCATGGCTAGCTCCTCATAGCTCATATCAGGGCTTCTCCTGAGCTTTCGGAATTTAGCTCTGTATGATTCAGCAGTTAATTCAAACGTTTTTTAACAGTGCAGCTTTTAACTTGCTGTAATCATCAATATCTTCATTGTTCATTTGACCCAAAGCATCCCAAACTTTCCTGGTAAGTAGCTGGGATAGCTGGAAGCTCCAGGACTCTTTAGGGATTTTAGCCTGAATACAAACTTTTTCAAAAGAATTTAAAAAGGCATCCATGTCCTCTCCTTCCTTAAACTCAGCTATTAATTTGGAGTTCAATTTGTAACCCAGCCCTGCAGTCCCAGTTAAACCCAAGTCACTTGCCTGTCCTGGTGCCACTGGTTGGAGTTGTAGCTTCTCCAGTTCATGTTGCCACTGGCACTCCTCTCTCCTCTCCTCTGGAGCTCGCTGTCCTCGCTCTGCATCTCTGTAGTCTCACTCTCTCTGCCTCTTGCTGGCACTCATGCTTTTCACGGTCTGCCTCTCTCTGTTCTTGCTCTGCCTCCAGTTCCATCTTGCGCAATTCAGTTTGCAGCATGAGTACCTCTGGATTCAGGATACTGGTGACCTTCCCCTGCTGCTGTGACCCTTCACTGACAGTGGCCCTGCTGTCTGCCTCATCGGCTCAGGACCCCTCACTGGCCACTTGTCCTGCCACACTCGAGGTCTTGTCCCTTTCAGTCATGGTCTGTGACTCTCTGCTCTGGGTATCTGCTACCATCAGGGCCTCTATGAGGTTCTGCTTTCTGGCTGTCATGTCAAATAGGACTCCTCTGTCGTCGCACAACAGTTTCAAGTGATCTACAGTGTGCCTGCTGTAATCGGAAGCCATCTTCTTCCCTGACTACGCTAATCTGACTGGCACTTTAGAAAAAAAAATAAAATGGGTGAGAACTTAACAGTAAGCCAAGGGTTATAGTTCTGTTTCCTTTAATTATAAAACACTGCCTTTCTTTTTTCCAAGTGAGCTGAACGGTTTCAAGCTGGCCTACTGTACAATGAAGCTTATACCACCAAATGTTTTATGCCACCGCTGCCAACCAGTCTGTCACATGTTCACTCAACCGGTAAGCCCTCTACTCTCAAAGTGCCAACCTCTGAGCATATTATTTGTGGACAGTGAATAGAACAAGGTAACCCTCTTGTCTGTTTTGTGGGTTCAAGTCACCTTAGTCTCAAGTTCTGGAGGGATTCAAACTGATAATATCTTGTTGGCATACTCAATTATCAGGCTCAGATAATTCTGTCTTGGGGGGGCAGATATCTTTGCCTACGGGCACCAACCAGGTCTACAAAATGAACCCTTAGAACTCTATGCAAGACTTTAGAGATCACTATCCGTTTCCCAGTTTGGTATACAATAAGCTCAATACAGTGTTAACTATAACCACTTTAAGCTCTGCTTAAATAAAAAGAAACATCAGGGCACTCCAGGCAGTTTACATTTTAAAATATATATCTTTACTTTAAAATAGGAAATTAGTAAAATAGTAAAATTACAGAACTAAATATCCCAACACATACAGCCTTAAAAACAAACAGGTTTAAAGTGCAAGTTTCTACAATACATACATTCAGACTGGTCTAATCTTATTCTTTTTCAGTGCTGTGATGTTTCTTCCTCAGTCAGATAATATGAAAAGGTCTGACTGTCAAGGTTCTCTCAGCAATTAAACACAGTTCTGAGCCGGCCTTTTCTGAGGTCACCAAACTCCACCTAGGTGTAACAAAATCTATATTTATTATAACACAGGATGTCTAAATAAAATATTTAAAAAACATAATAGGTGACCTCACTGAGTTTCCTCTCCTCAGGTTAACCAGACAAAACTGGTTTGTGCTGTGCTACACATACATATCAAAAGTTTCTTTGATATAAGTCACTGTATTCAAAGTAAAATTGTATTTGACTCTTTAATCCCATCTGGGCCTTGGTATCTACACATCAAAGGTTTCTCTGATGTAATTCAAGGGTTTCCTGGGAACGGATATTGGACCGTTCAAATTTGTCTGGGTCCTGTTTGGCCCAGACATCAACCTCTTTGATGAAATAAGCTGGTTTCCTGGGCTGATACCAAAAACACATTCATGCTCTTTCCCTATGACACCTAGAACAAAATCAAAGGATTTCCTTGGGGATGCCATGAATGGCTAATTTCATTTTCTGGGATCAAAGCAAATTTAACATGCTAATTGAACCTCAGATCTCTGTAGTTTAAAATACCTCCTGTCCTTTGAATTTATCCCTGGGGGGTTTGATGCGTCAGTTCAGCAGGACTGTAGTTTCCTCAAATTGACTTTCCCATTGCATATTTTATATGTAACAAAAAAAATATAGCACTCAGAACTGGCTGTCTATGTCACAGCCACTTCCTTATTTTTTTATATAGTGGATTTCATGTATTTGGGGATGGTGATGATCCTTGATGCTTTTGGAAGGGCATCTCCCCAAGATGCATAGAAACTTCACATATTATTTAGTATTCACAATTCTGGTAAAGAGGTAGTGATAAAAAGCCCTAATTTCATATTTTGTGACCAGAACAATGTATGGAAAAAAAAACAGTGGGTCAATCATCCCCAGGCCTCCGTTTTCTATTGTTAAATCTGTAAAAGCCCTTTTTATGGGGTTCAGGTGACTGCTCCATACCATTTGAAAGAAACAACTGTACAATTTAGTTTCTAACCAGGTATTATGAATTTCTTAATTATTAAACTTCTTTTCAGTTTGGAAATTTTCCACCCTTTCTATCGGTTTACCTTGTGTTCACAGTAATTTAGTGCCATTGCCCAGTTTGAGAGTGCCATATTTTGATTTCCAAAGTGAATACTCAATGTGTTCAAGGGAGTTTCTGAAATTTAAATTCCAGCCACAGTCATAGGAAAAGTTTGACTATGCCCTAATAATGTGTCTTTACATTTATTTAAGTTTAACTTAGCTCCAGAGATTTTTGAATATTAACAAAATGTATGTAATATTGGATCAGTGCTGTGCTGGTCTCATATGAAAATGTAAATGTCATTGGCATATGCTAGGGTTCTAACTTCATCTTGGTGTTGGTTCCCTGATAGATCATGTACATGTATATTCTGTATAAGGTGTCTGATTAAAGGGTCTAAAGAAAAAACATAAAAGAATGGACTTAACGGGTATCATTGTCTAGCTTCTTCAGTCATCGGAATCCTTTCTCCTATTTTCCCCAAGTACAATAGGATCAAATTTGCTATAGAGTACAAAGCCTTTACCCACTGAACAAATTCCAGTGGAATACCATACTCCAATAATGTATGAAGGAGGAATATATGGTTTACTCTGTCATATGTTTTGCTTAAATCTAGGGAAATTAGAAATCCCTGTTTATTATGGAAATTATGGAATTCTATAAGTTCCCTGATGAAAATTAGTGGGTGTTCTATTTTTCTCCCTGGCAATCCACTGAGCTGAGCTGTGTTAATTAATGTACTTGCCATTTTCCTCAGTCTGGCATTGAAAATATGTGACAATATTTTAAAATCAGCATTCAATAAGCTGATGGGTCACCAGTTTTTTTATTAGATTTTTGTTACCAGATTTAAATAAAAACACTACCAATCCTTTTGTAAAGAATTGTGGAATTTGTCTAGTATGTTGAAAATATGCATAAACTTATTCTAATCAGGAGGCAAATTCTTCTGGGAATGCTTTATGGAGTTCATGTGGGAGTTCATCTATTCAAGGAGATGACCCCAGTTTTAAAGTTTTGATTAAACCTGTATCAATTATTTATTGTCTTGTAATTGGGTGTATGAGCTCTGCATTTGTTTGTGCATCAAAGACTTGAAGGGAGACTTGTGAAAAAAATCAGTTATCTCTGTAATATCTGGAGGTGCATTATCCTGAAAGGATTTTAGGTGTCTGGCTACAATACCCTGGATTAATTGGGGGTTAGAAACTACCTGCCCCTCTTTGTTTTGTAAGGTTGAGAAAGTAGTAGTTTCTTTTCTTTTCTTGTAGGCCTCAAAGAGGTCTTCCTGTGTTGTTTTTTTTTGGAGTACAATACATATGTTCTGCTCCGATAGTAGCAGCCCTATTGTACTGATGTTTTTTTAATTTCTGTTTTCAGGCAATGCAGTTAATATGAGTAGTTATTCCTTGAGGAAGAAGCTAGAGTCATATTATACTGTAGTTGTGATCTCAGTTTAAGATATTAGAAAAAGTGATCTCTTACAGTCTTCTTACCATACTGTTGGAACCAGGACTTGAGGTCTTGTTTACTGACATCCCATCTGTTGCCAATATCTTTGTGTAAATCAAAAACAGAGGCTCTGGCACTTAACAGAGCTCTAATACTATTTAGTGCAAATTGTTCCATGAGAATAGATGTGGTCAATCTCTACCTATTGCACTTTACATATGGAATGGCAGTATGTGAAATCTTAACTTTAAGGAGCAGATGGTCAGAAACTTCTACAGGTATAATGTCGAGGGATACTGTTTGGTGAGGTTTTAAAATAAAAAGGTAGTCGTTTATAGAGGTGAATCTCCCTCATTGGTAAGAAAATGAGGGTCCTGTACTCTGAAAGTCTAGACAGTTTGTAAAGTCTGCTGTTTGTATACATTTTTGTAAAGCCCAGGAATCACAATACATTTTCTTATTTCTATTTTGTTCTTTAAATGGGGCTAAACTACAATTAAAATCTCCTCCAAAATAGACTCTTCTTTTTGTTAGTAAAAAAGACTGAATGTCTTCAATAATTTTAAATCTGTCTGCCTTGGATTGTGACAGATACACATTAATGAATGTGCAGAGTTGTGAGAACCAGATCCGATCTAGTATTAGTACTCTCCCTGGGACAAGGTCAATCAATTTAGCCAGTTTAAATGCATCCCCTTTGACAAGGAACCCCACCCCATCTGCTCTATCAAGCCCAAAAGACCAATAAGAAAGTCCCCAAAGCCACTCAGATTTATAAAGCTTTACCTGGATGGTCGACCACATCCATGATTCTTGGATGAAGCAGACATCAAAATTTTGATCATGTATAAACTGAAAAAACAGATTGTGTCTTAACATAATTCAGTATGCTACAGGCATTAATAGTAGTTATTCAGGGCATTGTAGACAGTCAGGGTCCCATATTATTTTTTTCTTCTTCTTCTTTTTCTTCTTCTCAGAGTATTTACTCTCTTCTATTTTTTGATTTTTCTGAGGAAATTGAGGTAAAATCAGATTCTTTGTGGTCCATCTCAGTATCTTGCCAGCCCATGCTAGACAAAGTGGAAAAAGGGTTATTTGTGGCTAGTTCCAGTGGCTCTAGCGATGTGGTAGTTTTCCTGGAGAACTGTCTGGGTGGGGGGTGCCACCCAAGGTTGTGGAGGGTCAACAGGTGATACCACCATGGTGGGATCTTCTATAGATTGATCCAAGAAGCACACAGGAGTCAGTAGAGCTGTTGTTATGGTGTCTCATGGAATGATCATGTCCGTCTTCATACAGTTGTTTGTTTCTTTTTTGGGGGGTTGGGGTGTAGTGTCTGCTATGTCTTCTTCATTCTGTGCATCCTGGGGTGCTGCTGTGGGTGGGGGTGCCTCTTCTTCAGTTGGGTCAGAATGTCATTGTGCTTCTTTTTGAGCCTGTCTGATGAGGTTGTCAGGGTCAACATTGCCTGTTTTGTTTTTAGCTGCCCATGGACATTCTCGGAAGAGGTGCCCTATATCATCACATAAGTTACACTTTGTGTGATTGCAGCATTGGCAGCTAATATGCCCCACTTCTCTGCATATGCCACATCAGAGATTATCACACACATAAGAGACATGGGTGTGAGATCCACATTTACTGTAGGTTCTTGGCTGCCCAGCATAAAAGCAGATGCCATGATCCCTCCACAAGAAGAAGCAATTAGGGACATGACATATGCATTCTTCAGTTTGTCTTAATTTGATTTTGTACTCCCCCTGTCCCAAATTGCTCAGAATCTAAAATAGCTTCTGGAGCACTCAGAACATCACATTTTTGTTGGAGCCAGTGAGTAACGTCTTCTACATGGACGCCTTTGTTCCTGAACATGACAGTGATATATCTGACCAGAGGTTTGGTTAAGGGTATGGCTAGAAAGGGGGACCATAAAGTAGAGAACTTTACTTGATTGTAATGTGACCAAAACAGCTCCAAAATGTGGGGGGACCAGAAGTTGTCCTCTCCTGAGGTGTTAATGAAAGCAAAGACATCAGTGGGGGTGAAGTGAAGGGAGTCTTTCAACAACTGTTTTTGTACGTATTGTCTATCTGGCCTGATTTCTAATTTACCCTTGTATGTTAATCTCACCACATTCCTATGCAGCGTGGCTTCAGTTTTGTTGAAAAAGTCAGAGAATTTAGGTGGTTGATTTATATGCACTAAAGTTTTTTTGATTGTCTTTTGGGTGTTCCTTATTGTCATTTGTATCCTCTTTGTCTCAGGTATTATGGGTGTTTTGGAGGACATAGCTCCCTCTTTCTTTTGTGCATCATCTGGAACAGGGGCTTGCACTGTGGAGCTGATTTTTTTGTTCAGCTGTAGGTTTTTGTGGGACATCTTCAGAATGTGAGGAAATGTCAGGAACTTTTTGTTGCAGCCGCCACTCAGGAATATCCTGTGATTTAGATATAGGGTCCCAATTAGGACCCGTGATCCATTTACCTTTGGCAGTCATTTTCCAGCCAGCATTTGCGATGGCTATTTCAGGGGACCAGATGAAGTGCACATCAGGATGCTTGCAGTCTGATACAGAAAAGGCCATTTTGATGGTCTCTGTAGTTGATGTCTGTTGTTGGAAAGCAGGGCCTTCAGGTATAAGCCCTACATTCCCCATACTTGTGGTGGCTATGATTGGTAAAGGCTCTTCTTGTATGTTTCTTTTCATCGTAATATGCATGTCACGTTTTAACCTCAACTCTTCTGTTTTTTTCTTTTTTGTGGTGTCATCATCATCTAGGATTTTCAGTAGGTTTGTTTTTTTCATTTTCTAAGCCAGTTGCTGATATTTCTGTATGTGTATTGTTTTCATTTGCTGGCTTATTAGTTCTGTGTGCAAAGATTATGGCATTGGGCATGTTCATTATTCACCCTGGAGCCAAACCCGCGGGATGCTGTTCAGTACCTCTAGTGTCCGGCAGCATTGGTGGAAACAAAATAAAATACCACTTAAAGTATTACCAGTTGTAAAGTCTATCAAAGGTGTCCCAGGAGAAGCGACAGTTCGGGTTGATTTCCCTTTAGATTTAGCAGCCAAAAATGTAAACACAGTTGCTTTAGTTTGATCAAAAGGGTTAGTCTGAAAATGATGTTACCTTGTCCCAGATGGAGGGCCACCCTCTCAGGTGTTGTTACTGGAGTTATAGCTGTACTAGTATCAGTGCCATGATCCCAGAGAGGGCCTAGGTATGTCCACTGCAGCTTGCTTAGAGATCATATCAGTAAGTTCCTTTCATCATTTTTCAAATTGTTTTTCTTCTTCCATTCAATCAATCAATCAATCAATCAAAATCTTTATTTATCCAGGTGGACATCATTGAGCAATGCTCATTTGTGAGATGGACCTGGGTGGAACATAATGAACATAACAATACAAGGTAGTGCAGTTGAGCACAGATATATATTGAAAACAGGTCAACAAGAAATAATAGAACATACAAGCTTGTAGCAATTCAAGGCAGAAGTGCAAAAAAGGAGCATGTACATATATTCAACCTGGACACAGTAATGGAGGAGAGGAAAAACAGAAAGAGAGGAGAAGAAAGAAGAAGCATGATTGGAGTAATATAGTAGAGTGAGAAGCAGCATGGGCAGCAGAAAGTCAGAAAAGAGGGGAGCAAATGGAGTATGAGATAAGTAGCTGTGCAGGAGGGAAGAACAGGTGGGGTAGGAGAAGGGTGTATACAAGGGGTAGTGGTGGAGACCATTTTGGAGGTGTATACAAGGGGTAGTGGTGGAGACCATTTTGGAGGTGAGAGAGTTGCAAGGGAAGGGGTGCGGAGATAGTCTCAACCAGAGGGTACAAGCAATTCCATTCAGAGTAGAGTGAGATCCTTGGCATCTGTGGTTTGATTCAAGCAATTATCTCTATTGTCAGTCATGGATTGTTGTACATACTCTGTAGTAATCAGAGCATCTTTAGTATGTGGGATCATCATTTCAATTATATCCGTAGTTAGATGCACCTTCATGGTATCGTCCACATCAAAAATTCTTCAGCCTCTAGGGAAGCCAGAATGGGGGAGAAAGCCTCAGCCCCCATTTCCCACACGTCCATTTCCTCTGACTCTTTGCCCAGAGTGGCTATCTCCCAGATGGCCATAGGTTCCCCTACAGGTGAGTTGGGGACTTTCTCCTGTGTCCTGGCCAAATTCCCCCCAGTTACTGAAAGTACCACCAACAGCTTAATTTGGTTCTGTATGTCAGTTTACATCTGTACAAATATTCCCCTTCCTTTTCCACTGGGTCACACCTGGAAATGAGCCATGGCTCAGTGTGCCTCTCCTGGTCACAAACTTTCAAATAAAATAAATAAATAATAATAACATAAAAATTTCCTGTTTAATGGAAAAGCATGCTTCCTGCAGTTGGTAGTCTTACTGTTCTTGATGACATCCATTCAAAAAATGTGGGCTAAGTATATTGAGGGACCTAAGCCTCGAGCTATCCTAGAACTGCATTCTGTAAACCAATATCTAAGTATCTATAAGACCTGTGATATCCCTACTATTCTGCTTTTTCAGGTGCTTCCTATACTTCATCTTGCTTCACAGACTAATTCTCAGGCTAATTCTCTTACTTTCCCCAACTATTTTAAACTCTTTTTTCTCCTGTCCCACCTTTCTTGGAGTCAGCCATATAAGAGATCAATGGCCCCATATGGCATTAAACCTAGGTTCCTGGTGTCTAGTTTTATATAAGATGCACAGATATGATATAGCCCTTGACACTCCCAGATATCAGTCTTGGAACAAAGGAGGATCCAGTTGTCTCCACTTCATTAGGACTTGTCTCTTAGCTTCCATTACAAGATGGTAGACTAGCAAAGATCTACCCCCCACTGCCTCCATCATAGGGGATTCCCAGGACCCAAATGTTGGGGATGCAAGGAATGCATGTATTCAGGGCATTGCTACTTGTCTCAATAACCACCTCCCAGAAAATCCAGATTTTCAGGCAGAGCCAAATTATGTGTGTGATATCACCCAGGGTAGCCATACATCTCCAGCACTTATTCAGAATCTGGATACCCATGCACACTAACTTTGTGGGGGTTTTATGCCATCTCCCTAATATTTTGGGGGGATTAATTGTAGTTCAGATCTTGAGTAGACATGTGTTCCCATCTAACAAGCATCTCATTTCAGCCCTGTGATTTTAGATGCAATATTTGCATTCCATTGGAGTCGCTGTGACTCCCATATTGGTAGGTTGCTCTCCTGAGGCGCCTTATATGTATATTTCCCTCCCCGTCTGGGATCCTTCAAGAGGGCCTCCATCACAATACTCATAGTTGAGGAGGTCAAGGAGTAGTATGGGCCAAATTGCCCTTTCAGAGCATGCTTAATTTGCAGATACCTCAACTGGTCCCGAACTAGGAGGTCAAATTCCTCTCTCAGTTGTGTAAAGGATTTTAGAGTATTCTGGGGAGTATCAATCAGGTCTCCCAGACTTAGAATCTTTCAACAACCATTCTTGCCAGGCCAGTGTCTGCCCCTTATATGTTTTTTGGGGTTGTTCCATAATGGTGTCAATTTACCTAATGTGAAGGAGGTCCACCCCTTATGTTTTGTCAACATCTTCAACACTTCTCTGGAGTACTTAATCATTGTGTTATTGCCTACTCGACCCAGTGGTGTATCTGTTAGGGCTAGTCGAATAGGAATGGGGCCAAGTAGGGCCTGCTGTACATCTTCCCATAGAGGGCAGTTGGCTGAGGCCACCATTAACCAGCCCAGGGCTTGCTTGGAGTCTTGGGCCATGTGGCATGCTTGAATCAAGGGAAGATTCTGCCCACCCTTACCCGGTGGTGGTCTCAAAATTTTTTTGCTGAACTTTGTTTTTTTTACCCTCCCATATAAAAGAAGATATGAAAATATCAGTTCTTTTCCTGGTGGAGGGAAGAATCAAAAGCAAGAGATTGTTTATGCAGTAAAGTAACTTAGGGAGAGCCATCTTTTAAAAGCAGAAATTCTACCTGGTAGTGAAAGAGAAAGTTTCTTCCACCTATTAGTGTCTTGAGACAGTTCGGTCAGCAGGGGGCAAGATTGGAGCTCACTTGGTCCTGCCACCTAGATGTGATTGTCATACCTAAGTATTTAATTCCCCTGTGAGACACATTTAAGGGTATTTCCTTCTGCATGGGTCATATCAGAGGTACAACCTTGGATAGGAAGGAACTCTGTCTTGTCCCAATTCACCCTAAGACTGGAAATATTCCCAAATTTCAGTAGAATATCTAACGCCACTGGGAGGGATTCTCATACTCCAGAGAGGGTTAGGAGTAAATCATCAGCATACTGTATAATAATGATTTGGTGACCAAGCCCCCAATGTATTCCCTGGATCCTCTCTTATTGCCTCATAAGGGCTGCTAGGGACTCCAAAGCAATGAGAAAGTTGAGTGGGGATGGGGGGCAGCCCTGCCTCATCCCTCAGTGTAGTGTAAATGGAGAGGATAGTATCCCATTAATAAGGACCATTGCTTCTGGACGATCATCTTGTGACCCACAATGTCTATGATGCTCTCCAGTCTGGATTTCCAAAGAAACATTGTACCGAAACTGCACTTGTCCGGGTACTGAATGACCTCCTAATAGCGAAGGATCGAAAGGCTTGTACCATCTTGGTTCTTCTTGATCTCTCCACAGAATTTGACACTGTGGACCATGGTGTGCTATTAAAGTGACTACGGTGTCTCTGTGGACTGTCAGAGACAGTCCTAGGATGGTTTTGATCTTTCATCATGGGCAGGTCTCAGAAGGTGGTCACTGGAATTTATTCTTCTGGCACCCTTCCCCTGTCCTGTGGGTCCCACAGGGCTCCATATTGGCACCCATGTTGTTCACAGTGTACATGCTGCCATTAGGAGATATCATTAGATGATACGGTTTGAGTTTTCACTGCTATACAGATGATATTCAACTGTATATATCCTTTCTACCCAAACAAGGGGATGCAGTCTCTGTGTTTAACAACTGTCTCACCGAGATCAAGGACTGGATGAGCACCAGCTGGCTGAGACTGAATCCGGACAAAACTGAAGTGTTGGTTGTGGACCCTGGTCATCCAGGGGTGGGTTTGGGGCTGAGCAGACATTGGGAATATGGCTTGATGGTATCCACCTTACTACCTCCGACCAGGTGCATAACTTGGGTGTTATCTTTGATAACGGCTTGACCCTGAAACCTCAGGTGTCTGCAGTTGTCAAATCCTCTTTTTCCCATCTGAGGAACATCACCCAAGTGAAACACCTGGTTCCTCCAGATGACCTTCCAGTATTGGTCCACGCCTTCATCACCACCTGCCTTGACTACTGCAATGCCCTCTACCTAGGGCTTCCTGGGGTTGATTTCCGCTGCTTGCAGCTAGTGCAGAACACGGTAGCCAGGCTACTGATTGGTACATCTAGGATGAGACATATTACGCCTGTGCTGCACAGACTGCACTGGCTGTCTGTTTAGTGGCGGATCACCTTTAAGGTCGGTCTTCTGACCTTTAAAGCCCTACACGAACTGGGACCCAGCTACCTACAAGATCTCTTGACTCACTACCACCCCCTCCACCCTCTCTGATATGCTGATGAGGGATTTCTAGAGATTCCCAGGCTACGTTTGAAGACATCTAGTGCTTGTGCTTTTTCTTTTGCGGCCCCCACCCTGTGGAATTCTCTACCTCATTGGTTGAGAGAATGCCTGACTGTCAAGAGACTCTAGTCAGAATTTAAGACTTATCTTTTTAGATGACCTTCCCAGATGATTTTGATTAATTTTATATATCTGTAATTTTATTATAATTCATATGTTTCATTGTATTTAATTTGTAAAGCGCCTTCATTTAAGAAAGGCGCTATATAAATAAAGTTTGCTTTGCTTTGCTTCTGGGGAGGCATAGAGCATTCTGACCAGAAATATAACATTTGGGCCTACTCCCATCTTCTCCATTACTGCATATAAATACCCCCATTGCCCAGAATCAATGGCTTTTTCCTCAATAATTAGCTATCAGAGCAGCTGACCCAGGACTCTGCTTGGCTTGAGCCAGCCAGTACATTAATTAATAATCGCAAATTGTCAGACCCCTGTCTGCCCTTTATGAATCCAGCTTGGGATTTATGAATAATGGCAGGCAGATCTTGTTCCAACCTGTATAATATGACTTTTGCAAGTATTTTAACTTCAACATTCAAGAGAGATATGGAGCGGTGGTTGACAAAGAACAGTTTATCCTTATTGGGCTTGGGGATTACTTCAGTTATTGCCTGCCTCATTGTAGAAGTCAGTGCCCCCTTTTGCATCACTCTTTGGAGTAGAGAGTACAGGAGAGAGACTCAGGAATCTGAGAAAGCCTCATAGAAATCAGTTGACAGTCCATCCGACCCTGAGGCTTTGCCTTTGGCAAGCGCTTTGATGGTCTCACTCACCTCCTGTTCCATCAAGGGACTGTCCAGATGGCCAGACATCTCTGGCAAGACTTGGGGAAGGTGAATTGTTTTTAGGAACTGGTTTAGTGCATCCACCTGTGGGGCCTCTTTAGACATACAGTATATAATTTTTGGGAGAATCTCATAAATGAGATGTTGATGTTGGAAGGGTTAGAGGAGAGGGTTCCATTAGGTAGATGTATATAGGAGATTATGGATTCTCCCTGTTTTCTCTTCAGGCAGTAAGCCAGGTGTGTACTGGCTTTCTCCCCCTGTTCCCAGTACTGCTGGCACAGTTAAAAGAAGGTCATCCCTGCTTTTTGGGTATGCCGGGTGTTGAGCTTATATTATAAGTAAGGCCAAATTCTGAGATTCTGCCTCAGACTTGGTAGCTTGAGAATATTTGGTCTCAGCCTCCCTCAGGTCTGATGTTAGCCGTTCTATCTCCTGCCTCCACTTACAGTTGTCATTTGATGAATAGTTTATGATGCAGCCTCGAATGTATGCTTTGAAGGCATCCCACACTATCTTCTCTTTCATTTCTGGAGATGCATTCATTTAAAAAAAAAAAAGTATTTCCTGGGACAGCCAGGACACAATGTCCAGTTTCTGGAGCAAGAGAGGGTTGAGCCTCCATCTAGGTGCCTTAGCAGAGGAGTCAGTCACTGGGGAATGGTCTGACAAGGAGATAGGCTATATTAATGCCTTCATTACCTCATGTGTAAATTTGGAGCTCATAAGGAAATAATCAAGGTGGCTACATGTCAGATGCCTGGAGGATCAAAATGTGTAATCCCTATCAGTGGGATGCTTCAGTCACCACACATCCACCAAACCATGTTCCTGACATGTTATCAGAGCCTTCCTAGCCATTTTTTATGAGGGCTCCCCCTGAGTGTGCATAAGTACTGTCTAATATGGGGTCCAGCACCAAGTTAAAATCCCCACCTGTAACCATCTTTATATTAAGTGAACCCATATCCTGCAGAACCTGAGCTAAAGCTAAGAAAAAAAGGCCATCATCCACATTCGGACCATACACATTAAGTAAGAGTATTGGTCTCTCCTGAATTTTACCCAAAAGAGCTACCCACCTCCCTTACTTATCTAAAAGCTCCCTGTCTATTTGCAAAGGGATACCCTTTCTGATCAAAATAGAGACACCCATCTTCTTAGTGGTGTATATGTTAGAAAATGCCTTGCCTAACCACCTCCATGCTAACCTCTCCTGTAGTAGAGCTATGTCGCATTTGATGGAATTTAGGTAGGAAAGAATTTTCTTCCTTTGATAGGGTGATTAATCCCTTGCACATTCCAGGAAATCAGCTTTGGCTCTGCCATCTGAGATCCACCTTTACATGCTTGTCTGCATGCATAATCCAAAATAAAGAGAAAATCTTACCAGTTCCTGCCAGGTCCTCAGACTTCCTTCATCTTAGCAGCGCCATGTGGTGTCTGTCCCTGAGAGCATCCCACCATGGGAGTAGTGTACGAAGCAAAAATAAACATCTGGGTGAGTTAAGGAGATGCTGTATAAGGCAGATTATAGGGAAGTGACTGATTAGAAACAGCTAGGCGTCTACTAGGTATTATAGCTTCAAACTGGATAGTATCAGGAAGCAGCTCTTTCTGTTCAGGTATAACAAAGAACATCAAAACAAAAAACATTGTAATAAACCAACACAACTGCTTTGCTAGTGGGAGAATGCTCAATGTAAAAGGGGCAAGAGTCCTACTGCCCAATTTCCACTGTCCTCCCACTGCAGCACTATTAACCTCTAACTTGAAGAAGGTATATACACCATTACCTGCTACCACCCCCTCCCCATTAGGAACCAAATAGAACTCCCCAGACATCAGCATAGGTTGTTTTAGCCTAGTACCAGTGTCTAAGGCTGTTGCCCATGTAATAGGCAGATGCCTTGTGGAACCTGAGTTCTGGGTTGGGGGATATGGTTAAGTTTTCATCCACGCAAGTAGATATATATCTTGTCCCCGCTTTTGAACAGGTGGACCACATTTGCAGTCCTCATGTTTTGTTGTACCTTCCCAGTATGCATTGACAGCTTCTGCCAGGGGGGCTACCAGTGGCCTGCTTAACAATTTAAGCTCCCTTGACTGTATTGCATCTGATTATGGAGATTTGTTCAAGTTTACTTCTTGTAGTCTTTTCAGGACACTACACTAAGTAATTTTTTTGATGGCCAAACCTACGTTTGCTCTCAGGTAATGCCCTATACTCTTTCAGCTGTGAAACAGTCATTTTGCATGTTAGGTATGCCTCTGCCCTTGAAGCTTGGCCCATCATTTTTCAGCCTTTCTATGCTGTTCTTTGTGTTTCATTTCTCTATTATTAAGGCTGTAAGTTTTTCACGGTAAAAATAGGCAGATTTCACAGTATTTCACCGTCCTGGTCACAGCTCACTTGAAGTACTGCAAGTCGCAACTCTGGATGGAGTCCAATAAATATATGTGTTTCTTGCCATAAAATGCAATTTATGTGATTTCTATCAATATAGTTAAGGATTTTCTTACATTTTGTACAGTCTTGTAGTCGCTTTACATTCCATGACATAATATTTATTATTGATGCCATCTACTTCACTTAAACATAAACTGAACTTGCTGCTGCACATTAACTTCACGCAAGAAAAATGTATCAGTTGCAAACGGGACCGCAAGTCAGTAAATGGCCCCGTGCCGAACTGAAAAATCTTCCGGGGACTTGGCAGTACGTCACTTGTCACACAAATAGACAAAGCAGAAGGTGATCCACTTTTACTCATCTTCTAAATGCAGGAAGCAGGAAACGGTCCGATCAGTGGGCTGCAGGAGGGACAGAATGGCTGTAGGAGCATATAATGGAGCACAAGTAGCTGTCCAATCAGGGTTTGCCACATTTCTGCTTACTTTTAGTTAATGTCACAGGGAGCAACGGATTTCACGGCACAGAGAGAAAAAGTGCAAATTTCACGGTAATCGTGAAATCCGTGCCTCCCCGTGAATTAATTACAGCCTTATCTATTATGTATCTGACATCCTCTGTTCTGTTCTGTGTCTGCTTTGGCTCTTTTTTATGGTGTCTTTGCTCATGGCCAGATTTTTCTTGTATGCGGCCCTTTTTGTTCATTTTGGTCCACCTTAATATTACCTGAATTCCCTCTTCTTGTTAACTGCCTGTTTTTCTGTAGTATTGAGCCATACTGATCTTGCATGCCTTTTTGCTCTTTTTGCATATCTCACACAAAGCTGAGTGGCCTCCTGTGCTGCTTTCGTTTATATCTGCCCAATTGTTTTCTGCCTTTTCATTCTTGTGTAAGTCCAAAAGTTGTGCATCTATTATAAATAGAAAAATGTATGGGAATGCATCTGTTATGGTGCTGTAGCATTATTGAGGGGTTCCATGATGTCATCCACCTGGAGGCCGAAGCTCAAGAGGTGCTTGACATCACGGAAGCCCTTGAGGGTGTTATGGCACCATAACAGATGGATTCCCAGACACTAATTTTGTAATACCTGGTTTCAGCATTTAGTTTGTGCAGTTTATTTTTTTCCCATTCACTCACCACCATGGCTTTTGTCAATTTCACTCACCACTATGGCTTCTGTTAGTTTCTAATTCTACAGGATCGCCATGACGATGATGGTTGTCACCATAGCAATGAGACAGAGAAGTGCCACCGTTTAAAGTGCACATGCATGTGCTTCCATCGTTAAGGTTCTATATCATAATACCATCAATCTGACATCAGACCAATGCTATTAAGATTTGAAACCTTAGAAACCAGCAAAGTTATGAGTTTTCAGGTGCTAAAATTCTGCATGGAGAAACGCTGAAGCTAGGTATTACATATATCATTTGATCATAGTCATCTTTCTTAAAGTCTGGCACTATGGTACTGGTATTGCTTTATTTATTCACAAGCACAATCTCAACATGAATTGGTATGATAACTTAGTTACATCACTATTTTATTATGTTCCTACATCTTTGTTACTCAAAACTAGGTTCATTATTGCCTCCCCTCCAGCTGGATTATGCATCCACTGCATTGGGAAACCACTGTGTCTTTTTGCAATAAACTTCTGGATTTTTTGTTTTGATTACATTGCTGCATATCCTGCCAACTTATTTCTTGAAGATTTTAGTCTCCCATGATTAGTGTTCTGGTCTGGCTTGCTGCCTTAGCCATCTCAGGGCTCATCGCCCCATCCCTAGTTTCTTGCTGTGTAGGTGGTATGCAGCTCACTCCAGCTGTATCCTCCATTCCCCTTCATGAATTAGTTGCGCCCACAGTGATTCCACACATCCTCCCAAGGACTGATCTATCTTGAATTTCTTTTACACCATCTTTAAATGTACATCACCACCCCTACCCATCGGTGGTCTCTGTGTCTTTTCTGCCTAGCATATAGCCCATGATATTTACAGTATGTCATAGCTCTGGAAGAGGCACAGGTAGCAAATTTACAAAATACAGTATTAAATGTAAAAACAATGAACTATATACAGTAAATAAGTAGAAAACAACTAGGAAAAAAAACTTCAGGTAGCAAAACAAGAAATGAATGTGAATATATGAGATCAGAGTAAGTCCAAAGATGCCTAATCTTGACAAGAATAAATATTGGCATGGGTGGGGGGGACAAGGTCCAGAGCATTGGAGGTAAAGGAGACGTTGCAGGGGTAGATACCTACCTCACCTTTTATTTGAAGTTCTCATGCCCTATGAATATGCATTAGACCACTCCTACAGCTGTGAGAGTGTGGTCCTGGCCATTGTATTAACGTGCAGAACTGAGACAAGAAGGAATTGATGGAAATAGTTAGGCTATCTGAGAAAGTGTGCAGTCGACTGGAGAGCTCTAAACTTAAAATTCCCAAGTTCTTGGTTCTAACAGTGTCACTGCCTTTAAAAAAAAAGAAAAGAAGTGCAGACAAGGAGAAGCAGTAAATTATGTACATAACAAACGATACCCAACTGTGAGTTAACAAGGTGATAATAGCAGTACTAAGTAATAATATGTTTTTGTCATATAATGTATGTGAATAAAGATTGCCAGGTGAGCTGAGACTTGTTTTCAGTAGGGTCCATCATACAAAGCAGTTTGAAATAGTATAAAAAGGACATTTACGTAATTATCCATTTCCACATACATATAAACACCTAATATTAATAACTCATATTTGCTGTATTTACTGTATTTAGTTTTTGTTGACTGCAAAAGGAGTGATAGGTAATTCTGCCTATTTTTAGCCCTGTCCCAGGAGGAGGGCTGGGTTACAGATGAAAACTGACGTATTGAACCAGATTAAGCTGTTGGTGGCATTTAAGAGAATGGGTGAAATTTGACAGGCCACTGGGTAAACTCCTCTACTCTTCAGGTAGGGGACGCTACAGTCTTGGGATTCCTATGATGGTGGATCCCGATGTGGATGGTGGAGCAAGAGCTCCAGATGGGGAAAAGATGGCTTCCTTTCTCTGCCACCTGTCTTTCTAGGGCTGATTCATTTTCTGCATCCCAAGATGTTTTCTTAACTGGATCTGCATCGGGCACTGTTTGTTTGCCAGGGGACTTAGGACTGAACCTTGAAGAGCCTCACTTGCAGGGGTCCAACATGAAACTCAGTGATGTGCTGATAACAAAAAAGGATTACCTGTTGAACTTGATGGATAAGGAGGACACCACATACTTCCAAAAGAAGGAGGAATTGTTTGCATTGCAGGGAAAGACTCTGTTGGTAAGGTGAGGAGCAGCACTAAAGTGCACGGGAGCGGCAGTTGAAAACCAAAGAGGGACAGACTTTCCACAGCTGCCAACTGCTGCTTCTCAGGTAATTTTGATTCCCATTTCTGTGGCAACTGTTTCCTCCGCAGGCGGCAGAAGGACTTGACTTTCCCTGAATTACACATCCTCTTCTATCTGGCGTGTTGCAGGCTATTTCTGTTCCCTCCCCTGGCTCTTCCTCTCTTGACTTTCACCCCAGGGATTCTGTTGGGCTCCTGGATGGACAACAGGCAGCCCCACACTTTGCAGGCAATTCTGTGGGGTCTGTTCCACCAGTGGAGTTACCAGATCAAGCTGCTTGGATGATTTGTCCCCTTTGGAAGCATCATCACAGAGGGAAGTACCAAATGGTTTACAAGACTTTTTGCCAGTCTGCATTGTTGCCTTCCTCCTCTGTTTCTTCCCAGACTGTGCCCCTACCCTCTGCTTCTGATATTATCCTGCTGGTCTGGAATGGCATCAATGCACCCTCTTTTCCTTCTGATATGATTACTCCTACTCCTACTCAGATTTCCCAGAAGACGGCAGAGACTGTACTGGTTTCTGTGAATGCCACCTGCTCTCCATCCTTGGATGAAGTACAGAATAGGCTGGGGAGACTTCTGAACTAGAAAGTTCCTCAGGCCAGGAGGAGGACCTCACTGGCCCAGCAGGTCACTTCCTTGAACATGTCTCGGGCAGACAGGGTTTATTTTGCTGACCTGGTACCGCCTCTCAGGCCTCAGCCTTCCTTGCCAGGGAGGCGGTGATCTGTTTGCCACCCAAAAATGGTCCCAGTTCTAAAAGTCTGATATTTTTGCCCAATCTTCTGCCCCTACCCAATGGAGGAATGCAGTGCGGCTCTTGTACAAAGGGGGCCTGGACGTACTGCCAGATAGGGCTTATGTGGGCCATTTACTGCTGAAAGATTCCTTACATGTTACCGCAAATGAATTGCGTGCATTGCTTCACACCCCTGCTGATGGTTACTTCAACCTCAGTGTTCAGTCTCTGGTCTATTTGGACAGATTTTGGTCCTTCTATAACAAGCTGAAGGATACTCCCCTTTGGGCTCCTTTTCAAGTGTTGCCTTTGACTAAACTGGCAATCCATACATTGACTATGATGTTAAAAATTAGTGAGTAAATGTGCAGGACATTAAGTACTCACTCTCACAACACTGTAAGGTACTTGAGGATCCATGCCTATTCTTGATCCTGAGCATTTCTGGACTGGGCATTGGCACTTTCAAATTAAGCTGTGATACATGACCTCTGGATTGCAACACATCCCCAACATCTTCTTTTTGGGGTGGGACCAGGTGCAATGTTTTACCCAGGACAGCCCAAATCCTGCTTTTGATATGGCTTTGATGTACATCTGAGCAATGCCTTGCAACCTGTGTCTTTCTCTGGGCCATTCCAGCTCCCACAGTCTGTCTGATGTATGCTGTAACCTTTGTGAGGAATTAAGACATTTGTTTTGGAACTGTCAATGGGCTACTTATAATCAGGAAGTCATGGACACCCAGGATTTGCTTTTGGAGAAGGCACACTGGACCCTTCAACAGAGACAAAGCAGGGAGCTGGAGCTTCTCTAGCTCATCAACCAGGCTCTAACAAGCATCTTCCTTCCCCAAGGGAGGTCACTTCTGATCCTTTGCTACTGATGGGGCACCTCCCTGAGCCTTCAAAGAACTCTTCCATGTCCATGCCTAGGTCCGAGGGTGATTCTGCCCTCCCACCTGTTTCTATTATTGTGGAACCTGTTCCAGTACTGCCGACACTGCCAGAATTCAATGACATGCTTCCCCCTTGAATGACAGTGGTTAGCAGAAAACATTCACTTTGATCCCACAAGTGTGGATCATAACCCAGAAGATCTCCCCAAGAGGTGCTCTGATCCTTCTAGAGAACAAGTTTGATGCTTTGCTTGAGGATCCTTTGAGGAATGAAATTGGTATTGACTGGGATGTTTCCTCTTGCACATCCTTCAGGATTCCAGTGACAATGGATATGGAAGAGGATATCTCCAAAATTAAATCCAAAGCAAAACTTCAGAAGAAACAAAGGATGGTCACCAGGAACACTGTGGTGGCCATGATGGACTGTACTTGATGCCTATTGTATGTTTTCTGCTCCCCCAGCATGTCATAGCCCCCTCACTAAGTTTACCTACTCTTAATATGAATAGAATTAAAGCTCCAACCAGGAAGAAGTTGTTTTTTGCTATTGTAAAAGATCTTGCCTTTGAAGACCTGTTCTTACAGGAAACTCATCTGAAGACTATTCTTGACATTTCAGAGCCCAACGGCATTGATGCAGGTGCCCGTGATTCTGGTCCATTATGACTGATTTGTGTGATGGGGTGGGCATCCTCTTTCAGGGTTGCTCATTTTCTGCCTTGTGCTTAGCTGATATTGCTCCAAGTAGAGCCCTTCTCGTGGATGCAGCCTATCAAGATTCCCGTTTCAGGTTGATTAACCGATATGTGCCCCAGATGAAAAAGGTAAGGGTGGATTTTTTCATTCCATCCAACCTCATTTACATACCTCCTGGCACATTCTCTTGGGGGGGATTTCAGCTGTGGCCTTTCTGAGAAGGACAGGGGTGTGGCCATGAATAAATTGTTCTGTGATACCAATGCCCTCCATAAGATGGTGCAGGATGCCTCCTTGATGGATGCCTATGGATGTCTGCATAAAGAGGATGACTATATGTATCACCAAGGCTCTCTGTCCACCAGAATAGATTTTATATTCATATCATCCCACTTCAAACCTAAGATATGCAGTTGGTACTGATCAAAATCTCCAATCATTAGTTGTTGGGGAGCTTTTTCGGGGAATCTACAACTTTCTTGACCAGAAGTGGGTATTGGCATCTCAACAATACCCTTCTTTTAGATTTCTTCATCCAGATGGCAATCCTTGACCTCCCTCGAGCTCATCAATCTGTGGCTTGCATGATGGATGACTTGGGATCTTGGTGGGAGGACGCAAGATGGAATATCAAGATATTATGTACTAGACTGTCCAAATCTCAGCATAAAAATGCCTAAAGAATATCTGGCATTACAGATCCATTTGGCTAGGCTACTCAGCCTCAGGCATACTGGGGGAAGATTTTACTTCTTAACTGACTAACATTAAGGGCAGAATGAGGACTTTACAGTATGATAGGAGTTCATCTCTTTTAATGGAGCACCACAGTGTGACACAGGGGTCCCAGTGCCTGGGAGATCCTTTTGAAAGTTGTAAGACTTGGGTATGACATAGGAAATTTATCAAGGTTTCCACACCTGCGGGTACAGAGGTGCTTAATAAGGCTGGCATTTTAGCACAGGTCCAAGCCCATTTCATGGACCTGTTTGGCAGCCCAGACCCAAGCCTGCCTCTGGAAGTTCTTTCGGCTTCAATAAAGGTTCCTGCCATACCAGCTCAATCACTGATCTTACCAGAGTCATCTCCCCTTTAGAGGTTAAGCAGGCTATTTCTCTCCCTCACTCCAGTAGAGCCCAGGGAGCAGACAGACTCTCTGCAGAGTTTTATAAGACCTTTAGTGACCCACTGGTAGAGATTTTGATTGAAGTTTTTAATTGGCTTCTCCGGATGGAGAGTTTATCTACCTCATTTTCAGAAGCCATACAGATCCTTTTGTACAAGAAAGGCCCTGATACGTATTTGTGTAACTGGAGACCACTGTGTCTTTTGAATACTAATCTTAAACTCCTGATGACAGTCCTAAATAAGAGATTGGTTGTCACCTCCAAATTGGTAATATCACCGGTGCAGACTTGTGCTGCCCCTAACAGGCATATAGCAAATAATTTAAGTTTGCTTCATGAGGTCTTAAGTCAGGAGGACTTCCAGGAGTGGGTGGGTTACCTGATGTCACTCAACCAGGAAAAGACATTTGAAAAGGTGTCCCACCATTTATTTTTCTCTGTTCTTTCATATTCCGGTGTACTGGTTACTTTTTGTTCTTGACTTTAGGCCATTTATTCCTTGGCCACCATTCTACCTCTTATAAATGGGCACTGGGGACAGGATTCCCTAATAAAGAAGGGTGCAACAAGGCTGTCCTCTTAGCCCTCTTTTATATACATTCTGCATAGACTCTATTATCCACAAAATTGAAATGCATTCGCAGATTCGTGGTCCTCCAAGTCCAGGTGGTACCAGTGAGATTAAGGCGGTGGCTTATTCGGATGATGTCACCTTGCTGGTACATCATGTCCCTTCAGGCTGCATGGCCATAGATAGCTTTCATTCTTTTACACCTCTTTTAGGGGCGAAGCTTAATATTCAGAAATGTCAGGGGCTATCAATAGGCTCAGGAGGGGCTTACGTGAGTTCTCTTGGAGGGATTGGTCTTGCCACTACCCCAATTAAGATACTGGGTATTCAGTTTGGGAAAGGGGACATGGCTCAGTGTAACCCCCCTACAAATGGGGTTCCAGAAAAGTCTTCCTTGAGCTTGCTTAAATGCTCACTGCCAGGCTGGTGTCCTTCGTTTTAGCAGTTTAAATGTATTGCCAGACAATGCCTGTATAGCCTCTGTGTACTGTCTCTTTAAGAGCTGCCTGGATTGCAGTCATAACTGATCTGAGAGGAAGCTCTGTTACAAGATCTACTTGTTTGCTGATCATATTTTATAGTAGTAGTTTCAAGTTTCAAGTTTAAGTTTATTGTTCGGCTTTACAATAAGCCTTTACAAAGCTTAATACAGACATAACATTTTTAAAAACATCATATATTGCACTTATTATTAAAAACAGGTTTAAAGTAAGGTAGTCCTATAAATACATTAATTCTTCAATGTTATCCTTAACTCACTATGCATCCATTGTGTATTACTTTGTTCTGTGCTATCTTTTTCATATTAAACCCTTATCTTTTAGCATTTATATTCTGAATGTGTTTTTTCTTTTTCTCAGTTACATTACAGAAGTGTGCTATTGCCTCAAAATGTCTTATATTAGAAGTTTTCATTAAATAATTATATTGATATCGGTGCTCCAAATCCAGAAATGTAAGAATACCCAGCAGGAACTTTATTCTCTCATAATTATACTTGGGACAAAAGAGAAGTAAGTGGATTGGGTTATCCTCATCTAGGTAACAAGCACACATTCCTGTTTTGGAGGTGCCATACTTTAACCATAAGTACTGACTGTCTATATATCCAAATCTAAATCATGTGAAAGATTTTCTATGAGCTGGATTTTTTATATTTTTTAGATATTTTTCCATTCCGAAATATCTTTTAGAATTTGTAACTTGACAGTTACTAAGTTTATATATATTCAGCCCACTCACTTCTCTTTGTCCATGAAGATCTTTAACTCGCTTTTTGATCTTAATAAGTATATCTGCAACTGGATTTGTGTATATTTCCATTATACATTCCAACAAAAAAATGATTTTATGATTTTTCCTACAATGCAAAAACTTGGAAATGTATAGCCATTCTCAGTGTATGAGAGAGTTTCTTCAATACAGATTCTTGTGAGTCTCTTGTCTTGCATATTATATACTTTGATCCAATAGATAGCTTGTCTAGAGTCAGCATTACATTTCATTGTAGTTTGACCTAATTCCAGTCTTACAAGACCGGAGGCAGCACCTGGTGGAAGCCCCCAAAGTTTTTTCATGAATTTTATTCATTAATATCTCTAAAGAACCTAATATTCTCTGCCCTCATATTTCTGCTCCATACAAGATTTGACCTTTAACTTTTGCATTTAATACCCTTATTGTACCCATTACGGATTGTCCCCCATATTTATTTGAAAACTTCTCTATAACTGAGGCCATTCTGTTAATCCTATTGGATAATGAGTAAATATGTTTCTGCCATTTTAAATTGTAAGCAAATTCCATCCCTAGGTAAATAAAACTTTCAACATATTCAATTGTATAATTATCACATTTTAAAGTCATTAGCTTTGAATTCCTGGACTTACAGTGATTAAAAATCATAAATTTGGTTTTACTAAAATTAATCTCAAAACTTGCCTTACAGCATTCTTTATGAAATTTGTTAATACTTCTTTTGATTCCCATATAACTGGTTGCAATCAGAACCACATCATCTGCGTATGCCAGGTAAGGGCACCGTCCAGAGCCCAGTCTTGGCATGTGCAGCTCTGGATGATTCAAGGTTTCCAGCACAGTGTTTAAGAATACATTAAAAAGTATTGGTGAGAGCACACAGCTGTGTCTCAAACCAATATTTGTTAGGAATTTGGGAGTGCAATCTCCCTCTTTATTGTAACTAACCGAAGTATAATTCTTTTCATAACGAATTTTCAACACATTGAGTAGTAATTTATCTATTTGGTATTTCTCCAAAGCTGCCCACAGCTTACCCCTATCTATTTCATCAAATGCTGCTCTTAAGTCCACAAATACACAATACAATTTCTGTCTTTTGATATTGATGTACTTGTGGACAAGGCGTGATAGTACGAAACACTGATCGACTGTTGAATGCTCCGGTAGAAATCCAGCTTGGGCTTCATTTATAATATTGTAATATATGGATTCTTAAAATAATACCCCCAAAAACCATACAAAAAAATCCTAGTAATAGATTAGTTAGTCCTGTAATACTATACTTCCGGTCCTCGTAATACTATACTTCCGGCCCAATAATACTATACTTCCAGTCCCCGTAATACTATCGTTGGGACTACCAGACGCGACTACTGTATGAACCATGTTTTTTTTTTTTTCCCTCTGAAAGAAGTGGGAATGGATCGGGAGCTGGGGATGTGTGCAAATGAGAAGCGAGGAACACTCTGAGTCTGACAAACTCTGCAGACCGCAGCAGCACAAGTAAGAACCTGGAAATTCCTCGCATCCATATATTACCAAAAATAACAAATAGGTTCTGGTGTTTCAAGGCAGAAATTCCATCTCGAGGTTCTGGGGACACAAGAAACCTCTCGAGCTTCACTCTCGAGGTTTATTGTGTCCCCATTACCTCTCGATGGAATTACTGCCTTGTAATACACCAGAACCTATATATTATTCTATTTATAATCTGTTATCATTATTCTAGAGAGTAGTATTTTTGTAAATAGTTTTAGAGATGTGTCCGATAAACTTATTGGTCTATAATTATTCAGGTCACTCTTTCCACCTTTTTTATAAATAGGTACTATTATGTTCTCTCTCCAGGATTTTGGAACTTTTCCTGTTAGTAATACATTACTAAATAATCCTTTAAGAGCTGTTATCTATAAATCAGGATCATGTAACATAATATCCATAGGGACACCATCTGCCCGAGGGGCCTTATGTCTTTTTGTTTCATCCATAGCTACTCTTATATCCATTTCTGTAATTAACTCCTCTATAGGCACTCATTCTTTGATTAATTGTAAATCCTCTTCTATTTTTTTGTCATAAAATAATCTTCTATAGTGGGATTCCCATGTTTGCGAATCTATATGGTTTTCTCATTTTTTGGGGATATAATCCCATCCATATAACACTAATTCCAAAACTTTTTATCATTTTTTTCTTTTACAGCTTTCTCAAATTGTTCCCACAAGTTTTTCCTATATGCATCCCTTTTATATTTTAGTAACTTTTTATAATTTTGCCTCATTTTATTCAGTTTTCATCTTCCCTTGTTTACAATTTTACTCTTTAATTTTCTTTCATATTTATTAATTATATCCTTATGCCTTTTACAATCTGAATCAAACCATCTACTTCCTTTGTCTTTTGTTTTGAACAGGGATACTTTAATAACCAATGAGGAAATGTATTTCATAATTTTCTCAAATTTCTTTATGTAGCTATTTAACTTATCCCCCCAACTAATTATTCAGTTAATTCCCTATCCTGGAATCTGATAGTAATTTAACTGATCTAAAATTTTCAATTAATTCCCATTTTATACCTTTTCTTGCCCTAATAATATTCACTTTATTTTTAATGTTAATTCCATTAATAGGCCAACACCCCATTTCTATTTCCAAGGGTTTATGTTCACTCTCTGCTCTCATCCCCACTATGAAATCTCTGAAGTCCGGCAAAAAAATCAAATGAAATCCAGCAGTGGTCTATGATTGAGGCTCCCCCCCCAGTCCCATATAGGTGAATGCACCCAGACGGTCTCCACAAGACCTCCCATTTACTAGCAGTAGATACTTATTCCCTAATTCTTTTGTTATCTATTTACCCCTTATGTATTCTTTTAAATCTTTTGAGCTCCTTTGTTCTTTAAGCACTTGATCCAGAGCGCACATGCCCCACTGGCCTCTGTGAAGAGGTCTAGACAGTGTCCCACCCTGGCATTAAAATCTCCAATCAGCATCAGTCCACTGGATAGATCTTTATGTTTAATTTCTTCTAATACTTTAATAAGTTCTTCTGTCACATTCTTACTTTCACTGCTAGATTCTCTTGGTGGCAAATATATGTTGACAATAATAAGTTTTTTTATTTATAGTTGTCAGTTGAACAGCTAAAATATAGTCAGAGTCTAATATAAGCTGTTCATATTTGACTTGGTCTTTTATCTTACACCAGGTTATTAGACCTCCGGACATTCTATCAAAGTGTTTATTTTTATTTTTTTGCTTTTAATTGAAACATTTATACCCATCTAAATCTACCTCTTCAGTTGTCCAAGTTTCCTGCAGGCAGATACAATTGAATCCTATCAGATATTTCCTAGTGGATGGGTCTGCCAACCTTTCTTTGATCCCAGACACATGCCATCAAACTTTTTATCCCTAAGTTCTGGGTTTCGATTATTTTCTTTGTCTTTCAGTAGTTTAGATCTTGTAATACTATTAGTTGTTTTTAAGAGGTTTTTCAGTTGATTATTTCCTGGCACTGAGCACTGAGTATCTAGTGTTTCAAACTCACCATACATGTTTATATCATATCTATCCATTAACTCTGATTTTGACATTAAGTATCTGTAATCTGTTTCATTCCTCATCCAAAGTGTCAGTTGTCCATCTTTCTCCCATCTCTTAACTCTTACAGTCTTTTTTGGTAAAGTATTATCTTCGGAGGGAGTTTGTAATAAATCCATAATTTTCCCTTTTAGGTTGCATTTTGTTTCTGCCAGAAAAGTATTAACCCCAAATATTGATATTTGAAATTCCCCACTTCTTTCTGTCCATTCACTAATTTCTCTAGAATATTCTGGAAACAGTGTTCCTATAGTAACTACACTGTCCATTTCAAATCCCCATTGCTTCAGTTCTTTTTTTATTTTGGATATCTTTTAGTGTATAATACTGATCTGACAACAGCAACACCAGTTCTTCATTTAATAATGGTCTTATTACACTTACTTTACTCAATAAGTCAGTGAATTGATGATTTCCTTGGAGGATTGAACCCAACAATTGTTTTAAATGCAAATTCAATTTTGCTTCCATTTCTTCTGACATTATGGGATCATTATACAAGGGTAAGACAAAATCTGATTCTATAGTTCTTTTTAACATTGCCTTCAGATGATTTTTATTATTCATTTTTTCCTTCCTATCTTTTATATCAGTACGCCCTCATTTTTTTCTTTCTTTCCCTCTACCATTAAATCTTTTTTTATTTATTTTTTCTTGTGTGTCTCTTCCGATTGTTCTTTCTTACTACTCATTTTGGGTTGCTATTTCTCTATCCCCCTTTTTTCTTTCTTATCCATACTCTCTTTCTTTTTATCTTTCTTCTCCATTTTCTTTTCTGTTGTTGTTATTCCCAGATTTTGTAAACATTTTTATAATTTGGTCTTAGTCTTTTATTAATACCTTTTCCAATAACTTTCTTCCTTTCCTCATTACTTCTTTTCACTAGAAGGCTTTCCCTCTGAGTTATTGACTTTGCTTTAATCTTTCATGTTTCCCCCCTTCCTTGTTTCTTCTGTTGTGTTTTTTTTTTATTTAATGCTTGTTGAATTAAGCTATATTGATCTATCATGGTAGATTCTATCTCCCTAGATAGCTCTTCCTCTATAGATCCTTGTTCCCCCCTCTATTATATCCTTTTTAGAGTAGTAATAATATTGCAGTTTGTTCTAACCTGCCTTTTTTGCAGCATGGACAGTTCTGTTTGTTTCCATCATCTTGGTCCTGGACTGTCAGAATGGTCCAATCAGTACATTTGGGACTCTAAAATGGAGCCTACCTACAGGGGCTTGGCGGGGCCAAAACTTGTAGGAATTGTAGATCAGCCAACCGAACCTTTTCCATCTTGGGGAATTCCCACACTGCTTGCAGTTTCAGTTATATCTGAGTTGGGAAATGAAGAAGTAACAGCTCAAGATAATTTGAGTAGCAATCCATAGTGGATTTGCATGGGAGAACTGTGGAAAGGACTAAGTTTGGCCTGCATGCCTGCCTGCTGTCCCTGAGAGGGAACTTGTGCTTTGTCAGACTGAATCTGAATTTGGAGAGTGAATTAAACCACTGAATTGTGATCAGGCTTTAACCTGAAGAAGACAGAGGATTTTCTGAATGCGATCGGCCTGTCAGGACTTCCAGCTACCTCTGAACTCCCAGGTTGTGCAGAGACTCTGTAGTTGCTACCGGAGAGAGCCATTTGCCAGGTAGAGTGGAACTTCCTTACATGTGAATGTGCTGTATGCATATAGTGGATCGTGATTTGGTTCCTTACCATGTGTCTGAACTGTGTTTTGCTTGCTGGAGGCTGTATCCCACTCCACGGACTGAATCTGTATCCATTTCCATTTGCCTGGGCCCTGCTACACTTGTCCAACTAGAATATCTGCTACACAGAGAAAGTCATCAACAAGAGACTGGCCTGGGGATCAGCCCCCTGCTCAAGACCTTGAACAGGAATGACAGCTCAGTGATTTGTGTGGGCCTCGCTTCTCCGGGCACTCCAGCTCAACAGCCTGCAGTCTCAGTTTTGTTCTGCTTGTGTCCAATATTGGGTATCTTGAATAAACATGAGGGCAGCACTCTGTAACAACAGCTAAGTCTAAAAGAGTTGTCATCTAATTGTCTTGTTGCTTTTTCTTTCATGAACTGAGCCCTCCAGCTCTGGATTACAAATAGTGAGTGTTGTGCATGTTGCTTTCTTCCATCACAGGGCCTCAACCAGCTGCAACATTCCTGGCTAGACCTCCATTTTCCTACCTGGGTATCCAGAGTGTGTGACTGCGTAGGGACTCTGAACTGCATGCATAACTGTCTGATTAATATAGCTTTTAAGCAAATCAACCTGATTACGCCCCCCTTGTTCAAGTCCCCTGAATAAATCAGATTTAACTTTGCTTGCATTTAACCTGACTGTGGTTCCAGTTTGTGCCAAAAGTATTGTACTGTTGCTATTTCCTGTGCTTAACATTGTTTTATAGGGTGTCCCCAGTGCCAAGCTAGAGGAACCAGCCCTGGTGGTAAGTGCAAACAGTGTGGGTAATTGCCTGGTGAATAAGTGTCATTGTGAAAGTAATTATAGTATATTGTTTAGGCCACTAGAAGGGAAAGAGGGGGGTTACAGTGTCCTGGAGGGCTGTGCCCAGGTTACATAGAAACATTGAGGTTGACGGCAGATAAGGACCACAAGGCCCATCCAGTCTGCCCATTTCTTTTTCTACCTTATAAATGTGCCATCGGCCTTTGCTCTGTCAGTGGCCTGTCTATTCATACTCATCTGTATTGCTCCCTTATGCCTATCCCATGCCTGTTTGAAGACCTGCATGGTATTCATAGCCACCACTTCCTGAGGTAGGCTGTTCCATTCATCCACCACTCTTTCTGTGAAAAAGAATTTCCTCATATTACCCCTTAATCGGCCTCCCTCTAATCTCATGCTGTGTCTTTTGTCCTGCTATTTTTCTTATATTGAAACATGTTAGACTCTTTCACCTTGTTAATGCCCTTAAGGTGTTTGAATGTTTCGATCATATCACCTCTCTCCCTCCTTTGCTCAAAGGTATACATATTGAGCTCCATTAATTTGTCCTCATATGTCTTCTGATGCAGTCCCTGCACCATTTTGGTGGCCCTTCTCTGGACTGCCTCAATTTGGTTAATGTCCTTGTGAATGTGTGGCCTCCAGTACTGCATGCAGTACTCCAGATGGGGCCTAACCAGTGTCTTGTAAAGAGGGATTATTATCTCCCTCTTATGACTCATGGTACCCCTACTTATACACCCTAACATCCCCCTAACCTTATCTACAGCTTTAGAGGTCTGTTTGGATGATTTCACGTCATCGGTGATGATGATGTCCAAGTCTCTTTCTTTCTTTGAGACTGCCAGCAACTCCCCTCCCAGCGTATAGGTGGCTTCAGGGTTTCTCTTCCCTGACCACTAACAACCCTGACCTCCAGGTGGAGGCACCAGTTTCATTACCCAGGCCCATTAACCTGCTACTAGCCAAGCAGGCAGTGGTAGTAGCCCTTGGGATAGCGCCACCTAGGGGTTACAGCAGCATGACTGGGAAGACAAGCTGAACTTCTGTACAGAACAGATTAATCACTAGAAAGTCTGGAAGCAATTCAAGAAACAAAAGGTGGCAGTTCTGAAAACTTTTCTGTTTCTGTTATTTTTACTCCTGAGTATGTTTTTTCTCCTTCCTAAATCCCTAGGGGCTCAGTTTTCTAGTTTATTTATTCAAATGATTTGGGGTAACTGGCTCAACTCTCAAAAATGAAACATGTTATGTTTACCTGTGAAGAAGGAGGGCCTAAAACATGTTTAACACCCTGGTTTCTTCCTTTTGCCATTCTGTCAGATGGAATCTAGGGTCTTTTTTAGACTCAGATACGCAGATTTGGAAACCTTGGATGGCACATAGGCTGGAACATATTCTTCAGAATTGGTCTCAGCCTTCCCTTTCTCCCATCTTATCCAGATGACCTTTCCCATTTGAATGGACATTCTTAGATAAACTTCGATGCTGGAAGACAGCTTTCTCCCTGCAGAAACTGTTGACTCCAAAACAACTATATGATGATGTCTTGGAGCAATGTTTTTTTGATGAACCTGCTTACCCAGGCATTTCTCTTATACTACATTAGATGGTCCACAACTCTTTGACTGATCCTAGAATCCCAACTAAAATGTGGGATGTTCTCTGGCTGAGCTGTCACAGGAGATTGCGTGTTAAGGCCAATACAAAGAATAAAAGATTATTTGAAAGATATTGCCCTCTAGAGGGTGTGTGCTCAGGATCTGGAAATGATGATTCACTTCTAGAGGGATTGTCCTTATACCAGGTCCTACTGGTCTTTTTTGGCTATGCATTGGTGTGATCCTTATCTGTTATCTGTGTTATCTGTGTACTTATCTAGGTGCTTGTCACAGGTGTCAGAAGGGAATTGTTATCTGTGAAATTAACTAAGTGTAGAAAGATTTGCAAAGTTGGGGGAGTGGCTTAGCTAGAAGGAGCCAGGTTAAAACCAGATTTAAACACTGCCCTATATAGCTTCTGCCAGAGAACAGACAGAACACCAGGAGGAATGAGCTACTGGTATAACTAAACTTCTGTACTGGGACTATATTGCCCTCCTTCTCTCCCCTCCGCCCCACCCTAAAACAGTTCTACTTTTATAGGCACAGGATTTAACTGACAACAGGAATTTCCTGTGTGGGAGCAGGAAGTGAGTGATCACAGAGCCACCAAAGACTCACCATCCTAGAAGGGCAAGAGTAGATCTCCATCGCCCCTTAGCTGCTGGAGGTCTGACTCTGAGCAAGTAAGGAGACTACTGAGAAATACAGGAACTTCTTGTCTCAGAACAGGAAGATCAGCAGCCAAAAGGGCTCAGAGGCAGTAAGTAAGTAGGGAGAGAAAAAAAAAGAAATAAAAAAAACAGAGGAAAGAGTAAGTATTCCAAACAACAGTTAGGGAGCTAGACAAAAGACATGATGGGAGTGTTGCAGTGGCTGTGGAGCAGCAGTCTTCTGGGAGACGTTCTGGAGGATGCAGTGTTGTCCCATCTGCAGGGACCTCTCTGGGCTGAGGGAGGAGGTTGCTTATCTCCAGGCTGAGTTGGCCAGGATCCGTGGCACCTCCTCTCCCACTCAGGGACCACCAGAGCCACTGCTGTTGCCTTAGAGATTGCCAAGAAAGAGGAGCAGTTGGACCACAGTGGGCTCAGGGAGGGTGAGGGTGGTGGAACAGAGATGCATCCCTCCAGTTGTACCTCTCCACAATTTTGATGCTGTTCTGGAAAAGTGTGGTTCCTCTATGGAGGAACCAACAGTGGAGACCAAGGAGGATGCTGGGAACCTCCACAAGGGAGACCCATAGGAGGGTGGCATGGGACCCCACAGGGGAAGGAAACAACTCCTGGTGGGGGACTCCATTGTTAGGAAGGTAGAACTGGAGGAGGAAGGGGAGACGGAGGTAAGGTGCCTGCCTGGTGCCATGGCTTGGAGGAACAGGGATCAAATCCTCATTATCGCAGAAGCAGCTGCACAGGAGAGGGAGATGGATGTCATTGTCCACCTAGGGACAAATGACCTGGCTAAGAAAGGGATCAGAGTAGTGCAAGAAGCTTTTGTGGAGATGGGAAGGGGCCTTAGATAAATAGCACACATGGTAACCTTCTCAAAAGTGCTGCCTGTGTATGGCATGGGTGAGGCTAGGGTGCTCCACACCATGGTATTCAATCAGTGGTTAAAAAACTGGTGCAGAGCTCAGGGATTTGGCTTCATTGGGGACTGGGAGTCCACCTGGAGGGATGCAGGCCTATATTGGTGCGATGGTCTGCTTCTGTCCAGGAGGGGAACCAGGATCCTAGGTGATAGGTTTAAATACTTCATTGGCAAGCATTTAAACTAGCCAAGGGAGGAGGCACTGGAAAGGAGCAGGGAAATCCTAGCCACCCCGAAAAAATCAGGGTACTAAGTGAGGTAGACACCAACATAGAGATGTCGATAGAGAGAAGTGCTGGGGTAAACGGAGAAAATGACAAATGCAATGAGGCCAGGGATGGGGCAAAAAGAGGTAAGGCTGTGCGGGAGGTTGGCATTTTCACTGTCGACCTCCCTTGGTGCTTCTGCCTATTGTGACTTCAGATCATCTGTTAGTAAATTGTACAAAAACGGTGGTGCCAGAACACAAACCTGGGAAACCTTGCTGGAGGTTAAATAATACTATGTTTCTTGACTTAACTTTTTAGACTGATATTTATGAATTATTATGGGCCTGTACTTCAGTCTTATGTTTATATTTTTTAATGTGTCACTTTGGTGGGAGGAGACCAAGAGGGACCGTGGGGACCTTGCCAGGCAATCAGCTAGATCTGCTTTTTTCACTGGTGCACGACTTATTTGGAGTTTCAATATCAGTTACATAAGTTTATCTCACTTCAGAATGAACAAGGTATTTCCCTTCAGACTAAAATTCGTAATCAATAACCCACGGCAGGGTATGGGGTTATTGGGGATTAATCAACACCCTGGGTGTGTTGGAATGGGTTATTGCAGTTATAACATGGGGTTACTACAGTGTTACAAAAATAAAGGAAAGTCATATAAAATGATGAAAAACTTATGATTTTACTAAATATCCTTCACCAACAGAAAATAGTCCCACTGTTTCAAGACCAATCATATATATGCGCAGACAATGGGGACACTTTCCAGAGAACAAAACCAGTCACAGTTATAGGCATAACATCACATATCCCTGTGTACAGTAAACTATGTAAAACATACTTTGCTCTCTGCAGTGCAAATCTACGGCACACTGATTATCCCTGTTTGCAGTCCAGCATGCAGCATATACTTAGCTGTCTGCAATTGAATTCTGCAGCACACATACAGCTCACTTAATGCATGGTGCAGTAACAATAACAGTCTGACACAATGTATAGGGATTATTTGTTATGACTTGGCAACATTCTGAAACAGCAACTTACAGTAAACAGTGACGAACGGCAACAGTATATGCTAGGTGACTGGCACAGATTAATGACTTGGTAGGTTACTTTTACAGATTAATGAACTGCTACATTAACTAGAAGTTAACGAATGGCACACCACTTGTAGAAACTTTGTCCAGGAGTGCAGTAATGGTCAGTTGAACAAATTGAGTACCTGCTAGGTTACTTTTAAAGCTTAATGAACGGCAACATTAGCTGAGCGTAATACAACTGTGTGCTGCTTGTTTCAACAAATCTGATCTGTTACTTTTAAAGATTAAGGAACGGCAACATTAGTTACAGACTAACGAGTAGCACATAATATAAGCATTATACAGCTGTTTGCTAGTTGTTTCAACAAATCTACTCTTACAATCAGAAGAGACAACAGTTTTAGAAATGGTGGCCAGGAGTACACAACCACGAACTGCATGACTATGGGGCTGGCTGTGCTACAGTGACAACCTCACTGTGCATGGTGTTGAACTCTGACAGTGTGTGATAGTGAAAGTTCACAGTGCCATGGATTTGTAATTATTCTATGTTGAATCCTGGAGCTATCAACTGCTTGTCAGGGTGGGGGTTTCGATCCTGCAATGTTGGATCAGTGCCTGTGGATCCTGCTTCTTTTTCTACTCATTATTGGGCTCACTGGTGGATGACACATTGTTGGGAGGGGCACCTTTGGTGTTTACACTTGAAGGACATTCTTGCTTGATCTTACTAACTGCTGTGCCGGCAGAAGTGAGGATGGTTCTCAACTTCTGTCAACTGTGGAGGCACTCCAATAGTTTCATAGGCTCATTTCACAATGGTGTCCCATGACATACATTATTTTATGGGAGGAGAGACCAGCCTCAGATAGAATTTGCACTGTAGTACTTCTGATTGAGTGGCTGGTGTACTGCTGTGACAACTGTGCTGCTTCTGATATTTTTGGAATCATGTTGCCCAAGTAATTCAACCTCATAGGTTGTAAATTATACCAATATTGATCATCTGGGTGAATTACATGCTTGAGGTGTAGGTATAGAGCACTGGCAGTTGGAGGGCAGCAACTCAGATTCTGTTTGAACATTTGCAATGGGCAATATGGGTTTCCTGGATCAGCAAACATGAACCCCTGCAGGCTCTCTTTGTTCATTTCCTGTGCACTACTGTGATGTTTGGTGTGGGGGTTGAAGCCCAGTGACAGGTACTCTGTGCCATCCAGATCCTTTCTTACAACAAAGGAGTCTTAGTTTAACTCATGAACCCCTACTCTTCTTTAATGAGCAAATTCAAATTGGAGGTCAAACTACACCCATTCTACAAGTCCAACTAGGGTGGTGGGGGACAATGCCTCATCTGGGTGAATTACATGCTTGGGGTGCAGGTATAGAGCACTGGCTGTTGGAGGGCAGCAACTTAGATACTGTTTGAACATTTGCAATGGGCAATATGGGTTTCCTGGATCTTGCACTTCTTTGCATTGAACCCTAGTTGCCATTCTTCTAACCATTTTGCTAGTTTATCCAGATCTCTTCCTACCTGCCTACCCCATCTGGATCATCTACTCTGTTGCAGATCTTGGTGTCATCTGCAAACAGACAAACCTTACCCTCCAGTCCATCTGTAATGTCACTGATGAAGATATTGAAGAGGACTGGCCCCAGGACTGATCCCTGAGGTACCCCACTTGTGACTTGCAACTCATCTGACTGTATACCATTTACCACCACTCTCTGTTTTCTGCCCATCAATGAGTTTGTCACCTAGTTGACCAACTTCTGACCAACACTGAGCCTACCCAGCTTATTAATCAATCTTCTATGTGGAACAGTATCAAATGCTTTGCTGAAGTCAAGGTAGGCGACATCAACTGTTCCCCCTTGGTCCACCACTCTGGTTACCCAGTCAAAGAAATCTATGAGACTAGTTTGGCAGGACCTTCCTTTTATAAACCAATGCTGTCTTGGATCCTGTGCTCCTATGGATTCCAGGTGTTGCACTATCCTTTCTCTAAGGAGTGCCTCCATAATCTTGCCCACTACTGAGGTAAGACTGACTGGTCTGTAGTTCCCTGCCTCCTCCCTGCTGCCACTGTTGTGAAGCAGGATCACATGAGCCCTTCTCCAGTCTTCTGGGACCTCTGCTGTGCTCAGAGACTCACTAAAGAGTTCTGATAATGGCTCTGCTAGTTCTACCCTTAGCTCCTTTAGTACCCTGGGATGTATGCCATCAGGTCCCATTACCTGGTCCACCCTGAGCTTATTGAGCTCCTATAGTACCCTTTCTGTTATGAAGGGACTAGTGCTCACCTCTCTCTCCCCGCTGTGTCCATGGTGCTGAGCTGTGGGCCCTGCCAGACCTTCTCTTCAGTAGATACAGAGCAGAAGTATCTATTTAGGATAGATGCTTTTACACAGTCTTCCTCCTCACATGCCCCCTTATCCCCGTTGATCTTAGCAATACCCCCTCTGGACTTTCTCTGCTGTACTTGATTCACCAATGCAGATGTCTGGTGGCTGTTGTTTGTGGTGGCTTGCAGTGATGCTGAATGGCACCATAGAATGGCTTTCACGTCTATAGTCCAACACACTGATACTGCTGTATGTTTCCTCTCTGTGCTGTGGTGCTTCTACATCAAGAAATCTTTCATTTGGCCACTCACTCATCTTACTGCTGTTGCAGTCCATCTCACTCACACTCAACTGCACCAGGAGATTGCTGCCACGTTAACAGACCCCTGCACTGGTACTACTGTGTGTTTTCTGTGTCTTCTGTGGTGTTTTTCCATTAGTAAGCTTCTCATTCAGCCACTCATTCATGCTGAGGTGTCCAACAATACTGAAATTAACCTCCATTGCCGTGCTGTTGTTTGCCGCCTACTTCTGCTGACAGACAGTGGCTGCTGATTGCTACTGTTGTCACACACTGTGAGGAGAAATCTGCCTAGTGACCCCTTCACATCAGCTGTGCATATATTGTGCATTAATGCACATTCAGCTGACAGCCTTGAACCAATTAAGTAACTCATCCTGACAACCCCATGTTATAATGAGTATTAAAGATCATATGGCTGCTATTCGGTATGATAAGGTGAATACTCTATCCTTTGAAAGTGGATATAGGACACAGGGTCAGCATTTAGTGGGGATGTGTTTCATAGCTGTTTTAGCAGAGTTTGTAATAGGAAAATGTCTTCTTTTGTTGATCATGGGGGTGCTCCAGACATCCAAGGAAGGCATGTTACAGGTGGTACAAGACTTTAAAAAAAAATGTTGGAACAAAGTTTCCTCTTGATGAGAAAGTTTCCAAATTCTTAGACTCCTTATGTCACCCACAGGTTTCTCTAGGGGACAACAACATTCTTGTCCACCCTATCAGAACTTTGGAATTTGTTTTGGCAATTTATTCCCTACAGAAGTGGACTTCTCTTGGTACTGATGGTTTAACTTCAGACTTTTGTCAGACTTTTTCCCCTGTTTTGGCCCCATGTTCACTTTTCTTTTCAATTTCATTCTCGTTCATTTTTCTGTCTCTAGCTCATATACTGAAATATTACAAATATTTGTATTCAAAAAGGGTGACCATTCAGTTTTGACAAACTGGAGACTGATTTGTCTCTTATTTATTTATTTATTGAAATGTTTTACCAGGGAGGCACACTGAACAACAAGTTGCTCGTCTCACGGTGCGACCTGGGGTATGGAGGAACATGAGGATTCATTACAGAGATTTGATACAATATACAAAATTCACATTCGAATGCATACAACTGAGAAGCACATGGGCTATAAGTATAATTAAACAATGACTGAATGGAATACTTACAGTTTGGGTCTAAGGAACATGAGGATAGACTGTGGAGATTTGATACAATATCACAAAATTCACATTTAAATGCATACAACTAAGAAGCATGTAGACTGTATAAGTAAGCAATGACTGAATAGAATAATAACTGTTTTGATCTAAGGCAAGCTAGTATGCAGTAGCACAGACAGTATAATTAGCTACGGTACAGCAGAAGTGCAGATAACTACAAATGCAATAGAGATTTAGGGGCTATCAGTATTAGTACAGAGTAGTGGAGAGGAGTAGGAGGGAGGAAGGAAGGAGGGAGGGTAGAAGAGGGTGAAGGAGGGAAAGGGAGGTGAGAGGCATACCAAGATCTAACCCCTTCAGGATGCTGAGAACCCTGCCAGGGGTCAGAACAAGGCAAAGATAGAGGTGGAGCTTAGCACAAAGTACTGAAGAGGAGGTGGAGGGAGGCAGAAGAGGGTGGAAGAAAGGGAGGGGAAGAGAAGTGACAGGCATAGCAAGATCTAACCCCTTCAGCATGCTGAGAACCCTGCCAGGGGTCAGAACAAGGCAAAGATAGAGGTGGAGTTTAATACAAAGTACTGGAGAGGAGGAGGAGGGAGGTAGAAGAGGGTGGAAGAAAGGGAGTGGAAGGGAGGAGGGCATTCCAAGATCTAACCCCTTCATGATACTGAGAACCCTGCTAGGGATCAAAACAGGAAAAGACAGAGGTGAGGGAGGGAAGATAATAGGAGATGAGGGGCCTGCCAAGATCTGCCCCCTCCAGGATGCTGAGAACCCTGCTAGGGGGTGGAGCAAGGCAAAGGTAGAAGAGGGAGAGAAGGCAATCGGTAGTGAGGACAGGAAAGAGGAAGAAAGAATGAGTTGGTAATGGAGAAGTAGGATAGAGGTAATGGGGATCAAATCTGAGTAATGGGAGAGTATGGGATGATTATACTGGAGCAGAATTATAGGAGGAAGTTAAGGTGGATTATAACAGGAACAGCTAGAGGAGAAGTAATTGTGTAGGGCAGAACGAGGGAGTCTCCTCAATACCAATGCCAAAATTCTTCCTAAAATATTTGGTACAAGATTCACTAAGGTCTGATCTACTATTATACATCCCCTGCAGTCATGCTCTATTCCTGGATGTAAGATTCAGGATAATTTTCTTTTGATTCAGGAACTGATAGACCATTGTCATAAGACATGCCGCGGACACTTCCTGTTCAGTTTAGAGAAGGCTCTTGACAAGGTCCCTCATGACTACATCTTTCTAGTTTTGAAAAAATATGGATTTTTGCATCCCTTCATTAGTTGGATCAAATTCCTTTTTTTGTAATGCTTCTCTTATTCCTAATATTAATGGGTGGTTGGGAGCCCAGTTACCTTTGCTTCATGGTGTGTGACAAGGGTGTCCCCCGATCCCCATTTTATACCTGTTAACTTTAGATCCCTTATTGCATGCTATTAGTGTTGCACCTTCTGTTCGGGGCATTTGCCATCCTCTGTCTCAGACTGAAATGAAGGTTTCAGCCTATGCAGATGACGTTTGTTTATTTATACATGACGTACCTTCCGGAGAAGCTATAATTTGTCTGGTACATGACATTACTACAGTTACAGGATCTCAAGTGAATCTTGCTATAAGTCAGGTGCTGCCTATTGGGATTCATGAGACTTTTCCTCAGACAATTGGTGGCATAAGGGTGTCCCTAGATCCTATTAAAGTTTCAGGCATTTACTATAGCCAGTCTAAGTTGACTAAGGTTAATTAGGAAAAGTCTCTGAATATTGGGGGCTCGCACATGGCCAGGGGGAATTCTTGGCAACGTTCCAAAAGGAAACAGATTTGTATCATTAAGACATTTTTGGAACCCACTTTTCTTCATGTTTGTGTGACATTTCCAGTCCCTCTGCAGTTTGTAACTCATTTATTAAGTATTTTTTGTCAGATGGTTCATTTTTGTTTGGGTAGTCAATTAAATCCTACTAAAAGAGAAATCCCGTGTCTACCCCTGGAAAAAGGTAGCTTAGATTAGGTTAATCCTGTGGTTTACTTTTTAAATATTTTTTTCATTGTAATATTGTACCCTGGGTTTCTGGAAGTACTTCTGTGTGGAAGGAGTTGGTTGTGAGTTGACTGGACCCACTCCAAGTGGAATGGCAGAGATTGACATCTCCTTTTAGAGCTACATCAACTTTTCAACATTTTTGACACCTTCTTTGAAGTTTATTAAACTAAGAAAACTCTCTTAGGATGTCATCTGTACTCAACATAGAAAATCTTTTTATAAATCTTTGGTGGTCTCTAAGGTGGAGATTATGCCTGGTGTGTCCTCAGACCTTAAAAAGTTAGCGTTGCATTATTTAACAACCATTAGTGTTCCTCCCCAGTCTTGGGATGTCACCTGGCTTTATTGTCATGGCAGGTTGAATGTCAAACATAATCACAAACACTAAAGTATTACAGAACAGTTTTCTTCCCAGGAAATCTATGAGTCTCAGTTTGAGACTATTCATCATTTATATTTTGACTGTCCCGTTATACAGCCATTTTGTCCGTTATTGGATACTTCTTGGTCGGATCCTTTCTGTGTGTCTTTCTTATGACATTTTTATTCATGGTGATTTATGGGGTCTCCTCTCTGGATGTGATCATTCTATGATACTTTAATTCTTTCCTGTATTAAGTTTATGGTTTGGCAAGTTCAGTGTAAATTTGTTTTGCAACAACTCTGTTTGGAACTTTTGGTCCTTTTATGTATGATTGAGACTGCTGTTAGGAAGTCTGTGCTTTGGATCATAGCAGCTTACCTAAATCCACATGGATTACACTATGGAAGCATTGTCTATGAGTGTTTTTTTTTTTACATTCATCTCTCTCATGCTATGTTAGACTGTGGTTTCCCTGGGGTTTTTTTATGATCCTTTGTCCATTTTTGTTGGTTCCTTATCACTTGTTTTATTTGCTTTACAGTTTTTCTGATTTACCATTTGAATGTACTGTTCTTGGGACTGGGTCCACATTATTGAATTGTACTGCACATTTCTTAGTTTGCTTAGATTTACTGCTATTTTTTTCTCCGTTACTATTATTTGATTTCTGAAAATAAACAATTACCCTACTCTTCCAGTGTGGGGACCTCTGGCTATCTGGCTGCTAGCCGTGATGGCTGCTCCAGAAGAAGGAGAGAGAATGGAAGTATTAGAAACAGGGGAAAGACATCCACCTTCCCTGCTTCTTCTATGCTAGAGGCTATAAGCGATACTGACAAGGAATTACTGAACTATGCAGACTGAAGCGGAGATGTGAGATTCCATTTTTACCTCCCTCCAATCAGAACAGGACATGGCAGAAGCAAACATACAACTTGAAGAGGGTCCTCTGAAAAAAGCCCTGGATGAACACAGAGATTACTGACATTCACAGCAGAAGAGGGGCCGACTTTTGAAAGAAAGAAAAAGCAGTTGTAATCACGGCTTTCCACACCTCCAAAACTGTCAGGATATCAGATGGGAATGCTGACGAGTCACTGTCAAATTGTCTCAGCTGATGGATTCCTCAGCCAATGATGCAGGATCATCAAAGGGAAGCAGCCATCTGTCTACTTCAAAGGTGAGCCTGTGTAAAAATAACACTGACAGCCTTCACTCTAGCACTATAATATCATAAGTCTGTTGAACATTTTATTGAAATAATCTCTCACAACTCTGTTGCAGCTCAAGCCACACAAGGTGCAAACCATATTTTGGATGTTTTGTTTCAACAATGGCCACATACAGAAACTGTGGCTCCCTGTACTGTGGAAAATATAAGGGAGAATGTTGAGCAAAGTAAAGGGTCGAGAGATGCCATACTTGGAATGGCTGCATCAAGGCATAGCCTTCGCCTAAAATGCAATCCCCAACGCTTGACAACCCCTGTCAGGAAACAACTTCAGAAATGATCTGCTGAAGCAGCACTGCTGTCAGCTGGCTGGATGAAGGTTGTTGATGGTGTCTCTTGGGTGCCAGTCGTTCCTCACTGTTATCAAACTTCTACAAACAAGACTACTAACAGTGCTGAGGAAAAAATGTCTCAGCCTCTTCATGAGTCTTACTAGGGCAAGCAACCCACAAACAGCCTCCAGTACAATTTCTGGTGCCACAACTATGCCACAGGACTCTGATATGGGGAACAATACAAACTTTTTATCAGACTCAGATGAGGGTCCCTCTACTAAAAGACCTTTAAATTCCACTACTCCTGCCCAAGGAGCTGCAACTAGACCGGGCAAGGCTTTTAAAAATGTCAAACTTATTTAATATGCACAGTGAGTTGGCACAGTGCAGAAGCAAGGTCTGGCTTAGATACCGAAGGTTTCTTGATCCCCCCAGATAGAATATATATATATATATATATATATATATATATATATATATATATATATATATGATATCCCCTTAGCTGATCTATTGATAGAGTATATAGCTATATAGAATATATAGAGTTATATATTCTGCTATATAGCATATATTGCTGATATATAGATAGAATATAGGATATCCCCTTAGCTAGAGGCCCCTGACTGGGCGCTTCCTTCCTGGACCATCTCCTGCTGGGACCATGGTACTGGTCTTGCCACCCTCCGCTGAGCCTCTGTCTGCCTAACGCCACACCAGCTGGAGGTCCCTGACCAGGTGCTCCCTTCCTGGACCCTCTCCTGCTGGGACTGAGGCACTGGTCTCACCACCCTCTGCTGAACCTCTGCCCACCTAACACCACACCAACAGGAGGCCCCTGACTGGGTGTTCCCTTCATGGACCCTCTCCTGCTGGGACCATGGCACTGGTCGTGCCACCCTACGCTGAACCTCTGCCTGCCTAATGCCATACCAGCTGGAAGCCCCTGACCAGGCACTCCCTTCCTGGACCCTCTCCTCCTGGGACCTCAGCACTGGTCTTGCCACCCTTCGCTGAACCTCTGCTCACCTAACGGCACACCAGCTAGAGGTCCCTGACCAGGCACTCCCTTCCTGGACCCTCTCCTGCTGGGACCGTGGCACTGATCTTGCCGCCCTCCGCTGAACCTCTGCCCGCCTAACACCACACCAGGTACACCAAGGAGCAGTTTCGGCTCCCTTTGAATCTTCAGTGACTCCAATGGCCCTCGGATTGGTCATTTTCTGCTGCTTGGGACTCCTGATTGGCTGGCTGCTGTAGCCTGAGCTCACCATTGGCTGATTTCCAAAGCCGTGTGAGTCTCAATTGCTCGCTCGCCTCTGGCCAAGATTTTCTCTCTGTTAATTTCTTCTGCATGAATTTCTCTCCTGTCCAATGACTATGTTACAATTGTTAGAGGTTATATCTTAAATATTCTTTATTTTTAATCTCTTGTCAGACTTGTTTGCTAAGTTGCTATGTTCTGAATGTAGCTTAAGATTTTAATTTTTTAAATCTACTGTATGTCACCTGCTAAGCTTGCTAATTCACAGTTATTACTGGTGCCCAGAGCCACTGTTTTTGTTTTCTGCCTAAGTCTTTTAAGATTTTCCTGACTTCTGTTTCACTTTTTCCCCTCCTCAGCTCTTGCTCAACCTCTCCCCCCCCCCCGGCATGCATACGGGGCCCTCCTTGCCTATTCATTCTCAATCCCTGCAGTTTTACCCCCTGTAGTTTTCTCTGTCTCCTGGCCCTATTTCACTTCCTGCCCACCATTTACCTGTTGTGAAGTCCCTGTCTCCTGTCTTGTCTGCTTCCCGCCCACCGATTATCCTGTGATAAATTAAAATTTCTTCTCTCTCCCCTTAGCTGGAGGCCCTTGCCTGGGGCACTCCCTTCCTGGACCCTCTCCTGCTGGGACCATGGCACTTGTCTATCCACCCTCTGCTGAATCTCTGCCAGCCTATCACCACACCAGGTATGCCAAGGAGAAGCTTCGGCTCCCCTTGAATCTTCAGTGACTCCAACAGCCCTCAGAGTGGTCATTTTCTGCCACTTAGGACTCCTGATTGGCTGGCTTCTATAGCCTATGCTCACCTTTAGCTGATTTCCAAAGCCGCGTGAGTCTCAATTGCTTGTTCGCCTCTGTCCAAGATTTTCTCTCTGTTAATTTCTTCTGTTTGAATTTTCTCCCACCTGCCCCCACCCCCAGCACTCTTTTAAATAGTCTTTTTCTCTCAAAACTCCATCCACCCCTTTACTCCTCACCAATTGGTCTGAATAAAGGCAGCCTTTCACTCTTAAAGAGCCTGTCCTAGATAAGCACCTTTCTTCCTAGCTTTGTCTACCGCTCTTCCTGAGCTCTGTTTCCCTTAACTACTCTTGCTTGCTTGCTCAAACCCACCCCTAGTGCTGTACTCTAGGGGAACCACAGAAAGGTTGCTCATACCCTCCTACGTTAATTGATTTGACTCCTACAGCTTATTTTATGCCCCATTGCTTTGTGATTCTCTCACTGCTAACCTTATCAGGCATTGATAATGTCAGGGTGCCCACACCTGTACTCCTTACTTTAGTAAGAGTTATACTTTGTGCATATGGCACTATCACTTCAACCATTGATGGGACCAGGCTGTCCTTAATTCTCAAGGGGAACTATTGTCACTTAATTGGATGTGCTCACAGCACTCCCACCCCATGTGGCAGCCCTCATGGGCACTCCTCCCTGGTTTCTCAATTCTGCAGGAACACATATATGTTCCTCCCTGAGAAGAATGTGAAAAACTAATAATACGCTGTTAAAGGACTGTCTACGCAGAATGATACTGCTGTTACTGTTACTCTCTGGCAGCATACATCCCAACCCTGGCACACCCCATAAGTAACTCTCCCCACCGATGAAAACTGGAGTGCTCACCCTTGTGTCGATTAACATCTGCAGTATTCTCTCTAAATTTGACAACCTTCAGGTCTGGATCTCACAGCACAACCCAGACATTCTCTCAGTAGTCAAGACTTGGCTTTCACCCTAGATACCAGACATAACCATCTCGATATCAGGCTGCATTGTCTTTAGACAGGATAGGTTAATTAAAAGAGGGGTGGTTGTGCAATCTACCTAAAGGATACATTACAGGGTCTTGTCCTTAATCTGCCCAGCACCAGTGACAATATGCAGATGCTGGCTATAAAAGTGCTTCTTGGATCACACAACAAAATCCTTACAGTTCTATCAGTATATACCCCGTCCAAGCAGATCACCACCAGCTTAGACTCACTCATGGACTGCTTAAGCAGTCTGAGCCTTAACTCAGAAATAATAATGTTGGCTGACTTCAATGTCAACTGACTCTTCCCAGAAGCTAGCTTTTCCAAGGATGTCACCTCTACCGTCCACTTCACCTAGCTTGTTGAGTCCCCAACTAGAACAAATTTTAAGACAGGGTCCTGTACTTTATTGGATTGGGTACTCTCAAACTGCCCAGAGCACATCATAGATATCACAGTATTACCTGATGCTATCAGTGACCACTCTCCTGTTATGTGTAGCTGGGGCTATAAATTCTTCAAGCCCCCCGCCAGAAATATCACTGCTTGGGTCCTCATCTGGACACCTTAAGCAATTGAATTTGGACCTTCTGCACCAAGACTGGTCGAAATTATACTTTTCCAGTGATGTTGACACCACGTTCAATCTTTTCATCAATCAGTTTAATGCTATGTGTGATAGGCACAATCCTTTTAGAAAGCATACAATTAATGGCACCTGCAAGCCCTGGATTACACTTTATCTCATTGAACTCATGAAATCTAGGGATCACCTCTGGCATAGGGCTTGGGCCATGGGGAATCAAGTTGACATCCAGGACTATAAAAAAGCAAGCAACGAATGTACCAGAGTTATACGTACCGTAAAAAGCCAGCACTTTAAAGATACCCTCTGTCATTCCAGGAATGATAGCAGAAAGTTCTGGAACAATCTCAATGACCTTATAGGGAAGGCTCCTTAATCAGCCCCCATCATGCTAAATATTGATGGTGCCCCTTCTCTTGAATCTAGAACCATTTCAAATAATTTCAACAATGCTTTTACTAACTTTAATAATGTCCTCCTACCCGACTTCTTTACCCGTGTCATAACAGGTGATAACCTAGGGAAACTTGATCAGCCCCTTGATTACCCACCATTCTACTTCAAAGCAGTCTCGGAAGGTGAGGCAAGAAAATACATCATTAAGGTGCTTGGAAAATCAAGAGTCAGAAGAGACACCCTCGATCGCAATCTTGTTGCCTTCACCTTGGATAATATCCTGGCACCTCTAACATGGATAATTAGTTTATCACTTCATTACTCTCAATTTCCGCATAAGTGGAAAGCAGCCATAGTGACCCCTGTTTTTAAAAGTGGGGATCGGGCACTACATGGTAAATACTGATTGATTTCCATTCTTCCTCTGCTCTCTAAAGCCTTTGAGAGAATAGTAGAAGACCAACTGGTTATGTATTTGGAAAAATATCAGATACAGTGCCCTCAACAACATGGTTTTAGGTCTGGTCACAGTACCACTATGGCATTATTAGAGTTCACTGGCTTCATCCATAACTGTCTTGATCAAGGTCACTTGACTGGCGTGGCATTTATTGACTTAACCAAAGCCTTTGTCATGGTTAATCATGCCCTTCTGAGCGACCATCTAACAGATACATTATAGGGATTTCCAATGATACTGCTGCTTGGTTCAAGAGCTACCTTGATAACCGGTCGCAGCAGGTGAAAATTGGCAATGTCCTCTCTGATCAAAGACCCCCAAGGGTCCATCCTTGGACTCCTCCTACACAGTAACTTCCTTAACAAGCTCTCTAACTCCCACAGGGGTCATATCCTGCTATACGTTGATGATGCTGTTATCCATATAAGCAATTCTGACCCTCAACTTCTTGAGAGCCAGCTACAACTTAGCTTTGACAATGTTGAGAAATGGTTCAGTGACCACAAGCTCATAATGAACTATAAAAAGGCTAAAACTATGCATTTTTCTGTCTCACTAAGTAGGCACAAGTCCTACCCCCTTTCCATCACTAATGCTGAGGGCTCTCCTGTGGAGCTGGTTCAGCACTTTAAATACTTGGGTATTACTATTGACAGCGCCTTGTCCTATGCTCGTCATATTGACAACATTGCCAAAGCTGTATGTATATACTGGTCTGCTCTACAGGCATAAACACTACCTGATTGTAGATGCTCTGAAGCTTGTTATACACAGCTCTGTTGTCTCACTAATTGACTATGGATTGGTAAATTATGGATCTGCCATGGACACATCCCTCTGCAGAATTAAAACAGTGCTAAATAAAGCCTATTGGCTCCTCACCAGAGCTGCGAGCCTTATTTACACTTGTGACATGAATGCCCAGGCAAATTGGCAACAGTTCAAAAATTGAGTTATGTATCAAACATCTCTGACCGCAAAAAAAGTTCTCCTAGGACTGGTGCCCCAAGGGGTTCAAAAGCTTCTTACTCCCTACTGCTACCCCCATCGTACTAGAAACTCTGATAACCAGATTTTTCAAGATCCCACATTGCCGCATATCACTGGGACAAAGGTTTTTTGCCAATAGGGCCCCACTTTGGCTCAACTCTCTACCTAATGACATTGTTCCTCGAGCATGCCGGGATCTCTTAAACATAAGCTTCGGCAACACCTAGTAACTATTGCTAGCTGTGACTGCTTCCACTAGATGTACCTACATACAGTGTGTCCCCTACTGCACTTAAACTGTCCAACTCTTGCATCTCAAGTTAACAGTGTTGGCCATACCTTACTTTCCTCTCTAGTACCCTTCTTAGCAGTCCATCCTCTCCCTCACCCTCAAATTGCTCTTACCCTCTCCCACCTCATCCTTCTGCTTCTCTACCTTCCCCTTCTCACCCTTACCATTCCCCACCTACCCATTCCCCCCCACCTTTCCTACCCATCCGTCCTTTACTCCCCCCCCCACATTTTCTCTCTCATTCTTTTGACGAGGCCCATGGGCTGATCTCTCTTTGTTGTTAACTTGTACTGCCTTTCTTTGTCTGCCTAATAATGTTTTTTTACAATCATGCTCTGCATCTGCTTATCATAACCACTTATAATTGTCACATTGGTTCTTCACTACTTATTGTTAAACTGTGTTCCTTTCTGCCCACTTCCTGATATTGTATCACCCAGGATGTGCTTATTATTGCCCGCCTGTCAACCATTTTTGTAATCTACTTTGTGTAATCCTTTGACATGGAACCTATGTAAACAGCTCTTAGCTCAAAGGTTTTAATCTGAATATTCAACAAATAAATATTAGCAAAGTTCTTAAAGAGTCTCTTGGTTTCTTTACATCTGAATTGTATGCAGTGATTCAGATTTCCAGAGAAGATATTTCTGATGTCAGTTTTCAATATTTAAAGGCCCTAGAATGTTTTTGGTTTGAATATGAAAAAGTTAAAGACTTTGTTTTGTGGTCCCCATTTGTAGCCATCCCCTTATCTAAACCTGCAATTAAGACTATCACAATGTCATTTCATAACAAGGGAGTAAATGTGTCCCATATTCTCTAGTGGTTGATATAAAGATGTGAGGTATTCAATACACCAGTCTCCATAATTGATAGTAAGCAGGTTTGGACAGGGGGATGAACATTTAAAGTAAAGCTGCATCAAACAAGTACTGGTATATGCCATTTGCCAGGGAGCTTCTTTATAGGGAGGGATAGAGGGGTCTGTTTCTATCCAGGACAACCCAGAACATATCATAACTGATGTGCACACATTCATTTTAGCTCTGCCTATGATGCTGAAAAATGTAGTAGCTGTCTGGAATATTGACAGTCTGGTTCAAATTGCCCCAATCCTTTCAGCACTACTAGCTCCAAGCATTGCCTTTTGGCTTATCATCTGCATCACAGATCCTTACCAAATGCTTGGCAGTGGCAGCAGCCATCATAAGGAGGGAGGGGCTATATGTCTTCCCTTACCTGGATGACTGATTGCTCAAAGCACAGTCCAGGGAGAAATTGCTCTAGACCTTAGAGTGTACCAGGCAGTTGTTCCATGCTTTAAGAATCATGGTCATTCTGCCAGTGTCCATCTTGACCCATTGCCAGCACCTCCATTACATTAGACAGTCCTGGACATGGCTTAGGGCTTTGTGTTCTTGCCACAGGACAGGGAAAATCACTTGATGGCTCAGGCTCAGCTGCTTTACAACAGCAAGTATGTCACATCCAGAACCTTTCTGCAGCTCTTGGGCATCATGGCTGCGGCCATTGTCACAGTACCTTTAGTCAGGCTGCATAGAAACATACAATTTGATGGCAGATAAGGACCGCTTGGCCCACCTAGTCTGCCCATTTCCCTACCTAATGGATAAGCTGCAGATCCTAGTTAACCGACAGCCTACTTCCTCCTCCTACCCCCCACTAGAGTGGCCTTATGTCTGTCCCACGCATTCCTGAATTCCCCCACTGTTTTTGACTCTATAACCTCCTCATGAAGGCTGTTCCACACATTTACAACCCTCTCTGTGAAGAAATACTTCCTCACATTTCCTCTGAGCTGTCCCCCCTCTATCTTCAAATTGTGCCCACTTGTTCTTGCACATCTCTTTTTTTTGAAAGATGCTACCCTCTTGGACTTTGTTGAATCCCTTGAGGTATTTGAAAGTTTCTATCATGTCCCCCTCTCCCTCCTTTCCTCGAGGCTATACATCTTAAGCTCCTTTAGTCTTTCTTCATATGTCTTTAGGTGCAGACCCTGCACCATTTTGGTTGCCCTCATCTGGACAGCCTCCACCCTGTCTATGTCTTTGCAGAGATGGGGCCTCCAGAACTGTGCACAGTACTCCAGATGTGGTCTTACCAACTGTCTCTGCACAGGGCCAACAACTTCCTGCTTTCTACTGGTGATGCCTCTCCCTATGCATCCCAGTATCTCCCCAGCCCTCCTTACTGCCGTCTCACATTGCTGGCCCACCTTTAGGTCATCTGATATGACTACCCCCAGGTCCTTTCCATTTTTGTTGTTGTCAGTATCTCACCCCCCATTGTGTACTCTTGCCCTGGGTTTTTGTTTCCCAGATGCATTACTTTGCACTTCTTTACGGTGAATCTAAACTGCCATACATTTGACCATTCCTCCAACCTTGCCAAATCCCTTTTCATCCTTTCCACTCCACCTTGTGTATCAACCCTGTTGCAGATCTTTGTGTCATCTGCAAAGAGACATACCTTCCCCTCCAGCCCCTCCACAATGTCACTGATAAAGACATTAAAGAGGACCGGCCACAGTACTGAACCCTGTAGTACCCCACTAATAACCCTCCTTTCTTCACTGTGGACTCCATTTACTATTACCCACTGTGTTCTGTTGTCCCACCAGTGTTTTACCTAGGCTTCCACCCTGAGACCCACTCCCAGGCTGGCTAGTTTGTTTATTAATCTTTTGTGTGGGGCTGTGTCAAATGCCTTGCTAAAGTTTAGGTAGGCCATGTCCACAGCCCTTCCCTGGTCTACTACTTTGGTCACCCAGTTAAAGAAATCCATTAGATTTGTTTGACATGACCTTCCTGCTGTGAATCCATGCTGCCTTGGCTCATGTGCCCCACTGGCCTCTAGGTACTCAACAATTCTTTCCTTCAGAAGTGATTCTATCATTTTCCCTACCACTGAGGTCAAACTGATAGGTCTGTAGTTTCCTGCCTCTGTCTTGCTCCCACTTTTGTGAAGGGGAATCACATCTGCCCTTCTCCAGTCCTCGGGTACCACACCATCCTCCCATGATTTATTAAAAAGCATAGTCAGTGGTGCTACTAGTTCTTCCTTTAGTTCTTTTAGAATTCTGGGGTGAGTCTCATCAGACCCCATTGCTTTATCCATGTTCAGTTTTAAGAGTTCTTTCAGAACCCTTTCTTCTGTGAAAGGACTAATATCAACCCTCCTGTCCAGAGTGCTTCTATTGACTGGATTAGGTCTCTCCCCCTGCTTTTCCATTGTGAATACTGAGCAGAAATATTCATTCGGTATCCCTGCGTTTTCACTGTCATTCTGTGCCCAACCACCTTCCTCTTTATTCAGCCTCAGTATCCCTGCCTTCATCTTTTTTTTTGCTCCCTAATGTACCTATAAAAGGTTTTATTCCCTCTTCTTAATCGAGCTGGCTATCTTTTCCTCAGTTTGAGCCTTTGCTATTCTGACTGCCTTTCCCGCTTCCTTGTGCTTTAACTGGTATAGTTCTCTGTCTGCTCCTTCTGTGTTTTCTTATACTTCCTGAATGCTATCTTTTTCTCCCTTTCCATCCCCGCCACTTCTTTTGAGAACCATAGTGTTTTTTTCTTTCATTTTGATTTGTTTATTTGCTTCACACAAAGGCTTATTGCTCTGTGATGGCAGTTTTGATGTTTCCCAATTGTTTTCCTGTTTGCTAGTGCTTTTCTGAGGCACTCTCCCATTTTGGCAAAATCAACCCTCCTGAAGTCCAGTACCTTCACTTTTGTGTGGCTTGACTCTACAGCTAAGTTTATCGTGAACCACACTGTTTGGTGGTCAATCGTTTCCAGATGGCTACCCACTTCAAGATCAGAGATCCTCTCTCCTTCCCCATTTGAGAGTACCAGGTCTAAGATTGCTCCCTCCCGAGTGGGTTCCAAAACTAGCTGTCTGAGGCACGCCCACGTAGGGCATCAAGAATGGCCCTGCTCTTGGATGTGGCTACAGCAAAGGTGATCCAGTTAACATCTGGTATACTCAGTTCCCCCATCAGCAATATCTCGCTTTTCTCTGCCATCCCAAGGATGCCTTCTATCATTTGCTTGTCCATTTCCTCTCCCTGAGATGGGGATCTGTATACAACCCCTGTGTGGATTGTGGAGCTATTTCCAGTCTCCAGGGTGACCCACGGTGCCTCCTCTCCTCCCTGTTTACTCTTTAGCTCTGTTGCTTTGACCCCTTCCCTTACATAAGGATCTCATCCTCCACCTCCTCTTCTCTCCCTGTCCCTCCTGTAGACTGTGTACTCTGGTATATTGACATCCCAATCATGGTTCTATGTGTACCATGTTTCTGTGATTGCCACGATATCCAGGCATCCCTCTTCCATCAAGGCCACCATTTTGTGGAGCTTTTTACCTAAACTATGGGCATTGGTACTCATTACCCTCCTTTTTTTTTCTGGCTTTTTTTTTTTTTGCCCATCCCTGTCCTTACAGCCTTTGTCTTTTTCTCCATTTACTCCTGCCCTTATCCTATCAACTGCTCTGTCTTGGTGTTTACCTCACTAACTTCCCTGATTTTTTGGGGGGGTGCTAGGATTTCCTTCTCCTTTTCAGTGCCCTCCCCTTGGCAAGTTTAAATGCTTGCCAATGAAGCATTTAAACCTAACACCTAGGATCCTGGTTCCCCTCCAGGATAGATGCAGATCATCGCACCTGTATAGGCCTGCATCCCTCCAGGTGGAGCCTCAGTTCCCAAAGAAGCCACTTCCCTGAGCTCTGCACCAGTTTTTCAACCACTAATTGAATCCCATGGTGCAGAGTACCCTAGCCTTATCAATGTTATAGACATGTAGCACTTCTGAGAAAGTTACCATGTGTGCTACTTGTCTAAGGCCCCTCCCCAACTTCATAAACTCCTGTTGCACTGGCCTGATCCCATTCTCAGCCAGGTCATGTGTCCCTAGGTGGATAATGACATCCAGCTCACTCCCCCTTGCAGCTGCTTCCATGATACTGAGGATTTGTTTCCTGTCCCTCCAAGCCATGGCGCCAGGCAAGCACCTTACCTCCCTTTCCCTTCCCTCCCCCAGTTCTACCCCCTAACAATTGAGTCCCCCACCAGGAGTAGTTTCCTTCCCCTGTGGGGTCCTGTGCCACCTCCTGTGGGTCTTCATTGTTGAGGTTCCCAGAATCCTCCTTGGTCTCCACTGTGGGTGCCACCATAGAGGAACCATGCTCCACCAGAGTGGTGAATGAATTGCGGAGAGGCACAACTGGAGGGATGCGCATCTGTTCTACCACCCTCACCCTCCCTGAGCCCACTGTGGTCCAACCACTCTTCTTTCTTGGCAACCTCTGAGGTAGTGGCAGTGGCCTGGGTGGTCCCTGGGTGGGGCAGCAGGTTTTCCGAATCATTGCCAGGTCAGCATGGATACGAGCATCCTCCTCCCTCAGACTAGAGAGGTGCCTGCAAATAGGGCAGCAACACAGTTTTCAGAATGTCTCCTGGAAGACTGCTGCTCCACAGCCAGTACATTGCACCATTCGCCACATGTCTGTGTCCCTTCCTGTTACAGATGCTTTTCTTTTGTTGTTTTTTTTTTGTTCCTGTTTTAGTGTATGCCAGCTTGTGTGTCTATACCCACATTCTGTGTGCTGTGCCTTTAAGAATATGAACAGGTGTATGTTGTTAGCAGTTTTGGGAAAGTGATGTCAGAACCCCTGCTATAAAGGAAGTCATGTGCTTGGGGCAGGTGGGGTGGGGAAGGGTGGGTGGGAGGGAGAACCTATGTTGTCCAGAAACAATCAACTACAACTCTGACTCTCCACCCTGGGCAGTGCCTTCCTTCCTTTCAGAAACCTATTTCACAGAGGTTAAGTACCAGGTCTAGTCACAAATGACTGCAAATATCTGCCAGCTACAGTACCTCCCTGGCAAATTAAAGTTATAAACTAAGACAAGACAACCCCAAAACAGAATCAATACTAGTTACTTACACAGGTCCAAAAAGTAATAATTCAATTCAGTGTAGTCTAGAAAATAACCTCCTTGATTTAAGGAATCTTTGTGTGTTTTGTCTCTCTCTCTCTGTGTCTCAGCAGGACATGCACATGCAGATTCCCCAGCGGATACTGAGGATGCAATGAGACCAATGCACCAGTGATTAAGAATAGCTGTCTCTAGTCTCCTCTCCGGTCAAAAAGGTACTCTTGTGGTGGAAGGAACACTGCAACCTGCTGAAAGGGGTTCTTTTCCTCATTCCTTTCCCTCTGCAGATTCTCACTGAAGATGTTTCTGGGTTGGGCTGGGGGGCTCATCTGGGGTCTCTTCAGACTCAAGGGACATAGTCCAGAGTGGAGGCTGGCCTCCACATCAACATCCTAGAGGTAAGGGCCATCCTGTATGCTTTACAAGCCTTCAGACCCATCTGTCCCTGGGCCATCTGTTTGTGCAGATGGACTACATCAGTGTTGTGCACCACATCAACAAACAAGGGGGGAACCTATTCATACCCTCTGTGTCAGGAAGCAATAAGGGTTTGGTACTGGGCTCTAGAACACAGTCTAGAACTATCACCCATCCATGATCCAGTGGCCCAAAATGTCCTGGCGGACAGGCTAATCTGGTCACAGTCTCAGATGCATGAGTGGGAGCTGCTTACCTCAGTTGTAGAAGACCTATTCAATAGGTGGGATCACCCAGAGTTGGACCTCTTTGCATCCCAACTCAACAATGCAAAGAAGTGCAAAATCATGCACTTGGGGTACAGAAACTCAGAGGTGGAGTACAAAATGGGGGAGTAGTATTAATGACCACCAAACAGGAACAAGATCTTGGGGTAATCATATCTAATGACCAAAGGGTGGCCAGACAGTGTGACAAGGCAGTGGGGAAGAGAGGTCTAATGGGATGCTAGTGGGCATAGGAAAGGGTATCACCAGCAGAAGGAGAGAGAGATTGTGTTACCGCTGTAAAAAATGCTTCCCTCTTGAATCTTATTTATACTCATGAGGTATTTAAAAGTCTCTATCATATCCCCCTCCCTTCTTTCCTCCAGGGTGCCTATAATGGGGTCCTTTATTCTCTCTTCATAAGGCTTTCCATGCAGACCCTGAACTATTTTAGTTGCCCTTCTCTAGACCACCTCTACCCTGTCTATGTCCTTCCAGAGATGTGGTCACCAGTACAGGTCTCACCCATGTTTCTGCTCACTTGCTCTGGGGTCTGGAGTTTTCTGGTGAGACATGTTGTCCCTCTCTTGAAAAGAGAGGTTCCTTTATACCTTTCCTCACTTTCTTCTGATTCAGAAGGTGCTAATCAAGCTCCAGGTGGAAGGAACCACTCTGATCCTCATTGCCCCTTCTGGCAATGTCATGACTGATTCCCCTTGCTACAATACTTGCCAGTGGAACCTCCGGTGCCCCTGCCCCTTAGCAAAAGCTTGCTATCACAGGAACAGAGAACCATGGTTTATCTGAACCTCAAGTCTCTCCATCTCCATGCATGGCACCTGCAGACATAGTCTTGGCTAGATTTGGGGTGTCACAAAAGGTGACTGATGTTCTGGTTGCCTTTAGGAAGCCTTCCACCAAGGCCACTTATTCCATGAAGTGGAAGCACTTTGGTGTATTCGTGGCTTCCCATATTTTGGGCCCCTTCACTTGTCCAGTGAATCAAATTCTGAAGTACTTGTTGTCCCTTTTTGACTCTGGTCTGCAATACTCCTTTATTAAGGTGCACCTGTCAGCCATTTCAGCCTTCCATGTACTTGCTGTTGGTGGTACAGTGGCAGAACTAGAGGTGTCCGGTACTTTTTTGAGAGGCATCCTCTATTAGATGCCTCCCATTTGCAATCCAGTCATGTCTTGGAATGTGAATGTTGTGTTGGAGAAACTTACTTTGGCTCCTTATGAGCCAGCTGGGACATGCGACCTAAGCTTTCTATCCTGGAAAGCATTATTTTAGGTTGCTATTACTTCAGGTTAAAGGATTTCCAAGCTTTAGGCTCTGACGTGTGAGCCCCCTTATTTGGTTTTTCACAAAGACATGGTGTCTTTGTGGACTAATCCTAAGTTTCTTCCAAAGGTGGTGTCTGAGTGGTGTCTGAATTTACCCTGAATTAAACCACCCACCTTCCTGTCTATTACCCAGATCATGCTAATCCAGGGGAAGCGCTGTTCCATACTTTAGATATACATAGAATATTACGTTACCATACATGCTGTACAAAGGACTGCAGGAAGTCCTTGCAGCTGTTTATTTCTTTTGCCCCTGGGAAAGAGGGCGTACCAGTTTCTGAACAGTATCTGTTCAAATGGTTGGCCAACTGTATTACTTTTCGTTATAGGAAGTATGATAAGGAACTTCCTGGCATTGTTCGTGGTCCTTTCTTAGGCCTATAGCCTTCAGCCACCCAGACTGATTCTATGTCAGAATTGCTTGGGACTAATTCCTTAGATGTGGTCTGATACAAGAGAAACCCTCGATAAAGATAGTACAGTTATACAAAAACTTACTGTAAAAGTAGATCTTCAAGAGGATCTCTTGCATCAGGCCATGCCATCCTGCACCCCCACCCCCCTTTGCCTTAGGGATTTTTGTGTCTGTCTATCATTCTCCAGGATGGTTCACCTTCTGTTTCACCTCTTTTTCTGGTGGGAACCTCTGGCACCTTCGGTTCCCCAGCAGAAGATCCTCTATATAGGGTTTCTGGTGAGACAAGAACTGAGGAGGGCATGGGGCCAACTTGTATAAGGGAGGGACATTACCTGCATCTGACATCATCATGGGTAGACCCTTGTAGACTGTTAGCTAGACAAGTTTACATGTGGTCCTTTTCCCTGGTGGCTATAGTTCCTTAGGTGCAGTCTGATGCAAGAGATCTTCTCGAAGATCTCCTGTTGGGTAAATTCTTACCTAACTGTACTTTATTAAGTTGAAGTACCTGAAATGTGACATGGCTTTACTACAGGAGACACATCTCTTGGAGATGGAAGCCTTTCAACTGAAATGTAGCTGGGTAGGTAGAGCATTCCATAATGCTTACTCCTCCCAACAGAGAGGAATAGCTATACCTTGCTGCAAAGGGCTAGAGTTTGGGGTACACACATAGAATAATGGGTAGGGAACTCTGCACAACAAGGCTGCATTTCCTTCAAGGGGTTGATGACACTATAGACCTTGAGAATGAAGCTTGAGAGGTCCCTATGATGTCATCAGCACCCGAGATGGAAACACAATCTTGTTTATGCACAGTTCTCTATCTGTTGTTTTATATACTGTAATATATAGTTTTGTATTTAAAACAAAGAACTGTGTATTTTTGAGTTTTGTTTAGTCAACTTTTAATTATTCCCCACTGCTCTCTCTCCCCAGCTCCGCTTGCTGTGCTTATTGTCCCACACACTCACCTTGTTTCAAGAATCATAGCAAGAACCTAGTCTTTTTTGGCAGGAAATAAGTTATATGTAAAAAGCTTGCCTGCCTCTGAAAAATTAAAAAAATGTCATTGAAGTGAAAGTTTGTCTGGTATTGAGCACTAACAATGGTAATGAAATGCAAGTGCTCTGAAGTAGAATATTAAAGTTTTTTGTAGTATAGTAATTGTTGTAGGATAGTAGTGACATAGCTACTACAATACAACAACTTTTTTGACCTTTGAGCTGTCCGACAACAGCTTTTTGCAGTAGATTTAAATCTAGCTACAGTAAGGGGCAACTGGAGAGCAGATTACTTCTCCTGGAGGGCAGTTATCAGTGGGAACCTATAGTCCTGGGAAGCATGTGCATGCCAGATGTTCCAGATCCTGCGTTGTTTGACAGTATCTTGCAGGAACACCCAGGGAGCCCAGTGGGTATGCTTATTGGGAAGGACCTAAATCTAGCACAGAACCCACATTTTAAATAAATAAACAGTACATGGCATTTTAGATGTCAAAATGAATACATATTTAGTCAAGGACCTTCAAAACTCTTACTGGAATGGTTAGATTTAGAAATCAGAACATAAACTTTTCACAACAGTTACACAGAGCACTTTTTTCTGTCTTTTCTTGTTACTTGTGTCTTGACAGAGGAATAAGTCATGAATATTTTGCAAGGTCAGAGAAAGGTCACCCTGATGTTTACTTGCAGACTTCAATTTAACTGGTCAGATACAGTCAAAATGAAATAAGTACAGGGATAATCAATTATGTAGTGTGAAACGTGTTCACAAAAATGATTTAACTCTTATTATACCTCATAGCAAGACACTGTACTTTATGCAGGCCTTTCCCCTCACTGGGCTAATTCCATCACCTGCTCAAGCATAGTTGGATTAGGAGAAGTAATCATGAGGGGTAACCACTGGAAAAAGTCATAAATGTGCCAGATATTACTTTTTTAACTAGCAAGGCAAGACTTTGGTTTTAAACTCCAGAATGCACAGTTTTCTTCATAAATTGCTGATATCAGAAAATTGCTTGTAACTATTTGCAGACTGCAGAACACTCACAAATGTTATGTTTGGGTTACCAATGTCTAACAGTTTGTGATCTTAAAATATAAAAGGTTTCATAGAAACAGAATCTGATGGCAGACAAATACCTCTTGACCCAGCTACTCTGCCCATTTTCCTTTCTACTGTAACACTGCAGACCCTACATGATATCTGGCTTTACCCACCCTTCTCTTACCACTAATGTTCCCTTATGCCTATCTCATGCATTCTTGAATCCCACTACAGTTTTTTTCCCCACCATCTCTGCTGGGAGGCTGTTGCAGGCATGCACCATTCTTTCTTTGAAGAAGTACTTTCTCACATTTCCCCTGAGTCTATCCCCCCAGCTTCATAGCATGTCTCCTTGTTCTTGAGCATCTTTTTGCTAAAAAATGCTTCCCTCTTGAACCTTATTTATACCCATGAGGTATTTGAAAGTCTCTGTCATATCCTCCCTCCCTTCTTTCCTCCAGGGTGCCCATAATGAGGTCTTTTATTCTCTCTTCATAGGGCTTTCGATGCAGACCATGCACTATTTTAGTTGCCCTTCTCTAGACCACCTCTACCCTGTCTATGTCCTTCCAGAGATGTGGTCACCAGTACAGGTCTCACCAGTGATCTATACAGCGGTAACACTATCTCTCTCTTTCTGCTTTCCCTTCCCTATGCCCCCTAGCATCCCATTAGATCTCCCTTCCCCACTGTCTTGTCACACTGTCTGGCCACCTTTAGGTCATTAGATATGATTACCCCCAGGTCTTGTTCCTGTTTGGTGGTCATTAATACTACTCCCCCATTTTGTACTCTGCCTCTGAGTTTCTGTGCCCCAAGTGCATGATTTTGCACTTCTTTGCATTGAACTTTAGCTGCCATGCCCTTGACCCTCCTCTAGCTTTCTTAGATCTGTATTCACCCCCCCCCAGAGTGTCTATCCTATTGCACATTTTAGCGTCATATGCAAAAAGGCATACATTCCCTTTTAGCCCCCTGCAATGTCGCTAGTAAAGACATTAAAGTGGACTGGTCCCACTAACCCCGTGGCACCCTGTTGGTCACCCTCCCTTACTCAGAGTGAACTCTGTTTACTACCACCCTCTGTCTCCTGTACCCTAACCAATTTTTTACCCAGTTTACCACCTCTGGAACCACCTCTGGACCAACTCCTAGACTGCCCAGATTGTTTACAAGTCTCCTGTGTGGAACAGTGTCGAAGGTCTTACTGAAGTCTAGTTAGGCCATGTACACCTGTCCACCCTGATCTAATTCCCTGATCAACCAGTCAAAGTAATCTATCAGATCTGTTTGACAAGACCTCCCCCTAGTGAATCCATAGCATCTAGTATTCCCCCTTAGAATCTAGTTTAAAGAAAGTTACTTAATTATAACATTTACACAACCAACTACCTCTGCAGCTATACTGTGCCTGTGACCTAAATTGATTTTGCATTGTTTTCAATTTAAATCTGCCGTTCTCACAAGCCATTACTGTATTACAGTGTACGGAATCCACAAAACATGCCTCGACTGGGAGGGACTTCCAGTTGGTGTCCTGAGCAAGATGGCAGCATATATCATTAACTTCTTTCTTCATTCATATATAACCTCATTAAAACTTACCATCTTTGAGGAAAAATGCTTTCTTCATTAATGAGTAGAGGTTCTCAATGTATGGACAACCTAAATCAGCAAAAGGACATGACACAGTTGGAGGATTCAGCTTTCGGACTCTGAGCTCTCCCAGGCCTCTAGGATGATGTTGGCCTGCGAATCTAACCCTCAAAATCAAAATTAGTATCTGCAAAAAAAGTGAGACTGGAGACAATATTTAAAGAATTCCAAGCATTCCAGGCTGAATGTAAAGATGCGCTCCCTGAAGTAAAAAAAAAAATAAAATAAGATGCAGCATTAGAACACCAAACAGGTCAGGTTGAACAATAATCTCTGGCTACTGACATTTGCGTTGACCAGACAGAAACACAGCTAAAGACTATCATGAACAATCGGGGAGAAAAAATGGCCAGATAGAAGTCAGGAACTTGGGCTTGTTGGAAAATCATTAATTTATATGGCTTACCTGAGAATTCCAAAGGGGTCAGCCTTGCAGACGTTTTAGAGTTTTCTCCAGACTGCACTGGATTTTGACAAGGAACTCAAATAAGATGCTGAGTGCATGCACTGTGCGCTTGGTCCAAAATCCAGGTACCCTGATGCCCAGCTCAGATCAGTCATCGTCTGTTTAATGAGCTACATTAATAAAAAGCTCTTTCTGCAGAAAACTTGGCAAAATTAGTTATTGTTTTTTTAATAACGACTGTGCGGCTGCCACAATGAGAGCACAGTGGAAATACTTGCCTCTCTTCCCCTTCCTCTGCAAGAAGCAGCTGAAGTTTAAAATACTACATCCAGCAATACACTGAAGGGCAACAACTTTAGCACACAGTAGAGACTGCTAGAGCTGACATTGTGGCCTATGGAATAATACCAGCAGAAAGTATCATCAGATTTTCTTCAGCAGTGACTCTGTTCCCTCTATGATGGTGGACGGTGCAAGTAGTGAAGCAGCGCTAAAGACAGATGGACTCCGTCATGGTAGAGATTATCACTCACTTGAAGAACCTTCCAAAATCACAGTCTCCTACCTGAGATGTGCTGTTAATTGATATCATTTATTCAACTGAATTTCCTTGGTTTGAGATGAGTGGGGGGGGGGGCTTTATCGCGGGCAATAGTGCAGGGAAATGGATGCCCCCAGTCTGTTCCCCCAGGCCTTCCATGGAGTGCATTAGTTTAATGTTAACTTGGACAATTATAGCAGCTCTGACCAAGTTACCCTGTATGTAAAATAGCAGTGTTCCGTGGCAGAGGTGCCTGAGTAGTTTTGGATGCTCTGCACTCTGGCCAGTGGGTGAGTTGATAGCGCTTAACTCAGATTTAAAGTTTCTAGCTTATGTGTTATTAGGCAGCTATTGAATTTGTGATACTCAGTGTGTGTCTGCCTTCAAACCAGAGTTATGCGCAGTCCGCAGACTGGCTTCTTATATCCTGTGTGACCCCAGGCAACCTTCATAGGTAGTGAGATGGCCTGACAACGTGCTGGGGATGTCTTCTTGCATTGACAATCCTGCTTTCTTAGGCTAACTTCATCAGCGAGACCTTACTGTGGTACTTCCCTGCTGGCCTCTCCACCTGGCCCTTCCCCCTCTTATGCTGTTTGTCCTCATTAGTGGCTCTGGGCATTCCCATCTGGCCCTGGCCATAACAGGATTGTCTTCAGCACTGCCCTCCCTGACCCTCTCTTGTAATTTATTGTCATACCAAGCAATTCAATTATTATGATCATAATTTGAATAATGGCGAGGGTGAGAAATCCTCTGCCAGAACACACCACATGACAATGCTCCTAGCCCCTTCCCAGTTTCTCTTTTGCTTAGATGTCTTTTGTCTCAAAATCCCTTTTCCTCAGGGGCCAAAAACATCCATGTGGAGGACCAGGACAAATGTTTTTCTGGCTTTACCTCCAGTTAAAAAATACTCTACCATCTGTAATCTCCTGCTCTAATCCCATAGGGTGGTTACTCCTACTCACTCCTCCCTTGGAAACCAACATGTACATAGTTGTTTGTTCTCCCCTGTTTCTGGGAAGTGTTTTTGCTCCCTGGAAATGTGACAGTTCCCTAGTTGAAACCTCTGACCCCATTGGGCTTCATTCATATTTCTCTTTTTATCTGTTTTGTTCTATATATAAAAATTTGAGACAGTTGCTAGTGTGCTATATGCTATCTTGACAGGATGAACTGTATAGTATTACCTTGGCACTGGCTTGTTGCCCATAAAAGGACTCCCCTCTGCTCTGGGGCCTTGCTTTGTTTGATTGTATGGGACAAACACAGGGTGGTGGGGTTTTCTTTCTGCAATCAGCAACTCACATGCAAGGGAATAATGACACAGCTTTATATTGAACTATCTCTCGGTTGATGGTGATATGACTACATCATCAGTTATCGTGTAGTTTTAAAAAAATAAATGGCCTAAATATACTGATTAAATGAGCCAATTATTTTGCTCTGTTGCTTAAACAGTCTGTGGATGTCATGCATTTGCAGGAAACTCACCTTACCCCCACAGGAACATCTGAAATTTTCCTGGGGTGGGTGCTATACAGTTTACTCCTCCTCATACCCCACTGGGAAAAAGTGAGGAGTTGCAGTACTGATACCAGTGATCACTCCTTTTCAGGTATGTAGAGGGTACTTGGATCCTCAAGACCAATTCATCTTGCTGCATGGTCCACTGTACAACACTGAAGTCACTTTGGCCAATGTCTACTTCCCTCCCAAATCTACCTCTGGAGTCTTTAAACTATTTATCAGGACACTTTTGGAGTTACATGCCAGCCAACTTGTTCTGAGGGGTGATTTCAATTTATCAATGTCTCTTGATCTAGATTCCTCCAACCCCCACAGTTACCAGGCCTAGTCATCTCAAAGATATTTCTGGGCCACCTTTGATCACCTGTGGTTTATCAACAGTTGGTGCATGTTCTCTCCTACTGGGAGAGTGTACTCTCAATTTGCACCATGGCACAATAGCTATGCCAACCTAGATTACTTCTTCACCTAATGTGAGCACTTTTCATTGATTCAAGATCTCACCCCATGACACAAATCTTATCAGACCATTCTTCTCTGCTCCTCAAGATTGATGTGGGGAAATTATAAAAGTCTTCCATTTGGAAGTTTAACACTTCCCTGCTCAAAGGGCACTGTTTTTTCACACCATGGTGCAGAAAATTCTCCCACAAATTATTCCTGAAAACAGGATTGGTTTACCACTTATAAACTACTCCTCAATTACAAAAAAAACAAGGTAAAATTAATTACCAGCTCACACACCTCAGGAAGAAGTATCCCACATTGACCATTACTAACAATAAAAATGCTGGTTCCATGTCATAACAGTGATCGTAAAACAACGATTGCCGTTACAGCGAGTGTACATCACCGAAAAGCAAATCAGCAATATCCACTTGTGGGCAACAAGACATCTGGCAACTTAAAATAGTATTTATGTGAGGGCGCTGTGCCCTGCCCCCCCCACAGTGGGCTTCACCCCCCACACCCTCCTGACTAAATATAACCAACTCCAGGGGGTGCATGTTGGGGAGGGGCAGACAGTCTGGCAAAAAAAAAAAAACAACAGCAGCAGTAAAATCGTGATCTCAGCAGCTCTCCCTTTCACAAAAACAAAGCAGCAAGGTTGGATCTAGTGGTAGAGGTAGAGTCAGGGACTAACACCTTCTGTTCTGTGCCCAGTGCAGTAAACAGCTGAACCCATAGGTTTCACTCCACTTAGCTTCTTATCTTGACCAAGATGAAAGAAATGTGCTCTGGTCTTTGAATGCTAATTTAAATTATGTGGCTGTCAAGTTTGGTGCCTCTGTAGAGCAGCTGAGGGCATCTGTGTCTGGCAGCCACAGTCCCACATCTGGTGTGCATCAAAGGGGGAGAGGAGGATGTATGACAGCATGAGTATGACCCATCACTTGGTTGGTTGAGATGAGCTACCCGCCTAGATTTGAGCATTGGAATGCTGCTCCATACCACCTGTCCACCGTGGTTCCTACAGTGTTGCCTGCCTCTTCTGCTTCGCACACAACACAGTGCTGTGGGACCACCTGTCCCCCCACCACCACTGGGAACAGCACTGTGTGAGTGCCCACGCAGCCCTCATTGACCTCCAGTGGCAAAGCACTGGTTGAAGCCATTCTTGTCATTCACCATCGGGGTCCGCCATCACCAGCTGCAGATCACCTGGTCTGGGGAGATCGAGTACCTTTAGAGGAGTTCACTGCCCCCGTTGACCCACCCAACCACAACATCCAACGGACATCGCCGTTGGTACTGCTCGAGGAGTAGTGTAACTCCTAAGTGGCGTAGGGCTTCATTCTGTCTGCAGATATTATACTTGTTCTGTGTTTATACAGTAGATCTTTCAGTAAGTACAAATTACAGTGCATTGATTATGAAATGATAAACATAAGTATTAAATCATGTGGTGTGGGTAGTGCTAAGATGCTAATGGACCTCCCAATCTTTTGAAATGTTATGAGATTAATTATCCATTTTCCATCCGGCCTGGTGGTGCTGAGGGTTGAAGTGCTGGACACCACACCTCGCACCATGCTGGCAACCTGTGTTCGGGAACAAACTCAGGTCGTCGGGGGTCGGCAGGGAAGGGAGGAGATTGAGCATCCAGAGGACTGCTCTCTCCTCCCAGGGAGGGCTCTAGGGGATGCTTCGCACAGGGGCGACCTCTGGTGGAGGCCAGGGGAATGCCGAGTCTGCATCGCTATGCATTGCGAGGGGGCAGTGCTGTGGTGGGCATCTGCAATAGGGCCATTGATGCCATTGCATGACCAAGCATTGGGGGGAACCAGAGGAAAAAATGGAAATACCCTGCCCTCGGGGATAGACGACGGCACCACCTACCATCAGTCACACTCTATAGGCCGGACTACCTCCGGTTCTGGGCCGGGCCCAGCCCGGCCCAAATTGTAGATAGAGCACCCTGGGCAGATAGGGCGGCCCTTCCTCGGGGGGGCTCAGAGCTGAGGGGATAGCCAGGCTGGTGCTGGGACTCAAGGGGAGTTTCAGGCCAGGAGGTAGAGTTGGTGGTTAGGAGAATGCCTGACAGAGTTCCCCGTAGTGGCAGTGAAGAAATAGTGTGTAAAAAAAAAAAAAATTACACTTTTTCCATTTTTCCAACTATAAAAAGAAAGATGTTATGGAGTCTTTGTTGGTATGGACATCTTTGTAATATAATGAAAATCCAGTAATTGTGCATATATAAATTGCTTCCTGCTTGGAAACCATTTGAAAAACAGATACTTATATTTTCCTAGAAAAGAACACCCGATTACCTTGCAGTTCTGACAGTATGATTTACTTGTATATATTACAGTTTTGTGTAAGAGTTTGTAAAATATATTTTGATTACTGTTTTTCAAACTACAGTGTTTGCATGAAACGTGCACAGTATTATTGCAAATGGATTGCAATGATATTCAAGCCATTTGCCTACTACACTTTGCAAAATATTTTCAACATGAGTGCTTTGTTGCAAATGCTTTGCAAAAAAACAAAAAAAAATCCAGTTCTTGAAATCTATTGTTTGTTTCCTAGACATTTATAGAACACATGCTGCACTTGAAAAAGCAGTATTTGTGGGTAACTATAGGCTGTAGTTTTAGAAATAATGTTTTTCTGGCAAAAATATCAGGATACCTATATTTCATTTTATTTTCCTTCATGGCTGAAACAAGATATGGGATTTTGAGATTTTTGAAAGTCCCGAATCCTGTGCCATGCCTGCCAAAAGAAAATGAGATACTTGTACAGCGACATGCTGTTTACCATCAAGAACATATGATAGCCCTGTCTTAATACATCCACAGTGTAAATCTTGCATTTGTATTCAACACAAAGATATTTTTAAGAACTGTGAGTGGTGGCCATCATTAATGATGTGTGTCATTATAAAAAAAATGAATGAAGGACACACAGGCAACCTCGTAGGGAAGGGATGACCTGGTGAGGTGGAGAACAGTGGACTAAACTAAAAGAAGTCAACAAACCTCTGTGCATATAAAGTGAATAAAAACAAAGGAAAAAAGCCTACTATTGTTTTCAAATGAAGTGACATAAAAATGGTAAAGGTTAAAGGGTAGCTTTCAAGATGTATAATGAGATGCAGAGGGAAGAGTACAGGAATGTGTATCGGGAGTTGCTGAGGGAGGCAGTGAAAGTGGTGAGGAGCGCAAAGGTACAAACTGAGGAAAGACTAGCTCTAGAGGTAACAAAATGGGACAAGAGCAAATCTCAAAGTCTCTGGGTGCTTTACATATACATGAATAGTATAAGAACATGTACATAGAATCAGTGTAGTATTAAGATATCACCACACTTAACAGAGGATAAAAAGTTATGCAAACACAAAAACATATTCAGCATATGGTACTTTTTTGTCTTGACACCATACTATGCTGGCTGCTGTTCTGAAAGCTTGTGGTTAGTTACATGTGATCATCTATGCCACAAACTGACCTGCATCAGTTTGGAAGGGAAAGTGACCCTGGATCATAAGACCTGGAAACCAGATCCTGATTCTGAATCAGTTTGGCTAGTAAACTGGCACTGGATCAATTCCGTCTGTTCTGTAAAGTGTTTCTCAATATGGTTGGCCAACAACACTGATTCAGGATCAGTTTGTTTTGATGGGGAAACTGATTCTGGATCTGTGCAGTAGGGAAAGGGATCCTGGATCCATTTGGTAGGAAACTGATCAAACAGTTCTGGCGAAGTAGCCAAATTCGCCCTGCTGAAAATTTCAGAAGTTGTCTGCTTTTTGTGAAACTTCACTGTGTAACTCTAGCGTTAACTTCACCTTGCATTTGTCAAGGCAAAGTTAGGAAAAATAAGACTCTGTTACTTGCTTTACTTTCTGCAGGTCACATGGGAGACTCCAGTCAGGCAGGAAGTTACTGATTTGGTTTTGTTTTCTCAGTAGCAGTTTTGTTCACTGGCTGAGTAGGAGTTTGGAGAGTCAGTCTAACAGAGTGATTTCATTTTTGCAGTACTGAGAGTAATATATAGATTTTTTTTAAATTTAAACTTTTGTTAACCAGGTAGGTGTAATGAGCCAAGGCCCTTTTTTCATACATAACAAATTTAGTTTTAAAAGAATTCTTTAGTTTATTTTTGTGTACCATATCTGTTGTGAGTACTTAATCTGAGTGTCTGTTTGTCTGTGATTGTATGTGTGTGTGTCTCTCTCTCTTTCTCTCAGTTTTTATTTTTTTGTTAAAAAAAATGAATTCTCCTTAACGGAGGGACCCAGTGGGTGCTGTGGCAAAATGGGGGGTGCAGTGATTCATCTAAACAGGAAAATGTTTTAGAGTGGGAGTTAGACACCCTCCAACTGCTCCCAGCTGAGAAGGGGAGTAGCACTGCTTCTGAGGTGGCACAGCAACAGAATGATCACTCAGGGTAGCAGCAACCTATGGTCCAGCCCACCCTCCTCATTCCACCACCACCAGCAGCTCCACACCCCACATTGCAGGGCACCCCACAACCTCCTTGGGAGCCCCCCCCGCATCAGCCAAGGAGCTCGGCCATATGGTATTTTTTCACCATTGATGGTGATGATGACAGTGCCATCACATGCAAGCTTTGTGGCCATACTGTATGCTGGGTTAAGAAAAGCCGCCACTTGGGCACTGATGGGCAAAGGACCCACCTTAATGTGCACCACCATGCTGAGCGGCATACCAGGCAGCATGAAGTAGCAGCAGCAGCAGCAGGCAGTTGTTAGGGGGAGGTTGTGAAAGGAAATTGTGGGTGTCGTGAGGTGGTAGGCCATCATGCTGTGATTTGGCATAGCAGGAAGACTTGCAGGCACAGTTCACAGCCATCATGGGAGTTGGCAGCGCCTTCAGCCCAAGGAGCCCTGCCATCATCAGACCTTGCAGCAGTAGTCACGCAGGCAGACGTGGTCATACTGTGGGCTGAAGTGGCTGACCTTCACAAGGAGTTAACTGAGGCAAGGAGGGACATAAAGGAATTAACTGAGACAAGGATGAGTGACATAAATAAAATCTTAGAGAACCAGAAAAATATTCTGAATATACTAAAAGGGTTGCGCGGTGGTGGTGGCAGTGGCAGAGAGTAATTTTTCTACTTATTCCATTTTTTTCAATCTCTCTATAATCATAGTTTATTGTCTCCCACACAAAAAAAACCTATAAAAACTAAAAAAAATCCATTTTTTATCATCTCTATCCTCTTGTTTAGATACTGTATCTAAAACATTTCTTTCTCGAGGTTATTGTGTTACACTGGTCTCTATTTCTTGCATTCCATTCCCTATTGGAGGTGGGGGGTGGTTGGGGTAAGTTGGGGTTTGTTTAGTTTTTGTTATTTTATTAGTTGGTTTATTACTGTTGTAATTTTTCTAAGTTATGGTTAATGTCTTATTATTGTTTCTTTTATATGGAAAATAATTAAGAATAAAAATTAAGAAAAAATTTTAACTTCTAATCAGTATGTTCCCCTCTCCCAAAACACATAGCCCCAAGTTTTGTCATCTTCATCCCCCTGAAGATTTCCTTCATGTTGTGTTCCCCTTGCCTTGACTCCTGTTATAGTCTGTACACATGAACAACCTTCCTGAGAACTTAAACATAATTCTTGTTTTAGTGCTTAAGATGTCTCCTGCTAGCCACAAATGTCAAGTAGTGTCCACAGTAAAAAATTGCTTTCCTGCTGCTATGTGATGTTGCTGCAGTGGTTTGCAACTGCCAAGAGAAGTTGGCAAGGAATCAGACCTGAACAACTTTCCTGAGAAGTTAAACATAATTCCTCGTTTAGTGTTTAAGGGCCCAGGTATTCAAACTGCACCCAAAAAGTGTGCAATAGCAGGAGCAAGAGGAAGTCTATTGCACCCATGCGCAAGAGACGCGATATTCAAAAACGGAGCAAGCCAAATTGTGCCTACAGCTGATGACTGAATATCGCACCACCTGTGCCATAGTGCAACTAGGGAGGGGAAGCTGAGCAGATCTGATGTGCCATAGTGCAACAAGGGATGTTCAGCTGAGCAGTCCAGAGGGCCATAGCGCAACCAGGGAGCCCCCCAGCAGCAGAGCAATGTAACTGCACAACCAGGGAGGTAGGTACCCACCATCCATGCCACAGATGGGCACTGGAACACACAGCAGAACAGACATCATTCCCTCACACCCCAAGCACAGCACAACTGGGGGGAGGGCTGGAATAACCACTGGCCCATGGAGACATGCAAACAACCCACAGCCAGGCTATGGTGCCCCATCACACCTACTGGCAAGCTGTGACTGGCACACAAGGAAGGCAGACCCCGTGCCACACCATCCCCCCAGTGCAGAGCACACCCTGCACCGTGACCCCCAGACACCCCCCCCATGAGCAGTGACCACTACTGCAGGAAACCCCATGCAAGCCACCACCCCCACTGTGACAATGCAACCCTGTGCACCACAGAACCATGCAAGCCAGCCCCACCATGAGCACCCATCAGTGGGTGGCAGCACATGGCAATGCAACAATGGCAGACATGATGCCACCACACACAGTCCCCCTGAGGTACTGCTGAGAGACCGACCAGGCGTCGGCACAAGAGGTACCCCACACGGGACAGGGCGTGCCCCTTGACACCCCCACCAGTGGTACAGCACCCTGCACAGTATTACAGTGACACACCCTGACCCACCACTGGCCACAACAGCCAGCACAGACACCCACAGTGGTGCTTGGAAGCATGCACCACACCGGATGCCACACAGTGTATGGACAGACACCCACCCATACCCAAGAGCACAACAACACAGGGACGCAGTGGTGGGGCAACCAAGCCCCCATTGTGGGCCCATGTAAGCTGTGTACACACAACCCACAGTTTTCCATGGCACTGGAGTGCCAGCCACCCTGTGGAGGCACTGTGGACCCATACACCACCAGCAGTCACCCGGAGCACAAGTCACAGACAGTGAGGCACATCCCCTGCAACACACACAACGCACAGCATAGAGGTGGGACAATGACTGTGGTGTCACCCAAGCCAGGCATGCACCAAACCAGTGACAGGGACAACCCAGCAAAGTGACAGGTACAGTGGCCGCCCTGCAGGGACTGCCACCACTGACATGCCAGCGGACCGTGCAGATCACAGACATGCATGTGTGTCAGCTGCACAGGCCATGGATGGGCCGATGGGTGTGCCATGGACACAGAGCACGCGCCATGGACCACTGCACACAGTCATCCAGTGCACAGGCACAACACACACACACCACAGACACTGACTGATAGTTACCCCCACACCATAGTCACCTGCACATGGACACACACACGTACCCATGACTGCACCACCCCTGACGCCATGCACACCACTGCAGCTGAGCACATATAGCCCGCTGCTAATCAGAGACCACCACAGTATTCATATCAAAATCAAATGTATTGAAAAAATATAATAGTCAACTATTTACAAGAATGCAAAAACTATATACAAGTTTGGGGGGCCACAAACAAGGTGGGGTTGGGTAGGGGGCAGGGGTGGACAAATGGGATGGGGTAGGAGGGGTGTGAGGGTGGGTCCAGGGGGGTAGGGGAAGTCAGGGACTATGGGATCCCTAGCGGGAGTGCCGTTCTGCGCTGTGTGACCTCAGACCTCTGTGCCTCCTCATTACCCCAGTCGTATCCAATCTCCGGAGGATTTCCAGGGATTCCCGGGCCAGCAGTAGAATTTCCCGCAGAGCGTCCCTGATGTCCCTCAGATGGCAGTTACGTAGGATAAGGGAGCACAGTCAGTAGGTGTGAATGCACAACCCCATACAGCCTGCCCACTGTGCATGGCATATGGCCATGGGACGTACCACTGTGATGGTGCGTGACCACCCGCAGTGATCACGTCCGCAGGACCTGCCCACCCAGGCGCATACAGCCATGCGGAACACTGCACACACTCACCGGCCAAGTCATGTACAGCACCACCGTGGCCGTTTAGTGACATGGCTATATGGTGCAAAGGCAGTGGCACAGCCATGCACATGGTGCACACATGGACCACCATTGACACACTTCCAGACATGCATTGCCACTGGACAGTGTTGACTGTAACAAGTTGCGTGCATGGCAGTGGTGTCAATGAATGGTGGCCATGGCCTGCTGCCCACCCTGTCACACAGCATGCAATAGTAATCATGGATGTATGGCACTCACCCTCATCAGGCTGGTCAGGTGGGCGGTGATGGCCCTTGCCCCACCTGGCTGCACCATACTCCTCTGTCTGCCACTCCTCCCGCAACCTGCAGCATTCATCCGGGCCTGTGGGGAAAGTAAGGAGAGTAGAACATCAGTACAATCCCGAAGCAAAGTCCCCCTGCCCCAAGGTGTGTGCCCTCCCACCCAGCCAGACCCACCACCCCACACCCTGTGAACACCGCCACAGCCAACCCCAGACGGTCCCTCCCCAATGTGCTGGACACATATAACACTGTGACCCATATGGACGATAAAAGTGTGTTGACGTAACCCCTACCTGGATGTGGCACCTTGCCCGTCCTGGCATGTGCCCGCAGTCATGCCAGTAGCTCTGGATCCCTCCTCCGCAGTCCCCATAGCGGTGCCTGCACTGCTCCACGCTCCTCCCCCATCCAGTGGCCTCCTCCAGGGCAGTGGCCACCTCCTACCACACCTGGATCCTGGCCCTGACCAGGGGAGCCTCCCCGAAGATAAGTCCATGGTGTGGCTCAACAATTGCCACCAGATTGGCTAGCTCAATGGCTGTCCACTGAGCTGATCATCTGCATGCCATCCTTGCAGCTATAGTAGGTAATATGGCACTCTGCAGCGTGGCTCCCCATGTGCAGATGCTGCATGGTACAGCGCTGCCATTCCCTATCACGCTGTTACCGAACAGCGTGATGGACGTGCACCCATGCCTGATGCATGGCGCCTAGGGGGCAAAGGTCGGGCACAGAGTCAAGGGTCTCTGACGCATGGCCACGCACAGCACCATTGGAAGACAATGCGTGAAGCACGATTGGCTGCCTGTGTGCCAGCACCATAGCAGACTACCGAAAAGTTGGGCCATTGCACCTATGATGGCCCAGTGCCACAGCACCATGTAGTGACCATCGCTATAGCACCACTGGCACAATGGTGGCCGTGCCCTGCATTGCCTACCGCACACAGCACGTCATCAGCGTAGCAGACGCCTGCGTCAGCAACCCGGGCATGCACAGTGAGGTGTACTACGCATGTCACAGAACTGCGCCATTGGCTCAGCTTGTTCAACACAATTGCGCAATGCGCAACAGCGTGATATTCAGCCGCCATATGCAAATCATCTAATCAGCCATTCAATGGCGCAGCACTGCAATTTGCATCTACTTAAAGTTGCTCCTCTCTTCATTTGCATGGATTGCGCTATAAAAGTGGCAGCATTGTGCTGCAGTGGCCATAGTCGGTTACTGCAGTTTATTTGTGAGTTGCATGCTGTTTGGGAGTGTGGACTGTGGATTCAGGGACACGCTTGGGACTGCACAGTCACAGGTAACAACTGCCATTCTTACAGTCTACATAATGCCTGAGCAGGTTGTTGGAGAGGAGGAAAACAGTGAATGGAGGAGGAAGAGGCCGAACTTTACAAAGGCTGAAACCGAGGCCCTGAGCCACTTCTCAGTGGATGGCAGGGAACACCTCAAGCCCATGCTGCTGCATGGGAGGAGGTGGCATGTGCTGTGAACCTGCATGGCAGTCACCAGTGCTCCGTGCAGGAGTGTAAGAAAAAGATGGGCACGGACAGGAGGGGGGTAAAGGAAAAGGTGGCTGCCATCAGGGCAGCACGTGCTGCAACAGGTGGGGGACAGCCGGAGTTGGTACAGCTGACCCCAGAGGAGGAGAGGTTTGCTGGAAGCATGCAGTGCAGTGCCATCGAGGGTGTTCTGGGTGGTGACTTACAGATGGGTGGTGGCCCATCACTGCATAGTAAATCATGGTCTGTCTATGGGGGGGTGGCAGGATAGGTCACACGCACTAACATGACTTTGCTTTCCCTTACAGATCCTGAGTGTCTACATGGGTCAGCGGTAGTGGGCCTGTCCACTGCGGACAGTCAGCTGGAGTTGGAGGAGGGACCATCCACCTCCACAGGTATATGTGGATCATTGCGACAGTGGGGCCGCCTGGCTGTCCACACTGATGTCGTTGTAACAGGTGTGGTGGAAGCCCTGCCTGTGTCTCAGTGTGCTGGCATCCATGGATGCCAGCATGCTGTAGCTGTGGCCAGTGCAGAGTCTGTCACCAGTGATGATGACACGACTGTCATGGGCAGTCACACGGGTGTGCCACAGGATGGCCACACAGCAGGGCAATTTGCACCCATGGCTGTGGGTGGTGCTGCCGTGGAGGCCTGCGTGTCAGCACAGCCCCAGGCTGTGCCTGTCAGCACCAGTGGGGCAGCACTGGTATCTGTTCAGGACAGTGGGACTGTTGCGGCCACTGCAGTGGCACCACTGAGCCCTGGGGAGTGGCAGCCGGAGGGGCAGCATCAGCAGTCGCCCAATGGGCTTGGGGGTACAGGGTTCAGCGGCGGTGTCTGTCCACTGCCTGTGAACATGCCCAGACCCGGTCCTGGTGCACAGCACCCACCCTCAAGGGGTGCTGATCATCAGGGCTGTTTACACCCTGAGGGACATGCCGAGGAGGCTGATGACCTCTTGGACGAGCACACCCGCCTACTGCGAGCATCGGTCCAGCAGCAGATGCAGCTTACGATGTCCATGGATGCACTGCATGTGGTTCTGGAGCAGGAAGAGGAGCATCGCAGCAGGGACACCGCATTGATCCTTGCAGGGATGGACTGTTTGTGGGAGGATGTGACTGCTGCCATTGACAGGCATGCACAAGCATTCATTGCTGTCATGGACACAATGGGCACACAGTCAGGTGCCCATGCATGGTGGACATCACACAGTGCACTATCCACCCCCCATTCCCGGTGTCATGTGACTCCCACCCTGTCGACACCAGGTTCAGATGTGGGCATCCCGAGCACTCCTGGTGCAGGCATGTTCGGTGTGCTGCAGACCCCTGTGCGAGCACGGCTGCGTTAATGCAGTGGAACCCTTGGGGGACCATCGGTGCCACCCCATGAGGCCAGTCTGTTAGTGCTGGTGGGTCTCGGCGGGGCTGTCCATGCATCCGTGGTGGCCGTGGCACTATGTCGTGTGACACCTGTCTCCTAGTGTGGCTACGGTCTGGTGCTGCCCTGTGAGCATTGTGTGTACCCGGCCCTGCACGCGGACACACAGTCCACCTGCACACTCTCCCGGCTGCTGTCCACAGTTGCGTGTGCATGATGATGCCTGCATTGTGCTGTACACCAATGTGCAATGGTGCTCAGCATCTGACACATGCGCATGGACAGGCAGTGGGCGTGGTGGCCTTTGGCCATGTGTGTTGCTAGGGTGCTCGTTCTGGGTCGGTGTGCCTCCTGCCTTCTGTGCACGTTTGTTGCCTTGTGTGTGAGCATGTGTGTGTGTGTCCTTTGGCATGGCATGTTAATCCTCATGCATCCCTGGTTGTGTGTGTGCTTCTGTGCCCTGCCACTTCCCTTGACAGCATGCACCCCTGGTGTGTGTCCATGCACGTATGGAGGTTGTGCCTTAGCCACTGGTGGCTGCACATGGCCCCATGACTTACCTGGGTTGGCTGAAGTGCTCCTCTGTGATGGTGTCCTGGTGCAGCAGTGCCAGCCGGAGCAGTTGGGGGTCCCGTCGGCCATGGATGGGCTGCCCATCACCATCGTCACCAGCGTTCCCATCGTCCCCATCGCTGTCCCCCTCTTCAACCTGTATGGCTATCCCACAATCATTGGCCATGTTGTGCAGGATGCAACAGACCAGGAATATCCCACAGGCCTTTGAGGGGCTGTACTGTAGGGCACCGCCGGAGGTGTACAGGCAACGGAAATGTGCCTTCAGCATCCCAAACACCCACTCGATGACATTACGTGTGGTGGCGTATGCCTTATTGTAGCATTGCTGTGATGCGGTCGTGGGCTGCCGGTAGGGTGTGAGCAGCCAGGGACGGAGTGGGTATCCACTGTCACGTGTGTGTAGAGGGTGGAGGTTAGCTTTGTGATCAGTATCGCCCTGCCCCAGGCCATGTAGGCCACTACCCATGCCTCCTCTGGCCATGCCCCCCAGGCCCTATGATTGTCCATGTGGTTGTTTGCATACTCACCCACTAGGTGTCCAGTGGGGATGTCCCCACTCTCGAATCTCTGGCACAGTGCCGACTGGTGCCAGATGAAAGAATCATGTGGTCCCCCAGAGTGTGTGGCACAGACATTGATGATGCACCCCCTGTCATTGCACACCACCTGGCAGTAGATGCTGGCATAGCCCTTGTGATTTATGTATGCGGCCCCCTCAGGGCCAGGTGGTGTGCGTATGGCCACATGGGTGCAGTCTATTGCCCCCAGCATGCCAGGCATACGTGCTACCCTGTGGAACTCCTGTATGTTTGCTTTGTGCTCCACCGCTCTGCTGGGGAAATGGATGTACTCCGCAGCATATGGCAGCAGTGCGCTGAGGAACTGGGTGAGGTGGTATGATGTGGCCGACTGGGTTATGGCTGTGGTGTCCCCAGTTGGTCTCTGGAAGGTACCCGTGGTGAGCAAGCACATGCAGGCTGTTACCTTAGTCTCCACTGACAGGGCATGGCTCCGTCGTGTGGGTGCCTGCATCACATCACTGCACAGCTCACAGAGCCACCTCAGAATTGCCCTATTCAGGCAGTACCATCCCACAATCTCAGTATCAGTGTACAGCTCAAAGCTGGTGCGGGCTTGGTACTGCCTGTTGGGGGCATACCACCGACGGGCCCTTCCATGGCCACGCCCCCCCGCCACCCGCCTTCTCACCCCCCTCATTTTGGCCTCCATGTGGAAGGTGGCACTGGCCATGTCCCTGGCTTGTGTTCACCCCTCCCGGCAGCTGTTGCTGTATTCCCTCTGCTGTCCTGGCTGCTACCTCCACTGTACCGTGTACACCTGCCTGTGCTGGCCTCTGTGCTGTGTGGCTCCCCACACCTTCCCTGTGCCTGGCTGTTCAGAGTGACCTTCCTCTTGTTAATTTGATCCAATATTTTACTTGCCTTATGCTAATCATATCTGAGAGTCTTATCTGCCCTAGCTCTGCTCTGACAAGTGCATTAGGAGTACCATTGGGAACCTTTATTAATTGTTTATATGTTTTGTTCAATATGCCTTCCAACTTAGTTGTATTTTCATTCCCCCAGACTTCTGCAGCATATAACATCTGGTTGATCACTTTTGCATTTATTGCCTTAATCATGGCAACACCGTGTTGCCACCATAGAGATAGCTAAATCTCTTCAGGGCATTCAGTGTACTCTGCATTTTTTTAATACACAATTCCCTATGCTTGTTCCATTTGAGGTTATTTGATAGTGTTACTCCAAGATAATTGTATTTGTTTACAAATTCCAAGTTTTTATTCATAAGCTTAAGTACTTTATATTTTTTCTTGGTTCCAAACACCATTACTTTGGGTTTTTTTTATGTTTGGCTTTAAATTATGTTCTAAACAGAGCATTTCCATTTTATCAAGGGACCTCTGGAGGCTTAAACGACTTGTAGGTATTATGACTAAATTGTCAGCATATGCTAATACGGGAAATCTAGTTTTTCCCACTCGGGGGGAGTGAAAATCTGGATTGTCAAGGGCTACAATAATATTATTTATTTATAAGTTGAAAAGAGTTGGTGCTAAGACACACCCTTGTCTGACACCTATATTGGTTTACACTTTATTAGTTTACAATCCTGTTCCTGTGTATTTTATTTTTGCCCATGTTTCTCTGTAGATTCTTTGTACTAATATAACTGAATTCTCATCTATTCCCATTTACCTCATCTTTTTCCATACTAATGTTCTCAATATTGTATTGAAAGCAGATGTAAAATCTATAAATGTGACAAATATGGATTGCTCTTTTATGTTAAAATATTTATATATGATATGATGGAGTAAAAAAACCTGGTTCACAGTTCCTCTCTTTTTCCAAAAGCCAGCCTGTAGGTCAGATATACTTTTATTATTGTCCAGCTCTATCGTGATTCTGTTTAAAATTAATTTAGCATAGATTTTGACAATGGTGTCGATTAGGGCAATAGGTCTATCATTTGCTGGATCGACAAGCAAGCCTTTTTTGTGTATGGGAACTATATGACTCCCTATCCAGCTATCTGGCGTAAATGCATACATGACCATCAAATTGTATAACCTGGTGAGGATTTTCACCCACTAGTCACCATTTAATTTTATAAAGTCAATAGGTATTTTATCAGGTCCTGGTAATTTGTTATTCTTAAAACTTTCCAGGGCTGCCTTTACTTCAGCTTCTGTAAACCAGATAAAGCTACCATCAATTTAATTTATAATTGTACTTTGAGCATCTTCCCCTGATGAAAATATGTTTTGATAATAATTGACCCATGTTTCTGGCCCTATATAATAATCAGATTTTTTTTTATATGTATTAGTCCCTTTTGCCTCAAGGGTCCAATAGGTTTTATCATCGTTTTGGTAGATTGCATTCTGCGTCTTATCCCACAGCTCCATCTGGTGTCTATTTTTTTGTACTTCTATCCCATCTTTATATTGTTTCCTATAACTATTCAACACTTTCCTATTCTCTTTTGTTGGATTTTACTTTCCTTTTCTTATCATTTGTGTCAATTTTCTTTTCCCTTATCTACAGTTTTTGTAGAACCAGTTTTCATATGTTCTCTCTATATTATTATTATTGCCTTTTTCAAGGATTTGTTCAAACTGTTCATATTGTATAGTTATTGCATCATAGATACTTATTGGGTCTATTTCATAATTAATTTTAGGGGTTAAACTCTGTATGAATTCCATACTCAGTGCCATTGCTTTTTGTCCCAGCATTCTTCCCCATTTAATCTTATTATTATTGATTTGTATTTCTAGATGTTGCTCCCTATTGATGTCTTTCAGGTATTTCCTATATAATATTAATGGGTAGTGATCACTTTCAGTTCTATTTATTATTTTTAAATCAAAATACTTGTGATAACTATATGGAGTGATTAGCATATAGTCTATAATAGTATACCCTCTTGCTGTTATACTGGTTATATTTCCATCACAATCTGAGGGCATACACCCATTCAAAATAATAAGTTGCAAACTCTCAATCAATTTCTCCATTTGTTTGTTTTTATCTATATGCTTTTTATCCATAGAAAGTCTCTGGAGTATATGGAGTGCGCTAAATAACTCCTTCTGTTCATTACAAGTTCCATACCGAGTATTAAAATCCACCATACATAGTAGATCTAAATGTTCATTTATATCAATTTTTTGTATATCTTTTGCAATATGTTACATTAAATGACAATCATATGTTACAGATTTTACTGGAGGGTTATAAAGATTTACTAGTATCACTCTTTCTCCCCATATTCTTAATATTATGATTATATAATTACTGGTCAGCAATTTCTCTCAATGTACTGACCAGGTTGATATTTTCCATAACAACCGGCTGGTTGTTATGACATTCATGAGCCATGCCAGTCAAACTATGCTGCTGCCTCATTGGCCAACATTCTGTATGTGGGCGGGGCCAAACAGTCTCACAAACTGCTGGAGAAAAATTGCTGGTCTGTTATTATAAAAAATAAAAGATGGAAAGGGTGTTTCATATGAGAATTTAAAGCACACCCTCATTGTGGGATTCTTTGATAAACCCCTCGGCCTTCACCCTTGGGGTTTATGTAGCATCCCACAACTCGGGTGTGCATTAAATTCTCATATCAAACCCTTCCATATCCATTATTCTCTTTATAATTAGTCTGTAATGAGTTTTTTTTTTTATTTTAATAAAATTCACTATTCTGATATAAACAGCAAGGCACCCAAGTCTTCTCCCTGCTTTTTTTCTTTTTCTGTGCTGGTGTATGTATTAAAGTGTAACCATTTCTACTGAAATTATCCACTTGTTCCTCCCCATGCCAGATCTCTTACAATCCTATTATATCCATTTTGTCTATGAAACTACAAAACTCTTCATATATAAATTTTGAAATCAATCCAGCAATATTCCAAGTCATAATACCCAGATTTGCTTTGTTTTTACACAGATAGTCATTTACACTGTTATTTAGGATATCTTGATGTTCTTCAACCTCCTGTATATCTGTTGTGATTTTGTTGTTAAGTCAATCACCCACATTATCCAATGATTGAAACCTATAAGTAGTTTCAATATTGTAAATTACATTTTGCAATTCCATATCATCTGTTGGCAGTTCTGTGATTCCCCCAGTTACCTCATTTAAATTTATTATTAAAATATCAAGACTATCCAATTTAATACTGGCTTTTAAGATTTTCTCTGCCAGTCTTTTATTATAAAGAACCAGATCAATTTGGTTCCCTTTCATTGAGTCACTATATAATTTCCTTACTTCCTTTATGTCATCCTTGTAAAACTCAATAGCCAGGAGATTGTCTATTAGGTATCCCATTATATCCATCAATTGTTCTTTGGTTTCCAGTGTTCTACAAGAAAATACCAAAAATCAACAGAGTAACTTCTGTTTCACCATCACTGTCCTGTATAATGAGATGATGCAATGTATAGACATCAGACAATCTTTTTGTTAATACAGACTTAGTTAGATTTTTCATATGTGTCAATGTGCTATTAGCTATAGGATAATCCATAGCTAAATTAAATCCAGCTAAGTGATAGGAATTCCTCCAAACATAATGTGCCACTCTCTCATGCCTAAAAAAGAGCAGAATCAGTTCTTGTGATATTAAGTCGCCAGCCCTAATTTCATCAATAATATCATCATCTAGAAGCTCCAATCCTAACATCTCAGGATATGATCTTTCCTAATTCCCTTAATACCAAACAATTCTCATTATCCTCTTTGTGGACTCCCCTGAGAACCACTATAGAGCCTCCCTCCCAGGATGTCAGAGCCTCATCTGCATTTTTGTCGTAATTCATAGTCACATTACTGTTCTTTTAATTGCCCTCTTGTTGTTTATTCAAAATCTCTTAACTGTTCTGCTCATACCTTATAACGTCTTCTCCTTTTTCCACATTTATTCCATGTGTATAAGTTTTACATAGTGTTATATCCGAGATATCCATTTTCAGATCATTCTGATCCAATCTCACCTAGGGATCCCTATATTTTCAATTGCCTTATTTTGCAATAAGTCTCTTCCCCTAACTCTTTTGTTCTATTCAAGTAATTAGTTCCAGGGGTTATACTATCAATTATACTATCAGCATTCCATTTATCTGCATTTGCCAATAAACTCTGAGGGAGAAGTGATTTTAGAGCATTCATTTCTAGTTCAAATTGTTCTAAATGATATTCTAAACCTTGTTTGTTTTTAACATTACTCCCTCTCAGTTGTTCTTCATGCATCATCATTTTCTTCTCATCAGATTTCATACTACTACATTTATCCCCTATTTCAAGATTTTGTTAGGTTAGTTTTCTTGTTCCACATTAATACTCTTTTTCTTTCCTTTCTATTCCTTCTTTTATCACTATTTTTCTTAGCTTTTTGAGACTGTACTTGTATGTTCTTCTCACTCTCCTTCACTCTTCTTGCCTTTCCCTTCTTTTTCTCTTCCATTGTCTGTATATCAGGGAAATTAATAGGTGTGAAATCAGGTCTTCTATATTTTCCATTTTTATTTTCATATACAACTGAATCTGTTTCTATATCTGGAGTAACACAATCTATTTTGTTTCTCAATGAGTAAATCTTTGCATGATTTATGGCAGTGTCATGCCTAAGATATCCCAATTCATTTTTTTATAACTGTCAACTGTTCCATAAAGATTAAATTAGCTGTATGTTGATGTCCCAAGTTAATTTCTAATTCTTCATCAATTAAATCAGGAAAAAAAAGTGGTTTGTCCAGATCTCCTGCTTTATCATCTTAGGTGTTTGGGTAATGTTATTGCTAGAGACTAGATCTTTAATCCCTTTAATAGTCCACTGTAGTTTATCATTAACCTCTCTAAGTTCAGTACCAGATACCAGTATTAAATCCTTATGCAAAAGCTGTATATTTTTACTCTTTTTTTTCCTTAAATGTTTTCCTATAGTTTGCAATTCTATAGTGTCCATATCTGAGTCCATTTTGGAAATCAAAGAAAAACTGATTTTCCCTGCCTTTTCATGATCCATGTCCAGTACAAATTCCTGTTCTAGATTAAGACCCACCATTTCCTCACTAACCCCAGGGATACTGTTTTCAATTTCCCTGTCCCTCACAATCTCCTGAGGGATTACATTTTCCAAACTTCCATAAATAAATGATGGATATTATATGAGTTTAGAACTATTACTACTACTACATGTAGAATGAGTAGTAAGAATGTTGGGAGTAGATATTTTATCATTTTCTAATTTTTTAAGTTTCATGTGTTCTGTAATTTTTGTTTGTTTACTTTTCCTCACTAAGGTTTTGCTTCCCCCGAATTTCCCATGGGCTAGAACAAAACTATCTAGTAAGGGGGAGCAACATACTTTCTTCCTTTGTAGTCTTTTATTTACCATTCTTAGTAACTTAGTAAATTTCTTAGCAAAGCACAAATAAAAAAAAAAGACAAGAGCCGACAGTGGGCCTAATTCAGTTCAGAGAGTAATAGAGTAATAACGATTTCAATATATTTCTAGTACTTTCTTAGTAGATGTCTATTGGAGTCAACACAGGAATCTCCACTAAGTTTACTTAAAGGTCCAATAAAGTCCCAATGTTCCAAAAAGGTTTGATAGAGTCCCAATATGTTTGGTTATTTGTTAGTCTCTCATCTCCACTTCGCTCATAACCACAGTTCCTTGCTGCTGCTCCAGGTTTTGTCCGGGGAATTGCAGCTTCAAGTAGTTTTATCAAAGAACCAGCTTCAACAAATCACCATTTTGAAAAGTAGGGATTTCAAACTTATCCTTGCACTTTTCACTCTCAATTTTATAAAACACTTCTCAACTAGGAAAGTAAAATAGATATCCCAGCAAAATGCCACTCCCAAATAAAAAAGAAAAATATATCAATTGTTTTAGATAACAAAAAAAAACACTTGTAAAGCCCCTATAGCTATTGTTATTTCATTAGTTGATTTTCATCTCATATACACTGTTTATACAAAAAGAGAAAAAAAATAGTGTATCGAACTTACTAATGTTGTCTTTCTTATTTAATATAGTGTAACAGACTACTAGCACTATAATGGATGGTCGAGCTGTGAATTCTTGTTTTACATCTAGCTGTTCTCAGCTCACTATGTTACTGCACACAATATATATATATGGATAGCTCAAAAGAAAAAAACATAGGTCTGAGGAGTGAATTATTGCTAATCAAACCAAACGTGCTATGTAGTCAATATTTACTCCACTTGGCATAGCTCTGTCAACACCATGTCACTCCACCGTATCTATCAGAGTGGAGGTCTGTGCATGTGCTTTTAAGGCAGAGGGAGGAACACCAGTAGCTTATTGGAGTGTTTTAAACATGTGATCTCACTAACCCTGGGAAAAATAAAAATAATTTTTTCAAATGTTATCAAATAATCATAAAAGGGGAAAACAAAAATGATAATGTAGTTAAAATATGCTGAGCTAATAAAATAATAAAAATGACCAGCAGTAAGCACCTCACTCCTGAAAGTGAAGAATGTGTAAATGTTAAACAGCCACAAGCAAGCTACATAAACATGCAAAATATGTAAAAACAATCTAAAAACTTTGCATTCAAATAAAATCATAAATAAAAAAAACAGCCCTTAGAATAAAGCTGCCTTCAACCCTCTTAGATCACTGGTTAATCAATCATAGTTTTCAGCAGTACTTGGCAGTATCCCCCACAGGCCTTCTCTCCTCACAAATCCTCCGCGAAAAACTCTCCCTCTTCACCAGTTCAAATGGTGCTGTTTCAGCCATTTCCCCTCAGTGCAGCCACCCTAGCAGTGAGGAAGCTGGTCTCCTGAAATGGCAAAACAAAATAGAGAGGCGCAAGAAGGACAAGACCAAGCCACAATAAGGTGTTCTGGTAAGACCGTATAGCTTAGTGGAATAGATGGCATACGTTTTATAAAATTAAAATGAGCAGAACGGTCCTGCAATCTGCAGCTTCTCCTCAGTTGCAGACACATGTAGCTTCTGCTTAGTCCAAACCCTATTTACTGTATACCATGACTGTACTGTTGGCACTGTCCAAGAAGAGGGTGCAGCCCCATACCAAAGAGGGTGCACATTCCTGGAAGGTGATGGTTGCAAACACTAGAAGCTTTGCAACCAAACATCCCGAACTCGCAGCCATCATGGTAGCAGAAAGATCAGACTGGGTCGCTATGACAGAAATGTGGTTCATGGAAAACCACTGATGGGACACAACTATACCTGTATACAATCTATTCAGAAAGGATAGGCAGGGGCAAAGAGGGGGAGGAGTAGCCCTTTATATTCAAGAAGACATAAAAGCCACAGAGGTACAGAGTCACCCTGCAGACACTGAGTCACTGTGGCTTACTATAGATACAGGAAATGGAAAAACCTTCAGGATCGGTGTCATATACAGACCTGCAAATCAAGGACAGAAAGAGGACAAAGACCTGATAGAAGAAATACACAATAGACTGAAAGAACTGAACATGTATTCCCTGGAACAGAGAAGAGAGAAAGGCAGCATGACTGATATATTCAAGTACATAAAAGGCATAAACCAGGTGCAGCTAGACAATCTCTTCCATTTTAAGAAGGGCAGCAGAACCAGGGGACATGATCTAAGGCTGCAAGGAGGGCAGTTCTCCACCAACACCAGGAAGTTTTTTCTTCACAGAAAGAGTGGTAGATGCCTGGAACAGCCTGCCTGCAGAGGTGGTGGGGGCAAGCACAGTGGTAGGTTTCAAGAATACTTGGGACAGATACAAGGGATTCTCAAATCCAAGGGCAGTTAGAAAGCTAGGTTAAAAGACAATGGGTAGACTAGATGGACCTGGTCGTCTCCTTCTGCCATCAATGTCTATGTTTCCCAGTTGAAACTAGAAAAGGAAAATTACAGAAAGCCATAATGATACTTACCATAACGAAATGTACAAATAGTTGGTGCAGGGCATGATTTATTTATTTAGCTTTTGTTGACCGGGTAAGTGCACTAGACAAATCCTGCCTATTTTCAGGCACGACCCGGGGGAGGGGGATACAGATGAATGCCAACTGACCTTGAACCACATTAAGCTGTTGGTGGTATTTTTAGTGAATGAGAGTAATTTGGCCAGGACACCAGGAAATTCCCCTACTCTTTTCGATAAGTGCCATGGGATCTTTAACATCCACCTGAACTACCACCAATTCAGGCAGATGGGGCCTCGGTTTAACGTCTCATCCGAAAGACAGCACTTCAGAAGTGCAGCACCCCTCTCATGCTGCACTACAGCGTCAGTACTGGGATATTAACCCAAGTGCCAGATGTGGGAACTGAACCCACAGCCCTCTGATCTCCCAGCCTCAGAGGCGAGCGTGCTACCTACTGAGCCACTGACTACTGGTGATGATGATGTGGCTGAGGTCTGGAACTGACTGGGCACAGGCATTGTTCTTTGAAAACCTGCAAGGAAAAATGACAAAGGAAAACATTGTAATGTGTTTATATTGTGGAAGGCCTTTTGTCCTCTGTGAGACACAAGATGAAGTCCTGTCACCTCACCAGCATTTAGAATACCAACGGTGGTCAACAGTGAAAGTGTCTTACCATCACAGTTGCCAAAGATGTGCCTTGCTCGGGATGATGTCATCTGCCTGGATGACTGAGCTCAGGTCATTCTGAATGGAGCAGGAACACTTCACACCGATGCTTGAGGAAGGCACCCCATTAGGGGCAACAGTAGCAGCATAATTGTTTGTGATGGGTATTCAGGAACTTGCATTTTTATGTTGCATCAGTGTTGATGCAGTGGCCCATGCTATTTGTGCCTGAGCAGGAAGGACCTATCTAAGCAGGCCTGAGGAGAGGAGGAGGAGGAGGAAACAGTGTTGTGTCTTTCTGACTGGATCACGTATTGTCTACAGACTGCACATTCCACTGGTGGAGAAAATTACTTGGTTATGTGCAACAGTAGCAGCACAAGTCTGTGACGGGAAACTGGTATTTTTATGTTGCAAGGTGGTGGCCCATGAATGATGTTTGTGCCTGACCAGGATGGACCCAAGCAGGTCTTAGGAGGAGGAGGAAACAGTGTTGTGTCTTTCTGTCTGGAGCAGATATTCTCTGCAGACTACACATTCAGGTGGTGGAGGAAGGTTCTCCATTAGGCACAATAGCTGCACGGCAAATCTGAATGGTGACTGGTCAGGACTAGACATTTTTATGTTGCATCACTATGGATGGCCCAATGATGTTTGTGACTGTGTATGAACCAAGCAGGCCAGAGGAGGAGGAGGAAAAAGAATAAGTGCTGTGTTTTGCTGGCAGGGACAGCTAGAAATCACATGGTGGTAGAGGTAGGCACTCAATTTGACACAAGAAAACAGCAGCAGAACATTTTAGATGTGGAGTGGATTGACATGAATGAAAGTAACACAATTATTTATCAAGACATGAATGAAAACAACACAATTATTTCTCACTCATACATAAAATAATTATACTGAGCAGGGGCAAGGAGGGGAGCAACAAGTCTTTTTTTACTCAAACCCATAGAGGAAACAGCCCTCACAGTCCTCTAGAATTTCGTTCTCACCAGATGGAAACCCCTTCTCCAATACTGCTTCACCCACCTCGGTTTTGCTACTCGTACCTAGTATGCAGACAATACCTTCCTCTTCCTCTTCATTGCTATCATTATCATGTGGCTGGAAGACAGACATTATTGTCTTCTGCGGAATGTGACTCTGATTCATTTTAATAGATGTTAGCATGCTAACATTTTTGGGGGACAGATTGGTGCACCTGTCCCACGCAATGGCACCAGTGGAACTAAAAACTTGTTCAACACTTACACTCAAGGGTAGGCAGCTGAGGTTCTTCATAGCCACAGAGGTCAGTGCTGGCCACTCAGTGGCCTTGGTGCTCCAGTACATCAGAGGCTCATCGACAATGCTAAGGTGCCTTGTGTCTGCCAAACAGGCATCAATCATGTGTTGCACTGCTCGTATACCTGCTGATTCATCATCAGCCTCCTTCTCTTTTTCTTCCAAGTCTGCCACACCCACCTGACTTAAGACATCCCAAATGGGATTTGCCATTTTTCCTTTTACCTGACATGGTTTTTCAGCCAGTTTCACATGGGATGACTGTGAGGTGGTATCAAAACCCCATCTCTCTCTTTATTTATTTATTTATTTATTTTATTTGAACATGGTCAGTTTACATTACATATTCAGCATTCATGATTATTTCATTTATATTAACGTATCTGTGTCACCATATTTGTTATTGCAGAAAAAAGCAAAGAAAAGAGGAGAAAAAATGATAAATTCCTCACAACCTTCTGTGATAGTCTTAAAGTCCATCTCTGACTCTAAAGGAAAACTATAAAAACTAAGCAATAATTAATATTGAAATATAATAAAAAAACTGTAAAAACAATAACAACAACTGTATAGCTGCTGGTAGCTAATGCTCTCTCCAAATGTTATTTATTAATATTCTAAAGTTACTTTCCTCTCAGCTCAGCTGTAACATCAGAATGCCTAGAGGCACTTCTAAGGTTATAATCTCTGTTCAGATGAAATTGCTATGCTTCTGTGGGGTGCATTTCCCATCAGGTCCATCTGTTTATAAAATGGGATTGTCTGTGTTGGATGGCAAATGTGATCCTTTCCATTTCTTGTATTGTGTTAACTATACTGATCCATTCAGCTATGGTGGGGCTGTCTCTCTGTAGCCAGCGTTTGGTGATTGCTTTAAAAGCAGCTGCTCGGAGCACCTGCCAAAAGTACCTGGCTTCTGTTCCCCTCAGGGCAGCTGATTCCAAACCCAAAATCAAGTGCTTTGGGCCCAAGTCTCCAATTTCCTCGAATATGGTGTGGAGATGACTAGTTACCCCCTCCCAGTAGGGCTTTAACTCCGGGCATGCCCAGAGGACATGTAGTTGTCCAGCTGTAGTCTCACTGCAGTCCCTCCAACATGAAGAGTTGCCACTGACCTTGAACTTAACTTGTGTTTCTGGGACTAGAAAAAAACTTATCTTTGTCTTCCATAAGAAACCTTGCCATGTGGGGGAAGAGGTAGATCCCCAGATTGAATCCTAACTGTTATTCCAGCCATCATGGTCAACTCTATGTCCCAGCTCTTTCTCCCATTTGGATTTAACCTTAGAAGTATTATGTCCACTGTCTTGCAGGAGATTAGAATAGAGCACTGTGATTGCCCCCATCCCCGAGGGGGAGGCCCAGATTGTCTCAAATGGTGGCGATGGGAGCACGCCCCCCCCCAGTGCCATTGGATCACCCAAAGTGGTCCACACCCAGTTTCAAATTTGACAGTATTTAAATCTATCAGTGGGTCTTAGGCCACATTGGGCCATGGCCATCTTGAAGGAGATTGGTGTTCCTCCACTCATGGTCTGCCTAGCGGAGTGAAAATCCTCCCTGGCCCAGTTTCTAAACCACGCATCTTGTGTGGTGGGTTTAAAGTGAGTGTCCCAAGCCCACCATCTATATTTCCACATGTATTTGGCAGTGCTCCCCTTGCCTGTACCTCGTCTCCATCCTTCTATGGCCACATGAACTCCTGTCAGCTGCTGCCAGTCTCCTGACCTCTGTGTTTGTGGAATAAAGGGGATGGCCTGCAAAGGGGGGTCAGCAAAGGGCTCCAGTTCAATATTCTTCCAATGAGAGGCATACGTGAGGTGACACCATAGTAAGACAGTCTTCATCTGGGCAGCAGGCAGGGTAACACCAGGCCGGCACGGGGTCATAATGTCGCAAGACATTATGCTGCATGGCAAAATCACACTGCCAGTACAGCACGATTGCTGCCATGCAGCATAAGTCTTTTTTTGCCTCCGAAGCCCCCCCCAACTAAGGATTCTCAACTTCGGGGGGTGGGATTACCTCAGGGAGTGCACAATGTTGTAAAAAAATAAAATGTCTGGGAATCAAACCCAGTCCCAGATGCAGCGCCTGGGTTCCTGCTGCTGTGGCTCAGTCCAGTGAGCCACGGCAGCTGCTCGGAGGAACCCAGTCCTGGCAGAGGTCTTATCCTCTGCCTGGGATTGTGGGAATAATGCAATGCAGCGTACAGCAGTATACATGGTATTAAACCATTCACTGTCATGGACAGCACTGTTACGGGTTAGCTAGAGTGTTGTACGCTATTAAGCGTATGACATTATGACCCGGTAGGCAAACCTCGGCCTCCCAGCACCCAACACAAAGGATAGCAACTGCCTCTGCCAACTAAGTAATGTCTGTAATGGGACTATGCAGGGCGCACTCTGAGATAGGTATAAGAGGCATGGAAGTAGGTTTGATTTAATAGCCTGGACTCCAGCATGTAGGGGAAGGGGCAGCAATGCCCATCTTCTATAATCCTTGGTCTGAGCATGAATTAGGGGAGGATAATTATCTTCAAACAAAGTTGCAGAATTTGTTCCCAGGTATTTCCCCCAGGTACTTCAGTTTAACTAAGTCCCATCTCATTGGGTAGCTTTGTCTGATGTGTCAGGGGACCTAATAGATGCAGGTCATGACTTCAGTTTTAGTTGTATTAAGGTTATACCCAGAAATCTCAGTAAATTGTTGTATTTGCTCAAAAATTTCTGTGAGGGAAGATGCTGGGTCACAAAAGTATAATAAGACATCATCTACATAGAGATCTAGTTTGTGTTCTATCGAACCCACATTCACCCCTTCTATCATTGGGTTCAGGCGTATCATCTGAGCCAGAGGCTCCACAAAGATGGCAAAAAGCAGAGGTGAGAGAGGGCACCCCTGCCACGTACCCGTTTCCAAACAGAATGCCTTGCTGATATGTCCATTCACATGTACACAGCCCTGTGGGGCTATATACAGCTTGGTCATTAGCCTATTGAAGGCCGCCAGGAAGCCAAAGCCCGCCAGGGACACCACTAAAAAGGGCCAAAGGACCTTATAAAAGGCCTTTTCAGCATTGAGGCTCATGACCAAAACTGCCTTCCTTGTTTTTCTAAGGTGGTCCAGAATATCTACTGCTCTACGGATTCCATCCTGTGCTTGTTGGCCTGGAACAAAACCTGTTTGGTCCATATGTATTAAGTTTGGTATTATGGTTTCCAGTCTCTTGGTCATAAGTCTAGCCATTATCTTACAGTCCATATTTAATATAGATATTGACCAGTATGAAGAGCAAAACAAGTGGTCCCCGCCGGGCATAGGCAACACTGCAATTGTTGCATATGCCCAGGATGGGGGGTGTCCCTGCCTTCAACCAGCAGCATATTATATGCTCTGGACAAGATAGGTGCTACCTGAGCTTTAAAAGCCTTATAAAATTCAGTGGGGTAGGGCTGGCCCGGTGGCACTGAGGGTCAAGGTGCCGGATGCCACACCTCGCACCACGCCGGCGACCTGGGTTCAGGAATGAGCCTGGGGCACCGGGGGTTGGCCGGGGAGGAGAAGGATGGAGCACCCAATGGCTGCTCTCCTTCTCTGGGGGAGTGTTCTCTGCAAGTTCCCGTCGCAATACCACCATCTAGGGGAGCCCGGTGGTAGGTGTGGTACATCGGAGTAATAGCAAGGGTATTGGGTGGATGTCGGCAGGAGGCAGAGCAGGAGGTACATCTCAGTGCCCCTCCTAGCTCATTGGCCCCATTGCACACCGACATCTAGGGGAGCTCACCAAGAAAAAAAAAGGAGGAAATGGAGCCCATCACTCCTAGGTGATGACTCCTCTGAAGCCAGATCACATCACTGGCGCTCACTGGGGCAGACTCCTATGTGGACCTCTCGCTCTACCATTGTGTGTGGGGAAAGGCTTGGGGTGACCTTCCTGCCACCTGGGGTATATTCGGTTATCTGAGGGCTCTCTGAGTGAATGGACACTCTAGGAGCAGACTCTTGGGGGCACTACGGCATGTTGTGGAAGACTACTTGAGGGATCTGAAAAAATGGAGTGATGGTGCAGGTAGGAGGATAAACATAAGGTTAAAAAAAAATTGCCCTGGAGTATCCATCCATCCCTGGACATTTCTCAGTCTTAATCCATGTGATCTCAGTAGTGACATCGGATTCTCTAATAGGGGCTATTAATTTAGCCACTTCCTCCTCCACTTCCTAAGGCAAATGGAGTGCATCTATAAATAGAGAGATCTTATTCAGGTCAGGAAGGGCAAGCTTCTGCTATCTCTGGTGTACTATGGAGTGTTTGGTTAATACTGGGATGCTTAAGTCTGCTTATTGTTGCCTGGTCTTTCTTTGTCTTAGCCTACAGATTAATAATCTCAGTGCCCGGGGGCCCCTTCAAAGTATTTTTGCCTATGATATAACAAATTCTGCTCTATTCGGTAGTCCAAAATAGCATTAACTGCCTTTCTGGCAGTCAGGACCTCATTTTCTTTCTTTGGATCATACTTCTCTTTAAGGGCTGTTTCTAATTCTCCAGTCTGTGTCAGCAAGGCAGCTTTCCTAGCCTCCCTTTCTCTCTGATTATGTACAGCTATGGCAATCAACTTCCCCCTCAATACTGCCTTGGTTGTGTCCCATAGAATAGATGGAGAGATCTCTGGGCTATGATTATTTCCAAAATTTCTGAAATAGCATCTTGAATTAGTTTCTGTTTGTCTTTCCCCTGTATAAGAGTTAAATTGAGGCGCCATGAAGTTCTCTTTAGATTTTGCTCTAAGTATATCTGGATTATCAGAGGTGCGTGGTCAGAAAGCTATATTTCCCTTATTTTTATACTTTTTATCCATAAAGTTGCTTCATTTGCCAAAAAATAATCTATTCTTGTATATACCTTATGTGCTGAAGAAAAGTAGGTATAGTCCTTCCTTTGACCATGTACTTCTCGCCACACATCGGTGAATCCCATATCTGTCAGACGTTTACTCACTTTCTGGGCCACTCTCTTATCTGACCTCGGCACCATGGAGGAAGTGTCTAAGTGCTCATTGAGTGCTAAGATGATGAGATATCCCCCTATAATTAAGGTTCCCTCTGCCCATCCCACCAGTTTAAGGTATAGTCTTCTATGGAAAGCATAATCAGAGACGGGGGGGGGCATATATTGAGGCCAGGATGATTTTTTTCCCATTATAAATACCTTTTAGGGCTGCTAGACATCCATCAGTATCCACCATTTTGTCCTAGAATTCAAAGGCCATCTTCCCGCCACCAGTACAGCAATGCCTCTGCGTTGACCCCTTTATACGAGGATGCCACTACCTTCGAGAACCCAAATTTATTTAGCTTCTCGTGCTCTGCGGCTGATAAGTGGGTCTCCTGTAACATACAAAAATTTACCCCAGATTTTTTTAACAAAAGATATAGTTTTGTTACATTTAACTGGGTTCATGAGCCCATTTACATTGAATGTGAGTATTCTGGTGGTTGTGTTGTCCATTTTCATATATCTACATTTCCCCTTTATGAGCCACTATGACATTTTCTTCCATGTGTTTTGTTGAGAGTAGTCCAGAGTAAGTTGGAGTTGCATCAGTCAGAAAAACAGCAGCATTTTGTAAACAAATGTTAACTACGTACAATAAAACTGTAAATGTACTAATTATGTCTGTCCAATATAACATAAATTGGCAGACATTTCTAAAATGTAGCAATAAAACAATGTAAACCACAAACATTGACAAATCTTTAGATTGCGACTTCCAAGGTAGAAGGCCTAAGAGTGAAGGCCTTTTTGCCCTGTCCTGATTACAGAAAAGAGCTGAATGGGGTGTTAGATTTCCCCTATATAGGGGACCCCCCTTCCTGAGTGCACAAAAAATAGTGTAGGGCTCAGTTTGTAATATAATGTCGGCTTATCAAAACACTAAAAGTGTTTAGCTGGTGCAAGTGAATTTGTTCAGTTATATCCAAGACCCTGGAATTCTGCTGTTCTGCGGTTGCGGAATTTGCCTCAGAATTTGCGTCATGCCGCAGAATATATATAGTGCTGCAGAATTCATTGCTTTTGGTGAATTTTCATATAAATATACCGTTTTTCCATAGTGTCAGGCTTTCTTTCCCATCTCGTTTATCCTGAAGCCCCTCCTCTATGCTCAGCATATGATGTCATTGATGACATCACATCATATTTAGCCAATGACAGGATTGCATTCTGCCAGAGAAGTGAATAAATCATGCCGCAGAAATCAGAAAATGCTGACACAGAAGTCAAGGAGCCCTGCGGCAGAAATCAGAAAATTCTGCCGCAGAACACCAAGGGCCCTGATTATATCTCTTTTCTCCCCTTCCTACAGACTGTTTTTAAAGATAGCATATTATATCAAGGTTCAGCAATTGTCCGCCCCCCCGAACATCTACTGGGGATCCATCTCACCCTTCTCCAGAATCCAACCGCCCACCTTGCATAGCTTAAATTGCTTCTCAGTGGGGTGGTCTTATTGATAAATATATTAATAAATACCATGGCTAGATATAAACATGGAGGGAGGGGTGGAATACTTGGAAATTAGGCCATTTAACATTTTACTAGTCCCTCAGTCCTCTCCTTCATCGGACAGCTCAGTCTCCATTGCTCGGGGTATCTTTTTCAACAAGTCCTGCAAAAGTTGAATAGGGTATGGAAAGCCATGAATGTTGCCTTGTCTAGACCTCTTTCTCGTGTTTAGTTGCTAGTCCATGGAAGCTGTTTTGTCTTTTGGCTGCAGTGACATGGGAAGATCCGGCACCAAGATACCTCGTCTCTGCATGACTTCACTAGCTTCGTAGGGAGTCGCATAGATCTCTGGGCCTTCTGTCCAATGGATTCTAAGGCATGCATGGAACAGGATCTATATCCTGATTTCTGTTTGCATAGTACTTTAATCAAAGGACCTTATGCCATCCTCTGGCATTGTATCATCGTTGGGTAATCCTGGTGAAAAATAGAGACGTGAATCTAGGTATTTAATGTCTTTCTTTTCCTAGGCACAACGTAATACATCCTTCTTTGTTCTGTAACTACTAAACTTAATGATTATGGAACATGGCTGTGTTAAGGGATCTTTAGGCTTGGAAAACAAGGCTCTATGAGCTCGCTCTATGTGTATTTTGTAGGTCGGGGGCAGTTCCAGCACATCCCTTAGCAGGTCAGTCATAAATTCCATCATAAATCCCGTTTCTGACCCTTCTTTCAATCCATATACCAGCAGGTTGTCTCAGCGGGAATGGCTTTCCAAGTCTAAGCACTTTTGTTCTAGATCTATTACATGGTGGCAAAGGGCCTGTACTGTTCTGCCCAGATGCAACAGGCCATCTTCACTCTGTGAGAGGAGATCCTCTGCCTCCTGCACTCTATTCTCCACTTGGTTTAATTTAGTTTTGAGCTACCCGAATTCCACTGTATTTTCGGCCTGCATTTCTTTGAGCTCCTTTAGAATGAGCTCAAATCTGTTTCTGGAGAGGTGGTCCATTTCTTCAACTGTGTCATTCACGTCCGCAGTTTTAGTTGTGCAGGCGGCAGTCACCATGCAGGCGGGGGGGGGCGGGTTGCTTTTCTTCTTCTTCTGTCTCATGTTTTAGTTGCTGGAACCTAGTTATGGTGTTCCATTCCTTCTGTAAACCCCCTCCTGACATTTTGTAGCATTTTTTTCTCTGTTTTTCTGTTTTTAAGGGGATTTTGTCTGATGCTGCTGTAGGAGCTCTCTCTCGCTATCGCCTGTCTTGCTCCATGGTGGAACTGGAAGTCAAGAAATATATTGCAGCACCCCATCCCTGAGCTGTTTCATGTTGGACCTTCTTACATACCTGTGTGTTTATTAGCATTTGTGCCCCGTGTACCCTTCTTATCAGAAGGTCCATCAACTTCTGAACCTGCTGGCGCCTACCTTCAATTATTGATGCCAGGCCATGTTCCTTTCATGGGTCAAGCATCGTGACTTATGCCAAACTCCTCAAAATACAGAATTCCAGAAATACAGGTGTTGCACTGCAACACATGGGACATGGGACATATGAGCCATCATGGCACAACTACCTGTGTCAACACCTGCTTCCAGCTGTTGCTGGACATTCAGCAGTGTTTGCCTCAGCGCTTGCAGAAGTGGAATGGCCTGACTCATACAGGCACTGTCTGCACTCACGGCCTGAGTGGTATGTTTGAATGGCCTGAGAATCATGATCAGACTATTTATCTGCCACCACTGCTCTGTTGTCAGACACATGGATGCTCCAGCACTGCCCCAGCTTGTATGTACCAGCACATATTCAGATATTGCCTTATACTGCTCATATAACTGATCAGCCATATGCAGGGTGGAGTTCCATCTGGTCACCACATCCATTTTCATCAATCGATCAATCAATAAATCAATCAATCAATGTCTTTATTTTGCCAGGCGGAACACCATTGAGACAAGCTCATTTACAAGATGGACCTGGGAACAGTGCAATAGCCAGCAGGCCATTAAAAAAAGCATGTAATAACATATAATAAGGATAACATAATAAGCATATAACACATACAAAAGGCAAAGGGAAATAAAATATGTAACAGGCAGTATGACAGCAACATGTGATATACACTAGAGCGGTGCTGAGGCAAGTTGTTCTGAATCTGCAACTGACAAAGATGGTCATGAGCCTTCCCTGAATGGGCAAAGTGCACACAGATGCAATGCACCACTGCCAAAATGTCCTTGACATCCAAATGGGTGAGAAATTGTTGCATGACGAGATTCATACAGTGTGCCAGGCATGGCACCCTGAAAAAACCATCACTAATGCATTTGATGACATTCAACCCATTATCACTGGCAATAAATCCTTCCTTCGGTAAATGGGGGTGAAGCCAGTCATCAATCTCAGAAAACAGCACTTAGAGCATTTTCTCACCCATGTGTGACACTAGTATGCTCTTCATCGTCAGTGTGGCATGCTGATGAAGACTCATAATGTTGCTACCACCACAGTTGGCCTTACTGCAACTTTTCCCACTCCCCAAGTCAAACAGTAGCCCATGTTCCTGTGCCCATGTGCTGTAATGCGCAAGTATGAACTACCAGCTGTTCTACCACTGGACCACATATCCACACTCAGACGTATATAAGGCATTGATGGATGTTTCAGGGCATGATTTACCATGTTTGACACACTCCCATATAATTCAGGAATGTAACATTTTGTAAAATAAGATATAGATGGTATCTGCCATTTGGGACAGGCAAGAGGCCACGAACCTTCACAAACCTGCATTCTCAACAAAAGAGTATGGCAAGAGATCAATGGCCAACATTTCCACACCTGCTGCATTGAGCTCATGTGCAGTCACACTTTGGAGGGAATTTGGAATGTTGTTCAAATATGGTATGCAGCGTGGGTTGGACCTTTCTTTGTGCTGGGGAAGTAAATAGCTGTACTTGTTGTGGCGGCATTGCTGGGGTGCTATATGCTGCTATTTGAGTACTGACTTTTGGTGTTTTCTGCAATACTTTAACTATGCTTCTCTGACTTAAAGTGGTGGTACTAGTAGCACTGCTGCTATGTCCACTACTACTAGGCAGAACTTAATCCTCTTCCTCTGCTATGTAGTCCTCCATACTTACCAGGGTCAAAATTCAACTGCCATCTCTACTGCACTGCCACTTGTGTTTGCCTTGAATGATGCAGAACTGGGCCTCCTCCTCTGGCTTCCTTTTCATATTGATGCCAGTGTACCGGGTGTCTGTTCTTGAGGTGGGAGTGTTGCCCACCAGTGCCTAGATGGCTGCCCTTTTAACCCCTACTTACCCATGCTTGACACAGCTGACAGATCGCAATTGACTCATCAGCTGGGTCAAGCACATAGAAGTTCCAAACACAGGATTTCATTCCCCTTGTTTTTCCATGGTGCCAGGACTAGGACAGCTGAACGAAAGGTGTGGAAACTTTGCTGGTTGCACCACTACCAGACACAAAGTCCCCAGCAACATCTGCATCACATTTCTAATGTTTCTTCCTGTCAGACTCCCATATGGGATCCAGCACATCATCATCAACACCACCATCACTGTCATTCTCATCCTGCACATGTCTGTCCTCCTCAACCTCACCGTGTGCAGTCTCACCCACATTTTCTGCATCTCCCACCTTGACCACTGTCTCCACACTGTGTGCCTCATTAGCAGAACCAACACCAGCACCCATGGGGACACAGACTGCTTCCTCCTCTACCACTCTTTCCTGCTTGCTGGCACTGATGCTGCTGCTGCCTTTCTCAACTGGCACCTCAACCACCAGCATGGATGCCACAGATGTACAGTAGCTGAGAAAAATTTTGAAACAGAAATGCCACCACTGCTAACAACTTCACTACTCCCAGTCCCAGCCCCTAAGCCCACAGAACATGCTGCTGACACACCCACAGACATGGTGCTTTGAAGTGCAGATTTACTTTGCCCCACTGATTTACAACCATTCTTACCTGACAGCTGCCCCCCCCATCTAAAAATTTTTTGCCAGTCAATATTCTGGTTTGTGTAGTAATGTTAATTTTTTATTAGGACACAACAGGGATTATACCAACAGGGAAAGCAGTTCCACAAAAATTAACAGAACCCTCACTCAATATTAATACACACACAGCACAGAGATTTATTTTAACAGGGGAAATGTGCCAGGAACAACAGAACCCTCACTCAATATTAATATGCATACAGCACAGGGATTTATTTCAAAAGGAGGAAATGTGCCAAGAGCAACAGAATCTTCACTCAATATTAATACACACACTATGCTGGGATTTATTTCAACAGGGCAAATGTGCCAAGAGCAACAGAACCCTCACAAAGTATTAATATGTACACAGCGCAGGGATTTAGTTTAACAGGGGAAATGTGTAATGAGCAACTGAACCCTCACTCAATATTAATACACACACACAGGGCCCTATTCATGAATATGTGAGGGGGCACACGTGAATGGCACATACCCCCTGCGCAGCTTTGCACCTGCAGAAGATCCACATGGGGACTGCATTCATGAACACCAGTTCCCGCCTGCATCCCTTATGTGGCCCGCTCCCCCAGCATGCAGGTTCACAGGGGCGGCCAAGTGTGGAACTGCAGACCTGACTAGGCAGCCAGTCAGCTGCCCATCCCAGGACCCTCATTGGATCCCTTGCACCCATTGGGTGCCATGTTGCCAATGGGCACATACACACCCATAGCGCTGAGAGGTGGAGGACCCCCAGATGAGAGTCCCCCAGCTCTCCTAATGTGCTCCAATGACAGGAGTGACCACAGTGAGGAGTCCATAGTCCCTGCCATCCCTGCTGTGACCAGTGGCGGCATCCCAGTGTAGTGCATAACACTTACCGCTGCCCTCCAGAAAGCATAGCCATCACCCCCCCATGCAAGGCACCCATGTTGTAGTGAATGGCATGGAGTGTGGACATGCCCCCCTGTTGCTCCTCAGCCTGCCCCCAAGTGGAGCTGTGTGTTTGGTTGGTGTGCCAGCTGCATGGAAGGGGCATTGTGGGGATGTGAATAGCACATGGGGTGTGTGCGACCAGGTGTAGGTGAGCTATGCACTAGGGATTACACAGCCCATATACCACTGGTACCTTTTGTACATAAGGCCCAGTAAGCCCTAGTCACAAATGGTGTGGAGGGGCTACACACCTCATATGCCCAGTGCATAGTCCACTCCACACCTGCCCACACCTGGCCATGCTCACTCCACCCCCTACACGGCATACAGGACAAGGATACAACCCCCACACATGGCTGGGTCCCTCACCAAATGCACAACTCCGCACCAGGGTGGGCCAAGGTCTGGAGTGGAAGGTGTGACTGTACTCCATGCCAGGCACAATGGTGTGGGTATGGTGTACAGAGGGGCAAGGGCTACACCTTTTTCAGGCAGTCATAAATGTTACACACACACACCCTGGGATGCCACTGCTGGCCACGGTGGGGATGGTGGGGGTCCACAAACCCCACACTGAGTCCACCATTGGGACAGGGCATGGTGTGAGGGCTGGGGGACAGTCATACTGCCCCCTGTACTGTAGATGCATTCATGCCTACTGCCAACATAGCACCCCATGGGCACAGTGGATCCAGCAAGGGACCCTGGATGGTCATCTGATTGGTTGCTTGCTTGGGTCAGCAGTTCCACACCAGACTGCTCCCCATGAACCTGCACACTGGGGGGGTGGGGCTGCAGATGGGAGCTGTATATTGGCCGGTGTTCATGAATACAGCCAATGCACAGAACTCCTGAGGGTGTGGAGCTGTGCGGGTGGGTTACGTGCCTTCCACACGTAATCCCACCTGCATTAGTGAATAGGCCCCACAGTACAGGGATTTATTTCAACATGGGAAATGTGCCAAAAACCATCACTTAAAGAGCTAGAGGATTGAAAAGTGTGTTTTGTTCTATCTGTGATACATAGACATTCATAAATAGCATAATTTTCACTCCTGTAATGCATTTCAGCTCATGTGAATTCAGTTTGATTTTTTTTTTTTAAAGTAAAGCTGCTTTGAGAAATGCAGGTGCCATCTGTTGCCATATAGACCAGAATTGATGAGGTAGGGGGAAAGTCAGCCTGGTTCAAGCTCAATCCATATGGTAGCTGTCAGTGTCAGAATTTGTATTGTAATGCAAGACTGAAAAAAAACACTCTGTCCATTCTAAATGGAAAATGGCTCCCAAAGCAATGAAAAGTGCTCAGAAAGAGTTTATTGGGCTAGCTGTAACAAACAACATAGAAGCACCCAGTCCATTTGTTACAGCTAGCCCAATAAACTTTTTCCAAGCCCTTTTTTAAGTGCTTTGGGAGCCTTTTTTTTTCATGTAGAATGGATAGTGCATTTGTTTTGGTCTTTCATGCTATGTTACTGTGAACCACTGCTCCATTTCAATCAATGGGTGTGCACTGGCATTTTGCTTATGTTTCTATTGTAATACAAGTAATGTATGGCAGAAAGTGTGATGGCAAGAGGGCAGGAGTAGTCAGCTGGACAAAAGCAGTCTGTTGGTAGCAGCCCTGAGGATCTCTCTCTCTCTCTTTCACTCTCTCTTTCTACCAGTCAGATCACCGCAGAGTCACCTGATCACAAGGTAAACAAATGATAAATAAAACAAAATAAAAAAACTACTCTTTCAGCTCATGTTGTTTGAGATAGAAGGAAAAACTGTTAGTGAAGCAGGCAGAAGTTGACGTGGCAGTCTTACAGGATCTGTGAGTGTGCTTCTGGTGCCAGTCTTTCTATCTTCATACTGAAGCAAAAGCTTAAACAGGGGAAATGGTGATTAAATTGGAAAAAGTGGGTCAGCTGTGGCTCTCTACATACCAATTTACTTCCCCAAAAGTGTGTCAGCTCAATTTCTTGTAGAGGTGCAAGGTGACTGGGAAGTAGGTAGTGAAGTGACAGTAGTAGCCATGGTGACACTGTCAACAATCAGTGAGAAGGGCGAACCAGTGCTCTGCCTGTATTTGCAGTATGCAAGTAAGGAGAAAATTGTTTTGAAGCCTGTTATTCTATTGGTGTTCATGTTTTAAAATAATCATGATGTTACAGCATGTACATTTAAATCCACAGGTATCTCCATTTTTTGCACATAATTCCCTGCCTCTGTCGATTCACTTCAACCGCTAGTCACTTATAGCATGCTAGTGAATGGCTTCAAGTCATAGGGTCATCTGATGCAACAGACATGTACTTGGGACTTTTTTTCTTCCTTTTAATGCAGTGACAAAAAAAAAGAATCCAATATCTTTTTTTTCTTTCCTCTGTGAAGAGTAAGCACACTACTGCGCACTTACGGAAGGAAAGAGGTAGAGCCATGATACTATCTGTATGTGTGCTGAATGATCTGACTGCACTTCTAAAAGGTTGAGCTTTCCTCCAATAACAACACTTCCAGTCAGCATAGGGGCATCCAGCCATGGTCCACTGGCAAAATTTAGATCAGTTAGGTATAGCCTCAGAAGGAATTTTACTTTTAAATCTTCTTATTTGACACAAACCTTTTGTTTTTCTTAATGTCAACAATCAATGATATGACTGTGCCCAGTACTAAACAAACTGAAAAAAACAGTTCAATCCACTAGCTCTTTAATATTAATATGCACTCTGCGAAGGGATTTATTTCAACAGGGGAAATGTGCCAAGAGCAACAGAACCTTCACTCAGTATTAATACGCACACTGCATAGGGATTTAGTTTAACAGGGGAAATGTGCCAAGAGCAACAGAACCAAAATCTATCAGAAATCACCTGCTTAACAAACAAAAAGAAAAAAGCTGCAGATCTTTCTGCCCAGCCTTCTTAACTGCTGCTACTCTTCCCCCACGCAAGCCACCAAAACCTCCATTTCACAGCCTTAATTGTAACAAGTAGTTTAAACTATCTAATTAATTAGGAAATCAATACAAAAGAAAAACACTACTGTGTATGCACAAGGCACTCCAAAACACTTTGGGAGCAATTTGAAGTGCAAAATAAATGTTTTGCTGATGTTTTTAAAGGTTTTTCTATCTCAGTCACAATAACACACTGTGCTGTCTGAGTCTCTCCACAACACTGCACTGAGACCCAACCTGCTTAGCTTCCTATAGGCTCTTCAGCAACATGTAACCTCACTAAAACAACATGTGACATCCTATGCCATAGTACAGTGCAAACTTCACACTGAGGGTCAACTTCACTGGCGCAGTTGCACTCTTCATGGAGTGGTGCCTCTCCCACTTTGCCTTAATATTTTCCACAAAGTTACAAATTTGCAGTTTCACAAAGTTTCATATGTACTGCGAATTTCAACTTCACTTGGTGGGAAAATTCACAAAATAGTGCAAATCTGCAAATTATTTCACAGAGTGAAGTTTTCCAACTTTGCCCACTCATGCTGGGGATATTTTTATTTATTTATTTATTTATGACTTCTCTGCAGAGGCTTGGCAGAGAACACCAGGAGGAAGGAGTGGTGTGTGAGTGGACTTCTCTACTGGGACTAAAGAAGTAGAAGTCTTCTACTGGGACTTTCAATTTAGGGTAAAAAAAATACACCAAAAAAATGTTAGTGTGTTTGTCTGAGTTAGCTAAAGTGAATGGTAATCTGAGCAGTTATCAAGGTGTACATCTGAGATGGCTGAAGGGGATTGTTATCTGTGCAATTTAATTACATGTAGAAAGATCTATTAAGTAGAGGGAGTGGCTTAGCTAGAAGGAAGCTAGATTTAAACACTGCCCTAGATAGATTCTGGCTGAGGCTTGGCAGAGAACACCAGGAAGAAGGAGTGCTGTGTGACAGGACTTCTCTACTGGACCTATATTGCCCTCCTTCCCTCCCACCAAAAGCTAGTTCTACTTTTATAAGCACAGGATTTGACTCACAACAGGAACTTCCTGTTTGGGAGAAGGAAGTGAGTGATCACACAGCCACCAAAGACACCATCCTAGAAGGGCAAGAGTAGCTGTCGGCCCCTCCCCCAACTGCTGGAGGTCTGCCTCTGAGCAAGTAAGGGGTCTGTTGAGAAATATAGGATTTTCTTGTCTCAGAACAGGTCAATCAGGAGCTTAAAGGGCACAGAGACAGTAAGTAAGTAGGGAGAGAGAAAAAAAACAGAGGAAAGAGTAAGGATTCCAAACAACAGTGAAGGGGACAGAAATAAGACATGATTGGAGTGGTGCAGTACAGTGGCTGTGGAGCAGCAGTCTTCCTGGAGACGTTCTGGAGGATGTGGTGTTGTCCCATCTCCAGACACCTCTCTGGGCTGAGGGAGGGGGATGTTCATCTCCAGGCTGAGCTGGCCAGGATTTGGGGGACCTCCTCTTCCATCCAGGGGCCACCAGGGCCACTGCCACTACTTCAGAGGTTGCCAAAAAAGAGGAGCGGTTGGACCACAGTGGGCTCAGGAAGGGTAAGGGTAGTGGAACAGAGGCACATCCCTCCAGTTATACCTCTCCACAATTCCTATGTCATTCTGGCAAAGTGTGGTTCCTCTATGGAGACACCTGCTGTGGAGACCAAGGAGGAGGAGGCTGGGAACCTCCACAAGGGAGACCCACAGGAGGGTGGCATGGGACCTCACAAGGGAAGGAAACATCTCATGGTGGGGGACTCCATTGTTGGGAATGTAGAACTGGGGGAGGAAGGGGAGAAGGAGTTAAGGTGCCTGCCTGGCACCAATGCTTGGAGGGACAGGGAGCGAATCCTTAGGATCGCCAGAGCAGCTGCACAGGGAAGGGAGCTGGATGTCATTGTCTACCTAGGGACAAATGACCTGGCTAAGAAAGGGATCAAAGCAGTGCAGGAAGAGTTTGTGGAGTTGGGGAGAGGCCTTAGACAAGTAGCACACACGGTAAACTTCTTGGAGGTGCTGCCTGTCTATGGCGTAGGAAAGGCTATCGTGCTCCACACCATGGGATTCAATCGGTGGTTGAAAAACTGGTGCAGAGCTCAGGAATTTGACTTCACGGGGGACTGCGGGTCCACCTAGAGTAATGCAGGCCTATACTGGCATGCTGGACTGCATCTGTCCAGGAGGGGAACCAGGATCCTAGGTGATAGGTTTATATGCTTCATTGACAAGCATTTAAACTAGCCAAGGGGGGAGGCACTGGAAAGGAGCAGAGAAATCCTAGTTCCCCCAAAAAAGTCAGGGTAGTAAGTGAGGTAAACACCAAGATAGAGATGTTAATGGAGGGAAGGGCAGGGGTAAATGGAGAAAGTGACAAAGGCAATAAGGACAGGGATGGGGCAAAAAGTAGTAAGGCCATCAGGAAATGGAGGGTAATGAGTACCAATACCCATAGTCTGGGCAACAAGCTCCCTGAACTGGTGGCCTTGATGGAAGAGGGATGCCTCGATATTGTAGCAGTCACAGAAACATGGTACACAGAGAACCACGACTGGGTTGTTAACAGAATGGATTCAGTACAAGGGGACCTCTATCCTGTCTTTTAAGTCTGTTGCAACAGCATTTTCTCCTTTATTCCTTCTGTAGCTTTAATTTGTATTTTGTTTATTATCAGGCTGGCCACCTGATATCGTTTTACTTTAGTATACTTTATTTCTATTGTATTCTGCCCTCTCCTAGAAATCCCTTGTCAGAATCCATTCAGCATACCTTGCCTTCTAGTACCCATGATAGTGGAATACAGTTTGTTTGTCTTAGTTCCTCTAAGTGGTAAGGAAGTTGCCCAACAATTCAGCTCAGTGTTGTGCCTGTAGCTATAAGTGGAGCTGGCTGCAAACCACGCTTTTCCCCCGCAAACAGTGTACTGTGAGCCAAACACACTGAAGCAGTTCTGTGGGTTTGGCTGCTATTAGTAATGTGTATAGTCAAGAAGTTTGTTTTTCACATTACATTAATAAAAATTACACCTCATTCGGGGAATTAAAACCTCCAGCTTTAAATCTCTCTTGAAAATCCAGCTGTATATGTTCATAAAAGTGCTGCAATCACTTAAATAAAAATAGAACCTTGTTTCAGGTTACATATTTTATTTACACCCCAGGGTTATTAGCCCCCTCCTGTAACTTCTTCTGTTGCAATGTGTAGCAGTTTTAGGGGAAGGAAGGGTGGGGGAATAAAACCTCTGGCTGAGTATTTGCCTGGTAGTTTGAGTTTTCACATACAGCCCAGTTTTAACTTCATGAAGTTCAAGTTGCTTATAAGCTTAATTAGAAGCTAAAAATAAAAATGTTACAGTTGCCAGGTTATTTAATATTGTCTATCCTTCCAAAACATGCTGTAGGAAGGGATAATTAAGAACTTAAATAGATTTACCTGGAATGATTTGTAGCAGGCTGTATTGTTGCTGAGCCAAGTCCTAAGAGCCCCACCCTTCTCTGTGTTCAGGTCTATACCACCCGGTCAGCCTTACTTTGCTATACTTACAGACCTGACACATGAGGGGCGGAGCTTCTGTTAGACATTTTCAGTTATATTCTTTAATTTGTACATTTTATTTCGATTAGGAACCTAAGTTAATATGTTAATGGAAAATAACAATATAATTCATGTTTAGAAGTTAATAAATTATTGATTTAAAGACTTTGTATACCTTGTGACTCTGATGGGTGGAGAGTTAAACTCCTCCCCTATCAGACATCTATAAATGGGATGCTTTACTTCATTTCAGCAGATAGGTTTGTGAAGAGCAGACAGGTTCTGCTCTGAGTGGTGACACTAGTTGGTTCTAGTGTATTTATATATTATTTTTTATGTTTCTGTTTGTTTGTTTTTTATTTGTTTTGTCACTCAGTCCATTGAATAAGTACAAAGAAATAAAACATCAGCTTATCCATAAACTGCTGCCTGGGGTCCTAATTTATCCCACAACTCACAAGTTGGTGTGAGAAGTGGAATAAAAAGTCTGGTTCAGAGGACTTCTGATACTGTCTTAGTATCTGTTGGAGGACATGACTGATGCAGGAAGAACCATGGCCTAGTGCAGTAACAAGGAAGATGGCAGATCAGTTAGGCTTACCATTGATGCCTGGGCTGATGCCTGATGTTCGACGCAAGACAAAACTGGAAGAAGAAGAAGGAGCTGCTGGAGGTATACCAGAGACGGAGGAACTAGAGGAAGAGACTGTGACTGCACCAACTGGAGATACACAGCAATTTTTACACAGGTTGTGTATACAGCAAGTCGCCTTGGAGAAGCAGAGACTTGACTTACAAAGATCTGAAGCCCGGTGGGAAGATACCCTCAGAGCTTTACAGGCCTTAAGTGTTGGATGACCCATAAGTCCTGGTGAGGGTCCAAAGGATATCAAATTAACAAAATTGAGTGAATCCGATGATATCAAAACTTATTTTACCACCTTTGAAAGGATAGCCAGAGCATGTCAATGGCCCAGAGCCCAATGGGTGATCAGACTTGCCCTATACCTCACTGGAAAGGCCCAGTTAGCCTATGGACATGTAGATCCCACTTTGAATGAGAACTATGAAGCAGTGAAAGAAGCTATCCTCAAGAGATATGATATTTGTTCAGACTCTTATAGGCAACGTTTTCGGACTCTTAAATATCATTCATCAGAAACCCCCAAAGAGACATATACCAGATTGAAAGATTTGTGTGGTAAGTGGTTACAGCCATATAGTAACACTAAAGAACAGATGATGGACGCTATAGTGATGGAACAATTTGTATGAATAATGCCACAAGACGTACAGTTGTGGGTGAGGGAACACCGCCCGGACACTGCAAAGAAAGCTGTACAACTAGCAGAGGATTGCCTCACAGCCAGCCCAATAGACAAAAAGGGTATCCTGGGACAAGTACACCTCACCCTACGGTAAGAACCTTTCCTATACCTTCCTCAGTCAGTGTACAGCAGTCTACCAGTGAGGGCATAAAACCGGTAAAAACAGATAGAGCACCTACTGCAGAAATAGTCTGTCACTACTGCCATGGAAAAGGGCATATAGCACATTTTTGTCCAGAGATGAAGTCAGCACCCACACAGCTAATTTTGGCCAATCTGGGGCAATATCTAACTCCAGTGACTATCAATGGTAGACAAGTAATGGGATTCTTGGACTCTGGAAGTAGACAGATGTTAATAAAAGCCAATCTGATATCTATTGAAGGTTGTCCTCAGACCCAGACTGTAGTTACATGTATCCATGGGGACACACATTTTTATCCTTTATTTCCTGTGGACATAGAGGTACACCAGAGCAAACACAGACTTGATGTGGGAGTAGTTCCATGTCTTTCTGTCCCTGTTATAATTGGACATGACCACCATGAGTTCAGTGTATTGTTAAACGAATCCACACATGTGGGAGCTGCTACCACCAGGGCCCAGGAAAGAGAAAGAATGGACTTACAACAAGTATTTCCATTTGGAGAGGATATTTTCGGTGAACCAGGTGCTAAAAAGAAATCCAGACAAGACAAACGACTGGATAGGAAAAGATGGCACCATACCCATACACACATTGGAAAAGAAGAGCAGGACATAGAAAAAGACAATTTGTTTGGACTTGAACAGGCTAAAGATAAATCTTTGAGTCTTTTGTTTTTGCAGGTTGGGAAACTGAAGGGCGAAGAGCCTAAATATGTAATAGAAAAAGGGCTATTATATCGGGAGTGTTTAAATCCCAAAACTAATGAAATAATCTCTCAGTTATTAGTGCCTATTACATATAGAGAGCCTTTAATGTCCCTAGCTCATGATGTTCCTCCAGCTGGTCACCAGGGGTCTGAAAGGACACTTCAGAGATTATTATCTTGGTTCTATTGGCCAGGAATTAGACAGCAGGTACAAGAATATTGCAAAACTTGTGAGCATTGTCAAAAGGTGGCTACAGAGTCGAAAAAGGAATAAGTTCCCCTACAACCGCTACCTTTGATCTCGGTACGTTTTGAACACATAGCAATGGATGTAGTTGGTCCATTACAAAAGAGTGCAAAAGCGAATCACTTCATCTTAGTTGTATGTGATTATGCAACAAAGTGTCCAGAAGCAATATCCTTACTCACAGTTACCGCAGACAAGGTAGCAGAAGAATTGATAATGTTATTCTCAAGGATGGGGATCCCTAGAGAAATATTAACAGACCAGGGTAGCAATTTCTGCTTACAAATTTTAAAAAGGTTGTATGCAGCATTAGGGGTACATGCTATACACACTGCACCCTATCATCCACAAACAGATGGATTAGTGGAGAGACTCAACCATACATTGAAATCAAAGTTAAGGAAATGTACCCAAGAAGAAGGGAAACACTGGGATAGACTGTTGCCCTATCTCATGTTTGCATACAGGGAGGTGCTGCAATCATCCACTGGTTATTCACCTTTCAAATTATTATTTGGAAGGAATCCAAGGGGTTTACTGGACATTATTAAGGAAAACTAGGAAACAAAAACTCCGGACACTTTACCACTGGCCTTTATTGAGTACATTAAGACACTAAGGGAAAAATTAGCACAAAACACTAAAAAAGCTCAACAATATAACCTTGATCATAAGAAATATCAAAAAGCTTACTATGATCAAGGGGTAGGAAAGAAATCCTTCCAAGTAGGAGATAAAGTCCTACTATTATTAACTTGTTCAGGCAACAAATTGTTGATGAAGTGGCAAGGACCATACACTGTACAGAGGCAAGAGGGGCCTGTTAATTATGAGATCTTATGCCCAGATAAAAGAAATAAAGTGCGTCTATACCATGCCAATTTACTTAAAGCCTGGTATGAACGTAAGCCTACTTCTCTCTATGTCTGCCCTGAGCCAGAACAAACTGAGCTTGAACAAGCCTACGAGAGATTGGAAGAGAAGGGTAATGTCAAAGATGTTAGTTTTAATATGGAATTATCTGACATACAGAGGGAATAATTAAATCAATTATTGAAAAAGTACAGTGCAGCCTTTACCACAGTACCTGACACATGGATGGTATCACTCACCATATTAATGTAAGACACACAGTACTTATCAGACTAAAACCTTATAGGTTGCCAGAAAGTGTATGGTCTGAGGTTATACAGGAAATAAAGAAGATGCAGTAAATGGGAGTGACTGAACCATCTATGGGTCCTTGGTGCTTCCCTATGGAGGTGGTAAACAAAAAGGAAGGATGGGGTAAGAGTCTGCTTAGATTTTCATAGATTAAATGCTGTATCCAAATTTGATGGGTACCCTATGCCGCACATAGATGACATCATTGATCATCTAGGCAATGCACAGTACATTAGCACATTTGATCTTTCAAAGGGTTACTGGTAAATACCTCTCAATCAGGCATCACAGGAAAAGACAGCATTTCGTACCCTCTTGGGATTATTTCCGTTCAAGATAATGCCATTTGGACTACATGGGGCACCTGCCACATTCCAGAGGGCTATGGACAAGATTTTACATCCACATGCATCTTATAGTGTGGCATATTTAGATGATGTCATGATATTCAGTCCATCTTGGAAGGAACAGATGACACATCTGGAACAGTACTAGATGCAATAACCATAGCAGGATTAACCATAAATCCAAAGAAATGCTCACTAGCAATGCAGGAGACTACTTATTTAGGTTTTGTTATTGGAAAGGGGGAAGTTAAACCTGAAATAAGTAAAATTGATGCTATAGCTGGAAGCACACAACCCCAGACCAAAACACATGTACGAGCATTTTTGGGTTTAGCAGGTTACTACCATCGTTTTGTTCCTAACTTTTCTGAGTTAGTTAACCCTCTGATAGAACAAACAAAAAAATGACAACCTGAGAAGGTAATATGGAATAAACAATGTGAAGAGGCCTTTCTAGCCCTCAAATCCAAATTATGTTCCTACCCCGTATTACGTAGCCCTGATTTTCAGCGTCCATTTATCTTACAAACTGACACTTCCAACCATGGAATTCGAGCTGTTTTATCCCAAATGGTCGGAGATGAACAACATCCTGTTTTATATATTTGCAGAAAATTACATCAGAGAGAAATGAAATATGCCACTATCGAAAAGGAGTGCCTTGCTATTCATTGGGCAGTAGATTCTCTAAAGTTCCATCTATGGGGTAGAGAGTTTACAATAATTACAGACCACAATCCCTTATGCAGGTTGAATATGATGAAAGATAAAAACCCACACATTATGCGTTGGTATCTGACCCTTCAACCATATTAATTTATAATTCAACATCGTGCTTTTGCCAAACACAAAAACGCAGACTACTTGTCTGATTTTGGGGTTAGTAGATATTTATCAGACCCCAGGGTAATAGATACAGAAACTTTGTATAAAGATGCCAAATGAGAAATGTTAAGTCATTATAATAATGTGGGACCCTGGGGAGGAGCTTTGGGAGTGGGCGGGCTAAAGGTCCATCCCTTTTTTAGGATTAGAAAGGGATCTGTATAAATATCTAGATGGTACTTTTGAAGGAAAAAGAAACAAAGGATAAAGTGTCTTCCCTTGTTTCTTTCCTGAGTAGGGAGGAGTGTGAGAATGGATTCAGTACAAGGGATGTCTACCCTGTCTTTTAAGTCTGTTGCAACAGTATTTTCTCCTTTATTCCTTCTGTAGCTTTAATTTGTATTTCTTTTATTATCAGGCTGGCCACCTGATATCGTTTTACTTTAGTATACTTTATTTTTATTGTATTCTGTCCTCTCCTAGGAATCCCCTTGTCAGAATCCATTCAGCATGCCCTGCCTTCTAGTACCCACAATAGTGGGATACAGCTTGTTTGTCTTAGTTCTTTTAAGTAGTAAGGAAGTTGCCCAATAATTCAGCTCAGCATTGTGCCTGTAGCTGTAAGTGGATCTGGCTGCAAACCGCGCGTCCCCCCCCCCCAAACAGTGTACTGTGAGCCAAACATGCTGAAGCAGTTCTGTGGGTTTGGCTGCTATTAGTAATGTGTACAGTCAAGAAGTTTGTTTTTCACTTTACATTAATAAAAGTTACACCTCATTTGGTGAATTAAAACCTCCAGCTTTAAATCCCTCTTGAAAATCCAGCTGTATATGTTCATAAAAGTGCTACAATCACCTTAATAAAAATAAAACCTTGTTTCAGGTTACATATTTTATTTACACCCGAGGGTTATTAGCCCCCTCCTGTAACTTCTCCTGTTGCAATGTGTAGCAGTTTTAGGGGAAGGAAGGGTGGGGGAAACAAGACCTCTGGCTGAGTATTTGCCTGGTAGTTTGAGTTTTCACATACAGCCCAGTTTTAACTTCATGAAGTTCAAGTTGCTTATAAGCTTAATTAGAAGCTAAAAATAAATATGTTACAGTTGCCAGGTTATTTTATATTGTCTATCCTTCCAAAACATGCTGTAGGAAGGGATAATTATGAACTTATGTAGATTTTCCTGGAATGATTTGAAGCAGGCTGTATTGTTGCTGAGCCAAAGTTCTAAGAGACCCACCTTTCTCTGTGTTCAGGTCTATACCACCCTGCCAGCCTTGCTTTGCTATACTTATAGACCTGATACATAAGCGGTGGAGCTTCTGTTAGACATTTTCAGTTATATTCTTTAATTTGTACATTTTATTTCAATTATTAACCTAAGTTAATGTTAATGGGAAAATAACATTATAATTCATGTTTAGAAGTTAATAATTTACTGATTTAAAGACTTTGTATACCTTGTGACTCTGATGGGTGGAGAGTTAAACTCCTCCCCTATCAGACCTCTATAAATGGGATGCTTTACTTCATTTCAGCAGATAGGTTTGTGAAGAGCAGACAGGTTCTGTTCTGAGTGGTGACACTAGTTGGTTCTAGTGTATTTATATATTATTTTTTATGTTTCTATTTGTTTGTTTTTTATTTGTTTTGTCGCTCAGTCCGTTGAATACGTACAAAGAAATAAAACCTCAGCTTATCCATAACCTGCTGCCTTAGATCCTAATTTATCCCACACCTCACAAGTTGGTGTGAGAAGTGGGATAAAAAGTCTGGTTCAGAGGACTTCTGATACTGTCTTAGTATCTGTTGGAGGACACGACTGATGCAGGAAGAACCATGGCCTTGTGATGAAACAAGGAAGATGGCAGATCAATTGGGCTTACCATTGATGCCTGGGCTGATGCCTGATGTTCGATGGAAGACAAAACTGGAAGAAGAAGGAGCTATTGGAGGTATATGAGAGACAAAGGAACTAGAGTAAGAGACTGTGACTGCACCAACTGCATATACACAGGAATTTTTACACAGGTTGTGTATGCAGCAAGTAGCCTTGGAGAAGCAGAGACTTAAGGACTTTCAACGATCTGAAGCCTGGTGGGAAGATACCCTCAGAGCTATACAGACCTTAAGTTTTGGATGACCCATAAGTCCTGGTGAGGGTCCAAAGAATATCAAATTAACAAAATTGAGTGAATCTGATGATATCAAAACTTATTTGACCACCTTTGAAAGGATTGCCAGAGCATGTCAATGGCCCAGAGCCAAATGGGTGATCAGACTTGCCCCATACCTCACTGGAAAAGCCCAGTTAGCCTATGGATATGTAGATCAGACTTTGAATGAGAACTATGAAGCGGTGAAAGAAGCTATCCTCTAGAGATATGATATTTGTTCAGAGACTTATAGGCATTGTTTTCAGACTCTTAAATATCATTCATCAGACACCCCCCAAGAGACATATACCAGATTGAAAGATTTGTGTGTTAAGTGGTTACAGCCATCTAGTAACATTAAAGAACAGATGATGGATGCTATAGTGATGGAACAATTTGTATGAATAATGCCACAAGACGTACAGTTGTGGGTGAGGGAACACCGCCCGGACACTGCAAAGAAAGCTGTACAACTAGCAGAGGATTACCTCACAGCCAGACCCAATAGACAAAAAGGGTATCCTGGGACAAGTACACCTCACCCTATGGTAAGAATCTTTCCTATACCTTCCTCAGTCAGTGTACAGCAGTCTACTAGTGAGGGCATAAAACCGGTTAAAAGAGATAGAGCACCCACTGCAGAAATAATCTGTCACTACTGCCATGGAAAAGGACATATAGCACATTTTTGTAGATAGAAGAAGTCAGCACCCACACAGCTAGTTTTGGCCAGTCAGGGTCAATATCTAACGCCAGTGACTATCAATGGTAGACAAGCAATGGGATTCTTGGACTCTGGAAGTAGACAGATGTTAATAAAAGCCAATCTGATACCTATTGAAGGTTGTCCTCAGACCCAGACTGGAGTTACATGTATCCATGGGGACACACATCTCTATCCTTTATTTCCTGTGGACATAGAGGTACACCAGAGCAAACACAGACTTGATGTGGGAGTAGTGCCATGTCTTTCTGTCCCTGTTATAATTGGACATGACTACCATGAGTTCAGTGTATTGTTAAACTAATCCGCACATGTGGAAGCTGCTACCACCAGGGCCCAGAAAAGAGAAAGAATGGACTTACAACAAGTATTTCCATTTGGAGAGGATATTTTCGGTGAACCAGGTGCTAAAAATAAATCCAGACAAGACAACTGACTGGATAGGAAAATATGGCACCATACCCATACACACATTGGAAAAAAAGAGCAAGACATTGAAAAAGACAATTTGTTTGGACTTGAACAGGCAAAAGATTAATCTTTGAGTCCTTTGTTTTTACAAGTTGGGAAACTGCAGGGTGAAGAGCCTAAATATGTAATAGAAAAAGGGCAATTATATCGGGAGTGTTTAAATCCCAAAACTAATGAAATAATCTCTCAGTTATTAGTGCGTATTACATATTGAGAGCCTTTAATGTCCCTAGCTCATGATGTTCCTCTAGTTGGTCAGCAGGGGTCTGAAAGGACACTTCAGAGATTATCATATTGGTTCTATTGGCCAGGAATTAGACAGCAGGTACAAGAATATTGTAAAACTTGTGAGCATTGTTAAAAGGTGACTACAGTGTCAAAAAAAGGAAAAAATTCCCCTACAACTGCTTCCTTTGATCTCGGTACATTTGGAACACATAGCAATGGATGTAGTTGGACCATTACAAAAGAGTGCAAAAGTGAATCACTTCATCTTAGTTGTATGTGATTATGCTACAAAGTGTCCAGAAGCTATTCCCTTACGCACAGTTACCACAGACAAGGTAGCAGAAGAATTGATAATGTTATTCTCAAGGATAGGGATCCCTAGAGAAATATTAACAGACCAGGGTAGCAATTTCTGCTCACAAATTTTAAAAAGGTTGTATGTAGCATTAGGGGTGCATGCTATACACACTGCTCCCTATCATCCACAAACAGATGGATTAGTGGAGAGACTCAACCATACATTGAAATCAAAGTTAAGGAAATGTACCCAAGAAGTAGGGAAACACTGGGATAGACTGTTGCCCTATCTCATGTTTGCATACAGGGAGGTGCTGCAGTCATCCACTGGTTATTCCCCTTTCAAATTATTATTTGGAAGGAATCCCAGGGGTTTACTGGACATTATTAATGAAAATTGGGAAACAAAAACTCCGGACACTTTACCATTGGCCTCTATTGAGTACATTAAGATACTAAGGGAAAAATTAGCACAATACACTAAAAAAGCTCAACAATATAACCTTGATCATAAGAAATATCAAAAAGCTTATTATGATCAAGGGGTAGGAAAGAAATCCTTCCAAGCAGGAGATAAAGTCCTACTATTATTAACTTGTTCAGGCAACAAATTGTTGATGAAGTGGCAAGGACCATACACTGTACAGAGGCAAGTGGGGCCTGTTAATTATGAGTTCTTATGCCCAGATAAAAGAAATAAAGTGCGTCTATACCTTGCCAATTTACTTAGAGCCTGGTATGAACGTAAGCCTACTTCTCTCTATGTCTGCCCTGAGCCAGAACAAACTGAGCTTGAACAAGCCTACGAGAGATTGGAAGAGAAGGGTAATGTCAAAGATGTTAGTTTTAATCTGGAATTATCTGACATACAAAGGGAATAATTAAATCAATTATTGAAAAAGTACAGTGCAGCCTTTACTACAGTACCTGACACATAGATGGTATCACTCACCATATTAATCTAGGACACACGGTACTTATCAGACTAAAACCTTATAGGTTGCCAGAAAGTGTATGGTCTGAGGTTATACAGGAAATAAAGAAGATGCAGTAAATGGGAGTGACTGAACCATCTATGAGTCCTTGGTGCTTCCCTATGGTGCTGGTAAACAGAAAGGAAGGATGGGGTAAGAGTCTGCTTAGATTTTCGTAGATTAAATGCTGTATCCAAATTTGATGGGTACCCTATGCCGCACATAGATGACATCATCGATTATCTAGGCAATGCACAGTACATTAGCACATTTGATCTTTCAAAGGGTTACTGGCAAATACCTCTTGATCAGGAATCACAGGAAAAGACAACATTTCGTACCCCCTTGGGATTATTTCGTTCAAGGTAATGCCATTTGGGCTACATGGGGCACCTGCCACATTCCAGAGGGCTATGGACAAGATTTTACATCCACATGCATCTTATTGTGTGGCATATTTAGATGATGTCATGATATTCAGTCCATCTTGGAAGGAACAGATGACACATCTGGAAGCAGCACTAGATGCAAGAACCAAAGCAGGATTAACCATAAAACCAAAGAAATGCTCACTATCAATGCAGGAGACTACTTATTTAGGTTTTGTTATTGGAAAGGGGGAAGTTAAACCTGAAATAAGTAAAATTGATGCTATAGCTGGAAGCACACAACCCCAGACCAAAACACAGTATACGAGCATTTTGGGTTGTGAGTTACTACCATCGTTTTGTTCCCAACGCCAGGTTAGTTAACCCTCTGATAGAACTAACAAAAAAATGACAACCTGAGAAGGTAATATGGAATAAACAATGTGAAGAGGCCTTTCTAGCCCTCAAATCCAAATTATATCCCTACCCCGTATTACGTAGCCCTGATTTTCAGCGTTCATTTATCTTACAAACTGACACTTCCAACCATGGAATTGGAGCTGTTTTATCCCAAATAGTTGGAGATGAACAACATCCTGTTTTATATATTAGCAGAAATTTACATCAGAGCGAAATGAAATATGCCACTATTGAAAAGGAGAGCCTTGCTATTCATTGGGCAGTAGATTCTTTAAAGTTCTATCTATGGGGTAGAGAGTTTACAATAATTACAGACCACAATCCCTTATGCTGGTTGAATATGATGAAAGATAATAACCCACACATTATGCGTTGGTATCTGACCCTTCAACCACATGAATTTATAATTCAACATCGTGCTTTTGCCAAACACAAAAATACAGACTACTTGTCTCATTTTGGGGTTAGTAGATATTTATCAGACCCCAGGGTAATAGATACAGAAACTTTGTATAAAGATGCCATATGAGAAATGTTAAGTCCTTATAATAATGTAGGACCCCGGGGTGGAGCTTTGGGAGTGGTTGGGCTAAAGGTCCATCCCTTTTTTGTATTAGAAAGCAATCTGTATAAATATCTATATGGTACTTTTGAAGGAAAATGAAACAAAGGATAAAGTGTCTTCCCTTGTTTCTTTCCTGAGTAGGGAGGAGTGTGAGAATGGATTCAGTACAAGGGACCTCTATCCTGTCTTTTAAGTCTGTTGCAACATCATTTTCTCCTTTATTCCTTTTGTAGCTTTAATTTGTATTTCGTATTGTCAGGCTGGCCACCTGATATCGTTTTACTTTAGTATACTTTATTTTTATTGTATTCTGTCCTCTCCTAGAAATCCCTCGTTAGAATCCATTCAGCATGCCCTGCCTTCTAGTACCCATGATAGTGGGATACAGTTTGTTTGTCTTAGTTCCTTTAAGTAGTAAGGAAGTTGCCCAATAATTCAGCTCAGCATTGTGCCTGTAGCTGTAAGTGGATCTGGCTGCAAACCGTGCACTCCCCCCCAAACAGTGTACTGTGAGCCAAACACACTGAAGCAGTTCTGTGGGTTTGGCTGCTATTAGTAATGTGTACAGTCAAGAAGTTTGTTTTTCACATTACATTAATAAAAATTACACCTCATTCGGTGAATTAAAACCTTCAGCTTTAAATCTCTCTTGCAAATCCAGCTGTATACGTTCATACAAGTGCTACAATCACCTTAATAAAAATAAAACCTTGTTTCAGGTTACTTATTTTATTTACACCCGAGGGTTATTAGTCCCCTCCTGTAACTTCTCCTGTTGCAATGTGTAGCAGTTTTAGGGAAGGAAGGGTGGGAAACAAGACCTCTGGCTGGTATTTGCCTGGTAGTTTGAGTTTTCACTTACGCCAGTTTTAACTTATGACGTTCAAGTTGCTTATAAAAGCAATTAGAAACTAAAAATAAATATGTTACAGTTGCCAGGTTATTTTATATTGTCTATCCTTCCAAAACATGCTGTAGGAAGGGATAATTATGAACTTATGTAGATTTTCCTGGAATGATTTGAAGCAGGCTGTATTGTTGCTGAGCCAAAGTTCTAAGAACCCCACCCTTCTCTGTGTTCAGGTCTATACCAATCTGCCAGCCTTGCTTTGCTATACTTATAGACCTGACACATAAGGGGCGGAGCTTCTGTTAGACATTTTCAGTTATATTCTTTAATTTGTACATTTTATTTCGATTAGGAACCTAAGTTAATATGTTAATGGAAAATAACATTATAATTCATGTTTAGAAGTTAATAATTTATTGATTTAAAGACTTTGTATACCTTGTGACTCTGATGGGTGGAAGTTAAACTCCTCCCTATCAGACCTCTATAAATAGGATGCTTTACTTCATTTCAGCAGATAGGTTTGTGAAGACAGATCTATGTCCTGACTGGTGACACTAGTTGGTTCTAGTGTATTTATATATTATTTTTTATGTTTCTGTTTGTTTGTTTTTTATTTGTTTTGTCGCTCAGTCCGTTGAATAAGTACAAAGAAATAAAACATCAGCTTATCCATAACCTGCTGCCTTAGGTCCTAATTTATCCCACACCTCACAAGTTGGTGTGAGAAGTGGGATAACAAGTCTGGTTCAGAGGTCTTCTGATACTGTCTTAGTATCTGTTGGAGGACACGACTGATGCAGGAAGAACCATGGCCTAGTGCAGTAACAAGGAAGATGGCAGATCAATTGGGCTTACCATTGATACCTGGGCTGTTGCCTGATGTACGACGGAAGACAAAACTGGTAGAAGAAGGAGCTGTTGGAGGTATAATGAGACAGAGGAACTAGAGGAAGAGATCAGGACTGCGTCCAACTGCAGATACACAGGAATTTTTAACAGGTTGTGTATGCAGCAAGTAGCCTTGGAGAAGCAGAGACTTAGGACTTACAAAGATCTGAAGCGGTGGGAAGATCCCTCAGAGCTATACAGGCCTTACGTGTTGGATGACCCATAAGTCTGGTGAGGTCCAAAGGATATCAAATTAACAAAATTGAGTGAATCTGATGATATCAAAACTTATTTGACCACCTTTGAAAGGATTGCCAGAGCATGCCAATGGCCCAGAGCCCAATGGGTGATCAGACTTGCCCCATACCTCACTGGAAAGGCCCAGTTAGCCTATGGACATGTAGATCCCACTTTGAATGAGAACTATGAAGCAGTGAAAGAAGCTATCCTCAAGAGATTTTTTTTTTCCTTTAAAGTTTATTAAAGGTTTTACTTACATGACCGGTCCGTCATAACAGATATACTTCACATGCATGGTATACATTGGTCCAAAACCTGCCCCCTCTCCCCCCCACCCCTCCATCCCAATAGCACAGACTCAAAATAAAATCTATTCCTATGATTTCCACAGTGCTGACAATACCAAAATACAGGAGTATCCCTAAGGGAGATGGCTTTAGGCTGTAAGGTTTTGAATTGAGAATAAGGTGTATATGGGGTCCCATATCTTCTTAAATCCATCCAACCTATTGTTAAGACTTGCAATAGCCTTTTCCGTTCTGAGGTTTGCGAGGAATTCAGATAGTCATTCCCCATATTTAATTTCAGATTGATCTTTCCAGTGTCTTAAGGTGACTTTCTTAAGAGTCAAGGTTATCAAGGCCATGTGGTATTTTTTGCTAGGAAACCTAATACTCGAAAAGTCACCTAAGATACATATTTCAGGTTTAAATAAGCCTTCTAATCCCAAGATGGGGTCAAGGTTATTACGCATGTAGGTCCAGAGGGGCTTTATTTTAGGGCAGGACCAGAAAATATGTAATAAAGACTCATCATAGTTAGTACATCTCACACACAATAGGAGAGGATATTAGTCAAATTTAAACAATCTCTCGGGGAGAGATATGCATTATGTAAAATAAACATTTGCATCACCCTTAATCTGTCTTCACGTTATAGTTTGTGGCAGCTAGACAAAGAAGTCAGCCAGTTAATTTCATATCCAGAAAGGTGGGCAGACCAATAGCGAGGTTGGACCATAGTAGTCTGGATACACTCTATCGAACAAAGAACCATATATCTTGGAGACCGCTTTCTGCTGGCCCACCCATTGGGCTAAATCAAGGACTAATGGAGGATCTGCTTGTAAACACGGCTTTGGCCCCAATACTTTGATTAGTAGGTGTCTGAGTTGAGTAATTCTAAAAAAGTATTTAGTGTGAATCTTAAACTTTTGCATTATACTATGACTAGGTAACCAAGCATTGTCATCTCCTATTAGCGAATGCAGGGGAGAGTCCTTCATTTGGGGTAACCAATCTACAGGGAGACTTTTCTCGCCAATCTTAAAATCGGGATTTCCAAACAGGTGTGATTTATGTCTCTTTGGTTATCATATTTAAGAAAACACAGTTTGAGAGTGGTATAAGAAACTGCAATAAGGAGTGTTTTTTAACCTGTTGAGGAGGAGATTTCCTTGATGTGTAACAATGCTTCAGGAGCTAAACCAGATGAGATAATCATGGCCCTCTCTGCTTTGGTGAGCCAAGGCGGGTGTAGATCCAATGAAATGGGTAAAGTCTGCAAGTATTTGCTAGTGTGACTGGCCCAGAGGCTGAGAGCCCAAGTGAGATAACCGTCCTCCTCTCGGCAGGGCAGTTAGTTTGTGGAATGCTATCCTACAGGACTTATAGCCAGACAAACTCTTACAGGAACAAACTGTTTACCTTTTTGAACCACGACATTGGAAGCCAGATGTTTAGCATTGAGAGGGGTAGAAGAGTCATGGAAATACATTCATTTTAAGCAGATTAATTCTACCCCAGATAGAAATTGGGAGGAGGTCCACTGTTAAGATCCTGTTTGATCACTTGTAAAAGGGATCCCAAATTCAGATTTTATAGTATTCCCAAGAATCTGGCTAGTTCAATCCCTAAATATCAAAGGAGTCTTGTTTCAGGCCAGTCCCATCTATAGGATTTCTGCTTTTGGAGACTTATGATTGAGGAGGAAAACGATTGTTTTATTTACATTTAACTTGTAGTTTGAAACTGCACTAAAAGAATTAATAATCTTTAACATTGGGGGATAGAAGAAAGCAGGATTAGCAACTTGGAGGAGAAGGTCATCTGCATAAGCACAGACCTTAACTTCCAGGGAAAAATCAGAATTCCTTGTATCTCTGGACAGGCTTGCCAATCTCGGATTAAAAGGTTCTAAGTATATGTTAAACAGTAATGGGGAGAGGGGACTGCCTCGGTACCAGAGTGAAGAGTAAATGACTCTGAAATAAATCCGCTACCCGATATTCTAGCCGTGGGAAAAAGGTAAAGGGATTTGATCCATGTCTGGAATAAGTTGGGGAATTTAAAAGGCCTCAGTGTCTGAAATAAAAGGTACTGTAATTAACTCTGTCAAGGCCTTCTCAGCGTCCAGAGAAATTAAAGGCACACGGGATATGAGGAGCATCTCTGGATGCCGAAGGCCATGAGCCAAGGTCGAAGGTGATCTGAGGACAGTCCGCCTCGCCAAAGATCCTACTTGTTTGGGGCCTATAATGGAAGGGAGAATCGGGTTAAGATGGCAAGCTATTAACTTGGTCAATATCTTGACATCCTGGTTCAGCAGGGAGATTGGGTGGTAATTTACCACTAACTCAGGTGCCTTGCCAGGCTTAAGGATAAGCACAATTAGAGCTCCAAAAATAGAAGGATCTACTTCTGCTCCAGAAAGAATATATTGAAATAAGGGAAGCAATAAAGGAATGAGGGAAGTTTTGAACCTTTGATAAAAATAAGCTGTGAAACCGTCCATCCCTGGGGTTTTATTTGATGCTAGAGTGCTTATTACATTGAGTATTTCTATATTGGTAATAGCCATAATTAAGGCCCTTTGTTGATTTTCTGTAAGACTCGGCAAGGATCTACCTAAGATAACCGTCTAGTTGGCTCTCAGTTGGGGGATCTGACATTGGACCATAGAGATCGGTGTAATCGAGGAATTCCCCAATTACGTCATTAGGGGAGGTCTTCAGAAGTCCGTCCTTTTGGGACAGAATAGAGGTGATATACCTAGAAGATTCCATTTGTTTAATTCTACACGCCAAGAGGCATCCTGCCTTTTCCCCCTGGTCGGTAAATGACGCCTGTGTTTTTAGAATGGCATATTCCGCTTTCTCGCGGAGTATCTCTAGATAGGCTGCTCTTAATTTAATAAGTTTTTGGAAGGTACATTCTGCGGTGCAGGGGGATAGATCTTTTTCCATGGCCCTTATCCGGGACAGTAGTTGGGACATTTCCTGCTCTTTGGCTTTCTTTCTATTGGAGGCTAGTCCAATGAATATCCCCCTCAAATAGGCCTTAAAGGCACACCAGAGAATGTCCGGTCTTCGGGTTGTATTCTGATTAAACTGGATGAACTGATCTATGTGATTTTGTATTATACAACCAGTATGGGGTCCTTGATAAGCTGATCACTAAGTTTCCACCTTCCTCTGCCCCTAAGCGGGTGTTCTATAGTCAATTGGCAAACTACAAGAGAGTGATCCGACGGGGGACCTGCCTGTATGGAGGAGTCAGTGACTTGAGGTATATAGGTCCTTGAGATAAGCAAATAATCTATTCTGGATGAGGTTCTGTGCACCAGAGAGAAAAAGGTATATTGTCTGACCCTTGGGTGCAGAACCTTCCAGATGTCACACAGCGCGTTGAGCCGGGGATAAACCCTTCCTTGAGTGTCCGGATTTATCTACCACCGGGTCATACACCAAGTTAAAATCTCCTCCTAATATCATCGGGGTTGAAAGGAAGGGAAGCAAAGTGGAAATAATTTGTGAGAAAAATTAGAGGTGTCATTATTGGCCCATAAATGCTCCCCAAGAGTATCTCTCTCGCATAAGTTTTCCAACTACAAAATAAATCTGCCCTTGGGATCTTTTTATTGTTTGTGATGTAGTAAAGGGAGTTTCCTGTGCACAAGTATCATCGTGTCACCACTATCAGTAGAGCCCTCCACTGAGAAAATCAGTCCCACCTGCTGTCTCCTAAGTTTAGAAACTTCAAAATCAAAAATGCATCTCTTATGAGCATGATTTCAGCTTCGACCAATTTAAGTGCTTCTAAAATCATATATTGTTTAGTTTTAGCTCTGACCCCTTTAACATTCCATGTAACAATTTTCAGTGGATTAGCCATTAGCCCTTATCTCTCAGTAGAGCCCTAATTTGGGTGCGGAAAAAAAGAAGGCCACTGGGAAAATGGTAGTAAGAACTGTAATCACTGTGCTGTGCTCTCCCCACTCTTCCTCTATGCAATCTACTCCCCTCGCTCCCTACATTCCCCCCGACCCTCCTCCCTCTGAACCATGTAACACATATTATTTAGATCAACTCAAGAAACCCAGTATCCCCCCCTTCTGTTACCTCCACTAGGTGCAGAGCCACTTTTCACCACTCTCCCAATTGCTCTGCTCCGTCACCTGGCTTCAAAGAGAGTGATTCAGGGACTACCCCGAAACTATTAAGAGGCTAAGAAAAGGAAAAAGAAATGGTAGTTTCGAGGGAGAACCCCCGAAGAGAAATAAGGGAAGTACTCCCAACTTGAATGCAACCTCAGGTACTTCTCTTCAAATAACAATTAACCTAATTAAATAGACTGCAACCTTAATTACATTTTGATAATATTAACAGTACCTTATCATGTGAATAACTACAATATGGCAATAAAATAAGCTGCGGTGCTAAATCTGGCTAAATTGTCTTAAACTATCACCCACTATGCTCCCTGTGGCAAGGAAAAAACACTCTATAGATCGAGGGGAAGGGACTATAGTTACAACATCCCTAGACCCACTTTAGGTCCTGCACATAAATCAGACAGTCCCCTCTTGAACCCAAGGAAGCGACCATCCCTTAGAACATGTTCCTATATATGCATGACGTACGCTGCTTTATGATGTGACAAGGAGTAGCAGAAAAGAAAAAAAAAAGGAAACATATCTCGGATTATATACAAGCCCAAATGGTATCCCCAAATAACATCTAAGGGCTGAAGTTCCTTCTCAGCCCAAAACTTGTAAAATGAAAAAAGAAAGAGAGGAAATCAGAGAACCCCCCCCCCCCGACTATGACATCTTTTGAAATAAGTTCAAGAGTCTGCTACAGGGATCAAATAGACCACCAAACCACACAATAATTGGTCCAGAATTAGATTCCTCTGTATTCCTCAAGAAATCACTCAGTGAAAACAGTTCTCCTGAGGGCCTCTGGCGGTTGTCAGTGTAAATATAGCTACCACTCATTGAGAGAAACTGAACACCAGAGATACACGGCTGTATGGAGTCACTCGCAGTGTAGGTGTCAGTCCCATGAGAGAGATGCATACCTGCAGTACCAAGAACTCCTCATCCCTATTCGAGTCTACCTTTAAAAAGGATCAACAACACTTGAAAGAAAAACAATAGTTTCTAAGCCAATATGGGGGGAGGCACACTTCCAGTCACTTTTGCCGGAGATTCGAGCAGGTGTTAAATGCACATTTCAGTCAACAGAGAACACAATTACCGGCATTCCGAATAGATTCTTTATTTTTTTCTTTTTTTTTTCTTCTTCTTCTTCCTTCCTTCCTTCTTCTTTCTTTTCTTTTCAACGGGCATTGAAGAGATCAGGTAGGGACTTCTGAAGGGTCATTTTCGCCATCTCCACCTCCTCGAATACAGCCCAAGAGCCCTCTAATAAAATCTGCAGCCTGGCAGGGTACCCCATCTTAAACTTTATCCCCGAGGCAATTAATTTGGAGACAATCGGGTGAAATTGAGTGCTGTGTTGCCGGAAGGAGGCAGGGAGGTCTTGCGTTACTCTAATTTGTGTACCCTCCCATATGATTTCTTGCAGGTCTTTCACCTTTCCCAAACAATACTGCATCTCTTGATAATTGAGGAATCTGGCAATTATCAGGCGGGGCACGGCTCCCGGTGGGGGCATAGGTCTAAGGGCTCTATGTACACGTTCTATCATATAAACTTTGCTGAAAGGAGAGGGGCAAGCTAGTTTTTCCAGCAACTTTTGGATGAAGCAGATAACCTTGATGCCCTCTTCTTTTTCGGGAATACCGAGAATAACTACATTGTTTCTCTGACTAGTCCTCCAGATCTTCTAGCTTTGCCTCCAGCTTTTTGAGCTTATGACGGCTCTCTACAACCTCCTCTTTTATGCTTTCTGTTTTTTTCTCAAGCGAGGTGGTACGTGCTTCGTTATCAGAAATCCTTGTTGATAAGTCTTCGAGTGTAGTGGTTATCTGTTTGACCTCCACTGTCAGGGATTTAACGTCTTCCCTAAATGGGGAGAACTCAGCTAGAAACCGCTCTAGCACCAGAGAGGTATCCCCGGCGTCCCTCACAGGGTTTGCGTTGTTGGCTACTACTTTTCCGGCCTGGCTCTGCCGGGCCTTAGGCCATTTGCTGTGCTTTTTGGGTGATACCGGTGGGGTATGTCTGGGGGGCGCCGATCTCATCTCCACTTCCATTCTCAGGGGCCGGACTCTATTCCTGACGTTCAGCAGGTAATTAGCACCCAGCTACCGATGTTTGAAGCAGAAAGAGGTTGTAAAAAAGGCTATATAATTCACCAGGTGACGGGAGCTGCAATGGTAAGCTGTTACTCGGCGCGCTGCATCACATGGTCCCTATCCTCAAGAGATATGAAATTTGTTCAAAGACATATAGGCCACGTTTTCGGACTCTTAAATATCTTTCATTAGACACCCCCCAAAGAGACTTATACCAGATTGAAAGATTTGTGTGGTAAGTGGTTACAGCCATCTAGTAACATTAAAGAACAGATGATGGACGCTATAGTGATGGAACAATTTGTATGAATAATGCCACAAGATGTACAGTTGTGGGTGAGAGAACACCACCCGGACACTGCAAAGAAAGCTGTACAACTAGCAGAGGACTACCTCACAGCCAGCCCCAATAGACAAAAAGGGTATCCTGGGACAAGTACACCTCACCCTACGGTGAGAACCTTTCCTATACCTTCCTCAGTCAGTGTACAGCAGTCTACTAGTGAGGGCATAAAACCGGTAAAAACAGATAGAGCACCTACTGCAGAAATAGACTGTCACTACTGCCATGTAAAAGGGCATATGGCACATTTTTGTCCAAAGAAGAAGTCAGCACCCACACAGCTAGTTTTGGCCAATTGGGGTCAACATCTAACTCCAGTGACTATCAATGGTAGACAAGTAATGGGACTCTTGGACTCTGGAAGTAGACAGATGTTAATAAAAGCCAATCTGATACCTATTGAAGGTTGTCCTCAGACACAGACTGGAGTTACATGTATCCATGGGGACACACATTTCTATCCTTTACTTCCTGTGGACATAGAGGTACACCAGAGCAAACACAGACTTGATGTGGGAGTAGTGCCTGTCTTCCAGTCCTGTTATAATTGGACATGACCACCATGAGTTCAGTGTATTGTTAAATGAATCCACACATGTGGAGCTGCTACCACTAGGCCCAGAAAAAGAAAGAATGGACTTACAACAAGTATTTCCATTTGGAGAGGATATTTTCGGTGAACCAGGTGCTAAAAAGAAATCCAGACAAGACAAACGACTGGATAGGAAAAGATGGCACCATACCCATACACACATTGGAAAAGAAGAGAAGGACATAGAAAAAGACAATTTGTTTGGACTTGAAAAGGCAAAAGATAAATCTTTGAGTCCTTTGTTTTTACAGGTTGGGAAACTGCAGGGCGATGAGCCTAAATATGTAACAAAAAAAGTGCAATTATATCGGGAGTGTTTAAATCCCAAAACTAATGAAATAATCTCTCAGTTATTAGTGCCTATTACATATAGAGAGCCTTTAATGTCCCTAGCTCATGATGTTCTTCTAGCTGGTCACCAGGGGTCTGAAAGGACACTTGAGAAATAATTATATTGGTTCTATTGGCCGGAAATTAGACAGCAGGTACAAGAATACTGTAAAACTTGTGAGCATTGTCAAAAGGTGGCTACAGTGTCGAAAAAGGAAAAAGTTCCCCTACAACCGCTACCTTTGATCTCGGTATGTTTTGAACACATAGCAATGGATGTAGTTGGTCCATTACAAAAGAGTGCAAAAGTGAATCACTTCATCTTAGTTGTATGTGATTATGCTACAAAGTGTCCAGAAGCTATTCCCTTACGCACAGTTACCACAGACAAGGTGGCAGAAGAATTGATAATATTATTCTCAAGGATGGGGATCCCTAGAGAAACATTAACAGACCAGGGTAGCAATTTCTGCTCACAAGTTTTAAAAAGGCTGTATGCAGCATTAGGGGAACATGCTATACACACTGCTCCCTATCATACACAAACAGATGGATTAGTGGAGAGATTCAACCATACATTGAAATCAATGTTAATATAATGTATCCAAGAAGAAGGGAAACACTGGGATAGACTGTTGCCCTATCTCATGTTTGCATACAGGGAGGTGCCACAGTCATCCACTGGTTATTCCCCTTTCAAATTATTATTTGGAAGGAATCCCAGGGGTTTACTGGATATTTTTAAGTAAAATTGGGAAACAAAAACTCCGGACACTTTACCATTGACCTCTATTGAGTACATTAAGACACTAAGGGAAAAATTAACACAATACACTAAAAATCTCTCAACAATATAAACTTGATCATAAGAAATATCAAAAAGCTTATTATGATCAAGGGGTAGGAAAGAAATCCTTCCAAGCAGGAGATAAAGTCCTACTATTATTACCTTGTTCAGACAACAAATTGTTGATGAAGTGGCAAGGACCATACACTGTACAGAGGCAAGTGGGGCCTGTTAATTATGAGATCTTATGCCCAGATAAAAGAAATAAAGTGCATCTATACCATGCCACTTTACTTAAAGCCTGGTATGAACATAAGCCTACTTCTCTCTGTGTTTGCCCTGAGCCAGAACAAACTGAGCTTGAACAAGCCTACGAGAGATTGGAAGAGAAGGGTAATGTCAAAGATGTTAGTATTAATATGGAATTATCTGACATACAGAGGGAATAATTAAATCAATTATTGAAAAAGTACAGTGCGGCCTTTACTACAGTACCCGACACATGGATGGTATCACTCACCATATTAATGTAGGACACACGGTACTAATCAGACTAAAATCTTCCAGGTTGCCAGAAAGTGTATGGTCTGAGGTTATAGAGGAAATAAAGAAGATGCAGCAAATGGGAGTGACTGAACCATCTATGAGTTCTTGAAGCTTCCCTATGGTGGTGGTAAACAAAAAGGAAGGAGGGGGAAAGAGTCTGTTTAGATTTTCGCAGATTAAATGCTGTATCCAAATTTGATGGGTACCCTATGCCGCACATAGATGACATCATCGATCATCTAGGCAATGCACAGTACATTAGCACATTTGATCTTTCAAAGGTTACTGGCAAATACCTTTCGATCAGGAATCACAGGAAAAGACAACATTTCGTACCCCCTTGGGATTATTTCCATTCAAGGTAATGCCATTTGAACTACATGGGGCACCTGCCACATTCCAAAGGGCTATGGACAAGGATTTTACATCCACATGCATCTTATAGTGTGGCATATTTAGATGATGTCATAATATTCAGTCCATCTTGGAAGGAACAGATGACACATCTGGAAGCAGTACTAGAGGCAATAAACCATAGCAGGACTAACCATAAATCCAAAGAAATGCTCACCAGCAATGCAGTAGACTACTTATTTAGGTTTTGTTATTGGAAAGGGGGGAGTTAAACCTGAAAGAAGTAAAATTCATGCTATAGCTGGAAGCACACAACCTCAGACCAAAACACACGTACGAGCATTTTTGGGTTTAGCAGGTTACTACCGTTGTTTTGTTCCTAACTTTTCTGAGTTAGTTAACCCTCTGATAGAACTAACAAAAAAATGACAACCTGAGAAGGTAATATGGAATAAACAATGTGAAGAGGCCTTTCTAGCACTCAAATCTAAATTACGTTCCTACCCGTCTTACGTAGCCCTGATTTTCTGCATCCATCTATCTTACAAACTGACGCTTCCAACCATGGAATTGGAGCTGTTTTATCCCAAGTGGTCAGAGATGAAGAACATCCTATTTTATATATTAGCAGAAAACTAAATCAGAGAGAAATGAAGTATGCCACTATTGAAAAGGAGTGCCTTGCTATTCGTTGGGCAGTAGATTCTCTAAAGTTCTTTCTATGGGGTAGAGAGTTTACAATAATTACAGACTACAATCCCTTATGCTGGTTGAATATGATGAAAGATAAAAACCCACGCATTATGCGTTGGTATCTGACCCTTCAACCATATACATTTATAATTCAACATCGTGCTGGTGCCAAACACAAAAACGCAGACTACTTGTCTCATTTTGGGGTTAGTAGATATTTATCAGACCCCAGGGTAATAGATACAGAAACTTTGTATAAAGATGCCAAATGAGAAATGTTGAGTCATTATAATAATGTGGGACCCCGGGGTGGAGCTTTGGGAGTGGGCGGGCTAAAGCTCCATCCCTTTTTTGTATTAGAAAGGGATCTGTATAAATATCTAGATGGTACTTTTGAAGGAAAAAGAAACAAGGATAAAGTGTCTTCCCTTGTTTCTTTCCTGAGTAGGGAGGAGTGTGGGAATGGATTCAGTACAAGGGACCTCTATCCTGTCTTTTAAGTCTGTTACTGCAGCATTTTCTCCTTTATTCCTTCTGTAGCTTTACTTTGTATTTCTTTCATTATCAGGCTGGCCACCTGATATCGTTTTACTTTAGAATACATTATTTTTATTGTATTCTGTCCTCTCCTAGAAATCCCTTGTCAGAATCCATTCAGCATGCCCTGCCTTCTAGTACCCACGATAGTGGGAAACAGTTTGTTTGTCTTAGTTCCTTTAAGTAGTAAGGAAGTTGCTCAATAATTCAGCTCAGCGTTGTGCCTCTAGCTGTAAGGGGAGCTGGCTACAAATTGCGCCCAACCCCCCCAAAAGTGTACTGTGAGCCAAACACGCTGAAGCAGCTCTGTGGGTTTGGCTACTAGTAGTAAAGTGTACAGTCAAGAAGTGTGTTTGTCACATTACATTAATAAAAATTACACCTAATTCGGTGAATTAAAACCTCCAGCTTTAAATCTTTCTTGAAAATCCAACTGTATATGTTCATAAAAGTGCTACAATCACTTTAATAAAAATAAAACCTGTTTCAGTTTACATATTTTATTTACACCCCAGGGTTATTAGCCCCCTCCTGTAACTTCTCCTGTTGCAATGCGTAGCATTTTTAGGGGAAGTAAGGGTGCGAACAAGACCTCTGGCTGAGTATTTGCCTGGTAGTTTGAGTTTTCATACAGCCCAGTTTTAACTTCATGAAGTTCAAGTTGCTATAAGCTTAATTAGAAGCTAAAATAAATATGTTATAGTTGCCAGGTTATTTTATATTGTCTGTCTTTCCAAAACATGCTTTAGGAAGTGATAATTATGAACTTATATGGATTTACCTGGAATGGTTTGTAGCAGGCTGTATTGTTGCTGAGCCAAAGTTCTAAGAGCCCCACCCTTCTCTGTGTTCAGGTCTATACCAGCCGTCCGGCCTTCTTTGCTATACTTTACAGACCTGACACATAAGGGGCGGAGCTTCTGTTAGACATTTTCAGTTATATTCTTTAATTTGTACATTTTATTTTGTTTAAGAACCTAAGTTAATATGTTAATGGAAAATAACATTATAATTCATGTTTAGAAGTTAATAATTTATTGATTTAAAAACTTTGTATACCTTGCGACTCTGATGGGTCAAGAGTTAAACTCCTTCCCTATCAGATCCCTATAAATGGGATGCTTTACTTCATTTCAGTAGATAGTTTTGTGAAGAGCAGACAGATTCTGTTCTGAGTGGTGACACTAGTTGGTTCTAGTGTATTTATATATTATTTTGTATGTTTCTGTTTTTTTTTATTTGTTTTGTCGTTCAGTCCGTTGAATAAGTACAAAGGAATAAAACATCAGCTTATCTATAACCTGCTGCCTGGAGTCCTAATTTATCCCACACCTCACAGTACATAATGTACAGGAGAGACAAGGATGAGAGAAGAGGGGGACGACTAGCTCCCTATGTAGAGGAAGTAATAAAAGCAACTGAACAAAAGAGTAAACACGGAGGACAGGAGGCACTATGGGTCACCTTAGGGACTGGAAATGGCACCACAATCTGCACAGGGGTTCTATTCAGACTGCTATATCAGGGGGAGGGAATGGACAAGGATATAATAGAAGGTATTCTTAGGATGGCAGAGAAAGGGTAGATACTGTTGATGGGAGACCTAAATAAGCCAGATGTTAACTGGAGCACATTTGCTACCACCACATCCAAGAGTAGGGCCATTTTCGATGCTGTACAAGTGGCATGCCTCAGACAGCTAGTTTCGGAACCCACTCTTGAGGGAGCAGTCTTGAACCTTGTACTCTCAAATGGGGACACTGAGAGGATTTCAGATCTATAAGTGGGTTGCCATCCGGGAACAAGTGACCATCAAACAGTGTGGTTCACAATAAACTCAGCTACAGAGTCAAGCCATACAAAAGTGAGGGTACTGGACTTCAGGAGGGCTGACTTTGGCAAGATGGGAGAGTGCCTTAGAAAAGCACTAGCAAACAGGCTGGAAGGAGGGGTGGAGCAACAATGGAGCAACATCAAAACTGCCATCACAGAGGCAACAAGCCTTTGTGTGAAGCAAATAAACAAATCAAAACAAAAGAAAAAGCCACTATGTTTCTCAAAAGAAGTGGCGGTGAAAGTCAAGGAGAAAAAGATAGCATTCAGGAAGTATAAGGAAACACAGAAGGAGCAGGACAGAGAGCTGTACCAGTTAAGGCTGAAGGAAGCAGGGAGGGAAGTCAGAATAGGAAAGGCCCAAACTGAGGAAAAGATAGCCAACTTGGTTAAGAAGGGGGATAAAACCTTTTATAGGTAGATCAGGGAGCGCAGAAAGACAATGGGAAGGATAGTGAGGCTGCATAGAATGGACGGTGGGTGAGCAGAGAGGGTCAGTGAAAAAGCAGGGATACTGAGCGAATATTTCTGCTCAGTATTCACAAAAGAGGAGAAGGGTGAGGTGCCTAATCCAATTAACAGAAGCACTCTTGATAGGAGGGTTGATCCCAGTCCTTTCATAGAAGAAAGGGTTCTGAAAGAACTCCTAAAACTGAAAGTGGGCAAAGCAATGGGGCATGACAGAATTTACTCCAGAATTCTAAAAGAATTAAGGGGTGATCTAGTGAAACCACTGACTACCCTTTTTAACAAATCATGGGAGGATGGTGTGGTACCCGAGGACTGGAGGAAGGTGGATGTGATTCCCCTTCACAAAAGTGGGAGCAAGACAGAGGCAGGAAAATACATACCTGTCAGTTTGACCTCTGTGGTAGGGAAAGTGATGGAATCACTTCTGAAGGAAAGAATTGTTGAGTACCTAGAGGCCAGTTGGGCACAGGAGCCAAAGCAGCATTGGTTCACAGAGGGAAGGTCATGTCAGATGAATCTAATTGATTTTTGACTGGGTGATCAAAGTAGTAGACCAGGGAGGGGCTGTAGACATGGCCTACCTAGACTTTAGCAAGACATTTGACACAGTCCCACACAAAAGATTAATAATCAAATTAACCAACCTATCAGTGGGTCCCAGGGTGGTACTCTGGGTAAAACATTGGCTGGACAACAGGACACAGAAGGTAATTTTAAATGGAGTCCACTCTGAAGAAAGAGGGGTTACTAGTGGGGTACCGCAGGGTTCAGTACTGGGTCCAGTCCTTAATGTCTTTATAAGAAACATTGCAGAGGGACTGGAAGTAAAAGTATGCCTCTTTGCAGATGACACAAAGATCTGCAACAGGGTTGATACACAAGGAGGCATGAAAAGGATGAAAAGGGACTTGGCAAGGTTGGAGGAATGGTCAGAAGTATGGCAGCTTGGATTCAATGCAAAGAAGTACAAAATAATGCACTGGGAAACAAAAACCCAGAGGAAGATTACACAATGGGGGGAGGTAGCAGCAACAACAAAAATGGAAAGGGACCTGGGAGTAATCATATCAGATGACCTTAAGGTTAGCAAGCAATGTGGGAAGGCAGCAGGGAGGGCTGGAGCTATACTGGGATGTATAGGGAGAGGCATCACCAGCAGAAAACAGGAAGTTGTCATCCCTCTGTACAGACAGGTGGTGAGACCCCATCTGGAGTACTGTGTCAGTTCTGCAGACCCCATATCCGCAAGGACCTAGATAGGATAGAGGTAGTCCAGAGGACGGCAACTGAAATGGTGCATGGTCTGCAAGAGAAGCCATATGAGGAGAGACTAAAGGAGCTTGATATGTATACCCCTGAGGAAATGAGGGAGAGGGGGGGACATGACAGAAACTTTGAAGTACCTCAGTGGAATCAACAAAGTCCAAGAGGGTAGCATCTTTCAGAAAAAGAGATGTGCAAGAACAAGGGGACACAATTGAAAGATAGAGGTGGGGCAGTTCAGGGGCAATGTGAGGAAGTATTTTTTTCATAGAGAGGGTGGTGAACAGCCTTCCTGAGGAGGTTTTGGGGTCTAAAACTGTGGGAGAATTCAAGATTACATGGGACAGACACAAGGCAATTCTTGTGGGGGTAATAAGAAATAGGCTGTTGGCTAACTAGGATCTGCAGCTTATCCTGTAGGTAGGGAAATGGGCAGACTAGGTTGGCCAAGCAGTCCTTATCTGACATCAAAGTATATGTTTACTTTGGTAACCGGGTAGGTGCAATGATCCTGGGGGCTGTTTTCAGGCATGACCCGGGCCACATCCAGTGACGCAGAATAAAACACAAACAACAATGCATAGAACAGTAGACAGTCTGGCAAATAATAAAAGGTTACAATAATACACAAGATGTAAGGTAGCAAAATACATAAATCCACATGATATGAGGTGATATAGTACATAAATCTGATGTGCATATACATAAAGAGAAGTATATATATATACATGAAATTGATATACAGCAAGTTGCTTAGGAGATTATCAGGGTTCCTCAAGAGTAGTATGAAAATGATAAAGTGGGGCTAGTAGGGGGAAGGAGAGGGGAAGAGGTGTGAGAGGAAGGGGGATTGGAAGATTTACAAAGGGAGTTGCATAGGCAAGAATCTCTTGTGGTAAGGGCAGGCAGGAAATGAAGAACTACCCAGGAAAGCAGTGGCAGTGGGAGGGAGGCAGCAGCACGCAACAGTTATTTAAGAAAATGATAAATTCAGCAACCTTCTCATGACTTTTTAAAACTTAGACATCATATTTTATTGCTGACAGTCATTGCCATAAGGCCTGTACTAGCGAGCTATGAGGGTGGATTGCCTCATGAACCAAAAGACTGACCGACACCATGTGGAGCACAATACTGCTGTCTGTATACTGTTGACCACCTGGAAGCTCACAATGCACTCCAAGTAACATGGGGCACCCTTCTTTCATGAACTACTGGCTCAGTGATTGCCACTCCCCTCCTCCAGCATACTCACCATTTTTCCCAGCCTTCGCATAAGGCATCGGTGGACACAGAAGTGGGGGCAACAGAGACATTTCACTGACCTCTAGGCTAAGAGTCCTGTAAGAGGCAGAGAGCTAGCTTGCTACTCAGCTATATACCTGGACGTGTGTTATTTCTTTTTAATTCTGACTACTACATGTAGAATATGTTTGCACCCTCACTGATAACTGGAGCCTTGTCACTGGTTATGCAGTTTTAAATATGGCTCTCTTATCAATTATTAGAATGCAAAAATTTGGGTTATATATGTACCTATCGCTGGGGGATTGAAAACCACCCTTGATGAGGCAGAAGATTACTTCCTCCACCTTGCAAAGTAGTATACCCTAAGGAGTGCTGTCTGATTGCCCCCCTCCCATGTATTTTTTCTTCCTTCTCAATTTTGTCCTGATATGTACTCTGTTTTTGTCTTGCTTATCACTCCCTTACTTTAGGCCCCTTCCCCATTCTACCCCCAGGGGAGCACTGTGATGCCCCATAACTTGGAGGAACATGTCTACCATACCATGACCCCAGCATGATGCAGACATTGAATAGATTGTTCTTGATGTAGAAGGGAGAACTTGGCCAACTGGTAAGTGACTCTGCTGGTGTCAGGTCCTATGTTCTGTGCGAGCAATGGCTTAACTGTCCTTTGAGACACTTATTGGAAGTGACTACTAGCTTGCCTCAGCTAGAGGGTCTCACTCATTCCTGAGATTTTTTTTTTATTTTTACTGCTTGATTAGCATTCTGTTTTCCATGAACTGTTGATTGCTCTGGCCTACTTAGGCTATACTGTAGAGATGTTACTAAATACACATCTCTGAATTTTGAGATGAGAGAGTTTATATATGTATTTAGCACAGTTTATATGTTTACAGGTTTGCCTGGTTGGGTTTATTGGGCAGTGGGGGGAGGGGTGGGGACTGTTTCATCAGACTGGATAAGATATGTTAAATTACCAGTTCATAACTATGGTTTCTCCTGATTGCTTGGTTACCTGAAACATGACAGGACTCAGCTGTCCCAAAAAACCTATATGTGTCCAAATTCCTCATCCTACCCTCACAGAAGAGCATCACCACACTGCCACACTTCCCCTGGAGCCTTCAACTGGCTCAGCAATACATCAAGTACTTGGAGATAAGCATTTCCTGGAACATTCCTTCACTAGGTCCACTCAACCTCAGACAAATTCAGAAAGACCTGACCAAAGATATGGACTAGTGAAGCAGACTGAAACTTTCACACTGGGGAATGTACACACGTATAAAATGATGGTGTCACCGAGGGTTCAATATGTGCTGGACAACCTCCTCATCTAGATTAACTCAGTTATTACACCTGAGCACATAAACAAATGTTAGAGTTTATATAGGGAACTGGTTCCAAATAGATAAGTCACCGTAAGTTAATTAGACCCCAAGAACAAGGGGTCTGGAAGCTACCACACTTCCATCTGAAGCATGAAGCACACCTGCTGGCACAGATGACATGCACTACGCCCACTAAAAAAGATGATATCTGAAATGAGCAAAGTGTGACCCCAATGTCCTATGATCTGGTTTGTATGAAGCTGTCATGTTTTGAAAATTGACAGGGGAAGTGACTACTCACTCCACAATCCAATCCACAAAGTCTGCTTGGAAGAAACACTGCAAAATAACCATGTGGGAGCCAACAAAATCACCCCTGCTTCCACTATGGCAGAACCCCCTCATCAAAATAGGAGGGAAACCTCCCTACTTATGGAGTTGACTTCACAAAGACCTACATAGTCTGTACCAGATACTGGACCCGGACTCATGATACTTAAAAACCTTTGGGCAACTTCAGAGAGAATTTGGCTTAAGCAAATCACAGCATCGGCAATACCTCCAGCTAAGATATGCCATACTCTCCCTCCTAGGATTGCACTATAGCATGGGGCAGAAACAACCCTAAGATCTGTTAGTCTGGTGCAAAGACTCCAGACCACTTGCAACTAGGGATATATAGATAGGGGTGTTGACCACACAAATGGACCCCACAGATACCCTCTGCCAAAAATGGAGCACAGAACTACATAAAAAACTCACCACCTGAGACTGGACAATGGTGTGGCAGAACAGCCAAATGGCTGTAAGGGACACAAGGAACAGGTTTATGCGGTTCGAGATAATACATAGGTGGCAAAGGACACCTCAATAACTGCATAACTGGGGACAGTCAACCTCTGATAGATGTGCACAGGTTCAAGGATCCATTACTTAACTTGCTGTGGGAATGTCAGGCTTTTTGCCCCTTCTTGCAGGAGGCTCAGAGAATCCTCAGAGTTGTACTCAGGTATAAAATAACACTCAATGACACCCTAGTAATGTTGGGCCTGCCCTCAGAAAATGAAGATTAAGGCATTCCTTTGAAAGAGGGGTACAGATGGCTACTGGGAGTGCTGATAACCACTAAACGCATCATTCTGCAAACTGGTGCAATCCATCAGCACCTGTCATCATAGAGTGGCTGACAGAACTGGGGAAGATAGCAACATATGAGAGAGTGCATTATAGTGTCACTGGTAAAGTGGGGCAATACCAGGAGATATGGGGACCTTATCTCTCATCCAAATATTGTAAAATACAGCAGAAACATTATATGCCTTACTACTTACTATTAGGTAATCACCTAGGAGGATCATCCATGGGTGCTCAGCTAACCTAAACTGTGGGTGCCTTAACATATAGACAAAGACAACTCCCATATTTCCCTTCATCCCTGACCATTGTCAAGTACAATTTATATTAACCAAGAAGGAACAGCATCTAAGAAACATTCCTGGGGAGTTAACCCACTGCCAGGTTTGGGTGAATGTGACCCCATGCTCTGAGATATAATGGTCTTACAAGCTGAGTAAAAATGTAGGCACTAACTTTGTTATAAATCCATACATTTATTTATATCCAGTTTGTTACTTTTAATTGACAGGGAACTAAAGATCTTCCTGAATGTAGTTTGATATTAGTGATACTACTTACTGAGCTTTTATTATTATTTGGTTATTAAATGCCATTCATAACCTAATTGTATAATGATCTACAGTACTTCAGTGTTGTGCTATATCCATAGTCTGTTAATCCAAGGGAGAAATCCCATCTAGGAATCAAGCTGTTGACACTCTAGTGCATCACTGTGTTATTGTTTTCAATGTAAAATCAATAAACTTTTAATTATATAAAAAAAACCTAGAAAGTACTTATTAAGTTGAAGCACATGCAATACGGTGTGGCTCTACTCAGGAGGCACATCTCTTAGAGATGGAAGCATCTCAACTGAAATGTAGATGGGTAAGAATAGTATTCTATAATGCTTACTCATCCTGACAGAGAGGAGTAGCTATACTTTGTTGCAAAGGGCTAGAGTTTGGGGTATACATATAGAATAATGGGTAGGTAACTATACACAACAAAGCTGCATTTCCATCGAGGGGCGGATAACATCATAGACCTTGAGAATGAACTTGAGAGGTCCCTATGATGTCATCATCCACCAAGATGGAAACACAGCCTTGTTGGTGCACAGCTCCCTACCTTATTTTATGTAGTATATGGTTTCATATTTAAAAAAGAAACCTGCATTTTTAAATTTTGCTTAACAGTATGTTAACTGTCCCTGTTGATCTTTCCCTGCTGCTCCCTCTCCTGCTCCACCTGCTGTGCCCACTCCCCCACATGCTCACCATATTCCGAGAATCATGGTAGGAATCTATTCTTCTGTTTCGGCAGAAAACAAGTCAGATTTTAAAAACTCGCCTGTCACTGAAAAACAAAACAACATCGCTGAAGTGAAAGTTTGTCTGGTATTGAGCACTGATGCTGGCAGCAATGAGCAAGTACTTAGACATAGAGGCCCAGATATTCAAAAGAGTTGAGCCATACGCAATAGGGTTGCACCTGTGCAAATCCAAAAATGAGCCATTCTGCGATATTCAGCAGGGAGGCAGTTGCACCCCCCAAATCATGCTGAGCAACAGTGCAATGATAATGAATGCATGCGCAACTGAAGGGGGAGGAACCATGCATAAATGGCGCAGTGCGATATTTAACAACATGTACCGTCATGGAGGAGAACTTCAGCCAACCCAGGTAAGTCATGGGGCCATGTGCAACCAACAGTGGCTAAGGCACAACCCGCAAACAAGCATGGACATACATCACGAGTGCATTCCATCAAGGGAAGTGGCCAGGCATGGAATCACACACACAACTAGGGATGGGTGAGGTCTAACATGCCACGCGGATGGACACACACACACACAATGCACCAGACATGCACAAAGGGTAGGAGGCATACTGACCCAGAACACCACCCTAGCCACACACATGTCCACAGACCACCACACCCACTGCCTGTCCTTGTGAGTGTGTCAGATGTTGAGCACAATTGCACATTGGTGTACAGCGCAATGCAGGCATCATCATGTACACACAACTGTGGACAGCAGCCGGGAGGGTGTGTATATGGACTGTGTGTCCATGTGCAGGGCTGGGTACCCACCCGTGCAATGCCCGCTGAAAGACACAATGCACACAGGGCAGCACCAGACAGTAACCACGTTGGAAGACAGGTCAGTCATGCGTCATAGTGCCCCCGCCACCACGGATGCGTGGGCGGCCCCACCAAGACCCGCCAGCACTGACAGGCCGACCACTGGCCGCATGGGGTGGCACCGATGGTCCCCAAGGGGATCCACTGCGTGAACGCGACCGTGCTCACGCAGGGGTCTGCAGCACACCAAACATGCCTGCGCCAGGTGTGCTCAGGATGCCCACAGCTGAACCCGGTGTTGACAAGGAGGGTGTCGCACGACGCTGGGAATGGGGGGTCGACAGTGCACTGCATGGTGTCTGTGATGCATGGGCACATGACTGTGTGCTCATTGTGGCCATGACAGATGTGAATGCCTGTGTCTGCCTGTCAATGGCAGCAGTCACATCCTCCTGCAACTGGTTCATCCCTGCCAGGATCAGAGTGGTGTCTCTGCTGCGATGCTCCTCTGCACGCTCCAGAGTAGCACGCAGTGCATCCACCAACGTCGCAAGCCACATGTGCTGGTGGACTGATGCTTGCAGTATGCGGGTGTGCTCGTTCAAGAGTTCATCTGCCTCCTCGGCATCCTGTCCCTCAGGGTGTGCACAGTTCTGATGCCCAGCACCCCTTGAGGGTGGGTACTGCATACCAGGACCAGGTCTGGGCATGTCCACAGGCGGTGCACTGATGCCACCCCTTGACGCTGTACCCCAACCAAAGCCCATTGGCTGACTGTTGATGCTGCCCCTCCGGGTGCCACTCACCAGGGCTCACTGGTGCCGCTGCAGTGGCCGCAACAGTTCCACTGTCCTGTACACACACCAGTGCTGCCCCACTGGTGGTGACAGGCACAGACTGGGACTGTGATGACACTCAGGCCTCCACGGCAGCACCACCCACAGCCATGGCTGCGATGTTACCTGCTGCATGGCCATCCCATGGCACACATGTGTCACTGCCCATGCCATTAGCGACATCATCATCGATGAAGGACCTGGCACCAACCCGAGTCACAGCATGCTGGCATCCATGGACACTGACACGTTGGGACACTGGCAGGGCCTCGTCTGCACCTGTTCCAACAACATCAGTCTGGACAGCCAGGTGGGCCCACTTTTGCACTGAGCCACGTATACCTGTGGAAGTGGAAGGGCCCTCCTCCATCTCCATCTGACTGTCCTCAGTGGACAGGCCCACCACCGTTGACCCATGCAGATGCTCAGGATCTGTAAGGGAAAACAAAGGTGCATTATTGCATGTTACCTACCCTGCCACCCCCAATAGACAGACCATGACCTACCATGTACCGCTGTTGCTCTTCCTGTTGCCTTGCCTACCCTCCCGGGATTCCTCCTTTCGCCTCCCCTGGACCACTCCTCCAATACTCCCTCCTCTGCCCTATCCCCATCCTCACTTTCCCCCTTTAGTCCTCCAAATACCCTTCCACCCTTAGACCCACCCCTCCTCCCCTGTTACCTATACCCAGGGACCACTACGAGTCGCTATATACCACCCCAGCAGAGGCCCATTTTCCCAGCCCGCATTGACCCCTAGACTACAGCTCTCCGCCCTCTCCCAAGCATTTTTTGTACTGCCCTGGCTGGGTTTTGAACCCCGTACCCTGTCCACCAGAGTCCATGCCACTGCCACTAATCTAAAGTGGCAGCCACACTCTCTAGGAGGCAGTACTGCTATCCTAACTCCCTACACCACTGCCACCTGCTTTACCATGCTAGTTCACCTACTATTATACCCCTTCCCCGTCATCTTCCTCCTGGTTCCCCCCTCCCTCCAGCCGCCCATCCCCCCCAAGCTACAGGCAATCCCACCTTTAATTCCCACCAACTTAGTTCCTACTCACCCTTCTATGTCCATGCACACTGACCTACAACTCCCATCTCCTTGCCACTCCCCCTCCTCCCTCCCGGCGCTTTTCGAACAGCTTGCCATCCTTGCCCTCCCTGCCATTAAATTCCTACCTATCCCCTGCTTCTCTACAATCACACTCCCAACTCCTCCTAGCCGCAGGCTTAACCTATACCGCCATGCCCTGGCCAGAACTGTTGTCCTCCTGCTACTCTTATCTGGCAATATCCACCCTAACTCTGGACCCACCAGGACCACCTCAACTGGAGGGTGTCCCGGACTGTTGATTGCCTCCATGAATATATGCAGCGTCCTGAAAACTTGACTCCCTCAATGTTGGGTCACACAGCGCAATCCTGACATCATTGCGCTGGTGGGCAATGTGGCTATCTAATTCCACTCCTGACTCCCTTGTTACCCTCCGGCTACACACCCATATCCATGAGGATGTAACCAAGCGTGGGGAGGCTGCGCTATCTACACCAGGAGCTCCTCACGGTCTCGCCCTCCTGCACCGGTCCTTGTCAATGGGCCCAAGCCCTCACCATTAAGCTTACCCTGACCCCGCCAGATCCCCCTTTACCTCACTCTCCCTACATACCACCCAGGTTCAAAACCCAGCTCTACTATCCTCACCGACTACCTTGCCACCCCTTCCCCTGCGCTCACAAAATCATAGTTGGGGACCTCAATGTGAACTGGCTTTGTCCCTCCTCCTCCCCCACTCGGGACTCCTTCACAGCTCTGGATCTAACCCAACTAGTCTCCCAACCCACACGTGTGAACCCCAAGAGAGGTACCTGCACCCTCCTTGATGTCATCATCACGAACTGCCCCCCTAAAATCCTGGACATCCAAGTCCTCCCTGATTCCCTCAGTGACCACTCCCCTGTATTCTTCCGCTGGTTGGCCACACTACCCCGACCCACCTCCCAGCACGTTCCCCTCCGGTGCTTCAGACCCTATGGCCTAAAACCTTAAACTTTTCCTTGAACAGCAAGACTGGTCCCCGATTCTCCTTGCGCTTGATATTGACACTGCTCTTGCCTTCTTTACCTCCACCTTTAATAAAGCCTGCGATCTCTTTGCTCCTCTCTCTGCCGTCCGCTCCAAAAGACCTAACCTGCCCTGGACTACCCCTGCACTCTCACAGCTGCTCAGACACAGGGACAACCTTTGGTACCGTGCCATAGAAACAAGGAGCTCAGCGGACAGACAGGCCTACAATGCTGCGTGGAATAAGTGTACATGGGCTATCAGGAAGGCCAAAGCCGACCACTATCAGGCCTCCCTCACCGCCTCATGGGGGTGCACCCGTACCTTCTGGGACAAGGTCAAACAACTGAATGGGAACCCTCGCTCCCCTCCCTTCCCCCGTCCCAGATTACCACCAACACCTCCATCACAGACCCCACCGACATTGCAAACCTCCTCAACACCGCCTTTACAGACCTTAGCCCTATCCTCCCCAGTAACTTCTTTGATGAACCTCCCTCCCATCCTTCCCCTGCCCTCCACCGCCCTTGCTTCCACCTTCGCAGGGTAACTACCCAGGAAGCCAGACAGCACCTGACCCGTGCACTAAAAGGCAACAGTCCCAGTGACCTCTCCCTGGATCACAAAATTCTCTGGTTGGTCCTGGATCAAGTCCTCACCCTCTCACCTGCCTTTTAACAAATCCCTCTGCCTGGACAATTCCCTCCTCTTGAAAACTGCAACGGTTACTCCAATCCATAAAGGGGTGACAGGTCTTAAATGGGAACTATCGCCCGATCTCCATTCTCCAACCCCTTTCCAAGGCGCTGGAAAAACTAGTAGCTGCACAAATAACTGAATACCTGACCAAATACAACATTCTCTGCCCTGAACAGCACAGCTTCCACGCTGGACACAGCACTAGCACTGCCCTTATAGAATTTGCTTCCTTTCTTCACTCCTCTTTGGATGCTGGCACCCTGGCGGGGGCCGTGTTCCTTGACCTATCAAAGGCCTTTGACACGGTCTCCCACCCCCTTCTACTGGAAGCCCTCTGTCACGCTGGTTTTGCCTCTGGACCACTTGCTTGGTGCTCCAGCTACCTTTCCGCCCGTTCCCAACGTGTCAAAATTGGTGGCACTCTCTCTGACCCATGCTCGATCCTCTCTGGGGTTCCTCAGGGCTCCATCCTGGGGCCCCTTCTCTTCTTGCTATACCTTAACACCCTGTCCAGTGCGTGCCCTGGGAAAATTCTTCTTTATGCAGATGATACCGTCCTCTTTGCCTCTGACCGCAACCCCGCTTCCTTCCAGGTTTCCGTTCAAAGTGCCTATGACGGCGTGAAACCTGGCTTAAGGAGCACAGACTGATCATAAATCTTAAAAAATCTAAAACCATGCTCTTCGCCCACCCTCAAAACAAATCTTCCAACTCCCCTCTCCGTATCCTTTCCTGCTCTAAACTACAACTGGAGCAAGCCCACTCCTATAAGTATCTAGGTATCTATTTTGACTCAGCCCTCTCCTACCATACCCACATCGATTCACTCACTTCTGTAGCCAACATACGAATTGGTATCCTGTACCGCTACAAAAATTGTCTCCCCCCCGATGCCCTCAGGCTTGCAGTGACATCCTCCATTCTATCCCTGGTGGACTACGGGCTACCTGTCTATGGTGCTGCCAGCATGACGGCCCTCAACAAAATCCGCCTCCTCCTAAATAAGGCATGCAGGCTAATCACTGGGGACCCCAGGCTCACCCATACCTGCCAACTCTACGACCTTGCTACAATGCTTGACCTCGATGAACGCCTGCTATACCAAACGTGCCTCATCTCAAAAAAAACCTTACTAGGACTCTCCCCTCCCGGGCTGTCTTCCTCCCTCCTCCCTGCCCAGCCCCTAGTCAGCACCTGGACCTCCTGCAATGCCACCTTCCTTGTTCCCCATGCTAGGACCTCACTTGGGCAGAGATCTTTCTGCCATAGAGCCCCTGCTTGTACAACACTCTTCCTCGGCCATCACTGAAATCCCATCCATCTCCACCTTCAAAATGCCCTCAAAAGTGAGCTATTCAGCAAGCGCTGCTGCTCCTGTGCCTAATGGATGCTCAATCCCTCCCCTGTACTGACAATGCCCACTGGGCTGCTCCGTCTCCTCACTTCCTAACTTCTTACTTCTACACTATTGCTACGACCTCGCTGCCTACTGTATCTCGGCTGACCTGAGCGTTTCATGTGATACTGCTTATGCTTATCTTATATTCCACCCTATTCTGTACAGATCATACCCCCGTCTGTAATACCCCACCCCACTGCCCTACGCTCCCTGTAATCTGTTATCATTTGGCCTGTTTAGACTGCTTATCATTTTACCTGTACTATCCCGGTATCATGCCATATGTTCATTGTAACCTGACATTGTAGACCTGTTTGGCTGTTATCATTCTGCATGACATACTGCTATTGCTCCTAAACCATGTAATCCCCTGTTATCGATTATACCAGAATGTGCTCTGTATACACTACCTATGTTTACTGTAACCATGTTGCCATTTATGTGTGCTTGTTTATACACATGCTCTTCTTTTGTATGTACCCTACTTCCTGTATTATATGTACCACCTATCTTTATTCGACGAGGTACCTTTGGAAATGAGCCCCTGGCTCAAAGGTTGTAAACTGATTGCTATATAAATAAAATAAATAAATAAATAAATGTAGTGATGGGCTACCACTCGTCTGGAAGCCACCACCCCAAACACCCTCAATGGCACTACACTGCATGCTTCCAGCAATCTTCTCCTCCTGTGGGGTCAGGTGTACCACCTCCGGCTGTCCCCCACCTGTCACAGCTTGTGCTGCCCTGATGGCAGCCACCTTCTCCTTTATCCTCCTCCTGTCTGTGCCCATCTTCTTCTTGCACTCCAGCATGGAGCACTGGTGGCTGCCATGCAGGTTCACTGCACATGCCACCTCCTTCCATGCAGCAGCACGGGTCTGTGGTGTTCCCTGCCGTTCGCTGAGAAGCAGCTCCTGATCCAGGTAGTCGGCAAACAGGGCATCGGTCTCGGCCTTGGTGAAATTAGGCCTCCTCCTCCTCCCACCACTGTGTTCCTCCTCTCCCACAACTCGCTTGGTCATTATTTAGTCGTAAGAATGAAAGTTGTTACCTGTGGCTGTGCAGTCCCATGCATGTCTCAAGATGCACAGTCCACACTCCCAAACAGCATGCAACTCACCAATAGAGTGCAGTAACCGACTATGGCCAGTGCAGCCCAATGTCGCACTTTTATAGCGCAACCCATGCAAATGAGGTGAGGTGCAACTTTAAGTGGGTGCAAATTGCAGTGTTGCACCATTGAATGGCTGATTAGATGATTTGCATATGACAACTGAATATCATGCTGTTGCGCTTTGTGCAATTGTGTTGAAAGTGCTGAGCCAAGGGCGCAGTTCTGTGACATGCGCAATACACACCTCACTGCACATGCCCGGGTTGCTGACGCAGGCATCTGCTGCACTGTTGATGTGCTGTGCACAGGAAGAAATGCAGGGCACGGCCACCATTGTGCCAGTGGCACTACAGCAATGTTCACCTATATGGTGCTGTGGCACTGGGCCATCATAGGCGCACTGGGGCAACAGCACGGTAGGCTGCTACTGGAGGTAGCACACAGGCATCCAATCGTGCTACACGGATTGGCTTCCAATGGTGCTGTGCCTGTCCACGCACCAGAGCCCCTTGACCCTGTGTCTGACCTTTGCCCTCTAGGTGCCATGCGTCAGGCATGGGTGCACCACTATCATGCTGTTTGGAGACAGCACAATAGGGAATGGCAGCACTGTACAGCGCAGCATCTGCATGTGGTGGAGCTGCACTGCAGAGTGCCATTTTGAGCTGACTGAGCAAGTAGAATGGTGCGGAGGAGGGCTGCACAGTGGACCCAAGTAGAACTGGTCAACCTAGTGGCCATAGTAGAGCCACTCTATAGCCCACTGTTTGGGGAGGCACCCCAGGACAGGTCCAGGAGCCAGGTGTGGGAGGAGGTGGCCAATGCACTGGAGCAGGCCACAGGAAGGGGCGGACAGCAGAGCAGTGCCACCACAGGTATGGCGACCTGCGGAGGAGGGAACCAGACCTGCTTGCCAGCCTTCGGTCACGTGCCAGGAGGGACACGGTGCCATGGCCAGGTAGGTGTTATGGCCACACACTTTTATGTTCCATATGGGTATCACGGTTGTATGTGTCCGGAACATGGGGGAGGGACCGTCCGGTGTTGGCTGTGGTGGTGTTATCAGGGTGTGGGGTGGGTGGGTCTGGCTGGGTGGGAGTGCACACACATGGGGCAGGGGGACTTTGCTACAGGATTGTACTGATGTTCCTTTCTCCATGTTTGCAGCACAGGGCCGGAGGAAAGGCGTCTAGCCCGGGAGATGCGGCGCAAGCAGGAAGGCAGGGCCGCTAGGAGGGGCAACAGTCAACAGCACCCGAGGGACCGGCCCGATGATGCTGAGTGCCATACTTCCATGATTACTATTGCATGCTGTGTAACAGGGTGGGCAGCGGGGCATGGCCACCATCCATTGACACCACTGCCATGCATGCAACTTGTTACAGTCAGCACTGTCCAGTGGCACTGCATGTCTGGGAGTGCATCGATGGTGGTCCATGTGTGCACCAGGTACATGGCTTTACCACTGCCATTGCACCAAATAACCATGTCACTAAATAGCCATGGTGGTGGTGTGCATGACTTGGCCGGTGGGTGTGTGCAGCGGTCCACATGGCTGTATGCACCTGGGTGGGCAGGTCTTGTGGATGTGATCACTGTGGTGGTCACACACCATCACAGAGGCATGTCCCATGGCCGTATGCCATGCACAGAGGGTGGGCTGTATGGGGTTGTGCATTCACACCTATTGACTGTGCTCCCTTGTCCTAGGTGTCCACCAGCTTCAGGAGATTAGGGAGGCATTGCAGGAGATCCTCAATGTGGCCAGGGCTTCTTTGGAGATCCTGCAACGGATTGACCAGCTTGGGGTCTGGAGAAGGCATCGGAGGCAGAGCAGCCAGAGCAGGGAGCGGGGCTCCCATTGATCATCTCTCTGCCCCTGATGTTCCCCACCCCCCTGGACCCACCCTCACACCCCTCCTTTCCTGTCCCATTTGTTCACCACTGCCCCTTACCCATTCCCACCTTGTTTGTGGCCCTCCCCCCAACTTTGTACATAGTTTTGTAAATAGTTCCTTTTGATATGTTTTTTGAATACAAATATTTTGATATGAATACTGTGGTGGTCTCTGATTTGCAGAGGGCTATAGGTGCTCAGCTGCAGTGGTGTGCATAGCATCAGGGATGGTGCAGTCATGGGTATGTGTGTGTGTCCGTGGGGAGGTGACTATGGTGTGGGGGTAGCTATCATTCTGTGTCTGTGGTGTGTGTGTTGTGCCCTGTGCACTGGATGAGTGTGTGCAGTGGTCCATGGTGCATGCTCTGTGTCCATGGCACCCCTGTCAGCCCATCCATGACCTGTGCAGCTGTCACCCTTGCATGTCTGTGACCTGCATGGTCCGCTGGCATGCCAGCGGTAGCTGTCCATACAGGGCAGCCACTGTACCCGTCACAATGCTGGGTTACCTCCTGTCACTGGTGTGGTGCATGTCTGCCTCGGGTGACACTGTGGCCTCTGCAGTTGTTGTCCCACCTCCATGCTGTGGCTTGTGTGTGTTGCAGGGGATGTGCACCACTGTCTGTGACTTGTGCTCCAGGCAAATGATGGTGGCGTACAGGTCCACAGTGCCAGCGCAGGGTGGCTGGCACTCCTGTGCCATGGAGGACTGCAGGCTGTGTGTACACAGTTTCCATGGGCCCACACTGGGGGCTTGGTTGCCCCACTACTGCGTCCCTGTGTTGTTGTGCCCTTGGGTATGGGTGGGTGTTTGTCTATGCACTGTGTGGCATCCGGTGTGGTGCATGCTTCCACACACCACCGTGGGTGTCTGTGCTGGCTGTTGTGGCCAGTGCTGGGTCAGGGTGTGTCCTTGGGAGGGTGTGCAGGGTGCTGTACCACTGGTGGTGATGTCCGGGGCATGCCCTGTCCCATGTGGTGTACCTCATGTGCCAACGCATGGTCGGTCTCTCAGCTGTACCTCGGGGGGGCTGTGCATGGTGGCACTGTGTATGCCGTCATTGCATCGCTGTGTGCTGCCACCCGCTGACGGGTGCTCATGGTGGGGCTGCCTTGCATGGTTCTGTGCTGCACAGGGTTGCATTGTCACAGTGGTGGTGGTGGCATGCATGGAGTTTCCTGCAGTGGTGGATGCTGCTCCTGGGCAGGGTGTCTGGGGGTCATGGCGCAGGGTGTGCTCTGCATTGGGGGGATAGTGTGGCATGGGGTGGTCAGCCCTCCTTGTGTGCCAGTCACAGCTTGCCAGGGGGTGTGATGGGGCACAATGGCCCGGCTGTGGGTTGGTTGCTTGTCTCCATGGGCCAGTGGTTATTCCAGCCCTCCCCCAGTTGTGCAGTGCATGGGGTGTGGGGGGACGATGTCTGTTCTGTTGTGTGTTCCTCTGCCCATCTATGGCATGGGTGGTTGGCCTCTACCTCCCTGGTTGTGCAGTTGCATTGCTGCCCTGCTGCTGGGGGGCATCCTTGGTTGTGCTATGGCACCTCTGGACTGCTCAGCTGAACATCCCTTGTTGCGCTATGGCGCATCAGATCTGCTCAGCTTCCCCTCCCTAGTTGCGCTATGGTGCAGGTGGTGCAATATTCAGTCATCAGCTGTAGGCGCAGGTTGGCCAGCTCAGTTTTTGAACATCACGCCTCTTGCGCACGGGCGCAATGGACTTGAGCTTGCTCCTGCTATTGCGCACTTTTTGGGCGCAGTTTGAATATCTGGGCCAGAATGTAAAAGTTGTAGTATAGTAGTGATATTGCTGCTATACTACATCAACCTTTTTTGATCTTTGAATTGTCCTACAACAGCTTTTTGTAGTAGATTGAACCCTTGCTATAATAAAAAGGCAATCATATACTAGAAAGAAATTAAAGGAAAGATTTGGAGGGCAGATTACAGCTCCTGGAGGGCAGTTATCAGGGTGAACCAATAGCCCTCGGGAGTGTGCATGTTCGAAATGTTTCAGATCCTGCATTTACTAACAGTATTTTGTTGGAACTCCCAGGAAGCCCAGTGAATATCATTATTGGGAGGGACCTAAACCTAGCACTGAACCCTACACTATATTGTACTAGCCTGGTGCATAAAACAGAGGCAGCAATAGCCCAATATGTATGTCTCTCCTTTTTCAGAGGGGGGCCTTTGGGACATGTGGTGTACTCTTCACTCTCAAAATATGGATTCTACTTATTACTCCCAGATCCTCAATACCTCCAGCCAACTGGACCTTTTTTTTTTCATTATTGAAGGCCTCGTTTGTGGACTTAGGGTGTATCCCATGGCAATATGCTGATTTCAGGACATGCCCCAGTGTCCCTCTCTCTAACATGAAGAAGGGTGGCGGTTAACAGAAACAAATGGCAGATAAATACAGCCTTGTTCCAGCAAGACACATTCAAGACCTGGTTAGGTATTGAGCTTCAGCAGTATTTTCAGTTCAACAAAAAGCAAGACACCACAGCAGCCACACAGTATGATGCCAAGAAGGCAGTTATATGGGTTGTCTTTATTACACAGACATCCAACTTAAGGAAACAAAGTGACTAAGCCACTTGACAATGTGGGAAGAGAGGGAACTTAAATGTTTGGAACACTAAATCCAGAGACATCCAGAATTGCGCAAGCAACATAGACCCCAAATAACAGAGAGCAGACACACACTTGAGGAAACCCTTCAGCATAGGATGGAATATGCACCATTTTGTCTTAAACAGTCTTACTGGGAGGCTAGAGAATAACCTAGCAAACTCCTTGCATTCTGTGGACTGTGGACCACAGAAAAAGAGAGATGTATCCCTTGCATACATACAGCCCATGTCCGAATTGCCACAGCTCTTGAATTATTAAACCATGAATTCCAGAACTTCTATAACCACCTATACTTCTCGGAGGTATCCACTTCCCCCAGCCCAACTAGAAGCCTTTTATTCCAACCTGCAAATGTCGTAGATTCCTTCTCTTGATTGTACTAACTTATTAAACCCATAACAGAGCAGGAGGTCATGGCTGTTATGGCCTTGATGTCCAGGGGAAAATTACTGGGCCTGGATGGCCTTCCTATTGACTTTTATGCCATATTTTTGCATATTTTACCACCACCCCCAGTCTGACTCATGTGCTCAATGAAGCCTGGCAGAAAGGATCTCTACAAATGTCCTCCCACCAAGTACTGATCACCCTTATCCCCAAGAAGGGCTGCAACAGTGTAGTATGTTCTCAGGCCAATCTGACTCATAAATGTGAATGCTAACATTTTTTGCAACTTCTGATTCGTCAGCTAGAAACCATAATGGGAAGTCTCATACACTCAAACCAGTTTGGATTTGTCCCTGGAAGACTGGGATTACATAATACTCATAGATATCTAGATCTTCTCTTGGAGGCTAAGAATCAGACTCTCCCTAAAGCCACCCTGTCACTGGACATCGCAAAAGCCTTTGACCAGGTGGAGTGAACTTATCTTTTTATTGTGCAAATCTATTTTACATGCCTGCCCAATTTTTTCTCTCTTATGCATCTCTTATACAAAGCACCTACAGCTTCTGTTCTCACTAACTCAATAGTCTCCATTAAAGCGGGACACCCGCCAAGGATATCCCCTGTCCCCATTCTTTTCCTACTATTGGTTGAAACCCTAGCTATGAAAATACAGGCATCTCAGTTGGGGATTTCAATGTAAAAAAGAAAATTCTGTTTGCAGATGACTTTCCCCTTTTCTGCTGCAGATTACCTCCTTCCTCCAGTCACTGAGTACCATCCTTCAGGAATACTCATCCCTTTCAGGCCATGAACCCAATGGTGCAAAGTCCTAGGCCATGCCCCTAAATGAAGTCTGTATTTAGTCTCTGTTTATAGCATACCATTTTCAATGGGCTCCAAATGGAGTGACCTGTCTGGGCATACAAATATGTCCAATCATTAAAGCCACAGTTGCTGCAAATGTGAGAGTGATGTTGTCCAACCTGGACACTGACATTCAGAGATGGGGGAAGGCAGTTGCATATCTCAGTCTGGGGGCAAGTTAATGCCCTCTAGATGATAGCCCTTCCAAAAACTTGATACATTCTTTCCAATATCCCTATCACATTTCCAGGGTATTTCTTCAGGACCCTTTACTCAAAGATGCTGGTATTGCTGTGCAACCACAAATCACTCAAAATTAAAATGCAAATATTCCAGAGAAAATGAAAACATAGATGATTTGGAATCCCAGATCTTAGATTGGGGCAAGAAAACATGGTTCTTAGACAGCAAACCACTTGCTGAAGGCAGTATCTCCTGTCTCCTCTTCCCCAGTGTATTTAATTTGAACTGGCTTATACCCCCTTTGCCCAGACTCCAGCACTAGTCTTACACAACTGGAAGCCAACACAAGGACTATCACCTTGCACATACCATAGACACACAGAAACATAGAAGTTGACGGCAGATAAGGACAGCAAGGTCATCCAGTCTGCTCATTTATTTTCTACCTTATGAATGTGCCATCGGCCTTTGCTCGTGTACCATACCAGAACAGTATGCACAAAACACATGAAGCAATTTCATCAGTCAATTAAAACATCCTGACTCCACCCTGTTTGGCATAGCTGTCAATTTTTAGTAGAGAACAAACCCTTATCCTGGGCATTCTGGCAAACAAAAGACATACATGCTATTGGGAACATGTACCATGTAGGTACCGTAGTCTTCAAATCTTTTGTCACCTTCTGTCAAGAGTGAAACACCACATACACATTTTTAGACATACTGCCAATTGAGAGACCTTCTCAGGACTTAAGTAGGCCCAACCCATTTACTCCCTCTGCTGGCTACAATGGAAAGATGGCTATAGCGACTCAAAGATATTCAACACCTCCCAGTAAAACTGTTTAAGCTCTGACACAAGAAAATTCCCACCCTCCAGGTCTTGCATCCCAGAGAAAAGTGGGAAAGGAGCTTGGCATCACAATTCTACCCACTGAGTCGGACTAATCCTGGCTCTATGCATACACTGCAAATCGTAAATTACAGGAACAAATCCTGCAGTACAAGATCCTGCACAGGGCCTATCTAACCATGCAGTGGTTCTATAGAATTCTTACTGGATAGTGGCTGCTGGCACTGCAACTATCCACAAACATCCCTTCCTCATATACTATGGAGTTGTTCTGAATGAGACCATGATTGGGACATGGTATGGTCCAAGTGTAGGTTTCTGGTACCCCAACTCCCTTACAAGGCCAAAGATTAGCACTGCTGGGCTACCATCATCACAGAGAACAGCACCCCTACCACAAATGATCCTGCTCAACTGGGCACTTGCAGCAGCCAAAAGAGTGTTCCTCAGACACTGGAAAAACCCAGACTCACCCTCACTGCAGAAGTGGGAGAAACTAGTTGCCCTCACATCACACTATGAATAAGTGACATAGTTTGCCATGGGCAAACTGTCTTAATAACAGAAAATCTTGGGCACTTGTCTGACAGTGAGGCAAGCAGATGTCCCTTCTCATTCAACAGCAAGGTGATGGACTCCCCTCAAGACAATAAGTACTTAAGCATTCAGTTTTAACCCAAAAAGACTCACCAATAATTAACATCCGATGACAAATTAACACCCCAGTGACAAATGAATGTTGAGTACGTATACCCCCATCTTACATCAATGAGATATAACTGCAGTCCACCTATTGCAATAAACTTTATCTGACCATTTTACATGAGACTAAAAATTGTCTTATTTCCAGGCTCACCAGCTTGAGTGACAAATAATTTTGGCTCACATGTTGCTGCCCACTACATGTGACTACCCCAACTCCCCCCTCTTCTTCTTACTTCCCTCTACCCCCTCCCCTCTCTCTCCCCATTCCTTTTTTTTTCCCCTCTATGCTTTGATGTCTAACTTACCTTTCACCAAATGTTTCTTTAAACCCTTTGTATGGTGGTGAAATTCCACTATACATAACATGTTGTACATTTTGAAAAATGGAAAAATCCAACAAAAACCTTTATACCTTTATGGCAATAAAAAGAAAATCATCCTGTTAATACATGTTGTTACTGGACTCTGCTTGCAAACCTCCAGAACCACTGAAAGCCAGCCATGGCCATAAATGTGAAAGCAGAAATGAGTGTTGGGACCCACCTAACCACAAAGTGTCAGTGTGGGGATGCTTGATGTAAAGCAAATGACTCAGCATACCAGTCTTGTTTTTTATTCAGAATTCCAAGGCATGAACATCTATTATGATACATGGAATCAAAGACTGGCGCATCGGGTGCATGTAGTTGGATAGTGAGACACTTGTTTGTAGGCTGTTTAGTAAGGTGGGTGTGGTTAATTGGCTACGTATACAGTATGGCACTTAAAGTAGCTAGATTTCTAAATCATCATGTCAGTGTTTCAGGAGTTATGTATTTCTAGCAGAAACATCACCATACCAGTGTTCATTTTCTTTCACTCCTGAATGCAGATACATAATTTTGAAGTTTTTGTTTTTAAATAGTTCTTGATCCTTTGCAATCTCCACTATGAAAATATTAAACATGTAGACCAGTCTGTCAGGGCAGCAGCAGCACTACTGCTTGCAACTCTGGTGTCTAAGGATCTGGAGCAATCTCAGGTTACAATGCCAGGTCAGCCTGGAGAGGAAGGTCTAGCATCCTAGAAAATGCTGTTCTCTTCTGGAGATTGGAGGAGGTTGTTTCCTCTGTTGTAGCACTATCACCGGGTTTGTTTATTTATTTATAGAAGGGTACTAATTTATTAAATTTATTAATTTAATATTAAGGCAAGCCAAATGGACTTCAGTCTTTAAAGAGCTCAGGACAACCTATGAAACTTATTTAGCTTTTGCTAACCAGGTAAGTACATGAGACAAGGCATTTGCCTATTTTCAGGTACGACCTAGGAGAGTACAGGAAATACTCTATGACATAGTACAATATGACTCACTTAAGGCAGTTATACAGAGTCAGGGAAAACAGAAACATAACGTAGTTAGCAGGAACATGCAAATGGAAAGAACAAATACAATGTGTCACCAAGGCTGCGAGCAGCACATTGCATACAGGTCATATACAGTATAAGTCCATTATATTCAAGTTATGTACAGTATAAGTCCACAGAAAAGTGGAGGCACCGTCAGAGCAAATACCCAATAGATGGAGTGTATAAGGTGTATGCAGGACAGTAATAGGAGGGATGCCCAGTGAAGGGGGCCAAGAGTGATTATGGAGACTTGGGACAACCGCACACTGAGGATAGCTTCAAGTTTCCCCACAAGGAGGTTCGGAGGCAAGCCTGAGAGGGGGAGGAGTGAACCTGGGCAGGAAGGGAGTGGCATAGTCTGGGGGCATACAAGGCAAAATCTCTGTCCCCTATTAGAGTGTGAGTGGCAGGAATCCTTAGCACAGCAGGGCCAGGGATCTGAGGGAGTATGAGGGGGAGGCCGCCAGTACAAGGAGCTCCGCCAAACCAGGTGGGGTGCAGATACCAAGGACCTTGCCCATGAAGCAGCCTAGGACAAAGTTTAAATAGTTAGATGGGAAGAACCAGTTAAGCTTATTGTACAGGTCACAGTGGTGGGTGAGTCATGGGGCAGCAAGCCAAAATGGCAGATATTATTGTAGGTCATGGATCACCTGGCAAGGTGGGTTTTGGAGGTACAAGCAAATAGGAGAAGCCCATAGCTGAGAGAGGGAAGAAACACTCCTCTATCCAGTGCAAGGTGAGCAGTGGGAGTAAGAATGCTCTTAGCATGAGAGGCCATGCCCAGTTTGCAGTTAACGGCTCTGCAGACACTGAGGATATGTAGTCCAAGGTCAAGCTGAGGGTCAAGTGTAACTCCATGACCACAAGTTGTAGTGCAGCTGGAGAAACACAAAAGGGAGGTGGCAACTGTCAGAGTGGAAGTGCAAGTATGCTTGTATGTGTCATGGTACTGTTAACCGCACTGCCCTGGGAGGTAGAAAACCAAGAAAAAATGGCCCTGGCACCAGGGGTCAGTATATCCTGATAAATATGGTCCCTATTCTAATTGGGAGGCTCCATGAATGGGCCTAAAATGCATATAGTCTCAGAGGGAGCCTCCCCCTTGGAAGTGTCCATGGCTCCATGGGGGCCCTGGGGACATTCTTGGTATATGACAATGGGGGTCTGGGTGCCAATGTGGAAGGGGTGGGAAATGACATAAATAAAAATCTTTGTATAGTGTGGCACTGTCTACTGTCAAATTGTGTTGCCACCATCATAATACATTCACAATGTAATTTCAGTGTTTACAGTCAAAAAAGTACCCTCAACGGAAACATTTTTAGATATCCATGGCTGCTATCTTTAATGACTTGAGTCATTAATTACAATAAAAAGTTTTAAAGTATGTTTTTTTAAATATCTAAGAAAATTAAAAGTTATGGATTAATGTATCTAAGGATAACAGACATACATTTTTTGCCAAGAAGACTGTATGATTAAAATTGTTGCTGACTAAAATACTGCTGCTTTAAGTGCCATGAACTATGGGAAAATATGTAAAAAAGCATCTATGTCATAAAGATAGATAGATAGATAGATAGATAGATAGATAGATAGATAGATAGATAGACACAGATAGACAAATAGATAGATAGATAGATAGATAGATAGATAGATAGATAGATAGGTAGGTACACATGAATGTTTGTGCATGTTTGCTCTGGGTAATGGAAAAACAAAGCAGTGGTGTTGTACAGCTTTAGGCTTCTTAGTGCAGTAGGGTCAATACTTGAGTACACTGGAGTGATGAACTATCACACCTGCTATAATTAATGTTTCAAATGTAATTTGCATTTCAAATAACAAATGGAAAGTTTCATGGTGGTCAACCAAATTAATAAATCCTCTTGTGATTTCCCAAGGGTGAGAGCTTATCAGCTCTCTTTCTGTTTCTTTTATTTCTAACTTTGATGCATATAATCTGAATTGTCATACTTTAAAGCATCCCACTGATGTTTGCTATTTTGCCTTTGATGTGTCCCTAATACCGATTTACTCATGAGACATCAGCGCCTAATGTCTTAACTCATCACAGGAAACAGCATCCTTTGACAGGTAACTTTATTTTGTATTATTAAAGCAAAAAGGAAAAAGATAAATGAGTGTCTCACACATGACTGCAAGTCCGGTGATGGCCCTTCATCATTTTCAGTTAGTGAAATTGTCCTAGCATCCATGGCAACAAGGGAGTATCACCTTTTAAAAAATCTATATCAGTGGCAAACCAAGCTGTTGTTATGTTACGCAGCAGCTGTACTGGGGCTGATAAGTTTACAGAGTATGCAGCACATGTCTGTTCTCTGTCACTGAATCTGTTTTATGGTTTCACATCAGATGACACCTGAGGAGTCCTAGACAACATAAGCTATGCAAAATAATACAGCACTGACATTTGTGACTGCAGTAAAATTCTGACATTATGTGGACTGAGTGAATCTGCCATCATATCAAGTGCTTTATACAATCATTTATCAGCATTAGGATAAGTATGGTGCTAACACAAGAAAAATACTGCTTTATCCCTACCCACCAAAAAATGTCAGTCATTTCAGGAGTGTGTGGTCCCATGGCCTTTAATTGATTTTAAATAATTCAGTCCAGCATCCTGACAAAGCTAGAATTGACATGGTACTTAGTTTACCAGTTTTAGTCAGTCTGAAATAATGGTACCAAAGACTCCTGAAAATACTGAGATTTTTACATTAGGATTAGGTTGATCTGTTTTTAAATAGCTGTATTTGGCTAATATACATCAAGAAGAGGATGCTTAGTTTGGATTTATCTTCAGTTTGTAGCCTAAGATGCTTAACAAATTCCAGCAAATAATCATACACACACACACACACACACACACACACACACGTGTCAGACTGTCTTTTAACTGTGTTTCAATACTTTAGTGGTCAAGAGTTCAGAACAATTACAATTGCATTTTACAGAACTAAAAACTGCCAAGATTCTATTGGCAGACTCAATGAGCTCAGCACAATACTGACTTTCCTTCCTTGACATTTCAGTAACCTTAACAGTAACCTCAGGCAACTGCAGCTTTCCACTCTAACATACTATGCACCAAAATCATAGTATCAGAAAAGCACTGCACGAAATGTTTTTTTTTTTAATATTTTTTTTACAAAAGTTTCCTCTCTGTGGTATTCATAAAGTAAACTTCACTTTACAACATGTTTCTGAAACAACCCATACACAACAAACGAAAAAAGAGTTGTATTGTAGTAGCAACCCCAGTGATTGCTGGCACAATATACACTCCATGTCTGTTATTTGACCACACATACTGGAGCTGATGAAGTCTTCGATTAATTGTTTGATTTTTATGGCTGTGTGCAGAGCCTACAGCCATCTTGCTGTCTGTAGCTTGAAAATGGAGTATCATGGAACACATGATTTGGACTTTTCAATGTATCCTTCCACATCTATAAATCACTATGCCAACTAAAAAATACTCCTTCCTTTCTGTTTAGATGTTGGAGACATAACTCTAAGCTGCTTATCAGATGGCCATTAGGAAACTGAAACAGCTTGTTAAATATTGGTTACCTATTAAACTGGAATTTTGTTTACCCCCCTTCAAAATGCAACAACCTGCACATTTAAATACCCAACATTTAAATATTTGTTGCTACTAACTTCAGTTGGTATGTATTGTTTTTCAACAAAGATTCATACCTCATACATATAAAATCTTTCCTAGCAAATGTATAATGATTTACACTGTTTTTTAACCTTTTAAGACAGTACTGTCTCAAACATATACCAGGTCTTCAGTGAACTACCAAGACTAAACAGACAGATTCTTGACAGCAAGGGCTGCCCCTGCCTTCCAAACATAACAGATAAGAGCCTGCCAAGTACTGAGATAAGGGTGTGTTGGTGTGTGTGGTGGAGAAACAGTCAAACTTCTGGCAAGGGAGACCTCATCTAATGAATTAACTGCTGACAAACCAGAAGAGTGAGAAATTAATCTGTATAATTATCTGATTCTTTATGTTCCCATACAGAGTAAAAAAAAAAGTTAGTCAAAACAACTGAGAAAGAAATTTATAGGGGACAACAGTTAAGTTTTTCTTGCATTTTGGACCTCCAACTCTAGGCTGTGGAACATAAATGTATTGTTTGTGGCTGGAAAGAGAAATCTAAACAGTAAGACGGTCTAAACAGTAATATTTTAATTTACAGTATTAGTAGTGTAGTCATGCATAATTTCTATAAATAAATTTGAGGTCTGATAATAATGTAGCCAGGGTATGTGTTAACTTGCTTTGTTCTCTCACAACATGTACTAGTTGTAGTACAAGAATTTTGTTCTGAAAATTCAGGAGATGATAACCCAGTTGAGCAAAGGCTCATTTTCAATGGGGTCCCAATGTATAAAACAAATAGTTACACAGAATATGTACATAAATACAAGCATAGCAAATACAATGTACAACCTGTATCAAAAGACACAATACATGACAGACATGTAGATGTTTTCCAATTAATTACAACAAACTTTAGGCACTTCAGCACTTTTTACAAGCCAAGATCTTATTTGATGCCAAGATGGAGACGATATTGACTTGATACATAATGTGTTATTTTTGAGAATGAAAGAGATCATGCCATTTATTAGGAGGAAAAGTATTGTTTAGATACATAGATACATAGACACTATCATCAGATAAGGGCCTATTGCCCTCCCAGACTGCCCATTTGCGCTTGTAAGTTCCTTATATGCTTTTCTATATTATTATTGTTATATTTTTGGTGGTTTCATGTAGGTTTGATATTATTCCTGAAATGTCAGTAATCTTCCTAAGGAACTAACAAGATACTAGCACAGTACAAGCCACTTAATTGGGATGCAGATAATCAGGATATCCACTTTATTGGGACATCCCACCGGGCACTGATTAAGTGGCCATGTTATCCAATGGGGGACACTTCTGTTTAAAGGGGATGCCAATGCCGTCTAATGGGGATGATTACGGCCAGACCTGCCTTCACATGGATGCAGTAATTCTCTTCTAGTGCCTAGTGTAACACCTGATTAGGTGCGAATCACAGCCATTAGCTGAAAGGAGGGACATTACTGGAGCTGTTAACTGCTGTTCTAAGCTCCCTTCCCCCATTCCAGTCATGCTGTGCAGCAGAAAAAGACAGATGATAGGAGAGATGAGCAGGATTTTGTTTTACAAAAACTCTTAGTGTGTGCTCGCCTCTTCATTTACATGCAGCCACAGGTCTACCTGATCTCAGAACATTGACAAGAGAGAGAGAGAGGCACGAATTACAGGGAGAATTCACAGGAGCATTTCTCCCGTACTTCTTCTCACCAACACCAGCATTCCTCCCAATCTCTGAATTTAGCATTCCTTCTAATGCTACCTGATCTTTGAACACTGAACACAAAGCATGCTGCCCGATCTCGGAAATTTGCCATGTGAGGTAACCTCTTTTTAAAGCATGATATTTTTTTTTGTTTGAAAAGGCCCTCATTAGGGCTAGGACAGAAGTTATCCAAAGTCCTTATTACTGTACTAACAGCACCAGGCAGCAGTTCCAAGAAGGAATAAAAAAAACCAGTAATTTCGCTGTATACTTCTCCACAACAACAACGGCATGCAGACAGACAGGAGGCGCAGTAAGCTGTGTAACATTGTGAGTGAATACTGTATTAAAAATTGTATGTGGGCTGTTTAAACATGCACTTCTGATATACAGGATGGCCACTTAAATGGGATGAAAGAGCAACCACCAGGCCTTCCCAATTAAGCAGCTTCTACTGTATATAACTATACCATTTGTAAAAGATCCTGATCAAACAACTGGAAACAGGAGACTGTTTTTTGTCATTTTATAATATGATGTACTGAGTGTGTATTTACTGAGTTGCTGGATCAGGACATTAAAGAAAATGATAACATTTACTTAACTCATTCAAGATTCTATCAGGTGGTCAGAAAAAAGGCTATGAGAATTTGTCTGAAAATTACAAGCATAAGATGCAAAAAATAGCATCTGTGTATATGTACATGGGGAAATATCTCTAATTTAATTGCAATAAATTTGTTTACAGGCATTACTAGTATCTTTCGAAAGATTGGCTGACTAGTTGTGATTACTAATTTTGAGTATTGTTCATAAAATAATGAACGTGATATTTGTTATTTCATATAGTCCCCCATTATACCTTACACATTCCATGTAAATCCAAATCACTCCAAGGCAATCTTGACATATAATATTAATACAGAACAGCAAATAGAGCTCTTTTCCTGTTAAAAGGCTGCTAATATAATAAATAAAGAACAAAGTCATAAATAAGGAACCAGTGGCTTATGGAAAAATCTACAGGGATTTGATTCTGGAAAAATGAGGGCTTGTTACAGGGAAATGGTTATTTGGTTCTGAAAGCACTGAATATTTCATATCCTGTATTTTGTATCCTAGATAGCACTGGGGAAATACTGCATCTCACTGTCACAGGGATGTTCATTTACACATTTTTGCACTGCAATTACTCAGGCTGACCCAGATTAGATGCAATATCTTGTTTTCTGTGGGGTCCAAATGTTACAATTTTTATAATGTATTTATTCAGGGTAGCTAGTCCAGGGCCCCCCTTATTCAAAGGAGATGTGCAACTCATCCCAGCAGAAGAGATGTGCCAAGCAACTCCAACAATGCACCGCATCATGATACTCAAACATGCAGGATGTGCCGGTCATAAGGGAATGGGCCTGGGAGCACACAAATGGTGTGCTGTGCAAGTCGAGGTGGCGTTCCCATGCATATGCTGCATTGTGGCATATGCAGTGGGAATGCACCCCTTGCAGTCCAGAGCACCACAGCACACAGTTGTCCATGAATAGCTGGCCTAACCCAGCCAGCCACCCACAGGTGGGCTGCAGAAGTGCACCCTGGTGTACAGCAGCCTGGCAGCCCCCTGGTGGACTAGAGGTAGTCCCTTCCCATCCCCAATCAATCCAACTCCATCTCCAAAGAGCACCATAGTGTAGGGCTCCCTCAGACCCAGTTGCACCAGAGGAAACCATGATCCATATTCATAGCATAGAGGACCACCACCCACCACACTGGTACACAGACACACCAGCTCCCCTCCATACCAGAACTAGTGCAGAGGCTGACACTGCCCTCCACATCCTGCCATGGCCAACCGCTGACTGCAGTGGAGCCAGGCTGGGGACCTGCATGCCAGAATGACCCAAGTGGCTGTATCATGTATTGGGGTACTACACAAGCTGTTGACCCACCAGTGTATGCAGCTGTGTGTACGACTCTGGCAAACCATAAGAGGGAACTGACATATCTCCAATGTATGCCTTGTCAATGTGTATCTTCCTGCTGTCATACACCACTGCAAGTCCACACTCTCCCCTGTTCCCCTGTGTAACATGCTACCCTCTGGACTGCTGAGGTATCCTGGGTGCCATGGGGTGCAATATCCTGCAATGCCATTTGCAATGTATGCTCCAGGGTATGGATAGTTCATCTGTGGTTCCCCAATTGTACAAATAAATGGGAGATTGACTGAAACATGCCTGTTCAAGGACCTGTGTGAGTGGATACAGCATTGGCCATCACCTTCACTGAGAAGTGCAATGACACTGGGATGATGGATCCACATGTGAGCACCTGAAGTGTATGGTCACTGGGCGTTGTCACCCACACACAGCTCATGCCTATGTATGACACATTCCAGTGTCCTACTGCCAGTGCTCCACCAGCCACTGATACAGTGGTATGATCCCATCAGAGTGCCAGTCATCATAATGTGATGGGTTGGGGGGCAGGGAGGGGGTGTCTGTGCACCCTTGAGGGGGCAGGGGCCACTTCACTATGGACGTGGACTGTAGGTATATTCTGGTGTGATCAGGGATGGGAGCAGTGTCCCTACAGTATGGAACCAATACAGCTTAGATTCCAGCATGATCAGGGTCGGTGGAATAGTTGGGGGTGCCACTATACCACCAGAGACTTCAGAGCATGTCCCACATGGGTGTGATCGGGGTCAGGGCTTGGGGGTGAGAGCTGCTCTGGTGTATTCATCCCCATGCCAACATGAAAATGGATGGGTAATGAGCATGCATAAGGCCCCTTTGCACCCTGCATGTTCAATTAGCTCATTTTCATTCCTGGGCTGAATATCACCCATGGGAGCTGCGGCCCATACCAGTATGTGCAATGCATTCCCCTAGGAGGTATTCAGTTGGGTGTACCCTGGATGTACCTGTCTTGGCAGCTGCCTGCACTGTGACTCCTATCCAGGGTCACATTTTCAACAGGTACAACGACACTTGTCAAGATGAAGTGCAGTGTTACAGGTTTACTGCATGACAGAAGGCATTAACTCCCACTGAAACTGCATTGTTTGCTACAGTAACTCTACTGCAGAATTCTGCAGAGCTGCGCTTCATCCTGGTGGGCTTCCCTGTATGTGCACCCTGTACCGGTGGTGCAACCTCTTTGAATATTGTATCGGTGCCGGCCTGCACACCCTCTTTGTACAACGCATCTTTCTGCTCGTGCATCAGTCTAGCACTTAATATGTTCCCCCAGATGTAAAATATTGTTTTCAGTGCATTCTGATGTTATGCAATGCAGCATAATATTGTGCAGATGTAGATCCCCACTGTAAATAAGATGCCATTTCTTCTGTGAACAATCCAGGCTAAATATGTAGCAATCAGCAGGCATATTCTAGGAAAACACATTGTAAAAATGTGTAAAAGGAAGACCACATTAAAACTGCCTCTCCACAGATCTACATCATGCAATTTCATTAGAAATAATGGGTAAAAGTTTCCCAAAAGCTCTCCACAGCCATACTGGCTCTGACCAGAGTTTGTTATTTAGGGTGGGGGTTAAAGATAGGAGCATGACAGAACCAATGTGACCTTTGATAGCACAGCTGAAAATAGGTATTCTCTGGGTGGCAAAAGGGACACAGAATTTTTCTGCATCTCTTTTGTGACCCTTCGGTACTTCAGTGTCATGATGCAACATTTTGTCTTACAGTGATCACATGGCACAACTAAGTTAAGCTATGCAATTCTCGAGATGAGCAGCAGCCAGTCAGTAATGCTGATAATCATTATCATCTTAAACCACGCATGTCTTGATGCATTTCCAGCTGCAGCTTGACCGAGGTGGGCCTATGTAGGAAAGATGTACAGTTCATCCCCCAGATTGTTTTTGCTAACATCAATAAGACTGAATCATTTAATACTATTAATGAAAGAGGAAATATATACTTGTGGACCTGAACTGCTGGATCTGCATAGCCTAGTTTGCTGGTGATGCTACAAATGAGACAAAGACAGACAAGAAGCCTGCTGTAGCGGGCTAGAGCAGCAGCAGTCAGACTGGGAAGCAAACAGGAGTGGGGCTGGAGTGTGTTTTGCAAGTATGATCTTTAAGTTAATTTTTAGTATACAGTGACAAGAAAGAATCATGGGCTCTGATTGGTCAGTAGCCACCAATAACAGTCATGTTATCCCAGCCAACCTCACTGAATGAAAGCTCTGGCACACATGACTGAATGGCCACACAATACAGCCCCTCCATGGTCAAACCTTTATTGGCTTCACAGCCCACCACAAACAATCCAAGCAATTTGAAAAGCACAATGTTTTGTCTTTCTTTAGTCTACCTAAAAAATCAACATTAAATTTAAGTTATCACTATGATAGGCTTTTAACTCTCCCTCTTGGCGGCACTAATCACTAATGCATAGCATGCACTTTTGAAAAGCACAGCACATGACCCGCAGCCCTTACTGATCAGTGACTTTGTTTAGTACCATCAGTCTTACTGACTGGCTACCTGAAAAACAAACTCCTCCATTCCATTCACTCACTGATCTGAGAGAGAGAGAGAGAGCAGCTGAGAGTAAAGAGGCAAAGCAGGGTGGGAGGAGTGGTAGCATGTAGCAAGCATCACCATCTAGAGAACAAATAAAAACTGGAGATGTTTGTTAACAAAATATACCTCCCAAATCAGAAATCAGGCATACATATATTAATAAATGCATTTTTTCATCTTTTGTCTTAAAAAAGGTCATTGTATAATAGTAATAATGCACACCAGAGGTATATGTCATGTGGAAAAATTTTTCTTCTCAAGTGCAGGACACACTTCACCTGTGGCCTGATGCCCAACAACCTGAGATGTGATGTTATTCCAGCATGAAACACACCTCTGTCATGCATTATTACTTATTTTTACTGACTAGTGACTGGCTATTAGAGGGAGATTCTGTTGCTGATGCAGAGGTAGATTTTAACACATTGAGTGTGGCAGTATGGTCCAATGGTGGTTAGATCCTGATGGAGCTAAACAGTAACAAATAGTGACTGTGATCTTGGGCAAGTCACTTATTCTCCCTGTTATGTTGTTCACCCTGCTGAACAAATGGGTAGAAGATGCCATGAAGGGGAGGATCAAGGGTAGGGAGGGGGAGTCAGACCTCTATGTTTATAATGTCTTACTTAAAAACACAATATGCAATAGAATGGGCACAGCTGCATAAGAGGTTGAACAGTCAGATTCTGAAATGTTAAATTATGCCAAACAACAATGGCTATAGGAGTAATATTTAAAAACATGGATTCAGGAATTTCCTGGTACACCACACCAGTGAATTGAAGGCTTTTCTTGATGTGGAAGACATCTCAATATTTTACTGCTGGCTCAATTGCAATACGTCCTCTGTGATTTTTGAACTACATGACAACTGTGGAGCAAGAGGTTAGTAGTCACTAAAGCCTCCAAAGGACCTTTTTGTCCAACTGTATTTTTTTTTTGCTTGTATTTTGTCTACAATAACCTCTTTGCTCAAAGTCTTTTCACCAAAAGTGCTTGGAATGCTTACAACAGGTCAGTAAAACATCACAGTAACTTGGCTAGCCAACCGGGACAGCAGGAAAACACCCATAGCAATGATACAGAAGATTCTTCCACAAATTATAAAACATACAGCTCCCTTCCCTGCCATCTTGGCAGAACATCACAATAGAGACCCCTGCAAGCAAAGCAACAATTGCCAGTCTGCCCTTAACCACTGTGTGATTCTACCAATTCTCTCATAACACAGGGCTATGGATGATGATGACTTCTGTCCTGTCATGTCCCTGGTTTGTAGTCCACACACACATCAAACCTAGTGATAATATGTCTTTGAGGAATGGAGACCATCAGAGGCACTGATGGCAAAATTAATAGAGTATGCAAAAAAACAGAAAAGCAGTGAAACTGCTAGATTAGCCTCACATCACACTGGTTTCATAGTGCTATGCCACCTCCTTCCCATCCTCAGCACAGCAAATCCACTATGCTCCCAAAGCCATTATCTCACTAGCTTCACCTTGTAAATGAAGAAGGACTCTCCAAAGGCCATATAAATATTAAAATACAGTTGTCAACATTGATGAAGAGGCATCTAAGAAATTCTTTGCAGTTTAAGATATTTTCATGGATGACCAATTCGTTGGTGAAGTTGGTATGAATTTGCAGAAATTCGCATTTTGTGAATTTTACACATTTCCCAGCACTCACACCAACTTCGCTGTGCAAAAACTTCTTTTTAGAAAAACTTGAAAAAAAAACTGTAATAAAATGCATGAGTTATAACACCCCAAGCCAACCCTCTCCAGCTGCCACAACCCTCATCTCCCCACCATCAACCAGAAAAAATGTGTCCTGTAATAAAGAAAAGGGGCCCTGGTACAGAGTGTCTGCTCTGTTCAGTGACCATCTCAGCAATGGGCCACACATGAATGAATGCTGATGTTATTTGCTCTTAGTAAAACCTGACTGGCTGAAAATTCAGTCAATCGGGTTCTGCTAGGAGAAAAGACACCACCATTAATTCATGCACCAGCACCATTACTTAGATAGACACTGAACACACCAGATGCTCTGCACCAGGTGATAGTTTTATTACAAGACACATTTTTTCTGGATGTTGGTGGGGCAGGAGGGTGGTGAAGACCAGAGTGGAGTTGGTTGGGGGTGTGATGGCTCATGGACCTAGTGGTGGGACTTTGGTGGGAGAGGCAAGGAGAGTGTTATTGGCACAGTATGGGGAAGGGTATACTGAACTTCTGTGTCACTCTACTTACTACCTTGAAATTCACCAAGGCATGAGGAGAAGGGTGCCAGCAAGGAATGGGAATGGTGTTATTTGATAACAAAGATTTTTGAAGGTGGTTGTGAGGTGGTACTATAGCACAGTGACTGGGAGGAGGTATTTCTATGCAGTTTTGGGCTATAGGCAACCCCATTTTGTGTAGTCCTTCTCTGGCAAATTGCACAAATTCATACAGTGAACTATGCAAAATGCCTAATTCACCAGCAAATTGGCAATTTGAGCAGAACCACTGTACACAGGTGAACAACTAGGTGAACTGTGGTCATCAGTGAAGCAAAGTTGTTTAAGTTTATGGATTTTGGTGCAAACAGATTTTTGCTAATTTTGCCTGCCTCTAGCCATAATGAGTGTGGGGGGAAAGATTTGTCATGATCACTCTGCTTCAACTTTGGTCCAATTATCCTAGTCAATCATTTAAAATCTGAACATGGCGGGATACTTCAGCAAAAAAAAAGGAAGAAAAATGTCCATGCCCAGCTCAGGGCCAGAGGCAATCAGGAAGGGGATGGGGACTAGTAGAGTGACACGGTGATTATTTCACTTCCAGCTGTGGACCTCATTAAATGCACCTACAGCTACCGGTACCACTTCAAATGAAGCCCAACCACCACCAGCCAGGACCTGGTCCTGCAATGCTACTGTAACAAAACAGACTACACTGCCAGAGACATTCCAGACCTGCAGGGAACTTTCATATATGCAAGCTTAGTAAAGGTGCCACAAATTCTTCCTGTCAGTCAGGGATTTGTCCTCTCAGGACAGCTATGAGGATTTGGTATTTGTGCCATCTAAGTCCATTTTCCAATATAGATTTGCTATTAATAACTCCACAGTGCCATAGATCACTACTCAAGTGAAATTCTGAGAAAAGAAAAGTGAAGGGACATTGGATGGATTCAAACCCATAACTTCTTGCATATGAGGTTGTAGGCCTTTCCTCTATACTACAAAGCTGGCACAGTGATGAACCCCAGCTATTTGGCTGTAGTTTGGCTATACTGTGTCAGGTGGGTCCTTACAGGATAATTTCCTGACATGACAATTTGCTGGCAGGAAAATCTCATTCCTGAGAGGACAATTTCCTGACAGTAACACTTCATGGCACCTTTATTGTCCTTGCTTTCGGATATTGTCTCAAGTTCTACATAAATCACACAATTTATTGCACAGATGATTGTCCTTGCTTGTCACTTCAACAATTATCCATGGTGGAAGACAATGCCTTTTGAAGACTCTTGGATGAAATCAAGCCACACTGTAATGTTCCATCTTGAGATGGTTTTCAAGCTTGTTATCACCAGTAGGTTGTTGTGTTTATCAAGACAGAAACACTTCTGAAGGTGGCAGAGCCTTTGGCAGGCATGTGTGAATCTGGTATAATAAGACTGATCACTTTGTCATTTTACTTCCCCATGGATTCAAAACTGTATTTTATTTCCACCTTTACAATAGCTGTGTTTGAACAGAGCTTTTATTACCAAGTCCATATGTCTTATTTATGTATTGTATTATCCTAACTGCTAATAAGGAAATATAAACTAGGTCTTCCAATTTGAAACATTTTTAGGATCCATGGATGTATACCACTCATGGCATGAAATCACTGTTTTTTCAGGGCTCCAATGCCTTTCTGTAACTTGTTTCTTTTCTATCTCTTATTTCAAACTGCAGGTCTTATTTGTTACTTAGGGAAACGTGTAATTATAAATAATGTTACATTGCTTTACTTGTCTTGCTTGCCTTTTGTTTGTTCCTTGGACATCTCTGAAAACGGATTTTGTAGTTCATGTACTTACCAGGTCATCAAATTAAATCAAATCAAAACTTCGCTAGTGATAGCTGGACCAATAATAAAAAATAAATAAAAGTATTATGTACTTATAATAAAAATATTCCTGGCTGATGCTACAATTGTGTGAAGTAATACACATATTGTGATGCATTTTTGGGGGTGTATTATGGGGCCAACAGGCAATTTCCACTTTAATTCATGATTTGAGATGTGATTTTTCTAAAATATCTATCTGTTTTATATAAAAATTCAAACAATAACTTCAGTACACAATGATATGTTATAACACAATTAAATATTAGATACGGAATGGGCCTAGTGAAAATATAAACAGAAACAGCAGAAGTGGTGTGCACATGAAAGGAATTCCTGGCCTAAAAAGCACTTGTACTTACAGGCCTCTATATAGGAAGCCATGCACAGCCCACACATCCTAGATGCATGGCACATAGGCTTAGTTACAGATAAAAGTCATGCAGTGGAGGTAGTTCAAAACCCTGTGTAGGTACAAATGGGGGGTTTCAAGCCCCTTCTTCACCCCTGACTCTCTCTGGTTGCAGGCTATGTGCACAGCCCAGCAACAAGGGTGGATGGGGTTTGCCAAGGCTACGTGCTGTGCATGACTCCCTTTTTCTGCAAAACAGGTGTTTACAGTGGGGTCTCTGGCTATGCTAACAGGGACCCGCCGTAAACACCTAGTGGTACCTACATGCCTCCCACTCTCCAGTCACATACTTACATGATGATGGGCTGAGAAACACAGCTAGTTAATCCCCTTTAAGAGATACACCAGTCTCTGGAGGACCAGCTATATCCCACAATCTCTCTTCACCACACAGAGTGGGATGTGCTTGCAAGGAAGCCAGGCCATCTGATTAGATGGCTATATTTAATCACTCTGCAGGGTCCATCATGCCCCCCACACAGCTGGGGAGGGGGCAACAGCATCAGTGATGCACCAACTGGGTACAGGAATACGGTGTGAGATGTGTGCCACTACAGATGTGGGGTAACACGGCTCAGTTATGCTCATTTTGAGTAACTGAGCCATGTTCATGAATTGAGGCCATAGTTTGTAGGCTCCAACAGCATAGCTGTAAGTGTCTATTGTGGCCATGCAACCTCTTTATTGCATTTAGTCAAGCTTAAGGATACCCTTTGCATCAGTAATATGATTACATTATGATGCTATCTGAGACAGTTCCCCATTGCTCATTAATCTAATGTTGTCTATAAAGAGTCATCCTTCAGCGGAACTACTCCTTTTATGAAACTGGGCATAAAGCAAGTGGGCTTTAGCTGCTTCTCTGTGGAGCCTGCCCCATCCAATCACCCAAAAACAATAACAGTGCCAGTTTACAGTTGCTCCTCTGCCAACCCACCTGAGAACACCAGCAGTTTAAGTTAACAGCAGAGCAGAACAGATGGCGGGGAGAAGAAAGTGAAGATCAGACATTAAAGAGGATACCTGGAAACATAAAAGAGCTTGGGACTCATGGTAATTGACTTCTCAGTGCACTGCTAATTTACATGCCTGTTTGGTTTATAGTGGCTCCCTCACCAACCCTCTTGAGAACACCTGGCAATTCCAGTTAGCCTCCCTGCCTTGGAAAAATACTGGGTCTGCAAGTAAAACTACTTGCCATTTAGTGTCTGTTTCTCTTCACCCACTCACTAAAGCACCGGTGTGGCCAAAATGTTGCTATTGCATATGTCCCATTCCGAACTCCCAATAACACTGGCAGTGCTGGTTTACAGCTGCTCCCCCGCCCACCCATCTGAGAACGTTTTTGCAGCTTGAAGTAGTCCCATCATGCTTGGGCACATAGATAGTAAGTGGCTTCATAGTGACCTGTGGATTCAGGCCCACTTCAAGCTACTAAACAAAGATTTGCCAGCATTAAAAAGCTCCCTAAACTTCTTGGTACACTGGCACCTTAAGTGTGCAAGAAGATACCATTTGTACAAAGAACGCTGATGTGATGACGACTTTACAAGGTGATTTTTGCATCTGAGTCTGGGTCAGGTAAAGGAACCAAACCAAGTTTTGTGAATTTTCTTTTGCATGCCTGCACAATAGTACTTTCCCCTGAGGCATGTATTGCTTAGAAATAAAAGTGCAATTTTGGTTAAATTCTTTTTTTTACATAATTCAATGTTTATTGAAAATAAACAAATAATTATTTACATATAGATGATATCCCATATACATACATATATATATATATATATATATATATATATATATATATATATATATTAGAGACAAAAACTCCATTTAATGCATCAGTTAGAGTTGTTCCACAGCGACAAGTGAGAAATTCGATTGTTAGGGTTGAGAACCCTGCACCCCCCAGCCCGCTACCAACCGCCAATGGGGTGTGCATTGGGGTTTCCGGCCCTAACTCTCACCCCATCATGTGGGCAAATAAGCTGAGGTATAGGAGAATGGGGTGAGAGTTAGAACCGACGACCCCAATGCACACCCCATTGGTGGTTGGGGTGACGGGCTGGGGGAGTGAAAGGGGTCTTTCAACCCTAACACCAAATTTCCTCACTTTTGTCACTGTGGAACAACCCTAACTGATGCATTAAACAGAGTTTTTGCCTCTAATTTCCCTTCTTTTTGAGAATGTGCAGTAGAAATAGTGAATGGAATGTTGTGGTGGGAGGGCTCCGCGCTTCCACTACATGATTTTTTGTGACATGCAGTACAAGTCACATTAAACTGTTCCCTCAACTCACTGGTGTAGCATTGTTCAATGAGTTTCATAATCTGTACAGTGTTTAATTCAATTAATTAGTAAAAGGTTAGTATTGGTTTGCATCTAGCTGTTATGTACTATAAGCTTTAATTTCAGCTGAGTGCTTATGAGTTTCATTTCAGAAGGCAGACTAAACAACTCTTAAGGAATGCTGTTATATTTATAAAAAATGCTCTTAAGGAATGCTGTGATATTTATAAACAATGCTCTTAAGGAATGCTGTGATATTTATAAACAATGCCATGAAAATACAACTACTGCCATTTCACTAAACAGTTACAAGTGAGTTGAATAGGCAGTGAAGGATGGTTGGAAAACAGTTGAAAGTTTCAACAGTTTGAGTTGCCACTGCAGTAGCATCACAAAAAGAAATGCTACACCAGTGAGTTGATGGAACAGTTTAGTGTGACTTGTACTGTAGTAATGGTAAGTGCAATGGAAATGCAACTGCTAATGGTTGCACACATGGTGACTGAAACGTAAATGGAAAAGCAAATGTTACTAGAAACACAAGCACAAAGTGATGCCAAAGCAAACAGTGACGCAAAAGGAGATGAAAGCGTGTAAGGAAACACAAACCGTGACGCGCATGGTCATGGTACCACAATCAGAAATGCAAATGGTAACGTTAACAGCAGAAATAATGCCAAAGGAAACAGAAACGGAAATGCAAGCACATACACAAATGAGAACACAAAGGGTAACGCACATGGTGGTGTACATGGGAATGGTTATGCAAATGGGTATGGAAACCCAAGTTGAAACGCTAACTGTAACAGTAACGGAAGGGCACACCCTGGTTTTGCCCAACAGCTGCATGGAGAAACACAGTGTGTACAAAGAATGTATGCATAATAATGGGCCTCAGAGCAGAAAATGAGCTGTTGGAATACTAAATTGCTAATATCTCAGAAACCATGTGACGTAGGAAACAAATTTAAATTTCACATGATTCATGAGTTTACTGGCTAGGTTTTCACTGAATGCATTGACAGGCATGGGGTGGAACCATAAATCTCGGGATCTGCCAACTTTAGTACCGGTCAGATATTAGGCTGCGGAGTATTAAGCGACATCCATGCATGCATTGTCGCGACAAAAATTCTGTATCTCGCACCGTTTCTGAGATACAGGCCCTGAAATGCGCGGCGGATGCCACCATGTTAGTCTATGGGAAAAAAATGTTAACCTCGGAATACGGTAACTTGGCATCCCTGCAATATTTTGTCACCAAACAACCAAAAGGCACATCTCAGAGATGTTGGCTGCCTTCCCTTCAAATCTCAGCTCAAAAGACCAAACTGTTCTTTTGCAGCAGGGTGGCAAAGAACTCCTGTCATTTTGGCCATAGTCTGGAAAAGTAGTGTCACAATTTGCAAAAGCTTTCGCAAAATTTGCGAAAGTGTCGCAGGTGCGACACTATTTTGTGACACTACTGTTTACAGAAATTTGAAATTTCCACAGTAGCAGCCACAGACACTGCCAGCTATTTCCCAAAATTTCTGTGATATTTCCAGATATATCTAATGCTTTCTCCATTTCTACTGCAGGGGTAGCAGAGAGAAACTCTTGAGAAATTTCACGAAATATCTGGAAATAGCTGGCAATGTCTATGGCTACTACTGTACTTATGGGGTGTTTAATCCCAAAATAAAGACATGGTTAGCATCCTCAGGGCTCGAATAGGTAAACACAAAATAATTGTGTCCCTAGATGGTCCCAATTTTAATTGGCAAGCATTTCTGCGATCAGTAACTGAAAACAAGATGGCGGATTTGCGACATTACTAGTGCCATTTGCGACACTAAAAACTGCATTTGCGAAAGTGTCGAACTGTTTAACTTTTCCCATTGACCTATAATGGGAAATTGTTTTTTGAATAACTTTTGAACCGTTCAATATTTTTTCACGAAATCTTCAAAAGGCGCATTGGGGACCCAGGCCACACATTTCCTGATAACCAGTCACACAAACTGTGCAACCTGTAGGCGCAAGCAAAGAATGTGCAAAAAAATGTAATTGCACACATGGATGTCGCTTAATAACTCCGCAGCCAAATATCCGACCGGTACTAAAGTTGGCATATCCCGAGATCTATGGTTCCACCCCATGCCTATCAAAGTTCAGGCAAATCTGTTGAATGGTGGCAAAGTTATTAAGGTGAAAAGTTTCACTATTTAACCATAAATGGGCTACTCAACCCTAACTATGGTAGCACTACCATGCTACCATAATAGATATATATATCAGGGCACCAAAAATGCACTACAAAATAGTTCTAACCAATGTAGCCTATACAAACAGAAATACATCATTACAGATCCATGACATTGAAAGAAATGAAATATTGACTACTAATGTCCACTAAAACCCTTACTTCAAGAGCCATTATTCAATGAGCAAAAATGAATGAGAGCAGTTGCCAGAAAACTATGCCTGTAGTATCCAGGCTGCTAAGTCCTGTGAAATGACCATTCCTTAATACTGATGCCCTGGATGTTTGCTTGTGGACTTGGGACTGCAGCTGTAGTCCCAAGTCCACAAGCAAACATCCAGGACCGCATAACAAGAGTTTCACAGAAAAAAATCTTCAGCTGATCTCAATGCAAAAGCTGGCCTGCTCATCTGCTCAAACCCTCTGCATTAATCTAAAAAACAAACTAACCCTGAAAGGGAAGAGAGACAAAACAAAACAAAAAAAATTATTTGGTTAAATTCTTGTTTGTGCAAGCTCAGTAGCTCACTTCTTTCTTAAAGGAGAACTGCACTGAATCTGTAAGTCATTCCTACTAGTAGAAGCTATTTTCTAAGAACTAGTTCAAATTCTGTTATTGTTCCAACTCTATAAGCCTATTAGTAACCTCAGTGATTGTTTCTGATTTGCACTCTATTGTTATGTGCCGTTTTAGAACTGTGTGATGTATTTTATGTTCCACTCAGCCACAGAGTTCTATAGTAGAACAGGAATGAATTGTGCCAACAAAGGAAGAGTAGAACGGGGCATAAACTACATCACACTGTTTTAAAATGTTTTTTAACCAGCAACATGTAAGTCAGAAGCATCCACTGGGATAACTGATAAGCCTGTATAGCTACAGCAACAACAGAATTGGAACCAGTATTCAAACAAGCATTTGTCAATCCCGAAAGTTGGTTGCTTGTTAAACAATTTGATGTTTTTCTGGAAAAGTCCAACAGAAAGTCTAGTCTGCATATCCACAAGACCTCCCATGTTGCACCACCACCCCAGGTGTAGCCTCACTATTGATCTATACAGGGGTACCACTACTTCCCTTTTTCTGCTGCTGATACCCCTCCCTGTGCACCCTAGCATCCTACTAGCTTTTCCTACTGCCTTATCACACTGCTTTGCTAGAGACTGAAACATAAATTGTTGGCAGATAAGGACCACTAGGCGAATTCAGTCTGACCATAAGCCATGTACTTGACTATGGCTTCTGACCCTCCCTCAGCTGTACCTCTGTGGTTCTCCTATACCTGTTCCATGCATGTTTAACTCCCGCTACAGTACTCACTCTCATCACCTCCTGTGGCAGACCATTCCATGTGTCCACCCCCTTCTCTGTGAAGAAAAGCATCCTCATATTTCCTGTTAGCCTACCACCTTCCAATTTCATGTCCTGTACCCTCATTCTTGAACTCCTCCTATATTGGAAGATGTCTTTCCCCTGCACCTTGTTTATATCCTTGAGGTACCTGAATGTCTCTATCGTGTATATTGTCTACCTCCTCTCCTCAGCGAGTACATATTTCGGTCCCTGGATCTCTGCTCATTTATTTTGTGGTACAAGCCCTGTACCATCTTAGTCACCCTTCTCTGGATCATTTCCAGCTTGTTTATGCCCTTTTAAAGGTGCAACCTCCAGAACTGCACACAGTACTCCATATGAGGTCTAACCAGGGTTTTATATAACATCATCACTACCTCCCTCCATCTGTCAGTGATACCCATGCTTATGCACCACAGCATGCCACTGGTCCTCCCAGCTGCCTTTGTAGTCTGCTCTGACATTTTCAAGTCATGTGAAATTTTAACCCTCAGGTCCCTTTGTTCCTTGGTGACTGTTGGCAACTGCCCCCCCATCCTGTAGCTCTCCACAGGGCTTCAATGCCCCAGGTGCATAATTTTGCACTTCTTTAATTTAAACCTCAGTTGATATTTCTCAGACCATTTCTCAAGCCTGCCTAGGTCCTTTCTCATTTTCTCCACCCCTTCCAGAGTATCCACCCTGGTGCAGATCTTGGTGTCATCTGCAAACAGGCAGACCTTTCCTTCCAGCCCCAGGGTACTGAAGGAGCTCTGTCTCTCTCTCTCTTTGCCTCTCTGCAATGTCACTAATGGAGACATTGAATAGGACTGTCCCAGGGACTGATTCCTGTGGTACCCCGCTGGTCACTCCCTCCCCAGATTGTATCCTATTTACCACCACCCTCTGTCTTCCATCTGTTAGCCAGTTCCTAACCCAGTTCACCACCTTGTCTACCATGTCCAGACTACCAATCTTGTTAACAAGCCTCTTATGTGATACTGCATCAAAGTCCTTGCTGAAATTGAGGTATGTGACATACACCCCCCCAATTAACTTCCTTCATCAGCCAGTCTAAGAAATCTATCAGATTCATCTGACATGACCTACCAGTTGTTAGGCCTGACCAGGTTTTTTTTTATAATGGCATCACTGCCTCCCTCCCTCCATCTGATGGTGACACCCTTGCCTATGCACCCCTTGTAATTTTTTCATATTTTGACCCCAAATTTTCAACATATTCTTCTTATCACCGTACCTCATAAACCCCATATGTGAAAATTTTTTAATCAGTGGCAAAATGCCATTCCATGCCACAGGTGTGGAAACTCATTTTGGGCAGGATGTGTGAAATGACAGCTGTACTGTTCATGTGGTTGTGTGAAGAAATGGCTAGCTTGAAAATTTGGATTCAAAATATAAAAAAATTGGCAAAGTTACGCACGTGCGTAGGAAAATTTCAATAAGTGCGCGTAACTCAGTCTTTTGTTGGTATTTTTGCTCAAAATTTTCAATCAAGGCTTTTTGGGACCCTGCCTTATGAACAGTGGTGTTATGATTTTGTTACTCAATCCCAAAAGGTGGTTTAGAGCAGCGACTGTGCCATTCCATGCCACAGATGTGAGAATGTGTTTTGGGCAGGATGTGAGAAATGACAGCTATACTGTTCATGATGTAGTGTGGAAAAATGGCTATTTTGAAAATTTGGAGTGATAATGTTAAAAAGTGACCACATTATGCTCATGCATAGGAAAATTTAAATGAGCGCACATAACTTGGGCGTTTGTTGGTGTTTTGGGTCCAGACTTTCAACATGGGCTTTTTGGGACCACACCTCATGAACAGTAGCACTATTATTTCAGTACTCTATCCCAAAAGTTGATTTTGTGCAGTGACTGCTCCATTCCACTCCACAGGTACAAAAATACATTTCAGGCAGGATAGGAAAAATTATAGCTTTACTGTTCATGAGGTGGTATGAAACAATGGCTATGTTGAAAATATGGAGTCAAAATGTTAAAAATAACCAATGCTAAGTGTGTACACATACAACTTTCAACAAGTGCACATAACACTGCCATTTTTCAGTATTTTTACACCAAATTTTCAACATGTGCTTTTTGGGACCCCACCTCATGAACAGTGGAACAGTTATTTTGTTACTTTGTCCTAAAAGGTGATTCTGTGCAGCAACTGTGAAATCACCTTTTGGGACCAAGTAATGAAATGACAGTGACAGTGTTTATGAGGTGGAATCCCAAGAACCCCATGTTGAAAATTTGGTGCAAAAAATCTTGAAAAATGGCTGAGATATCAACATAAGTTGAAACTGCCATTGACAGCCATTATACAGTGCTTGCCTTGATTTTTCAGTTGGTAGTTTGGCTTTGAATAGTGCAGATGTGTCCTGGTCCAGAAAACATGACAGCGCTTGACCTCCAGTGGTAAGTATGGGGTAAGGGGGGCTACGGGGAGGTGGATATGCAGAGGGAGGGTTGGGATGGGGGAGGAGGGATGGGGAGATGATGAGGGACCCTTTAATTTTTTTCACAGGGTTAAAAAAATAATAACAAAGATATCGGGGGATGGTTTTCTTTTTTTTAGGGACTGGAATGTTTCAGCTTTACTGTTATGTTCTGCTGGACCACCAATCAAGGCCAACATATAAAGGGGCCAGCAGGAGCACTCAGTAGCAACCATTGTTAGGAACACGTGGCAGGGGTATAACCACACAACAGACAATGAGGGACAGTTTTATTTTTTTTCAGGATAACAAAAATGATGCAGGACAGATTTCTTTCTTTCAGGGAGAGTTTGCTGTACAATTGAGAACACTGGAGATTGGGCACCCTAGTGTCAGTATCTTATGTTTGGGGGGATGTGGAGGGTGGTGGGTGCTTAGAAGGAGGGTTCTGTGGGGGGAATAACATAAAAAAATGAGGGGCAGTTTTCAGCAATGCAAGAGGGAGAGAGAGGACATGAGAAGCCAACCGCAGCAGCTTGCACATTGAGCTGTGCAGTGAATGACAACCCTGCTGCAGCATACAGCTTTACTGTTACTTTCCACCAGACTCCCAATCAAAGCCAACAGATAATGGGACTGGCAGGAGCACTTGGTGGCCACCCAGGACCAGGGAGCAAGGCTGCACACAAATCTCTGCATGTCTTGGTGGGCTGAACGGTCATGCAAATCAGAGGGCCAAAGCCCTCTTGCATTACAGCAGCTTTGGTCCTTTGAAGTGCATGACTGTTTAGCCCACTGAGCAGAAAGTTGCATCAGGACCACAACGAGTGGTCACTGGGGTAGACTGCCAAACCCCTGGTTCTGTGAACTGCAATTGGCTCAGCAGTAACCCCCCAAATCTCATATTGCTACAATATGTTGGTTTGCGCAAGCACAACCAATGTAAAAATGGCTTCTACTGATAAAAAATACTTACAGATTCAGTGCAGTTCTCCTTTAAAGGGCCACTGTTTGTCCAAAAACAACTCTGGTCTCAGCATAGGAAAATGAACAAGTATCTACAAGTGAAAAAAAATAATAAAGATAATCTCCATCCATAACTAACTGGAGCATATTAAGGGAACTAGTTCTCCCAACAATAATGTCAAGCTATCTCCTGGGTATGCAAACCCATTAGCTCCTGAGAACAGGCAGCTAAATTATTAGTGCACAGGAAAATCAAATACCATTAGTTCCCAAACTGTCTTTTATGAATTTAGGTATCCTACATATGCATCCTGCCTTCACTCCCTTTTCCCCACCATCTTTTTTGCTCTGAACTGCTTGTGTTCTTGGGTGGCTGGTCAGGGGAGTGGCTGTAAACTGCTAATAATGGGACTGGCAGGAGCACTAGATCGCCACCCAGGAATGGGGAGCAAGGCTGCATGCAAACAGCTAATATTTTTCAAGTCAAACTACATCTTGCTGGGAACTGCAATACTGAACATAGGATTTACAACAAAGCGAGTTGTGCTCACAACAGAGGGAGGTGAACCTTACAATTGTCTTTGGTTTGTAGCAGATATTCTGCAGGTGGAGGCTACTTCTAACTGAAAGGTGAAATAAGGAACTTAGAATTATCAGGAAAAGACAGTCTTGTTACAGTTCATAAGATTTTCAGTGCAGGAAGAGTTTAAAGCACAGCTGACTTATTTTGGGGCTGACTGCTTTCAGAGCACAAACCACCAGGCTGTTTTGGGGCTGTGGAGGTTTACCTGTGTCTGACTTGGATGTCTGGATTTTTCTGTTTGATTAGCAGGGAATTTTCTCTGTCAAATTGTTGTGTATGGTATCTTCCTGACAGGAAGGCACTCATCGCAGTGGTGGGTCAGAGCTCTTAGCTGATTGTTTTGTGAGGGCACAGTTTAGGCCCAACCCCTTCCCACCCCTCACCCCACCCACCCCTGGAAATACTTCCTTTATACCTGGGGTTCTGACATCATTTCCTCAGGAGTGCAAGGTGCATATCAATGTCATATCCTCTCTAGCACACAGCACTGAAAATATAAGCATACACATTGTATAATATATATATATATTTCTATATAACAAACCAATCACACACACAAACAAAAACGTACAAAAAAAATAAAATTAAAAAAAAGTACATAATCAGGTGGGGAGTAGTGCAATGTAATGGCTGTGGGGCAGCAGTCTTCTGGGAGTCTTTCTGGAGGCTGAGATGCTGCCCTATTTGCAGACAACTCTCTGCCCTGAGGGAGGAATTTGCCAATCTTCAGGCCACACTGGACAGCAGTAAAGGAACCTTCCCCCAGGCCAGACTGGATGGTAGGAAGGGAACATCCCCCATCCAGGGAGCACCAGAGCCACCACCACTACCTCAGAGTTTGCTAAGAAATCTCAGCAGTTGGACCACAGTGGGTTCAGGGAGGGTGAGGATGGTGGAACAGAGGCACGCCCAGACAGTTGTTCCACTCCACAATCCATACACCATTCTGGGGGAGCACAGCTCCCCTATGGATGTACCCACAGAGGAGATTAAGGAGGCTGAGGACACCTGTCACAAGGGAGGCCCACAGGAAGGAGGCAGAGAACACCACAAGGAAAGGAAGCACCTCCTGGTGGGGGGACTCAATTATTGGGGGATAGAACTGGGGGAGCAGGGAAACTGAAGTAAGGTGCCTGCCTGGTGCCATGGCTTGAAGGACAGGAAGCATCCTCAGGATCATGAGAACAGCTGCACGGGAGTCTGAGCTGATGTCATTGTCCACCTAGGGACAAATGACTTGGCTCAACATGAGATTAGAGCAGTGCAGAAGGACTTTGTAGGGTGGGGAGGGGCCTAACAAGTAGCACACACAGTATCCTTCTCAGAGGTGCTGCCTGTCAATGGCATGAGTGATGCAAGGGTACTTTGCACCATGCAGTTTAATGAATGGTTGAAAAAATGGTGTGGAGCACAGGGGTTTGGCTTCATTGGGGACTGGGGTTCCACGTGGAGGGACACCAGCCTATACTGGCAGGATGATCTGCATCTGTCCAGGAAGGGAACAAGTCTTTTGAGCAATCGGTTTAAATGCTTCATTGGCAAGCTTTTAAACTAGTCAAGGGGGGAGGCACTTATAAGCAGCAGGAAAATCCCAGCCTCTCCCTACAAAACAGGGTACTAAATGAGAAAAAGACTGAGGTAGAAAGGTCAGTGGGGGATGCTGCAACAGAAGGTAAAGCCATCAAGAAATGGAAAGCAATGAGTATCAATGCCCATAGTCTGAGTAACAAGCTTCCTGAATTAGTGGCCTTGATGGAGGAGGAACATCTGGATATCATGGCAGTCACAGAAACATGGTTCACACAAAACCATGACTGGGACGTAAACATACCAGGATACACTATCTACAGGAGGGAAAGAGAGGGTAAAAGAGGAGGAGGAATAGCTCTTAACATAAGAGAAGGAATCAAAGCAACAGAACAAAAGGGAAAACAGGGAGGAGAAGAAGCACTGTGGGTAAATTTGGAGACCGGCAATGGCACCACAATCCGCACAGGGGTTGTATACAGACCCCCTTCTCAGGGGGAGGAAATGGACAAGAAAATGATAGAAAGTATACTTAGTATGGCAGAAAAAGGGGAGATATTGCTGATGGGTGATCTGAATATGCCAGATGTTAACTGAAGTGCAGTTGCAGCAGCCACTTCAAGAGTGGGGTTAATCTAGATGCCCTACAGGGGCATGCCTAGACAACTAGTATTGGAGCCCACTCGAGAGGAGCAATCTTAGACCTGGTTCTCTCAAATGAAGATGAAAGAGGATCACAGATGTAGAAGTGGGTAGCCATCTGGGAACTAGCGACCATCGAACAGTATGGTTCATAATAAACACAGCTATAGAGAGTCAAGCCCTTCAAAGGCAAAGTACTGGACTTTAGGAGGCTGACTTTGCCAAAATGGGTGAGTGCCTAAGGAATGCACTAGCAAATAGGCAGGAAGGAGGGGTGGAAGAACAATGGGGAATAATAAAAACTGCCATCACAGAGGTAACAAGCCTCTGTGTGAAGCAAATAAACAAAACTAAATGATGTAAGAAACCACTATGGTTCTCAAAGGAAGTGGCAGTGAAGGTTCAAGAGAAAAAGAAAGCTTTCAGGAAGTACAAGGAATTACAGAAGGAGCAGGACAGAGAACTGTATCAGTTAAAGCAAAGGAAGCTGGAAGGCAGTCAGAACAGCAAGGCCCAAACCGAGGAAAAGATAGCCAACCTAGTTAAGAAGGGGATAAAACCTTGTATAGGTACATCAGGGAGCGAAGGAAGACCAAGAGAGGAATAGTGAGGCTTAATAAAGGGGAGAGTGGGCAGAGGGTGACTGTGAAAAGGCAGAGATACTAAACAAATATTTTTGCTCAGTATTTACAAAGGAAGAGGGGGAGGTACCTAAAACAAACAGTAGAAACACTCTGGATACAGAAGTTGACACCAGCCCATTTACAGAAGAAAGGGTTCTGAAAGAACTCTTAAAACTGAAGGTGGACAAAGCAATGGGGCCTGATGGGATTCATCCCAGAATTCTAAAAGAACTAAGGGTAGAATTAGTGACACCACTGACTACCCTGTTTAGCAAATCATGGGAGGATGGGGTGGTACCCGAGGACTGGAGGAGGGCAGATGTGATTCCCCTTCACAAAAGTGGGAGCAAGGCAGAATCAGGAAACTACAGACCTGTTAGTTTAACCTCAGTGGTAGGGAAAATGATGGAATCACTTCTGAAGAAAAGAATTGTCTAGTATCTAGGGCCAGAGGGCACAGGACCCAAGGCAGCATGGATTCACAGCAGGAAGGTCATGCCAGACAAATCTGATAGATTTCTTTGACTGGGTGACCAAAGTAGTAGATCAGGGAGGGGTTGTGGACATGGCCTACCTAGACTTTAGCAAGGCATTTGACACAGTCCCACACAAAAGATTAATATACAAGTTAGCTAGCCTGGGAGTGGGTCCCAAGATGACAGCCTGGGTAAAAATTGGCTGGAGAATAGGACACAGAGGTAATAGTAAATGGAGTCCTCTGAAGGGGTTACTAGTGGGGTACACTTGGGGTTCAGTATATGAGACGGTCCTCTTCAATGTCTTTATAAGTGACATTGCAGAGGACTGGAAGGAACGTATGTCTCTTTGCAGATGACACAAAGATCTGCAACAGAGTTGATGCACAAGGTGGGGTGGAAAAGATGAAAAGGGACTTGGCAAGGTTAGAGGAATGCTCAAATGTATGGCAGCTTAGATTCAATGCTAAGAAGTGCAAGGTAATGCACCTGGGAAACAAAAACCCAGAGGAAGAGCACACAATGGGGAGTGAGATACTAACAACAACAAAAATGGAAAGGGACCTGGGGGTAGTCATATCAGATGACCTAAAGGTGGGCAAGCAATATGAGAGGGCAGCAAGGAGGGCTGGGGGGATACTGGGATGCATAGGGAGAGGCATCACCAGTAGAAAACAGGAAGTTATTATCCCTCTGTACAGACTGCTGGTCAGACCCCATCTGGAGTACTGCATGCAGTTCTGGAGACCCAGTCTTCGCAAAGACATGGACAGGATGGAAGCTGTCCAGAGGAGGGCAACTAAAATGGTGCAGGGTCTGCACCGGAAGACATATGAAGAGACACTTAAGGAGCTTAATATGTATAGCCTCAAGGAAAGGAGGGAGAGGGGGTACATGATAGAAACTTTCAAGTACCTCAAGGGAATCAACAAAGTCCAAGAGGGTAGCATCTTTCAAAAAAGAGGTGTGCAAGAACAATGGAGCACAATTTGAAGATGGGGGGGCAGCTCAGAGGTAATTTAAGGAAGTATTTTGTCACAGAGAGGGTTGTGGATGCATGGAACGGCTTTCCGGAGGAGGTTGTGGAGTCAAAAACAGTGGTGGAATTCAAGCATGCATGGGACAGTCATAAGGCAATTCTAGGGGGTGGAGGTAGGAAGAAGTAGGCTGCTGGTTAACTAGGATCTGCAGCTTATCCAGTAGGCAGGGAAATGGGCAGACTGGGTGGGCCAAGCGGTCCTTATCTGCCATCAAATTCTGTTTCTATGTTTCTGTGTTACTGCTGGTGTTCTTGGGTGGTTGGATGGTGGCAACCCCAACAGTAATTTTCACTTTTCTCATTAATCAGATGTTGTCTATAAAGCTGAACTACGTTATTTGATGTAATTGGGGGTAAGGTACATGGACTTTAGCCACTTCGCTGTGGCTCTTGTCCTGCCTGCCCACCCAAGAACCCCAACAGTGCCAATTTACAGCTGCCTGCCCACCCGCCCATGAATACTGGCAGTTCCAGTTAACAACCCACCCTTCCTTCTAAAAATACCAGGGCTGCAGGTGAAACTACTTGCCACTTAATGGCTGTTTCACTTTTCATCCCCTTCCAGAAGCACTGGTGTGACCGGTAAAACTACTGTCGGGTATGATATACAGCAGGAAATTTAGCAGGCAGCAGGAGAGATGTAATGAGCAAAAAGGAGCTCTTCTAGGAATAGATCGGCATGATCAGTTGAACTGAAGGAGCTGCAGCTGGATCAGACATGGCAGACAGCAAACTAAAGAGCAGAGCAGCCCAGTAGCAAGTAAGCAGTGAAATAGGCAGCAAGGGATACAGGTAGGTGAAAACTGCTGAGTAACAACTGCAGGTCCAGAAGCAGCCTGCATCTGGAGTCCAGAGACATGCATTACTAAAAAAAAGTTGGGAAGAGGTTTATTCTGGGAGTTCCTTTCTCAAGGGCTTTTCACTTGGCTGTTCTGGTACCAATTGATTCACAACCATGCTCCTCAGCCTTTGTCACTGAAATGAGAGACAGGGACACTCAAAATGAGGGACAATGAGGGACACATCTTCAAACATGAAGGTGTAAGCTCAGAACACTGTGGTAATCATTGTGTGTACTTATACAATTTAAGTAGGTTTTATGAAGTATCTTAGAATATTTATAAATTTCAGCCTTAAAGTCTGAATTTATGGCACATTTTCTGTAAGAGCCATGCCTGTCCTTGAGAGAAGGCTGAGGGATAGGGAAATTTTGAGGTGTAAAATGAGTAATGTCTCTATACTTAAAAACTAATAAAAAAAAGGCTTTCTTGCTAACAATGTAGTTTCAGGTTGGAAGGAAAAGGGTGTGCTGTTGTGTATATATTGAAAAAATAAAATCAAAGCTGTCCATGCATTTATTCTCCCATTACTGTAACAAAATGAAACCTAAGAGTCATCACAAAACTTGAAATTAATCGGCAGCTGTTCCAGAAAGATTTGAGTGCTGCAATTGTCAAAGCTGTGAAAGTAGCTTGACCCATTACTGTAACAAAATGAAATCTGAGAACCAACTCAAAAAAAATTAATAGGCAGCTGTTCCAGAAAGATTTGGGTGCTATTGTACAAATGTTAAAGCTGTAAAAGTAACTTGATGATAACTATTGATTAGCATTGATTTAGCCATTTCCCTCTTTTACCCCACTCCCAATCAGAAAATCCAGGCTGCCTACACATATATAAGACTATTGCATTGTGCATAAAGCAACGCTCAGTGCTTAACAGACCTGGGAATTATATTCTGTTTTATCTACTTCTGTGGCCACTCACCTCACCATCTTCCATCTTTACTAGCCAGATTCTCATCAGGGCTCCATGACATTTCTAGTCCAGACCATCACCACCCACTTGCTAACCCTCTGGGACAGATCCCATCTATTGCAGTGGAACTTGGAAATAAACTATTATGCTTGAATGTGGTAGTGAGGGGAGTCAGGAATGAACGATGGGTTTCTGCCAGTGCTCCATAGTCTAGGACCAGGATGACCAACAACATACTTATGCAGTCTCCATGTTTTCAGGGAGTCTCCAAAGTTTGCCAGTTATTTGACATTCCTCCTGCCATTTTAGTGCACTATTCCAAGTCCACAAAAATATTTAGAACTGAAGAGCAATTATCCCAGTTGCCTTTCAATGGGTCTAGCAATGCATTTATAGCATCTCTACTCAATTAAACTTATACATTTGGGTTCTGTGAACATCTCCTGATGTTAGTGGCCAGAACTGGTGAGTCTGCCTCATCTCTAGGATGTTGACTTAAACTATTTATTTTCAATTCATATCATGCATAGTGGGACCTTGTTTTCATGGGAGTTCCTTAGTACAAGTATGGTTCAAAGCAAGTTCATCAAGCTGTGTGGTCTAGTGGTTAGAGTGCAGGTTTGGGAACCAAGGGATCACATATTCAGACATTGACAGAGCCAAACACTCACTGTGTGAGTTTGGGCAACTCACTTAACCTCACAGAGCACAATAGCAGCCCAGATAATTGAATCTTAACTTGACTGTCCTGGGTAAATCAGTTGCAGTGCAATACAATGAGATAAAACTTACAGGTCATGCTTGAGAACTCATGCATACAGATGTTACTGAGGAAATTCATTACTGTCTTGATAACAGGCATGACGAGCTATGCCACTGCTAGTCAGATGTACAGATATATGGTGTTATATTCTGTTATATTTTGTGTATGTGTACATGCCATAAGAATGCAGTGTTAAGGAAAGGTCTCATATGTTAGTGAGAGAGACTAGATTTCTTTTAAAATATTTGACCTTCCTCTGACCTGAGAGGATCCAGCTTGCTTTCCAGGAAACTGACAGTTACTTGTCAAAGGCTCATGGGTAGCTGATTAAAGAGTATTTCCCTGGTTAACTAACTGAGGGAAACAAAGGTAAACACAATGCTCAGAAGATAGCCCTTTTTCACCTCAAAGGCAGGATGCTTTGCTCCAAGGAAACTGTCATGGTATACTGCCTTTGATGAGATGAGATGAAAGGAAAGGACAGAAATATCCATTCTGACAGGCTATTGCAAATTCTCTTACATGAGTCATAATTGTCAGGGAAGTAAGACATCACAAGGTAGTCAGAAAATTGTGTTGTTGGGAAAGTGCAAGAGTGACATCTACTGGCCTAAAAGTGAGGACATACCAGGGATTTTGACATTATATAAAGAGCTTGAAAACTAGGGTATCTCATTTTTGCTGAGCATCTACAAGGGACACTGTTCTCCTGATACAAGAATCAAAACTGCTGAGATCCAAGATTGCCAGTATAAAGGAAACTGAATCTTTCATTTACTTACTTTGGACTTCAATTTACTATGGACTTAAGGTAGGCTTTAGTTAACAGTTTTAGTGTGTTTTTCATGTATATTTTTCCACTTTTATTTCTGTTATTCTGTGAAGAAATTAGTGCATCTTTTAGTAGTAACAGTATGATTATTATTTAAGAATTTTAGTAAAACCATTTGTTTCTAAGAAACCTGCTTGAGTGAGATTTCTAAACTGTGTGTGAATTGTGGGACAGTTATTAATAATCTGTGACAAACTGTTATTGCTAAGGGGTGCCTCCATACACAACCAATCGAGCAATGGTCTGTAAGGGATATCTGGGTAGAGATAAGGAGAACGCCAATGTCTCAAAGAAAAGTTTGTAGGGCTTTTGAACCAGGCTGTTGCATGTCCTGTTGGAGAAGACAAAATCAGGAGCACACTGCTACCCTGAAGAGATTGTGACACCTGGATTTTTCCCATTTGTGTAACCACCAAGAAGGGTTCATATTTGGCTACAAGACTCAAGACTGGTATTCTGCCCTTATCCAAAGTTTACAGGGATGCCCTGGGTCCTCATGGCAGGTGTTTGGTCATGACCTCGGTGAGCATTCTAAAGGGACTCAAGGATGGTATCCCAGTCCCCCCTCCCCCATCACAGATTGCACTTAGGGGTGGGCTCTGTGAACTCAGTGGATCTGACCCTCAGGTACATGCAATCATCACTCCTAGAGATGGAGGCAAGAGGGAGCTCTGGAATAGTTGTCTCATGCAAGCACTATATGATTTAAGTGGCTTTGTTTAGAGAGTAGCAGTAAGGATAGTAAACCGTGGAAAGAGATGAGAATGCTAGAACAGGTTAGTGAGTAGTATTAGTTGGACAGAAAGCAACATTTAAAAAGTGAAAGGATAGAACATAGCTGAAGGAAACTTGATAGTTTGTTCCAATCAGCTGTGGAGAGGTGGGAAAATACCATAATTTGAATATTCATCCAAGTATTTATATTTGGAAAGCTAGACATTCAGTTATTGGTCATTCCATATTTTGGATAGAAAGGTTAAAAAAGTTGGTCTTTAAAAGCCTTTTTACCCTTTCATCAGACTGTTCCAGCCCCATGGCCAATAACCACCCTCTCAGCTGTCCCCATGCTCTACTCCAATCTGTATGCTTAGCATCAATAAATGAGGCATGCATGTCTCCTCTGTTCCTCCTGGGTGCACTGCATAAAGTTGACAACTAACAGCATACTGAAAAAAAAACATCTGCCCAATTTGGGGTAAGATGGGGAAACTGTAAACTAGCTGTGATTGACAATTAATGTTGCCTAACCCTCATTTATGGATTGGTGGTCAGGAAGAAAGAGACCTCTTTGATTGGAGTCAGGCATCGTTATTGTGCCAGCTCACTATAAAAAAAAAAAATCTTAAAGAGCAGCTTCTGCATTTTATAGATGCCGCTCCCCCCAACATATATGATATGTTACCTGGTTCAGATATGATATGCTACCTAGCCCAGAGTTGATATCTCTAAATAATTTCCTTTATTTCTGCCTTATTTAAAGTTCTGTCCCTTGTAATTTTGTCCCTGCACAACATAGACCAAAACGGAGCCACTTCTCTAAACTGAAGACATGCCCCCAAGCCAGCACATGCATCCCCATTTTGTGATGTCAGAAAATGAAGGCTACATGTGTGCACTCCAATGAGTTGTATGGGGGCATTATTTCTATAGATTTTAGTACCATTTACAGTTGCGATTTTAATAAATCAAAGTGACAGCTCGACTAACAGTGACCGTGTTAGTCTAGTGGTTGCTTAGATTTATTAAATTCACAACCATAAATGGTACTAAACTGTATGGAAATATCACCCCCCGTACAACTCAATGGAGCGTGCACATGTAGCCTTCGTTCTCTGATATCACAAAACGGAGCTGCATGTGCCGGTGTGGGGTTATGGCTGTAGTTTAGGGAAGTGGCTCCATTTTTGTCTATGTTGTGTGTGGGGACAAAATTACAAGGGACATAACTTTTAAATAAGGTAGAAATAAAGGAAATTATTTAGAAACATCAACTATGGGCCAGGTAACATATCATATATGTTGGGGGGAGCGACTGCAAGGAAGCTGTTCTTTAAAGAGTTAGTGGAATCAAAACAGACAGACAGAAGAGTGATACAAATTTTAAGAAGTAGTCAGTTGTAACTTTTTATTTCTGAAGTAGTTTTCTTTTTCCTTTTGATCATTAGAAAGTTTTCTATGTGATAATATTGTATTGGATGTGTGGAACAGGTCTTTTCCTGGCAGCTGACATATTTAACTCTAATCCCCCAATACATCATCAGCATTGTGATCTCACTGACAGTAATGTCACCGGCAACTGACCTTGCATTTAGTGAGAGGCTGTTCCTAAGCAGCAATGATGTCACAATCAGGAAGGTCACAGTTCTGAAAATGTAATGAGAGGAACAGAGCTAAATGTGTCGTCTGCCAGTCAGAGTGCTGTTCCACACGTATCACACCTACTAACATCAGCTAAACTATCTTTTAATTAACCAAAGGGAAAACAAAAAAAATACCTCTGGTACAAAAAGATAATGGTTGACTGCTTTTAAAAACTAATGTTACGTTTAGGCAGTATACAAACTCTTTAAAGAAGAAGGTCTAAGGAAGAAATACAAAATCACACATATCCCCATAATGCAAAGCATCATGGAAGGTGTGTACAAATCACCATGACATTTTAGGCTGGTTCCACTTTAAGCAGGAATTCATAGTGCCAATCGGCCTCTCACACAATCTGCAAAGGGTGCAAACAGAAGACACAGACACGTGTTTTGTCCTAACCAGGACTCATCGGTGTGCCTCTTCTGTATGACACCCCAGGGAAAATGAACCATCCCTAAGCTGGTCTTATGGGTTTGGGTCATAGTGAACCCCCCCCAAAAAAAAAACAAGCTAAAAGACAAAGAACCTTAGTGCAAAAGCACAGAGGCAAGGGCTATCCCAAAGACCTGAGGAACTAACACAGACAGTATTTTAATTTTTTTAGCAATACATTATGAAGTTATTTTATAGGTTAACAACACTTCCTAGTTCAACTGAGCCATGACCACATGCTGCAGCCTCGCCCCTAAAATCCATGTTCTGATGAAGTGGAATAGGGGAAGGGTTACAATGTTACTAATAGTTATAACACACGTAGAAAAATCCATAGCTTTTGATTGGATGAGAGCAGATCAAACCCATGTGATTACTGAACAATAATTACACATTTGACATATTTTTACCCACTGGACCTGATCACATCTGTCAGACAGATATCATTACAAGTCAAAGCAGCCATGGAAGATTTTGACAGCTTACCTGCCTCCCAGAAGTATTTCTCCAGAGGCTTCTCACTGGAGAAATGGATGGAAATGAAGTCAAAAGAAATGGATGCAAAGGAGACAAACTCTGGTCAGACCCAAAATGGCTGCTAATGCATTAATCTGACAAGGGATATAGAATTAATATGTGAACTGGATTGTAGTGAATAGTCACATGCACGCACACACACATACACGCACACACACGCACACACTGCTCAGTAGTAGCCAGGTACAAAGTGTGATCCCTCACTTGCACTAACAAATTAATTATTGATTTATTTATAAAAATTTTCACTGGGAAAGGCCCACTGATCTGAGGGCAGCTCAGGTCTAGAGGCATCCTGGGAGAAGGGTACAGGGGATAAATATCGGTACAATACTTGAGGCCAGATTTTAAAAGTGTGTTTAGAGGTACAAGCTGAGGTGAGATACAACATCTGATTTGTAGCTCCTCTTATTTGTATTTAAGTCAAATATTTAATTGCCATTTTATAAGTGCAATAACACACTGTAGGGTGTGGCATTATGTAATTTTTTGAGATTTTGACCCACATTTTCAAAATAGTATTTTTATTACCTCACCTTATGATCGAGATAAGTGGATTTTTCAAAATCCCATCTGACAGGAGATTTCAAAGTGGGACCGCAATAACTCATTTCTTAGGGGATTTGAAGAATTACACCTATCTTGTTTATCAGATGGGTTACAAAATGTCTAGGTTGAAAATATGGGGTCTAAATTTGGAAAAAATTGTAAAGTTACTAGTATACTTTGAAGAATTTCAATGTTGCTTCATAACTTTGATGTTTTTTGAGATGTTTGACCCCATATTTGCAACATAAGAGCATAAGAACATACAAATGTGACAGCAGAAGGGGACTGTTCGATCCATCTAGTTTGCCCATGAAGTCTACCCGCCCACCTATTCCTCTTCCCGAGGTTTCCACACAGACTGTCCCATGTTAGCTTAAACTTTCTAACCATTTTTGCCACTATCAGCCCTGGGACAGGACATTCCAAGGCTCCACCACCCTCTCAGTGAAGAAGAACTTCCTAATGCTTCTTCTGAACCTCCCTCCCTTTAGACGCATGCTGTGACCCCTCGTCCGTGCATCATTGTTCACATGGAAGAGCTCTGAGCCTGTACCAAGTGTATTCCCTTCAGGTATTTAAAGGTCTCAATCATGTCTCCTCTGTCCTTCCTTTGTTCTAGGGAGTATAATTTAAGATGATTGAGTCTTACCTCATATGGCTCATAATGCAGAACCTGCACCATCTGTGTTGCCCTTCTCTGCATAGTCTGCAATCGGTCTATGTCCTTCTTGAGGTGGGGTCTCCAGAATTGGATGCAGTACTCCAGGTGATGCCTCACCAAGGTCCTATACAGTGGGATTATCACCTCCCTTTTTCCTACTAGTGATACCCCTGCCTATGTATTCGAGGATGCTGCTAGCTTATTGTGCTGTCTTTTCACATTGCCTTCCCACCTTCAAGTCATCAAATATGATTACCCCAAGATACCTTTCAAGCTTTGTTTCTGTTAATTTTTCTCCTTCAAGAAAGTATTTCCCTTCCGGGTTCTGTCTTCCCAGGTGCATAACCTTACACGTTTTGGTGTTAAATTTCAACTGCCAGTTTCTACACCATTTTTCCAGCTATTTCAGGTTTGATTTGATCCCAATGGCCCCCTTTTGCATGTCCACCCTGCTGCAGAGCTTTGTGTCATCTACAAATAGGCATACCTTCCCATCCGCTCCATCAGCGATGTCACTGATGAATATCTTGAAGAGGATCAGCCACAACACTGATCCCTGTGGCACTCCACTGGTCACCTTACCCTCCCTTGATAGTGTGCCATTGACCGATACACTCTGAGTCCTCCCTTGAAGCCAGTTTTTTATCCAGTTTACTATTTTATGCCCTATGCCCATGTGCACCAGTTTATTTACTAGCCACCTGTGGGGGAATGGAATCAAAGGTTTTACTCAAGTCTAAATATACCATGTCCACCACTCCACCCTGGTCCAAAGTTCTGGTTACCCAGTTGAAGAACTCAATCATATTTGTCTGACATGACCGCCCTGTTGTGAAGCCATGCTGCTTGTGGTCTAGTTGCACACTTGCAATCAGATATTCAGCTATTCTTTCTTTTAACATTGATTTTATAAGTTTAATTATAACTGAGGTAAGACTGAATGGGCAGTAGTTTCCTGCCTCCTCCCTGCTCCCACATTTGTGTAGGTGCACCACTGTGGCCCTCTTCCAGTCCTCAGGCACCCTGCCCCTCTCAAACAACTTGTTGAAGAGATCAGCTAGTGGGGCAGTAAGTTCCTCCCCGAGCTTTTTTAGTATTCTTGTGTGAATTCCATCCAGCCCTATTGCTTTGTTAACCTATAATTTATTGAGTTCTTTCAGGATCCTCTCTTTCATGAAGGGACTCATGTCAACACCCCCAATATGATGCTCTTTTCTACTTAGTGTTGGACCATCTCTGTACTCCTTCTGCATGATGACTGAGCAGAAGTATTCATTTAGAACCTCCACCTTTTCCTCATCTTCCTCTACAAGCTGACCCTCCTTTTTTGCCAGTCGGACAATTCCTCCCTTACTCTTTCTTTTTTCCAGTATTCACTTGTAGAATGTTTTGTCTCCTTTTATACCCCCCTCTGCTATCCTTTCCTCTGTCTGAGCCTTGGCAACCCTAATCGCCTTCCCAGCTTTTTTTATCTTAACCCTGTATTCTTCCCTGTTGCTGTCCTTGTTTGTTTCTTTGTACCTTTTGAAGGCTCTTTTCTCTTCTCCTTTATTCCAGATGCTACCTCTTTCAAAAACCAGAGAGGATTTCTCCTTCTTTTGGTTTTGCTAATCTGCTTGGGGCATTGCGCTGTGACTAGGGTTATTGCTTCTTTCAGAACTTTGCAGCTTTCCTCTACATCTCCTCCTCTCCTATGATCAAGCGTATCTTTTATACAGATTTTCATTTTGGGAAATTAGCCTTCCTGAAGTCGAGGATCTTCAGTTTTGTATGACTGGTATCCTCAGTTTTGTGACCTGTAAGCCAGACAGTCCTATGAAGGGACAGGGAAGGTAAATAGGGAGTGGGTGTGTGCCTGTACATCAGAGAGAGCATAAAGGCTACAGAAGTACAGAGAAGGCAGGGGGAGACCGAGGCAATGTGGGTCACCCTTGAACCAGAAAATGGCACAGCAATACATACAGGGGTGAGCTACAGACCTCTGGCACAGAGGGAGAAAGTGGACATGGTACTTGTGGAGGAAATTCATGACATGGCAACTAAAGGTGAAATCCTGTGGATGGAAGATTTCAATATGTCGGATGTGGATTGGATCACCCAGGCAGCTGCTTCGTCCAGAAGAAAGGCCATCCTGGAATCCCTGCAGGAAGCTGGACTCAGACAGCTGGTGCATGAGCCAACCAGGGACAAATTGATTCTAGACCCAGCATGGACCAATGGGAACAGAGTTGAAAGAATCCAGGTGGAAGGGCAGCTGGGATCCAACGACCACCACATGATGTGGTTTGACATGGAAACAGGGATTCAATTAAGCCACACAAGGGCAAAAGTATTAGATTTCAGGAGGGTGGATTTCAATGAAATGGACAGATGTTTAAAAGCAGCCCTGGAGAAGGTAGATGTAATGGAGGGGGTGAAGGAACAGTGGGGGAGACTAATAGGAGCCATTTTGGAGGTAACAAACCAATGCATTAGGATAGTGGCCAAAGGGAAAAGAAGAAAGAAACCACTATGGTTTTCTAAAGAGGTGGGAGACAAAGTAAGGGATAAAAGAGCAAGTTTCAGGAAGTATACAGAGACTCAAAGGGAGGAGGACAGGGCGGTGTACATTGAATGTCTCAGACAGGCAGGGAAGGCTGTTAGGAAAGCTAAGGCACAGACAGAGAAGGGTTTAGCGTGGTCTTTGAAAAAAGGGGACAAGACATTGTACAGGTACATCAGCGATAGAAGAAAAACTGGGGGGATTGTGAGACTCAAAGGAAAGGAGGGAGAGTATAAGGAAGGGGATCTAGACAAGGCAGAAATACTGAACAAATTCTTCTGTTCAGTATTCTCTGAGGAGGGAGAGGGTCAAGGACCACAGTTGGGGTGCAGAGGCAATCGGGGGGAGAAATGGATACCAGTCCATTCACAATGGAGAGAGTTCTGGAGAAACTCATAAAACTGAAGATGGAGAAAGCCAAGGGGCCAGATGACATACACCCAAGGATATTAAGGGAGCTGCAGAGGGAACTAGCAGCACTTCTGGTCACCCTGTTCACAGTCACTCAACACATATGTGGTTCCAGAGGACAGGAGGAGGGCGCATGTAGTTCCACTGCACAAAAGTGGCAGTAGGGTGGAAGCAGGGAACCACAGGCCAGTCAGCCTCACCAAAGTGGTGGGGAAGATCATGGAGACACTGCTGAAAGAAAGGATAGTGGCACATCTGGAATCCATTGGCGCCCAGGATCTGAAGCAGCATGGATTCACATCAGGAAGGTCTTGTCAAACAAATCTGATAGATTTTTTTGATTGGGTGACTAGGGATGTGAATCAGGAAGGGACCGTAGACATCGCCTACTTGGATTTTTCAGCAGAGCCTTTGATACTGTTCCACACAGAAGGCTGGTTAAAAGGATGAGTAGTCTAGGCATGAGGCATAAGGTGATACGTTGGGTTAGAAACTGGCTGACAGACAAAAGGCAGAGGGTGGTGGTAAATGGGATCCAATTTGGGGATAGAGGGGTGATCAACGAAGTTCCACAAGGATCAGTACTGGGACCAGTCCTGTCCAATGTCTTCATTAGTGACATTGCAGAGGGACTGGAATGAAAGGTCTGCCTATTTGCAGATGACACCAAGATCTGCAACAGGGTGGATACTCCAGAAGGGGTGCAGGTAATGAAGAAGGACCTGGAGAAGCTTGAAATATGGTCGGAGATGTGGCAACTGAGGTTCAATGCAAAACAGTGCAAGATAATGCACCTGGGTAGGGGGAACCCTGGGGAGACCTACAGGATAGGGGGAGGGGCTGAGCATCACCAAAGAGGAGAGGGACCTAGGGATTATCATACCTGATGACCTAAAGGTACCAAAGCAGTGTGCAAAGGCTGAAGGGATGATCAATGGCATGCTGGGGTGCATAGGCAGGGGTATTACTAGTAGGAGGCAGGAAGTGGTGATGCCATTATATAAAACACTAGTAAGGCCTCACCTGGAGTACTGTGTGCAGTACTGGAGACCACACATGCAAAAAGACATAAACATGGTGGAGGCTGTCCAGAAAAGGGTGACAAAGATGGTGCATGGTTTGCACCACAAAACATATGAGGAGAGACTAAGAGATCGCAATGTGTACTCACTGGAGGAGAGGAGAGAAAGGGGTGACATGATAGAAGCTTATAAATACCTCAAGTGCATAAACAAGGTGCAGTTGAGAGAACTTTTCCAATGTAGAAAAGATACCAGAACAAGGGGGCATGATATGAAATTGAAGGGGGGAGATTAAGAGATAATGTGAGGAAGTTTTTCTACATGGAGAGGGTGGTGAATGCTTGGAATAGTCCGCCACAAGAGATGGTAGGGGCAAGCAAAGTGGAGGGGTTTAAACATGCCCAGGACAAGCAAAGGGAAACCTTGGATAGGAAGGGAGTGATGAAATGTCATTGACCACTTAGGGTGAGAGGATGCAAATATGTATAGGGCCTATGGGCAGACTGGATGGGCCTAGCAGTCCTTATCTGCTGACAATTTCTGTTTCTATGGTCACTGGACCCCAGATGGCTTCCCACCCTTAGGTCCATTATTCTGGTACTATTTGTGAGTACAAGGTCCAGGACTGCTCCTTCTTTAGTGGGTGCATCCATCAACTAATTTAGTCCTGCCCCCATAGAGCTATGAGAAATTTCCTACTCCTTTCTGATGAAGCCATGTAGGAGGCCCAATACACATCTGGCGGACTGAAGCCTCTAATGAGCAACAATTCACCCTTGTCAGTCATTTTTAGGACATAGTCTTCTTATGGTCCTACTTCATGAACACAAAGTGTAAATTTTCAAATCCTGGAGGAAGCATCATTTTACATCACCAGTGTGCAAAGACATGTTGACAAGGATTTGAGAAATGACACCTGTCAAATTCATGAGGTAATGTGAAAAAATGATTATGTTAAAAATTTGGGGTAAAAATATTAAAAATTACCAGTTATGAGCTAGCATTGAAAAATGTCAACACAGGATCAGTAACATTGTTTTTCTTTAATATGTTGACCCCAGATTTTCAATATAGCCTTCTTATGATGCCTTCTCATGAACCCAGTAGGTGAACATTTTCAAATCCCACCTGAAAGGAAATTTCGCTGAGCAACTGCAAAATCACCTTTCAGGGCAGATTTGAAAGTTTTCAACTACCTGGTTCATGGGTGGGGGTGGGGGGCATCCGAAAAATGCCATGTTAAAAATTTGGAGACAGCAGATGAATGGTTTTCTTTGTTTCAAGGGACTTTGAGGGAATGGAGTGGGACACTGAGGGGAGAACTGGGATGTGTGGGGATACTTAGCAGTGTGAGGGAGTTTGTAGGAATGGGATCCCAATGAGAAACCTGGAGGTGGGAGAGATACCTGACAGTGGGAGGGAGTTTCTCTATACACAGGGGACACTGAGGTAAGATCCAGGAGTTGGGGAGATACTCGGCAGTGAGATGGAGTTTCTTTGTACAGATGGCACACTTAAAGAAGAATTAGGAGGTGGGGGATACTTGGCAGTGGTAGTGACTTTCTTTACAGAGACCAAAACTATAGAACCATAAAATCAAATAAATGCTGAACAGGATCCATTTCCTAGCTAGATGTTAGACTGGGAGGGTCACATATTTTAGCCCAGATGCTGGCTGCAAGTGGTTCACAATCACATATTCTTGCTGACTGCTGTACCACTTAAAAAAAACAAATCCAACAATGAGCATATTAGCATGAATAGGATCATGAATAGGATGGAGACTTGTAGGATACATAGTTAGGACTGGGGGCGTGCTTCACATATTCTATCTGTCGGGACCTAAAGAATACAATGAATTTATTTAATATTGCAACATATTGCTAGACTGGGGGAGACAGTCACATATTCTTGCCAGCAGAACATAGAGGATACATTTTTTTTTTACTATAGCTCCATATACAGTAAGTAGACTGGGGGGGGGGCAGAACATATTCTAGCCCATATACTGACTGCAGAGAGTTTTTAAAAAAAATTAGTCACAGAGCCCAAGTGAGTCCTTCTGAGATTGGCAAAGCAAACTTCTTGCCCAGAACTGACAGCAAGCTACAGGAAAGTAAGCAGTTGGTGTCTGGCGTTGTGGATTCAGTTTTTTTTTTAAACAAAGAGGAGCTAGGTCGGATTGGGGTACAGAAAAGTTGGCGATCGGTGTTTGCTATTGTTGATGCAGCATTTTTTTAAGCAAAGGAAAAAGGTAGGACTGGGGTGTGGGGCTAGGGTGTTTTCATAAACAGTAATGGAGCCCAAATTAATCTTCCCCTCACTAGCAGAAACTGGCAGGAGCTGGGACTGGTAAGGGGGAAATACACTTTTTTTTTTTTTTTAAACTAGGCATGAAGCCAAGGTGAGCATATTTTTTTCTTATAAAGGGAATCAAGTGAATACATAGGAATGACTGGGAAGGGGAAGCACAGCGGAAAGTGAGAGCGTGAGTCCAGAAACCATTCCTGATCCCATTGTGGGGAGCTAGGAAATAGTGCAGTGGTAGGGAGAAGAAGGAAGTGCATTTTAAGAGCACAACCAGAAGTGAGAACAGGAGCCCAGAACCCTTCCCCCCAATCTTACTGTGAGGAGCAAGAAAATAGTGTGGGGGGGAGGGGAAGGAAGTGCTCTTTAATGAATGGAGAGGATGTGGAGAGTTGTACTTTAACCCCCCATTAATGTAAATCATCAGCAGTGGTGTGTTCAGTATCTGGTTAGACCCCAACTTTCCTTCTCCTTGTCTTCTGCAATATGCCAGCATAACTCTCACTATGCAGCTATAAAAATACTCAAACCTGCTACCTCCTACACAGAGGAAAATCCAGCTTTGGAGCATGAAAATGAAGATAAACACCAAGCTGTAAATAAATACACTAGCATTAAAAAGTAACAGACAGATAAACTAGAATGTGAAAAAAATGAGCATAACACTTTTAAACAGACTTCCTGGGTGATTGCTGTGTTTAAAAAGTGGATCGCTGAAAAAGGAGAGAAATTGATATAAAAACAATGTAGGCAGAGGCTCTGAATGAAGTGCTGCAAGAGTTCTACAGTATGTGGTGGTTCAAAATTCATGTGGAGAACATTATGGCCTATTAGGTTATAGCTATCTCCATGCTGCAATCGAGCAATACTTGAACTCACTATAAATAAATAAAAATATTAATATCTTCACAGACAGAGACTTCAATGCAGCAAACTGTTTTTGTTGCTGTAGTAAAGTGCTACAGAAAGCATGGTAAAGATGACAAAGAGCATTGCCCATGCATCAGCAACGAGGACCTTTAGAAACTCCAAAACTCTACCATGCTTTCTCACAACAGTGCAGCTGGTCGGGTTAGAAAGGTCTAGTTCAACTTTCAGCTGCATCTAGCTAGGAGGGACAGAGGCAACTCTCACCCCAAAGCTTCACCATCACCATAAGAGGAAGTAAGCTGTTGGTTAACTAGGATCTGCAGCTTATCTGTTAGATAGGAAAATGGGCAGACTAGGTGGGCCAAGCGGTCCTGCCATCAAATTCTATGTTTCTATGTTTATATGTAACACAAATGAACAGGTCTTTAAATATACAAAACTATCCTTCCACAAGATATCAAAAAAAACCAAAGAACTCCATTAAGCCAACAAACAGAAACTGAGAAGCTTCACCTTTGAGCATCAAATTGACCCCTTATGCATTGCCCAGTGCAAAGTTTTGTAAAGCACTTAAACAAGATATCCCCAATGTCAAAAGCATTTATATACACCACAAAACAACAGACCAAAAAAAAAACTAGACTCAGAACAATGTTCATATTTCCATGAACCTATAGAATCAACTATCTAGTAACAATGTTGCCCAGAATATCAGATGAAGCAAACCTAAACAGATGCTGCTCCAACTGTTTCCTAAGTAGCACAGCTGTGCACATACCTACAGATGCTGTTCTTGTGGCCCAACACACTACAAGTGTTATCAGCCACAAAAGCAAGTCAAGCTTCCAAAGTTACTGGTTGGCTTCAATCACAGACCAAACATGCTGGAGTGATCTTCTCAGTGGTGGTCGTGGCAGAGAACCAAGCACATCAAGCAGAGCAGCACCACACACCAAACCCACTCCCTCCAACCAGCAAGGTGAACATGTGTCTGATGACACCACAGACAATCAAATAGAACCTGAAGCAGAATAGGATTACTTGATACCAGAAAATCAGCAGAGGACCCTAACAGCAAAAAGGAACATGACATTATGACAAACAGTACAGTTCTTCAAAACTGTATAATTACCAGAAACATTGTATTCTACTTTAATTAATTTGAGGATTTCTACATGAAATCACTCATTTAAAGCAGTTGTGTCTTGGCATTTTCAGACAAAGTGCCATCTGGTTCCAGTTGAAGTGCAGTTCGAGCAGTTAAAGAAGGACTGTTCTTCCCTCCCACTAACCTCCTGGCTCCAAAAACCAAAGGGAATCCCGGGGATACTGAAAAACCTGATAACCCAAGGTACCCCAGACCCCATTGTGGTGGCAAAAAACAGTTGGCAGGTGATGTTGGATAGGGAAATACAGGATAAAGAATGGGTGTGCTGCTGGAGACTGACACAAGGTGCCTGCAAGGACCAGAAGAGTCAGTTAATGCAGCGGAAAATTCTGCACCTGTGGTGCTGCACCCCAGTGCTCCGCAAAAGGATGGGTCTTATAGTTACAGAAAACTGCTGGAGGTGAGGTACCAGTGGGGCACGCCTCCTACATATCCTATGGGAATGACCCACAATCTGCCCCTTCAGAGCTGGAGTATTAAGGGAGTGTGGCCGGGTGCTTAACACAGTTATACCACTCAATCCATCTCTAATACTACTGGGGCTGCCTGACCCAGGCCTTCAAATGGAACAAACCCAAGGACAATGACTTATGCAGGCCACAGTAGAGGCAATGAGGCTCTTGCTCAGAGGGTGGAGGACCACAGATGTCCCTAGCCGGGGGGAATGGTTTAATGCAATGGAAGCCCTGGCAACTAACTCTAGGTTATTGTATATTTCAACCCATAATACAAATGTTTATCAAAAAATATGGGGCCCATATTTTACTTACCTGACATCGAAAACTATGCCACCATGAGCAGATTGGAGGAAGGATCTCCTCAAACCTCCCTGAGGGAAGGAGCATACTGATCTGGACAACCCCCAACTCAGGAGAGCTACTCCACCCAGGATGGTACCTCCCCTCTCCCCCCTCACCTCTCCCTCAATGTCACAAGCCCACCCCCCCCTGCTAAGATATTGCCTGCCCCTCAATGTTTCATTACCATCAGCTCAGTTGCAGAAGAAGTATTATACCTATAGAACCTGCCTGAACATGATTCCACCTGACATAGATAAGGATGAATGTTTTGTAAGAGTTGAAGTAATACAACTTGACATGTAATATGTAGAGAAATGCCAAAGTATACAGCTGATCGGATATGTACATCAGCATAGGAGTCGCTAATCTTTGTAACCAATAACCTTGTTATATACTCAAATGATTAACTGCAAAAAAAAAATAGATAGCCCAATGCAGAAACTAAACATTATCTGTTTGTATATAGTTAATGTTATATTTGTGAAGAATACTGATTCCTTGTGTCTCCTTATAGTATGTGTAGGGTGAGGGCTGCCTTGATACCACTGTGACATAGACAGCCAGCTCTGAGTGCTGCATCATTTTGTTTTGTAATATAAAATGTATTACTGACTGACTCTGCTGAAAAATCTGCTGCTCTTAGAATGACCTCACTCATCAACTCCTCCCCCACCCCCCAGGTTTCAACTGAAAGATGCAAGCCATAAGAAAAATGCTGACAGCATGTGAGTTCACACACACTCAGTTTTTCGAGACCATGTGTTACATGTAAGGCCTTAATTAAGGATCCTGTCTGTCTGAGTTAATTACAACCATAGTTGCTAGAACATATTCATTTTATGACGTTGGAAGGAAAACCCAGGTTGTTACATAGAAGTGCGATAATCATAAAGATGCTGTCATGTCCTGGAAGGAGGAAGCTTATTATGAGATCAAAAGAAGTATCATTTGAAGGACATGAATTATGCTGAAGTTGCAGAATGTAATGCTTTTGTATAAGATATATATTTTTTTATACATAATCTGACAGAGGAGGAGCTAGCTGACCTCACACAAAAATGGGTTGTCCCATACAGTAGTTTAAGGAATACTCTGTTTTATTTACACACGTTTACCTAGACTCTGACTGAGGAAAGATCTTTGGAGTACTTGTAAACAAGTATTTAGAAAGATTTCAAATCTAAGTACTGTAAGTAGGAATTTGCACTGTTTAAACCTTGTTCTTTTAAAAGATTTGTATGTCTTGGGATATGAGAGTTCTGTATTTTGTATTTTACATATTTGTAACTATTTCAGTAAAATTATTTTTAGAACTTACTTGGTCTGTCTTTGAATTTCTTTTAGTTGTAAGAAAAGTATTTATGGTTATAGCAGACAGCAGGCATAAGCTTGAATGGTGGTACCAAACTGGAAAGAGAAGCATTTTAAATCTGAGGTCTTTATTAAAATTTTTAAGGGTTCATCTCTGTATACCTGGTTAGGTGCCACTAGGCAAAGATATCTGGCCCCCCCAAAGACAGAAATATCTGAGCCTGTGCATTGGGTACGCTAGCAAAAGGTTCACAGTTTGAATCCCTCCAGAACTTGAGACCAAAGGTTGATCTGAACTCACAAAAACAGACAAGAGGACCTTGTCTGTTGCACTGTTTACAAGACTGTGCTCAGAGGTTGGCACTTTGGGAGTAGAGGGCCTGACCTGCTGAGTGGGTTTGTGACAACCACCACTGTAGAATATGAACCAAGAAGTTCGAGTGGAACCATGAAGCCTTGAAGGTCCACCCTTCACAGTTACAAGTCACATGATGAGGTGAGTTCTCACTGATAATAATAAATGCATAACCAAAGAATCAGGTTTTATATGTAACCCACAACCACTACCCAGTTACTATTCAGATATACATTCTGTATTCTATTTTTGTGTGTTGAAAACAATAAAAAGATTAAATGCAAAAAAAAGGACTGTTCAGTTAAAAATATGAACTGAAGAAAGATGTTAAACAAAGTGAAGTCATACAGTTATAATAGGACTACTTTATGTCCCAAGCTTAATTTTAAAAAATTGCAAGTTGTTTGAGCAGGAAAAACAGTTTATTTTGTGATATTTCCACAATAATTTTTCTACAGTGGTTATAAGTGCAGTAAAGCACTCCAGGGTGTGTGATTATGGGCAATAGACACACTTTTGTCTCAAGTGTGCTGTTTTATTGTAGTTAAACTTTTTATTGAGTTTTCAGTCATGAGAAAAAACATGCAACAAAATCTCATTGAACTTTCACTGCCTGAATGGCACTTTTTATACAGATATATTTCAGTGAATAAAATACACAATCTGCACAGGACATTATCTGTCAGAAGAGTTATAGCAGAACATATTCATCTGGCTGTGTACTGGAAACAGTTAAGACAAAGATTATATCTGACTTGTCATTCGGTCTTGCAGAGGGTGCATTAAATTATAACAGTCATATCATGTACCAAAAGGCTACTGTATGATATATGCAGAGAAAACTATTTACGTAACCAACTGCAGTGCTAGAGTGGACCTAGTATTATTTGACTCTGTTAAGGTTGTGGAGAAATGGGAAAGTGGAAAGGTGTTCTGGGTGTGAAGACATGGGTATTTGGACCTGAGGATGGTCCAGTTTCAGGATTAAGAGAATGTCAGCCAATATCCATTCAGGGAAGATGTGTCACAGTACTTGTGGACAAGTGTCCCTGTACTGGAGTTTGATTTAGAAAGGTGCAGAAGGGGGGTCCAAGTGCATTGATGTAGTAGTAGTGTGTTAGCGTTAAGTGAGAAAGGCGGACATAGGTTGCTAGCTGAATTATGTCCACTAGAAACTTGGATATGTGTAAGATATCCATCATGTGTAGTAGCTGTCATTTAATTTCTACACTAGCATGGATCACCATGTTGAGATGAGCCTTTGTAAGGTATGGGACATCGTGCTGAAGCCCAAGGAGAAAGATACTGGGTGAGGGTGGGATGGGTACTTTGAGAATTTGTTGTAGCATGTTGTGGACATTTGACCAGAACAACTTCAGCAGGGGGAATGACCATAGTATGTGGAAGAGGTCTCCGTGGGGAAGAGTGTTTCTCCAGCATTGGTTATCAGGGGTGAGGTGGGCTTCATGAAGAACTGTTGGGGTTACCAGCAATGAAGGATCTTATTCTGGATAAGCCTGCTTTGAGTCTGAGTTATGGGCTGTTTTTAGCAGGATAGTCATTCATCATCTGAGATTGAGTGCCTTAGGGTGGTGTTCCAGAAGAGTCTAGCTTTAGTGGTTTGGTCTGGGATGTGTTCTCTCATTTGAGAGTATATCTTTCCTACTGTCCCAGAGGATTTAGTTAGCCAAGTAGAATGGGGGTGCGAGTAGCAGAAGTTTGTGCTTGTCAGAGTGTCAGCAGAAGTCCAGATAGGAAGATGTGAAGTTGTAAGTATTTCAAGAATTCTGATTTATGTAGTCCATATCTTGTTTGTGGACCCTGAAAGGAGTCCAAGGTATATGTGTGTGGAAGGGGGAGGTTGTTGAGTGATATAATGCCTCTGGATTTCCAAGAGGTCCAGTTAACAGTTTTGCCTCTGACTATGATCTTGGAGTTACCCCATATTGGAGTAATGGAATGGTGGGTAAGAACTGTGCCTAGCCATTTCTTCAGCTGGGTTCAAGTATGTATAGAGGTATGGATTGGAGTGGGAGCTGATTTTGGCACATCCCACTGGTTGAATAACCATGTGGCTGGAGTATAGTCTGGGTAATGGGAGGCTTCTAAGGTTGCCCATAGTGGTAGAAGGGTTTATGTGTTGTAGAGCCATCTGATGCTCTGAATGATTCAGAAGGACCCGTGGTAACCTTTGAACCAGGGGAGGCTATGTCCTTCCTTACATCAGTGGGATCAGAGTTTCCATCTGCTATAGTGGGGTGATTTGTCCTCCCATAAAAATTGTCCAGTAAGTTTGCTAGGCAGTCAAACCAGTCGGGTTGTATTGGCGCTGGGATATGAAAGACTGCATGGAATATTTTGTGCGTGGTTATCAGTTTGATTGCCGCTATCTTGTCAGCTACTGAGAGCTACAGCATCTGCTATTTGTTTAGCTCAGTGTGAACTTTAGTTAGGAGTGGTTTTATGTTTTCTTCACTGAGTTTTTTAGGTCTGGTGTAACTTTGATTCTCAGGTAGGTAACTGAATCTGGGGACCATTTAAGACTGTGCATAGTAAAATTTGTCTGCTCACATTTGGAGTTCAAGGGGTAGGACTTTGCTTTAGTTTGGTTGACTTTAAGGCTGGAAAGGACGGTGACATTTTTAAGTGATTGGAGCAGGGGTATAACAGTTTTGTGGACATTCTCCATTAGCATAAGGAGGTCATCCGAGTGTAATAATGATTTGTATGGGGAGTTACCTGCTTGAATTCCTTTGATAGCAGCAGCAGCAGCAGCAGCAGCAGCAGCAACAACTTTTTATACCTCATGATCAGCTTAGGGCTTTTGTGGAATCTCTAAAAATTTCTGTTGGTTCAGGTGGAGCTAATTTGATTGGAGCAAGTTGAAAAAGCAGTGTTTTCAGTCACTTAGTGGTGCTATGGGATGAGAAAAGATGTGAATCCCAATTATAAGAGCCCTGAGAGGGGTTATTTGTTGTAACCAAGCCATCATGGGAATACAGTGTAGCATGCACAATCTGGGACAAAAGGCCTGTATATAGAAGAAGCTATGTCGCCTACAGGAGAAAGTGCACCTTTGTTTTCAAGCGGTGTCTTGGTGTACCATATGTGAAGGGAATATGGTGGGATGGGGGGGCTGTAATCAGCATGATGGGTAGAGATTGTACAGCATCATCAATAATGTCAGTGGCTCTAAGGAAGAAAAACACCAACCCTTTTGTTGATCTGATTTAAGTAAATAAGAAACACTTTGTAAACAATTAGGAATGAGCTTCTTCCAGTTCCTAGCAGCAGTGAGGCTTGATTTCGATTCTTTGAAGTGTCTGAACCTGCAGTTTTGCATATTTTTCCTCTAACTTAACAAGCATAATTGTAATACTGATAATTAACAAGCATTTGTCAATGCGGAACGTTCGCTTGCAGGTATTTGCAGTGGTGTTTGGCATGTATGGTGTTTTACCCTAATACCCTGTGCGATTGCTGGTATTTGCACAATAAATTGTCAGCATGACCTGTTTGTTACCCCCATTGTGCGCTACATAGGCGGAAACATGTTTTGGACAGGATGTGAAAAATGACAGCTGTACTGCTCATAAGGAAGTGTGGTAAAATGCCAATACTGAAAATCTGGAGTGGAAATATTGAAAATTGACAAACCTACGAGCGTGCTTGGGAACTGTGCAACGAACGCTCGTAAAACAGTCATTTTTAGGAATTGTTTCACCAAATTTTCAACATTGCCATTTTAAAACCTGTGCTAATGAACAATGTCACTGTGATTTTCTTACTGTGTCCCATACATTGATTTCGCACACGGACTGCGCCATTGTACACTACATGGGGGGAAAGACATTTTGGGCAGGATGTGAAAAATGACAGCTGTAATGCTCATAAGGAGGTGTTGTAAAATGGCAATGTTGAAAATCTGGAGTGAAAATATTGGAAATTCGCAAACTTACAAGCGCATGAGGAACTGCACAACGCACGCTCGTAAAACAGTTATTTGTAGGAATTTTTTCACCAAATTTTCAACACAGCCATTTTAAGATCTCTGCTCATGAACCGTGACACTGTGATTTTCTTAATGTGTCCCATACACTGAGTTCGCACACCGACTGTGCCATTGCGCGCTACATGGACGGAAACAAGTTTTGGGCAAGATGTGAAAAATGACAGCTGCAGTGCTCATAAGGAGGTGTGGTAAACTGGCAATGTTGAAAGTCTGGAGTGAAAATATTGAAAATTGGAAAACGTACGAGCGTGCGTAGGAACTGCGCAACGCAGACTCATAAAACAGTCATTTTTAGGAATTTTTTCACCAAATTTTCAGCACAGCCATTTTAAGACCTCTGCTCATGATCAGTGTCACTGATTTTCTTAATGTGTCCCATACATTCAGTTCGCACACCGACTGCGCCATTGCACGCTACGTGGGCAGAAACACATTTTGGGCAGGATGTGAAAAATGACAGCTGTACTGCTCATGAGGAGGTGTGGTAAAATGGCAATATTGAAAATCTGGAGTGCAAATATTAAAATTCGTAAGCGTGCAATGCGTAGGAACCTGCTTAGCGCCGTTAAATTAAAACAGTCATTTTAGGAATTTTTTCACCAAATTTTCAACATAGCCATTTTAAGACCTGTGCTCATGAACAATGTCACTGTGATTTTCTTAATGTGTTCCATACATTGATTTCGCACACTGACTGCGCCATTGTGCACTACATGGACAGAAACACGTTTTGGGTGAGATGTGAAAAATGACAGCTGTACAACTCATAAGAAGGTGTGATAAAATGACAATGTTGAAAATCTGGAGTGAAAATATTGAAAATTTGCGAACTTACGAGCCTCACGTAGGAACTCGAGCATCGCGCTCATAAAACAGTCATTTTGGAATTTTTGCACCAATTCTCAACATGGTTTGGGACCCCTTCTCATGAATATCACCGCCGGGCGGCGCTATCCGCGTCGAGCAGTGATTTCGAGTGACTGGCGCAGTGCCTGTGAAATCACCCTTCAGGCCTGAATAACACCATGAAAGTGACATCATTCATGAGAAGGGGTCCCAAAAACCCCATGTTGAAAATTTGGTGCAAAAATTCCAAAAAATGACCGAGATATGCGATAAAGTTGAAACCCTCCTATCTAGCCCATTATACAGCTTACTGGCATTTCCTCAGTTTGTGCTTGGCTTTGAAGAGTGCAGATGTGTTCCCGGTCCACCGAATATCGTCACGCCAGAGTCCGGAGGTAAGTATGGGGTGGGTGCGGGTTGTGGGATGGGGGGCTGGGAGGCGTGTCAGCGGGACCGCTTTTGTTTCACAGGTTAAAAGAAAAAAGACTATGAGGGACATTTGCCATGCTGGGGTGGGCCCCAGCATGGCAGAAGATGTGTGTGTGGGGCGAAGAGCCGACGGGGATTGGGCACCCTCTGCCGGCAACCACGCAGGGGGGGCCAGGAGCAATGGGGATTGGGCACCCCATTGGCAATCCAAACAACGTTTGCCACACTGGGATGGGCTCCAGCATGGCAGCAGTATGGCTTTGGGGGGTCATCGAGCCGACGGGATTGGGCACCGCCGCAACACGTTTGCCATTGGGGTGGGCTCCCCAGCATGGCATGAAAGCTTTGGGGGCGGCATGACAGACGCGAGAGGGGGGAAGTAGGTGATGCGAGGGCGGCGCCAGCATGGCAGCGTGTTTTTCAAGTGAAGACCACCGCTGTCATACTGAGCTGCTGCACCCATTGGTGCAGGACCACCACGCCTGCTCAACTGAGCAGTGCATTGGTTGGGAGAGGCACACCTCCAAATGTGCTACTCTCCCAATACGTTCCTTGCGCATGCATACAAGCGAACGTAAAAACATTTTAGTAGTGCTTTTTAGGAAAGGGATACTTATGTGTTGAGGTTGATGATTGGCTGCTCCATCCCCAAAAGGTTGAATGGTTAAATTAGTCTGAACCTATGAGAGAATTCACAGCAGAGGCTGCCTCAGGGGAAGGAGTGCAGTCTCAGTCATGATCAGTGCCACCACATGCTTCATAAACAGGGAGCAGATTGATCTAAAAGTGGGGCATACGGCCCAGAAAAGATGTAAGGTTCATTCAGAGACATACTTGGGGGAGGGTCAGAAAGCAGTTCAAAAAGGCATCCATCTGGTGATTAACTGAGTTTTAGTAGGGTAAGAGTCTTGTCAGGTCAGAGGAAGCTCTGCATTACAAGCTGGATCTGGAGGCAGTTGTAGCTGTACAGAGCTGGTTTCCAGTGTTGTCTCTGCATGCAGCTACTGTTGCTGTGTGGTAACAATGTCCACCCAGTTTTGATGGGGCATTGTTTTTGCTGGTACCACTGATGGGTTATCTTGCGAGGGAGCAGGTGCTGGTAGAGTTAGTTCTGGATCTTTCAGTTGTTGCTTGACTGGAGGGAGTGTGAGCAGACGGTCACAGTGATTTGAGGAGAGGAGAGGTGACAGGCTCTCATCCAGTACATTGGATGCCTCACTACTGCTGGTGCTTCTGGACCAGGTGCATTGTTGGGTGAGGTAATGTCCAGGGTGCCTCTGATTTCTGTTTCTTTTTTTTCTATGTTTTAAGGGCTGCATCCATGCTTATTACGTATCCTATCGGTTAGTTTGATACATGGTTTTGTAAGTGGAGGGGTCTGGAGTATTCTCCATGTGGCTGGGTGAGGAATCTGTACTTTCCTTGGGTATGGCTCTACTGTTTCTGGGCTGAGCTGCTTTATGCCAGTGTTGTTTAATATAGTCCATAACAGCCTTCAGTGTGCTAAATGTTAAGGGTACCCTGTTGTAGATTATTTCAAGTTGAGCTAGGTACCGCAGGGTACATTGGATGTCTGCCCAGTGTCAGGCCTAATGGGCTGGAGTAAAGGCTTGTCCCTGTTCCTTAACGTCTTTCTAGTAGTCATGAAAGTCATCATTTTGTGTCTCTGCCAGTCCAACATTCCCAGCTCTCTCACTCTCTAAAGAATGTTTTCTTTGACTGGGAATCAGAGAAAGTGAGTGATAATGGGCATGGGTCATTCTCCATCTTTGGTAAGGGAAGTCAGAGAGTGGTGGGCCCATTCTATGCTGAAATGCAGATTCTGAGCAATTGCAGAACCAATGGGAGAATATGCTTGACAAAGGTAATAGCATTTCCCATTTCAGCTTGTTTAGGGAAGCCGATGTAGCGAATATTGTTTCTTCTGCCCCTATTTTTCAAAACAGTTATTTTGGCTTGTATGATTTCATGTGGCTTCTTGATCCTAAAGAGCGGACTGGAAGTCATTGCAGGAGTTTTCATTAGCAGTCATGTTTTGTTCTGTAGCCGTTGTATGGGAGTCGAGCTGAGCAATTTGTTCAGAGTTTAAGCTACAATATATCTTTATTTCTTTTAATTCAAATAAAAGCTGTGTAAACATTGACTCTACCTTGTGCACTGGAAAGATGGATCCCATGCTGTGGGAGTTGAGTTTTGGCAGCTCACAGTTCGGTGAAAGTCCAAGACTGAAGTTGCCACCATTCAGAGAAAAGTACGTCAAAAGTCAACTTTAAAGTGCCATTCTGTAGCTCGAAAGTTCCTCTGTGTGATTTAAGTCACCAGGAGTGGATAATTGATTTTGAGAGGAAGATGGCTGAAGATTAGGGATGGAGGTGGTGGAGCTTCAGGATCAGGCTGGCATCATTGTTAAGTGCTAACCATGCCCCACAAGGGTGTTGTTTTAAGGCACTCAGTGCAAGCACCTCATGCCTGACAACGTCATCATGAAGCATGTGATTATTGACCCATAATCACATACCCTGTCGTGCTTTATTGCATACATACACAAATTCTGGGCTGTGCCTTCCTTTATACGTGCTTATTTTTCATTTGTAGGATATTGTGCATGTTAAGAAGGTACTGTACTATAGTGTACTACTCCCTTAACATGTATAGTTGCCTACAAGTTAAGAACTGTATGTATAGTGAAGCCAGCCATGATGTATCACAGTAACTTGCAATAAGTGACATGCCACAAAATACTGCATGAGAAAAGGGCTAAATTGCCATTGAATTACATTGTTTCCTGCAGTATGCTGCAGCATTACTGCATTGCAACCTGACTGTTATCACTGGATAAAGACTAGTGTGGCAATGAATCACATTATGTACCTATTAGTAACATTGCAGCCCCATCCCTAGTTCATGAATTCATAATGGAAATTTTAGGGGTGGGGCTGCAGCATGCATCTGGTGGCTAAGCTGAACTAGGAAGTATTGTCAACTAGTTCATAAATAAAATAACTAAATAATGCATTTCTAAAAGAAATTAAAATACTGTCTGTGTTAGGTCCTTGTGTAGACAGCTTCTTGTTATGGGTTGCCTTTCCATAGGCAATATTGGTGTCAGTAGCTCTTTAAAACTGTTTTATATAGATAGAGGATTGCAGAGTGCTTCAGAATGAAGTGTCTTGGAGTATGGGGAGATATTTTAGTCTCTACCTGCTGTTTATGTTAAAACTGTAGATTTTGCCATTGCCACAGTGTGAGGAATATGGTTTTATGTCTGCCACTTGAGAGTGTCTTAAAACAGACAGATCTTGGAGCATACGGAGTTGTCTCAGAATGTGAGGGAGAATCACAGCAGGGAGCAGTGTGAGAAAATGTGTTTTGTTCAGTACAGCATTAAAATTATTTTAACTGTTACAATAAATGCAAAAATAGACTCAAGAAGCCAACCACAACTTTTCTTTTTTCCCTGGAACTTTTTGGACAGCGTGATGAAAAGAGCAGGCTATAAATTAATGAATAAACATCAACAACTTCCCTCTTTATGAGCAAAATGCCCTTTTCTTATCCCCTAAACATACAATCGTCCCTCTATATAGGGGTCAAGGGGACTCCGATGCATACTGGCCCATGTCCCACTCTCACTCCCTGACCTAGTCCATGTCTGCTCCACAGAGTCTAGCAGTATCATACATCTTGGCCCATTCCAAATACTTTCCTGACATCTGGAAGTACCCCCTCCCTCTCCCTGTGTCTATGTTCTCAGTGCCTGTGGTCCCACTCTGGACAGTGACATATGCATGTGTGTGGGGGTGGAGCTGGAGTTCATGACTGTGAGCATCAGTATGGTAATGTGTGCATGAGTATTGTGTCAGCTCAACAGACAAGAAACATGTCTGTGGTTTTTACTAGAGGAAAAGGAACCATCCTTACCATGGCAATGCTCAGTACCATTGGCACTGTGATTTATTTTGCATCAGTGCACAAAACAATTTAAAAGTGTCATGTATAAAAATGTGCAATACTTTACAGTACCCAGATTTAGCAGCCCAGCTTAGCTCTAGCCCAAATGGTCCAAATGACATGTAAGTGCCATTGTAACTTTGTCCAGGACTTCCTTTGAGTACACCCCACTTCTACTGTCTCTGTTAGTAATGTGGAGGCTGGTCACCTCCAGTGCTTAAACATTAGGTCCCTGCACTGGATAGCATGGTGTCACGCCTGTGAACAGCTTAATGAAATATGCCAGATAGTTTACAAATGCTCTGTGACCCCATGGCATCATGAGTGGTTATGCCTTGAGCAATGATACATGGATCAGAGTCATATTTTATGAGACTCACACCATATCTGATTTGTACAATGGCATGGCTTTGTGAGATAATACAGCTGGATTTGCTTCTGTCTCGAGTGAGTTACAGTTAACGTTCCACATGCAGAACCTTCTGAGTTCAATCAAATCCTGGAATGAAATTATATCAGGCTTCTGTTCTGAAGCACCTGAAGTGAGAATATTTGGTTTGTCATCTGCCTAGAGTGAGACTATTGCAATATTCTCACTGTAGGACCATGACAATCAAACATATCAGGGTTATTTGGTGCAGTTCATTGTCACAGGCATTGCATAAATGGGTGTACACTGGCCAATATTCCAAAGATTATTAACACATTTGAAAGACAACACAAGCAGTGTTATCTTCAAAAGAAATTTATTCATTGCTTTCAGTATTGTTTTTAATAGTTCTTGTTTTGTTGCCAATAATTCTAACCTGTTGTGTTGGTCAAAGTGCCCAGTAGTCCTCAGTGGATCTTTCTGTCTCTCAGGCCTTTGCTACTGAGACTGTCTGGACCAGCGTCACTGTCATCAAAGCCCCTTGTTTAGTAAGAGCACAGTTCTCAGTGCTCTGATAGCCATTTTCCACCATCTTCAATATTTAGGACTCCCCATAGTGAAGGTCTCTGCTCTGGGTAGGGCACACTCTACTCTTTAGGAGATACTTTAAGATGCACCTCTTTGTCCAGACACCTTTCTCTCAGAGATGCAATCACAAACAACCTGTTACTCTAGTCTTTATGAAAAAAACTAATTTGTTACTAAACAGTGTTTGTCCAAATACAGCAGCAGCAGTATTCAGGTATGTACACTATTGACGCATAGTCAAACAGCAGTAAGCATAACAGGATTACAAAATAAAGCTTGCAGTCTTGTGCACATAAATGCGTCTATCTTCCTTGATGGGTACAATGTCTTCTTACCTCACTATCCACACCAGTTTTTCTTACCTCAAATCTCTCTGCAGATACAAAGTCTGTCTCATTCTTTGAAACAGGCTTACACTGTATCCCCTAATAAAACTACTGAAAAGAGACATCTCACTCCTCTCAGTGCCTTGGCTGAATGAGTCTGGGACATCACTTCCCTGTTCCCAAATTAATTTTATTGAATGAAGCTGACTCAGACATAAAATTTGTCTGTGGGGTGCCTACTTTTTGAAAGGTGCATGCCTGTGGTTATATGGGGGAGAAGCTCCTCCCCCATACCCTACTTAAATCAGTAGGCAAACCACATCTCTGCTTAGAGCGAGTTGCACTCGCTGACATGCCATTACTGGTCCATGACTGCTCTCTCCTTGTGCTTGCTCTCCCCCCCACCCCCATCCTGCCTGCCTTTGTTTTTGTTTTTCGTGGGTTTCCCCACTCCCTTACCTCTGTTGCTCCTGCTTCCTTCTGTCCATGTGCACTTTTTTTTGGGGGGGGGGTTTAGCTTGTTCCTGACCCTGCCTCATTCCCTGCTGCAGCACGCTACTTCTGCCTATGCTCCTCCCGTTTGCATACTTACCTCGCTGTCTCTCTTCTCCTTCCTCCTGAGCAGCCCAGCTCCATGCCCAGTCCGTTGCCGCTCTGCTCTCCTCCTGCCGTTACAACTTGGGGTTTCTTTCTGGTCCCACCACCACCACCTGTGGGGTTCCATCCATCCCCCACTGCTGCCACGACTGCCGTGCTTGCCTCCTTCTTGGCGCCATCATACCTGCCATTTACCCTGTCTGCTCGCTACTACATTGCTCTTACTTCATCAGGCAGCTTGGAATTGAAACTGCAGAAGGGAATGCAACGTCAACTTACTTACAACTTTTATCACCATGCAGCTGCTTGCCATTTACATTGCTGCTCCGCTCGACCTTGCTGGACATGCATTTCACTCAGCAAGCATACAAGCTTATTTCGGGCTAGGAACTGCATGTACGATACCTAACCATGTTTCTACATGAGGAGAACAACACACCTGTCCTTTATTATTCAAAGCCATCCTGCGAGCTCTGAGCAGCTGCACCTGGATTGGATTCTTACTTTACACTTACACCGTCTTAGCTTGACAGACTGAGTACACTAATGTTCCTGACTACCTTTCCAACATGTACTGCTTCATAAATTACTTCTTTATTGCAGCAAACCTGAGCTAGCTAGGGTTCACAGTGGATTACTGTCTATGTCTGATTGCCTTTCTCTTTGCATACATCCAGGTCCCATTGCTCTGCACACTTGCCCCGGTGCACGCTGCATCAGGCAGCCCTCCTTGGCAGTATCTTCAGTCTTACTAGCCTACTTGGGGCCTAGCTTGACTCCTCATTCCTCTTTCGACTGGCCTACATGGAGTTAGTCATTCCGCTTGCCATGTGGGGACCTAGCCTGCTCCATAAGTCTTCCTTAAACTATATCATTACTCTGCACCAAACTGACTCAGTATATGCTACCATTTACAATACCATTTACAATCTATTCCTTACTACTTTGCTGCTATTTCTGCATTACAGTTGGACATTATTATTACTTTGTCTACAGTACCACTGCTCTACAACCTGCCTCACCCCATGGGGCCAGAGGTTCACTGCATCGCACTTCGGAGACCTGTGCCCCTATGGGCCCGGAGTTCCCTTGATCTTATATTACTACATCATAACTGCCTGCTTCTATGACCTGCTTCGCCCGTCGGGCCTGGGGTTCAACTACTTCTACTCTACACCTGCCTTGCTCAGCTTCAGGGCCTGGAGGTTAGCACATTCTACTATATGCCTGCCTGTCACCATGTCTGCCAGCCTTAGGAGTTCCTTTCTACTATGGACTCATGTCCAAGATTGTTTAATCGTACATCATCTATTCTTTGAATGCTTCTGCTTTGTCATTTCAAGCATATGAATTACTACTAGTACACTCCTCAGGACACGTAGTTGAGCTTGTCCAGAAGACTTTCAATCTCATGGTTTATGCTCCAAGGCTTCTTGGACCCTGTGACAATGCTACTTCATTCGACTCAGTTTCTTCAGTTATCACCATTTATGACTCCTAAGCTTGACTATTCAGGACTCGTCACACCATTCTCACCAAGTCAATTCTAGTTACTGTACCATTCTGGCTTTCAAAACATGGATATCTACATCGTTATGCAACTACTTGGATCACCAGATGAAGCTCTTCAATTTTTGTGCCATTACCATTTCCTCATGCTCCTTGACATTACTCATCAGTTCAAACATCTAAGCACTTTGCATAGACTATCCAGCTGGACTTATTATCTAAAATCTCTCTGCAACCAATTGCTTTAACACAGCGCCCTGATATTCTAGTCATTTCCGAAACCTGGCTAAAACCTCTTCATACTGATGCAGAAGTATCCATACCAGGGTACACAATAATCAGGCATGACCGGCCAGGCAAAAAGAGAGGTGGTGGCACGGCTATGTACATCGCCAATAGTCATCAGTTCAAAATATTGGACATCCCCTCACTCCCTGGAAACATAGACTCTATACTCATCAAACTCTCACTCCCTAGTTCCACCCCATATACATGGCAGGCTCGTACTGCTCCCCCTGCACACCATCCGAGGACATCCTTTCCCACCTGATCACCTTACAGTCCCTAGCTGTTGGGGGTGAGCTCCACACCACCAGTGATTTTAACACAAACTGGCTAGGTCCTGATAAAGCCCACCTGAAGACCAAAATTAAGGCCCTAAACCTCACTCAACTCATTGCTGATCCCACCAGACTCAATCACAAGACACAAAACCACTCCTTACTGGACTGGGCTCTCACCACCCACCCCCACAGGATTCTAAGCGCAGGCCTGCTGCCCGATTCCATAAGTGATCATCACATGATCTTCATGATCAGGAAGGTGCATTGCCCCACTGCCCCCCCAAGACACTGTGCACCAGGTCCTATAACTCCCTCAACTTAGCATCTCTCCTGTCGGACTTAGGACGTGTAAACTGGTCTTTTATCCCCGAGGCATCCTCCATTGACACAGCCTTTGAGGCATTCAAAATCAGTTTCCTTAAAGTCTGGGATAAACATGCCCCCCTACGAAAGAAAAGAGTTAGAAGTGCACATCTCCCGTGGATCACGGCAGACATAATCAGAAAATGCCACTCCAGGGACCACGCCTGGAAAGCCCACAAGAAAATGGGCACACAGGCTTCCCTCACTATATATAGATCCCTCCGAAATGCATGCACAAACAGCACCCACCAAGCCAAAAAGAGTTACTTCCTATCGGCCTTTAGCAAAAACATAAACAACCCGACTGATTTCTGAAAATCCTCCAAATCCCTGCTCTCCCGCCCTCAACCCCCACCCCCTACAATATCAGCCCTGGACTCTCATCTCCGACCCCATCTGCGTGGCTGAGCCTAACACCCACTTCTCCAGCTGTGCAGAAAAGCTCCTGTCCTCCCTCCCTCGTGATATTCACCCCTGGTCCCCCACCACACATGCCCCCTCAAACTGCTCCCCAGTCCTGCGTTCTCATTCCGCCCAGTATCCCAAGCAGAAGTCTTCCGCTCCTTACGGGCCCTGAACCCAAACAAAGGCAAATGCCCGATGTCCCTGGATGCCAAGATGCTTTTCCTATCTGCCCCAACCATAGCCTCCCCTCTAGCTGCCCTCTTCAACCTCTCCTTCTCTCTGGGCAAGCTACCTATGGCCTGGTAGCTGATCACCATTATACCTCTGCCAAAAGGTGGAGACCCTTCCTCCTCAGGCATTTATAGACCCATCTCCCTACTCCCTATCCTGGCCAAATTACAGGAATGACTAGTCCTGTCCCAACTCACTCCGTACCTGGATGCCTCTTCCTTTTTCACACCTTTTCTATCGGGCTTCCAAAAATCCCACTCAACCATCAACTTCCAGCTACGTGTCACTGATGCCATTCTCATGGGCATGGACAAAGGAAACATCACCACGGCCATCTTTATTGACCTAGCCAAGGCCTTTGATACTGTCTCCCACTCCCTACTCCTCTCCAAACTCACAGATCTAAACCAGCCACTGAATGGTTCCATGGCTACCTAGTGGGCAGGAAACAAGCAGTCAAACTAGCCTCACACACCTCAAACCCCTTGCCAGTCTCTGACGGTGTCCCCAAGGATCTGTCCTAGGTCCTCTACTCTTTTCCATCTTTCTAAACGACCTCCCATCAGCATGCTCCCACTCATCCATCCAGATGTATGTGGACGACACTGTCCTATATGCCTCTGGTCCCACAACATGCAGCATAGCAACCCTCCTTCAGGAAGATTTCTATGCCATCCAGAACTGGTTCAGGTCAAACCAGTTATTTCTAAACCCTAAAAAAAAGTATCACTAACATTTGGCTCCAAACAAAGACTCTCCCGCCAAGTCGCCTGCCCCCTTTAAAAACCTTGGATGGGACTCCTCTGGAGAATTGCACTAGCTTCAGATATCTAGGTGTCTGGCTAGACCAACACCTAGATTTCACTTCTCACATCGACCCCTTATACAAGAGGCTGCTCCCCAATCTTGGTGCACTATACTGAAACAAAAACAGCCTCCCCACACAGACAAGGCATGCCATTGTCTGTGTGGGGTAAATGGGGAAAGTGACAAAAGCAAGGACAGGGATGGGGCAAAAAGGAGTAAGGCCATCAGGAAATGGAGGGTAATGAGTACCAATGCCCCTAGTCTGGGCAACAAGCTCCCTGAGCTGGTGGCCTTGATGGAAGAGGGATGCCTGGATATCGTAGCAGTCACAGAAACATGGTACACAGAGAACCATGACTGGGATGTTAACATACCAGGGTACATAACCTACAGGAGAGACAGGCGGGGGGGAGTACCTCTCTATGTAAAGGAAGGGATGAAAGCAACTGAACAAAAGAGTAAACAGGGAGGAGAGGAGGCACTGTGGGTCACCTTGGAGACTGGAAAAGGCAGCACAATCCACACAGGGGTTGTGTACAGACCCCCATGTCAAGGGGAGGGAATGGACAAGGATATGATAGAAGGGATTCTTAGGATGGCAGAGAAAGGGGAGATACTGTTGATGGGAGACCTGAATATGCCAGATGTTAACAGGAGCACATTTGCTGCAGCCACATCCAAGAGCAGGGCCATTCTCAATGCCCTACAGGTGGCAGGCCTCAGACAGCTAGTTTCAGAACCCACTTATGAGGGAGCAATCTTAGACCTCGTACTCTCAAATGGGGGCAGTGAGAGGATCTCAGATCTAGAAGTGGGTTGCCATCTGGGAACAAGTGACCATCAAACAGTGTGGTTCACATTAAACTCAGCTACAGAGTAAAGCCATACAAAAGTGAGGGTACTAGACTTCAGGAGGGCTGACTTTGGCAAGATGGGCAAGTGCCTCAGAAAAGCACTAGCAAACAGGCTAGAAGGAGGGATGGAGCAACAATGGGGAACCATCAAAACTGCCATCACAGAGGCAACAAGCCTTTGTGTGAAGCAAATAAACAAATCAAAATGAAAGAAAAAAACACTATGGTTCTCAAAAAAGGTGGCTGGGAAAGTCAGGGAGAAAAAGGTAGCATTCAGGATGTATAAGGAAACACAGAAGGAGCAGGACAGAGAGCTGTACCAGTTAAGGCAGAAGGAAGCAGGGAGGGAAGTCAGAATAGCAAAGGCCCAAACTGAGAAAAAGATAGCCAACTCGGTTAAGAAGGGATAAAACCTTTAATAGGTATATCAGAGGTGTAGAAAAGACAAAGGGAGGGATAGTGAGGCTGAATAGAATGAATGGTGGGTGGGCAGAGGGGGACAGTGAAAAAGCAGGGATACCGAATGAATATTTCTGCTCAGTATTCACAAAAGAGGAGGGGGAAGTGCCTAATCCAATTAACAGAAGCACTCTTGATAGGGGGTCGATCCCAGCCCTTTCACAGAAGAAAGGATTCTGCAAGAACTCCTAAAACTGAAGGTGGACAAAGCAATGGGGCCTGATGGAATTCACCCCAGAATTCTAAAAGAATTAAGGGGGAAAATAGTGAAACCACTGACTACTCTTTTTAATAAATCATGGGAGGATGGTGTGGTACCCAAGGACTGGAGGAAGGTGGATGTGATTCCCCTTCACAAAAGTGGGACTAAGACAGAGGCAGGAAACTACACACCTGTCAGTTTGACCATTGTGGTAGGGAAAGTGATGGAGTCACTTCTGAAGGAAAGAATTGTTGGGTACCTTGAGGCCAGTGGGGCACAGGACGCAAGGCAGCATGGGTTCACAGCAGGAAGGTCATGTCAGACGAATCTAATAGATTTCTTTGACTGGGTGACCAAAGTAGTAGACCAGGGAGGGGCTGTGGACATGGCCTACCTAGACTTTAGCAAGGCATTTGACACAGTCCCACACAAAGATTAATAGTCAAATTAACCAGCCTGGGAGTGGGTCCCAGGGTGGTAGCCTGTAAAACATTGGCTGGACAACAGGACACAGAAGGTAATTGTAAATGGAGTCCACTCTGAAGAAAGAGGGTTACTAGTGGGCACCGCAGGGTTCAGTACTGGTCCAGTCCTTTTTAATGTCTTTATAAGTGACATTGCAGAGGGACTGGAAGGAAAAGTATGCCTCTTTGCAGATGACACAAAGATCTGCAACAGGGTTGATACACAAGGAGGCGTGGAAAGGATGAGAAGGGACTTGGCAAGGTTGGAGGAATGGTCAGAAGTATGGCAGCTAGGATTCAATGCAAAGAAGTGCAAAATAATGCACCTGGGAAACAAGAACCCAGGGGGAAGATTACACAATGGGGAGGTAGTAACAGCAACAAAAAAGGAAAGGGACCTGGGGGTAATCATATCAGATGACCTTAAGGTTAGCAAGCAATGTGTGAAGGCAGTAGGTTGGGCTGGGGGGATACTAGGATGCATAGGGAGAGGCATCACCAGCAGAAAACAGGAAGTTGTTATCCCTCTCTACAGACAGTTGGTAAGACCCCATCTGGAGTACTGCATCCAGTTCTGGAGACCCCATCTCTGCAAGGACATAGACAGGATAGAGGCAGTCCAGAGCAGGGCAACTAAAATGGTGCAGGGTCTGCAAGAGAAGCCGTATGAGGAGAGACTAAAGGAGCTTAATATGTATACCCTTGAGGAAAGAAGGAGAGGGAGGACATGATAGAAACTTTTAAGTACCTCAGTGGAATCAACAAAGTCAAGAGGGTAGCATCTTTCAGAAAAGAGACGTGCAAGAACAAGGGGACACAATTTAAAGATGGGGGCGGTTCCAGGGCAATGTGAGGAACTATTTTTTCACAGAGAGGGTAGTGGATGCATGGAACAGCCTTCCTGAGGAGGTTGTGGGGTCTAAAACTGTGGGAGAATTCAATAATGCATGGGACAGACATAAGGCAGTTCTTGTGGGGGGTAGGAAGAAATAGGCTGTTGGTTAACTAGGATCTGCGGCCTATCCTGTAGGTAGGGAAATGGGCAGACTAGGTTGGCCAAGCAGTCCTCATCTGCCATCAAAGTCTTTGTTTCTATGTTTCTATTGTCCAAAAAATGATTCTTCCCGTACTCGACTATGGAGCTATAGTATACACCATCGCCCCCTCGTCTGCCCTGGCCAGCCTAGACACCCTGTTCCACTCTTTCTGTCATTTCATCCTCGACTGCCCAGAATCTACACACCATTGCAACCTATACAGCTCTTTAACCCTGCCATCCCTCCATGACCGCAGACTAACTAACTGTGCTAGGTTTGCAGCCAAGTATTGGTCCCTCTCCCTTCCCCCTACCTGTCCTGTACCTTCTCCCAACAACCTCTTCCTGCGTACTCCCTCAGGAGTGAGGACCACAGACTACTACACATCCCGTTTATGCGCACAGCCAAAGGCCAGGCCGCCTTTAACTACCGAATCCCACAGATCTGAAACACTCTACCTGCCCCCATAAGACATGCATCAAACCCCTACCATTGCAACCTACTACTCAGAGCGCACTTCTCCTCCAGCTGCTCCTGTTTCAATTAACAATTTTACTAACATGTTGTTATAGTCTAAATGTACAGTCAATTCCACTTGTGTGCAATTCGGTTGTGTGCACATTCCGCTTGTGTGCACAAAAATGTCCGGTCTCGATTCTTTTCCTATGTTCTGTGTATTAAATCATTCGGATGTGTGCACACTGATTTTCGGTTGTGTGCACACATTTTAGGCTTGAGAACATGCTGTTTGCTTAGTTTTTCATTGAGACTGTGAAGAGAATGATTTGTTAATTGATCTGTTCGCACAACTGACAGTTAGCTAGACAGTAAGCAGGTGTTAATCATTGTCCAATTGTTAGCCCACTCTGTTTAATTGTTGGCTTGATCAGAGGCATAATCAGTAGCTTGTTGAGACCTGATGGCTGTGATTTAATGTTTGAGGTCTGTGTTTCAGTCATCCAGTAGCAGTCTGTCCCCCCCCCCGGAATGCTAGCTGCCACCTTCGAGGAGGGGATTCTGAGGAGCCGGCTAGTGGAGAACTCACTGAAGCTGACATTTATGCTTTCAGAAAGAAACTGGAAATGCTATTTACAAGGACTGTCAGGCGAGCGAGCATTACAGATTTTATTGTAGTACAGTATTAATAAGCAAGTTTAAACTACCTAAACAAACAAAAAGCAACCGATTTATAGTTAGTACCATATTTCCTTTTGCCAGACTGTCATTTGTTCAACATATGTTCAAAGTACCTAAACACTGATCAATTCAAACTGCTAATACCTGGCAAGCATTGTCCTACTTACTGATCTGTCCTCAATATCCAAGCATAACCTACATTATTCAGCTACAGTATGTAACATAAGTACTGAGCTCTGAACCACATATAAGCAATATTATATGACACCCTGGATCCTAGCAAGCAACTTTTTCTCGAAGATTATTTAGCAAAATACTTTGGCTGGCCTATGTCAAGGCAGTACAGTATGTCTCTGACCCATTTATCACTAATGGCTCCATCCCCCTTCAGGAGACTCTCTACAATGAAGTTTTAAGGACATGATAAGATTCTGCTGGGCTGGTAAAATCTCCAGAACTAGGTCACTTTCTTGTCACAAGTAAGTAATACAGTCTCATGACCTGGCCCCCACACTTATACAGTGAGTAAGCCAGCAACTAGAAAAAAAATAACTCGGACAGTCCAGCAACAGCAATACAGTAGTTTGGTCATCACATCTGTACTGGCTGGCTTCTTGTCAGGAGTATTCATGAATTTTTAGATTTTTTTGTAATGAGTGGCTTACTCAATGTTTTTGCAGTTTAAATGAACTTATTTTATACCACTGCTTAGTGACAAGTGCAGGTTGTCATTCATATCAGAACATTTTACTATTCATTACCCTATGAGTGAATATAAAGGATCCATAATATTAAAATAATTGTATGTAATTTTCTTAGAATAAACTATCAATCAAAAGTAAAATATTTTGACTGAAGGTTCCAGTCTAAAGTAATGACAACATAAATATATGTAAGTATAAAAATAGAATAATGGACAGCTTACTGTGCATTAAAAGGGAGTTATTCCATCGAGAGGTTCTGGGGACATAGGAACCTTGAGAACAAAGCTCGAGAGGGTCCCATGTCCCCAGAAACTTGAGATGAAATTACCCCTTGTCATGCACAGTAAGCTATCTGTTATTTTTTTTAATATATGGATGCGATTTTTAGGTTTATTTGCTATTTTGTGATGGGTGGTCGGCCGCTCCTGGCTGACTTGCCACACTGTCTAGCTGCTGCTCTCGTCCCACCCCACTGCACTCCACCCCACCCACCTCCACTCTTGTCCCCACCATAAGCAACGTGATGAACAATTGGTAGGTAGTCCTACCTTTTCCTTTTTTGGGGCACCTCATTGCATTTTCAATGAGATAATTTTTTTTTTCTGACCGGAGGGGAAAAAAAAGAAAAAAAATGTGGAGCAGCAGTACGGTCTGGCTAAGCGAAAGAGCGAACTGGCATGTTTTTAAAATTGTTCTGCCCACCCACACATGAAAAGTAGCCAATCAGGAGGCATGCTTAGGATGATGAGGGGGCATACAGCATCTTTGTGGGTGCTTGCACTGTTTGGTGATGGTGATAATACTATTATTCAGGAGTGGAATAATAGTATTATCACATCTGAATGATAGTATTACCAGTGTTGAACTGTGGTATTACCAGAGAGTGTGTGATGGTATTACCAAGTCTTTTTTGGATGTTTTACAGTAGTATTAATTTTAAGATCCATATATTAAAAAGTTTATAGGATGGATGCAATACTGCCTTTGAGTAATTCTCTTGTACATACTACTGGATGCCTTTTTGGGGGGTATATTATGGGGCCAGAAGGCAGTGCCCATTCTTACTTCAACTCATAAAGACACAAGGAAATATGTCGCTAGACTATTCATCACTATTATTCCTGCCCTGGTGGTCACGAGAGTGCCTGAGGAGCCTGCCCTCCCCGGAATTTCCAGCATCTCAAGTATTCCTGCCCTGGTGGTCACAAGGGTGCCCGAGGAGCCTGCCCTCCCCTGAATTTCCAGCATCTCAAGTATTTCTGTCCTGGTGGTCGTGAGGGCACCCAAGGATCCTGCCCTCCCCTGAATTTCCAGCATCTCAACGTACGACGACTCAGCTTACTGGGATGGCATTGTGTGTCACGGACGGCTCGCTATTGCCCACAGACTTTTGGTGCCAAACTTTATAACTTTATTTTAAACTGTCTGGACTTCCAACTCAGCCTAAAAGCACCTTCCTAAAAGTGCCTTATTAACTGTTGCCATAGGTGTGCAGATAGTTTTTATCACCCATACATTTATCTGTATTTTAACAGTTTTTACTGTGAGTTCATATTACCTTAAGGGATTCTGCATTTTGCTAATTACTGTTCTAATGCAGGGCTTTAAGGGATCCATATTTAAAATTGCTACTTAAGGGTGACCACAGTATAGTCCACTACGAGGCTGCTTAAGGGATTTAATTTGGCAAAAAACAAATAAAAGAAAACTGTTTGTACTTGCTTGGCTCTAATTTGCAAAACTTAAGGGTAACCACAGTATTAGCTAACTACAAGGCTGCATAAGGGAGTTAATTTGTCAGAAAACAGTTTGTACTTGCTTGGCTCTAATTTGTTAAACTCCTGTGTGTTCCTTAATTCGCCATGCTGTGCTGCCTTTTATGCTAGCCCCCCACCCCCGAGCCAAACCCCCCTTGTATGCTCAGCCACTCCCTTTACCTGCTATAATCCCGCTTCTCTTCTCTCCTCACTATTCCTGCCCTGGTGGTCACGAGGCATCACGAAACCTGCTCTGCCCAATTTCCAGCATCTCAAGAGTCAGGAGCTAGAATCACTGGGATGGCATTGTGTGCCGCTGATGGTTCGCTGTTGCCCATGGACGCCCCTCCGACACTGCATCAGCTACCCAGGCACCCCAACGACCACCCTTGGTGAACCACTTGTTATATAGTGTGGACCATGTGTGCAATTTTAACCTATTAGTCAATTATCCCATTAGTAAGCTATCTCTTTCCCCTGCTAGAGGTCACCTCCATGTAACCCTCACTAGCTGGCTTTCTATCCCTCATAAATTTGCCATGCTACCTCTTCTTATCTCACTACTAGCTTCACTTATACCTGCTGCCTCGCTCCCTCCCACCATTTACACTTCAATGGAGACAAATAAATTAGTGCTCCAAGTTGAGGCAGTGGGGACTGGACAACTGATCACCTTCCACTCTGCAACCCACCCCCTGTCACTACCCTGCACCTGGAGGATCAGCCACTCAATACAACCACCCTCCTGTCACACTGGGCTCTTAGCCCTGAATTCAGCCATTCGCACTCTACCTTCAGTCGCGGTCCTGCCCTTGTCCACTTCACCTAAGCCCCAAAGATCCATGCCTTTAGCTAAACTCCTGGTATCCTTGCTTCTTCTACTTGCTGGGGACATTGAACCAAATCCTGGGCCAACCACTACCCCACTGTTACTCCCTCGGGGCTCAAACTTATGCATCTAAATATCTGTAGCCTTCTGCACAAAATAACTTTGCTGCAGCAAATGGTCTGTTCACCAAGGCATGATATTCTGATTATTACTGAAACCTGGCTTAAGCTCCACAACAATGACCTCGAATTCTCCATCCCTGGCTACTCCGTTATCGGTCATGACTGCCCTGGCAGAAAAAAGGGTGGTGGCATAGCAATGTATATCTCGTCCTCCTTCCAGTGCACCTTAGTATTCCTATGACCCCACAGGCAATTAATGCCGTGATGATTAAACTCTCCCTCCCCCACTCCACCCCCATCTTCATAGCTGGTTCTTACTGCCCCCCGATTCCCCCTCACAAACCATCCTGGACCTTTTGGGTTCCCAGAATTCCCTCGCCACTGAGGGCGAGATTCACATACTGGGGGATTTCAATGTGAACTGGCTTGCCAGAAGCACCACGAAGCTTTGGAATCAGGTAGCCACCCTTAACATATCACAGCTGATCTCTGAACCCACCAGGCTGAACTCTAAATCGCTAAACTACTCCATCCTTGATTGGTGCCTTACCTCCCACCAGCATCGTATTATTGCCTCAGGCATCCTGCCTGACTCACTCAGTGACCACCACATGATCTACTCTGTCCGTAAAATTTGCAGGTCCAAAGCACCCCCGGAATTATTCTTACACGATCATCTAAATCCCTAGACCTTGCTTCGCTCCTAACAGACCTAACAACCACCTTTATTCCCAAGGCAACCTCTATCAATGCAGCTTGGGATTATTTCAAGCTCAGATTCTTAGCTGCTTGGGATCGCCATGCCCCACTCAAACGTACACGGGTTAGGTGCACCCATTTGCCCTGGATCTCCTCCAATATCCTGTCCCTTACTAAAGCCAGAGATGAGGCATGAAAGTTGTCCAAAGCCTTCGGCTCCCCTGTTGACCAAAATAATTATCGCACCCTATGAAACATCTGCACTAGACAAATCAGGCTAGCTAAAGCAAACTACTTCAAAGCCTTCTTCCAGGCTAACCTAAATTGCCCATCGAAATTCTGGAATGTGGTCAAATCCCTTTTCTCACTGCCCTCCCAACCTCCCAACCCTATGCTGATTATAGGTGGGTATGTCATAATGGACCTGCATGCAGTTGCCTCTATATTCAATTCCTCCTTTAACAACTGCACCTCAGTCCTGCTCTCCACTCTCCCCCCCTTCCAGCCTAACCCTTCCCCACCTGGCCTCCCTGCTCAGCCTCCTCCTCCAACTGCTCCCTCTTTCTGCTTTCAGCAGGTCACCCCGCCAAAAGTGTATCACGCCTTGCTTTCTCTAAACCCAAACAAAGGCAAATGCCCCTCTGGACTTGATTCAAAGATGCTCCACCTGGCTACCCCTGCTATCGCTGCCCCCCTGGCTGACTTTCTAAACCTCTCATTCTCCTTAGAAACTATCCCTAAGGACTGGAAGCACGCTACAGTAATCCCGCTTCATAATGGCGGTGATACCTCGGCCCCTGGTAACTACAGACCCATTTTCCTCCTACCTATTATAGCTAAGCTACAGGAGCATTTTGTCCTCTCTCAACTCGCATCCTTTCTTAACTCCTCCTCCTTCTTCTCACCCTACCAGTCTAGGTTCAGGAAATCTCACTCCACTGCCACCTCACTCCTCAAGCTCACAGACTCCATCCTTGATGGCATGGACAAGAGCATATCACCACAGCCATTTTCATCAACCTGGCAAAGGCATTCGACATGGTCTCCCATGGCCTCCTCCTTGACAAGCTCTCCCTGGTTGGGCTCTCTACCTTGGTCACCAGCTGATTCCACTCCTACCTGGTCAGCTGATCCAGGCAGTTAGAATTGAAAGTTCCATCTCACCTCCCCTCCCAGTAACCTCCAGGATCCCTCAAGGTTCTGTTCTTGGACCACTCCTATTCTCCATATTCCTAAATGATCTGCCCTCCGCCTGCCCACACACATCCATTCATATGTATGCAGACGATATGGTCTTGTATACATCTGGCCAGTCATCAGCTGATGTTGTAACCAGACTACAGCAGGACTTCAATGATGTTCAGCTCTGGTTCCATGCAAACCAGCTTTTTCTCAATGCCAAGAAGACGGTCTCCTTGACCTTCAGCACAAGGCAGAGACTCTCTAGGCTCCCTGCAACCCCTTCCTTCCACACCCTGGACGGGACTATTCTGGAGGTCTGCACTTCTTTCAGATATCTCTGGGTATGGCTCGACCATCACCTCAACTTTTCTGTACATGTCGATGCCATCCACAAAAGCTACACCCCAAACTGGGTGCCCTCTAACGGAGTTGTGGTTGCTTCCTGCCACCAGTTCGCTGTGCACTCGTACAGAAAATGATTCTCCCAATATTTGACTATGGTGACGTAATCTACAGTGCCGCTCCCAAGTCCATCCTAGCCAGCCTGGACCCTCTCTTCCACTCCTTCTGCTGCTTCAAACTGGATAGTCCCCCCTCCACTCATCATTGTGTACTCTACTGGTCTCTTGCTCTTCCCTCACTCCGCGATCGTCAATTGTCCCAATGCACCAAGTTCACTGCCAAATACTGGTCCCAGTCCTTGCCTCCCTATCTCTCCTCTGTGATGGATGTCCCTAACCCTCCTGTGCACTCCCTCAGGAACACAGACACATGAACCTTGGCCGTCCCATGGGTGTTTTCCTCAAGTGGTAAAGCATCCTTCAGATACCGGATGCCCAAACTATGGAACTCCCTCCTGTCATCCGATATATGCCCCTGGAAAGGCATTTCGGCTCCCTCATTAACTCACAGTTCATGTCATCATGTGCCTGTGGGTAGGCTGAGACTAAAACAATAAGTGAACTGGGGAGTCCTACTGTTAGTCGATATACTCTCCCATTTGCAGTGATTAGACCCTACCACATGGTTGTACTGCCTGAAATTTTGTTCAAAGACCCTTATTGTCATGCTCTTCTCTTCATTCTACTGGATGTGCTTTGTTGTGATTAATCTGCTCTGTATATACTGCTTCTGTATAACTTGCATATTCCTGCAAATTCTTGTAACAATATTACCCTGTGCTCTTTACATGTATAGTTTGTTCTACTGCCGATGTGTATGTACTGTTCCCTTTGCCCGCTTCCCCAGGGCGCACCTGGAAATGAGCATTAGTGCTCAGTGTGTCTTCCTGGTAAAACTTTTAAATAAATAAAATAAATAAATTATAACTACTATACCCCCTTCTCCTCTACCAATCTGTTCTATAAAAAAAACTAAATTATGTAAGGAAGTATAAAACAGTATTTATTGAATGTATGCTACAATGTTGTAAGTAATATTGCTGTAAGTACTGTGGTGAGGACAGTATACAGTATTGGTCCTAAATTTACTTTGTTTTGGTGACTACAGCATACTGTATAGCAGCTTATTTAAGTGTCCTCTTTATTTAGTGTGGAGTGGGGTGCAGTACATTTAACGCCCTATTGAATTAGCACATCGACTTCATGTCCAGTTACTGCACTATGCTCCCTGTAATATTAGCGATCAGCTTATTTTAGTGCTTTTGTCAGTTAAGTTAATATAGCAAAAATAAACTGAGTGCTAACATTTCCTGCTATACAGTATGTCATCTGTTGTTTTCATAATGAAAACAAGCTATAAAAACATGTAAAAATCAATTGCAGTCCCCCACAGTTGATTGCCAGTGAATTGTGGGTCTCAAATAGGAGCTGTGGTTTGTAGCAGGAGGGGATCTTAGACTGTCTGTCCTTTCTATTGGATACCTTAAAGCAAGCCTGCCTGGTGGCATAGAGGGCTGAGGTTCTGGTGCCTTACTTCAACCCACACTGGTGACCCAGGTTCAGAAACGAGCCCGGGGCATCGGAGGTCGACATGGGGGGAGGAAGGAGCTGGATTGAGCTGCCGACAGACAAGCTCTCCTCTCTGGGGAGGAAGCACGGCATCCCTCGGCTGATGGGCAACCCAAAGTGGAGGCTGGAGGAAGCTCGGGCCAGAGGGGGCCTAGGCAGTAGGCCAGGGGTTGGGGGAAGGAGGCCATGACGGGGGCAGTTTGGTGCATGCATGCCACCATGCGCATGCGTGCTGACTCCTGGAGCCTCTGGGAGAAACAAATCAGAGGAAAAATACTGGCCAGCAGGGTGAAGACCGACCCCCCACAGACACCACTCCCGGGCTGGGCAGGTAAGAGCTAGCAATTCCGGGGGACAGGACTGGAGGGGGTCAGTAGGATGGGGGCCAACCGGCAGGGGGAGAAAAACTGTGACATGATAAAAGTATTCCCCTATGAGCATTCCCCACATGAGTGCAACCATTAGGAGGGTGTTGTCGGAAGGGGGGAGCAGCAAGTCAGAAGGAAACTCTTGCCATCTCACTTCCCTTGCCCCACTCCTTGTAACTAGCCATTTCTTAGTTAAAAGCTAGTGTCTGAATGGGAGGAGTTCAGTTTCTGAAACACTGAAGGGGGAGCACGACATTCTGTCTTCAGCTTATCAGGCACCTCCCCTAACTGATTGCTAAAATCCAGATCCTCTTGCCTTGTGAGTCAATAGGTACATTTACATGGCCTGATCTGCACTGTTATGAGTGATGTGGATGAGTTGCACTGATGCAGAACAGGCCATGTAAATGACCTGAGAAGCACTGCAGATCATTCTGTTCCAGAGCAGCATGTCTGGTGTTTGTTTTGTGGAAATATGTACTGGTGCAGGCATTTTGTGCTAGTGTGAAAACACACTGCTCCACCTGCACAAGTGCAACACCCCACATCATGATACACTGCCATAACAACCTGAGGGCTGTCTGTACTGCTTGCTGAATAAGACTGTTTCCCACCCCTTCAAGTCAGTATCCAACATAGAATTAGTACCTAACCCATTGCTGAAAACATAGAAATCCTCTATTCTATGGCTGAAAATGTACTTACCTGCGAGACCCTAACCCTGGCACCACATAAATACTGTTAAATCACAGGAAGTCTTCCTGCATTGATACACAGGGTCAGTGTGTAAACACAACCTTGCAAAGTTTTTCATGGAGCAGAACCAAGCGCTGCAGGTGGTAGTGCACCAGGGAGGTACATATAAATGTGCATAACCTCACAATACAAAACGTGGCCCTGGTTTACATCAGGCTGGCTTCAGCTGTGCTCAAGTACTGTACGATGGACAGATGCAGCTCATTCTTCACACTGTCCAAAGAACACAACTTTTAGCTAAATGCTAACAATGAGTGGAAAATTAACAGGATTGTTAAAATGAATGTGGACAGAAGAAAATAGCATGACATAAATGAAATGTGTCAGTTTGCTCACTCTTCTGTCTCCAGTAAATTGCAGTAAATCTCAAAGCACTCAATTGTGGTTGCCTACAGGTTAATTAGTGTAATACCAGAATTCTTTAGAAATGGTTATAATGAGTAATGCTGTGTCAACTCAACTGGAAGCAGATTAAAAGATTTAACATGGACTTTCCTTAAAATTATAGAAATGTCTGCAATAACTCAAATAAATGAACGCAATTCAAAATATGATTTGTGGAGTACAATTAAGCACGGGGCTTACAATTTGACTGCTGCCTCTTTAAACAATTAGAACACTACTGTAATTATTTGCTTCACTGCTTGGTAGTACCTTTTATATGCCAGGTGCACAGTGGAAACCACAGAGTCAGTGGCAATACCTTATGATCTGCAGTAGCTCCCTGTAGCTGATTAAATAAACTTCTGCTACAAATCAGCTATATGGCCACCTACTTTATACACTAATAGGTCCAGTGAGTCAATGTCCATATGTGCAGTAACCATGGCATCATGAACAGCAAACAATGGGCACGGCAAGCCTGAAGAGAAGATAAGGATCCCTGTGGCAAGCCAGCAAATGCCACTGCATGCAATTTAATTTTGTATAGTAGTACATAAAATATATCTCAAAATGCTTCACAATGGCAGCAAAAACATAGAAAGAGAACATTATGCAACATTATACAGCTGCTATTAAATACGTAACAGTAGACTAATGATGTTAGATTAGCTTAGAGTTGTACAGGGTTTAAGCAAAAAACAGAACAGTTGGGATCAGGGCAGAAGTCACTGGCTAGTGAGAACCAATAGGTTTTGAGAAAGAATTTGAAGAAAGAGGGTAAATAAATGATATGGAGGGGTGAGGAAGTGTTTAAGAATTATGATAGCAGAGAAACTAAATGATCTGCTGCCAACAGTGATGGGAGAGAAGACAAGAAGCTGAAAGGTCTGAAAACACAGATTAGAAACAGAGTAGAGCAGAGAGAGAGAGAGAGAGAGATGGAGAGAGAGAGAGAAAGAGGGAGAGAAGGAGGTATAAACATCATTAGTAAGGGTGACATAAATGCATGCAGAACTTAAAACAGACATGTCAAAGTCAGAATTTTAAATTAAATTAAGTATGTTTTTAAAGTAGTTTAATTATAATAGTACAATTATAAGGCTACAGCCTGTAGTTCAAGGGGGAGGTGCAACTGGCCACACCCCCGTTTGACCTATTTAAGGGCTGCTCTCCTCACTCCACACACAAGCAATTTTTCCCTGACTTGCCGGAGGGTCAAGTTTATCTGTCTTCTTAGTTTAGGCCTGCAGCAGCCTTGCCAACCCCCCTAGTTTGTTTGTGCTCTGAACTCTGCTAGGTTTCTGCTGGATGTATTCCTGTGTTTCTCCTACTTTGGTTAGTATTTATTTTGCTTCTGGCTGCTGCATGCTCTTTTTCCCGTTCTCTTCCATGTTGCTTTTCCCTTGTGTAGAGTCCTTTTGGGGTTCTTAATCTGCTCAAGCACACACCAGCCCAGTTACAGCTGCAGATATTTCATCAATTTAATTTCATCTACTAGTTTTAATTCAACTGCTGGTACTTAAAATATTTTATCCTACTGGTTTAATTAGCTGTTTGGTGTCATGGTACCTCTCTGTGGCTTCTCTGTTTTGCCCACAGTGGGAGACTGTGTTGTTGCAGTGGGCATCGTGGCTCCAGGCAGTGGGAGCAGCTTTCAACTTCTTATATGTTTGATTGGTCACTGGCTTGCCCCAGCCTTCTATTGCTGCTCTGCATAACCTTCAAGGCATTAGCGCATTCAATACTCAAGCTGGTCTCCTACTGCTGCCCCTCATGGCCTTTATGGCACTATGTAACCAGCAATTCCCTGCCATTCTCCACCTAAGGGCAGCTCGCTTTACCCAGCCTTCTATCATCCCTTCTCTACTATTATGCACCTGGTTTACACAGTCACCCCTTCCCATACTGGCATCCCCTTCCAAGTCTGGCAGCATATCATGTTTACTCGCTTCGAACCACATCTCCTACATTACCAGCCTTGCAGCCTTCTCCTACCTAACTGGCTTCACAGCCTCTTCTTCACCAACCATCGGCCTCGGGCATTGCTTGGCCTGGCCATTCAATTACCCTTAATATACAATCCAATTCACTCCCAATTTGGCTTTCTAATGGACTTGGTCGGCATGCATTCCTGTGGTTGACAAATACTATTTGCCTTAACTAGATCCACAAGAGGGTCCATATTGCTCAGCCTGATCTACATTCAGGTCTCTCCATGTCAGCTCTCATCCAGTCAAGACCCACGAGTGGGTCCACAGTGCTCAGTCTGACCTATGTACCGGTCTTCCCATGACTGTCATCATTCACTACTACCCATGTGCAGGTTCCATGCTCATTACAACATGCTTTGCCACATTTTGGAGACATGCTGACCATATACATTACGTCCTGGATTCAGAGCTAGCGCTGTGGCCGATGATCTCTCTTTGTACCCCAAACTCTGCATCTTGAGCATGTGAAGCTTAGAGTGTGGTCCTTCTCACCTGGCCCATAGTTGGGAATGTCCTCACTCTGGGTGAGCCTTCAGTCATCAACCATACTGATGGCAAGTCTTAAATGCTACATCGAGAGGCAGTGAAGAGGTGGGGCTCTCATGGGAAGGTCCCCTTTAGCTGCCTGAGTGCATTCAGAGGCACCCTTTCAACCTATTCTCCCTACAACTGCCTCTGGTTCACTGGGTTTGTTCATAGATTGGTAGGCCAGCTGAGCACCTCAGCAGTCGTTACTCTCTTCCTCCTACCTTGTTTGCCCATTGTTGCATAGTTAGCTCACAACCTTCCATGGCATTCCTGTTAGAGGTATAGAGCGAGAGTGTTCCCGGAAATTGAAGTTTTGCTGGATTGGTCTACTAAATTGCAGTAGCAGAGCCATCACTAAATAAAAGTATCCCAAAGACTGAAGGGAAAGTGACCTAGGCCTTGGATCCCCAGAGGTTTCCTCCTCAAAGGGTTCTTTTCCTCTCCTCCATGCCAAAGGTCATAATACTAGATAGGCATAGGTGTAGTCCCTAGGTCACATAGTTAGGTTTCTGCTGTTGGATGGAGTTGGGTGGCTGCCCTCTAATTGTCCATTCTCCCCCTTTGGCTGTTATCTCTCCTTAGGAAGCCAGGCCTCCACACTTTACAGTCAGACCTCTGAGCAGGTCACTTTTCATCTGTTGTTTCCTGCCTACTCTACTCAAACAATACAACCAACTGACCCATGCTACCAACTGAACTGATACTACCAGTCAACCTATGTACAATTCTTCGACCCCGATAAATGTTCACTACTGTGTATGCTTTGTTTGACACTCTTTTTTGGACTTTATCCTAAGGTACCTTTAACCAAGAGAATCACTCTCACTGCACCTCAAGGGGCAGAACCCTCCCCTAGGATTCCTTGCCTTTGTACCCCTACAGGGTGGTATATCCCATGGATAGAGTGGTGAACAGCCAAAGTTTATCTATGTTACACAAGCACAAAATCAGTTGCACAGGCACATTGAATCAATAGAAAATGCTGTCCTCAAAACATTTCATTCATGAAAGAAAACACTTACTACCTAATAGTATGTTAAGTACTATTGAAGAGGGTTGTTGAACTCCTAGAGGGATAGGTTTTTTAGAGTACAACAATGTTGGTGCTCCAGAAATCTGGCCAACGTCGAATAGGACACAGGCAATATGCCACCTTGCATTACTGTGGAGTGCATTGCACCTCCTGGGAGTTACAGTGCCAGAGCACTGTCCAGGGAAACAGTCAGATTTTGCAGGTGGCTTTGCTCCTCCACACCCCCCAACAATTATTGTAACCTACTCCAGGACAGGCATGCCATAAAGGGGAAAAAAACTGTGTGGATGCCCAACATGGTGTGAGTGCAGGGTGATCTAAAATCAAGATTGTCCTTGTCACTCATGACCTTGTTATAGTGCCCACATCACAGTGTCCTAATCATGGCACCCTGCTAACATACAGTTTTTTAGTGTGTGAATAGTGAAGATATACATGAATTCTTAGGCTGATGTATTTGAGAACAGAATGTCTTAGAAAAGGTACACAGAATGATTATATCCTTTTCCGACAAGGAAACAACAAATGAAGGGGTGTCCACTCCAGTCAGAGGACTATCACCAATGTGTATCTCAGGGGTCCATCCTGGGTCCCTTACTTTTCTCAGTGTTTGTCAATGACATACCAAACAATTGTGGTGTAGGTAGCCTGCAGCTTTATGTAGATGATGAGGTCTTGTATAGAAGTTCTATTGATGTCAACACAATTAATGCCCAACTTGCTGCTGATTTTCTATATCCTAGAAAAGTGGTTCTCTGTAAACAAGCTGGTAATGAATGAAAAAGAAAAAGACCAAGGCTCTCCTGTTTGGTCCAAAACAACTTGGATCTGACAGGTAACACCTGCTTACACTGTTCAACTCCTCTGACTTGTAAGTTGAAGTAGTGGATATATTAAGGTATCTTGGGATCTATATTGACTAAAAAATCATGTTCAGACCACATGTGGACTACAGCACAAAAACGCTGCACCAGAAAACTGGACTGCTATACCATCTGGGTGACTTCCTAACCATGGATGTGAGACTGGCCATAGTTAAGAATACAATACCTCCAACACTGCCTTTTGGTTCCACAATCCTGCAGTTCCTCAGGTGCTGTGAGTCAAACAAGCCCAAGGTACTATAAAGTAAAACCAGTCAGTTTGCCACTGGGTTCCCTCCCAGAAAATATCACTGTGAGGTTCTCTATTCCCTAAATTGGCCAACTCTGGAAAGAAGGTTGTTGTTACCTCTTTTCTATCTGGTATTTAAACTTTCCAAGGTCTATACTCCTCCAAGCATGAATAGTGTATTATCCACCAAATATGTGAGATAGCCACTGTGGTTCTCAGGCAGTTACATACTTGATGTACCCAGGGTAAGAATCAACAAGCACAAAAGGTCCAACTCTGTTCTACCAGTATAAGAAACTCCTCTTCCTTTCTTGGAGGATTTAAAAAAGGGCTTACAACCCTGCTTCTAGAGTTTTGCCACTGTATGTGCCTACTGTTGAATGACTACCTTGCCTGCTATATGTCTTATGCTTTGTCCAACTGAAAATGTCCTATGTCTGATGCAAGGACTTATTGTAGAAAAGTTAAATCTAGGTGGGAATACAATCTTGCAAGAAATGCTAAAAAAAAAAAAAATTGTAAAGAGTTCTACTCATATATAAATTCTCTAAAGAAACCAAAATGTCAATAGGGCTACTATTACATAATAGCACCCTTATTTATGATTCTAAAGCTATGGCTGATTTGCTTAACATTGAATTTAGTAATATTTTCATTAATAAATCTGATGATAATCCTATTCTTAACCTCCTTAGTGCTAGTAGCGATGCTATACATAATAAACTTTTGGCCCTAAAAGATAAATACAGCCCAGGTCCTGACAATATTCCAGGCCATTTACTAATTTTATTGGCTGATATTTTAGTAGAGCAAATGAAATTAATGTTTGAATATTTTCTTGCCAATAGTTTTGTTCCTCATGATTAGAAAGATGCCAATGTTATTCCCATTTATGAAAAAGGCACAAGAACATGTGGGAAAATTATCAGCCCATAAGCTTGACATCCTCAATCTGCAAGATTCTTGAAAGTCTCATCAAAGACATGATTACACCAATTCTTAACACATGTGATTCTGAACAACATGGTTTTAGAGGTGGTCAAAGTTGTATGACTAACTTGATGTGTTTCTATGAAAAAATCAGTTCCTTATTGGATACGAGGACTCCTTGTGACATAATTTTCATAGATTTTAGCAAGGCCTTTGATGTAATGCCACATTGGGTGTTAATCCAAAGACTTTGCAAACTAAGTATTAATCATTTTCTTGTTAGTTGGATATCCAACTGGTTATGTGCTAGAAATCAGCATGTTATGATTAATGGTTATAAATCAGACATTTGTTCAGTGTTAAGTGGTGTACAACAAGGCTCCATTTTAGGGCCCTGTCTTTTTCAATTATTTATTGCTGATTTGACAAATATATGTCAATCCATCACTACTAAGTATGCAGATGATATCAAAATAGGGGATCTTGTACATCAGTATCTGATGCATTAATCTTACAGAAAGATTTAGACATTATTACTGATTGGGTGAAGAGATGGGGTATGAGGTTGAATATTTCAAAGTGCAAAGTTATGCACCTAGGTCCTACTAACATACACCACCAATAATATTTGGCTGGTGTAAGGTTGGTTCAGATAGCAGATGAAAAGAATCTGGGAATTAAAATGTCTGATGACTTATCACATAATAGACATATACACAATATAAATAAATCAAATAAAGTGATTTGGTCTATTTTTCGGAATATTAGATCTAGAAATCCAGATGTGTTGTTACCGTTGTTTCGATTATATGTTAGGCCCCATTTGGAATATGCTTCACAGCTCTGGAACCCTTATAAGAAATCAGAATTTCATTTGTTGGAGGGTGTCCAAAGGAAATTCACTAAGAAAATCTCAGGGTTTGAAAAAGCGATAAATTGTGAGAGGCTTGACTATCTTAAACTCATGCCCCTTTCCACTCTACACCTTAGAGGTGATCTCATGATTTTATATGATATTATTCAAGATACACATTTGATGTGTGAAATGGGTTTGGAATTTAAAAATCATTCACATGATGTTAGGGGTCACCCACTGCAATTGATTAGAAAACCATTTATTCATACTCATAGGAAATATTTTTACACCATTAGAGTAATCGGTCCATGGAACAATCTGCCACTTCATGTTATCATTGGTGAGACTAAAAGCATATTTAAGTATCGACTGGATACATTAATTAATGCAGGCTATAAATTGGTTTATTATTCTTTGGTTTAGTATGGGAGCATTATGGGCTTAGACCTTCTCACTCTCTAATCTACCTTAGTATGAACCTTAATATGAACCTTAGTCTGGCTATGACAACTGTGGTAACTTCTCTTATCATTCTCAATATTCTGTATGATTGAATTACTCCTACTCCCCTGTAAATGTAACATGTTTGGTACTTAAACTGCCTGTATATTTGATTGTAATAATCGTTCTCATGGGAATGATTTGAATATGTTTGGGGTTTTTTTGAATGTTGAATTTTATTTAGATTTACCCATGATTTGTTCACTAGACAGGCCTGTTTTCAGAACCATCCTGCTTACAAACATTTCAGTACAATACAATACATACACCTAATATGAGCTCTCAGGACATCAGTAATGATGTGGACAGGGAACCACCCACAAGCAAGAGGGCTTATAGCAGTTACTCCTAGCAGTCATGGGTGTTAGATGCTATGGATGAGCTCCCCCATGAACCTCATCTGCTACCGAAATCCCTGCATTGGGAATGAAAGGCATGAACTGGAGCTCTGAGCCAACACTGAGTGAGCAAGGAATAGAAAAGAAAAACACTAAGCTTGTGCAGGCATTTGGGATAATTATGCCCAAAAAGGAATACAAAAATCCAATAACCAGAGCTAGATCCAAATCCTCCAGGTCACTATCCATGCCTACCCAAAGAACGACTGCTTTTCCTCCAAAATCCAAAAATCTGAAGGTAATACAAGAGGTGGTTTCTCAGACTATAAAGTCATGCTGACAAATGGTAATACCATCCTGTTCCCTCTTTTTTAAAAAGCTTAAAAAAATGTAAAAACAATTAAATGTACCAACTTACCTGAAACTCCTGAGTCAAGCCTGATTGTGCAAGCAGAATGTCAGCTGAAAGCACTGGCAGTGTTCACTGGAATTCCTTGGAGGGTAGACTCAGTACAGCCAGAAATGCTGAACATGGTGAGTGATGAAGAAAAGCATGACTCTTTGAGTAGAAATCCTAAGATAACAGGAGAAAAAAAGAAAAACACCAAAGGGAAGCCCTGTTCCAATGGGAAACAGGCACTGAAAGGCTGAAGTCTTTTCTGAAGCTTTGCTGATTCAGCTGGAAACGCTGAGCAAACAATTATCATGCCATGACAGTGACGCCTCAATAAAACAGATTGTAAGCAGTTCAGAGATGCATTCTCAAACTATTTGCTTACAATCCAGCCATGATATGAATGTAGATCTGAATGAAAAGGTGCCTAAAAAATCGGGGAGCTTGGAGATTGAAAAAATACAACCCGAATTAGTACAGCAAGAAAAAAATGAAGCTGCAGTTGTGGCAGAGTTACCTAATGATAAAATGAATGCTGCAGCCCAAGTAAACCCCACTCTCAATAAAAATTCTAATCCATCTGGTCAAACAGGGGAAGTACAATATCAACAAGCCAATGAAGAAAATATTTCTACAGGGCCTAACCAATCATGCCGGGATACAAGAACAATTAATTTGCATGCTAGGGTGGGACAAGTATCCTATCATAATATGGAGCATTCTGTGTGTTCTTCATCTGAAAGTAATACCTCAGAAAGTGAGGAAGACGATTCTCCCCCTTGGGCAAAAAACATTTTTGCTCAAATGGCCCAATTAGCAAACAAAATGGAACAGATGCTCAATATACAAGACAAGTTGGAGTCCTATTTTAATATCACACAAAATTTAATAAAGGAAAATGATGATTTAAAACAGGAAATACATCAAATAAAACAAATGGTCTCCAATCTATGAAACGATATGGTCCCACTTGCCTGGAAAATAAATGATTTGGAGGGGGTGAACAAAGAAATAAAAGCCAAATTAACTGACTTTGAAATATGAGCCCATAGGAAAAACGTCAGGATTTTCAGGGACCCTTAGGCATGGGACAACAGTAAGACATTAACTGAAGCTTTTAAACAAATAGTGGCAGACTATCTAGATTTGGATCCCACTCTGATGAACTTTGAAATAGACTGCATCTATAGAGGCTTGAGACAGAAACCGGATGATTCAGCTCCACCTAGACCAATCATTCTTAAATTTATGAAAAACAAAGACAAGGATACTTTACTGAATGCAGTTTATCGGAAAGAAAGAGTTCAACTAATGTGGGCTTCTGTCTCAATATATAATGACTTGCCACAAGAAATTGTTTTTGAAAGAAAAAAATATGACTGGTTACAGAACAAACTTTGGTCACATGGAATTAGAGCAACAATGCCTTTTCCTGCAAAATTAAGGGTGAGCATAAATGAAATGTGATATACATATGGATCTCTAGAGGAAGCAACTATTGATTTAAAAAACAAACTGCCTAACCTTTTTAGTTAAATCTAGATTTTGTTACCCTTTGTAATGTGAAGTAATATTTTTTTTTTGCTTTCAAGACAGATGATGGAGGGGTAGGGGTAGGGGTAGGGGTGGGGGAGTACATCTACATCAGAGTCCAAGATAGATTGGGAAGTTCTAAATGTAATGATTAATTCTGTCAGGTCAATTTTTTCATGGTCTTTAGAGCTAGGCAAATGTATAAAATGTTATGGCAAAGTTTATGTCAAATTATGTTCTTTTCTAGCTCTAGTGCTTTTCAGGGTGTGGGGGAAGGGGTGCATCTGTTTTGCTTAATTGCAAGGCTCTATGTGTCACAAGAACATTTAGTTCTAACAACAGAAGGGGATTTTATATGAGTATAAAGTTAAATGTACGAAGTATCCTTCCAGTTATTACAGATAATGGATCGTGGAAAGCCATAGTTGAATTTGCTCTCTATCATTGTTTTAAGCACAAACCATCTTAAGTATGACTCCTAGCATAATTAAGGTGGCTTCACTCAATGTAAATGGATTAACACACCTGTGAAAAGATCCAGGATTCTAACTTATGTCAAAAAATCAGGTGCGTCTATTGTCTATTTACAGGAAGCCCATTTAGTTGAAACTGAAATGGTGAAATTAAAAAAATAAGTGGTCAAGTCATATTGTATTCAGTTCTAGATCAAAGAAATGCTGAAGTGTTGCCATAATATTAACAAAGGGATTAGATATCATAATAGTCAATCAATTTAAGGATGATGAGGGTCAAATAACCTTGGCTAAAACTGTCTTAAATTCACAAACTATAATTATTGTCTCAATTCATGCTCCTTTTATTAATTATGGGAAATTAACTGTGGGGTTACAAAAACTACAAGCAAAGTTATTTTGGCAGGAGATTTCAACAGCATAATAAATAAATAAATAATAATAAATCCATACCAAGATAAATCAGTAAACCCTAATAAAAGCAATTTATGTATAGCTAGGAAACTGCTGTATTTTATTCAAGCAGAATCCTTAATTGATCCATGACGACTATTAAACCACAGAGAAAAAATCTTCACACATTATGATTTAAAATCAAAAACTTTCACTAGGATTGATTACATATTGATTACAAAAAACTTAGTAAATAACCTTCACAATGTTGATTTAGACTCAATTTGTCTTTCTGACCATGCACTAATCACTATACAGGTACAAATTATGAACCCTAATACACAGTTTACTAAAATATGAGATTTAATAATGAACTGCTGAAAGACCAAACTTTTCTCAAAGTAGTTAAAGTTGCCATTCAAGAGTATTGGTGCTAAAATTATTCAGGTCAAACAAATGTAATACAATTATGGGACACATTTAAAGCCACATTAAGAGGTGTCATAATTTCCTATCAAATCAAAGCGAACAAAAAGAATAAAAAGGAGGCTACCAGAATTGATAAAAGACTTAAGCAGTTAGATAAATTAATATTGACAGCCTATTATAAACATAAAGAAGAATGGGAAATACATAAAATTAAAAAAGAAAATGATAAGCTAGCAAGAATGATCAGGAAAACAAAGTATTTCCATACTGACAAGTCAGGCAAACTTTTGGCAAGCTTGTTACAGCAAGAAAAACAAAAAATACATAATTACGGGAATCAAGGACCAATATGGCAATATAAATAACACAGATGAACAGATTGCTAAACTGTTTATGGAGTACTACAAAACAATATACCAACAAAAATTCACCCCTGATCACTAGAAACTGGATAAGTTCATAATTAATGCTGATCTACAGCCTTATACTTTTTATTTCTACCAGGTTAACAAAAAATAAATTTTAGATGTCATAAATCAGCTGCCCAGTAACAAGTCACTGGGTCATGGTCTGTCAAATGAGTTTTAACAAACATTTGCTCAAGAAATATTCCCATAATTAGAACTAATAATCCAGGAACTCTCATCATTAGAAACTATCAATATTCTCAAATCAGTGCAAACAGTCAAAGTAATATTAATACCAAAATAAGATAAACCAATGGATAGTCCAGAGAGTTACTGCAATTGCAATTTTGAATACCAACTACAAGCTTATAGCAAAAATAATAAACAATAGAAACAAACCCCATTTTCATAAATACAGTCACAAAAATCAACATGGTTTCATGCAAGATAGGACTTTAGCACAAACTAACACAAAGCTACATACATTAATACAACTAATAAACTGTAACGAGCCTTTTGTAAAAGAAGTCTATCATGCAAATTGCTATCGATGCTACCAAAGCCTTTGATTTAATAAATAGAACATATATGATTTATATTCTACAGAAATGGGGTTTACCCACTCAAATAATTACTCTAATAAACCATTTATATAGGGAAACCTATGTGAAATTTCAGATAAACAATCTGCTAACAGAGGACTTTCTGATGCAATCCGGGGTGAGACAAGGGTGCCCGTTATCACCCACCTTATTTATTTTAGCCCTAGAATCCTTACTCAGCTCAATTCAAAATAACCTCAATATTGAAGGTATAAAAATTCATGAGGAGCAAATAAAATTTAGAGTCTTTGCTGATGATTTGTTAATATTAAAATTGTCCAAAAAGGCGACAGCCCCAATAAGTCTAATACATAAGGATTTCAAAATACAGGATCAAATAAAATATGTAGGTGTGCTGCTATCAGCTGATCAAAATGTAAATATTAAACTAAATTTCAACAAAGTAAAGGAAAACATTGCAGCATTGCTGGATAATTGGAGTAAGTTATTTCTCTCCCTTTCTGGGAAAAATCAACACAATTAAAATGATGGCAATGTCTCACTTAATATTTGTCTTATAAAACATATTGGGGGCACCAGACAATAAATTGTTTAGAGATGTGAGAAGGATCTTTTCAACATTTCTATGGAGGGGCAGGAAGCCACTGATCGTATGGAAAATGCTGATAACTCCAAGGAAGGTTAGAGGCTTAGGCTGCCCAGATACATACAGTTATATGTTGGCTCAATTATTGACCGTGGTGTACAAATAGTCCTTTTTTTCCTTCTGATGAGGACAATCTATTTGAGAAAACTATATTTTTGGATAATCCACTAGGACATAAGTTAAGTGATTTCTTGTTTAACTTAGACATTTACAAAAGTAGAGTCCCTTTTTTTAACAGAGTGGTTTCAGAATTTGTATAAACTAGTAAGAAATCCACAAAAGTTAAAACTGCCTTGGTTGTTTTCAGAAATACAAGGAGGTAAAAGAATGTGGGGGTAATGCTATGATAGACACCAAATCTTTACATAACTATAACATTAAAACATGGAAGGATAGGTTGGTTATTAATGAATTTCCAACATATAATAAACTGTTGGAGAATTTAGAAATGCCTTGATGGAACATAATGTTTTATTACATGCTTCAAAACAAGTTTAAAAAAAATACAAAAAATTTATGGTTCTCCTGGAATCAATTTAACTAAGGAATTTAAAGATCAAAATAATGAGATAAAGAAAGGTACTACTAAACTAATAGCACATTTTTATGAGAAATTAGTAAACCCAAATTCCTCATCTGCTAAGAAAACACAAAAAAAATGGGAAAGTGAAGCAAAGATAGAAATATTATACAAGCAACGAGAACAAATAATGTCAGTGTCAGTGGCTCAGCAGGTAGCACACTTGCTTCTGAGGCCAGGAGATCAGCAGGCTGTGGGTTCTATCTCCACACTAGGCACTTGGGTTAATATCCCAGCACTGACACTGCAGTGCAGCATGAGGGGGATGCTGCACTCCTGGGGTGCCGTTTTTCAGATGAAACATTAAACTGAGGTCCCATCTGCCTGTTCAGGTGGATGCTAAAGATCCCGTGGCACTTCTTGAAAAGAGTAGAGGAGTTTTAATTGTAAATCACATAGTACATAATGCACAATTTGAAATCAGGATAACATGACAAGAACATTAATAAAGTAAACATGCAGTTAATAATATACAACAATCTTTCTAAACAACACTAAACAATGGAAAGAGATAGGGAGGGTAAAGGAAAGGGGAAAATAAAAAGGGGAAGGGGAAGAGGAAGGATAAAACATAGAACATACATGAGCATATAGCATGCACCAAGCAGGAAAGGGATCTTGGGGTTATCATCTCTGATGACCTCAAGGTAGGGAAACAGTGGGACAAGGCAGCAGGTAAAGCAAATAGGATGCTGGGATGTATAGGCAGGGGCATCACCAGCAGGAAAAGGGAGGTCATAATTCCGCTATACAAGACACTAGTGAGGCCCCACTTGGAGTACAGTGTACAGTTCTGGAGACCATACCTATGTAAGGACATAGACAGGGTAGAGAAGGTTCAGAGGAGGGCAACAAAGATGGTGCATGGATTGCATCACAAGTCCTATGAAGACAGGTTGAAGGAACTGAACATGTACTCCCTGGAGGAGAGGAGGGAGAGAGGAGGGGATATGATAGAGACATACAAGTATCTCACATGGAGGAACAGGGTGCAGGAATACACTATTTTTAAGCGAAAAAGATGTTCCAGGACTAGAGGGCATGGGATGAAGTTGGAGGGAGGACGATTCAGAGGAAACATGAGGAAGAATTACTTCACAGAACGGGTGGTGGAGAAGTGGAACACCCTGCCAGAGGACGTGGTGGGGGCTGAAACAATCACGGGATTTAAGAATGCATGGGATAGACATAAAGGAATTCTGGAGATCTGGGGTAAGGGGCAACAGACTTCTAGGAAAACATAAACTGAACTTACAAGCTCAAATGGGCAGACTGGGTGGGCCATAGGCCCTTATCTGCTGACACCGTCTATGTATCTATGTATCTATGTAGTCTAATACACTTACAAGGGGAAAGAAAAAACAAAATTATCAGAGGGTTGCAATTGCCCACGACACGTGTACACCATCAGCTATAACACATAAAAACCTTATTAACAAAGAACAAAATGGAAAAGGAAAAAAAAAGAAATCATAACAGGGTTAATTCACCCAAACATTTGTTAACACAAAGTTCCTATCACGTTATTACACTTTTATTTAAATTTAATGAAAATAGTAAACCCTTTCTACCATCTATATACTTTTAATGAGGAATGTGCAGCCGTATCTTGTAAATAAGCCTGACCAATAGCTTGTTCAACCAAAGCACTCAGTACCATATGAGGCATTCTTTTTTTGCTGCAGTACCCACTGACATCATGCTTGCCAAAGATAATATATAAGAAAACATTTAAAAAGGTTGAGGACACCTACTGTATATAATATGAAGGTCCCCCTAAAGGCCTTATCCCCAGAACTAGGATCTCATGGGACAATTGGGATAACCATTTCATTTTCCATTTGAGTGCTAGAAAATCCCATAAAGGCTTAGAATAAGTACAGTCCAACAAAAAATGGTCCATAGTTTCAGGTGTGTTAATGCATTCTAAATAGGGGCAGTTTCTTTCTTCAACAGCCTTATGCTTTGCAGTCCCTCTAACATTTAGTTTGCCATATCCAGCCAACCATAGGGTCTCCCACATTTGGGGGGGGGGGATTCTTTCATTTTTTGATAGTAGAAGAACCTTTGCATTGTTACTCTCTAAACAATTCTTAAAGCAAGGCTCATAAGGATATATTATGCCCAAAATGGAGTTATAAAGGTCAGCCACCTTTCCCTGCCGAATTTTTTGTTTGGACAAACACCATTTGAATAATTTTTGTACAGTGGGTTTTAAATAATCCGGGACTGAAAGATGGCAACTCAGTTTTGGGGGAAACCACAGCCCATACCATAAAATACTTATGTAATACCTTCAAAACCCATTTAGAGTGTATTCCATCAGTTGGAGTTAAGCCACATTTTATAGTTTGGAGTAAAAAAATGGTGTGAAAGAAGGTGGCTGGATAAACCATTCTCAAACCTCCCTGAGTCCTTGGAAAGTATGTAAAGCAGCGTTTGACGGAATTCAATTTGTTACCCCATAATAATTGAAAGAACAAGCTATATATTTTAGTTTCCAAAGTACTAGGGGGAGGGTAAATCATTCCCACAAATTGTAATTTTGGAACAATTAATTTTTTAAAAACCTGAATCCTTTTTAATTTTGACAGTTTCCAATGCCTCCATCTTCAAATCTCGTTTTCTATATTTGACATCGCTATTTCCCAATTAGGCAGTGCTAAATTCTGAGGCCCAAATACTATCACCAAAATTTTAAGGGTGATAGAAGATATCCTAATTCCTTCAATTTGAGTAGGAGGTGGGTATCCTGATCCAGTATAAAGACCTTGGCATTTATCAAGGTTGAGCTTTGTATTGGAGATGTAAGCATATTTCTCCATTACTCTAAGAAAAGATGGTAATTGCTTATGATTGGAAGAAATAGACAAATGTCATCAGCATATGCTTGTAGCAGAGGGCAATCCTTGGAATCAGCACCATTTAAACCATCCCATAATGAGTTTTGAGTGACTATTTGAATTAAGGGGTCCAATGTGAATAGACAGAGTAGGGGACTCAAGGGACACCCTTGTCGAACCCCTGTAGAAACATGAAACCCATCCGTTACTACCCTGTTAATCACAGGGTATACAATGGTTTTGTTATATAATTATTTAATATAAGCTCTAATCATTTTAGGGATTTCATGAAATTCTAAAATGGCAAATAGATAAGTATGAGAGACCCTACTGAAGGCCTTGGCTTGGTCCACAGAGATAAGACATCCTGAGATGCCATTTATGGAAAGGTGTTCGATAAGGTCTCTAACAATCAATAGGGCTTGCTGAATATTTTTTCCTGGTAGCCCACAATATTGGTGCGGGGAAATAACTAACCTAGCATGATTTTTAATTTTATTGTTTAGGATACAAGCTAATAATTTGTAATCCATATTCAAGATTATTATTACTTATAGTGATTTCTCGCCTGGTTTATATAAAAATACAAAGAGGCCTTCTGAAAAGGAAGGTCTGATTGCATTTTAAATTAAGAAATATTGATAGACCTGTAGGAGAAAATCAGACAGTATTTCTATAAAGGATGTGTAAAATTATCCAGGGAGACCATCTAGCCCTGGGGATGTACTGGACTTTAGGGATTTATGGCCAATTCAATCTCGTCCTTACTAATTGCTTTTTCTATCACAACTGCATCTTCTGGTACTGTTGGAATAATTATGGACTGTAAAAATGTGAAATTTTTGAAGGATTATGGGATTTCATAAATGATTCTATGATTTGATGGAGTCCCTCAGTTGTATTTGTTACCTGACCTGAGGGATCAATCAGGGCCTCTATAATCATTGAACTGTGTAGTTCCTTACATGCTATATAAGGGTCACTCACAGGGGTCCTTTGTGTTCCTGACTGTAGCATTACATTAATAGAACTGGCCCTGCCATATTGGTACTGTTGCATTTCTTCTTTAATTACCTTTATTTGGGAAGAATAATTACCTCTAGCAGTAGTTTCTAGAGAAAATAGTTTCTGTAATTGATAGCGAAGAGATAAATATTTCAAAAATTTCAAATTTTCTCTCTGTTTCCCATGTTTTATTAACCAGTTTTTAAAATCTTTCTTTGAATCCTCCCACCATTCACCTAAATCTGTGTAGAGAAACATTATAGATTCCAGTGCTTTAATCAGGGACAGCAGCCCCTTCTGAACCAAAGGGTCAGATAGAGTTTTATTGTTTAATCTCTACCTATTCGCACTCTTGGGGGATTTTATAGGATCTGTAAATTTTAAAATGAGGACAGCATGATCAGAAAATTCCACTGGGTTAATATAAAATTTGAAATGTTATTTGAAATAAAAAGGTGGTCTATCAAAGGGGTATATTTCCCTCTTTTATAAGAAAATGTGAGCCCTTTAGTCAGTTTATCTATACAATTAATTAGGTCAGCTGTGTCCACTACTCTAGCCAAGGGAAAGGAATCACAATAAATTGTATTTTGTGTCAGTGGATCTTTACCACCTTTTAATATGTTACGGTTAAAATCACAGCCAAAAATTATTTTATGAGAAGAAACAAGAAAAGGTTGTATCAAGGTTACCAGTTTAACTCTTTCAGCCTTAGATTGGGAGCCATACACATTAATGAATCTGAATATGGAATTTTCCCATGCCCCATCAAGAATTAAAACCCTTCCTGGTATTAAATCCATTACTTTAAGCAGGGAAAACTTAAAGGAATTTAAAAGGATCCCTACACCATCAGCACAATCCGTGCCAAATGACCAATAGGAGGGACCTAACCACCATTCAGATTTAAAGGTATGATTTGATCAATATTGTACATCCATGGTTCTTGAATAAAACAAATATCAAAACCCTCTATATGAAGATAATTAAAAATCATACAACATCTCTCAGCATTCAATACGCTGTGAACATTAAAGGAACAGATTTTTAAAGAAGCCATAAGTGGAATTTTAGATCACGCAAAAATTATTTTTTCTTTCTTTTTTTTTCTTCCCTTTGTAGCCAACTAGTTCATGATCTGGAGATACATGATCAGAGGGAAGTGTCTCTGAAGCTGGTTCATCTTGTTCCATGTTGGAATCCCCACACTGGGAAAAAAGGGCTGCATAAGAATTTTATGATTCAAACTTTGCTTCGGGGGGGGTAACATTCCTGGCAGACCATCTTCTTGAAGGAGGGGATTCAGCCTTCAGCCCATCAGGGTCACTGTAACAGACAGGAGCTAGGGACCTGGGGTCAGGAATGCATCTTTCCTTAGTTCTAACCCTTTCATGGGGGGCCTGTGTGTCAGCTGGATTATGTGAAATGATAGTGGGGGGGGTTCTGGAACAGTGGCCAGGGTGGGAATCAGAGTAGGTGATGTGACTAAATCTTGGGCTTGCTGAATAAGCAATTCTGGGCTATTACAGGTAGCTTTATTTTTTGCCATCCAGGAGCATTCAGAAAAGACATGTCCATAATTTTCACACAAGTCACACCTAGTGTGGTTGGCACATTGGAATGTGATGTGTCCTATCTCACCACAATAGTTGCAGCAGGGTTTGTCACATGTACTAGAGAGATGGGTTCTAGCCCCACATCAATAACAAACTTGTGGCTGCCCAAAATAAAAACACACACTCCTGTCTCTACCTAGCATGAAAGAATTTGGCACATGGAAAATTCCTGAATCATTCTGTTTTAACTTCACTTTATACTTCCTGCCCCCAGTCCAAAATATCTCCATATCAACTATTGCTTCTGGGTCACTTAGTACTTCTCAGCGTTGGGATAACCAGTAGGTAATGTCATCCACGTGGACCCGCTCATTTTGAAACATAATCATGACATATTGAATTACTGGTTGTGTTAAGGGAATGACAAGGAAGGGGGACCATGTGGGTGAAGATTTAACTTGATTGTATCTCTCCCAAAAAAGGTTGAGAGCATATGATGATTGAAAGCTCACATCGTAGTTGTCCTTCCCCGAAATGTTAATGAAGGCATACACCTCTCTTGGGGAAAAATTCAGAGAGTCATTAAGGAGACGTTTACCCATGTAGAGCCCGTCCGGTCTTTCCTCAAGTACACCCTTATAACAAATTTGCACAGTGTTTCTGTGTGGTGCTGCTTCTTTTTTTGTTTTTGAAAAGAGCTCAGATAGCAGGGGTTTCTGAGAAGATATTGGCATCTGCACATCTGGAATAGCTTTGTCTGAATCTGGTGTTACATCATTATTTTTTCCATTTTGATCCGTATCCAAGACAGCGAGATCCACGGGACTAGATGGGTCAGAGGGAGAAACTTTGATTAGATCCACGGACTTTGGGCCCAATGCCTTTGGAGCAGGTAGAATTGCCAAGGCATTTTTTTCCCCCTGAGCAGGGGTCACTGGATGCCATTCTGGGGTTGCTTGAGAAAACTTTAGCAATGGATCCCACTCTGGATCAGGGATCCAAGTTCCGTTTACGATTAATTTCCAGCCAGCTTCTTTGTAAAGCTTTATGGGGTTGCCAGGGATCACAAGGGGAGCATGGAGGTAAAGGTTTCGAAAGGTCTATTAGATCAGTCATCAATTCGGCCTTGTTCCCCTGTAATTTGGCCTTCTGCAGTGGTGCCCACATCCCCTGGGAGATATTCCTGTTTGCTAAAGTTAGGGCTGCTCTTTTCTCTTTTACTTCATCTCTAAAATGTGCTTTTGCTGATTGACCCTTGGAGTTGAAAGAAAACACAGTCAGGTTCTCTTGAAGGCCATCATTAGCTTGAAAGACCACAGGTAAATTAATTTGTTTAGACTGAGTAACCAGGGGAGTCACATTTTCAGCAAGACACACAAATCCCATTTGCCTAGACAAAGTGGAGGGTTTAAAAGTTTTAGACTTGTCCATGAGAGTCATGCGCTTTTCTTCCCCGGAGTTTGGAGGAGCCAGTCCCATATGTTTAACCCCAATACACTCACTTTCCCCAACTATGTCATCAGTAGTTATTTCAGTAAAGAAACAGGTATTTTAAGCATTTCAGTAGCTAGATTTGTACAGTTTCTAGTTGGTAATTTAGCTGCAGAATCAGATATCATAGCAGTTGTAACTTTAAGTGTCTCTGACTCACTCTCTTGGATGTGGCCTTTTGATGCTGCCATGTCATCTGAATCACTGAGAGCAGGGCCCTATTGTTTGACAAGCATGGTTGGATTTTTTCAGCAAAGCAAGCTGTTCCTTCAAGCAGGATAGCGCTAGCAAATACCTCTCATTTTCTTTTAGGATTTCTTCTTTCAAACTTGTTTCTTTATCCACTGCTGGGCTAATAAATACTTTTTCTGTAATAAATTCAGCTTCAGCGTTCTGTTGACTGAGATCATGTGTCGACACAAATATCTCGTGAACTTCAGGCTCTGTATCACTCACAGACATTGCAATCTCATTATCCGAAGGGGCCTCTTGCAATTCAAGGTAGGAGAGGAGGCCTTCTCCCCCACCTCTGCTGCATCCATCCTCACCAGAGTTCTCACAGGATTGACCATGCTTACAGCAAGCTGCGCCCGCTGCGGACCAGTAAGGGAATTTTGTTGGGGAATGAGGGAAGTATAATTCACATTCACATGTCTTTCAAATCATCAATATCCACTTTATTCTAAAAACTGTCTCCTTTTCTCCTATTTTTTTAATTGTTTTTTACATTATCCTTCCTAGTATGGTTCTATAATTCTATTTCCTAACAGCTCTTTTTTGTGATTTATTTTACACACACTCTGTCTTTTTTATTCCCTGAAATACTATTCCCTATTTCCCTTGTCCTATATTCTCTCTCTCTCTCTCTCTTCCCTTTATTTTACTGTGTTAGTTATCACCTTTACTTGTGTACTTATCCATTATCAAAGATCTGAATACCTCCCCTGCCAGAGTTTTAACATTGTTTGACTGTTTCTCTTTTGGATATTTTTCTCATATACCTGTTGCAATACAAAACACACGTTACACATTATCACCTCCTGCTGTACCCTCTGTTACTACAATACTAACATGTATATTGCGTGCCATATCTGATATTTACACACTGCTAAAAAAACTTGTAAGGTGCCTTCATGAAATCTCTGCCATTTTAGTGTATATATAGCTAAAACTAATTCTTGGCATGTGAGAGATAAAACTTCTGGTATTTTCCACCCTACCGCTACCTGTCTCCAAAAGTCTTTTACATATCCACAGTCTAAAAAAAGGTTTTCTTGTGTCTCAAAAATCTGGTAACATTCTTGTCTGGGGCAATATCTTTCATCAATTGGCTTGTGTTTATTATTATTTTTGACGCTTAACCTCCCATGTATTGTTAACCATATCAAATCCCACAGAAAAGGAGGCATCCTATTATTGGTCAACTGAGATAGTGCCTTCCCTATACTATTTACTGGGCATAGGGGAAGAATAACTTCTTTCTCCATTGCACTAATTCTGATACACTCATATACCTGCTGTCTAGTATATCCTATCATCCCCTGATATGGAACTTTCCATTTTATCATTTTCTGTATTACAGATTTTACATGAAGAGGGATAATATTTGTTCTAGTCAAGTATCTAGCATTGCCTTGCAACCATGCTGTGATTCAATCCAACACCCATTGCCTCACTACCAAATGCCAGGGCTTAGAGACATTCTTTAATCCTTCAAATACATTATAATACAGGTAAATACTATACAAAATGCTATTGGGTGAACCATATCCAAGCCTCCTTCCTTCAGGGGCCTATTTGTTACATCCTGTTTTACCGGGTTTAATCGACTGCCCCACAATGCTCTAAAAAATACACTAAACAGCTTAGTTTCCAGTTGTAAAAGAGGGGGAAAGATATAGCTAAGGTACAAAAAGATTGAAATCTTCAAATTTTTTATCAACAAAACTCTTACTTTTAGAAATCTGCTTATGTATCCATTCCAACATATGTTGTTCAGCCTTTTGTAGTTTAATTTCCCAATTTAGTTTTGCTAAATCCTTAGGCCAGAAAAATATCCCTAAAATTACTATAGGTTCCTTCACTATCAGAATTAAAACATAACTTTGTCTAATGGGGGCCTGCCATCCTAACTGAATGCCCTTACTCTTCTCCAGGTTAATTTTTGATCTGGAGACTCTTGAATACTTGCCACATTGTTGTATGATTTCATCATCTTCTGTAGTTTCTTTTACCGTAATTACGACATCATCAGCATATGCCAACACCTTAACCTCAGGGGTTGTCATTGCCAATGATACACCTTGAATGCGAGGTGCCATCATTAGTGATCTTAAAAAGGGATCTATGCAACACACATAAAGCAAAGTACTCAGTAGACAGCCCTGTCTAACCCCTCTTTTAACCTGCACTGTATCTCCTTTCCATCCATTCATTCTAGGCTGCAATTTTGCCTTGTTGTTAAACATTTCTAACCATCTTATAAATTGCTTGGGAATCCCAAAACTGTCCAAAGTCATATACATATATATATATATATATATGAGAGACTGAATCAAAGGCATTGCGTTGATCTAGGCTCAATACAGTTCCTTCCTCACCTCCTTCTTGATATCAGCCAAATATCTCTCGGATCATAATCAGGTTATCCTGAATACCTTGTCCTGGAACTGAACACACCTGGGCTGTGCTTATCAGTGTTTTTGAAATTGTGCTAATCTGTTTGCCAGTATTTTACTTAATATTTTAAAATCACAGTTTAATAAGCTGATTGGCCTCCAATTATTCAATTTGTTCTTGTCTCCCTTTTTGTAAATAAATATCAAATCAGCTATCGTCATCGATTCAGGTAATGTACATGTCTGTAATATTTCATTAAATAACTGTATTAATTCCGGGAGTATGTCTTGGGCTACCCTCTTATAAAATTCTGACGTAAGTCCATCCACCCCTGGGGCTTTATCATTTTTCAAAGTTGATAAAACTTGTCTGACTTCTTCTATTCCTATAGTTTGGAGTAGTAGGTCAGACTGAGTTTTATTCAGTGGTGGAACCTCCAACTGCCACAGGTATTCCCCAGGAGAATGTACCTCTAGAGTAGTTCCAAAGGCATCTACAACATATTTATCTACAATTTCCATCAACTTCTCTTTACCATTCTGGAGCCTACCTGACTTATCTTCTAATTGTCTAATTACTTTTTTTCTACCCATTTTTGAGTATCCTTAAAGGGTTCAAAAGTTTGTTTTTTACTTTCTGTTCCAAACCTCATCTCTTGCTGAAGTGTTTTCACTCTATTATACTGCAATTGGAACATTTCTTTTTTTATTTGTGTAATCTGCTGACTATAATCATGTTTCAATGTTTCTATCCTGGATATTAAGGAATGTAATTGTTTCCTTCATGTCAGGTATTTTAACCCTTAGAAGACTGTGGACGTATATATACATCCGGAATCTACATACATTCACATATATTCAGTTCTCAAAGGGTTAAATATGTATTTGTTGATTGCTTATGTGCCATTTTTTGAAAAAGAGCTTTGAACTCACTTTTAGAATCATCCCACCATTCCTGTAAAGAGTCATAAATACAAATAACAGATTTCCTCACCGTCCACAAGGTCGTCCATGCCTGCAAACTTTCCTTAGAGCCTAATAAGGATACATTCATTCTCCATGGGCTTTTCCCAAGAGTATCTGAGTCCTTATTATCTATGTGGATTTCTATACCCCTATGATCTGTAAAGTCCCAATCATGCATCACCTCCTGTGCTATGTCAATCCATTGTGAAACTAAAAAAAAAGCAATCCATGATTGAAGTGCTCCTCTATAATATGAGAACCCACCCTGTGCATGCACCGACCTATATGCATCCTTTAACTGTGCTACCCACACTATCTCTTTAAGAGTGTTTGTATCACAATAATTTTTTTTAGTTTGTCTGCCCCTATCATTCTGCTGCATACCACAATTAAAGTCCACACCCCACATCACCATATGAGCTGTGCACGAATATGGTTGAATCTTCCTAAATAGTTCAATCCTCTTTGTTTTAATTTGGGGGGCATATGAGTTTATAACTCGAAGTCTCAAATCATCTAACTGTATGTCCAACATTAAGGCTCTCCCTGGCTCTATTTCTATAAGTCTAGAGACCTTTAAGTTTGGGTTTCCAAATAAGATTCCTACACCATCACATAAAGCTAGACCTTGAGACCAGAAATACACCCCTTTTGACCACAACTTTGAAGCATTAGCCACTTCTTTTAAAGTTTTTAACCCTGTGTCCTGCAGGCACACTATATCTATCTCATGTGCCTGTAGTTCTGCCAAAATAGTCAGCCTTTCTTCACTGCTCTTCATACTATTCATATTGGCTGTGGCTATTTTTAAGTGTGGCATTCACAGGCACAAGAAAAGGAAACCCAGACTCTTCTTGCCGATATTACTGCTGAGATATAGTTCTCCATTTCTTTTTAACTGTACTACCTAGATCTTGATCATCTTTCTCTAAGAAGGGATCGTGGTGTGAGGAGGATAGAGAGGAAGAGTCTGACTCATTGTCCTCATCCTCAGTTTCAAGAGTTGTGGGTTCCACAGGTAAAACCTTGTATTTGTTAGACTCAGTCCTTTTCTTTTCTCCATGCTCACTTTCCTTTCTTTCCCTTTGGTCTCAGTTTGTTTTTCATGCTTCATCTTTGGTCGTTTTTTATATTGTACTTTTTGAGAGATTGGTTCTGTTGCCTTTTTTGGGGGAGGGGCACTGACTCAGAATCTCTGTGCATTTGGCCCCTAGAATCCAATGCAATAATATCATGCACCATCTCCTGTTCCCTCTCCAAAACTCCTACTGCGTCATCTATAGGAATCTCCATTCCATGGCTAGGTTCTGGGGTTACATCCTTCTCTGGCCATGAGCTATCCTCTGAACCCCCCTGCGGTGCATCATCTAGTTGTATATCTGTCTCTGCTTGAGCCTCCCCCTCAAGTCTCTTTTGCCCAGGAGCCATTGTATCCATAGATACAGCTAGTAGATTTTCACCTATGCCTGTATTCCTCTCTTTGTCTTTCTCTTGGAATATTTCCTGCATATGTCTCTCTGATGCTACTGCACAACTTTTTTTGGGGAGGCCTGGGTAATCAAAGCATCATGAGTTGGGACATCCCCATTATAAGAGGCCCAGGGGCAGTGCACATAAGAATGTCCTTTTTCTTCACATAAATAATGAAAAGGGCTCATACATATTGCAGCTACATGGCCAGTATCTAAACAATGAGTGCAATGCAGAGTGTCACATGTGTTGCTGAGATGCAGTCTAGACTCACATTTGTGACAGGATTTTGGCTGACCAGGATAGAACAAGGAACGTCTATTCCTGCCCAGGTAAAAGCAGCTTGGAATATGTATAATGCCATGGTTGGACATAAACAATTTACATTTTATTCTCCAACCTCCCATCCAGATTTGTTCTGAGTCCATTATTGGCAGTGGATGCTCAAGGACCTTAAGCCTTTTTTTCAACCAGAACAGTATATCTGACACCTGTACCTTTCATTTTTAAAAATCACTGTAATGGTCTGAACAGCAGGCTTAGTTATTGGAATCACCAAAAATGGAGTCCAAAGTGGTGTATCTTTAAAGCATTGTATTTCCCCCAAAACCAATCAAGTGATTCAACTGTTTTGAAGCTGATAATGTAATTATATTCATCTGTATGAATAAGAGCAAATATTTCTGAAGCATAAAATTTGAGAGAGTTTTTGAGCAACCTCTTCCCCACATATACTCTATCAGGGGGGACTCCAGGCCACCCTTATACATCAGCCATATTGCATTTTTCTGAGGAGCAGGTTCACCTTTGTTTTTAAAAAGGCCTGACATTCGAAACAATGGCTTAAATTGGTGCTTGTTTGCTGGATTTTGCAAATCAATCCCTAAAGATAAGGACTCTGCAAGCCTTTTGGCTTGCTATGTACATGTCACTCCTTCCAACTGCTCTGGGGCTCTCGCTGGAATCTCTTTCTCTAGCAATTTGTCCATTACAGGGGTCTCATGGCTGCCGCAAATTGAATATCTTCCTCTAATCTTCTTGCAAGTTGCACCTGCCGCACTTGCTCCATCTCTGTATGGTCGGTAACTCCCGACTCTCCGTTTGCTTCTCCCAATTGGGGAATGAGCGGCTTGGTTCCCAATATTACCATTTTCATCTCTTCATCTTGCTGTTGTACTTGCAAAGGTTCAAGCACTGAATCCTGTGCGTCCATTGGTACCTCCACTTCCATTTGCACGGATTCCAACATTTCTAATTCAGGCAACGTTTCCAGGAGTGAAAACGATACCCCAGTCAAACTACTGGTCTCTTGCTGCATTGAGGCTGGGGAGGAGACCTGCTCCCCAACCTCCCGAACATCCTTCTTTTGTAGCAACACACCAGGAACTGGCCATTGCAACAGTCAGCAGTGCCCCCTACCTTCGAGCAGGGGATTTTTTATTTAAGCAAACATAGCATATTGTACAGAAAAAAGAAAAATTTCACACTTAGTCATCCAAACAAATAATAACATTCAATAATATTCCCTTATTGAAAGTAACCCATAAAACCCACAAAATGTTTCCTATCTTACCAATTGTTTAACTCTGTAGTGGGTTCTTAACAAATTGTGAACTCTATCAGCAATCAGATCTATACATACCCCACACTTCACGATTTTGGGCATGCAAGAGAGAATTCAAAAGGTAGAAACAGTTACTTTTCTAAGCTATCTACTAATAATCGATTGCTACTACATCTCTGCAAACCCTCTAATTCATAGCCTCACTTCAGTTCTTAAGGTAACCATGCAATCCTTCTCCATAGGACATCTTCACGAACCTTGGGTAATCTCCTATCGTCTGTGGCTTTTACAAGTACTAAAGAAGATTCTATCATCAAAGCCAATTAAATCACTGTAGTATTTAATTGTTGTGTCAACAGTTGGCACCTCGCCTGCCATAAAAAAAAAAACTTGATACAAGCAAAAACCACATTTAAAGTACTCGGATGATAAAGTTGCCAACAACCAGTATAATCCCTAAAAATAAGGGCTTCATATGTGACACGTTTCAGAAGTGACTGCTGCCATCTGGAGGCCAAGCCTTGAAGTAATATCTGTGTTTCTGGTCACTGAATAGAAAAGTGACTCTGAGTTTCCTCTTTTTGAAAACAACCACTTTTGTGGCAATATCTCTCCTCTAGAACTTTATGCTTCATATTCCCTCTAAGGCCTAGTCTACCATGGCAGCTAAGCCATACTATATCCCAAATTTTAATCAGAACTCTTTTGCCGTTTAACAAAGATAAAACTTTTGCCTGTCTAGATGGTAAACACTGCATAAATTCAACCCTCACAGCATGCTGAGTTGACGTGACTTGAAATAAAGCTGTTTTCTATGTGAAATCTGCAAAACTGATTTGGTGATATTACATTGTTGAAGCTTCCATATGGAAGTCTCCGCATATTCTGGAAATCATGTCGTAGTATAAAGTTTAGGTGCTAAATCCTGCCATCCTCTACAATAAGAACAAAACAGTACCTGAGTCCATTCCTGCCACCCTGTAACTTCTGTTTCCCACAAATGTTTGACCATGGAGGTCCAAAAAAAAAAGAATGAAAAAAAACAAAAACAAAGGGTTAATCATTTCCAATCCTCCAGATTTAACTGGTAAGAAAGTATAATCCCTTTTCACATGGTTCAAACGACTGCCCAACAGCATTTGAAAAAAAACAGCTTAGCAGTCTAGTATCAAAACATACTGGCGGTGGATAAATTAAATTCGAATATGTGAAAATAGGGAGTAAAAATGTCTTAATAATTTGTACCCTTTTTTTTGGACAGTTTCCATGTCTTCCATATCTGTACTTTTAATTCACAGGCAATTATTGTTTTCTCCCAATTCAACACTTGGAGGTTTCCTGCCCCCAAATGCAGTCCCAATATTAGCATTGGCCGCTGAGCCACTGAAATTCCCAAAGACTCAATCATCTGACCTTCTTCAATAGGAGAACCAATTTTCACAATCTGACACTTCTCTGTGTTAATTTGAGCTCCAGACCACTATGAAAATGTGTCCACAGTTTGAAGAATCTCAGCACCTTCTTCCACTGATTGTATAAAAAGCCAAACATCATCCACATAAGCTGCCACTTTTTGTGCTCCTAAACCTGTTCCTGGGCTAATACCTTTAATATTTGCATTCATTAAGGTGAGCCTAATTAAGGGGTCCAAAGCAGAGGTGTTCAGTAAAGGGCTTACCGGACATCTTTGTCTTACACATATTCTCATTTCTACAGCCTCTCCCATTAGTCCATTAACATATGGGATTATTCTAGCATTAACATACAAAGAGTCAAGCCAGGACAGCATGCTAGCTCTAATACCATAAAGTTGCAAGAGCTGAAATAAGTACTCATGGGAAACCCTGTCGAAGGCCTTCACCTGATCTAAAGCCAATAAGTACCCATTCATCTTTTTTTTTTTGCAAATAGATGTACTTTATTAGATAAATTAAACATAACAGTGACATACACATTCTAGAAAAAAAACATACACACAACACAAATTCATAAATAGATAGCAGTGGTCCCTAAACCATAGCATATGATAAAAAAGCATTTATCGTGTAAGCTGATCCAAAAAGGGACCCACTGCCCCCCTCCCCTGCCCTCTCCCCCTCCGCCCTCCCCAAGGCAGCAACTCATTGGCAAGGAAAAGAAAACCTCGAGGCTTAGCAAGGCTCAAAAGTTTGTAGTTAACTTACCTCAGTTACCCCTAGTAACTCTAAATACGCTCAACTGGCCAGGTCACCCAGCTTTTATCCTACTGCTCTCTATTTAGTCCAGTTCTAGGTATCTAATTGCTGAGGCTAACAAATAATAGTTGAAACAATTGGAGATAAACTAGATAAAGCAAGGAGCTCCTGACAATTTTATGAAATAACCTGGGCCTCATACTTCATCTGTACCTCAGAAAGGCAAAAGATTGTAGGGAGGAGTCTCAACTTTTCAGTAACCGTATCTATCTTTAAGAAGATTTAAGAAGCTTTCCCAGACACGGTTAAATTTCTCCATCGCTCCATAGAAATTTGCAGCAAATCTCTCAGCATTTAAAGCAGTAAGGAACTCATTCCACCATTCCTGATAGGTTGAAGTTCACACATATTCCAGTGACGAAGCAACATCAGCTTCGGCCACTAGTGCAACTAATGCAAGTTGATGTCTAACCTGTTTCTTAAACTTTGTCGGTATAGACCAAGAAGCAGGATTCTACATTAAAGTAAGCACCCATTTCACAAATGGCCCCAGCCATTTGTCCACTTGATTCCAACATTTCACTGCTTTGGGACATTCCCAAAGTATATGGTAAGTTGTAGCGACTGGACAACAGCACGATTTACAACTCGTGAATTGACTTATGTATCCTTACTAGTTTTGCCGGGAAAGGTAGAGATTATGAAGGAGAAAAATTGCAAGCTTTAACCTGTCTTGTTTAACGTAAGAGTAAATATTAGCCCATATCTCCCTCCATGTCCCTCAGACCATCCAAGAGATAAACTGGTCTCCCAATAAAAATGAAACAGGGAAATGTTCAATTTTTTAGCTCGAATTAATTTGTAAAGTTTTGAGATTGGTTTCTTCTGAGAGAGTAAAGTCACTCATCTCTTTCAACAACTCTCCTGCTTTAACCGTCCCTTGCCATCTTTGAGGAAAGAGCTTATACAGCTTTGAATCTGGTACAGGGTAAGTCTATCCCTAGATTGCACTTTAAACTTTCTGCCAATGCAGCCGATGACTGCAACGAGCCTTGAAAAAGAAAGTCTGAAAGTTTATAAATATTAGAATCATTTCCTATATTCTTTTAGCATTTGGTTACCTATCAACAGGTTAGGGTTCCTTAAAAGAGGTTGCTAACATCTTTAATGTATGGAATATTCAGCAGCGCATACAATTGATGAAGGGCCTTTCGCTCCAGCCCAAAGGGTGTCCCTCAGCTTACCAGGGATCCTTGCCCAAGGGGTAAACAGGCAGGATTCCACATCTAATCCCACCGACCTCGCCATTGCCATATCCATGGTTAGAACTAGAACACTCTTTATTACCATCTAACCTCCACAGAGCCACTTTAGCTGCGTGACAGGCTAAATAATACATGTAAAAATCTGGAAGCTGGAGGCCTCCTATTTTCCTGAGTAGGTCAGCTTTTGATAGGCTCTGTGAGGGTTTCCAACCATAGAAAATTAGTCACAAACTTGGTGATCATTTTAAAAGGGTCTAGGAAGGTATACATTGAGGTTACTAAGGAGGTAAAAATCTTAGAGAATCATCATTTTATTGTATTGACTCTTCCAGAAAAAGGAGCAAGTTTCACCAATTCCCCAGATTTTCTTTAAGTGAATTTAGCAAAGGCTTAAAATTTAAATCAGCCAGCTCTTCCAAGTTTTTAGAGACCCAAATACCTAGATAATGGAGAGCTTCAGATTGCCATTCTAGATCTAAAGACATCACCATCTAGGTTCCAAAAGAGGGATAATGAGAGAACTTTGGTTTTCCTTTATTCAAAAGGTATCCAAAATTGACTAAATTCGCAATAATGTGAAACACCCGGGGTAAAGAGTCCCTACTGTCTCGAACGTGTAGTAGGAGGTCATCAGCAAAGGCTGATATCTTATATTCAGAGTCCCCAAAACGAATCCCATATACCCCGTTGTCACTATTTATCGCTCTAATTAATGGTTCGAGATATAAATTAAAAAGATACGGGGAAAGGGGACATCCTTGCCGGGTACCACGAGTAAGAGGGAAGGCCGCTGAGATCAAGTTATTACAGAGAATTTTGGCAGATGGGCAGGTATACAAAACTTTAACATAATTTATGAACTCATTAGGAAAGCCAAATTTGATTAACGTTTGAAAAAGAAATCCCCACTCCACCCTGTCAAAGGCTTTCTCTGCATCTAGAGAGACCAGAGATGCTTCCAACTCTGGACGCTCCGACGCAGAGATTAAATAAAAAATTTTCCTAAAATGGTCTCCTGGTGATCGGCAGGCAACGAAGCCCGCCTGCTCTGGACTCACCAATTCCAGCCATACATTTTTTAGCCGGGTAGCTAATATCTTAGCATAAATCTTAATGTCTATATTAAGTAATGAGATCGGTCTATAGTTGCCAACCATATCAGTCAGCCTATCCAGTTTTGGCAGGAGAATGATTTTGGCTTCAAAGAGAGAGGGGTCCTGAATGCCACATCCTTGCCAAAAACTATAGAGTTGGTGTAACAGTGGTACTAAAAGATCTTTAAATGTTTTAAAAAACTTGGCAGTAAAGCCATCAGGACCCGGAGCTTTACCAAGCTTAAGGTCCTCAATGGCCTCACTAATCTCCTGTTGAGTGAGGGGGCTCTTAGTCCTGGCAACTATTTCCGAGAGCCTGGGGAGAGGAGATTCTCCAAAACTTCTCCATGTTAACATCTCTTCTCTGAGGTCATTGTACTGGAATATAGATTTTTATAAAACCCCAAAATATCTCCAAATCTCTTTCGGTCCACTACTAGATTATTAGAACAGGATGTTTCAATGCAGCAACATTCTTTGCTGCCACTCTCTGTTTCAGCTGCCAGGCAAGAATATTCCGGCTTGTTGCCATACCCCAGATAAGTAGCTTTTAGTTTGGCGCCGCATCTCTACCCCTCCTCTAATTGTCCTCGAATACCAGGCCCTTAAAGCGGCCAACTCATGCTCATACGAGGATGGCCTTGTATCATCACCTATTGCCTCCAAGGTTTTAATTCTTTGTAAACAATTAGAAATAAGTCTCCCTGTTTTCCTCTTGCAGGTAGCAGCGTATCTTATCAACTCTCCTCTCCATGTAGCCTTAAGGGCTGACCATACCATATCCACTGCATGTATCGACCCCCAATTAGACTTAATTGTGTATTCCATAAAGGAGCAAAAATGCTGCAATGATTGGGGATCCTTCAATAAATCATTATTTAGTGACCAAGATGAGGTTCTAGGCAATGCCGACATAGGTCGACAACTTATAGATAAGGGGGCGAGTGATCTGAGATCACTCTACTCATAATGGCAGCATCACTAACAAATGGAAAAGCTTGATGGTTTACCAGAAGATAGTCTATACGGGAATAACTTCTATGTGCACAAGACAAAAACGAGTATTCCCTAGAGGTAGGGTTGAGCATTCTCCAAGGATCTAAAAGGCTCAAGGAGGATGCAAAATCCAACTGAGCCTTTTGTGCCGGTGATCTGCGGTCCCCTTTAGACCACAACCTGTCCCAATGGTTTGACTGCACAAGATTCCAATCCCCCCCTAGGATGACTGGTCTGTTTGCTAAAGGGCTTATGATAGTAGCTAGCTCTGTGAAGAAGGAGGGGGTTTCTTGATTTGGTCCATAGATAGATCCTAATACCACCTCTACTCCCCCTAACCTACCCAGAACTAATATATATCTCCCGTTGGGGTCAGCCAGGGTTTGGGTACAGAAAAAAAGGGTACCCTGGCTATTAAAATGGCAACACCTCTTTATTTGAAGAGGACCCTGCACCATACACCTGTTCTACCCACTTTTTCTTAAAAGGTGGACTTGACTGCTGGGGACATGAGTTTCTTGTAAAAAGACAATTGATGGGTTATAATGGGCCAGATGATTTAAGACCACATATTTTTTGGTATTATCCTTGCCTCCCTTTATATTCCATGAGATAAGTTTAAGATCACTGACCATACTTAAATGAGGAGCAAGCCAGTATTTGTGTTAGTTGCTGCCTAGTCCACCCCCCTAAACTCCGAAAAAAACAAATCCAATAAACCACTTCTAACCTTACTAACACCCCAAACCTAAAAACCTTCCCCCTGGCCCGAAGCCAACTCCAAAATCCTTGGTCCATATATGCTCTGAGAACCCACCCCCCCGCTAACAAGTAGATTGCCCCTTATACCTATATGCCTAATTCTCCCATACATGTAATTCCGCTTATAAACCCGAACATTAGGAATTACACAGATCCCTTACTAATTTACATTTATGCTTTAGATAAACCGGAAGTTGACCTATGCTATATCTAACTTATAAACCTATTATCCTGGAACTTCCCTCTTGGGCTAATATAGAGCTTAAAGGTAGATATCAAGAGCTTATCGTGCAGCCCAATTAACAAAGGGGAGGTTGTGACCTAAACGCCTTAACAGTGCCCATGTTATCCTCCTAAGGAGAAAGCACCGCTTCTTGGTCACCGCAGCCTCAAAAATAAAAAACTAAAAGAGGATGCCCAAGTATGCTTACATCTATATCAAAATAGGATTTAGTTATCCCCTGATTTCATGTTAAACACATTAAGGTTATCTGAATATAATCTCCACCTCTGAGGCTCGGTACTTAATCTGCTCCTTTTCATCAAAACCAAAATTAATAAAAGGGAGAGTGTCCACCTTCCTAAATTAACACAGATCAATATTAATGAAGACAGTCCTCAGAATGACCTCCTCGAGCTAGCAAACTGCTAATGAAAGGTTATCTTAACCGAGAATATGGCAGCATAAAGTTCTTGCCCCACCAGCCAGAACAACGTTTAACCTCAATAACCATGAGCTCTCAAAGGGGAACTAAATTACTAAACTGTGGTTAACTCAAAATAAACATCAGAGCTATCATAAAGTTTAGCTATAATTATGTTGCTGTTTAGTCAATAGTTAACAATCTGTTGGAGGTAGCCCATTCAGTGTCCTTCATTGTCTTGCAAGTAGCTTGTTGACACCCTTTATAAAGACTTGCAGGCAGCAGACAGTCAGGTTTTTGTAAATAAGTCTGGGTAAACGGTTTTAAGCAATTTTGTCGCCTCATCTGGTGAATCCAATCGCTTAGTCCCATCTTTCAGAGCGATCTCCAGTCTGGCAGGGTAGAGAAGGCGATGTTTGAGTCCCGCTGCCCATAATTTGGCCGTAATAGGACGAAAGCTAGCCCTAGTCTGTTGTGCCTTTAAAGATAAGTCGGGAACAATTCGCAGCTTTTTGCCTTCCATAAAATGGCAGTAAGCTTTTAGTTTCCTTCAGGATAAACTCCCGATCAAGGTAATTAAGCAGTTTAAATATGACAGGCCTAGCGGTTCCGAGGTTATGGCCTCAGCCTTAAGGGCTCGTGTGTCTCTTTCGATAATAAATTCGGCCATTTGGGAGTGCCCACCACGATCTCAGAAATTTCTATAAAATAAGATGGTATTAGGGCCTCTTCCCTCTGGAAGGCCAAGCAGAACCAGGTTGTTCCGCTCTGCTTCTGCCTTCCAAATCGTCAAGTCTTTCTTCCAACTTAGTGATCGATTTCTTGGCCTCTGACATCCCTAGGCCGCTCCTCTCCATATTTTTCATGACCGACGAAATTCTTGCCTCGGCATCCGTGACCCGACGTGCCAACTGGGTGAGAGCGGGCTTGAAATCAGCTACATCTTCTATAAGCTTGAAAAGTGCCTCTTTTATTGTAGTGAGGTCGCTTTGAATTTGCTGCGTGAAATTTCTTCTTGCTGGGGTGATGGTGATTTATTCTTGGGCCCTTTTCGCCTCTCAGCTCCTTTTCCGCTGCTTCCATCCTGGCGTCGCCAAAATTTTATAAATCTTGGATCTAAAGGGGCTATAGTCATTCCTCTAAATAAATCCAGTTAAAACAGAGCCCAAGGATGTATAAATTTAGCGTAATTTCTTAGCCGGGAAGAGAGGATCGCGAGGCAGCTCCTACTTCCTCAGATGCATCACGTGACGACCCATTCATCTTTTGAGTTCTACCATATTCAAAAACATCTCTTAAGAAAGTCAAATTTGCTGTGATGTTTCTATCCGGTATAGAGCAAGATTGTGCCGGATGTATTAAAACTTTACTTATCTGCTGTAATCTAAAACATAACATTTTTGAAAGAATCTTATAGTCTATATTTAGTAGACTAATAGGTCTCCAATTCGTCAATAAATGTCGGTGTCCTTTTTTATAGCATAAAATTATGATGGTATCCCCAAAACCTGCTTCTGCAGGAACTACAGACAACATTTCATTATACATTGTACATAAAGGTGCAGCCAGAACATCTGAAAGTGTTTTCTAAAAGGCATTGGGTAAACCATCTGGTCCTGGTGACGATCCATCTTTCAAAGTGGAGATAACTCTTTCCACCTCTTTAACAGTAATGTCAGTGTTCAAATCAATCAACTGATCTTCTCCTATCAAGGGTACAGAAAATGGCTCTAATCTGTCTAAACAAAATTGTGATGTATTTGGGGAACCAAAAGTATGTTTAATATGTTGCTGGACTATTTGTAATATGTCATAGTCTCTTGAGTGCAGATTACCAGCATTATCCTGCAAAGCCGTCAATAAAGGCATGACCAGTCTTCGTTTGCATGCTAGATATCGGTCAGTGCTAGGTTGAGTAACTGTACCATATTGTGACTCTGCTTTGAGTGACAGGGCCCTATCATACTGAAATTGAAACATTTTGGCCTTCAATTCCTTAATTTGCTCTAATGCTAAAACTCTATTGGGATGGGGTAAGGACATGTACCTATATAGTCTATTCCTACATTCTAAATAAATCAAATAATCCATATTCGATTTTACTTTTCCCAAATGCATAATTAATTTTTTTATGTCACGTTTTGTGTCTGCCCACCACTGCCACAAATTATCATAAATCTCCACCACTGTGCTTCTAAGATAGAATAAATACCGTAATTCTAGCATAATAGAATCTTGTGTTAAAACAGAGGTGTTCAAACGCTATCTACATGGAGATGAAAAAAGACGTGGGGGAAAGTCAACTAAACTAAAGGTACAATCCAGCACCATATGGTCCGAGAATTCACATGGGATAATGACAAACCACTGAGATCTTGGAACTCTGGAGCAAAACCAGTAATCTATCCTAGTAGAAAATCTATTCTGAAAATAAGTACAGCCTGCATCTTTATGTAACTTCCTACATGCATCCACAAGATTCGCTTAGGTCACTCTATTACTCAGAGCATGTGAGTCGCAGTATATTTTTCGTTGTACATTATCCCTAACTGAAAAATCCAGTCCACAATTCATATCCCCCCTCCCAAAGAATATGCTTACTAGTATATAAAAAAGGTCTAATTTCATCAAACTATTCAATCCTTGCCAACTTGGTCTGAGGAGCGTAAGTATTGATGAGTCTCAATGCAAATTTCCTAAATGTGCAGTCCAACATTAACACCCATCCTGGAACAATATCAACAAGTCTCTGCAATGAGACATCTGTTCCTTTAAAAAGTATACCCACCCCTTCTACCTGATCCACTCCAAAGGACCAGTAAGAAGGGCCCCACATCCACACTTTTTGAATTTGTGAGCTATGAAAAAGGGTGTTCAACCATGCTTCTTGTAAAAAGATTATTTCAAAGGCCATGGAGTGTAAATAAGAGAGAGCTGTCAATCTCTTCCTATGAATTTTTATACTACAAACATTAAGAGATGCTACTGGTAGTGTGGCCATTTAAGATTATGTGAGGGTAAGGACAAGGCTTCACATTTTAATGATCATTTCTTTTTCTCCTCTGCCTTCCCTTTCCTCCCTTTACCCTTTTTTCCCACTAAGGGAGGTGGCCAAGACTCTTCCTCTGGATCCGAGTACTTTTCAGATCAAGAAGACACATCTGACTCCTGATCTGATTCCCCCCTCTTTAGATTGGAGAGGTTGATATGAATTCTGCAAGGTAACATATGTCTGGCTACCTATTCTTTTTTTCTGGAAGACCTAGTTACTCTTCTTGATTTTGGTAGTTGAAATTCAACAGAGGCCAGTACCGCCTCCAGGGGACCCTGTGCCTCTATCAAATTATGAGACTCACTTTACTGAGCAAATCCTTCTGAACAGGACCCTGCTGAAGAACAGGGACTGGCAAATCAACACAGGATTGAATCTGAGGCCTGGGGGGTGCTGTCTACTATTCTTGTCTCTGCCAGTGCTTCCTCAGTCCTGGGGGAGGGGTCCTCCTGCTCCGGTTTGTTCCTGTGCTGTGTGCACCAGGACATCCTGATACATGCCATCATTATGGTTCTGTCCTGCCCAAGGGCACTAGTGATACACATGGCCTGCCTTCTCACACAAGTTACATTTAAAGATATTGGTACATGCCATGCTTACATAACCAAAATCACCACAGAGTGCACACTGCAGTAAGTTGCTTGAACTACTTAAATGTGTAGGGGGCACCACACTTATAGCAAGTCTTGGGTTGCCCCACATAAAAACAGACCCCCTCCCCATCACGACCAAAAAAGAAACTGTTGGGAATATGTTGTATAATGTCATTATTTTGAAACAATTTGATTCAGAATTGCCAACCCCCTGTCCATGGACCCTCTGTGTCTATATTAGATTCTGGTTGTCCCATCACCGTACAGCATTTTTGTAGCCAGAACAAAATGTCATTCACATTCACCCCTTCACTGTGAAACATTATTGTAATTGATTTTATCAGGGGTTTGGTGAAGGGTATAGCCATAAAATTAGACCATAAAGGTGTGTTTCTAAGTAAGTTATATTTAGTCAGAATCTCTCTAGTCCGGATGACTGTCTAAAGCTTAGATCGAAAGTGGCTTCTCCAGAAATATGAAAAAGGGCATAAATTTCTGATGGATGAAACAGCATAGGGTCATTAATCAATCTTTTTGCTACATATACCCGGTTCAGGTGTTCAGGTAGACCCCCCCCCCACCGATATCTTATCCAAACAGCATTGCATCTAGGGGCTTGTGTAAGTTTATGTTGGAAAAGATCTGAGAATGCCCTGCCTGAGTGCCTGGAGCCCTCTTGATTGTCTGAGGGAAGCGGGTGATTTGTAGCATTCTCCTGTGGTAAGAGGCCCTGACTCGCCCTCCTGTGGGTCGCTACTCAAGTATGACAAGGCTGCTCTATGGCTGACCCATGGGGGGTTTGTTCCCATTCAGTTCATTCCTCTTCCAGGACCTGCATCCCAGTCTCATTTTCTGGAGGATCCTTCTGTCCTGTAATGTTTTTTGAGTTGGTATCCCTCTCAAGGGATCCTGTTTAGTCATACCATCCAAAGATATCTCCTGACTAGAGGGTGAAAAAGACACCCATTATGAGTTAGGCAACCAATGACCATACTGGTGGAGTAACCATCCAGTCTTTTGCAAAGCTTTGTCCAGTGACCATGTGTTAAAGTCTATAGGGCCATCTTTTTCCACCACAGGTACATTTGTTGTACTCACAGGTGTGGTCGTTTCTCCCTCTACTATTCCTTGGGGTTGGCTTTCCTCGGTCTGCTCAGCCTGCTCACCCCACAATACTTGCTCTTTATTTTTAACACTGGATGTATCAGTGTTAACACTCTTCGTGCACGGCAGCATCTCACACTCAGAAACCATCTCCCCTGTTGCAGCATCACTAGCTGCTTCTCGTGGTACATTCGCCCCCTCAAAGAGTAGCTCTGGGACCATTTCTGGCAAATCACTTGTCTCACACACTCTTTGACTCACCGCAACCAGCGAGTGTCCTGCCAAGTCCTCATTGTGCATCTCCTCCAAAATTGGGGGGTTCTCCTGAACTCCAGCCTCAGTAACTTCCATAAACTTTTCTTCAGCACAGTGGAACACATCCTCCATCTCATCATCCAACAACTAAGAATCCTTCATCTTGGAACAGTGACCAACAGTGCCACCTACTGTGAGTAGGGAACTTTCCTCGGTGTCCTGGCCAAATTTCCCCCATTCACTAAAAATACCACCAACAGCTAAATCTGGTTCAGTTTCAGTTGGTTACCATTTGTATCCCCCCTCCCCCCAGTTGCCCCTGAAAAAGGGACTTCAAGTCTCAGTGGGCCTACCGGATCAACAAAATTCAATAAATAATAAATAAGAATCCTGTCAAATAAACTTAACTTTTCAGCAAAAAATAAATTAATTCAAAAGAAAATTATTGAAAGAGTGTACATAACTCCATGTCATATTGCCAAAATAAATCCACAACATTCAAATTTATGTTGGCATGGGTGCAAAAAACAAGGCAATCTTACCCATTGTTTGTGGGAGTGCCCTATTATAAATTCTTGGTGGCAAGAAGTAATGAGAATTTTTTCTAATTGGTTAGAATTAGATATTCCTATAACTTTTGAAGCATGTATATTAAATGTATATGATTTAACCAAAATGTCACCCATACAACAAAAAATAACAGCATTAGCCACCATGGCAGTAAAACACATTGTATTAGAAAATAGGAAGTTAGTAGAATTACAAAAATTTGAATGTGCAAAATGGTGGAGTATATTATAAGAAAACACTCTGTTTGATATGCACATTAGATGAAGAATTAGACGACACTAATGATTCTAATTGAAGGATATGGAACAAAATGTGCCCTCATTAAAAGTTATATAAGTGATGTGACACAACCAGATACACAGGTAATAGATCATGTTGTATTAAAGGAAACAATGTTATTTAATACTTAGGATATCAAATGACTTAAGAGTTATGTATTACATAGTTTAACAATTAGAATTAAAGGAGGGAGGGGGAATGGGAAAATGTTGCATTGTGAATGAAATTTATGTTATTGTGTCATGTGCACCTGTTGTTCATATCATATAAACAATAAAATATGATTGGTTAAAAAATACATATACCTAATATACATCAATATACAAATGTACTGCATACATAAATATACAATTCCACATTAATAACAACTGCATAAATAAATATAAAAGTTCACATTAATAACATTCACATTTAAAACTGCACAAGTACTTAAATGCAGTCTTAAAACTACTATGTGTGTGGGCTCGTTACTTATTTTGAGAGGGACCAAATTCCAGAATGAGGTGGCCATATAATTAAACATTAGTTTCACAGCTTTAGTTCCTATTGTTTGGAACTTAAACCCCTGCCCTACTAAATCTTGAAGATTATGGTTAGTATTATTTATAACAAATTTTTCATACAAATATTAGGGTACCAGACCATTTAAACACTTAGATAACAAAACTTAAAGGAGTTTATCTCTCCAAAGGCTTGGTGATGTTCAATTCAATTCTGAAAACATTGTACAATGACAGAAATTCATTAGTGGTCCTGGGATACCAAAAACAAATCTGGCCAAACTGCTGTACAGTTTGTTTAACTTTTAGTAAATCATTTTTTGCTGGCCCATCTATATACAACACTGCCATAGTCCATCATTGGCAGTATTATAGCAGTAACAATTTTAGCTCTTTGTTACTTTGACAAGCAATGCTTATGTCTATAAAGCATCCAGCTTTTGGGATATCTTAGCACACATCATGTTAATGTGAAGTGTAAACCTTAAATCCTTGCCAATCCATAGCCCGAGATACTTATATGAACTTTCCTATTCAATTTTTGTCCCGTTTTGTTTTGAGCAGATCTTAAATTCACTCAGCCCAAGGCCATCACCACGATTTGCATTCTTAGGTTTAAAGAGCAAATCTTTATTAAGGAAATATGTCTTAAATAATGAAGGTTTGGGACATTTAGATGCCCCATATTGATTTTGTTTGCTTTTATTTGTGTCTTTAATTATGTTTTCATCATTTTATTTGTGTTTTGCCAACTAGTAGTAAGAAATAATCCAATGGAACCCTTGTATTGATAGAAAAAACTTTACTGACAAGACTGACAATGTATTTCAATGGGAAACTTCAAATCTGTTTTCAGATTCTTACAGTAAAATAACACTTTCTATCACCAAAATGCTATGCATTTAAAATAAATATGTGATTTTTCATAACCTGTGACCTTTTGTTATGATTCAGTAGCTGACAGTTTCGTCTTATAAAATGGGGAAGAATAATCCAGCATCCTGACTGGTTAGTTGCTGTCTAGACCCGTGCGGTAATTGAGCAGTAACAGCACAGATCTGTAAACCCTCACAGTGTAATGGTCATAGCAATACAGTGCTTCATACAAATTTACCACACCAACGAGACTGTATTTCACCCACAGCGACTCGGGAACTGGCAAACAGAAGACATCAGGACGTGTTTAAATACCCACACAAATAGTTATTTATAATTTTCTTTTCATGTTTCCCTCAGTCTAGAAGTAGGCACAAGAATTACCATGGAGACCACATGCTGCATCATTTGAACTCTACAGCAGCACGGGACAGTAATGTTATTAATCAGAATTTAATAGTGTTATCTAGTTGGTGGACCATTTCATAAATGCTATAATACACTTCAGGGCGTGCAGTTACCATGTAATTACTGCACCCCCATTGAAAGAGCTCGACTGCAGCCTCGTGCCTCCAACCTGGGGTGGGGGGGTGGTAATTACATGGTAACCACATGCCCTGTCATGTATTATTGCTTACATAACCAGATTTTACTTGGTTAGAAGAAAAGTCAATTGCTGTTTCAATAATGTAAAATCATACACCTGGTAAAGAACTGTACAAACGTAAAAGGCAAAGTTTGTTGCTAAATGAAGTATCTACTTCCTTTGAAAAAGATAAAAAGCTGTCTTTAGTTTCTCTTTAGTTTAGTTTAGTTTAGTTTAGTTTATTAGTCTAGGAATTAATACCTTTGAGCCAGGGCTCTTTTACAAAGGTTCCACGTCACAAAGAACATTTAACAAAGCACGATACACATTACAGGTAAAATCTGACAGGAAAGTTACATCATAAATTTGCTATTAACAGTTTAAGGCAGTAACGTTTTTAAGTTTCATAGAAAAACAAGCTATAACAGGTTCAAGCGAGTGGACAATTTTGAGGTTAAGGAAACTTCCAGGGAGAGGGTGATCATTAGGCACCAAAAGGAGGCTAGAGAGGAGGGAAAGGTGGTGAGCGGGAGAGTAAGGGAGAGGGGACAGGAAAAAAGGGGGGGAGTGAGTTTGGGTGGGAGACAGGAAGTAGTAGAGGTACCAGAGGGTTCATTAGTCAGGGAGGAAGAGGCCTCAGATATGAGGATGGACATGAGGAGTAGTAGTCTTTATCTAGCGCAATCACAGTTGCTAGTGGTGGTGAGGTGGGCATAGAGCATGGATTTGAAAGCTTCAAGCGAGGTTGAGGATAGAGTAGGTGGACTAAGCGCATTGAACCATGTCGGGACCCTGTATGCTAAAGATCTTTGTCCCTGTGCAGTCCGGCATCTCGGAACCAGGAAAGGTTGGCGTTCAGATCTGGGGAAGGGTCGTGAGCCAGGATTCAGTTGGAGTAGGTTTTGAATACATAATGGAGTCAATCCCAAGATAGATTTTTTTGCCATTGTGCAGGTGAGATAAATAAGACGATTTTGATTCTTTGAAGTACATTGGGCTCCTAAGTAGTTGGCAGTTTTTGACATCACAATATTAGAATTCTATTGAATTCTTTTTTACTAGCAGTGTGAAAAGCAAAGGTGACAATCCACTTGTTTCACTGCACAAACACACATTTTATTCTAAAAATAGAAAGTAATTACTACAGTAAAACAAAATAAACAAACTAGCAAACTGTTTATTTGTTACAAGTGAGCACCTGCTCTTTAAAGATCATTGCTTTAAGTTTTTTTTTAACTTAATAAGGAACTTGTTTTCCTCTAGCCAATGTATGATGTATATAGAGAATACTGGATGGGCAACTGTGCACATCCAGTGTGCTGTGCCACCGTGAGGTTCTGATTTCCTCTGATCTCAAGAGTGCAGTTCAAGAGGTCCATGGGAAGCAGAACCCTGAAGTGGCACAGCACACTGGTCGGGCATAGAGTTGCCATCCAGTATTTTTTATAATGTATGGTACCCACCTAAAGAAAATAAATGCAGTTTTAGCACTTTTAATAACTCATGAACAGAAAAGAAACTGTTTGTTTTCCCATCCTGTTCCGGTAGTTAGGGCTGTTTGCTAGGGTAACATGTTTGGGCAGACATGCCTACATTTGTAAAGCAGCCTTCTATTCGTTGCCAATCAGGTGTAGGAAGTTTTTTTTTTATATTATCTTTTTATGCCTACTACCAGATAGGACTTGAAATATAGAAACATAGACTTTGATGGCAGATAAGGACTGCTAGGCCCATCTAGTTTGCCCATTTCCCTACCTACAGGATAGGCCGCAGGTCCTAGTTAACCAACAGCCTATATCTTCCTGCCCCCCACAAGAATTGCCTTATGTCTGTCCCATGCATTCTTGAATTTTCCCACAGTTTTAGACCCCACAACTTCCTCAGGAAGGCTGTTCCATGCATCCACTACCCTCTCTGTGAAATAATACTTCCTCACATTGCCCCTGAACTGCCCTCCTTCTATCTTTAAATTGTGTCCCCTTGTTCTTGCAAGTCTCTTTTTCTGAAAGATGCTACCCTCTTGGACTTTGTTAAATCCCTTGAGGTACTTGAAAGTTTCTATCATGTCCCCTCTCCTTCTTTCCTCAAGGGTATACATATTAAGCTCCTTTAGTCTCTCCTCATACGGCTTCTCTTGCAGACCCTGCACCATTTTAGTTGCCCTCCTCTGGACTGCCTCTATCCTGTCTATGTCCTTGCGGAGATGGGGTCTCCAGAACTGGACACAGTATTCCAGATGGGGTCTCACCAACTGTCTGTACAGAGGGATAACAACTTCCTGTTTTCTGCTGCTGATGCCTCTCCCTATGCATCCCAGTATACCTCCGGCCCTCCGTACTGCCTTCTCACATTGCTTGCTAACCTTAAGGTCATCTGATATGATTACCCCCAGGTCCCTTTCCTGTTTTGTTGTTGTTACTACCTCCCCACCCATTGTGTATTCTTCCCCTGGGTTCTTGTTTCCCAGGTGCATTATTTTGCACTTTTTGCATTGAATCCTAGCTGCCATACGTCTGACCATTCCTCCAACCTTGCCAAGTCCCTTTTCATCCTTTCCACGCCTCCTTGTGTATCAACCCTGTTGCAGATCTTTGTGTCTTCTGAAAAAAGGCATACTTTTCCTTCCAGTCCCTCTGCAATGTCACTGATGAAGACATTAAAAAGGACTGGACCCAATACTGAACCCTGCAGTACCCAACTAGTAACCGCCCTGTCTTCAGAGTGGACTCCATTTACAATTACCTTCTGTGTCCTGTTGTCCAGCCAATGTTTTACCCAGGCTACCACCCTGGGACCCACTCCCAGGCTGGTTAATTTGACTAATAATCTTTTGTGTGGGACTGTGTCAAATGTCTTGCTAAAGTCTAGGTAGGCCATGTCCACAGCCCCTCCCTGGTCTACTACTTTGGTCACCCAGTCAAAGAAATCTATTAGATTCGTCTGATATGACCTTCCCGCTGTGAACCCATGCTGCCTTGGATCCTGTGCTCCACTGACCTGTAGGTACTCAACTATTCTTTCCTTCAGAAGTGACTCCATCACTTTCCCTACCACAGAGGGCAGACTGACAGGTCTGTAGTTTCCTGCCTCTGTCTTGGTCCCACTTTTGTGAAGGGGAATCACATCCGCCTTCCTCCAGTCCTCAGGTACCACACCATCCTCCCATGATTTATTAAAAAGAGTAGCCAGTGGTTTCACTAGTTCCTTCCTTAATTCTTTTAGAATTCTGGGGTGAATTCCATCAGGACCCATTGCTTTGTCCACCTTCAGTTTTAGGAGTTCTTGCAGAACCCTTTCTTCTGTGAAAGGACTGGGATCGACCCCCTATCAAGAGTGCTTCTGTTAATTGGATAGAGGCACTTCCCTCCTCTTTTGTGAATACTGAGCAGAAATATTCGTTCAGTATTCCTGCTTTTTCACTGTCCCCCTCTGCCCACCCACCGTTGATTCTATTCAGCTTCACTATCCCTCCCTTTGTCTTTCTACGCTCGCTGATGTACCTATAAAAGGTTTTATCCCCCTTCTTAACTGATTTGGCTATCTTTTCCTCAGTTTGGGCCTTTGCTATTCTGACTTCCCTCCCTGCTTCTTTCTGCCTTAACTGGCACAGCTCTCTGTCCTGCTCCTTCTGTGTTTCCTTATACTTCCGGAATGCTATCTTTTTCTTCCTGACTTTCACAGCCACCTCTATTGAGAACCATAGTGGCTTTTTCTTTCGTTTTGATTTGTTTATTTGCTTCACACAAAGGCTTGTTGCCTCTGGGATGGCAGTTTGATAATTCTCCATTGTTGCTCCACACCTCCTTCTAGCCTGTTTGCTAGTGCTTTTCTGAGGCACTCTCCATCTTGCCAAAGTCAGCCCTCCTAAAGTCCAATACCCTCACTTTTGTATGGCTTGACTCTGTAGCTGAGTTTAACGTGAACCACACTGTTTGATGGTCACTTGTCCCCAGATGGCAACCCACTTTTAGATCTGAGATCCTCTCACTGCCCCCGTTTGAGAGTACGAGGTCTAAGATTGCTCCCTCACAAGTGGGTTCCGAAACTAGCTGTCTAATGCCTGCCACCTGTAGGGCATCAAGAATGGCCCTGCACTTGGATGTGGCTGCAGCAAATGTGCTCCAGTTAACATCTGGCATATTCAGGTCTCCCATCAACAGTATCTCCCCTTTCTCTGCCATTCTAAGAATGCCTTCCATCATATCCTTGTCCATTCCTCCCCCCTGACATGGGGGTCTGCACACAACCCTGTGCAGATTGTGGTGCCCTTCCAGTCTCCAAGGTGACCCACAGTGCCTCCTCTCCTCCTGTTTACTCTTTTGTTCAGTTGCTTTTATCCCTTCCTTTACATAGAGACTACTCTTCCCCACTTCTCCCTGCCTGTCTCTCCTGCTAGGTTATGTACCCTGGTATGTTAACATCCCAGTCATGGTTTTCTGTACCATGTTTCTGTGACTGCTATCGATATCCAGGCATCCCTCTTCCATTAAGGCCACCAGCTCAGGGAGCTTGTTGCCCAGACTACAGGCATTGGTACTCATTACCCTCCATTTCCTGATGGCCTTACCCCCTTTGCCCCATCCCTGTCCTTCTTGCCTTTGTCACTTTCTCCATTTACCCTGCCCTTCTCCCTATCGACACCTCCATGTTGGTGTTTGCCACTTACTGCATGATTGTTTGGGGGTGCTAGGATTTCCTGCTCCTTTCCAGTGCCTCCCCCTTGGCTGGTTTAAAAGCTTGCCAATGAAGCATTTAAACCTATCACCTAGGATCCTGGTTCCCCTCCTGGACAGATGCAGTCCATCATGCCAGTATAGGCTTGCATCACTCCAGGTGGACCCCAGTCCCCAATGAAGCCAAATCCTCGAGCTCCACACCAGTTTTTCAACCACTGATTGAATCCCATGGTAATGGAACACCCCAGCCTCTACTATGCCATAGATGGGTAGCACCTCCGAAGGTGCTACCGTATGCTACTTGACCAAGACCCTCCCTAATTCCACAAACTCTTCCTGCACTTCTATATCCCTTTCTTAGCCAGGTCATTTGTCCCTAGTGGACAATGACATCCAGCTCCCTCCCCTGTGCAGCTGCTCTGGCAATCCTGAGGAGCTCCCTGTCCCTCCAAGCCATGGCGCCAGGCAGGCACCTACTCCTCTCCCCTTCCTTGCCCAGTTCTACCTTCCTAACAATGGGTCCCCACCAGGAGTTGTTTTCTTCCCCTGCAGGGTCCCCTGCCACCCTCCTGTGGGTCTCCTTTGTGGAGGTTCCCAGCATCCTCCTTGGTCTCCACTGCGGGTGCCTCCATAGAGGAACCACACTTTGCCAGAATGGCATAGGAATTGTGGAGAGGTACAACTGGAGGGATGTGCCTCTGTTCCACCAGCCTCACCCTCCCTGAGCCCACTGTGGTCCAACCGCTCCTCTTTCTTGGCAACCTCTGAGGCAACGGCAGTAGCACTGGTGGTCCCTGGATGGAAGAGGAGGTCCCAAATCCTGGCCAACTCAGCCTGGAGATGAGCAACCTCCTCCCTCAGCCCAGAGAGGTGCCTGCAGATGGGACAACACCGCATCCTCCAGAACATCTCCCGGAGACTGCTGCTCCACAGCCACTGCACTGCACCACTCCAATCATGTCTTATTTCTGGCCCCTTAACTGTTTGCAATCACTCTTTCCTCTGTTTTTTTCTCCCTCTCCTCACTTTCTGCCTGTGCCCTTCTAAGCTCCTGATTGTCCTGTTCTGAGACAAGAATATCCTATATTCTCAATGAGACCACTTACTTGTTCAGAGGAAGACCTCCAGCAGCTAGTGGGGGCCGGAGAGCTACTCTTGCCCTTCTAGGATGGTGGGTCCTTGGTGGTTCTGTGATCACTCACTTCCTGCCCCTAAACAGGAAGTTCCTGTTGTCAGTCAAATCCTTTGCCTATAAAAATAGAACTAGCTTTGTGTGGAGAGTTGGAGGGAAGGGAGACAATATAGTCCCAGCAGAGTTCAGTCACACAGCAGTCCTTTCTCCTGGTGTCTTCTGCTCAAGCTATTAGCAGAATCTTTCTAAGGCAGTCTTTAAATGTAGCTTCCTTCAGCTACTCCTCCCCCCTACTTACCAGATCTTTCTACAAGTAATTTAAACCTCACAGCAGTTAAGTCCTTTCAGTCACCTGAGATTTACACCTAGATGACTTTTCAGTTACCCATTCAGTTCAGTTAACCCAAACACACACTTTTTTGTTTTGTTTTGTATGTTAGTTTTTTTACCCTAAATTAAAGGTCCAAATACAAAAGTTCTACTCTAGTCCCAGCAGAAGTTCAGTCTCACAGCAGTCCTTTTTCCTGGTGTCTTCTGTCAAGCTATTAGCAGAATCTTTCTAAGGCAGTCTTTAAATGTAGCTTCCTTCTAGCTAAGCCCTCCCCTACTTACCAGATCTTTCTACAAGTAATTTAAACCTCACAGCAGTTAAGTCCTTTCAGTCACCTGAGATTACACCTAGATGACTTTTCAGTTACCCATTCAGTTCAGTTAACCCAAACACACACTTTTTTTTTTGTATGTTGGTTTTTTTACCCTAAATTAAAGGTCCAAATACAAAAGTTCTTCTACTTTAGTCCCAGCAGAGAAGTTCAGTCACACAGCAGTCCTTTCTCCTGGTGTCTTCTGCCAAGCTATGTGGCATACTTGGTGACTTGGTGGTGGCATACCCCATATCTGGGACTCCTTCTCCCCCTATCGGGATCACACTGCATGGCAGTGGGGCCGGATTTTTCGTGGTTATGGAAGTAGCTCCATTGTTCCATCCCCGCCTCCCCAAGGATGCCCACAAACAGGACCAGAGTCCAGGCTGTAAGCTGTGGTAAGACACAGCTTGCACCAATTGCCTAATGGTGCCCTCCCCTCCCGACACAGTCCACTGGTTGGCACGGTACCCAACCCACCCCAGGAGTGGAGAGTTGCCAATAAGTGACTCAGTCCAGCTCCTCCCTCCCCCACTCAGTTGACCTCCAGCATCTCAGGCTCATTCCCAAACTCAGGTCTCCAGTGTAGCACAAGATGTGGTGTCCAGTGCCTCAACACTCAGTGCCACCAGACCAGTGAGTGTAGGAGGGGTTTTCAAAAAATACCAAATGGCTGCTGTATTCCTCACTTAGTAAGAGGTGAAAGTCTGTTGTTTAATTTGGTAAGTTTATTTTAAATATCTGGTTGATCTTGCATTTTATTTTTTTATATGTGTTTAATTATTGGTTGATCCAGCATTTGGTTGTTGCATCTGGTTGATCCTAAGTCCAGGTTCGAGTGATCTCATTGTCACTGTTGGTACTTACGTAGTTGATCCTGCCATTTTTCTTGTATGTGGTCCTGCGCTTTCCACCATGACTCAAACCGTCTTGTACCACAGTTCATGGGTCATGGAATGTGACTGTATGTACCCCAGCAGGGTGCAATCATGTTCCATGACCTTTTAACTGTGGTACTGCAAGGTCTGAGCTGAGAAGGAAAGTGAGTTAGAATCACGTTCCACCATACATTGCAATGTATATGATATACCTATACTGTCTGTATGTTTGTTTGAAATTAATCCCAGGTAGCCCCTGAAAAGGAGACCGTTGGTCCCAGTGGGCACACCCAGTTACCAAAATTCAATAAATAACTAAATCAATAAACAAACAACAGGACTCAGCTGCTGATGTTGCCTTGTGCTAGGCTTTATTTTATCACTAGAACCATAAAAAGATAGACTATGTTAGCAGAAAGAGGCTTATGGTTCATTGAGTCTGTTCATATTATACAGCATCACTCCCCAACCTGGAGTCCTGGTGAGTTTTCCTCTTTTACTCCACCTCCCTCAACAAGCCCCCCATACTCCCACTAGGGACTATAAGTCCTCTTATTCTGTCCTAGCCATGTTTAAACCCACCACTTTCACTGATAATCATTTTCACGACTCCACCGCCTTCCGAGTTAAATAGAACTTCCTCATATCTCTCCTGAATTTACTCCCCACCAACCTTTAATCATGCCCCCTTACAACTGTGTCCCTATTTTTAACAAACAGGTCTTCACTATTCACCCTGTTTATTCCCCTCAGAGACTTATACAGTATATTTCTATTACACACACCTTCCACATCTGGCCTCCAGTGAGTACGTGTTCAGAGCTACCAGCTGTTCCTCATAGGATTTGTCTTGCTTACCCTGAATTATTTTGGTGACCCTTCTCTGTACTGACTACAGCCTGCCTATGTACTTTCCCAGGTGAGGACTCCAGAACTGGGTATAGTATTGCAGGTGAAGTCTCACCAGAGACCATCATATAGAGGCAGTATCACTTCACTTTTTCTGCTGTCAGAATACCAATACCCTCCAGCACCTTCTCTACATTTGAACATACAAATGGACAGCAGAAGTAGTCTCAAAGGTCTATTGAGTTTGCTAGATGCCAGGCTCGTGCACGTATGCTACATGTTGCTCCACCCCCTTCCCTGTCACCTTAAACTTCCTCTTGAATCTATTCCACCTTCTTTTAAATCCCCAACTGTACTGTGATTTACAACCCCCCTCTGGCAGTGCATTCCATCCTGCCACCACCCTTTCAGTGAAGAAGTGCCTTCTAGCCTCCTTCCTGTACATCCCCCACCTGCTAATTTGTAATTGTGCCCTCTGGTAACCTCCTTAGCCCAGTACAGTCTGGATTTCATCCATGCCACAGCACTGTTTCTGTGCTTGCCAAGGTTTCCAATGACTGGCAAAATGCGGTGCATGCAAAAAATCATGCGTGCACTTTGTTCTTTGACTTGAGCACAGTTTTCAACACAGTGGATCACGATCCACTCTTGGTCACTCTCAGACACATAGGATTGGACAGCACAGTTTTGAACTAGTTCCCAAACTTCCTTACAGGACGGCAACAGCAGATAAAGGCAGATGGAGACCTTTCCCCTCTGAGAAATCTTCTAAGAGGCATTCTTCAAGGGTCTATTCTGGGCCCTGTACTATTTGCCTTATATATTAACAACATTGATTCAAGAATTAAATCAGCAAACTTACATTTGTTTGCTGATGACGCTATTCTTTAATAGACCCACACCGGAACTTGCTGCAGGGACCTCCAGCTTGAATTCCACCTCCTGCAGAAGAATCTCATATGTAAAGTTACTTCTAAATGCAAAAATAAAAAACAAGGCTATGCTCCTCTTTCCTTCTTTCTACATGCCTAAACCAAGCTCTGTTGGTTTTGTCCCTCTCATAACCACTCTGATGGGTGAGTCCCTGGAATTCATGGAGAAATTTGGGTATCTAGGTGTATGAATTGACTTTAAACTATCTTTCATCGACCACATTGAAGAACTCCTGAAAAAATGAAAGCAGAGACTTGGCCTCTTCTTTAGGATTAAGCATCTACTAACCCAAGAGTCACAAATTAGGCTAGTCAAATCTATCTTTATGCCGCCATTGGACTATGCTGACTTCCTTTATGACCAGGACTCAAGTACTGCCTTGTTAAAACTAGACACAGTTTATCACAGAGCTCTTAGAGAGTACAACTGCACCATACTCCACTCACCACTACACTCTCTATGAATTAGTAGGCTGGAACTCACTCAGTTTTATATGTCAAAGAAATGCTGTCTTCTGGACATACAGATCAATTGTTAGCAAGCTCCCTTGTTATATTTCGGACTGCCTGCCTTTACATGTTGTGGGTTGTTACCCCTTGAGAATCTACTCCTGTATTTCGCTTATCGTACCTAAGATCAGAACTCGCTATGGTAGATCTGCAATAAACCATGCCCTCCCTGTTCTCTGGAACAATATACAGAAAACTTTGAAACTTGTTATACCTGTGAAGCTGCCCTTCTTCAAAATCCCATTTGGACTCACCTTCAAGGAAAAATGTGCTTGCCTCTGCTAATGACCTTTTGTCTAGGCATACCTTTTCTGCCTTCACTGCTGCCCCTGAATCATCTTGGTACCCTCTTTACTGTCTCCATCTGGTTTATGTCTTTCTTAAGGTAGGGACTCCATTACTGCACACAGGATTCCCGATGCAGACCCACCATGAATCTGTAAAGGGCCAGAATTACCTTTTTCCTCCTGCTGGAGAACCCCCTCGATATGCAACATAGCATCCTGTTCACCTTCCCCACTGCCTTTTCTGCACTGTGTTGATGGTTTCAGGTCACTTGAAAGTGTTATCTCCAGGTCTTACTCCTCCTCCTCCAAGACTGTGACCTTCACCCCTGAGACTGTCCTTGACCCTTAGTTGCTTACACCCTATGTGCAGTACCTTGGACTGTTTAGCACTGAACCCAAATTGTCAGATTCCCTATCACTGTTCCAACCCACATCCTCCTTCTTTAGATCTCTTATACCCTCCTGTGTGTCCACCTCCTGAAGAGCTTGCTATTATCTGCTAAAACACATATCTCACCTTTGATGCGATCCCCAATGTCAGTGATTAACACATTGAACAAAACTGGACCCTGCTAGTAACTTCTCTCACCTCAGAGTGCTCAACCCAACTATAACCTGCTATCTTCTACCACCTAACTAGTTTACCAGCCATCTGGTTAGTTTCTCCCCATCCCTATTTCTGCCAGTTTTTTATCATATTCTAGACCCATCTTTTTTTGGCTGAGTTTTGGATCTAGTACTGCTGTATAATTTTAGTGTTATATTATTTTATTTAATTTTAACATTTATGAGATATTTTACATGGTTTATTTATTTTATTGAGAAGTGTCCTGAGCCCTTGGGAATAGGTACCATATTAATAAAATTGTCTTGCCATTCCTTGCCTTGCCTCTTGTAGAGGACTAAGTCAAAGACTTTGCTGAAGTCCAGGTATAGTAAGTCCACAGCTTGACCTGTATCTGCTGCCCTATTGCCCAATCTAAGAAGTTGATCAAATTTGCTTGGCATGACCTACCTGCCATGAACTCATGCTGCCTGCTATCCTGGAGCCTATTTCCCTCAAGGAATGCATCAATCTTTTCTTTAGGATGGTTTCCATCAGTTTGCCAACAATTGATGTCAAGCTGCTGGTATATAATTCCCCTGTTGGGCCCTAGGTCTACTCTTGTGCAGGGCATCAGATTGGCTATTCTCCATGTATGCATAACCACCCCTGTCTCCAATGAGCAGTTGAACAGGCCAGCCAGGTGTGATGCAAGGACTGCTCCAGCTCTCCCAACACTCTCAGGTCCATGCCATATGAGCCAGGGGACCCTTACACCCTGAGGGCCTTGAGGCTTTAAGGACTTTATCCTCTGCTATTGCTTCCTCAGTCATCCCTGCCCCCCCAGTCTCTATTTCCCCTGTGGTAGTGGCCTATTCTTATCCTTAGTGAATACTGAGTAGAAGTATTGCTTTAGCACCTCTGTGTTCTTACTGTTTTGCTCCACCTACATGGTTCCCTTTCTAAGCTTCACTATTTCTCTTTTGCTGTTATTCTCTCCTGGTTGTGTCAGAAGAAGGTTTTGTCACCTTCTTTGACCCCCTCAGCTATTCATAGTTCCATCTCTGCCTTGTCTTACCTTACTAGTTGATTTCAGCTGCCCTGCATATTAGCCCTGTTCTATTCCATCTGGATATTTTTGTATTTCTTTCTAAGAAGCCCTTTGCCTCCCTTAGTGTGCTGCCTACTTCCGTAAACTATGTAATCTTTCTCCTCTTACTCCTTTTATCCTTCTTTTTAAGGAGGGTTGCATGACTGCCTGGACTCCCTTCCTAATGCCCATCTATTCTCCACACCCATGTCCTCCCTTAATTCTGTCAGTCTTTCCCCTAGTATCATCCCCATGCATACAAAATCTGCCCTTTTGAAGTCAAGAACACATGTTTTTGTGTTTAGCTGTTCCTCCCCCACTGTGCTCACCCCATCACTCACCCCCTTTCCTTTTTTACTTATTGTTTTCTCTGCTTGGGGGGGAGGGGAGTCTTCCTGCCTCTTCCTGTTGTGAACCCTTGGTTCTGCACTTCCAGGTAATACTTACTTATGTGTCTTATTACACTAGCTGGTTTGATTGATGGAGTCACTGATGATGAGACACACACACATCATTTTCCTCTGTTGTAGTAAGCAGCATAACCGCTCCCATCCAATTCTGCATGTGTGGGTCCTTTTTCCATCAGTTCATCATCTTGCACCTCATGGTATTTAATCTCAACTGCCAGATCTTTGACCACCTTACTAGCTTCTCTAGGTATTTCTGAAGTCCCATCACCAATTGCTCACTGTCTCTCCTGATACATAGCTTTGTGTCATCAGCAGAGAGACACATCTTGCCCGGAGTATCCTCCTCTATGTCACAAATAAACATATTAAATAGAACAGGTCCCAGGACTGATCCCTGCAACACTTCGTTTGTGACCCCTGTCCCTTGATGTGACTCTGTTTATTACTAACCTATTCTGTCTTCCTCTAACCAGTTACCTACCCAACTGTCTAAACCCTTCTCCTAAATCCTCCAGCTTTTTCAGCAGCCTCCTGTCTGACATTGATTCAAAGACTTTGCTGAGATCAAAGTAGAACAGATCTACTACCTGCTCTTTATCTACTCTCCCAGTGACCAAGCTGAATGCTGCATCAGGTTGGTCTGGCATGGCCTCCCCAACATAAACCAATGCTGCTGCTTGCTATCCTGCAACATTATCATCTAAGTAGGTCACCAGAATTTCATGAATAATTGTCTCCACCAGCTTACCTACAATGCAGGTAAGACTGACTGCCTTATAGTTGTCTTTGTCCTTCCTATCCCCTCCCACTGTGGAAAGGCACTACGTCCATGGAACTACAATCCCCTGACACTACTCCAGACTTCAGTGAATGATTAAACAGCTGGGTTAAGGATTCTTTTTATTTTATTTTATTGAATTATTTGGAATACACCTATGAGCCAGTGGCCCATTTACAGAGATGCCATGTCATATTACACAATCAGAGATCTTACAGAGAACAGTTTCAATAACAATTACAGAAGTCACAGTATGAGTGAGAGTTACATACACTTGTAGTAGGAAGAATTTTACCAAAATATACATCAAAAAATAAAGAAATCTATCTAAAAATTCAAGCCAGGGGCACAACAACTAGCAGGAAATGATTGAGGACTCAGATCCATTCTCTAGGTGCTAAGGAAAGTGTGTGAGAATACACATTTACCCAGAGACCAGAGGGAGGAAGTGCTACAGAGAAGGAAAAGTGGTGGGAGTAGGGGAAATAATGGAGCAGAGAGGAGAGAAAGGGAAAGGGGGAATTAGAGTGAAAAATAATAAGAGGTCAAGCTGAAGTAGGATAGAAAGTCTGGCAATGTAATGTCCAGGAGGAGGGGGCAGGACGTACCAGAGGGGCTGTGGGGGGTAGTGACTAGGTTGCAGCCAAGGCAGGGGGCTAGGGCAAGGATTAGGTCCCGCAGTGGCAACCACTGTCGGAAGTAAGTAGGGCACATAGTTTTGATTTAAAGGGTCCCAGTTTGAGTTCCTTTTGTGCCTCCATATTGAGGGCATTAAACCAGAAAGGCACACGGTACTCGTATGAGTGCTGGCCTTTTGTCGTTCGGCAGAAGGGTACGTTTAGCGTTTGGTTTTTCAAACCCCTAATACATGTAGATGAGCTAGGTATGCTGAAGAGATTTGACACATTGGGGGGTGAGCCCTAGCATTGATTTCTTGGCAAGAAGACAAACCTGGTACTGCATTCTACTATCCAAGTTGAGCCAGCCTGACTGCATGTACAGTTCACAGGTGTGAGTTAGTTGATCAGCATCCAGAATAATCCTGCATGCCTTATTGAGAGTCGTCTTGATATGTTTAAGTGCCGTGTGAGTTGCAGCACCATCAACTGCTAGACCATAGTCTATGATTGTCAATACCGAACTGGAGACAGCAACTTTTAGGGCTTCTTTAGTTAGGCAACATTTGTACCTAAAGAGCAGGCCCAGCCTACCATTTACCACTTTGGCTACCAGGTCTATATGTTGTGCATATGATAATGTGCTATCTAGGGTGATTCCTATATATTTAAAGTTATGTACCATTTCAAGGGGTGAGTTTAGTTTGTTATGCATTTGGAGCTGGTAGGACCTGTCTATTTTGGGTCGAGGTGAACATCATGGTCTTTGTATTTTTGTAGTTTAACAGTAGTTTAGATTTGAGGAACCAATTTTCCATGGAAGTGAAGTTAGACTGCATCTGCTTTTCCAGGGTTGTAGGGTCAGAGTGAGAGGAGTATAGAACTGCATCATCTGCGTATAGTAAAATGTTATCCTGTACTGCTAGACGGAGGTGGTTAAGGAACAAGTTGAAAAGTAATGGGCTGAGGATGGATCCTTGGGGCACTCCTATAGTAAAAGGCCTGTTTTCAGAGAGAGAGTGTCTGGAATTTTTACTCTTTTGACTCTCCCCGTGAGATAGCTCCTAACCAGGTGACCGATTCTTTGGAGAGACCTGTAGTGGCCAGTTGATACAGAAGCAATTCATGGTTCACGGTGTCGAAGGCTTGGTGAGGTCTATATAAGTAACCCCCAACAAGAGCCCCCGATCCAGCACATCGTGGATATAACCCGTGTGTCACAGAGTGCCTCTGTGATGGTTTGGGGGCCTCATGATTAGTGCTGGATTTTTGTTTTATTGCCCTTATAGTAAGAAAAATCCTGGGGTAAACTCCAAAAGCAATATTATAAGGATATTATTAATGCTGTGGCTGGCTTTGCCTAGAGAATAAAGTGAATAGAAGTCTGAGCATTTTCGAGCTGGGCAGCGCTTTGCACCATCAGTCTGGGTGAAGCAAGAGAAATGAGCGGCTGCTGTGTAAAAGTAATAAATATCAGCTGCTGCTTTAAATGTTTGTGTGATTTCTAAAACCCCCATTTTATGAGTTAAAAAAATGGGTTATACAATAAGGAAAGGTGCATTGAACTTAATACAATAAGCGTTTAATTTGCTGTGTACATTTGGTAGGGGACAGCTCTGGTACCAAAAGAGAATTGTGGTATTTTGAGCAGAGATTGATTTAAAACCTGGTAGTGTTCCCTGTGGTGAAACCTTCAGGCATGAAATGTTGAAGGAGTGTTTGGGGTTTACTTTGAATGTTTTGTTTTGCCTTGCGGTGTTTCTGTGGGCTTGTTGATGTTTCTGCAGATGTTGTAGGCATTGCAGTAGTATTGTGAACCTTTTTGGCTCCCTTTTCTTTTCCTTGTAAAGGCTGCAGGTAGTAGGGACTTAGAGTAGTATGCTAATGCTACTAGTTTTTAGATGCAGGGGTTTAATAAAATAAAGAAAAGGGCTTTGCCAGGTTAATTTGAAATGTATGCCAACTGGCTGAAATGTCAGCTGTCGGGAAATGGGCTTGCTTGTGCTTTGCATACTTTGCAAGTAATGTTAAGAACCTCTTGGTCCTTTTCTCTGTTCTCTATCCTGTCTTTTGGGAGGAGCTCCTAAAAAGATGTGGTTTTGCTAAGTAACATAGCTGAAGAGCTTCTGCACGTCTGTGCGAAGGGGAGTGCTAGTAAAGCTGGACCCGCTCGAACATGCGCACAGTCGTGAAGGTATTTTTCCATATAATTTGGCCCTGAATGAAGTTTGCTACTTTTAAATTACATCTTTCAAGTTTGCTTGCCCTTTGGAGCTGAATGGGAGCACTTTTGGGGCTATCTCTAAGCTTTCTATAGAACAAGGAATTTTCTGTCTTGGACAGCGTTTTAGAGTTCTGGGTTCCTTCCTCCTTTAGCTGCAGCACTTCTCTAAGAGCTGGCCGTCCACAATCTAAATCTAGTTGTACAGCTGCTTGAAGGGGTGGTGCTTCCTGACCAGAAACAATGGTTAAGACTCTTAAAAGGGATGTAATTTACTTCGGTGCATGTATGTATATTGTGATATTAATTTAAAGATATATTGTTGCTGAAAATAAAATACATTTTCTGAAAATAAAGATATAGGGTTTAAAGTAAAGTACTAGGGTGGAGCTAAGTAGTCACATGACCCCTGTAGTAGTGTATATAATCTGAGCTGTTAGAATAGATAGGCAGATAGATGTGACCTGGAGAGAGAGACGAGAGAGGAAGGTCTGGAGAGAATTCCAGCTTATGTTAATATGTCAGACTTGGACTAATGAACATATAAAGTGATTTCTAATGAGCTTGCTGTATGAGATGTGACCTGCTACTGATGAAAATTCTGAACTATAAAATAAATTTCTGAATTTTAAGAAAGACTGCTATTGTGTTATGCTACCTGATTGCCCATGTACACCTACGCCCCAGGACACCGTGAATTCAACAAGAGCAGTAGTGGTGCTATGTTGTTTCCAGAATCCGTGTTGCTGATGGCATTGCTACTGGTACTTGTCTAGGTAGTCTCTCAACTGATGCGCTACAATACATTATAAAGCTTGTGATAGGGGGAAGGATTGAAATAGGGTGATAATTTGAGTGGTTGATTCTATTCCCACTTTTGTGGACTGGGGTAACTATGGCCACTTTCCAGAGATTGGGGAAGGTACCCATTATAAGTGATAAGTTTAGTATTTTGGTTAGAGGGCCAGTATAATGTCAAGTGTGAGCCTGACAAGCTTGAGGTCAAGCCTGTCGCTACTTGCTCATTATTTGCCGAGTGCTTTTTGGAGGTATTTTTTAGCTTTTCCAGGGGTGATAATCCTAAAATAGAAGTGTGGGGCAGAGCCCAGTATACTTGTAGAGTCTTGGGTAGAGTTGCTATCCCTCATGGGCTTAAGGAGTTCTGGATGCAGTACCCCACTGAAGTTGGTAAATCCCTCATTAAAAATGATAGCAATCATGCTGGGGTCCTGCATGGGTGAAATATTCACAGTTAGCATGGAGGGAGGGACCTTAATAGGTTTGCCTGTGAGTGCTTTGAGGTTGCCCCAGAACTGGTGTCCGTCACCCCAGAAGTTCTCTAGTTAATTTTTGTAATGCTGGCTCTTAGCCTTCCAAATTGCCCAGGTGCAGTTGTTCTGGGCTGCTTTGTATTTTTGGATATGAGCAGGGGAGCCTGTAAATTTTGCTGTGGCCCAGAGGTTGTCTTTGTTCTTCAATAGTTCTAAGAGCTTCGGGGTGATCCAAGACTTATTGGTGTCCCGCATTTTCAGCTTTACCGAGGGGACCTAGATGTTGCATGCTGCATTAAATTTGTGGATGAAGCCTTCGAGCACGGAGTCTACATTGGTTACAGTGTCTAAAAGCTCCAGTCTATGAGTGCTAGGTGGGCTTTTGAGGCAGCAGGTTTTCCTTTGTTTAGTAGTCTGATTGTGACTGTTTTGGTAGGGGTCTTTGGGGACTTATTTAACCAGGAGGGGAGGATGGGCGAATGGTCACTGAGAGAATCCAGGAGAACTGCAGTGCGTGAAATTCTCTCTGGCTGGTTGGTGATGATCCAGTCAATGAGAGTGCCTGATCCCGTACAGTAGTTTACGTGAGTGGGGGACAACACCAATTGTGCCATATTGAGGGAGGATAATGCATCTCTAAAGGGTGCAGCCTCCAGGGATGACCAATTGATGTTAAAGTCACCCATAATAAGTAATTCTGCATTTTGGTGGTGATTGGTAAGGTAGTCTTGACTTGCCTTAAAGCCATAGGGCTGGTTCCTAGGAGGGATATATATGGATGCCATGATTATGGATTTTCCATTTGATTCAAGAAGTACTTTTATGGCCAAGACTTGAGTGCTGCAGCCGGTGGTGATGGGGGTAGTAGCATCAGTGCCTGTATGTGTTCTTTTAAATAGAATGCACAGCCTCCACTGCATTTTCCAAGCCTGTGAAGTTTGAAGGAGGTATATCCCGGGAGTTGGGTGACTGTGTCCGAAATCCTAGGATTGAGCCAAGTTTCCACAATTGTGATGATGTCTGGCCAGTGTTGGGTGATCTAGACTTATAGGGAGTCTAGTTTTGCTAGGAGACTGCAAATGTTTATGGATGCAAATGTTAGGCCACTGTGCCTGTTGGGAAGGGTGTAGTCCTAGACAGAGGGCCAGGGTTAGGGTGGATATTCCCAGAGAGAAGTAGCAATAGGCAGGCCATTCAGATTGTCTGCCACTTTAGGTACACTAGTACCTGTGAACGATTGTAGGTTTTTGATTCATTGTTCTTAACAATGGTCCAAGTGGAAATCATATTAATGATTGAAGGGGGATTGGATACTTAGGACTCCCAGGAGCCAGTGCCAACTCAAGCAGATGTGGCATTGTGATGATGGTAGTTGCCAGTAAGATAAATGTGGATTTATGACAGTGTTTAAAGTGGAGTATTTCACTGTGTGTGGACAATCTTGTGAGTTGCATAGGTGAAGAGGGGGTAGGTGACAGCCATAATGACAGAAGGCAGACCAGCTGAAGTAGGATCATTGTGGGCAATGGAGAGGGTGGGGTATATCAAGAGGTTACTGATCCTTGGGAAGAGATAACTCTGAATTAGTGAAATAGTCTGGTTGGAAAGATTTGCCCCTCTGCATTTATCCTGAGGGGAAAGGGTGGTGAAGGACAGTGAAGTTCTTAGATAATCTGTAGAAGTTGTGCAGTTCTAGAGCGGCAGTAGCGCAGCTTCTTTATCTGCATGAGAAAAACCCTCTCAGAAATTGACAGGGTGCATAGCCCTAAATGAACCAATTAATCAATCCAGTTGAACAATTGAACTATGGGCAAACAGGTAGAGAAGGAGGAAAAAATAAGTAATAAATAACAGTAGAGGAAGAGATCACAAAGTTAAGGGTGCAATGAGCAAGAGGAAATTGTTGCCTATGCGATGGCCTATTGGTGGAGTAACCGCCTCTAAAACAAGAGGTTGCAGTGTCCTCCACTCCCAGCTGAAGCACCCTGAACCTCAGCAAGAGCTATGCAACAGAACATCAGATGAATATTCAGTGTGTGAAGGATAAGGAAACAGTTACCTCTAGAGGTAGCTTGACATAACTTGCAAATGGGAAACTGGACGCTTTTTTTTTTTTTTAATATAAATCCTGCACAAATTCTTAATGTAACTACACTGCGTGACTACAGGAAGCTGCGGAACGCAGACAGCAGTGAGTAAAAAAACAAGTCCACACTGGTGTGCTGGTGGAAAGGTGTCAGGTTCTAATCTGCTGTTCACTGCTCCTGAGACAGAGTGCCTCAGTTGGAAGTGGAGGGCACCTCGTACCTGCTAGTCTGAGGAGTGGCATTTTGGAGCTCCCAAGGCAGCAGTGTGTGTTGGAGGGAAGTCCTGACCTGCTAGTCTGAGTGGTGGCATTTTGGAGCTCCCCAGACAGCAGTGTGTGTGTGTTGGAGGGGGGCCTGACCTGCTAGTCTGAGCAGTGGCATTTCAGAGCTCCCAAGGCAGCATTGTGTGTTGGAAGGGGCTTGTTCCATAAGAACACTTGGATACAGGACATCTGAGCCCAGTGCTTTTCCTACCCTGAGGGTCTCCAGTCCTTTTCTCACTCATTCTGCCATGATCACTACTCTCCCCATTTCCTGCACACCCATATATCTGCCTTGATTCCACCATCTTCTCCCATTAATATTTAGCAGAAGCAATTGTTTAGTGCATTTGCCTTTTGCGCAACATCTTTTTCTACCCCCCTCACTAGCTTGATAATCCCCCTCTAGTTTTCATTTTCTTCTTAATGAACCTAGACAATTATATTTCCCCTCTGGCACACCCTCAGCAAGCCACAGTTCCATGACTGCCTTTGCGAACTTGATCTCCCTTGCCTTTTTAAGTGTGGTCTGGTATTTCTGCCCTTCCTTTTCTCCTTTTTTCCTCTTATACCTTATGAAGGCCCATGTTTTTATCCTAACAGCCTCCCTCACTTCCTTTAAGAACCATATTATCCTTTTGTGCTTCTTTCGTTTGGTGACCTTCATGTACAAATTAGGTCACTTCCAGAATTGCTTGCTTGATCTTATCCTGTTTTTCCACTACTCCCCTGATTTGGTCTATCAAACTTTCCCTAACCAGTTCTTGCATGTGTTGAAAATCTGCCTGTCAGCAGGCCCAGTAGCTCTGAGTGTTGAGGTGCTGGACACCACACCTCGCACCAAGTCAGTGACCCGGGTTTAGGAACTAGCCTGGGCCGCCGGGGGTCAGCAGGTGGAGAGAGGATTTAGTGTCCGGAGGACTGCTCTCCTCTCTCAGGGAGGGAGACTAGTTGTCTCACTTACTGACTGCCCTCTGGCAGTGGTTGGAGGGCAGTACACATCAGGAGGCTCGAAGCCGACGTCCTAGCATCGGCGGGGGGGCCAAGCGAAAACAGGAAAAGCGAGTCTGACAGGCTCGATGATGGTCTGCCACTCCCGGGAGGAGTTCCTCAGATTCTGGATTAGGTCTCTGGTATAAGGGAGAAGCCAACAAACTCCTCTTGGCCCCACCATGGAGGTAAATCCATGGTGGAACTACTGGGGGTCACCTAGCATGGGAGCGGCGGGACTGGAGAGAGAGTCCCTCTAATCGGAGGGCCATAGCCACCTGCCAGGGCTCAGGAGAAAACATTTTCAAATAAAAAAAAAAGAAAGAAAATCTGTCTATCTGAGGTTCAGAACCATTGTCCTTAAGGGGGACCAATGTTCCCCACTGCCAGCTCAAGTCAAAGAGAACTGTGTTCACTGGACCTCAAAGGTTCCGTGATTGCACTCTCCCATCAGTTACAAGTTGGTTAGTACCAGGTCAAGAATGGTAGCCTATCAAGGGGGATTCCAAACCAGCTGCACCAGTTAGCAGTCATGCAATGGTTCCAGCAGCACATTACTCCTAATGTTCTTAGCTGCAGGGGTATCCCAGTCTATGTCTAGCAGGTTAAGGTCCCTGACTAACATTAGATCCTCATTTTTTGTCCCCTTCAACATTTTCTTCCTAATTTAAACATAGAAACATAGAATTTGATGGCAGATAAGAACAACTTGGCCCATCCAGTCTGCCCATTTCTCCCTTTCTACACTATTAATGCAAATGGCGCCTGATCTATAGCTCTTGCTCCCCCCCACCTTTCTGCTATGATTCCCTTGTGCTTTTCCCATGCATTCTTGAACCCCACCACTGATTTCTCTCCTACCACCTCTGCTCTTAGCCTGTTCCAGGAGTCCATCACTCTTTCTGAGAAGAAATACTTCCTCACATGATTTTACCCCCGGCAGCTTCACAGCATGTCCTCTTGTTCTTGAGCACCTTTTCTTCTAAAAAATATTCCTCTCCTGTACCTCATTTACCCCCACAGGTATTTAAAGGTCACTATCATATCCCCTCTCTATCTCCTTTATTCCAGAGTGTACACATTGAGGTTCTTTAGTCTTTCCTGATAGGTCTTTTGATGCAGACCCTCCACCATTTTAGTTGCCCTCCTCTGGACTGCCTCCACTCTGTCTAAGTCCTTCCAGAGATGTGGTCTGCAGAACTGGATACAGTATTCTACTTGGGTCTTACCAGTGATCTATACAGACCCAACACCACCTCCTTCTTTCTGTTGGTGATACCCCCCATACACCCGAGCATCCCACTTGCCCTCCTGTTTGCCTTGTTACACTGTCTGGACACATACAGTCATCCCATATGATTACCCCCAGGTCTCTTTCCTGGTTGGTGGTCATCAGTAACACTCCACCCATTTTGTACTCCACCCCTGGTTTTCTGTGCCCTAAGTGCATTATTTTGTATTTTTTAGCATTGGAACTCAGCTGCTAGGTCCTTGACCAATCCTCTAGTTTCCTCAGGTCTCCATTCTTCTTCCCCCCAGAGTGTCAAACCTATTGCAGATTTTGGTGTCATCCAGAAAGAGGCAGACCTTCTTTTCCAGCTTCTCTGCAATATCACCTATAAAGACATTGAAGAGGACCGGTTCCAGCATTGATCCCTGAGGCACCCTGTTGGTCACCCTCCCTTCCATGGAGTGAACTCAGTTTACCACCACACTTTGTTGCCTATCTCCAAACCAATTTCTTGCCTAGTTTCCCTCCTTTGGACCCACTCCTAAGCTACCTGGCTTGCTTACTAGTCTCCTATGTGGAACAGTGTTGAATGCCTTACTGAAATCTAGGTAGGCCACCTTCTCCTTTTTTCCTCAGCAGTCTATTGACTGCCCCAGTCTAATTTTCTTTCCAACTGCTGTAGTCAGCTGTACTTAATAGTAAAAATATAGACCCAGATGGCAGAAAAATCCCAATGGTCCATCAAGCCTGCCATTATTTGTAACTACCTTATCCAAAAACATTAATGCCACGGTTAGATATTCCCCTGCCCCTTGCCCTCTCTGTCTATTCCCTTCCTGGATCCCCCATTGGGTATATGAGTCCCTTGGCCTTGTGCTAACCTTGTTTGAATTCACTTGGGGTCTTTGCCTGTACCACTATTGTTGGCAATCTGTTCCATGACGGCACCACCCATTCAATTAAGAACTTTCTCACATCCTTCTTGAAATTAACCTCATCAATTCCCAGTTGTGTTCTCTTGTAACTACATCCCTGTTTCTAAAAAAACATATTCTCATAACATACTTTATTTATAATGCCTACAAATGTATATTTATAACTCTTATGGATGTATAAGTCTTTTTCATGTTCACCTCTCCTGTGTGGCCTCGAGCGAGTACGTGTTCAGGGCTTATAACCTTTCTTCACACGATTTGCCCTTCTGGTCCTGAATCTTTCTTGCGACCCTTTGTTGCACTGGCTCTAATCTGTTTATGTCCTTTCTCAGGTGTGGATTCCAGCACTGGGCACAGTATTGTAGGTGAGGCCTTACCAGTGATCTGTATATGGGCAGTATCACCTCCTCCCTCCTACTATAAAAACTACTCCTGATACACCCCAGCATCTTCAATGCCTTGCTATAAGGCTTTTTGCTCTGGCTGGCTTGCTTAAGTGAGTCACTGATGAGGACTTCCAAATCCCTCTCCTCTGCTGAAGCTGCTAGCTGAGCCCCCTCCCATCCAACATTTTATATGTGGGTTCTTATTTCCCAAGTGCTTCACCTTGCATTTCTTAGCATTAAATGTCAACAGTTAAAATTTCCTTTATTTCATTAAGGGAGCTAAATAAAGCAAATGATCAAGATAAATAATATTACTTACATGCATGAAACAACAGGTTTCCTGTTGCAGTTTTACAGCATGACTCTCACATTCCTGTAAAATAAATATGCATGATAATCTTCCAGGATGAAACAGGAAATCCTGTACTTCCAGGCTGGGAAAGAAAGAAAGAAACCAGTGACTGCAAAGAAGAGGTGAAAGTTTGCAATAGTAATTCCCTATACAATTTGTGAGAGTTATAGATGTGTCCTGTTCTCATCTGCCCTAAGGTCTCCCAGGTAATTTGGTCCACTGGAGGGCTTAAATAGGTGGCATCTTTTGCCATAGCAGGTTCATCAATTCAGTAGATAAACAGGACAAAGGAGAGATGATGAGGTATGTTGATCCTAGGGCTGACCATCTGCAGCATGCACCCCACTTAATACCCCCTGTCCCATGACTTGTTCCCATTCACTACCTTACCCAACCAATTACCAACTCACCTGACTAATCCTGCCAGAACTCCTCATGATCAACTATGAATCCAAGTGACCCCAGACTACTAAAAACACTTTAAAATTTGTTGTGCGTGAGTAGTATTCTCTTTTTGTGCTTGTAAAATAAACAGAAATGTAAAAATATGTGCTGATTGGAAACACCTGACCTGCTTGCTGTAAATCAAAGACATGGTGACAGTCTCATAATAAGCCAGGAAACATGGCACCAATACAGTGCAATGTACAGTGAAAATCTCCTTTATTTTATTAGGGAAGTTAAATAAAGCTAATGATCGAGACAAATAATATTACTCAGATGACTGAAACAACAACAGTTTCAAGATGCAGTTTTACAGTGTGACTTTCACATTTCAGGAAAATAAATAAGCATCATAATCTGCAGGGATGAAACAGGAAATTCCAGAGAGCAAATTGTATTTCCAGACCCAAAAAGGAAGAAACCACTAACTTCAAAGGAGTTGTGGACATGTTTGCCAGGGGAATTCTCCATAGAATTTTAGGGGTCTGAGATTTGTCCTTTTCTCCCCAGTCCTGAGGTTTACCAAGCAGTTTGTTCCACTGGAGAGCATAAATAGGTGGCATCTTTAGCCCAAGCAGGTCTGTCGAGTCAGTAGATCCAGAGTATAAAGAAAAGATGACCAGGTTTGTGCTTGGTATGTGGCATCCACACAGTGAGAGAGCTGCCAGGCCTGGGAAGTGGTCCCTGTGACAGGCCCCAGGGCAGTCCACATTCTTCCATCTCTGAAATAGATACCACAGGCACCAAGCTAAGTCAAGGTGGCAGCCGTCACACAGTAACAAAAGATAGTGAGGCTGCACGGGTGCTCTCACCATCTAGGATACAGAGGATGTGGTCCAAAGTATGGACTGGGATCCAAGAGAGAAAGAGACTTAGATAATATGAGGTACCTAGCTACTGTGAAACTCTCTTAAGTGAATACCCAAGTACCTAGCTACTGCACTATCTCCTTTCTGAGAATGGCTGGGTTTGACTTGCGTGTGTGTTTGTGGACAACATCACAAAGCTCCAGCAAAAGGTGGTGTCACTGTATCTGGGTATGAGATGTTTCCCACCTGGGAGGCAGGACAAAGGTAAACATAGCACCTTTACTAAAACAGTATCTCTGAATCAAAGGTTTTGTATTTGTCTCTATCATCATTCGAGAATTGTACATTATCATTTGAGTCAGCTAATTTTCTCTACACTTGATCATAGTTTCAAGCAGGAACACTAGTGAAATCATGCTATGCAGGAAGAGGGGACAGAGTATGCAGTGTGAGCCTTCACTGGTAGCTGAAGACGTTCCATGTCATAATAGCGATCAAGAAAAAGCGATCACTATTATGGCGAGTGTACATTGCCAAAAATCAGTTTCATCGATGCACACTCACAGTGCAGAAGAAAAAGGTACCTGATACCTACAGGTTTCATTATTAATGTGAAGGGCTGTTCCCCCCGCACCCCCTACTTATGGATTCCAACTCCAGGGAGGTGCATGTCAGGGGTGTGAAAAACTTAATTATACAATAGCAAAATAAATCTCATTAATCTGATTGACTGTCAGGCCCCAGAGACAGTGATATTATTAATCAATAACGTCACTATATGTAGGGCTAACAGCTGTTGACTGCTTTGCTGCCTCAAAACAACGGAATCACTTCTCTTTCCTGACAGCTGTCATGAACCTGCCTGAAGTGTCGTTCAACCTTCTCACTGGCAGGATGCTCACCAAAATGTTTGCGGCCGACTCAACCAGCGATACTCCTTCCACTTCACGGGCACCAGAAGGAAATGTGAGTACCTTAAAGAAATGACAAAAAAACACAACATTTAGAGCTACAATCTGAGGAGATAGATAAAATAGAGACCGACCACAATGAGGAGAATACAAAGTGGCAGACAGCTTGGGCCGTCTGTGTCTTCACGGACTGGGTATCAGAGAAGTCACTATCGTGTGACATTCAAACAATCTCAGAAAAAGACCTTAATCAAACCCTACGACAATTCTACAGTGGTGTCCGAAACTGCAGTGAAGAACAATACAGCATCTCTAGCTACATCAGTCTGTGTGCTGGACTGAATAGATATGTTAGTGAGCCCCCCAACAGCCGCTGCTTCAATATTATGTCAGACACTGATTAACAACCTGCCAGCAACGTATTCGTGGGTCATTTAAAAAACATCAGAAGACAAGGCAGAGACATTGCGACCCACCACCCACCTATCAACAAAGCAGATTTAAAAAAAAATAAGACTTTCCGAGGCCCTTAATCCAGCCACAGCAGCAGGGCTCGTCTGAAGAGTGTGGTTAGAACTTCAGCTGCACTTCGCCCAAAGGGGCTGTGAGGAGCAGAGAGCACTAAAGCTAGACTCCTTCACAATAAAGCAAAATGAACAGGGAATTAAATATGTAACTATGTCCTTCAATGAAAAGACTAAAAGTCATGCTATAATAATGGAGCGGGACCGGGAAAACCTTTGTGGAGCGATGTTCGAGATTTCCAGAAACCCGCTAAGCCCCATGAGATGTCTTGAACTGTACCTATCTAAGATGCCAGCCAAGCCTCCCTGCCTGTTCCTATACCCTAGGAAAAAAACTACCAGTGAACTAATTCAAGAGCCCATACGGTACACTCTTGAACCAATGGGTGTAAATTACTTAGCCAGTATTTTGCCCTGCATTTGCAAGCTAGCAGGCATCACAAATAAATACACAAATCATAGCCTGCGAGCAACTGCTGTTCAGCTGTTGGCGGAAGCGGGACTCGAAGCCAGGCAAATCATGTCGGTGACGGGGCACAAGAGCGAAATGTCGCTTAAATCATATTGGGCTGCCAAACTCACCGACCGAGAGAATTGGAGTAAAATCCTTTCTGAAGCAGCAACCGAAACCACTGAAGCAAGCAGCAGCATGGCCACACAAAAAGCACAACATGACCCGGAACAACCCACCCGACCTGCAACGGAACAAGACTCCCAGACAATGAGCAGCACTCAACAAAGCAGCCAACCACCTCTGAACCAAGCTTCAACATTCAAGGGAACACAATGTGTATGTTCAACTTCTACCGACAGTAAGCACATCACGAACTTTTAAAAAAGTTGCAGTAAACCGAATGTTCTTCTTTGAACTGTTCATTAGCAGTTGCTAAAGTTGTGGTTGAAACAGTTAAATACCATTTTCAAAACAGTTGTGGCAAGTAAACTAATTAATGTTTTTGAAATACGTTAACACTTTTTAAAACAGTTGTATGCAGTAACAAAATTTTCCAAGTTGTATACAACAGTCTCATAACTTAAAAGGGACTATCTTATCTCTAATTTATTAAAACACATTGAACAAGTAAAATTATTTAAAAACAAGCAAATCTGCCTATGTGTATTAATTATACAATCCTCCAACTAAAAGTTACACACTAAGCCATTGTATAATAGCAATAAGGCACTCCAGGGTGTGTGTTATCGTGTAATAATTAATGGGCTTCCCTTTTTTCCATTAGGCAACCGTGGCGTAATTTGCCGTTATAAAGGAGCATTTATAACGGCAAACATGCGCACGGTTTTCCCCACACTGTGCATGCTCGAACTCCTCGCTCGCTGTGTCCGTCCCGAACAGGAAACACTTCCCCTACCCAAACCCACCATGGAGAGAAACTGCCACAGACACTCAACGGTAAGTAATTTTTAAAACTACTTCAAATGGTCCACATGGCTACTGGATGGACCCCATGATAATATTTTAAATAAAGTGAAAGTGGACCTCGCGCGCTGAGGTAATCTGACTGCGCTGGCACAGTAGTCTTTTTTTAATTTTATATAATTGCTGAGGTGAAAAAGGGAAGCCCAACAATTATATAAAATAAATTATGGGTCTCGGTGTGTAAACTCGAATTTACAAACACCCTCGGAGTTTGATGCTATGCATAAACCCCTTGGGTGTGTGTAAATTCTCATTACACACCGAGACCCATACTTTATCCTATATATAACATAACTCCTGGCGTGGAGGAAGCACTCGGCTTTGCCTCGTGCTTCAACCCACCCTAGGAGTGACGTTATTACACAATAACACACACCCTGTCATGCCTTATTGCTTAATTAAAATACATGCTGCCAGGCAGCAAAAAAAAAAAATCTGCACCATGATGGACCAGAACCTGGTACCCCATGCCTCCCAGCCAATCAACCTCTCCATGATGCCAGAGGTCTATCTCAGCAACTGCTCACTGTAACCCCTCCCACATGCCATCCCTCCCCTGCTTCTACCCCACGCAGGTGCACATGCATGTATACCTGCAACTTCTCGTCATGGTTTTCGCCAACCGCAGTATCCAGTCGCCCTCCTCTCTGGGTAGCCGTGAACACAGTTGCTGTAATTGAGTCGTCATTTTTCTAGGCTCTCAATTTTGGTTGCCTTATTCACGGACTACCCTGCAGCCTCTGAAGCAGGGCAGAGTGAATTTAGGGGTCAGGTGAAGGGGCACTAAGATACACCACGGTGCAGTGGGGAAAGTTATGCAAGAGGAAACAGAAAACCTCACACTCACACACCCAAATAATAACTGAACTCCAAAATGAGAGTGCAAAACAGCTAGAGGTGCATCCTGAACATAGCCTCCACAGGGTCTCTGTGTTTCATACCCACCCAGGTACTTTCTCAAGTAGAATTGGGGGTTGCACCTGGAGCTATTTTACACTTTCTTTGAAATGTACGTTAATAAAATTTTTCTTTTTTTTTGGCATTTCATTTTGGAGTTCAGTTGTATTTTGGGTGTTCAAGTGTAAGGTTTCCTGTTTCCTATTCCAGAGTGAATGTAGCAGACTGGGTAAAGGGTGCAGGAGGGCTTTTTGAAAGCTTTATTTGACAAACACTATTTTTATTGAGTGCTGTTGACGTAGATGATACAGGAAGTCTTATTTACCTTTTTTTTTTTAATGTTCCTCCCCTGTAGCTGGAGAATGGTAGAATAAAAGGTGCTGGGAGAGTTTTAAAAGATTTGACAGAATGATTTGTACTGAGTGATGGCAGCACGGAACACAAAAATCCATATATTTTTGTTTCCCTTTGACTGAAAACCCAGGGAACTAGTCTGTTGCAATCAGATGCTATGGGTTTGATTTTCAAAGGGCCGAGAATGACTCAAGGTGCTTGCACCAGAAAAGAATGACATAAGGAGCGAGCTGCATCAAAACTTGCATTAATTCTGATCTTCTAACACTGCTTGCATCAAAAGCAGAACTGCCTGTGTCAAAGTGGCATGCATCAGGCTTGCATCAGCAAAATGCATGAGCCATGTTGCAACAGGGCTTGCATCAAAAAATGTAATGCACCATCCCCCTTTTTTATTTTCTAAGGTGGAAGCTGTCAACACTGTGTCAAAGATACCGTACATGCCGCTGTGAGACCAGTCAGAGTTGGTCTAACTGACACTAGAGCATTTATATATGTCCGGAGCAGGTGGGCAGACCTGACTATAGTACTATGTGTGGCATTTTGCTGCAAGAGTCCTACATTGTAAACATTGTAATGCTGTTTGTAGCATGTAAAATATTGCTTCCAGAGGATATTGCAGATGCTGCAATTTTTGACTCGGCTTGTGTCATTTTTCACTCCATCTCACTTATGCATCATATTTTTGAGTCAGTTTGCATCATTTCTGCTCCATCTGCATCATATTTTTGACTCAGCGTGTTTCATGTTTTCTTCATCTCATTTACTGTATGCATCATATTTTTGACTCAACTTGCATCATTTCTGCTCCGTTTCACTCATGCATCACATTTGTGACTCAGCTTGTGTTTTTGTTGCTCCGTCTCATTTATGCATCACACTTTTTACTCAAATTGCTTTATTTTTGCTCCATTTCATTCATGCATCATAGTTTTCACTCAACCTGCCTCATCTTTTCTCAATTCACTCCATGCATCATATTTTTGACTTATCTTCCATAATTCTCAGCTTGTGTCCTTCTCACTCAATGCATAATATTTTTGACATAGTGCTCCTCTTGTGTCATTTTGGGGGACTGCCACAGAGAACACTTCTCTTGAAAATATGGTGCACAGTACACCTGGATTTGATGCAAGGTGGTTGTTTGACGTACCTTGTGTCAGTCTAAGGGCCCTTTGAAAATACAGCCCTATGACTCTTATTTATGGTAAGGAAGAGGGTGTGTCAGAGTGGATAATGAGCATGTGTCCATGTGGGCACCTGTCATCATGTTGTGTAGAAACCATGAGAAAATGAACTGGGTGAGAAAGGGATGCAGGAGGTAATAAAGGAACAGAGAAAGGCCACCATGCCACTTCCACCAAGTAGAAGTTCTGCAAGCATCTGTGGCTGGAAAGGAGTAAGGATGAGGGCTGGGAGTCAGAGTAGTGAGGCGTGAGCTATTCCTGAAGGGTGGACTAGGGCTGGGTACTTGATAATATGGCCAAAGAAACCATCATTCATTAGTTCCCAGAGGTCCCCTGTTTCTACTCCCAGTGCAAGCAGCTTTGTCAACCCATCATCCAGTGCATCTGTTGATGAAATCACCATAAGCATTCCAGATGCACTGCCACCTCCTCCTTTTCCTCATTCCAATGCTTCCAATTCCCCTACCTGGGATCGAATAGATCCATCCAGATTTGTGAAAGCATGCCCACCCCCTGTACATGTTGTATGAACAACAAGAAAACAGCTGCCACCACAGTCACCTATGCTTGTTCATGAGTGTGGACAATTACCTTAGTCTACCCTAAAGCACTGTATGATCCCCTACTCCAAAATCATGTATCAGTAGCAGCACTACCCAACTCAGTGCTGTTGCTCAGTCAGCATCTAAGGAAGATGACAGTGAGTCTGGATCTGGCAAGGACACTATTGTTATCTTGCAACCAGAGGAAAAGTTACAGTTGTTCACAGAAGTACTGGGTAGGGCTGCGGCAGGGCAAGGTAGACCAACCTCCCAGTGCTACAAATGAATGTCAGTAGCACTGCTGCCATGCAGTTTATAAAGAGTGCCAGACAGGAGGATATGGAAGTGGATCTGTAAAAGCAGGGGAGTGACAGCGATGAATTAGATGAGGAGGAAGCACATGAGTAGGAGCAAAGGCATGAGAAAACACATTATTCATGCAAGAAGATGGAGGAGCAGGGGAAAGAAGAGGAACGTATGGGATGAGAAGGGAAATAGCAGGACAGCAAGGCATAAGGCAGCAGATGCTGGACAGGAGGATGAAGAACAAGAGGAGCTTGAAAGTCTGCTGCCAGTTGCAACACCAACTAGTGGTGGTGATGATGAGTGTAACACTGAGGAGCTGTGCATCATCGGGGAGGAGATAGCAAATGTAAACATTCATTGGTCAATGCCATAATGTTTGCTTACAAGTTTTTGTAATGCAATATGTAGGGTTATTTAGTGAGGTAAAGACATACATGTTAAGATGTTTAATTCTATAACATTAATGGATAATGTTGCTAATTAAATCTGTAGATGACAAAGATTGTGTACATCATAAATAATTGTCAGAATGGACTTGCCAAGTGTAACCTCTAAGCGGCTCTATTCTAAGGGCTACTACCCTGCCATATGGCTTCACACAGGTTGAGGGACCTGAGTTCTGTAATTGGGTGCCTCCACCCAGAGAAATGGTATTGGGGTAGCTTGACTGCTCTGGTATAGCCCTCTGGAATGCTATAACCACCCACCAACCCTTCTAGTGGCCTAAGTAATAACACAGTGATACATTCACAAGCAATAGGCAGTAGCAATAATGTGCTCATACCCTTTTCACTTACCACCAGGGCTGGATCTGCTGCAACTGCCCTGGAGACCTCCTGGAAAATAAGATCAGCTATACAACAATGCAACATTAACACTGTAACCCAACTAATAATATGCACATTAGCCAGGTCAAACATGAAAAAAGACAATCAGGTTTATTTAGGGGCAGTGAACAAGTGAGGTGTGTGAATCTAGCAAAATGATTAGCAATCTGATTCAAGTCAGGATTGTCTGGCATGCACTTTAAGTCCCAATTAGACAGTTCAACAATCCTGGGTACCAGTACATCGTGCAGGCTAGCCTGAAGCATTGCCCAGAGTGGCTGGCGTTACAGCTGTTGTTGGGACACTTAAAGAAAGAAAACAGTTAAGCATGCATACAACCCAATAATCCGTAATCCAAGTCAGATGGTTTTGTCCATTGCAAGAACCCAGTAAAAAAAAAAATAGTTGGTACCGCAATGATTTTTGCTTTCATTGCAGGGAGCTACCATGATTTGTACTCACACTACCAGAACCTGGATGCAGGATGGGCAACATGTAGACCTCATGGTGATGATCAGGAAAGCCAGGGGAAGCAGGGCCAACACGACTCACCTCAAGCTGGTCACTTCTTGTTTGATGTTGTTGGGCAGGGGTCCGAATCCCCAGGCCGGTCTTTCACAAAGAAGGTCTCTGACTCATGAGTAGCAGCCAAGGCCGAGATGGCAGGGCCCAGGCAGGATGAACAGTTCTGCAAAAGTTTGTGATCTTCTGCTGGTGAAGCCTCCAGCTGGCATAACAGATTTGACCGTGGGAACCAAACTGCAACCGACGAAACACATTCAGCACATTTATAGCACTAACTTCTTTAATCAACAGTTCAGATGCCATTTGGTTGTGAATTGACAGCTTAATTGCCCAGACCTTCCAATCTGGGGGTAACTCTCTCACAAGCTGGGCCAATCGCATCTGTAGCAAGTCTTCGTTCCAAATCACAAGTTGCACTGACACTTCTTCTTTCTTCTGCTGCAGTTCCAAGGCTGGAAATCAAACAGATCCAACTTCTGCAATAGGCTGTTTGAACTACTGAAGAACATGGCAGGAAGGCCAACAAAGCCTCTTCCCGCAGAATCCCCTATGCTCCTTCAGGGAGCAGCTGCTTAAAAGCTCGAGCTGTTCACTCTTCAACCTCCATTTCTAACTGATCCATTGCTTCAGGCAGTTCTGGGTATTTCCCTTGTAATCCAAAAGGTTTGGTTGTCTGATGGAACTGTCAGTCACAGTAAGGTCCATTTGGGTGCCAACACTTAAAGCAACAAAAACTACACAATTTACTTCCCACAAGACCCCAGGGGACAGTCTCCATTTTAAGTCCCCAGTGGTTTGATTGGTCCAAATACTAGAAGTCCAAGACCCAATATGGTGGCCCCCATCCAAATGTCTGAGCTGAAATAAAAGCAGGTTAGACAAGCTTCTCTATCTTAATGATAACCGCAAATAAATAGTAAACAATCACAGTTCCTATGAAAAACTCCCTCTGCGCAAGTAGTGACTGCAGAGTGGAGCACAATAACACACTGTCTGGCCAGTCACAAGCCTTAAATCACTCTCACCCAGCCCAGACTAATTTCTAAACACAGATTAGCTAGGATCTTTAAGAGACTGGCACGGATGCTCAATATGGCACTCACACAACTAGATAGAACTGCTTAAGACAGGACACCAGCCTGACAGTAGACATTAGGTAGCCCAGGAAGGCATTATAGTAAACCCCAATTTGTAGGGGGGTTACACAAGAATACCACATAACTTTCAAGACTGTGCAGGGACCAGGATAGCCTGCCATGGTGTTGGGTAGCACTTTAGTGTCCCTACACTCCTGCATTGGAACCATAGTATCCACACATAGTGATACGATGAGGAGTTAAATACAGCTACACAGTAGCATCAACAATGACCAGTGCTGCCAGTGTCTGTCAGGCTTACATCAGGGGGATGATGAGACATAATACCAAGAGCAACAATCAAGATTGGTGGGAATGGAAGCAGCAGGGGGACTTATCTGTCTGTTTTGTGGCATGGGCAGCAATCAGAAGGTGGGCAGGATTAGTGGCAGCAACTTGTGGACTTTTTTGTTTGTTACTGGAAGAATTAAAATCAGGAGGGTTAGTGAGGAGCTGGAAACATAGAGCCAGAGGGCTGTTCCTATCAACTACATACTGTATCTGCTTCACATGGAGACTGACACCTTAGCCACTAAACTGCAGCCTCTCTGGCAGACTGACACATCAGCTCTCAAATCACAATCATTTATTTATTTAGTTGAATTTTGGTAACCGGATAGGACCACTGAGACAATTACAGTCCCTTTTTCAGGGTCGACCTGCGTAAGACAACAACACAAGTACAGAGCATTACATTGGATTCGGGAAGAGTCATATTACAGGAGAAATATAATATATACAAAGTTGGGTTACAAAAAGAATAAAATGAAGAACTACTTATAAGATATACATTGCGTAGCTATACACTTACATTGTACTATCAGCAGACAATGATAGCAGGTATAATAGCGCAAATCAATATACTGTACAACAAAGAGATAAACACACAATTGTTCATGAACAATACTTAAACCATGTTCAAGTGTGGACACCTTAAGCAACCTCAACCAGCAAATGAGTGAAATAGGTAGGTGGGGGAGTCAGATAACAACAAAGAGGAGCAGAGGCAGGGTGGAGGGTTTGTTGAAGGGATTTAGGGGGACGGAGGAGGAAAAAAGGAGGGGTTATGGCTATCCAAGGTAAAAGGAAGAGTTACAACTGCAGACTTAGAAGCGAGCAGTAAACAACCTACAGTCTCAAGGGTGAAAAATCAGCAATGGAAACAAGTGCAATTTGCAGAGGAGGTAAGAAATGCCAGTAGATTGGACCGGAACCTAGGAAATGAGGTGTAGGACAGGACAGAGAAGGGGAGTGAGTTCCAGTCAGTTACAGCAGCAAAGGAGAAGGCCTTGGTGTGACAGCCAGACTCGGATTAGGTCTATGGAGAAGAGGGAGGGAGGCTGATCTGAGTGCTTGGGGGGCTAGTCTCTGATGAATAAGCTCACTGAGGCAAGGAGGTTTGTATTTGTGGACAAGTTTGTGCATGACACTCAAGGTGGAGAATCTCAGCTTTTATTCATAGGGCAGCCACCTCAATGATGAGAGGACATTACAGTGGTGGAATCTGGAGTTGACCCCTAAGGCAAATCTTCCCACCCTATAGTAAGCCTGTGCAAGATGAGACATATTAGTTGTGTTGGTGGCAAGCAATAAGGGAGCCCCATAGGTAAGGAGTGGAAGAAGTGAAGAGGAAGCTATCTTGAGGCATGAGGCAGAGGTGAAAAAAGGGTGAATACAATAGAGAAGACCCAGCTTCTGATTAAGAGTCTTGACTGTAGCAATGACTTTCAGAAGGAAAACACTGGCAGGTGGTGGCATGCATGAAATGGTCAAATGTTGGTTTTGAAATGAACCCAGAGCCCCATAGTACCATTGGTTGATAAGTAGCAGCAGCTGTTTTCATCTCTTCTTAGAAACTAACACTCTAACACACTGGTTATCACCCTGATACGCCTATAAAGTCCACCAGGATACCAACATGTTTCCTTGAATTCTGCAAGCAAACATAAACAGTGAAACGTGACACAGTGTAATGGGCGCAGCTTTATAGTTACAGCTCACCTGTCTAGCATGCAGTAGGTAATAAGTAGGGGATCTCTCACCTGGGTCCATAGCAGCCTTGAATGGAATCTCAGGGCAAAATCAGGTTTCACCTGTAAAATAAAGATAGTGCTGGTGTCACAAAGGATCCATAGCTCTTTAGGGAAACACATAGGAAATCAGGGCCGGCGTCAGCACCCAGGCCACACAGGCAACTGCCCGGGGCCCTGACAACCAAGGGGGCCCATCACAAGGCTCTAAAAGTGAAAAAAAAAAACAGTCAGCCAGATCAGGAGAAATCAAAAAGGTTGTGGGGTTGGGGGGCTCCAGCTGGTGAGAGCGCTGCTGTGATCCAGACAGACTTGAGTCATCAGTCACCCTCGCCCTGGCCCACAGAAAGCTAGTAGTAACACGTTAACAACACACAGACAACTGTCATGTCCTTTTGGATCCAAACTCCAAGTCCCAGTGTGCATAGCGCTACCTGCAGCTCATTGTTCATGTGTGGAAGCAGGATGTGGATTGTGATTGGCTAAGAAGGTAAGTGGGCAGGACAGTCACGACGTAGAGCCGGGACCTACATCACTTAAGCGGGAGAAGCCCGCCTCTTAAGTGTGAGCAGGCAGAGTTGCCGGAGCCGGGAAAGTTTGTTGGGGATGGGGGTAAAGAAAACAAAAAAAAGCAGGTGAAAGTAACGGTAATGGTCCCAGACCACAGTAGTTGGCAGGTCGGACAGTTGGGGGAGTCAAGTCTCAGACGGGACGGGAGTAAAGGGGAAGAGGTCAGCCAGCATCACGTTGGACTAATTTTCTTTTCGATTATCAGGCGGGAGGGCAGCCGGCTGGGGCCCAGCAGGCACAGCCACAGCAGTCTCTCAGAGTCTAAGTCCTCCAGACAGGAGGAGACACAGAGTGAGCTGCTTGCTGTGAGACAAGGAGACTGGAGAGTGGAGAGGAGTGGAGGATGACTCAGAGGAGGAGAGGGAGTCGACATAAGGAAGAATTTAAGAACGAACTGCAACTCTGCAATTAAGTAGCAGGTATGATGCAAAAATGCAAGAGCAATGTCATTGACATGGATTCACCATGGAGGGATAAAGTGTCTGGGACTGTCTGCTGACATTAGATCATTGGCGACCACTGGGGGAATCTCTGTTAACTTGGGGCACACAGCACATGGGGGGGGGGAGTGGAGATAAGTGAGAGGAAAAAGCAGCCTGGCCCAGGGTTCTTCCCCATCCCATCCCCATTTGAAGAGGACAGACCATGGGTTCAAATTTAACTTAGAATGTTTCATGCAGAGAGGCCTGAAACTCTAACCTGTTACCTGCTTTAGGTTATGCAACAAAAGGAAGCAACAGGTTTTAATTGTAAGGAAAAAGAATCCCTAGAGAAGAGACTCAGACAGGGGTTGAATCTGCATTCTGATGTAAAGTACATGTAGTTCACCCTCTCGGCCCCTCCCCAGTGTCTACGGGTATACAGTACTGATGATGATTGACCGTAGAGAAGGGGGACCACAGCAGAACTGTGCCAGAAGAGATACAGTAGTGGTTTGCTGAGTCTACTGCAGACTTTTGTTATCGCCATTTTAACCACGTGAGATTGCTGCTTTTTGCACTTTCTTTCTTGTAAACATCTCTAGTGTTGAAAAATGGGATTTCCCTTTTAAAGACATATCCTGTTTTGCATTTAAAGATACAGTGCCTGATATATATACCCAATGTTCTGCCCTGCCTCTTGAATTTTTAGCATAATGGGGGCAATCCAGCACAGAAGGTGAATGTAGGAGTTACAAAGGTGAGAAAGAATAAGTGCCTCAGCTCTGACTTGAACCCAGGCCACTCGGAATACTGTCCCAATTGTGCTAACCAGCTGCAACACTGAGACAACTTGAACCTGGGCCATCCTTGAGTACATTATATTAATGTGTAATGTGCTCTGGGAAGGCCCAGGTTCCAGTTGTCTTAGTGGCACAGCTGGTTAACGCAATCTGAATGGTATTTCGGGTGGTCTGGGTTCATGTCCCAGCTGAGGCACTTATTCTTTCACTTCTTATTTTTCATTTACAGGACCTTACTGGATGTGCAGCTGCAATAGGCTACTGTTTCTCAAGAACTCAGCTGGACATAAAGATACTATACTGTTTTTTGCACTACACGTTGCTTATTGTCTGAACTATCATTTTCAGTTGCTTTTGCTTAGATACTGTTTAATTCTTGTTTATTTTGGTTGGGGGGGTCGAGGTGAGGGGGGCCCATTGGAAGTCCATTGCCCAGGGCCCACAAAAACCTGCAGCTGGCCCTGTAGGAAATGTTAAACAAAAAACAATACGTATCTGATAGACAAGGGTAAGCATCCTGTTAGACCTGTTGAAATAAAGGGAAAATATGTTAGCATGAGGGGTCGATAATAGCAAGAGTAAGGACAAACTAACAGAGAGGTACAGAATGAACATAGACATTAAATAAAAGTTATTTTAAAGAAGTACAGTTTATGGTAAAAGTAAAAGCGAGGAAGTGGTAATGGCGATATGGAGAAAAAAAATAAGGATACAGAGAAAGAAACAAAGAAATAAGAAAGACTGTGCAGTGGACACATTTATCCATCAGCATCCACTTGTGGTCAGAATGTAAGTATTAAGCCGTGACAGGGTGTGCATTGTATGATTTTAATGCACACTGCAGGGGTGTAGTAAGGTGTAAGGCTGAAGGCTGAGTGTTTTCAAACCACCCCTGGAAGGGCATTAAAATCCAATAATGCACACCCTGGAGGGACTTATTTCACTTTTAAAATAGCTCTAAGTAGATTTATTTGGGAAGTAAAATGAGATTTAGCACCTGACTGGGACTGGAGATTGAAGCAGAAGAGCTGCGTTTTAGTTCTGAGTCCCTGTGCCCAATCAGTGGTGAAGAATTTGTGTGCCGGGCCTGAGGACTGAGGCGGCAGAGCCACCGTTTTCTCTCCATGTCTCAGTCCTGCACAATGGCAGAGCTTTCATGCTGGGCCTGGGGACTGAAGCATCAGAACCATGTTTTGCCTTTGTGTCTGTGCAAAAATGAATGGGCTCAGACAGTTGGAAACACAAAGTTGCTCTACTGCTTCAGTCTCTGGGCCTGACATGTAATCTCTTTCTACCACTGATTGGGCCTGGGACATGAAGACAAAACATATCTCTACTGCTTGGGTCCCTGGGCCCTGCACAGAATCTGTCTACCACTGATCAAACCTGTGGACTCAGAAACACAAAATGCTTCAGTCCCTGGATGGGTACAAAATAACTCCACCAGTGAGTGGGCCTGGGGACTTGGAAACACAACATAACTCTGCTGCTTCAGTCTCTAGGCCTGGCGTGGAATCTCTCCACCACAGATTTGGTCTGAGGACTCTGAAAATCAGTGCATCTCTGAAACTTGAGTACACTGCCCAACACAAAAACTCTCCGTCATGCAGTGGGTCCAGGGACACACAAGCAAAAATACAAGAGGAACAGCATTTGATGGAACTGCATTGCAGTGTGACTGGCTGGAAGGAGATGGTGGGTGAGTGCTGAGTTGGGGGAACATGAGAAGCTGAATATTTCAGATGAAACTGTCTGTGTCCATAGTGTAAGTACCAGAAACAGCTTCCCTGGGTCCCGGCCCCCCAACTGCAAGTGTTGATCTGTGGTCTTCTAGCCAAGCTGCAGAGAATATTATTTACAGGGGATGGATGCATGTATAGGTGGTAACAGATTTAATCAGATTTAGCCCTGTCAACAAAAACCTGTAATGCAGCAATTTGACAGTGAGCCCAGGACATGTTTTTCAACTTAAGGATAAGGGAAATCTAGCTGTACTGGCAGCAAGTGGAGTCTAAAATTGAGTATTAAGCATAGCATCAGTTGATCAGAGAGGCATTGACTCTGGCACACAAATATTCAGCCTTGTGGTACCCTGATGTCATTTATAATGTGGGATGCCTGAACCCAGCATACCACAAATACTCCATATCTGCCAAGGGCTAAGTAGAGAGGGAAATGTGTCCTAAATAACAGAGGTGAAGCATAGTACCAAAACAATTAAACCAAGTGCTCTGTTAAAATGGAATATTTGTGGGAGTGGCGGAGATCTCTGGGCTGTGATTCTTTCAGGCAGGATTCCCAGCAATGAACTAACAGACCGTGTTCCATTGGCTACTAAGTGGGAGCAGCAATTTCACTCACTGGTTGACTCACTGACACACCTACAGATGCCATCATGCTACCATGATGTTTCCTTGCTTTGCAAGCAAACATAAACAGAGAATGAAAATGTGAAAAGCAGGAAAACAAGTTTCTCTGGCAGGAAGTGTCTAGACCAGCCCCTCCCCACCTCCCAGTATAAGCAGCCCCATAGTACTGCACCACCTGCTGCTGCTGGTGCCCTGCTTTGTCAACCCAAGCTACCTAATACCACAGTGGTGGGAAAAAAGAAATCATCTTGTCATCACCATCCAATTCCTCATGAAGTCCCCCCCCCCAGCAATCCACTTATGAAGCAAAAAAACAAAAGAGAACTTAGAAACATACATAGAATTTGACAGCAGATAAGGACCGCTTGGCCCACCCATCCTGCCCATTTCCCTACCTAATAGATAAGCTGCAGATCCTAGCTAACAAACAGCCTACTTCTTACAACTCCACCCCCTAGAATTGCCTTATGCCTGTCCCATGCATTGTTAAATTCTACCACTGTTTTTGACTCCACAACCTCCTCAGGAAGGATGTTCCATGCATCCACAACCCTCTCCATGAAAAAATTCTTCCCCATATTACCTCTGAGCCATCCTCCTTCTAGCTTCAGATTGTGCCCCCTTGTTCTTGCCCACCTCTTTTTCTGAAAGATGCTACCCTCTTGGACTTTGTTGATTCCCTTGAGGTACTTGAAAGTTTCTATCATGTCCCCCCTCTCTCTCCGCTCCTCTAGGCCATACATATTAAGATCCTTAAGTGTCTCTTGATATGTCTTCTGGTGCAGACCCTGCACCATTTTAGTTGCCCTCCTCTGGACTGCCTGCATCCTGTCTGTGTCTTTACGGAAATTGGGTCTCCAGAACTTTACGCAGTACTCCAGATGGGGTCTCACCAGCTGTCTGTACAGAGGGATAACAATTTCCTGTTTTCCACTGGTGATGCCTCTCCCTATGCATCCTAGTTTCCCACCAGCCCTAATTACTGCCCTCTCACGTTACTTGCTCACCTTAGGCCATCTGATATGACTACCCCCAGGTCCCTTTCCATTTTGTTGTTGTTAGTATCTCACCCCCCCATTGTGTACTCTTCCCCTGGGTTTTTGTTTCCCAGTTGCATTACTTTGCACTTCTTAGCATTGAATGTAAGCTGCCATACATTAGACCATTCCTCCAACCTTGCCAAGTCCCTTCTCATCCTTTCCACCCCACCTTGTGTATCAGCTCTGTTGCAGATCTTTGTGTCATCTGCAAAGAGACATACTTTTCCTTCCAGTCTCTCTGCAATGTCACTTATAAAGACATTAAAGAGGACCAGTCCTAGTACTGAACCCTGAGGTACTCCACTAGTAACCCCCCTTTCTTCAGAGTGGACTCTGTTTATTATTACTCTTTGTGTCCTGTTCTCCAGCCAATTCTTTACCCAGACTACCATCTTGGGACCCCCTCCAGGCTGGCCAACTTGTATATTAATCTTTTGTGTGGGACTGTGTCAAATGCCTTGCTGAAGTCTAGGTATGCCATGTCTACAGCCCCTCCCTGATCTACTACTTTGGTCATGTCTACAGCACCTCCCTGATCTACTACTTTGGTCACCCAGTCAAAGAAATCTATTAGATTCATCTGACAAGACCTTCCCACTGTGAATCCATGCTGCCTTGGGTCCTGCGCTCCTCTGGCCTCTAGGTATTCAACAATTCTTTCCTTCAGAAGTGATTCCATCATTTTCCCAATCACTGAGGTTAAACTAACAGGTCTGTAGTTTCCTGCTTCTGCTCTGCTCCCACTTTTGTGAAGTGGAATAACATCTGCCCTCCTCCAGTATTCAGGTACCACCCCATCCTCCCATGATTTATTAAACAGGGTTGTCAGTGGTGTCTCTAGTTCTACCCTTAGTTCTTTTAGAATTCTGGGATGAATCCCATCAGGCCCCATTGCTTTGTCCATCTTCAGTTTTAAGAGTTCCTTCAGAATCCTTTCTTCTGTGAAAGGGTTGGTGTCAACCCCCGTGTACAGAGTGTTTCTGTTGTTTGGTTTAGGTACCTCCCCCTCTTCATTTGTGAATACTCAGCAAAAGTATTTGTTTAGTATCTCTACCTTTTCACAGTCACCCTCTGCCCACTCCCTCCCCTTTATTAAGCCTCACTATCCCTCCCTTAGTCTTACTTCGCTCCCTGATGTATCTATAAAAGGTTTTATCCCTCTTCTTAAAAGAGTTGGCTATCTTTTCCTCAGTTTGGACCTTTGCTGTTCTGACTGCCTTTCCTGCTTCCTTTTGCTTTAACTGATACAATTCTCTTTCCTGCTCCTTCTGTGATTCCTTGTACTTCCTGAATGCTCTCTTTTTCTCCCTAACCTTCCTTGCCACCTCTTTTGAGAACCATAGTGGTTTCTTACATCATTTTGTTTTGTTTATTTGCTTCACACAAAGGCTTGTTGCCTCTGTGATGGCAGTTTTGATTATTCCCCTTTGTTCTTCCACCCCTCCTTCCTGCCAGTTTTCTAATACATTCCTTAGGCATTCACCCATTTTGGTAAAGTCTGCCCTGCTGAAGTCCAGTACCTTTGCCCTTGTATGGCTTGACTCTACTGCTGTATTTATCATGAACCATACTGTTCGATGGTCACTAGTTCCCAGATGGCTACCCACTTCTAAATCTGTGATCCTCTCGCCCTCTCCGTTTGAAAGTACTGGGTCTAAGATTGCTCCCTCTCGAGTGGGCTCTGATCCTAGTTGTCTAAGACACGCTCCCAGTAGGGCATCTAAAATGGCCCCACTCTTAGAAGTGGGTTCTGCAAATGTATTCCAGTTAACATCTGGCATATTCAGATCCCCCATTAGCAATATCGCTCCTTTTTCTGCCATTCTAAGGATATTTTCTATTATTTCCTTGTCCATTTCCTCCCCCAAGATGGGGGCTTGTATATAACCCCTGTGCGGATAGTGGTGCCGTTTCCTGTCTCCAAATTGACCCACAGTGCTTCCTCGCATCCCTGTTTACCCTTTTGTTCTGTTGCTTTGATGCCATCCCTTATGTAGAGAGCTACTCCACCTCCTCTTTTATCCTCCCCGTCCCTCCTGTAGATGGTGTATACTGGTATGTTTACATCCCAGTCATGGTTCTGTGTGCACCATGTTTCTGTGACTGCCACAATATCCAGATGTTCCTCCTCCATCAAGGCCACTAATTCAGGAAGCTTGTTACCCAGACTACTGGCATTGGTACTCATTGCTCTCCATTTTTTGATGGCTTTACCTCTTGTAGCACCACTCCTGTCCTCATTGACTTTGCTTTCTCCATTTACCCATGTCCTGCTCCATACTGACCTTTTTACCTTGGTCTTCACTTCATTTAGTACCCTGTTTTGTAAGGGGAGGCTGGGAATCCCCTGCTGCTTATCAGTGCCTCCCTCTTTAACTAGTTTAAAAGCTTGCCAGTGAAGCATTTAAACCGATCACCCAGAAGACTTGTTCCCTTCCTGGATGGATGCAGACCATCCTGCCAGTATAGGCTGGTATCCCTCCAGGTGGAACCCCAGTCCCCAATGAAGCCAAAACCCTGTGCTCTGCACCATTTTTTCAACCATTCAATGAACTGCATGGTGCAAAGTACCCTCGCCTCACCCTTGCCATAGACAGGCAGCACCCCTGAGAAGGATTCTGTGTGTGCTACTTGCCTTAGGCCACCCCCCAATTCCACAAACTCCTCCTGCACTGCTCTAATCTCATGTTGAGCCAAGTCATTCGTCCCTAGGTGGACAATGATGTCCAGCTCAGTCTCCTGTGCAGCTGTTCTCGTGATCCTGAGGATGCACTTTCTGTCCCTCCAACTTCTGCTATGTGGAAATATTTTATAGATAACACCACAGATCCACTAAAACCATGTTGCTCATTGTATTAGAGGGATGATCTAGGATCTGGGATAATTTGAAATGTGACTATAACATCTTCCTTACAGCCACATCCATTCTTATTCCCTTATCTATTCAGAAAGGCCAGAAGAAGCAGCAAAAGCAGAAGCAGCAACAGCAGCAGGGAGGTTGGTATTGGACATGGTGGGCTTAGACAGTTTGTACAAATAATGCAGCTACCATGGCAGCCACAGCAGCCAACCTATCCATTAACAGGTACTGGTGCTGCCTGCTGCTTCAAAGCACCACACCAATCACCACCATCAACAAAACCAGTGACATTGCCCAAGTTATTACATGCCTGCACTAAACTGCTAGCTACTTACCCAAGTTTACACAGGAGCATAGACAATGATGGCAGAAAATGACCAACAGTCCATCTAGTCTGCCCGAGTTCCCTATTTAGCCCTGAGATTTACTGTCCCTCCAAGGTCTTAGCCCTCCCCATCCTTCTCCCATTCTCCTCCCAGCTTCCGCTGCCTCAAGCAACCACTATACCCTTCATTCTATCCCAACCATGCCTGAACCCATTAACAGTTTTAGCATCCACCACTTTGGTGGGCAGACTGTTTCATGTTTCCATCACCCTTTCTGTAAAATAATACTTCCTCATGTTCCTTCTGAGCCTCCTCCTGTCAGTTTCAACTCATGTCCATGTGATCATGAATTATTACTCAGGTGAAATATTTCCTCACAGTCCACCTTATTAATTCCTTTTAGGAACTTGAAGGTCTCTATCATATCTCCCCTCTCCCTTCTGGTCTCCAGTGAGTACAAACGCATTCAGTGCCTTGAGGTGCTCCTCACAGGTCCTGCCCTGTTGGCATTGAATCACTTTTGTTACCCTGTGCTGCACCATCTTCAGCCTATATCGATCCTTCCAGAGGTGAGGACTCCAGAACTGGGCACAGTACTCCAGGTGTGACCTCATTAAGGAGCTATATTAGTAGGAGATGTATTACCTCTTCCCTTCTTATCAATACCCCTCCCAATACACCCCAGCATCCTACTTGCTTTGCTATATGCTTTGTTGCACTGACTCGATTGAGGGAGTCACTGATGACAATTCCAAGGTCCTGATCCTCAGCCATAGTGCTAAGACCCACCCCACCCATCCAGTACTCCTTCCTGGGATTCTTTTTCCACAGTTGCATTACCTTGCACTTTTTGGCATTGAATTTCAACTGCCAAACCTTAGAGCACCCCCTAACTTTTATATATCACTCTGCATTTCCATGACTCACTCATCATTAACTACACTCCAATAGACCTTAGTGTCATCTGTGAAGAGACACAGCCTGCTGTGAATACCCTCACCAATGTCACTAATCATCATGTTGAAGAAGACCAGTCTTAGAACAGATCCCTAGCATACCCCACTCGTGACCTCACTCTCTGCTGACTTCACCCCATTGACTACAACCCTCTGCTGCCTCCACTTTAGCCAATTACGTATGCAGTTTACTATGTCCTTAACCACACTAGCCTTGCTGAAGCTGAAGTAGAGCAACTCCACAGCATGGCCCCAATTCAATTCCCTCATAACCCAATCAAAGAAAACTATCAGGGTAGTCTGACAAGACCTCCCTGCCATGAATCTGTTCTGTTTACTATCCTTGTTGCTCTTCAGGAAGTCCATGAGGTCCTCTTTGCCCAGTGACTCCATCAGCTTCCCTATAATAGAGGTAAGACTGACAGATCTGTAGTTCCCCCATGTTCCTTGTCCCCCTACCCTTCATGGAGCAGAACTACAGTACTTCTGCCATCTTCCAATCCTTCAGAACTACCCCCATCCTTAGAGAGCTGTTGAACAGACCTACCAGGGGTTCAGCCAGTTCTGCTGCCGACTCCTTGAGTAACCTTTGGTACAATCCATCTAGTCCCAGGGCCTTATCTATTACATGTTGCCAGACCTTTCTAGATCCGTTGGCTTGAAAATATTGGCTGCCTCATCTCTGTGACCCTTTCAGTGGCCACTTTGATGCCACTCTCTGTCAAGGGTCAGCCATTTTCCTTAGTGGAAACTGAGCTAAAGTAATCATTAACAATGGTGGCATTTTGCTCATACTCCTCTATCAGTCCTCCCCCCTCTTCTAACTTTACAATTCCCCTACCAGTCTTCATTTTTCCCTATTATATCAGAAGAACTGTCTGCTCTTGCCCCTCTGCAGTATGCAGTTCTTTGTCTGCTTTTGCATCCCTAGTCACCCTCACTGCCTCCCTATTTTTCAGTATGTATTTGTTGTCCACCCTGACAAAAGTTTCCCTGACCAGCTCACCTGTTCAAGTTCGCCCTTGTGAAATCCAATTTGTTTTTTAACTTATTTATAAAATCTGATATAATACAGTCATCAATTTTAGTTACGTTCATGCTAATACTTAAAGGTAAACAAAAATAGGATAAGAAGTAACAACATTTCACAGAAAAATATATAGTTTAATGAAAACTAGAGAGTAATATTTAGCAGAAGGTAAGTCCAATTAGTTGTTGGTGGGCTTGCAGTTAAGATTTCTTTCTACAATAGTGCAAGAAACTGAAATTGTAAGCTTAAGAAGAGGAAGGCAATGGAAGGCATAATGAAGATAAGGAGGGAGGTGGGGGAAGGTTACTACGCTGAAGAGGACCAAGAAAAAGCAAACATCCTGAACTGGTAGTTCTGCTCAGTTTTCACAGTGGAGGGTGGACGGAGCAGCGGGAACAAAAGTGGGGGGTAGACACAAGCCCATTTGAAGAGGAAAGAGACTTAAAGGGATTTACAGCTCAAAAAGTGGTCAGTGCTATGGGAGTGGACAGAATCATCCAAGGGTACTAAAGGAACTCACGGAGGTGCTAGCTGCCCCACTGATGGCCTTATTCATCAGCTGTCTAGAAACAGGCATGGTTCTGGAGCATTAGAGGAGAGCAGGCATGGTTTCTCTACATAAAAGCAGCAGCAGGGAGGAAGCTAGCAATGGGAGGGCTTTAAGCCCGAGGTTTGATGGGCAGAGCAACAATGTCACTCCCCCATCAGGCTTAAAAGGGCACTCATCCTGGGCCCCACCAGGATTTGTTTTTCATTGTGGCCAGAGGTGCCACTCTTTGTTCCTCCCTCCTGTTTCCTGCATCTTCCTCTTATCTTGGCGGTGCCTCTGGCTGCCCATTCTGCCTGTTCTCATCACTTCTCCTTCTTGGTCACCTGCAGCCCTTCACTTGTTCCCCACCTCACTCCCTCCTGTCTCTCTCTCCTCCATTTTCTTCCTCTTCTCATTTCTGCCTGATGCCTGTGCTTGTACTCCCTGACGTTCGTCCTGCCCTACCTTGCTCTCCTCGTTCATTCCAGAGTGTGTTTTTCTCCTTCTCTGTCCAGCTTCACTGCCTGGACCTGGGGACTGGCCTTAGAGCCCGCTCCATTTCGCTGCCGGCACTTCCTCTCTCACCGTGCTCAGCTTCCTGCTGCCCAAGTTGCTACTGCTGCGATGGCTTTCCTCATTCTCAGCACTGTCTGGGGCAGAGTTTACCCTTCTGCTGCCGCACTGACCGAACCATAACGAACACCGGTATTGTATGTCTACCCTTCTTGCACATCATGTTGGGGATTTCTGTATAACTGCAATGGAACTTAACAAGGCTGTTTGGGTCGTATCCTTCTGTCTCGTCTAACCCTGCAGCTTCCACCTGCTCGGTGCCCCCACTCACGTGCTCCGCTTGGCCCTGCCTCTCTGGTGTGGGGATGCTACTCGGGCATGTTTTCAGGTGTGGGTGTGTTGGAAGGAGCAGTTTTTTGGGCTGTCATGTATCTGCTTCTATGTTTGCTCTTTCTGCATCTCCGGGAGTAGTCAAGGTGTGGATTGTTTTGGTCTTCTCTTTTCATACTACTGGGGCATATGCTTGATTGCTGTTCCCTTATGGAGCTTGCATGTCTGCTCCTTTATTGGCTGTTGGTCCATCTGTAACCGTCTGCCTCATTGAGTGCACCCACCATCTCTTGCATGGCATGTTTTGCACTCGAGTGCAGTCTAGGAGTGGCTGGGTCTTTTGATCTTCTGCCTCTACATCTCATTGGCCAGCATTGGTAGCGCTGTTCAGTAATGGCCCCTGTGGACCCCTGTTTTGTATGGATCTGGCACCGCACTGTTTCTCCCTTCCAGGGCTACCCTTACTGCTTTTTCTGCCTCACAAAACAAAACAAAACAAAAGAAAAAGGACAAATACATATATCTCTATTTGCAGACGACACAAAGATCTGCAACAGGGTTGATACACAAGATGGAGTGGAAAGGATGAGTAGGGACTTGGCAAGATTGGAGGAATGGTCAAATGTATGGCAGCTCAGATTTAATGCAAAGAAGTGCAAGGTAATGCACATGGGAAACAAAAACCCAGGGGCATAGTACGCAATGGGGGGTGAGATACTGACAACAGTAAAAATGGAAAGGGACCTGGGGGTAATTATATCAGATGACCTAAAGGTGGGCAAGCAATGTGATAAGACAGTAAGGAAGGCTGGGGAGATACTGGGATGCATAGGAAGAGGCATCAATAGTAGAAAACAAGAAGTTGTTATCCCTCTGTACAGACAGTTGGTGAGACCCCATCTGGAGTACTGGGTGCCGTTCTGGAGACCCCATCTCCGCAAAGACATAGGCAGAGTGGAGGCTGTCCAGAGGAGGGCAACCAAAATGGTGCAGGGTCTGCACCAGAAGACATATGAAGAAAGACTAAAGGAGCTTAATATGTATACCCTTGAGGAAAGAAGGGAGAGAGGGGACATGATAGAAACTTTCAAGTACCTCAAGAGTATCAACAAAGTCCAAGAGGGTAGCATCTTTCAGAAAAAGAGATGTGCAAAAACAAGGGGGCACAATTTGATAGAGGGGGGACAGCTCAGAGGTAATGTGAGGAAGTATTTTTTCACAGAGAGAGTGGTGTATGCATGGAACAGCCTCCCTGAGGAGGTCATGGAGTCAAGAACTGTGGAGGAATTCAAGAATGCCTGGGACAGACATAAGGCAGTCCTAGTGGAGGGTAGGAGGAAGTAAGCTGTTGGTTAACTAGGATCTGCAGCTTATATATTAGGTAGGAAAATGGGCAGACTAGGTGGGCCAAGCGGTCCTTATCTGCCATCAAATTCTATGTTTCTATGTTTCTATCTGTCTGGCCCTGCAGTTCTCATTCTGGCCCTGGCCATCGGAGTCGCTCCATTCCTGGCATCCTGCCCATGGAGGAGTCACTCCAATTCTGGCCTATCAGTATGGACCTTTCCATCCGCAGTCCTTTGCCTCGACCAGCTTCTCTATTTCAGTCACTCATTCTGTCTCCCTCGGCTGACCAATTGGTATACCTCGGGAGACTCAGTGTGGCATGCACTCGATATTTCTTTTGGGCATACCTATCCTTAATCATGTGATCTGGCTTACTCCGTCCAGCCTCATCAGACTCGCCCTACTGCAGATCACATCTGTACCAGCTGGGTCTTATCCTACCCCACTGACCTCCCTACTGTCCTTCATCCTTTCATACCTCACTTTCCAATACCAGCCTCCATGGCTTCCATCCATCATTGTACCTCATCTGTTTCCTATTTTACCTTCCTCGGCATAGCACCTATTCTCATCCCAGCCATCATAGGTTCACTGCACTAATGGCTTCACTCCTCATCGTGCATCGTCTGATTTTGCTCCTCTTGATCGCTCATCCTGAGTGTCCCCTCTGGTTCATATTACCCTCTGGTTCCAGTCATGAATTGGCCTCGGAGTCTCCCTCCTTTCGAGGAACCTGCTTCCTCGCATCGCTCTATGGAGCATACTACCTTCATACAGGTTCATTTTTAAGTTCATTCCTGTCTCCTCTCATTCTCATTCTGTACTGGCCATCAAGGATTCACTCCAATTAAGGCCTGCAATCGATATTCTTTTAGGCATACCCATCATGACTCCTATGCCACCTCATCGACCCATGGCCATCCTGCTGCATGTATCAGGTTCATTACTCCGGTCATCATTCACTCATCCTTACCTCAAGGTTTCTCTATCTATATCACTTGCTCGGGCATTTCTATCATTGAAATCTATGCAACCTCATCGACTCCGTCCTCAGGGTCTAATCATTCATGTTGCATATTCAAGAATGCCTTATCAGTCTCAGTGTCCACTCACTTGCATCACTTAATCAAGTCAGTCTGCATTATCCTCGGTAGCCTCATGTGCACATCTGGATACCCCTTGCTCCTCTGACTTCTACATAGATCTACTCCTTCCCATTGCCTACTCGAGCATATCCCTCTTGGGTCTCTGCTGCCTAATGTTACCTCTTCAATCTGTGCTTTCTTTTTGGGGTTTTCCTTATCCCATCATCATCTTCCCTACTCCTATCCCTCTCATTAACAAATCTCTCTCTTTAATGACATGTGTCCTTAAATCAAACATCGTCAGCCTGAAGGGAAGGCAACCTAGGCCTTGGATCCCCAGAGGTTTCCTCCTCAAAGGGTTTTTTCCTCTCCTCCATGGCAGTGGTCATAATATTAGTTAGAGTTAGTGCTTTCTTCAGTTAATTAGTTAGGTTCCACTGTTGGATGGAGGCGGATGGGGCTCCCCCTGCTTTCCCTCTCTCCTTAGGAAGTCAGCCATTATCATCCTCAGAATTCGTTCATTCATCATCCTCACTTCTTTGACGCTCAACACCTTTGAGTATTCTTTTTGGACTTCTTCCTAACCTACCTTTAGCCAACACAATCATTCCTGTGGCACCTGTAGAGGGGGAGCCCTCCTCTAGGGTTACTTGTGTCATACCCCTACAGGGTGGTATATCCCATGGATACAGAGGCGGAAAACCACAAAGCAAATCAAGTTTCACAAGTATCATCTCATCTCATCTCATCTCATCTCATCTGGTTGTGTAAGCACATTGAATGGGAGGGCTTTAAGCCCGAGGTTCTGTAGGTGGAGCAACAACGTCACTCCCACATCGGGCTTAAAAGGGCACTCATCCTCGGCCCCTCCAGGATTTGTTTTTTGTTGGCCACCATCCATCCCTCCTCCTGCAGCGGCTCATCTCTCTTACCCATGGGCTTCTTCCTAACTTACCTTTAGCTGACGCAATCATTCCCACGTCACCTGTAGGGGGTGAACCCTCCTCTAGGGTTCCTTGCATCGTACCCCTACAAGGTGGTATATCCCATGTATAGAGAGGTGGAAAGCCACAAAGCAAATCAAGTTACACAAGCACCATCTCATCTCATCTCATCCAGTTGTGTAAGCACATTGAGCTATAGGCTGGTCAGTCTCACTGCAGTGATGGGGAAATTAATGGAAACCCTGTTAAAGGAAAGGTTAGCAGAGTAACTTGAATCCAGTGGGCTGCAAGACTACAAGCAGCATGGATTCACGGTGGGGGGGAGGTCCTGCCAGATTAAATGTGATTGACTGCTTCAGTTGAGTGACCAGGGAAATTAGAACCAGAAAGGATGGCAGTGGACATAGCCTATCTAGACTTTAATAAGGCCTTTGACACTGTCCACACAGAAGACTGAGAAACAAATTGAGCAGCCTAGGGGTGGGATCCAAAGTGGTGAATTAGCTTAGAAAATAAGTCTGAATACTAGTTTTAGTCTTCATTTTGTCTTCATCACTAGTATTGAGATAGCAATTTTTTGTCACTTTGGCGTAGTATTCACTAGTATTAAAGCAGTCTGCTCATGAGCCAAAATATTTAAATGAGGTAAATTTTTGAAGGCTAAATATTTAGTCAGTATTCATTTAGTATTCCACTAGTCTTTGTGCAAATGGAGGCAGTGCATTCTGAAGAGCAAATGATTACTTCTGAATTGTACAACTGAATATCAGTGAAGACTAATAAATACTAGTTTAATACTTTCAGTGGTATAAAATTAATATTCATTTAGGACTCTAGGCACTATGCCTAAGCAGGGCATACATGTGGCATGTAGGCAGCACTTCACTGCAAAGCCACACTGGATCCCCAGCCCCAGATACAGCTGTGTGCCAGGCTGTGGCAGTGGGGAGTGCCCAGGGTGGGGCTTGAATATGCATCATGCAAGAAAGCACACAGTACCAGTGTAGGAGGTTCAGGCTATGCCTGTAGGATCATGCTGTAGGCACTACGTGCTCCCTCCAACCAGTGGGTGGTGGCCTAATGGAGCATGCAGTCACCGCTATCCTGCAAGCCCCCAGCCATCCTGGCATGCAGTAGGGCCGGGGGCTACCAAACAACACTTGCCTGTAGTGCATAGGCCCCTTACATTACTAGTACCCACAATCTCCTGTCTCTGCATAAAGCAGTGGATCCAGTCCACTGGTGGGATGATTATCTGATTGGATATCTACCAATGTCCTCTGCTCTGCCTGCATTCTGCCAGTCTTCACCGTGCTCCTGTACACGTGTGGGGAGGGGCCATGGACGGGGTTTTGGGGATTGTGAATGACACCTAGTGCATACCTGTTCAGAGATGTGGGCGGAAACATACTAAGTACATGCCTTTTAGCATGCACCTGGCCCATCCTCATACAGAGGCCCCACAGTCATTATCAACAGAATAGGAATCATGTGTGATTAATCAATTTGGAACAGGAGCATTAATTCAATCATTAATTCAACACAATGAAGACTAAAATAACAGGCATTTGCACAAATTATCTGGATAATATTTCATATGTAATCCCCCTTTTACACAATGTTTGAACATGCTGATTGTCAGGCAATACTGTGATAGCAACACTGTTACACTCGTTACATGTTAGAATGAAACGTGATGAAATCTGTTGTATTTTTTTTGTGGAGCTATGAGATTATAAATTATACAAATGACTGTGTGGATTTCACTCACTGAACAGTTGACATCATATTTATATATTATTTATAAACACTTAAAAGTTGTTTGTCATCTTTTTTTACATACTGGTTTTTAATCCTCCTTCTGCTAGTCATCAATCATCACCTTATTACTAGGGATATACCCTGCTCAGGTGATTTACACCTTTAATCTGACAACTATTTCTTTTTTACATCCCCATATTTGGTGGTCATGATGTGCAGACAATGGGCCAGATTTTCAAAGCCCCAAGAATGCCACAAGCCCATGGCGCACCGATTGTTTAATGAATAGGCCTTGCGGCATTCTCCCAGCCGACGATCGGAATTTTCAGTCCTGTGCACCAAATGCCACAAGTTACACCAACTTTTCCATGGTCTAGCTTGTGGCATTCAGGGGATCCTTTTTACAGGCATGTGCTAAATATTTGGCTCATGCTGCCGTAAACTGAGGAAACTGTTGCAACTGCGCACGACAATATAAAATCGTGTGCGGCTGCAGCAGAGGTGTTCAGTGCAGCTGTGCCAAGAAAAGGCTTAGATGCAGGGTTTGATGCAAACCCTGTGCCAGCCTTTGAAAATCCAGCCCAATGTGTTTACATATGCTTGCCCCACAGATGCACTAACTATTCAGTCCAAAGCGTACAGTATCTGCCCTCATCCTCTCCAAAAGTAGTCTTGCATAGGGTGATTACATCCATGATGGTTCATCAGTGAAAGAACAGCTTGCGAAATGATTCTAGCAGCTGTTTTGATCCCCATAAAAGTGCAGATCTAAAAAGAGAAAAACAGCTGTGTCACTACTCAGAAATAATACTGAAACCTGTAAGGCACCACCTACTATAAAGTCTAAGAGAAACCATTATTTTGTAATGTCTTTCCATCACGTTTATTTATATTAAACATGCAGTTTAATAATACACATAGGAAATCTAAAAATGAGACTAGTTTTTTGAGGTGCACTACCATATCCAATAAATGTGCTAATTTACACCGAAGCCATCAACACAAAAATAAGGCCTGTAACCTATCATACCTGCCCATTCCTACCTAACTGATACTAAATGAGTGCCCTAGCAGCTGATCCATACTTCCCCCTCACCTTCCTTTTCTGGTGTAGTCTTTTGACACCTTTACATTTGTAGAATATTCTTAGTAATTTCAAACAGGCCACCTCCTCCAGCAGCCAATTCCACTCCTCCACCTCCATTTTTTTAAAACATGTTTCTTGTACCATGTGTTTATTTTGTTATGCTTATAGCTCAGTACAGATCTGCATGCATATTTACACTTATTACTCAATACAACTTGGCATGCATGTAGTACACTTATTGCGCGTTACAAATCTGCACACATATGACATTCTCAACTCTCAGTACAAATCTACACCCATATGGTATGCTTATAACTCAAAAATGCCATTTTTTGTGCCACACCAGTTCTGTCTTGATCCAGCTGTAGGCCGTCCAAGTCCCTGCTGCTGCCCACAACTTTGACCCTTGACCACACCAGACAGTGGCTGCCATGGACCACCCTGACTCCTTGTTCCTACTGTGCTGCCCATGGACCAACTCAACTCCCCCTGCCTCACCGCCAGGCCATGCTGGCTCCCTTGGCTCTTCCCTTGGAGCATCCCAGCTCCCCTATGCCCCAGCCACAGGCTGCCTTTTCCCACATTGGCCTCCCTGTGCCACCCACTGGCTCTGCCCCTAGAACACCCCACCCCACACCACACTCTCTGCCCCAGCCTCAGGCTTTTCTACTCCCCTGGCTCACATGACCCCGACTCTGGACCATCCTAGCCCCCCGCCCCATCCCCAGATTGCCCTAGCCTATATAAGAATAGTTGAGTACCTAGAGGTCAGTGGAGCACAGGATCCAAGGCAGCATGGGTTCACAGCGGGAAGGTCATGTCAGACGAATCTAATAGATTTCTTTGACTGGGTGACCAAAGTAGTAGACCAGGGAGGGGCTGTGGACATGGCCTACCTAGACTTTAGCAAGGCATTTGACACAGTCCCACACAAAAGATTATTAGTCAAATTAACCAGCCTGGGAGTGGGTCCCAGGGTGGTAGCCTGGCAAAACATTGGCTGGACAATAGGACACAGAAGGTAATTGTAAATGGAGTCCACTTGAAGAAAGGGCGTTACTAGTGGGACCGTAGGGTTCAGTATTGGGTCCAGTCCTTTTAATGTCTTCATCAGTGACATTGCAGAGGGACTGAAGGAAAATATCCTTTTGCAGATGACACAAAGATCTGCAACAGGATTGATAAATAAGGAGGCGGAAAGGATGAAAAGGGACTGGCAAGGTTGGAGTGAATGGTCAGACGATATAGCTAGGGATTCAAATGTGCAATAATGCACCTGGGAAACAAGAACCCAGGGAAGAATACACAATGGGTGGGGAGGTAGTAACAACAACAAAACAGGAAAGGGACCTGGGGTAATCATATCAGATGACCTTAAGGTTAGCAAGCAATGTGAGAAGGCAGAGGGAGGGCCGGGGTAGGCTGGATGTATAGGAGAGGCATCAGCAGCAGAAAACAGGAAGTTGTTATCCTCTGTACAGACAGTTGTGAGACCCCATCTGAGTACTGTGTCCAGTTCTGAGACCCCATCTCGCAAGGACATAGACAGGATAGAGGCAGTCCAGAGGAGGGCAACTAAAATGGTGCAGGGCCTGCAAAAGAAGCCGTATGAGGAGAGACTAAAGGAGCTTAATATGTATACCCTTGAGGAAAGAAGGGAGAGGGGGGACATGATAGAAACTTTCAAGTACCTCAAGGGATTTAACAAAGTCCAAGAGGGTAGCATCTTTCAGAAAAAGAGACTTGCAAGAACAAGGGGACACAATTTAAAGATAGAAGGAGGGCGGTTCAGGGGCAATGTGAGGAAGTATTATTTCACAGAGAGGGTAGTGGATGCATGGAACAGCCTTCCTGAGGAAGTTGTGGGGTCTAAAACTGTGGGAGAATTCAAGAATGCATGGAACAGACATAAGGCAATTCTTGTGGGGGGCAGGAAGATATAGGCTGTTGGTTAACTAGGATCTGCGGCCTATCTTGTAGGTAGGGAAATGGGCAGACTAGATGGGCCTAGCGGTCCTTATCTGCCGTCAAAGTCTATGTTTCTATGTTTCTATGCTGGCTCACATGTGCCACCCTGGTCCCTTGGCCCTGTTTCTCCTGCCCCTGGCTACCCTGGCCCATGCATAGCCCTGCCCCAGAGTACTCTAATTCTGCCCTTCCCCAGCCATAAGCTTTCTCATCCATGCTGCCCCACTGGCCACCCTGGTTCCATTCACCCTATTCCTGGACCACCACATTTCCCTCTTGCCCAAGCCTGCTCTGACTCTATACCTCAGAAAACCGACAACAGGTCTCCCTGCTTCGGACTTCCCTTGCCCTCAGTGCACTCCCAAGTCCCATAGCATTTCCCCTGAAGCACACCAGCTCCTCCTTTACCAGGCTTGCCTGGCCCCCATCTCCCATGCCCCTGCCCATGTTCCTCCCCAGCTTCACCCTCCTCAGGGGCATGGCTTTCCAGTTATAAGATGGCTGCCTAGAAAATTTGGTCACCAGTTCCAAGGCTGAATCCCTCACTTGCAGTTCAAGCCTGCCAAGTGCCCTCCCCCAAACTGCATTGCCCTCCACAGCAAGACAGTGAATGAGAGGGACAAGGTGGTCTGTAAGAACTGTGTAATTCAGTTGTGTGAGCATGTCTCCATCTCTGCCGTTGTCCCAGCTGTGCTCACTGTGTTAGTTATTTTGAGGGCTAAGACTTTCTGAGTGTGGTAGTAACAGAGACACTGTAGGGCTCACATCTCTTTTCTTTGCAGATTGGCTTGTGACTATGTAGCTTGGAGTCCTGTTTTCTGTGCTTTGAGTCTAGCAGGGGGCTGTGGCAGCAGCTCCCCTTCAGACTGTTTTTCAACCCACTTTGCACAGAGGTGGGGCATGATTCCAGTGGCCTATATGGTCCTACTGGCTTCGACTGATTGATGTATTGACTGTTTCTAACTTTTCACATTGGTTCCTCTGGCTGACAGATGACATGTTTATTATGTTTTATGCCCTGGTGTGTCTCTCGGGTCACTATCCTAATTATGTGTAACTTGTTTTCCCTGGAGATTCAATGCGGGCATGGGGGGAGGGGGGGTGAAGGGCTCTTTGTTTCAGTACTAAGTTCTGCCTTTCATGCCAGGTGTACTGTTTGGGCTTTCTGTCATGCCTGAGCTAGATCCTATGCTGCCTTGTTGGTGGGTTACTAGCCATTTAGGTAGCCTCTGTAGTTATTAAGGGTATCTGAGGATATGTTGTGGGGACACAGTGTTCAGGGAGGCACTATAAAAATGTTGGCATCCATTCTTTCTCCAGAGGCCTTTGCCAATTGCTCTGCCCAACCTTCTGTACTATTTTTATTTATTTATTTATTTTTTGTTGACCGGGTAAGTGCACTAGACAAATCCTGCCTATTTTCAGGCACGACCCGGGGGAGTGGGATACAGATGAATGCCAACTGACCTTGAACCAGATTAAGCTGTTGGTGGTATTTTTTGTGAAGTACTAGTCAGGGTATATTCCAGGCTGCCATCAGTAGTACAGTCAGCAGCTAGGGGTTTGTGGAAAGGACCCCCTTGTCCTGTTGGTTGTTGGGGACAGTATTTTCTGATTACGTATGGTGTTTCCCCCTCTTCTCACCACAAGAGACCCATGTAGCAGGTTATTTGTTGGGAGCTGCAAGAACCATGTCAGTTTGTGTATGACTCTTCACCCTCTCTGCCTGCAGGCCGTGGCAGTTGATAGTTGATTTGATAGCATGAGGGGTATATCCCTGGTATGCCCAAACTTATGGACATATGGTAGGAGATGTGCTGGGCAGTCTGTGGAAGGTTGGGGAGTGTGTTTGCTACATGTTTCCTATGGCTTGTCTTCCCACTGCTCCCATCATTCTGTTTTTATTTTCTTGGGGCTTTGGTGCCCTGGATGCCAGCACTGGCTCCTTGTTGCAAGGAATGACCTTACATAGAAACATAGAAGTTGATGGCAGATAAGGACTGCAAGGCCCATCCAGTCTGCCCATTTTTTCTACCTTATGAATGTGCCATAGGCCTTTACTCTCTCAATGGCCTATCTATTCATACTCATCTGTATTGCTCCCTTATGCCTATCCCATGCCTGTTTGAAGCCTTGCACTATAATCATACCCACCACTTCCTGAGGTAGGCTGTTCCATACATACACCACCCCTTCTGTGAAAAATAACTTCCTCATATTAACCCTTAATCGGCCTCCCTCTAATCTCATGCTATGTTCTCTTGTCCTGCTATTTTTCTTATATTGAAACATATTAGACTCTTTCACCTTGATAATGCCCTTAAGATGCTTGAATGTTTCGATCATATCACCTCTCTCCCTCATTTGCTGTATGGTATACATATTGAGCTCTGTTAATCTCTCCTTACATGTCTTCTAATGCAATTCCTGTACCATTTTGGTTGCCCTTCTCTGGACTGCCTCCATTTTGTTAATGTACTTGTGCAGGTGCGGCCTCCAGTACTGAATGCAGTACTCCAAATGGGGCCTGACCAGGTCTTGTAAAGAGGGATTATTACCTCCCTCTTACAACTTGCGATACCCCTACTAATACACTCCAACATCCCTGTAGCCTTATCCACTGCTTTAGTGCTCTGCTTGGATGATTTCAGGTCATCTGTGATGATAATAATGCCCAAGTCTCTTTCTTCCCTTGTGATTGCCGGCAATTCCCCTCCCAACCTATAGGTGGCTTCAGGGTTTCTCTTCCCTATGTGCATGAGCTTGCACTTCTTTGTGTTAAACCCAAGTTATCACTCTTCTGACCATTTTGCCTGTTAATCCAGATCTCTTCTCATTCTGCACACCCCATCTGGATCATCTACTCTGTTGCAAATCTTGGTGTCATCTGTAAACAGACAAACCTTACCCTCCAGTCCATCTGCAATGTCACTGATAAAGGTATTGAAGAGGACTGGCCCCAGGACTGATCCCTGAGGTACCCCACTTGTGACTTGCATCTTTTCTGACTGTATACTGTTTACCACCACTCTGTTTTCTGTCCTCCAACCAGTTTGCCACCCACTTGACCAACTTCTGATTCACCCCTAGCCTTCCCAGCTTAGTAATCAATCTTCTGTGTGGAACAGTTTCAAAAGCTTTGCTGAAGTCAAGGTAGGCCACATGAACTGCACCGCCTTATTCCACCACTCTGGTTACCCAGTCAAAGAAATCTATGAGCTTAGTTTGACAGGACCTTCTTGTAAACCCATGCTGTCTTGCATCCTGGGCTCCTATGGATTCCAGGTGTTACACTATCCTTTCCTTAAGGAGTGCCTCCAAAATCTTGCCCATTACTGAGGTAAGACTAACTGGTCTGTAGTTCCCTGCCTTCTCTCTGCTACCACTCTTGTGGAGCGGGATCACATGAGCCCGTCTCCAGTCTTCTGGGACCTCTCCTATGCTCAGAGACTCACTAAACAGTTCTGATAATGGCTCTGCTAGTTCTACCCTTAACTCCTTTAGTACCCTGGGATGTATGCCATCAGGTCCCATTGCCTTGTCCACCCTGAGCTTATCGAGCTCTTGTAGGACCCTTTCTTTTGTGAAGGAACTAGTGCATACCTCCCTCCCCCCTGTGTCCATGGTGCTGAGCTGTGGGCCCTGCCCTACCTTCTCCTCACTAAATACTGAGCAGAAGTATCTATTTAGGATGGATTCTTTTCCTTGGTTCTCCTCCACACACTTCCTCCCTTATCCCCTTTGATCTTAGCAATACTCCCTCTGGACTTTCTCCTTTCACTAACGTATCTATGAAAAGTATTGTCCCCTTCTTTTACTGTTCATGCAAGTGTTTCCTCAGTTTGAGACTTTGCCTGCCTTACTGCCTTCCCTTAGGGAAGTTTGGTATGCCTCCTCATCTTCATCCCACTGCATTCCCTTATATTTCCTGAAGGCCAGCCTTTTGGCTTTGACCTTTTCTGCTACTGTTTTTGAGAACCAACGTGGTTTCCTCCTTCTTTTGCTCTTAATTTTCTCTCTAACACAATGTGATGTTGCTTCATGTATTGCATCCTTAATGCTTGCCCACTTTGCCTGTACCCCCCACCTATATTTCTTCTTGCCAGGACTAGCTTAACTCTGCTGGCCATCTTATCAAAGTCAGTCCCTCTGAAGTCCCATATTTTTGCCTTGGAATGGGATGATTTAGTGCTAGTGGCTAAATTGAACCATACCATGTGATGGTCACTGGCCTCCAGGTGACCTTCTACCTGGAGATCTGTGATCCTTTTCCTGTTAGTCGGTACTAGATCTAGGATAACCCTGTCTCTTGTGGGTTCTTCTACCAGTTGTTTGAGGCCCTCCCCCTGCAGGGAATCAACTATGTGTCTAGTTCTGGTGGATGTTCCTTCTGGTATTGACCAATCTGTATCTGGCATGTTGAAGTCTCCCATTATTAGAACCTCCCCTTTAGCTGTCATGCTTTGTATGTCTTCTAACAGTAATGTGTCTATGTCCTGCCCTTGGTCTGGAGGCCTGTAGACAACCCCAGTTTGTATGGCTGTTCCATTTCCTGTTTCCAGGGTGACCCACAGTTCTTTTGGTTCCTTATGTGTATTCTGAATTTCTGCAGCTTTGATATCTTCATTGACATAAAGGGCCACTCCACCACCCCTCCCCCATGAACCTTGGTCTCTTCCGAACAGTACATAGCTGGGTACTGAATTCTCCCCAGTGTGGTTACTGGTGAACCATGTCTCACTAATGGCTAGTATGTGCAGTTTAGCCTCTGTCAGTGTTGCTTGCAGGTCTGGAATCTTTCCTTTTCTTTCCTCCCCAATCTCCAGACCCCCTAACTTTATGGCGTCCCCATGGATTTTTAGTCAATTTCCCAGAATACCAATATTATTCATAAAACCTTGAAATGGGACCATCAGTCAGTGGACTTAGGATTCCGAGGGATGGTGGGGGATGGCTAAACTTCTCACTCTGGAGGGTCCCATTATCTAGGTGAATATTTACACCCATGATTCAGATACTTCTGAATTTTTCCATACCCTCTTTCACAGCATAGCCCACCTTCGGGAGGCCTCCATCTCCATCAGAGGGAATTTTAACCTCACCTTGCAGCCATGCTTAGATAGGCTAACTGCTGTCAAGTAATCAGATGTTCAAGCTCTGGCTATGGTGAAGGCCATGAATGACATGGGACCCCCTCCTTTTTTCCCAAGCCTTTGATGCTTAGATTAGTATTTATAGCAGAGTGTGTGATTTTATTGGATTTATTTATTTTTATTTTGTATAAAATTCTGTGCTGTTTCTGTGTTTGTGTTTTTAAATCCTGTTCAAAAATGTGTACGGTGCCCAGATCCTCCAGGATTGGGCGTCTTTTAAATACATTTTGCCTTGCCTTGCCTTGCCCTCCAGCCCCCTAGTCATGCACCAGCTGTCAAATGACAATCTGACATATTTATCTGTAATTTTTGACCAGAATAGGCACACTGATTTGAAGCCGAACATTTGTAGGTGCATCCTTGGCACTAGGTTACCTGGATCTCTTTTTATTGTGAGGAAGAATGTTGGACAGGACCCAGGGATAGGCCCCAGCTCATACAATAAGTATCATGGGATCTTTAACTTCCACCTAGCATTGACGAGAGTTGGGTAAAAGGGACCTTGGTGTAGCATCTCATCTGAAAAATGGCACTTTAGCAGTGCAGCATGCACCCAATGCTGTACTACAGTGGGTATCTTGGTGGGAGATTAAATGAAGGGTCCCAATTTTAAATACAAGATTAGATCTCAACAGTTTTACTGACCTGGGGCATAATGCAAATTGCCATGGACCATTGTGACTACCACTTGATTTTTGCAGTTAGGCCAGTACAGAACCCCCCAACCTCATGCCCACGTCCCTGAAAATCCAGTCTGTTCAAGTCCCAAACTCCTCCTCAGTAATTCAGAAGCACAAATATAAATTGTCCCTTGTGGTGTGCCAATCAACATCTTACTTTTGCCACAGGGCCAAACGGCCCAAAAACCCCTACCTGAAGTGCTTTGCACTATTGCATTTCTGAAGAGTTTAATGACATGTATGCCCAATAGTAAGGCCAAGTACTGGAGCTGCTGCTGCAGCTGAATAGCTGAAACACATCTGGGACCTCAAAGAAACAAGTGTATCACCCCTTTACCCTGGTGCTAGCCAGCAACTTCCTTGTCCTGCTTCACCCCCAACTGCTACTGATTACCAGGGTCCTGGGGATCAAATTCCATTTTTAATATTGAACTTACCTGATCCAGAAGTTCCTCTGTGAAGATCCTGAAAGAGGACCTAAAAAAATGAAAAATAAAAAAAAGTCATATGGATTCTGAAGTTCTTTTAGATGTACAGATGTCCTTCGATTTCAGTAAGGCCTTTGATTCAGTGCTGTGCAACTACCTGATGAAAAAGTGGGAGGACCTGGGTGCTGTCAAGTGCATAGTCAGTTGGGTAGGTAATTGGCTTAGGGACAGAAAACAGAAAGCAGTGGTCAATGGTGTGAGGTCTGATGAAGGTGAAGTCATTAGTGGTGTGCCCCAACTCAGCATTGGGGCCAGTCCTATTTAATGCCTTTATCAGTGACATTGGCATCGGTATTCTAGGTAAAATTGCCCTATTCACAGACGATGCCAAGCTAGGAGGAATTTCTGACAGCAAGGAGGCTGTTAGGGACCTATAAAAAGACCAACAGAGGCTGGAAAGATGGTCCAATGTCGGGTAGCTGAAGTTCAATGCCAAAAAATGTGAGGTGATGCATTTGGGTAAAGGGAACCTAAGGAAAGAGCACCACATCAAAGGAATCCAGCTCAGTGCCTCACAGGAAGAATGGGACCTAGTGTCATCATAAGCAGTACCCTTAAACAGACAAGCCAATGCAACAAAGCTTATAGCAAGGCCAACAAAATGCTGGGGTACATAGGGAGGGGATTTGACAGCAGGATGAAGGAGGTAACACTGCCACTCTACAGGTCCCAGGTAAGGCCCCATCTGAAGTACTCTGTCCAGTTTTGGAGGCCACATCTGAAAATGAATATAAACAGATTGGAGGCTATCCAGAGAAGAGTGACCATCATGATCCAGGGCCTTCAAAGGTACTCATATGAGGAGCGTCTGGAAGCATTAAATATGTTCTCACTGGAGACAATGATGGAGAGGGGAGACATGATTGAAACATACAAGTTCCTGAGAGGAATAAATAAGTTGCTATCCTTGGACCTGTTTAACAGAGCCTCCAAGTCTAACAGTAGAGGGCACAAGTGGAAGTTGAGGGCGGGAGCTTCAAGAGGGAGCTTAGGAAACACTATTTTACAGAAAGAGTTGTGGAGCCATGGAATAAACTGCTAGCTGAGGTAGTGGAAGCACAGTCCATGACATCATTCAAACTGGGGTGGGACAAGGCTAAAGCACAATCAAAAGCAACAGGAGCAGTAGGAGGCATTAGGCAGAAGGAGGGTTAGATCCTGGGATCTTAGAAGGTCCAAGGAACACATGGGCAGACTAGATGGACCCTTGGTCTCCTTTTGCCAACTTTTTTCTATGTTTCTTTCTATGTTTCTATTTACAACAATGTTAAATAGAATTAAACACAAATACTTATCTAACAGTAGGTGTGGGGTGTAAAATAAGAGTAAAATGTCAGTAGTTTAGACAAAAAGTATGAGACAGAGTAAAAGAGGGCAAAGAAGCAGTATGAAAAAGAAAGTTTAAAAGTCAAGAAAGACACAAAAAAGGAAAAAGAAATATAGGCGAGCAAGAATGATAGTAAAATAAATTTTAAAAGGCTGAGTTTTTGTGTGGGGTAGGGTTAGTGAGCCATACCTCAGCACCCATCAGTATGTCTATATTTATATTTGCAGTTGACCTGTACTTTACAGTGGAATACTCAACAACCCCAGGAAAATACTGATGGACCTTAAGGTCCTGATTTAGCAATCCACAATGCTAAATTTGGTTTTAAATCACTAACTTTGTTGCAGTGTAATTTATTATGTGGTTGAACCTGTGATTCCCCCCGCCACGATGGCTCCGCACTCTATATCTCAGAGTCCTCTATGGCTAGCCCTCTTATGACACAACTGGCAGACTATGCTATGGAGGGTGTCTATGCACTGGCACCTCCATTAACTGAATACTAATGTTGCAGAGTGCATGACCATGCTTATTCTACAGGTGGCAATCACACTGAGGTAGTGCTATCAACACCGTTAGAATAAGCATGATCATGTGCTTTGAAACATTAATATTCAGTTGACAATCTCCCCCCACAGTGTAGTCTGTCATAAAAGGGTTGTGCTTGGGGAACTCTGGGAAATAGAGTGCAGAGCCATGATGAGGAGGGAGGGGTCCGCAGGGTCAACCAGATAATAAAATACACTGCAACTAAGTGAAAATTAGAATTCCCTTACAGGCAAATGAGGGAAAAACCCTGGTGGTTAAGGGTAGTGTCCCTGGTAGTCCAGTAAACCATTTTTTTGAATAAATACTTGGTGTTTAGTTGGGTTAGGAAAAGCCTCTAAATCCCACAAGAGCGACTTACTGCATGAGTCAAAGCCAGTTAATTTACCTCTCTTTCTTTTCATTCATCTGTAAAACTGGGTAACAGCTGGACGCCAGTGAAGCATCTAAGCTAGGATACCACAGATAGACAAAGTGCAAAATAAAATAAGTGCTACAACTATAGCAAGAAAGCCAGTCATGAAACCCAGTGAGGGATCAGTGATGCCACTCTCCCCCTAGAAACAGAGACCAGCATTGAAGAGACCAGTGATGGGATGACAGCCCAGTCATTGCCCCACTCCCCCACCCCACCAGTGGGAACAGACTATCAACTGAAAGCAAACCCTGGGGCAGGGTCTCTACCAGGTGCTTTACGCAGTAAAGCATCTGGTGCAACTCAGGGCTTGTTTTCAGTTGACCACCACTTGGGTGAGTGAGGGATGCTGCTTGAGAAGAACTCAAGGGTTGGCTGACCAGTGTATGCTAATGTTAGTGAGGAGGACGAGAATAACAGTGCTGGTGCCTCTTGCAAGATTGGATGGTGGTGAGGTTACCATAACTTGGACTAGGGCTGGAGGGACTGGGAACTGGGAGGGGGGGAATCAGAGCATGTTGGACTAAACAGATCTTTCTGGGAACAGGGACGGAAGTCTCGATTCAACTGATTGCAAGTTAAGTCAGTCACACTGCCATTGGGGGGAGTGAATGAAGCTGCCCCAACTCCATGACTCAGTTTGATAGCATCCCTTATGGCACCCTATGGACAGGACAGAACCCACTGACTGGACCATCACCACAGAAAGATAGAAGCTTAAGGTAAGGGAGGGGTGGGGAGACTAGGATGGGGAGGGCTTCTCCAAGAAAAGGGAGGCTCATATCAGTTTTTTTAAACTGATATTTTATTGTTTTAAGCAAAAACAACATACAGTGGACACCTCCTACCATGCATACAATATTAAGCATACTGAGACATTCAATGGATGACAGAATAAAAGAAGCCTCAACAGGCTGGGGTAAGGAGATGGAGGTATTCCAATACTGTTACAGAATTTTATCTCGGACAAAGCTGCACCTGGCAATAATGAGGTAATCATGCAATAATAAGAGTGTCCAACATAGTTTATAATCAACCAATTGGCTGATGTGATCCCAGACCAAACGTGTGAAATTCAAAAAAGGCTTGTACTCCACCTCCCCCAGCAGAACCATAGAAATATATATTAGGTTTCCAGATCCATTATTGTGCATGTGTGAAAAGGTTGTCACACATCCATAGTAAAGGATTTGGAGGAGAAACACTTTGTTAGTGTTATTTTAACAGTTTATTTATAAGGTTCCTAAGCAGACTGTATTATTGCTCCAGAGCACTGTTGCTCCACTAATATCACCACATTTATTTATTTAGCTTTTATTGACCGGGTAAGTGCCCTAGACAAATCCTGCCTATTTTCAGGCACGACCGGGGATACAGATGAATGCCAACTGACCTTGAACTAGATTAAGCTGTTGGTGGTAATTTTTTTTTTTAGTGAATGAGGGAAATTTAGCCAGGACACTGGGGAAATTCCCCTACTCTTTTCGATAGGACATCGCTGCCATTTTTGCCACCTACCAAAGTGCAATGTTTAAATAGGAAGCAGGGTTTTCTTTGCATTCATCAGAATATTTAAACATGATGAAAATGGATTAAAACTCTTTTGTGAGGCAAATGGAGCATATAATTATGTAGGTAAGCCTCTAACCTACTGCGCTGTGTTTTTGGTTTTGGTTACTCAAAACCCCATGTTTATATTCACATTAAACAGTACAAAAGACTGGGATCAATGAACTTTTTTGTTATTGTTTTGTTGATTGTGAAAATATCTCTTTTTGTGTCTACTTGTGGAGGAATTTCTGCCTCCATTTGCTTGGTGCATTTTTCTGTTTCTGAAAAGCATGCTTTAAACTGATTCTGAATTCATGTGGCTATTTATATAAAATGTGCTATGTTCAGTTTTAATTTTGGAGTGTGTTCCAAATCCATTTGATGTACAATTTCTGATTGCTAAAGGTACAATAGAAACAAATTCTGTTAGTTGTACTGTTTTGTTGGTCATTTGTGCTTGCTTGCTTAAGTGTGTGTGTGTGTGTTCTTACTGTATGTTCAGCCTGCTTATATGCATTTTGGGTATGGAGTCTTGCATATCATTATGTAGGTAAGCCTTTAACCTACAGTGCTGTATTTTTGGTTTTAGTTACTCAAAACCCCTTGTTTATATTCAAACGCTTTAATCAAATACAATATCAAACACAAAATACACAGCCCCACCCCCACACATACACATATTCAAACACTTCAGCAGTTAGGAAATAACACACTGTAAAATAACTTTAAGCATTCAAGATGAGAGACTATGTATAACAGATTCAGTTTATAAAGAGTTTTTTTACATACCTGCAGCTTGTGAATCCCAACTATTCCATGTAGAAGCTCTCCCAATCCTCAGAATTCCTGGGCAGAATTCAAAACACAGAGAAGGTTCGGTCATCATATGCAGCTCTTAAAAAAATGCCCCAAAGGATTTTGGGAGTTCAGTTACATCTCTTGGGAAATATTCCAAAGTATTTTGGGAGTTGTAGTTTTTCTTATGAATAGATATTTAAAGTAACAGAAACAAGTTAATAGGTCAGTTTTAAAAATTGTCCTATACATTACAGAAAATAAATGTGGGAGGGAGGCAAAGGATCAATATAGAGGAGCCCTCTCATAAAACCCCCTTTTTAACCATTTATTTATGCAGGATAGTCAAATTGAGGCATCACATTTTCAGTGAGTTCTGAGCAGTATGTGAAGCTTTATTTAGCCCCTCTTCCTATTTGTTTTAACAAAATTGGAAGGGAAAACACATGTTTCTGATTGGCAGAGGCAGGCTAGCAGCTGTGCATTTATCTTCACATAATGTTCACTGAAGGAAAAAGTGGCAGCCTGATTAAAAAAAGATACATCATGTACCAGTAAAAATAGTATCACTGTACCAGTTGAGGACATTAAATTTTAAAATGATGTTATTTTTTAAAAATACACTTACCCATCCTTTAGCCTCCACTGCTCACCTTGCAGTCTTCTATCTCATTCTTCACTCTGGTCGTGCAAATTCGGTATTGTAATTTTTTTTGCATCTGGGATGTTTGCCAACTTTCAGATGGCTCCCTACCAACCATCTGCCCATGTGCTGCCTGCTGCACTGTGGACTGACATGATGTATGTGTATGAAAGAAAAACACCTGAAACAGAAAGCTGCCAAGTGGTACATGAGGTCAGCACTATATACAAGTATGATAAATAAAGGGGTGCCCAGGAACACAATTCTAATGAAAAACCACCTTTATTGAAAATGACATATGAACAAGTAGAAAACACTTCCTGGTTATACCAGTAATCAGGGACCCTGGTTTTCCATTTTAACCGGTAACACCGGTAGCAATCACGGAATCCTGCTTGGTATGCGGATTTTGAATTCTTGTACCGGTGCTTCACGGAAATTGCATGTCACTGCACAGAATCTCTAAGATTTCAGCATCTTTTTTTAAAAAAATTATTTTCTCTTTCTATCTCCCCTTCTCACAGCATCAGTCTCCACTTTTCAGAGATCCCTAGGCTGGGTATCCCCTAGCTTCACCCCAGGTAATGCTCAGGAGCTCCTGTGGACCTGCTCCTATCCTGCCTGGGTTGTACCTCCCAGGTGGGAAGGAAGGGGAGGGGACCCCAGATCACCCCTTCACACTCCCTTAGTGTGTGTCGGGTAGCCCAGTGGGTCCCTCATGGAGCCTGGTTATGAAGTCTGGAGCACCTAGGTTCCTTTCTGCCAGTGGCCGATGTGGGGTGATTATTCCTGGTTTTCTGGTCTCTGTCACTGAGGGCACTGGCACTAGAGGAGATCCATGGAGGTAGGTCACATAGAGACATGCCACTGCTCCAGATCCTGGCTAGCGTCCTCCCCTCCTGATCACTGTGCAGCACCATTGCACCACCACCCGTGGTCACACAGGCGGTGCTGCAGGACCTGCAGCCCACCTTCCCCGGAGGAAGAGAGCAGTCCCCCAGGTGTTCTATCCTACTCCCCTGGCCAGACCTCCAGCAACCCAAGTTTGCTTCCAACCCTGGGTCGCTGGCATTGCAAGCAGTAGTGCTACCACAGCGCCAGCAGGCCAACCCAGATTTCAGCATCTTAAAATGAATGCTGCTGTGCTTCACATTCTTTCTGCTTTGCTGCATATAGCGTCAGTAAGGAAATCACCTGCACTGCTTTGTTGTAATCAACCATTCAGTTTAACCACCCACGCTTCCCACCTACATCTCCATCACCTGAGGACTGCTTTCCTTCCTGAAACTACAGTTTTCTTGTAGTATGTGCCTAAGAGTCTACAAGTATCAGCACACATGGGCAGGGCCACTGGAAAATTGCAGGAAAAGTAACCTGAAATTGCAGAGTTTTTTAGCAAAACTTGCTGGAAAATTGCAGGAGTTCTACTATAGATCTTGAGTGCGTCTACAATAAATCCTTTACTGTTTTCAAGCATAAACTACTAAATGAATACACTGACACTTGAATATGTTTTAAATATGAAGAAAGACTTCTGTTTCTAACATGAATCCTAAACGGATAAGATGTGTTGCCTCTTCCAAAATGTAAAAACAACTGCCTCATGCAGTGCTAGATTCTATTTAGTGAGCCACAGAAAATCAATATTAAATAAATCCAGAATAAACAAATGTTATCTGTTTCTGGATGTAGAACAATGAAGCCTGATCAAAGGCTATTTACAATGCTGTCAACTATTCACCAGCTTTGGTGTAAGAAAAACTAAGCAGATGGAGGGGTGAATAACTCAGTTTTAGTAAAATGTTGTAAAGTGTCTAATGTTTAGAATTTGTACTATAAGTACTGTGTACTATTATTAAAATTATATATTAAAACATTGTATATGGGTGTTATTATGGCTGGCAGTGTAGCCTAGTGGTTAGAATAACAAGCAGTGATTGAACTGAGTACATCCAGCAAACTTGGGTTTGATTCCCACAACCTCCACTCATGTACTGTGAGACTCCAAACAAGTCACTTAACCTCCCCAGTGCTTCTAGGTCACTCCTGAAAACAGGCAGTTCTGCCTAGTGGGCCTTACCTGGTTTACAAAGAATATAAAAGAAATAACAATAAAATAGAGAATAAAGTATGGGTCAGGATGTGTAACAAGAAGTTTACACACACCCGAGGTGTTAGATGCTACATAAACCCCAAGAGCGAAGCTCGAGGAGTTTATTAAAAGCATCTAACCCCGAGGGTGTGTGTAAACTTCGAGTTTACACATACCGACCCATTTTTTATTTTATATAATTGCTGGGTTTCCCTTTTTTGCCACAGAAAATATATAAAATAAAAAGCTGTTGCTCTGCGACCGTGGTCTGGTTTCAGTGCATGGTCCGTGGTTGTCGTCAGGACTGACACATCTCTTTTACTTTTTGGTTTAGTAGGGCAGGCATATGTTTGTTTGAGTATTAATTTTATGTTGTAAAAAACACTTACCGCCAAGTCCCACTGGCTGTTCGCAATTCGCGAAAAGGAAAGCGGTCAGCGTATGAATGGCAGGAAGACAGGAGGACGACAGCAGAGTAAAGGAAACTGTGGCATGTTTGCCGTTATAAACGCCCTTTATAACGACAATTACGCCATGGTTTCCCTATGGAAAAAGGAAAGCCAGTTATTATTGTTCAGTACTACATCATAGAATAGTGGTCATGTTACCATGTAATTTACTTGAGTTTTACTTGGGCTGCAATTATTTTGTATAGGTAAAGATAAATGTTCAACTACATTTTATGTGTTTTATAGTTTGCTTTTAGATTTTAGTCAGGTTTTTATTGTATTCTTTGCATATGAGAATCTAGATTGTAGATTGCTAAATGCAGGATCACTGTTACCAACTAGCTTATTGAAGTTTATAATCAGCAGGGCCATCCAAAATCTTCAGTTGTTTGAATGAAAACTAGTCTGAATGAAAGTATGTTCACAAGGAAAAAGCTGTCCTATTACTTATGAAAAGACTTCACAGTCAGCACCCCACTTAGGTGAATTAGATCATTTGCAATTTTTCTCCCACCTGCTGTTTCAGTCTCTGTGACAACAAAAAGTTTTCTAATATATTGCTTAAACAAAAAGCAAATGTGAAGTATTTAAGTGTACTTATGTTTGAGTGGATTTTGAAAGCACAGTCAATGATGTACAGAAGGTAAGACCCCAGGGGCTGTATGATGCTGGTGGGCAGAGTAGTGCTCAATTCACATCTGAACAAAGACATGAAAACTGGGAGACACCCTTTTCATGGACACCAAGTAAAAAAAAAATCATCCACATGTCTGGGAGATGCATGAATCCATTTGAAGGTCCTCCACTAATCACATGTGGATTTTTTAGGTGAAGACACTTTATTTCAAAGAAGCAAATTCAAGCAGTTTATTTTTGCACCTCCTGTCCCCTGGCCATCCACTCCTTCAGGCCTGCCAAGGCCTCCTACCACCGCTGTTGAGTCCCGACCACCATCCACTGCCCATTACTGCTGTGCTACCAGGTAACCCAAAGTAACCCTTTATTGAGTGGGCCCCTACCCCTGTGGGAGGCTACCAGGGGAGGAGAATTGCCCCAAAGAGCATCCTATGTATTCTGGACATGGCAGGGGTCAGAACAGACACATGTCTGAGGCTTCCAGCTTATGGAGGGACCAGCAGCCGTCCTTCAGTTGGCCAGCAGGTGTTTTCCCATTTTCTTGGGCGCGTGACAGGCCATATGATGTCAAGGCACAAGCCGACGTTCGTCACGCTCCCTCCTGCAGTGATGGCCGATGTGTTGTCGTGCCTCTGGCCTCCACCAGGGGACAGAAAATGCTGAGTCATGAACCCACCCTCCCTCCTAGGAGAAGGTGGAGTGGTTGTTGGACACTCAAGCCTTCACCCATCAGCTGGCCCCCAACACCCAAGTCTGTTCCCTAACCCTGGTCAGCGTGTCACAGGCAGAACCAATTCATGCAGTTAAATTATAAATAGGAAAAACAAAGGTAGTCCACCTTAGCGTTGATGGTTCAGATTAATTCACATCTGAGTTCTAACAAGCAAAGAGACCAAGTTATTTGTAACTTGTGTATGTGGTGGTTGTTGAAGAAAGGGATCATAATGTTGTCACTACTGCCATTACCCCAGAGGGATGTGGACTGCATTGTTGCTACTGCCATCACACCGAAGGGGAGGGGGCTGTAGTGCTTCTGCCATCACCACTGGTGGATGGGGAATGTAGTACTGCTGTCATCACATCTAAGGGATGGGGGCCTCAGTGTTGCCGCTTCTGTCACACCTGAGGGAGGGAGATCATAGTGCTGTTGCTGCTGCCATCACACCAGAGGGATGGGGCCATAGTACTGTTGGTGCTGCCATCGCACCTGAGGGATGGGGAGGTAGTGCTGCTTCCATCACACCATAGGGATGGGGGCTGTAGTGCTGCTGCTGCCATCACATCTTGTACCTAAAATAACTTTAAATTGGTACAAGGATGGAAGGATGTGCAATAGTGGAGGTCAAAATTGCTAAAATGCATGTTAACAGAGTTAAAAATTATTAAATAAAGTACACAGAACCAAATACCGGTAAAACCGGAATTTGGCTTAGCAGACACCGGTGACAATACCATTTTTTACAATGTGCAAACCGGAATATACCCTTTCTCAATCCCGGTAAACCAGTGTCCCTGCCAGTAATCTCACCCATGCATGAAAAACAGACGTCAGCTGGTTGATAAAACAGACTGCAAAGACTTGCTGCTTGTTGGTAGAGTTTCATCCAAGGAATGTGTAACATAGAAACATAGACTTTGATGGCAGATAAGGACCGCTTGGCCCACCTAGTCTGCCCATTTCCCTACCTAGAGGATAAGCTGCAGATCCTATTTAACCAACAGCCTATTTCTTCCTACTCCCCCCACACAAAAATTGCCTTATGTCTGTCCCATGTATTCTTCAATTCTCCCACAGTAAACATTTGCTTAGTTAAAAGTCAGGCAGGAACTCCTACCAAAGACAGTCAAACAGCGGAACTACAACGTAAAAGTTCAGAGCAAAACAAACAAACTGGTAGCCATAAAGTGTGTTCTTCTTGCTGACTTCAGAGGAGTGATGCCATTTTTTTAAAAACACTTACCCATCCTTTAGCCTCCACTGCTCACCTTGCAGTCTTCTCTATCTCATTCTTCACTCTGGTAGTGTAAATTTCGTAATGTAATTTTTTTACATCTGGGAAGTTTGGCAACTTTTAGATTGCTCCCTCCCATCTGTCTGCCCATGCGCTGCCTGCTGCACTGTGGACTGACATGGTGGATATGCACTCCCAGTCCTCAGAAACGCCTGTGAATACAGGAAAAATGCTATTATTTAAATCACTCAGTTCCAGTGCTCAGTTCAGGTAGCAAGGACCAGAAAACATCAACAGAGATTGACTGGAACAACAGAAACAAGGGGCAAACACATAAAAGCTAAAATTAAAATAAAAAAGGTAAAACCATGCATGCAGTCACCTCAGTCCCCTGAGCAAGCTGAGAGGACCAGGACTTGACAGCAGAAAACATCCAGAAGTCACAACAAGGGACAAAATTGTTTTCAAAATGGCTTGTGGTGGGTAAATAAATAAAACTGCTCAGATAGGGCCAGATATTTAAACACTCATGTAAGCACAGTGCAAATGTTTGTGCTGCACTTGCAACTGCGCTTGCTCCAGCTGCTGCTTTATTTAGTAGGATAGTAAGTGTCAGTATCTGAATATCAGGCTATGTCAGCACAGCTCTAAGTGCAGCTGCATTGCCCTAACATGGACTTGGGCTGTATCTAGTCCACAGAGAACAGTTAGTAAGTAAGTAAAAGTTTATTTGTTAATTGCCCAACCCTGTAGGCTCTGGAGTCTGTACAGAAAGGTGAAGGAAAATAAATAACATCAAACAGTACAAATGACAGTGATTAAGGGCACCAACAAACAAAATAAAATCCTCAATAAATATAGTTCAGTAGTCAGCTAATTCTTAAACTCATAAACAGTTCTCAAAGCTTCCTTAAACAAATGCACCTTCAGACTCCATTTAAACGCCTCCACTGATGGGGCATCCCTCAAGATCTTGGAAGTGAGTTCCATAGACCGGGCAACCCACCTCAAACAAATAATCTCCAGAGGTCTCCAGCCAGGCCTTAGTAACTGCTAAGAGGCCTTCTGTGGAGGGGCAGAGCGAGCGCGCTGGACAGACAGGAGTCAGGAGGTCACTCAGATAGTCAGGACCTGAGCTGTATAAGGCCTTTTAGGTGAACAAGTCCACCTTGAAGGTAAGTCTTCATCCCATTGGCAGCCAGTGCAGATCACACAGGACTGCAGTCACATGACAGGACCTCAGAAGGCCAATTATCAACCTGACCACTGCAGTCTGCACTAGCTGTAGGTGACAGAGAATCCTTCCACTGACTCTGAGGTATAGAGCATTATAGTAGTTGATTCTAGACATTACAAAAGCATAAACCAGTGAGGGCAGGTTGCCAAGCAGAATTAAGGCTTTGATCTGGTTTACATTCCTTAAAGGGACACTGTCAGTCTGTTTTTTCTCATATTATTTCTAGTTGAAACACCACATTTTATGATTGTTTACCCTCTCTAAAATTCACTGATGCTGCTGTTTGTTTTGTCTGTCTCCTTGTTTAGTAGAACTGAAAATCATGGCAATGTATATTTATAAACAACCTTGTTTTGTTTACGATCCTGGTTCTGTTCTTACTGCATACTTTCTGAGCATTAGAAACACACCCAGCCAGTACAGTCACTCATAAGAAAGAAGCCTCCTAAACTCCCATTGCATCATGAGGGGCTAGACAGTTTTGCGGGTGTTCCTAAGTCCAGGAAAGATGTGTTTGGAGTTGTTCAAGGGATGTAAACAACCCTGTTTTGGTGTGATAACACCAGTATGTTGGGCAGTCTGTTTTTCACTTTTTTAAAGAAAATAAGAGTCAGAATCAAACTCCCAGCTACACAAGCAAACTTTACTGAATGTTGACAGTCATAAAATATGTTTTTTAAACTGGAAACACTTTGAGACCTAAGGGGGTTGACAGTGTCCCTTTAAGTGGTGAAAACCACTCCAGGTGACGGGCAACACCTTGGACTTAAGTGTCAACCCATTGTCAAAGATGGTGCCCAGATTCTTCACCTTATTAGAAGCCACCAAAGGGGTAGGGCCAAGGAATAATCCTGTTCCCACCCCAGCAGCACCCACATCATGCTGGCAACCAGGATCAACCACAAGCTCCTTCATCTTGTCAGGGTTCAGTCTCAGTCAGCTAGAGGACATCCAGTCTTGGATCTCGGCCAGACATTCATTAAGCATCTCCACAGTACCACCCATCCTGGGAGCAAATGACATATGCAGCTGGATATCATCTGCATAACAGTGAAAACCCAAGCTGTACCATAGACTGCGAACAACATAGGTGACAGGATCAAACCATGGGAACTCCACTGGGAGGGGCTTTGGGCAAAAATTCCCCATCACTACCTTCTGCATCCTGCCTGTGAGAAAGGACTCAAACCAGTTGATGACAGTCCCAGTGAGTCTATAGAGTTCCCTTAGGCAATCCAGCAACACTACATGGTCCACAGTGTCAAACACTTAGGAGAGACCGAGGAGAATGAGTACTGACCAGTCCCCTCTATCTCTCACCCTAAGGAGATCATTTTGCACCCTGACTAATAGCGTTTCAGTGTTATGTCTGGACCTAAACCCAGACTGGAATGGCACATAGATGTCATAGGCTGCAAGGTGTGCTTCGAGCTGCAGAACCACTACTTTCTTAACAACCTTACCCAGAAATGGGAGGTTGGAGATTGGTCTATAATTCGCCAAGACATCAGGGTCGAGAAATGGTTTCTTCAGGAGGGGCCTCACCAGTGCCTCTTTCATGGTGCTGGGGAAGAGTCCATCTGAAAGTGAATACTGGACAATCTCAGTCAATACTGGACCATGGATTCAACACATTCCATTAAGAGATGAGTTGAGCCCAGGTCCAGTTCACAGTATGTGGGTCACAGCTTTGAAATCACCTTGCAAATCTCTGCCATCCCCACAGGCTGAAACTCACACCAGACAATAGAAGTGTCTCTGAAAACACATGGCTTATCACTGCAGGGCCATATCTACCCCACTGGAGAGATCCCAGTCCTAATGGAGGCCACCCTGTCAGAGAAGAAAAGAGAGAGAACTCCTCACACTGAGCAACTGAAACTGCTATTTTCGGCTGCAGATAGGCAGGATGGAGTAATCTATCTACTGTCCAAAAAACCTGAACAGGTCTGTTCTTCCCTGCAGCAATCTCCCTGGACAGGAACACATAGCAACAGAAACACAGAAATTGTCAGTAGATAAGGACCGCTAGGCCCATCCAGTCTGCCTGTTAGCCCTATACTTGTTTGTAGCCTATGACCCTACCTAGTCAATGGCTTTTCAACAATCCTTCCCACCTTTAAGGTTCCTTTATGGCTGTCCCAGGCATGTTTAAATCCCTCCATGATCTATGCTCCCACCACCTCCTGAGGAAGGCTATTCCATGTGTCCATCACCCTCTCCATGAAGAAAAACTTTCTCACATTTCCCATCAACCTGCCCTGTTCCAATTTCATATCATGCCCCCTCATTCTTGTACTCCTCCTATATTGAAAGATGTTTCCCCCATGTACCTTATTTATGCCATTAAGGTACTTGAATGTTTCTAACATGCCCCCCCGATCCCTCCTTTCCTCCACTGAGTACATGTTGAAGTCCTTTATTCTCTCCTCATATGCTTTTTTTCGTGCAAGCCCTGTACCATCTTTGTCACCCTTCACTGGACCGCCTCCACCCTGTCTATGTCCTTATGAAGGTGTGGCCTCCAGAACTGCACACTGTACTCCAGGTGAGACCTCACCAGTGTTTTATACAATGGCATCACCACCTCCCACATTCTGCTAGTGACATCTCTGACTATGCACCCCCAGCATGCCACTGGCCCTCCCTGCTGCCTTAGTACTCTGCTTAGACACCTTTAGGTCATCTGAAATGATAACCCCAAGGTCCCTTTCTTCCTTGGTGATTGTCAGCAACTCCCCCTCCCCTATCCTGTGGCTCTCCCCAGGGTTCCCTCATCCCAGGTATATTATTTGCACTACTGTGAATTGAACCTCAGCTGCCACACCTCAGACCATTTTTCAAGCTTCCCCAGATCCCTCCTCATTTTCTCCACTTCATCTGGTGTATACACCCTGTTGCAGATCTTGGGGACATCTGCAAATAGTCAGACCTTGCCCTCCATCCCTTCTGCAATGTCACTAATGAAGACTTTAAACAAGACTGGCCCAAGGTCCGATCCCTGAGGTACCCCGCTGGTCACCCCCTTTCCCCAAATTGGATCCCGTTTACCACAACCCTCTACCTCCTGTCCGTTAGTTTCTTACCCAGTTTACCACCTTGTGCCCCATACCCAGACTACCCATCTTGTTAACCAGTGTGTCGCTGTTGGGAGGTCGGGATTAGGAGGTGCCACACTGATCGGTCTTGGTGGGGTGCCTCGTGCACACCAGAAGGGGGCAGGATAGAGGTGGTTAAGTGTAGAAGGTGCTCTGGATTTCGATGGGTCCTAGAGAGAAGCCAGATGTGTTTGGTTCCTGACCCCAGTGTCCCCACCAGACCGAGTGGGAAGTCAGCCAGAGGGGCTGTACTGTCCACCAGTCCCCTTAGGGCAGTATGGTGCAATGCCAGATCGATCAGAAATAAGACTGCAATTATAGTGGATCGAGTTTCATCTGTTGATCTGGCATGCATTATGGAGACCTAGGTGGGTGACGATGCTGGCCAGGTTTTAGAGGCTGCCATCCCTTCCCCGCGGGTACTCCATTGCACACTGCCCCAGAGTCGAACGCAGGGGCGGGGATGTGGCCATCTGCTTTAGATCTGAGCTAGGCTTCACCGTGCATCCATTGAGAACAATGAGATTGTTTTGAGTGTGTGGCCATCCATGGTGGTCCAGGCACAGGTTACAGGATCCTCCTGATCTACCGCCCCCTTGGGGTAGCAGGAGAGTTCCTGCAGGAGGTAGCCAACTTTGTTGTCATTGAAATATTGGAAGCACCCAGGTGTTTAGTTCTGGGGAATTTCAACATTTGGGCCGACGATGAATCATCCTGGCTGAGTTATCACCTCCTCAAGATGATGTCATCTCTGGGCCTGTCAAAAGAAGTTTCTACTCTAACCCACCAGGGTGGTCACATGTTGGACTTGGTCTTCTCACTGGGGCTTGAGATTGATGATCTTAAGACTGATCAGGTCATTTGGTCCAATCGTTGCATAGTGGAGTTCTTGCTCAGGGCCCTCCCGTGAGCCCTCCCCCTGCAGAGTTGGCAAGCTACCGCCCTTTGACGTGGTTGACCCCGGAGGGTTTTTTGGCGGTATTTGACCTATCTAGTGTGGGCACTGCATGCGTAGGGGATGTGGGTGAAGCAGTAACTGCCTATATTAAGGCCAGGTCTGAGGCACTCAACTCCCTTGCACTGGTCCATGTATGATCCAGATCCTCTCACTTGAAGTCCCCTTGGTTTGATGGGGAGCCGAAGGTGATGAAGATCAAGGGTCAGAGGTTAAAGCACTGCTGGTGGAGGACTGGGCTGAAGGTGTACAGATTGGCCCTGCGTGCACACTATGTTACATACCAGGGGGCAATTAACCGTAAGAAGGCAGTGTTCTTATCCAGGGAGATTGCTTCCGGGAAGAACTGACCAGCTATGCTTTTTCAGAATGTGGACAGGCTATTACATCCAGTTTGTCTACAGACAAAAAAAGCATTTTCAGATGCTTTATGCAATGAGTTTGCTTGGTTCATCTTGGACAGAGTGTCCGCTATCAGGCAGTGAATTCCACATGTGAGCCACAATGTGGCAGACGGTGGTAGCCCTGATTGTCCCAGGAGCACTCCGCCTGGTAGGGGGGAGTTTAAATTGGTGGAGGTGGTTGAGGTCATTGAGGTTTTTTCTAGGCTGAAGCACACATATTGTGAACTGGACCCAGTGCCAACTCATTTCTTAATGGGATGTGTTGACTCTGTAGGCCTGGTGTTTGCCTTGATTGTCTGGTGCTCTTTGTTGGAAGGGATCTTTTTCAGATGACTCGAAGGAGACACTGGTGAGATCCCTTCTGAAGAAACCATCTTTAGACCCTGACATCAAGGCGAATTACCCTCCTGTCTCCAACCTTCCAATTTTGGGAAAGGTTATGGAGAAGACCGTGGCACAGCAGATTGAAGAACACTTTATGGCCTTTGATATCTATGCGCTGCTCCAGTCCGAGTTTCATGCCGGGCACTGTATGGAAACTGCATTAGTTTGAGTGCATAATGATTTCTTCAGGGCGAGAGATCAAGGAGAGGGGACACTTTCGTTTTCCTTGATCTCTCCTCAGCTTTTGACATGGTGGAGCATTGTGTGTTGCTTGACCACCTGAGGGAATTTTGTGGACTCGCAGGCACTGTCATCTGATGATTTGAGTCCTATCTCAGAAACAGCAGGCAAAGGGTTATGATGGGGAATTTCTCCTCCTCCTCCTCCTTTAGCCTTCTGTCTTGTGGAGTACCTCAGGGTTCGGTCTTGTCCCCAATGTTGTTTGCCTTGTATATGCTGCCCCTGGGTGAGATCATTAGAAAGTACAGTCTGCATTTTTATAGCTATGCTGATGATACCCAGCTGTAACTATCCTTTGCCCCTGGGACATCCAATGCGGTGGATGTACTGAACAACTGCCTGCCCAAGATTAATGACGGGATGGCCTCTAGCTGGTTGCAACTGAACCCTGATAAAATGGAGGTACTAGTGGTGGAGTCAAACAGGAGGCATGATAGGATGGCCTCTGGTGCAGAAACTGAACTATTTCTGGGGTCTGTGTCATTGAAGGTCTCCTCTAGGGTGCCCGATCTTGGCATTATCCTTGACAGTGGACTGACACTTGAATCTCAGGTGTTGTCCATTGTCTGGACCAGCTTTTACCATCTGAGGAATATCTCTAGGATCAAATACCTAGTTCTGCCCATGGACCTCCCCACCTTGGTACGTGCATTTGTGACATCAAGACTTGACTACTGTAATGCACTCTACCTCGGGGTCTCTGGAGGCACCCTCTGCCAACTGTAGCTAGTGCAGAATGCAGCTGCCAGGCTGTTGACGGAACAGCCAAAATACTGTCACATCACCCCAGTGCTGCGAGAACTGTGCTGGCTGCCACTTCAATGGAGGATTCTCTTTAAGGTGAGCTTGTTCACCTTTAAAGCCCCATATGGACTGGGTCCTGGCTACCTGTCAGACCTTCTAACACCTGTTGCCTTGGTCCACACCCTCCTGTCCTCCTCTAGGGGTCTCCTTGTGATTCCCAGGATGAGGTTAAAAACTGCCAGTGACAGAGCTTTTAGTGTCTCTGGCCCCATCCTGTGGAATTTGCTTTCTTCATCAATAAGGGAGGCCCCTTCAGTTGAGGCATTCAAAGCCTTCCTCAAGACTTTTTTATTCAGCCAGGCATTCCCAGACACTGTCTTTTAGATGCTGTTTTTTAGATACTGCTACCGAGACATTCTGAAAGAATAGCCCCTTCAGGAAACTGCTGCTAGGTCAGGCCTCTCATTTTGGGCGGTCTGCTTTTAAGTATTATTAATTGATATGTTTTGTATTTTAATTAGTGTGTTTTAACTGCTTTTTGATGTATTTTGATTGTACGGTGCCCAGAGCCTCTGGGATTGGGTACGTGAAAAATTAAATTTGCCTTGCCTTGCCTTTTATGTGGGATGGTGTTGAAGGCCTTGCTAAAGTAGAGGTAGGCGACATCCACACCCCCCGATTTACTTCCCTCATGACCCAGTCAAAAAATCTATCAGATTTGTCGGACACAGCCTTCCTGCTGTGAATCTATGCAGTCTTGGATCCTTGACACTGATGGATTCTAAATGTGCCACTATTCTTTCTTTAAGCAGTGCCTCCATGATCTTCCCCACTACTGAGGTGAGGCCAACCAGCCTATAGTTCCCTGCCTCCTCCCTGCTACCACTTTTGTGTAGAAGGATTACATGTGCCCTCTTCCAGTCCTCTGGGACTGCTTCCGTGTTGAGGGACTTTGTGAACATGGCTGCCAGAGGCACTACTAGCTCTCTTCGCAGCTCCCTTAATATGCTTGGGTATATGCCATCTGGCCACATTGCTTTGTTCACCTTAATTTTGTGAGCTCCTCCAGGACTCTTTCCTCTGTGAATGGACTTATATTTACCCCCTTTGTGCCTGTTACCTAGCTGTGGTCCCTGACCTTCCCCCTCTTCAGTGAATACTGAACAGAAGCACTTGTTCAGTATTTCTGCCTTTTCCAGGTCTCCCTCCTTACACTCCCCTGTATCCCCTCTGAGTCTTACAATCCTCCCCCCCCATTTTTCTTCCTTCACTGATGTACCTAAAGAATGTTGTGTCTCTGTCTTCACCGGCTGTGCTAATCTTTCTTCAGTCTGCACCTTTGCGCTTCTTACAGCCTTCCCTGCTTCCCTTAGGTTCGTTCAGTGCACCTCCCTGTCTTCCTCCCTTTGAGTCTCCTTATATTTCCTGAAAACCCGCCCTTTTGGACTTTACCTTGTACGCCACCTCTCTTGAGAACCATAGTGGTTTCCTCCTTCTCTTGCCTTTGTTTACTTTCTTGATGCATTGGTACGTTATCTCCTCTATGGCTCCCTTCAGGTGTTCCCACTACTCCTCAACTCCCCCTCCTATCTTCCTCCTTACCAGGGCGTCTTTGATACACCTCCCCATTTTACCAAAATTTGCCCTCCTAAAATCTAGGACCTTTACCATAATGTGACTTGACTGGGTATCTCTCCTCATGCTAAATCACACTCTGTGGTGGTCGCTGGATCCCAGTTGACCTTCCACCTGGACAACTGTGATTCTGTCCCTGTTGGTCAGTACTATGTCCAGAATCACCCTGTCTCTGGTGAGATTGATCACTAGCTGTCTGAGGCCTTCCCCCTGTAGGGAATCCAGGATGTCTCAGTTCCTGGTTGAAGCAGCTGCTGGGATGGTACAATTCACATCTGGTATATTGAAATCACCCAGCAGTAATATCTCACCCTTTGTTACCATATCCTGAATTTGGTACACTAGATACCGATCCACCTTCTCCCTCTGCACTGGTGGTCTGCAGAACACCCCTGTGTGGATTGCTGTGCCACTGCCTGGCTTAAATATGATCCACAGTGCCTCAGCCTCCCCCGTCTACCCTGCACCTCCGTAGCTATGATACCTTCTCTTACATACTAGGTCAGTCCCCCTCCTCCTTTTTTCCTCCCCCTATCTCTCCTGAATAGAGCATAACCTGGAACAATTGCATCCCAGTTATTTACAGTGTACTAGGTCTCTGTTATTGCCGCAATGTCCAGGTCTGCCTCTACTATCGAGGCCTCCAGGTCTGGGATTTCATTTCCCAGGCGGAGGGCATTTGTAACCATGGCCTTCCATGTTTTGCTTCCTGTCCCCCTTCTTCTCCTGTTATTTCCCTCCTGCTTCTTTCACCCAACCCTTTTTTCCTTTTTGTTCTGGCTTCCTACCCCTGCCTTTCTGTGTGAGTCTGATACTGGTGTACCTGTCTGCAACCTACGTTCATGTTCCTCATATACTGTATGTCCACATACATATTTTTGTCCTCCTTGCTGGCAACATTAACCCATGGGGGTGAGTGGTATGATTTATCCTGCTCCTTTTCTCCACCCCACCTTGGCTAGTTTAAATGCTTGCCAGTGAAGCATTCAAACTGTTTAATAAGGACACTGGTCCCCTTGCTGGAGAGATGCAAGCCATCGCCACCGTTCAGGTGTGCATTCCCCCAGGTGGGTCCCTAATCCCCAGTAAAGCTAAAACCTTGCTCTCTGCACCAGCTCTTCAGCCAAGCATTGAAGTCTTTAGTGCAGAGATCCCTAGCCTCCCCCTTGCCGTGGACAGACAGCACCTCAGAGGAGGACAGAGAGTTTGCTACCTGCCCCAGGCCCTTCCCCAGTTCTCTGAACTCCTTCTGCACTCTTGCTGTCTTTGTCTTGTTCCCAGCTAGGTCATTTGTCCTCTGATGGACAATGACATCAAGCTCCCCCCTCCTTACTACTGCATTAGCGATCCCCTGGATCTGCTTTCCATCCCTCCAAACTGTGCCTCATGGTAGGCATTTCACCTCCCTTCCCCCTTTCCTGCTGCTCTTAGCTCTACTCCACGGACAATGGAGTCCCCCACCAGGAGTATCTTCCTCTTCCTTTGGGGCCCTCCACCACCCACCACTGGGGCTCCATTCTGGAGTCCCTGCTCATCCTTCCTGGGTGCAACCTCGGGTGACCCTGTGGGACCTTCCCATTCCTCAAACAGTGTGTAGAAATTCCTTAGTTGCAGCTGCTGGGGATGTTCCTCTGCCCCCCCCCTCCCTAAACCTTCATGAGACCACTGTAGTCCATCCTGCCCTCTGCATAGGCAGCTGTTGTGGCAGTGGCTGGGGACATGGTGGCCTCTGAGTGGGGGCAAAAGTTCCCAGGACTCTTGCCAGCTTGGCCCAGAGACTGGCTACATCTGTCCTCAGCCCAGAGAGGTGCCTGCATATGGGGCAGCACTGCAGTTCCCAGAATGTTCTCCTGAAGACTGCTGCTCTGTACCAAGTGCACTGCACCAATCCCTGCATCTTCTCCTATTGATCTATCTGTATCTCTTCCTTCAATGCTATGAAAACCCTCCTCCTGCTATTGTTATTTTTTTATTTTTTTTTCCTTTTTATTTTATCTCTCCTCCCTCTGTATTCCACAGCACCCTCACACTGTGAGTCTGATGTATATGCTTGTGCTAGTTCCTGTCTCTTTGTAGTGGCAGGGAGTGTGGCTCTATGGGGTGCCTATAAAGGCGAGCCCTGGGCTGGGGTGGGATGGGGAGGGAGGATTGGGCCTAGTCCCTGTTATGAAAAACAATCACCAAAAACCAGTACCCATCTGCTGCTTCTGGTGTCCCTGTTTCTGTGTCTAGATCAGTGGCAGCAACAACAGTGGCAGCAACAGTAAAACAAAGCAATTACAACTCCAGTTCCAATGTACTGAAACACTCAGCCCCAGCAATCAATGTTTCACTCTGCTGCTTTCCAACCCAGCAGACCTTCCCTCTGATTCCACTTCACCTGCGAGGGAGATCTGCATGGGAAAGACCATTGGGGATCCTGAAATACCCATAGTCTTGGCGCCAAAAGTGAAAATTCAAATGTGCCCTTTGTTACCAAAGACTCCTTCCCCAGGTATCCGCTTGTCCCAGCACCTTCTTGTGGTAGATTGACCTTTGATAGTCACTGTAATGAATTTTCAAGGCCAGCCTGTCCTCCTTGGACCGGGATCTCTGCCAACAAATCCCCAACCTCTGACCCCTGGTCTTCATCTCCTTGACAGCCCCATTAAACCACAGGGCTCTCAAGCAAGAAAACTTAGGTCCTATATGGAACATGGTGTGACAGAATTGAGTGCCCTGAAGATGGCACTATTATAAGCTGCCACTGCTTCTCTCTCACACACCCATTACACAGGAAAACGCTCACACCAGAAAGGTCCATTACCACAATCAGTCCCTCTGGGGACAGTCCCTTGAAAGACCAGTAGTGTACCACCTCAACAGGGGAGGGACTAATGGGGTGGGGGTCTGAATGAGAACTCCACCATGCAATGATCGGACCAAATGACCAGATCATTCTTGAGGTCGGTGACGTCAAACCCCAGTGAGAACACTAAGTCCAAGGCATGGCCATGGCTGTGGGTCACAAAAGAAACAGCACGTGCAAGGCCCACCAAAGTCATTATCTGGAGGAAGTCAGAACCAAAATCCCTAAGTTCATCATCGACAATGGTATTGAAACTACCCAGAATCAACCATTTGGGTGACTCCAGCATGCTATCGGTGATGAAGTCCGCAACTTCCTGCAGAAATTCCACTCATGTCCTGGAGTTCAGTAACTGAAGAGGATCCTGCAGCCTGCACCTGGACCCTTGCGCATGGCCAACATTTTCAAATGGTGGAGTGGAACCAACTGGGTGCAGGGTGTATAGAAAAGTTCAGGCAGATTTAAAACAGATGGCCACACCCCAACCCCTACCCCTTCACTCCTTCTTCAGGCAGTGCACTACAGAGAATCAAGCTGGGATAGATGCCTCAAAAACTGGGCTTGCATTATCCCCAACCAGGTCTCTGTAATGCAAACCAGGCAGACCAAGGAAGTCAAGTCCATGATAATTGCGGTCTTGTTCCTAACAGATCTAGCATTGCATAGAAGTGCCTGAAGGGGGCTAGTGGAGGTTGCTTGCCTGATGACTACCTGTCCACTCAGTCTGGTGGGAGCCCTGGGAAAGGGTAGCAAACACATGTGGCCTCTCTCAAGTCCCCATTTTACCCCAGGACATCTCCTGGTCCTAACCGCCCCAATATGGCTCACCCCTGCTGTAAACCCAACATCCCGCTGCCTACCATCCTGCCCTCTCCCAATCCTGACCTCCCTACAGCACCTAATCACTGCAGCTGATAGAGTGGGGTTGGAGAAAGGCTGAAGTCAAGTAGCAGGTTCACTAGCCACATTCAGTGTGCCCTTGATAAAGGGCACTCTGTTGGGGCTTTATTTGTGGACCTCACCAAGGCCTTTGACCTAGTTGATTATACCCTACTGCCATCAATACTAACAAATCTGCATTTTTCAGCTGAGGTAGTCAGATGGTATTCTGACTACTTCACAAACAGGACCTTCAGGACACTGATTAGTGATAGTTCTAAAAAAAAAACAATTGTGATGAAGAGTGGAGGGCACCAGGGTTCTATCCTGGGCCCCTTTCTTTTTCTCTTTATGTCAATTCTGCCCCAAGTGTTTGTACACAAACGTCTATGATTTTATACTCAGATGATGCGGTTATTTATAGTGATGGAATTAACATAAGTGCGATATTAAATGATATTCAGACAGATTTAGATTTTTTTAAGACTGGTTGACTCAGAACCATATGGTTCTGAATCCCCAAAAAACTAAATTTATGATTGTTTCCTGTAGACCTAGTGGAAATGATGACGAACTTATTCCTACCAAAGATGGGGGGGGGGTTTATTATTGAGTTGTTAGAAAATGTTAAATATTTGGGAATATTATTGGATAGTAAATTATCTTTCGAATTACATATTAAAGATCTTAGAAAGATTATACATCAAAGACTAGGTCTTTTATATCATGCAAAAACATTCCTAACGCCAGATTCCTGTAGGTTATTTGCACATAGTTTCCTTTTAAGTGTTTTTTATTATGGTTTATTGGTTTATTCTTCAACTATGACCACAGTTTTGAATAATTCGAGGGTTACGTACAATTCAATATTACGGTTTATGCTTAGTGCACCTTATCGTATGCACCATTGTCAGTTATACAAATCTTCTGATTGCCTATCCCTGGCTGATAGAATTTCTCATAAAAGGGGAGCCAGAAACAAATGATTTGATACCTTTTATTGGACCAACAAGGATGTTACAGAAAAGAACAAAGTGCTTTAGCTTTCGAACCAACCAGGTCCTTCTTCAGAAGCTTTGTGGCAGTTTTTTCAAATATCCCATACTATTAACACCAGGTTATATAGAAAAAGCAGAAATAATTCTCATTGGTTTAACATATACATTTAAAACATAATAGAAGATTACGTCAGAGAAGCTAATTAACACCAGTATGCCTTTATCCGAGGAGCCTCAGAAGGGCAAAGGTTATCAAGAATTCTCTACAGCCAAAGAGTTCTTGTCACATAAATTTTAAAATGTCTCAGTATGCCAAGAAAGCATTCTAGTGATAAAAAACCTTGGAGTGGCATTCTCTCTAATACATGTAAGATGAGCTTACAACTTACATTCCAATTGTCCTGGTATATTAAAGGACAGATAATGAGAGACAAAATCTTGAAATTAGGTATAACTGCAAGTTGAAATCAAGCCTCAAATTAACCTACACATATAAACATGATGCATGAAAGTATCACTTGTAAGTGCAAAAAAAAACACAAAAAACTTGTCAATGACCCCCAAGAAAACGAGACCATAAGCCTGATAAATGCAGATTTCAACACAGAGTCTGTGTATAACAAAAATGCACAGAATCAGTCTAAGCAATCTAAATGAAAACCCAAAGGAATTACACCTTTAATGAATCCCCAAGTAAATGAGATATGCATCTTAATATGAGCAGTTAAAGATGTGACAGTGTGAAATCCACCCACTGACAACTAATAGAAGGAAATAAATGTACAACTATATGTGAAAATTAAGTGTTCTAGCCACATAACTGCCCCATGCCATGCTCCACCCACACATATGTGTGTACATACACCACACCACACACACCCCCACACACACACACACATGCAGACCCCACACAACAAATATAGCAAACACATTCCACACACACCACACCACACCATGCACAACAAACAACACACATACACACCATACCCACAACACACAAAAAACACACACCAAACACACACAAAACACACACATACATACATACATACATACATACAACATACATCAGTATACACACACACACACACTCAAACACACTCACCACAGTGTTAAAGTGAAAAGTCAAGAATGTAGATAACCATAAACTTACAAAATCAAAGGCCCGTTGAAGAACTAAACTGTTCATGTCCATCTTTTAAAGTAAAGGTCTGTGTAAGTTTAAGTGGAATAATGTGTCATGTACCCAACATCAATGTTCAATCCATCTGCCGCCATATTGAGAAGTAAAATAAGTCTAATTTCAGAAGCCCGTCTCTGTTGTGTACTGTTGAAATGTCCTTTAAGACCATCACAGACATATCTGAGATTGAGTGGTCATCCTGGGAGAAGTGCTGGGCTACTGGTTTCTCAATCATCTTGTGATTAATAGAATGTCTGTGTGAATTCATTCTAGTCGGAGTTGTTGGCTTGTCTCCCCACATAACCTGTGCGAGGACATTTCTTGCATTGGATAAAGTAGACCACATTACTTGATGTACATGTATAATTCCCCTGTATCCTGAATAGTCTGTTTTGTGATGTAACCACACAGTCTGAAGTGGAAATGAGGTTACATGTCTTACATGTGCGTTGATGACAGGGTCGTGTACCATATGATGTCATGGTATTCTGTTCCGGTTCAAGTTGACTCCTTATAATCAGGTTGGCTAAATTAGGTGGTTGTTTAAAAGATAGTAGTGGTAGTTCTTGAAAAATACAGTTAAGGGTTTCATCCTCACTAATTATTGAATGGAGATCCTTAGTAATCTTACATAGGAGTTCAAGGTCAGGATGGTATGTGACTACTAAGGGTATTCTGCTGGTAGTCATCCGTTCCTTATATTGCAGTAGCTGTTCTCTTGGGACCTGTGTTGCACGTTCCACTGCTCTGTCAATTTCCCTGGATGAGTGTCCCTGCTCAATAAAGGTGTTTTTCAACATCGCCAGATGTGTGTCTCTGTCTTCCTCATTTGAACAGAGGCGGTGATACCGAAGTGCATGACTATATATAACAGATTTCTTTGTGTGGCTCAGGTGATTACTTTTCTTGTGTAAGTATCTCTGCCTGTCTGTTGGTTTCCTGTAAAGACAGGTATGTAGGGTACCATCCTTAATAGTGACAGTGGTATCCAGAAAATGTACACTTGTGGCAGAATATTCTAGGGAAAGCTTTATAGTTGGGTGGAGGTTATTAAGTTCTTGATGAAAATCTTTAAGTGTGTCAGTGCCCTCTGTCCAAATTATAAACAAATCATCAATGTAACGGAAATAAGCGAGTGGTTTATGTGTACAGTGCCTTAGAAATCCTCCTCCAAATTCGCCATAAAAGATTAGCATACTGTGGAGCCATCCTGGTTCCCATTGCAGTTCCATAGTTTGAACATAATGTTTACCATTAAAGCTGAAGTTGTTATGTGTCAGAATGAATTCAGTGAGTTTACCCACAACTCCAGGGTCAATGTTGGGGTCCAATTCTTTGTCATGCAGATATTTGAGGCAGGCTGAAATGCCATCTGTGTGTGGAATATTAGTGTAGAGGAGGTTACATCCATCGTGGCTAAAAGAGTATCAGGTGGTAAGTCCTTAAAACCAGAAAGTTTATGTAGGAAGCAGTAGTGTCCTTGATGTAACTATCCCTTTGTATAACCAGCGGTTTGAAAATAGTCTACAAACCCTGATATCCCCTCTGTCAGGGTGCCATTACCAGAGACTATGGGTCTACCAGGATTACCAGGCTTATGTATTTTAGGAAGCATGTAGAATGTCCCTGGCTTAGGTTCACTGGGGACGAGGTCCTTTAGTTTGTCTTGGACATGCTCTGGAAATGTTTTAATTAACTTCTGTAGTTCTCTTTTATATTCTGTAGTTGGGTTACTTCCCAGTACTTTGTAGTAAATGAGTCCTTAGCTGCCAGTTGGCTTCGTAATGTAATCTTCCGATTCAATATCACCACTGCCGAGCCTTTATCAGCTTTTTATGACAATGTTATGGTTTGATTTTAGTGTTTGTATAGCCCTCCGCTCCAATGGAGAGAGGTTGTAGCAGGCCTGTTTCTGCCTATTAAGAATCTCACCAGTAACTCTCTGGTGAAAGCAATTAATGTGTTTGTCCAGTTTCTTGTTCTGACCTACTTGATGGGGTAAACTCATATGGTTTCTTTTCTTATCCATAGTAGTTTTACTGTTTGTGATTTCTTCCCTGTCTGTGATGTCTTCTCTGCCATGAAAAATTCCTGAGTCTCAATCTGCGAAGTATTCCTCCATTTCACCACAAAACTGTATTCTGTCCAGTGGTTTAGTTGGGCAGAAATTGAGGTATAGAAAGTACATTTAATTCCCCAGTAGTCAGTGTGTGGGTGGACAAATTAACAACTGACAGGTGCCCATCTGTGTGGCTTAGTTGTTCAGTCACTCTGTTCTGTTCTTCATGGTTGTTAGGAAGTATGGTAAGTTGAAGGGCATCTAACCTCCTGTTTTTAATGATCATGGCTTTTCTTAAGGTTCTTTGGTAGTTCATGTCTATCTCATGCAAGATGTCCGGAATAGGCTCACCAGACATCCTCTTCAGTGTGGTAGCTATTTCATTAAACTGTTTCTTCAAAAATGCTTTTTTGGCATATGAGCTGTGGATTCTGTGATTTCTCAATTTCTCAGAGGTCCCTACGACAAAGTTGTTCAGCATATGTAGAATTATCTGTGTTTCTCAGTGGATTCCAAATAGTTAGACCTTCAGGGATAATGTTATTCCTTTTGCACTGGGATAAAAGTAGATGTTACTGTCTAGCTGTGCTAGTTTCTTCTTGATGTTATGCAACTGCCATGTCCTCTGGTAGATTTGGTATCTTCCATGATGCAAAAATGTTGTAGGTGCCGTATTGGTCCTTTTAAAAACAGAGCCAGAAACAAATGATTTGATACCTTTTATTGGACCAACATGGATGTTACAGAAAAGAACAAAGTGCTTTAGCTTCGAACCAACCAGGTCCTTCTTCAGAAGCTTTGTGGCAGTTTTTTCAAATATCCCATACTATTAACACCAGGTTATATAGAAAAAGCAGAAATAATTCTCATTGGTTTAACATATACATTTAAAACATAATAGAAGATTATGTCAGAGAAGCTAATTAACACCAGTATGCCTTTATCCGAGGAGCCTCAGAAGGGCAAAGGTTATCAAGAATTCTCTACAGCCAAAGAGTTCTTGTCACATAAATTTTAAAATGTCTCAGTATGCCAAGAAAGCATTCTAGTGATAAAAAAAACCTTGGAGTGGCATTCTCTCTAATACATGTAAGATGAGCTTACAACTTACATTCCAATTGTCCTGGTATATTAAAGGACAGATAATGAGAAACAAAATCCTGAAATTAGGTATAACTGCAAGTTGAAATCAAGCCTCAAATTAACCTACACATATAAACATGATGCAAGAAAGTATCACTTGTAAGTGTAAGTGCAAAAAAAAAAAACAACATCAATGACCCCAAGAAAACGAGACCATAAGCCTGATAAATGCAGATTTCAACACAGAGTCTGTGTATAACAAAATACACAGAATCAGTCTAAGCAATCTAAATGAAACCCAAGGAATTACACCTTTAATGAACCCCCAAGTAAATGAGATATGCATCTTAATATGAGCAGTTAAAGATGTGACAGTGTGAAATCCACCCACTGACAACTAATAGAAGGAAATAAATGCACACTATATGTGAAAATTAAGTGTTCTAGCCACATAACTGCCCCATGCCACGCTCCACCCACACATATTTGTGTACATACACCACACCACACCCCCCCCACACACACACACACACACACACACACCCACACAACAAATATAGCAAACACATTCCACACACACCACACCACACCATGTACAACAAACAACACACATACACACCATACCCACAACACACAAAACACACACCAAACACACAAACACACACTTATACATACATACATACATCAGTATACACACACACACACACTCACACTGCACCACCACAGTGTTAGGTGAAAAGTCAAGAATGTAGATAACCATAAACTTACAAAATCAAAGGCCTGTTGAAGAACTAAACTGTTCATGTCCATCTTTTAAAGTAAAGGTCTGTGTAAGTTTAAGTGGAATAATGTGTCATGTACCCAACATCAATGTTCAATCCATCTGCCACCATATTGAGAAGTAAAATAAGTCTAATTTCAGAAGCCCCTCTGTTGTGTACTGTTGAAATGTCCTTTAAGACCATCACAGACATATCTGAGATTGAGTGGTCATCCTGGGAGAAGTGCTGGGCTACTGGTTTCTCAATCATCTTGTGATTAATAGAATGTCTGTGAATTCATTCTAGTGCAGAGTTGTTGGCTTGTCTCCCCCACATAACCATGCGAGGACATTTCTTGCATTGGATAAAGTAGACCACATTACTTGATGTACATGTATAATTCCCTGTATCCTGAATAGTCTGTTTTGTGATGTAACCACACAGTCTGAAGTGGAAATGAGGTTACTATGTCTTACATATGACGTTGATGACAGAATTAAGTGTACCATATGATGTCATGGTATTCTGTTCCGGTTCAAGTTGACTCCTTATAATCAGGTTGGCTAAATTAGGTGGTTGTTTAAAAGATAGTAGTGGTAGTTCTTGAAAAATACAGTTAAGGGTTTCATCCTCACTAATTATTGAATGGAGATCCTTAGTAATCTTACATAGGAGTTCAAGGTCAGGATGGTATGTGACTACTAAAGAATCTGTGGTAGTCATCCGTTCCATATATTGGTAGCTGTTCTCTTGGGACCTGTGTTTGCGCGTTCCACTGCTCTGTCAATTTCCCTGGATGAGTGTCCCTGCTCAATAAAGGTGTTTTCAACATTGCCAGATGTGTGTCTCTGTCTTCCTCATTTGAACAGAGGCGGTGATACCGAAGTGCATGACTATATATAACAGATTTCTTTGTGTGGCTCAGGTGATTACTTTTTCTTGTGTAAGTATCTCTGCCTGTCTATTGGTTTCCTGTAAGAGACAGGTATGTAGAGTACCATATCTTAATAGTGACAGTGGTATCCAGAAAATGTACACTTGTGCAGAATATTCGAAAAAGCTTATAGTTGGGTGGAGGTTATTAAGTTCTTGATGAAAATCTTTAAGTGTGTCAGTGCCCTCTGTCAAATTATAAACAAATCATCAATGTAGCAGAAATAAGCGGAGTGGTTTTATGTACAGTGCAGCAGAAAATCCTCCTCAAATTATGTAAAAAGATTAGCATACTGTGGAGCCATCCTGGTTCCATTGCAGTTCCATAGTTTGAACATAATGTTTACCATTAAAGCTGAAGTTGTTATGTGTCAGAATGAATTCAGTGGTTTACCACAACTCCAGGGTCAATGTTGGGGTCCAATTCTTTGTCATGCAGATATTTGAGGCAGGCTGAAATGCCATCTGTGTGTGGAATATTAGTGTAGAGGAGGTTACATCCATCGTGGCTAAAAAGAGTATCAGGTGGAAGTCCTTAAAACCAGAAAGTTTATGTAGGAAGCGGTAGTGTCCTTGATGTAACTATCCCTTTGTATAACCAGCGGTTTGAAAATAGCTTCTACAAACCCTGATATCCCTCTGTCAGGGTGCCATTACCAGAGACTATGGGTCTACCAGGATTACCAGGCTTATGTATTTTAGGAAGCATGTAGAATGTCCCTGGCTTAGGTTCACTGGGGACGAGGTCCTTTAGTTTGTCTTGGACATGCTCTGGAAATGTTTTAATTAACTTCTGTAGTTCTCTTTTATATTCTGTAGTTAGGTTACTTTCCAGTACTTTGTAGTAAATCAAGGTCCTTAGCTGCCAGTTGGCTTCGTGGTAATGTAATCTTCCCGATTCAATATCACCACTCTCGAGCCTTTATCAGCTTTTTATGACAATGTTATGGTTTGATTTTAGTGTTTGTATAGCCCTCCGTTCCAATGGAGGAGGTTGTAGCAGGCCTGTTTCTGCCTATTAAGAATCTCACCAGTAACTCTCTGGTGAAAGCAATTAATGTGTTTGTCAGTTTCTTATTCACGGCCCTTGATGGGAGTAAACTCATATGGTTTCTTTTCTTATCCATAGTAGTTTTACTGTTTGTGATTTCTTCCCTGTCTGTGATGTCTTCTCTGCCATGAAAAATTCCCTGAGTCTCAATCTGGAAGTATTCCTCCATTTCACCACAAACCGTATTCTGTCCAGTGGTTTAGTTGGGCAGAAATTAGAGGTATAAAAGTACATTTAATTCCCCAGTAGTCAGTGTGTGGGTGGACAAATTAACAACTGAAAGGTGCCCATCTGTGTAGCTTAGTTGTTCAGTCACTCTGTTCTATTCTTCATGGTTGTTAGGAAGTATGGTAAGTTGAAGGGCATCTAACCTCCTGTTTTAATGATCATGGCTTTTCTTAAGGTTCTTTGGTAGTTCATGTCTATCTCATACAAGATGTCAGGAATAGGCTCACCAGACATCCTCCTTCAGTGTAGTAGCTATTTCATTAAACTGTTTCTTCAAAAATGCTTTTGGCATATGGGCTATGGATTCTGTGATTTCTCAATTTCTCAGAGAAGTCCTCTGACAAGTTATTCATATATATGTAAGAATTATCTGTGTTTTCAGTGGATTCCAAATAGTTAGACCTTCAGGGATAATGTTATTCCTTTTGCACTGGGATAAAAGTAGATGTCACTGTCTAGCTGTACTAGTTTCTTCATGATGTTATGCAACTGCCATGTCCCTCGTGAATTTAATTATCTTCCATGATGCAAAAAAATGTTATAGGTGCCATTATTGGTCTTTTAAAAACAGAGCCAGAAACAAATGATTGATACCTTTTATTGGACCAACATGGATGTTACAGAAAAGAACAAAGTGCTTTAGCTTCCAGACCATCGGTCCTTCTTAGAAGCTTTGTGGCAGTTTTCAAATATCCATACTATTAACACCAGGTTATATAGAAAAAGCAGAAATAATTCTCATTGGTTTAACATATACATTTAAAACATAATGAAGATTATGTCAGAGAAGCTAATTAACACCAGTATGCCTTTATCCGAGAGCCTCAGAAGGGCAAAGGTTATCTAAAATTCTCTACAGCCAAGAGTTCTTGTCACATAAATTTTAAAATGTCTCAGTATACCAAGAAAGCATTCTAGTGATAAAAAAACCTTAGAGTGGCATTCTCTCTAATACATGTAAGATGAGCTTACAACACATTAATTGTCCTGGTATATTAAAGGACAGATAATGAGAGACAAAATCCTGAAATTAGGTATAACTGCAAGTTGAAATCAAGCCTCAAATTAACTACACATATAAACATGATGCAAGAAAGTATCCCTTGTAAGTGTAAGTGCAAAAAAAAAAAAACAACTTGTCAATGACCCCCAAAGAAAAGCGAGACCATAAGCCTGATAAATGCAGATTTCAACACAGAGTCTGTGTATAACAAAATGCACAGAATCAGTCTAAGCAATCTAAATGAAAACCCAAAGGAATTACACACCTTTAATGACCCCAAGTAATGAGATATGCATCTTAATATGAGCAGTTAAAGATGTGACAGTGTGAAATCCACCCACTGACAACTAATAGAAGAGTAAATGCACACTATATGTGAAAATTAAATTATTCTAGCCACATAACTGCCCCATGCCCGCTCCACCCACACATATGTGTGTACATACACCACACCACACACACACACACACACACACAAATGCACCCACACAACAAATATAGCAAACACATTCCACACACACCACACCACACCACGCACAACAAACAACACACATACACACCATACCCACAACACACAAAAAACACACACCAAACACACACAAAACACACACATACATACATACATCAGTATACACACACACACACACACTAAAACGCACTCACCACAGTGTTAAGGTGAAAAGTCAACTATGTAGATAACCATAAACTTACAAAATCAAAGGCCTGTTGAAGAACTAAACTGTTCATGTCCATCTTTTAAAGTAAAGGTCTGTGTAAGTTTAAGTGGAATAATGTGTCATGTACCCAACATCAATGTTCAATCCATCTGCCACCATATTGAGAAGTAAAATAAGTCTAATTTCAGAAGCCCCTCTCTGTTGTGTACTGTTGAAATGTCCTTTTAAGACCATCACAGACATATCTGAGATTGAGTGGTCATCCTGGGAGAAGTGCTGGGCTACTGGTTTCTCAATCATCTTGTGATTAATAGAATGTCTGTGTGAATTCATTCTAGTGCGAGTTGTTGGCTTGTCTCCCCACATAACCTGTCGCGAGGACATTTCTTGCATTGGATAAAGTAGACCACATTACTTGATGTACATGTATAATTCCCCTGTATCCTGAATAGTCTGTTCTGTGATGTAACCACACAGTCTTTGTAACGGGCCTTTGATTTTGTAAGTTTATGGTTATCTACATTGTTGACTTTTCACCTTAACACTGTGGTGAGTGCGTTTGAGTGTGTGTGTGTGTGTGTATACTGATGTATGTATGTATGTATGTCTGTGTGTGTTTTGTGTGTGTTTGGTGTGTGTTTTTTGTGTGTTGTGGGTATGGTGTGTATGTGTGTTGTTTGTTGTGCGTGGTGTGGTGTGTGTGGAATGTGTTTGCTATATTTGTTGTGTGGTGTGGTATGTGTGTGTGTGTGTGTGTGTGGGGTGTGTGGTGTGGTGTATGTACACACATATGTGTGGGTGGAGCGTGGCATGGGGCAGTTATGTGGCTAGAACACTTAATTTTCACATATAGTGTGCATTTATTTCCTTCTATTAGTTGTCAGTGGGTGGATTTCACACTGTTACATCTTTAACTGCTCATATTAAGATGCATATCTCATTTACTTGGGGTTCATTAAAGGTGTAATTCCTTTGGGTTTCATTTAGATTGCTTAGACTGATTCTGTGCATTTTGTTATACACAGACTCTGTGTTGAAATCTGCATTTATCAGGCTTATGGTCTCGTTTCTTGGGGTCATTGACAAGTTGTTTTTTTTTTTTTTTTTGCACTTACACTTACAAGTGATACTTTCATTCATCATGTTTATATATGTAGGTTAATTTGAGGCTTGATTTCAACTTGCAGTTATACCTAATTTCAGGATTTTGTCTCTCATTATCTGTCCTTTAATATACCAGGACAATTGGAATGTAAGTTGTAAGCTCATCTTACATGTATTAGAGAGAATGCCACTCCAAGGTTTTTTTTATCACTAGAATGCTTTCTTGGCATACTGAGACATTTTAAAATTTATGTGACAAGAACTCTTTGGCTGTAGAGAATTCTTGATAACCTTTGCCCTTCTGAGGCTCCTCGGATAAAGGCATACTGGTGTTAATTAGCTTCTCTGACGTAATCTTCTATTATGCTTTAAATGTATATGTTAAACCAATGAGAATTATTTCTGCTTTTTCTATATAACCTGGTGTTAATAGTATGGGATATTTGAAAAAACTGCCATAAAGCTTCTGAAGAAGGACCTGGTTGGTTCGAAAGCTAAAGCACTTTGTTCTTTTCTGTAACATCCATGTTGGTCCAATAAAAGATATCAAATCATTTGTTTCTGGCTCTGTTTTTAAAAGGACCAATACAGCACCTACAACATTTTTTTGCATCATAAAAGGGGAGTCTTTCTGTTTAAAATTATAAATGGGTTTTATTTCTGCATCAGTTATTGACCTTTTCCCAAGACTCCATCATCCTTGTAGAACTAGGTCCCAGAGTAGATTTATTTTAAAAATACTGTTTTAAAAAAACAGTGGGCCAAAGGTCAATTTTGTACTGAGCAACTCTATGTTATAATACTGTCCCAGTTGACCCAACCCGACTGTAAGACTGTTTGCTGCTATAGAACTCGCCTTAAGCAATGGCTTTTTAATAAGTCTGAATGTACCTGTTGATCACAAACTACTATGTAATTGTTATAATCATAAGCCTGATAAATACAGATTTCAACACACAGTCTGTGTATAACAAAATACACAGAATCAATCTAAGCAATCTAAATAGAAAACCAAAAAATTACACCTTTAATGAACCCCCAAGTAAATGAGATATGCATCTTAATGCCAAAGATTAAAGATGTGACAGTGTAAATCACCCATGACAACAATAGAAGAAAATAAATGCACACTATATGCCAGAAATTAAATGTTCTAGCCACAACTGCCCCATGCACGCTCACCCACACATATTTGTGTACATACCACACCACACCCCCAACACACACACACACACACCCACACAACAAATATAGCAAACACATTCCACACACACCACACCATATGCAATAAACAACACACATACACATACCCACAACACACAAAACACACAAAACACACAAACACACACACATACATACATACATACATCAGCATATACACACACACACACTCAATGCACTCACCACAGTATTAGGTGAAAAAGTCAAAAATGTAGATAACCATAAACTTACAAAATCAAAGGCCTGTTGAAGAACTAAACTATTTCATGTCATCTTTTCAAAGTAAAGGTCTCTGTAAGTTTAAGTGGAATAATGTATCATGTACCCAACATCAATATTCAATCCATCTGCCACCATATTGAGAAGTAAAATAAGTCTAATTTAGAAGCCCTCTCTGTATGCTGTTAGAAATGTCCTTTAAGACCATCACAGACATATCTGAGATTGAGTGGTCATCCTAGGAGAAGTGCTAGGCCACTGGTTTCTCAATCATCTGTGATTAATAGAAGATATCTGTGAATTCATTCTAGTACAAGAGTTATTGGCTTGTCTCCCCACATAACATAATGCGAGGACATTTCTTGCATTGGATAAAATAGACCACATTACTTGATGTAATGTATAATTCCCCTATATACCAGATAGTCTGTTTTGTGATGTAACCACACAGTCTAGAGTGGAAATAAGGGTTACATATGTCTTACATGCACGTTGATAAGCAAAATTAGTGTACCATATGATGTCATAGTATTCTATTTCAGTTCAAGTTGACTCCCTTATAATCAGGTTGGCTAAATTAGGTGGTTGTTTAAAAGATAGTAGTGGTAGTTCTTGAAAAATACAGTTAAGAGTTTCATCACCTCACTAATTATTGAATGGAGATCCTTAGTAATCTTACACTTAGGAGTTCAAAGGTCAGGATGGTATACTGACTACTAAGGGTATTCTGCTGGTAGTCATCCGTTCATATATTACGGTAGCTATTCTCTTGGGACCTGTGTTGCGCGTTCCACTGCTCTGTCAATTTCCCTGGATGAGTGTCCCTGCTCAATAAAGGTGTTTTCAACATTGCCAGATGTGTGCTCTGTCTTCCTCATTTGAACCAAGTGATACGAAGTGCATGACTATATATAACAGATTTCTTTGTGGCTCAGGTGATTTACTTTTTCTTGTGTAAGTATCTCTGCCTGTCTATTTGGTTTCCTGTAAGAGACAGGTATGTAGGAATATAAATATCATAATAGTGACAGTGGTATCCAGAAAATGTACACTTGTAGCAGAATATTCTAACGAAAGCTTTATAGTTAGGTGGAGGTTATTAAGTTCTTGATGAAAATCTTTAAGTGTGTCAAGTACCCTCTGTCAAATTATAAACAAATCATCAATGTAGCAAATAAGCGGAGTGGTTTGTAATGTACAGTGCAGCTAGAAAATCCTCACTCAAATTATGTAAAAAGATTAGCATGCATGGGAGCCATCCTGGTTCCCATTGCAGTTCCATAGTTTGAACATAATGTTTACCATTAAAGCTGAAGTTATATATGTCAGAATGAATTCAGTAGAGTTTACCCACAACTCAGGGTCAATGTTGGGGTCCAATTCTTTATCATGCAGATATTTGAGGCAGGCTAAAATACCATCTGTGTGTGGAATATTGAGTGTAGAGGAGGAGTTACACATCCATCGTGGCTAAAAAGAGTTATCAAGTAGTAAGATCATAAAACCAGAAAGTTTATGTAGGAAGCGGTAGTGTCCTTGATGTAACTATCCCTTTGTATAACCAGCGGTTTGAAAATAGCTTCTACAAACCCTGATATCCCCTCTGTCAGGGTGCCATTACCAGAGACTATGGTCTACCAAGGATTACCAGGCTTATGTATTTTAGGAAGCACTTAGAATGTCCCTAGCTTAGGTTCACTGGGGGCCAGGTCCTTTAGTTTGTCTTGGACATGCTCTGGAAATGTTTTAATTAACTTCTGTAGTTCTCTCTTTATATTATGTAGTTAGGTTACTTCCCAGTGCTTTGTAAGTAAATCAAGGTCCTTAGCTGCCAGTTAGCTTCCTGGTAATGTAAGTCTTCCCGATTCAATATCACCACTCTCGAAGACCTTTATCAGCTTTTTATGACAATATTATGGTTTGATTTTAGTGTTTGTATGGCCCTCCGTTCCAATGGAGAGGTTCGTAGGCCTGTTTCTGCCTATTAAAGATCTCACCCAGTAACTCTCTGGTGAAAGCAATTAATATGTTTGTCAGTTTCTTATGCACCCTTGATAGGAGTAAACTCATATGGTTTCTTTTCTTATCCATAGTAGTTTTACTGTTTTGTTTTCTTCCCTGTCTGTGATGTCTTCTCTGCCATGAAAAAATTCCCTGAGTCTCAATCTACGGAAGTATTCCTCCATTTCACCACAAAACTGTATTCTGTCCAGTGGTTTAGTTGGGCAGAAATTAGAGATATAAGTACATTTAATTCCCCAGTAGTCAGTGTGTGGGTGGACAAATTAACAACTGAAGATTGCCCATCTGTGTGGCTTAGTTGTTCAGTCACTCTATTCTGTTCTTCATGGTTGTTAGGAGTATGGTAAGTTGAAGGGCATCTAACCTCCTGTTTTTAATGATCATGGCTTTTCTTAAGGTTCTTTGGTAGTTCATGTCTATCTCATACAAGATGTCAGGAATAGGCTCACCAGACATCCTCTTCAGTGTAGTAGCTATTTCATTAAACTGTTTCTTCAAAAATGCTTTTTGGCATATGAGCTATGGATTCTGTGATTTCTCAATTTCTCAGAGAGTCCCTCTGACAAGTTATTCAGATATATGTACAGAATTATCTGTGTTTTCAGTGGATTCAAATAGTTAGACCTTCAGGGATAATGTTATTCCTTTTGCACTGGGATAAAAAGTAGATGTCACTGTCTAGCTGTACTAGTTTCTTCATGATGTTATGCAACTGCCATGTCCCTCGTGAATTTAATTATCTTCCATGATGCAAAAAAATGTTATAGGTGCCATTATTGGTCTTTTAAAAACAGAGCCAGAAACAAATGATTTGATTACTTTTATTGGACCAACATGGATGTTACAGAAAAGAACAAAGTGCTTTAGCTTCCAACCACTAGGTCCTTCTTAGAAGCTTTGTGTCGTTTTTCAAATATCCATACTATTAACACCAGGTTATATAGAAAAAGCAGAAATAATTCTCATTGGTTTAACATATACATTTAAAACATAATGAAGATTATATCAGAGAAGCTAATTAACACCAGTATACCTTTATCCGAGGAGCCTCAGAAGGGCAAAGGTTATCTAAAATTCTCTACAGCCAAGAGTTCTTGTCACATAAATTCTAAAATGTCTCAGTATACCAAGAAAGCATTCTAGTGATAAAAAAAACCTTAGGTGGCATTCTCTCTAATACATGTAAGATGAGCTTACAACATTAATTGTCCTGGTATATTAAAGGACAGATAATGAGAGACAAAATCCTGAAATTAGGTATAACTGCAAGTTGAAATCAAGCCTCAAATTAACTACACATATAAACATGATGCAAGAAAGTATCACTTGTAAGTGTAAGTGCAAAAAAAAAAAAACAACTTGTCAATGACCCCAAGAAAAGCGAGACCATAAGCCTGATAAATGCAGATTTCAACACAGAGTCTGTGTATAACAAAATGCACAGAATCAGTCTAAGCAATCTAAATAGAAAACCCAAAGGAATTACACCTTTAATGCCACCACAAGTAATGAGATATGCATCTTAATATGAGCAGTTAAAGATGTGACAGTGTGAAATCCACCCACTGACAACTAATAGAAGAGTAAATGCACACTATATGTGAAAATTAAAGTATTCTAGCCACATAACTGCCCCATGCCCGCTCCACCCACACATATGTGTGTACACACCACACACACCCACACACACACACACACACAAATGCACCCACACAACAAATATAGCAAACACATTCCACACCACCACACCACACCACACACAACAAACAACACACACACACCATACCACAACACACAAAAACACACACAAACACACAAAAACACACATACATACATACATCAGTATACACACACACACACTCACACGCACTCACCACAGTGTTAAGGTGAAAAGTCAACTATGTAGATAACCATAAACTTACAAAATCAAAGGCCTGTTGAAGAACTAAACTGTTCATGTCCATCTTTTAAAGTAAAGGTCTGTGTAAGTTTAAGTGGAATAATGTGTCATGTACCCAACATCAATGTTCAATCCATCTGCCACCATATTGAGAAGTAAAATAAGTCTAATTTCAGAAGCCCCTCTCTGTTGTGTACTGTTGAAATGTCCTTTTAAGACCATCACAGACATATCTGAGATTGAGTGGTCATCCTGGGAGAAGTGCTGGGCTACTGGTTTCTCAATCATCTTGTGATTAATAGAATGTCTGTGTGAATTCATTCTAGTGCGGAGTTGTTGGCTTGTCTCCCCCACATAACCTGTGCGAGGACATTTCTTGCATTGGATAAAGTAGACCACATTACTTGATGTACATGTATAATTCCCCTGTATCCTGAATAGTCTGTTCTGTGATGTAACCACACAGTCTTTGTAACGGGCCTTTGATTTTGTAAGTTTATGGTTATCTACATTGTTGACTTTTCACCTTAACACTGTGGTGAGTGCGTTTGAGTGTGTGTGTGTGTGTGTATACTGATGTATGTATGTATGTATGTCTGTGTGTGTTTTGTGTGTTTTGTGTGTTTTTGTGTGTTGTGGGTATGGTGTGTATGTGTGTTGTTTGTTGTGCGTGGTGTGGTGTGGTGTGTGGAATGTGTTTGCTATATTTGTTGTGTGGTGTGATGTGTGTGTGTGTGTGTGTTTGTGGGTGTGTGTGGTTGGTGTATGTACACATATGTGTGGGTGGAGCGTGGCATGGGAGTTATGTGGCTAGAACACTTAGTTTTCACATATAGTGTGCATTTATTTCCTTCTATTAGTTGTCAGTGGGTGGATTTCACACTGTTACATCTTTAACTGCTCATATTAAGATGCATATCTCATTTACTTGGGGTTCATTAAAGGTGTAATTCCTTTGGGTTTCATTTAGATTGCTTAGACTGATTCTGTGCATTTTTGTTATACACAGACTCTGTGTTGAAATCTGCATTTATCAGGCTTATGGTCTCGTTTTCTTGGGGGTCATTGACAAGTTGTTTTTTTTTTTTTTTTTTGCACTTACACTTACAAGTGATACTTTCATTCATCATGTTTATATATGTAGGTTAATTTGAGGCTTGATTTCAACTTGCAGTTATACCTAATTTCAGGATTTTGTCTCTCATTATCTGTCCTTTAATATACCAGGACAATTGGAATGTAAGTTGTAAGCTCATCTTACATGTATTAGAGAGAATGCCACCCAAGGTTTTTTATCACTAGAATGCTTTCTTGGCATACTGAGACATTTTAAAATTTATGTGACAAGAACTCTTTGGCTGTAGAGAATTCTTGATAACCTTTGCCCTTCTGAGGCTCCTCGGATAAAGGCATACTGGTGTTAATTAGCTTCTCTGACGTAATCTTCTATTATGCTTTAAATGTATATGTTAAACCAATGAGAATTATTTCTGCTTTTCTATAAACCTGGTGTTAATAGTATGGGATATTTGAAAAAACTGCCATAAAGCTTCTGAAGAAGGACCTGGTTGGTTCGAAAGCTAAAGCACTTTGTTCTTTTCTGTAACATCCATGTTGGTCCAATAAAAGATATCAAATCATTTGTTTCTGGCTCTGTTTTTAAAAGGACCAATACAGCACCTACAACATTTTTTTGCATCATAAAAGGGGAGTCTTTCTGTTTAAAATTATAAATGGGTTTTATTTCTGCATCAGTTATTGACCTTTTCCCAAGACTCCATCATCCTTGTAGAACTAGGTCCCAGAGTAGATTTATTTTAAAAATACTGTTTTATAAAAAAACAGTGGGCCAAAGGTCAATTTTGTACTGAGCAACTCTATGTTATAATACTGTCCCAGTTGACCCAGCCGACTGTAAGACTGTTTGCTGCTATAGAACTCGTCTTAAGCAATGGCTTTTTTAATAAGTCTGAATGTACCTGTTGATCACAAACTACTATGTAATTGTTATAATCTTATGTTATTTGTATTTTGTATTGTATAAGTTATTTGTCTTTTATTTGTCTTTTTGTATTATTGTAACTTGTCATCTATGAAATGGGCAATTCTGCTCTTCAGATTTACAAGTATAAAAAATAAAATGAAATGAAATGGGACGTAGAATAGGTAATTTGCAGGGGTCTGAAGCCAAGGCACATCTTCCGACTGCTGATTCCAGATTAAGATCACCCCACATAATTTACCCACCCCCCATCCAATAAAATATAAATAAATTAAAACAATCTCCAGTCATTAAAAATACAGAAAAAAACACTAACCCTATTCTTTACACATCCAGCCAAATCAATAAACCAATTCTAATGCAAAGATATTCTTAACACATACAGCCAGCATTCAACCACTAATCTAAACCATTCGCACCAACCCCTCCTCCCAATCCTAAACACCCTCCAATAACTCAAATATTCACAACTGTGATATAAGATGTAACTAAAGAGGATCCATGCAATGGGCTGCAATAGGAGAATGTCCAGAAAATAGTCACTATGTAATAGCAGATAATAAACTCTATGACTACAGTAAGTCCCAAACAGTTTATAGAGGCAACCTCAGCATTGCTCCCACCACCGCTGAGACTGTAGCAGCAGCAAACAGTTATTGAGAACAGGACTGTAGGAACAGAGAAATGGTGTTCTTACCACCCAGATCCTTTAAATTATAGATCTCTTCAAACTGGTGAACCACCAACCAGTTCTGGAGTAGCATGTAGCAAAGTATGTCAGTACCAATCTCCCTCAACAAAAAATAATGTTCTCACCACCAGGTGCTGTGGGATAGTTCTTTTAGATGAGTGTTTCACCAACCATCCATCAAGTAGCACACCTTAGGGCATGCAAAATTCTACTGACCTAGAAGCAAACCATTGCAGAGTCTGAGTATTACCAGTTTTGTCCCGCAATGCAGGATCTAAGGTCCACAAAAAAACACCCCAGTTTGCCTTTCAAGGGACTCCAGTCCACAAGCCTCCACCTTGTCGGACCCCAATTCAGTTCCCAACAGCACAGCAGTACCGTAAACCTGGCTTCCAGCTCTTTCCACCGGCAAGTGGCTTCTCTCCGCCAGTCACCAGCTGAGCCTCTGAAACCCACCTCCACACCCAGCCATTCCTGAAATTGGGTGCATCTCAAACAGTAGAAGCTGCCATTGAAAACAGCATCAAGAATTGAAATTAAGTCCTCCTCTTGCAACGCATGGTAGGTTCAAACTTTAAAATAATAAAACGAATTCCTGTGCTATGCTCACTTACCTGACCCTGTCTATACCTAATTTCCCTACACCTTAACAAATAACACTATTGCTGCCTAACACAAGATAGCACCAAGACCCCTGTGGGCTATAATCAGCCTGAATATGCCAGTGAGCCTATTGGGCATGTAACGTGCTAAAGATCTATTTGCATGCACATTATGGGCTAATTTTCATGGGATGCAGCTACTCTTTAGCACAAATGCCACAGAGGAAATGCAAGCCCTGGTGGTCCAGTGTGTCAACCCATCTCCCATCACCCATTCTAAAGTATAAAATCAATCTCTGATGTCCAGTGGTACCCCCAACCCCCGATTGCTCATCCCTGGGTGTCTAGTGTGTCTTCCTACCCCCCCAATCACTCTTGTGAGCATTGTTATGAATGTAAATGCTGTTTGCATCCTCCTGGTGTCCAGTAGTTCCCCCCCACCCCAGACCACCCATTTCAAGTTAAAAATATGCCCTGATAGTCTGTGATTCCCCCAATCGCCCATTCCCATGTATTAAAACAAGTCCCTGGTGGTCCAGACAACCCCACACCTAACCCACCTGCTGACATCCCACCTCCCCACAAGCCCCTCACTGCAGTGGCTAGCACCCCTCTCAGCACTCTACAGTGACCAGCACAACCGTACTCTCACGTCTGTGGTCAGAGCTGTCAGTTAGTGTGCATACAGTAGAAAGCTGTTTCTTCTGTACCCATGCTCACTGACATCTTATATGATGGTCAACCATAGAGGTGAGAGCTGCACCAGTGCCGTGTCATGCTGAGAAGAGCATCAGCCACTGGGGTTAGGTGGCATGCAGGGAGGTGGGATGTCAGCAGGCAGGTTGGGTAGAGGACTTTCCGGGGGCCACCGGACCATGAGGGACTTGTCTTAATACGTGTGAACAGGTGACTGGGTGGGAACCTCTGAACTCCAGGTCATATTTATTCATTTGAAACAGATACTTGGGAGGTGGGGGAAACCACTGGATACCAGGGATGATTACAAACAAGTAAGTCTTAAGCTTGAATTTAAAGATGGTCAATCAGGTAAGTTAGAAAAGAAAGAAGTCCTGAATTCACTGACCTAAGGGAGCAGCGATCGGAGGGGTGAGGGAACTACTGAACACCACGGAGGATTACAAACAGCATTTACATTCATAACAATGCTCAGAGGCATGATTAGAAGTAGTGGGCCATGCTAGACTACCAGGGATGTGTACATATAGCTGGTCCTGAGTGCAGCAGCTGACTTGGTTGCTGGTAACTCCAAATTCAAGCATAACATATTAGTTCTCCACACTCTGTACCAACTGGCTGTGCAGTGGTGCATCAGCTTCAAGATGTGCTTGTTAACCTACATGGGAGGCAGTATAATGCAGTGGTTTAAGGCTCTGAGCTACAAACCGGAAGACCTGGGTTTGAATCCCACAGCCCCCACTTGCATACTGTGTGACCCTAAGCAAGTCACTTAACTTCTTTGTGCTTCCAGATTGCACCTGTAAACAAGATTTCAGCTTAGTGTGTCTCTCCTCATAAAACAAACGTAAAAAGCAAACAAACAAAAAATAAAACATGGCCCTGCACAGTTTGGGTCCAGGCTACCTGAAAGACTTCCTGACACCATATGCTCCAAGCCACTCCCATTGGTCAGTGGATGTGGGACATCCCTCTGTTCTGAGGCCTTGTCTAAAATCCTTGTGGGACTGGGCATTCAGACTGGTTGCATCACTTCTCTGGAATACTCTACCCTCAAATGTAAGAGGTTCCACTTCCGTGACAATCTTTAAATCCAAGTTTAGGACTTACCTGTTTTCCATCTGTTTCGGAGCATGATGCTGTTATTTTCTTAACATTATGATGTGTTTATTTATCTGATTTTATTATTTATTGTTTAAATGTTACTATTTTATTAGTCTGCTCTGCTTTCATGAGGTGCCCAGAGCCCCTGGGATTGGCTGCCACATAAATAAAATTGCCTTACCTTGCCAAACAACGTTTACATTCATAACAACATTCAGAGTTGAGATCAGGCATGGGGGGGGAACACAAGACCACCAGAGATGTGTGCATAATACTCTGAAGAGCAATCAGGAGGTGGGGGAGCCACTGGACAACAGGGATTGATTTTATATGTTAGAATAGGTGATGGTGGTGGGGATACCACTGGACATCAGGGACGGATGTGTTATAAAGGGTGATCAGGCAGGGGTGGCATCAGTACAGCCACCCTGTTTTGAGGGATGGGGGTGCAGCCTTTGCACCCAGGTAAGAGTGATTTGTGATGGTAATAAACAGTGCCTATTGGGGGGGGGGGGGGCTGTGTAACACCAGCTAAAATCTTTGAAAATACTGCTGCATTGGTATGCATGAGGAAACATAATCATTTGTATAGGTGCAGCAGTATTTTAGCACTTTGGGGTTGTCAGGTTTGTGGGGTTCTCCCAGGCCTTCTGAATATGCTTCCAGTCAGGAGCACTCATGCAAACCTGGGTTAGTGCACATGATAACTATATTAACTCATTTTCTAACCTTTGAATAGTGGGCCTATAGTCTGTCAATACCTCCTGGTCCTCATAGCAGGCAACGAGATTGTGTAACATCAAGAAACAAAATCACCACTCCTACTAGTGTTGGCTAGTGGAGGAACTGTTTCATTTCTAAATTTAAACACTTTTCTCAGATTTTATAAGACAAAAAAAAAGCCATTAAAGAATTTGTGACAAGATTTAATGATGAGAATTAATGGGTTTTCCTAATTCTAATGGAAAATTAATGGTATTTTAATATATCTTGTGCGCAGTGCTGTTTGGATGGTACACAAAATAATTGTGTAAGTTTTAGTTGTGTATAGCAGAATGGAACATGAGAAGAGATAAAATTCTATTTTGGTTTTCTGCAAACATATTTTCTGTGGAAAACAATCTAAATATTGTACTGCACATTGAAACAGCACTAAAAGCGAGACTTCTACACAATTTGGGTTACAGAGATGTTTCAGTTTCTCATAGGGGAAACTGGAAGAGACAGTGGACTGTAGTCATCAGTTATGATTCAACGAGTAGAGATGGGCAAAGTTGGGAAACTTTGCACCACAAATTGTTCTGCACATTTAGTGCAATTTGCAGATTAATTTGCTGACACGAATTTGTGCAATTCACGGATTAATTTGAGGACACAAATTGCAAAGTTTCAGGTGTGAAGTGCAGAATTCGCGCACAAAGTGTGGAATTTCACCCACGAGCAGCAGAATTTCGCTGAGAATGGCAGAATTTCACCACTTGCAGGAGAAATTCCATCGTTCATGGGTGAAATTTTGCCATTCATTGGTGAAATTTCACAAAAAAAAAAAAACAGTGAAGTCAGATAGGTGAATTTTGAGCCTAGTAGCAAAACTTTGCAGATTGCTCCATAGAGGTGAATTTCTTGACTTTGCCATAACTTCGCTGGCGAAATTAAACTTTGCAACATATCTATCTGTGAGTATTCAAAAAAAATTGCACCTTGAAGAGCATTGCAGGTCTATTTCTAATTTTCATTTAGTAATAATTTAATCTTAAACAAATAGTGTATTGAATATTTCATAGAATTTAGTATTCTTAGAGATTGTATTATTCTGTTCATGACTAAATATGACTAAAAATGACTATAATTTGTCTTTAAAGACAAATTAAAGAAAGCTTTAATAGTAAATTTAGTGTTCAACTTCAGTGAGGAAGGGGGTTGGGGTTCATGGCAGTCACTCTTATGATGGGATCATGACCAGTGGGATGCTCTAGGGCTCAGTACTGGGACTGGTCCTCTTCACTGTCTTTGTAAGCAACATTACAGAAGAACTGGAAGTGAATGTATGCCTCGTTGCAGATGTCACCAAAATCTGTAATTGGGTGGACACTCAGGAGGGATGAAAAATGTCTAGGGATCTTGGAAAACTTAAGGAATGGTCAAGACCATGGCAGCTGGAGTTCAATGACAAAAAGTGCAAAATCATGCCTCTAGGGCATAGAAACCCAGTAGCTGAGTAGCTGAGTATAGGGTGGGGAGTGCTGCTAGTCATGATGCAAGAAAGGGATCTTGAAGTTATCATATCTGATTACCTCAAAGTGGCATGGCAGTGTGACAATGCAGTGTGTATGGTCAGTGAGATGCTGGGATACATAGGGAGAGGTATCTCCAGCAGGAGGAGGGAGGTGGTGTTGACACTATATCACTTGCTGGTGAGACCCCAGCTAGATTATTGGTTCCAGTTCTGAAGGTCACACCTCAGAAAGGACATGGAGTGGTGGCAGTCCAGAGGAGGGCAACTAAAATGGAGCAGGGCTGACACCAAAATCCCTTTGAGGAGGGATTGAGGGGTCTTAACATGTACATCCTGGAAGAAAGAACAGCAAGAGAGGACATGATAGAGCCCTACAAGTACCTCACAGGGGTAGACAGGGTGAAGGAGGGGAGTCTCTTTCAAATGCTAGCTCCCCTCCACCTCTCCCTTTCTCTCCTTGCCTTTAGACATCAACTAAGGCAACTTTCCACACCCTCCTGTTCCTGTCTACTCACTCCCTAATCTCTTACCCTCTGCTTGACCCAATCCTGTTCAGCCCTGTAGTTCGATACCTTTCAGCATCTGATGGCTTCCCCAACACACACTGCTCACTTTGCCTCATCTATGATTCTGTACCTTTCATTGCTATATAAAAGCTGTTATTATGTCACACTGGTTCATCACTCCTGCCTCTGTAGTTTTCTGACTATATCCAGTATCTTATAATGTAAGTTGCATCTGTACCTGTTTTTTAAGTTGTCTCTCCTTACATCCCCCTCCCATGGGTTGCACCTGGAAACTAGCCCTGGCTCAGTGTGCCTTTCCTGGTTACTGACTTTTAAATAAATAAAAATGAGAAACAACACCAGGATCAGAGGGCATGGGATGAAGCTGGGGTGGCAAAGTTTAAGAGCGATGCAAGGAAGTATTACTTCACTGAAAGTGTTCTAGACTCCTGGAACAGATTGCCAGTGGAAGTAAAGTGAAAACAGTAGAGGTCTTGAAGTGTACATGAAATTGAGATGGGAATATTAGTAAATAGGTAGGGAGGAGGAAAGATTGCTGGAGGCCAGGTGGGGCTGTGGAGACAGACAAGACAGGGACCATCTGGGCAGACTGGGTGGGTCAAGTGGTCCTTTTCCGCTGACAAATTCTATGCATCTAATTTAGCTATGGAGAACAACAGTTCAATATTTTTCACTGTACAGGAAAAAATTGTCCATTCATTAGGGATGACCCCACAAGAGACCCAATATTTTAAGTTAATTTGTAAAGGTAAATTAGAATTATGAAAAACATTTAACGAAGTCAACTTGGAAATACAAATGAATTCTTAATATAGATTCATCTGAAGAAGATATACCAAGCGCTTTCCTGGAGTTGCTCATCCCCTTCTATTTTAATAATCACTTCCTGCAGGAATGAAAAACCAAAAAATCAGTCTATGTTTGTCTTAACCAAGCAAGTCAAGTTATAGAATGTTTATTAAGTTACAATAGTATAAAATTCAGATTATTTTGGTACATAAACTACTCAACAGCTAAATCAATATACTGTATAAAGGAAAAATATAAAATGTAAAATCCCACAAAATAAACTGTAAAATAAAAACAGAGACATAAAAAAAAGTTTGTATTTTTTAAACATTTCAATTACCAGAACTGCTAAACATTGAGTATAAGCATATTAGCAATAAGCCATAAAATACTAGTTTCTCCAGTCATTGTTTTTACTCAATTTTCATGTTGGTTTCCCTAGATGCCGAGAGACGCGATTCTGGATTTAAGACAAGCATAGTGATCTTGGAATAGAGTTCTGGGCACCCATACTCATAGAAGTAGCATACGTGGTTGTTGAAAATTAGATAACGAAGAATGATCTTGTTTTTGCAGCAAAGGTAATAGAAGTGAATCAATTGAAAACTCAGAGTCCATGCCCACAAATTATTTCACTGGTTTTGATAATGTTTGAAGATTTGTAACAAATTCAGCATATTGACATACATTACAAATGATTGTAAGGACACAATATTCAGAGCTGGATGATAGCACAGTGCAACCTGTAGTGCTGCAACAAAAATAGCACATGGCAGCCTCTGAGGTATATTCAGCCAGTTAGTATGCCCTAACGGAGCACTCTGATTAAATTGGAGGCAGTGCCTGCACAGCACTAAGTAAAAATGGGCTGTGCAGACATGGCTCAAAGCTGCATGTGTCCCACAGGAAATAGTGTGCCCAAACAGGATAGCACCAGGGCTACTGTGGGCCATATTCAGACTGAGCATGCAAATGTACCCATTGGGTATGCATGGTGCTAAGGGCCCATTTGCATGTCCATTATGGGCACATTCACTTGTCCCATAGCAGCCATGCTTGGTAGCAGATGAGAGTCCCTGGTGTCTCGTGAACATTCCTCCTCCTGATCGCCCCAATGCCAAAGTACATCAATGTTCTCTGGTGACTAGTGGGTCCCCTTCCCAGATCATCTATTTAATTTACAAAATTCTCTGGTAGTCTACTGGACGTCCATCCCCAAATGAATGCCATTACCCACCCACCCGCTGCAGACCTCTGCCCTGCCCCCTACTCACCATGGTCAATACTCACCCTATAGTCTATATCAGATTGGTGTCTGACACAGCCCTCTGCCCACCTCTTTTACCAGCTACCATCTGACAGTCACAGAGAGTGATCATGAGTACTGTAGATACTTGCAATCATGCACTGTGCTTTCAGATGGTGGCTGGACAAGCAAGTGAGTAAAGGGCTGTGCCAGACTCTGATCTGCTGTGATCTGTAGATTGAGTATTGACTGAGGTGAGGGTGAGGGAAGCAGAGGGTCCACTGTGGGTGGGTTTGTGGGTGATGGTACCCCATCGGGGGGATACACTAAATTACCAGGGAATTTAGTAAATTACACAGGCAGGGGCGCTACACTAACCTTTTGCGTATCAGGGTCTCTGAGTATCTGTTTTGATATAAAGTGAGCGTTATATGGGGACAATAAAGGACCCACCAACTCATTGATCTCTGAATGTAACAGAAGAAATCTTCTCTTCTTGCCTAGGTAATAGGCCTGATGTCAGGATAAATGCAGACTTTGGTATTCCTCAAAGTTAGAGCCCCAATCATTCTAGCCCTTGTAATTTCATCTTCCTGATCTGATTCTAAGGCTAATGTTATTAACACTGGCTGACTTTAACTATTAAAGCCTTATTGTTAGCATTTGCTTATCTCTCATAGGGACTCTAAAAGCTTTCCCAGAGGAGGAGGAAGAGTGTCAGCAGCATAATTCAACTTTTCAATGATAAAGTTTTTAACCAAATCCCAGGTATATTATCTATTAGCTTCTTCATCAGTAAGTCCAATAAATTATAAGCTTTGTTTTCCTTAGATTAGTTTCTTAGATAGAAGAAAATTTAAGTCCCTGTATAGTCCTATTCTTGTAGCACTGCTGGGCAGTCAAGTTTTTATTTTAGATCGACACTGCAACTTTTTACAAAGGATTTTTCTACTGCAGTTGTAAGGCACTCAATTTAGTGACACCTGGCAACAACTGAATCAAGCATAGCCTCAAATTTTGAAATCATCTGCATTAAGGCATAGTAAGATTTAGAAACTGCCTCAAAAGAATTAATTGTGGGAAGTCTTGCTGACCTTTCCTTGGATCCCTAAGCAGCACTAAATATATTGGTGGCAGGCCTTATGGCCCCTGCCTCTGCTAGTATTGCTAAACCCCTTGAGTTGTCTTAAACCGTGATGCAGAGGAACTTGCCCCAGAGTTTAATTTTGTCCATTTATCAGAATTTACTTGGGCTGAGGGCAAGATGCCCAATTCATTTTTTTTTCACTTCTTTCCCTCTGCCTCCTCCCCTCTGTCTTTTTTCTTTCTGTTTTCAACAGTTCTGAATCAGATTAGAAAAGAAAATCCATTGCAGCAATCAAAAATTTGTTTTATCTAGTAAAGAAACATATATAAGCAAAAATAACTTAAACAGCTTAAACAGGATGTAATAATCTGGGGAGAATGTTCATTTTGATTATGTTGCTTCTAGCCCATAGGGTGAGGGGGAGAGCTTGCCAGTATAGCAAGTCCTGTTTGATTTTGGTTAATAAGGTGTCCAAATTTTGCTTATGCATCCAGCTGGTACTCTGTGCAATGGATATCCCCAGGTATTTAATAGAGGTGGGGGTAAGGAGCCTCCCCATTGAAGTACTAAGCCTTTCCTTGTGTTGCAGTTAAGGGGCATTATACAGGTATTGGAGAGATTAAGCTTGTAGCCAGACAGTCAACCAAATTGTTGTATCACCTGAAAGGCAGCTTGAACAGATTGAGGAGGTTTCGATGAGTGGAGGAGGACATCATCCGCATAAGTAGAGTTTTTGTATCTTTTCCCTCCAACTTCAATACCTGAGATATTATTGTCAGCCCATATGTGCCTCGTGAGGGGTTCCAGGTAAAGGTTAAAGAGAAAAGGGTATGGGGCAACTCTGTCTGGTTCCTGTTTCCAGGTTGAAGGGAGTTGAGAGGGTGACATTACTCTGGCTAAGGGGTGGAAATATAGAATTTTGACCAAGTTTATAAAGGAAGAAGGGAAGCCAAATTCCACAAGGGTCTCAAACAGAAAGGCAGAGGAGACTCTGTCAAAAGCCTTATCTGCATCCAACAAGAGAAGTACAGCTGGTTCTTGTGAGTCCCTGGATGCAGAGTTGAGGTGTGTTAGTTTTCTGAGGTGGTCGGTCACCAGCCTACCCTGCATAAAGCCTACTTGCTGGGGTCCTATGAGTTTTTGCCACACTTTATTCACTCTTACAGCCAAAATCTTGGCTAGTAGATTAATATCCACATTTAGCAAGGATATTGGCATGTAACTGCTCAAAAGGGCAGGGTCTTCATCCGGTTTAGGTATCAGGATAATCAGAGCTTCCTGCAAGTTTGGGTGTAGGGAGTTGGTCAGTTTTACTTCATGGAACAATTTTGTTAGGGGTTCAGAGAGTTCAAAACTAAAGGCTTTATAAAAATTGGGGAAAATGCCATCAGGCCCTGGTGCGCTATCCAAGGTCAGGGAGGTAATGGCTTGTTGGACTTCAGATACTGTGATATCAGCATTCAACATTTGCAGCTGGTCATCTGTAGTCTGAGGTAGGTTTGCTATTCTTAGGAAATATTGGAACTCAGACTGGTGGGCAGGGGGTCCTGATGTATAAAGTTCAGAGAGGAAGTCCCAGAAAGTGTTTGATATATCACTTGAGTTTGAAAGTAAATTCCCAGCTTTATCCCTGACTGTTTTTTATCAGCCCTTGATTTCCTACTGTTTTAGTCTGAGAGCCATCAATCACCCCACCCTTTCCCCTTGATCAGCATACTGTGTTTTTGCTTTGAATATAGCATACTCTGCTTCTTCTCTAACTAGTTCATTGTACTTAACACTTGCAGTATTCAGTTGAATGTTCAGGCTGTTTCATTTGTCCCCATACACACTTATCTTCAGATCCTGAATGGTTTGAAGTAGTTATTTTCCTTCACTGTCTCTTTTTATTCTCCTGGCAGAGGCCAATTTTATTAATTCTCCTCTCACTGTGCATTTAAAGGCACCCCATAAAGAGGTGTAGCTAGAGGCTGAAGGAGTGTTTATTTCAAAATATTGTGAAACACAGTTCTTCAGTCTCTCCATGCACTTGGAATCCTTGAGGAGGCAGTTATTGATCCACCACATTAGGTCCCTTTCTGCTGTCTGGGTAGGTAGAAAGGAGAGGGTAACCAGAGCATGATCTGAGACCACTTTGACCTCAGTCTCACAGTGGGAGGTAACTGAGTATTTCAGGACTGATGAGGAAAAAGTCTAATCTGGAGTATGAATCATGGGCCACTGACCAGAACGTATAGTCCCGGGCTGTGTGGGGAAGCACCCCCCAGACATCAGTGAGACCTAGGGAATCCTGTATTTCCCTTAGAGCTCTTTGGGTTGATGAAAGGCCCATGTTTCTGGCTCTGGATCTGTCCTGCAGGTTGTCTAGGACTTGATTCCAGTCCCCTCCCTGGAGAATAGGGTTCCCTTGAGCCACTGAAAGTTGGGATAGGAGGCTGGTATAGGACTAGGGGTCTTCTTCATTCGGACAATATATTGAGGCCATAACTTTGGTTGAGGTACCCAAACATCCCTTAATGATTATGTATCTGCCTAAAGGATCTGTAATTTGCTCTGTTACCTGAAAGGGAATGCTCCTGTGTATTAGAATGGCCACTCCTGCATGCTTGTTGCTATTACCTGCTGCACAAACCTGTCCAATCCATTCTCTCCTCCAGAACATGGTGTTCTGTACAGGTGTAGGAGTCTCCTGCAGGAAGGCAATTTCACCACCTAGCGATTTAACATGTTTGATAACCTGGTATCTTTTTTCTTTTGTCTGTGCACCCTTTATATTTCAAGTAGTACAATTGTACTGAACCTTAGACATGAAAATAGACATGGTTGGTTCCTTTAGATATTGGGGGGAAATTAGTTATGGGTGCTTGAGGAGGCTTTGGGAACCCTGGATAGTATCTAGTCTGATATGTTCCAGACAGTTCAACTGTAACCTGTACCATAATCAAATCATTACTCCATGGTGGTTGCATAAGATATCCATCCCAAGATAATCTGAGTTCTGTAATCAGAAATATAACTGTAAAACTACAAAAGACAGTGCACAGAAAAACAAACAAATGAACAACCATTATAGCACTCTGTGGGCAACAACAGGTGCCACCAGTGCAGAAAAGTACACATTTTAACTTGAAACTATGAAATCTGGTAAGGTAGAGGGTCCTCACCAACTCCCCTCCTCCGAGGTGGAAGGTTGGCGGTGAGAGCCCTACCAATCTGTAGGTCCGAGGTGAGCCTGAGCAATGGTGTGTCCCTGCTCTGCAACCACCCTGATTGTCTAAAAAAAAAATCTGACAATTGTAAGTGATATATGACCATAGGGAGATGCCCTGGGCATTGGATAATCCTGCGTGAACAAGAGCCATCAATAAATACTCACCCCCCCTCAAATTGCACCCTCAAGTGTTTAACCACTGGCAGAAAATCACTGCCTCCTAGAAAGAAAAATTAAAGTCATCAGACTGTGGAGGTACAGCATACTCCTCTGTGTCCAAAACAGAGTATGTGAGTTGGCATGTTAACAGTTCAGGTCCTTTCTTCTGTAATAGTTGGCAACTTGACAGAGTAGAGAGAAAGGTGTCACAGTTTTATTTTCATTGGGGATGGTTGCAGACCTTGAATAACTACCACACTCTGACCTGGACACAGAGGTGCACCATTGGGGCTGATCAGTTAATTGTGTTAGAGGAGGTCAGGAGGTCACAGTCTCTATGGAGTGGAGCACCAAGAGAGCTCTGAGAAGTGAACTGCAGCTGCCATGATTGTAGCAGCCCTGCTCAAGTCAGCCACTGCCTCTTCCCTGCAAGCAGCCACTGCGTTAGTCCAGTTTCAGCAATTTTGATTGTTGTTGGATCAGTTAAGTAGATATAGATCCGTGGTTGGGGGGAGAGTTAACAATCTTTTAGGAAGGTGTAAGCTGAGCCGCACGATCTTGAGGAAAGGGTCATCGAGCTCTTATGGATCTACTATGGGTGCTGATTGGGCAGTCCGAGTTCTTTGAAAATGACTAACTGTGGGAGTGTCACATCAGCAATTGACACTGACAGTTTTGACAGGAGCTGTCAAAGTTGGTACTGTGGCTGTGCCCCATGTCCTCATAGATGCTGCGGTGGAAAAATAGACAAGGAGAAGCTGCTTCTGGCTATGTAGCCAGTAATAGTTATATAGCAGTGCCGCCACCATTTTAAACTGCTTCATGGTATTCTATGCCAGCCGTGTCCCCCTTCCATGGTGTGGGCAATCCACCATTTTAAGTTGCACAGTACAGCAGAATGTATGAGGAGGTAAAAACAACATGCCCTGGTTCCATAATAAAGCAAGGGGGCATTTGTCAGGGTGGCAGAAGGTGACATTAACAACTAAAGCAGTCACTTACTTAGTCAGCATGTTTAGACTCTCACATCAGGGAGGTATTGGGGAACAGCTCTGTTATCAGGGATGAAGGTACCTGACATTTATCCATTGATTGCTTCATTTTATTTCCATGTGAAAATGGTGAGGAAGGATGTGTGGCAGGTCTTTATTGGCAGCCTCAATGCTACAGAATTCATACTGGCCCCTGTCAGTAGTAATGAAGAGCTTAGCTGGGAAATGGGAAATGCATATGGAAATTCGCTTTTTGCTTCATGCAGTGTCTTTTTAATTTCCTTGCAGGCTAGCTGTTTCTCACAGATGAGGGGGGTCACATTGCTGAAGATATAAAAATGGGTTCCATTCCACAGTAAGGTGCCTTTCTTTCTCACCTGCTGCTGTATGTAGACCTTGTCTTAGAAGTTAAGGCATTTGAGGAAGATTGCTCTTGGTTTTCCCACAAGACGCAGCTGCGGCATTAGGTATCTGTATGCCCTCTTCGATGAAGTAGACAGTGCCTGTCTTCAGAGGGCCAGCTACCACTTGAAGCAATTTCTGCACAAATGTTAACATATTCTTTCTTTTCGGCTTTCTCCAGGATGCCAAACAGGACAAGATTATTTCTTCTGATTCGTCCTTCCTGGTCTTCAATACGGTCTCCCAGTTGGGCTATTTTCTTTTTCAGGGACTGAATTTCTGCATTGTCCTTGTGTTGTTGGACCTCAAGAGGGCTGATTCTGGCTTCTGTGTCTCTGACCCATCTTGTTGAGATTTCAGCTATCAGCTTCAGGGTCCAGAGGTCGCCAGTCACCTCTAGGACAGTGATTTTAATAGAAGTGAGCTCCCCGAAGAAGCGGTCCATTTTTTCTGATTAACCTTTCCTGGCATTGGCCTCTGGGGAAGAATCAGACATTGATTCAGGTTTCTGCTGCTTGGTGGGTAGCAATCAAGGCAGGGCTGTTGGGGCAGAAGAAGTCTCTATCGGTTATTGAATTGTAGCTGCCATGGTAGAAGAAATTAGTTTCTATCAACTCCTGAGCTTTTCCCCTTCTTGGTAGTTGCTGTTAGAGCATAAATGAAGAGCTTAAATCAGATTTTGCCACAGTTGACAAGTCATGGTTACAGAGCATCGGAAAGAGCTACCAGTTAATCTGACTCCAATGTGGGGGATCATGTGATGCCACGGAAGGAATAGCAGCTCGGAGAACCCATCTCCGCCCCATCTCTAACTTTCATAATAAATTTACTAATTTCTATGGCACTAATCCCGAAAACGTGCTCACTGTATACCTTCTGATGGCTTTCTGAATTTACGGTGAAGCAGGCAACAAGTGTGGCAGCAATTACCAGGAGTTAAAACTGAAAGAAGATTGTGGCCTACTCGGATCTGGAGGCAGAGATGTGCCAGGCACCTCCTTCGCATACACCGCCGCAGACGCCGGATAAAAATTCAAAACGTGCCAAGGGACAGCCGGGAACCACTCTCAAAGCGGGCTTAACCTCGACACCAGTGTCATCAGCTACCCCTCTTACAGAGCAGAAATTTTTGGAGGAACTAAATCCTTTTCATACAACCCTCCAGGAACTCACCTCAGAATTGAAGGCCATGCGTTCTGAACTTACTGATACTAACCGAGCGATTAAAGATGTGGCAGCCAGCACAACCTCGCTGGAGGGGTGGAAGACATCAATCGACTCTGAGCTCCCTGCATTGTGCCAAAGAGTTAGCAAGATGGCGGCTAAACTTGAGGGTCTGGAAGGCCTAAGTCACTAATAATATCGTTATATTTGGCCTTCTAGGATCTGAGGAGCGGCCCCGATTACTTTTCTGCAGCGGTTGCTAACTAAAATTGCTGGTCCCTCGCCTAACAACACCACCTATGTAATCGAGAGGGCCCATCGTTCACTTAGATCCAAACTGGCAGCAGGGCAACCACCAAGGCCCCTAATACTAAAATTTCTCAACTGTCTTGATAAAGTCTACATATTAGGGCAGATCAGGAGTCTCCAGGAAATCCTATGGGAAGGACAGCAGTTGCGATTTGAGCAAGATTTCCCTGCTACTATAAGACAACGAAGGGCTGCTTACCATCCCATATTCACAAAACTAATTGCTGCCAGCATTAAATTCAAAGTCCAGTACCCATCTAAGCTATCTGTGTACCACCAAAATGCTTGGAAAAGCTTCAACACAGCAGAGCAAGCTCAAGCTGAATTAAAAGGGCTGATGCCAGACATGTTCAAGCCACGTTGAGCCCTAGAACGGTGGTCAGTTTCGGTGGAAAGTGAATAGACAACGGAAATAACTTGTGTTACCCATGGTTTCAACTAACAAATGTCAGCTCTAGTACCTCTAACTTGTGCATTCCTCTGTTTCACTCTTGTCGTTGGCTTGGGGATTCTCGAGGCACAGCAGCAAAACAGAGGCTTACAGTTGCAGAGGAAGAGTAGATCTACTGGGCGAGAATGACTGAGAAGTGGACTACTCCCTGATTTTCTCTCTGTCCCTTTGGCTCCCACCACCCCCCCAGATGATGAAGAACCCAGGAAAGAAAGAGATGGAACAGTTATGAATGATTCACCACTCATGGAATGTTTATTTTCCTTTGCTTTAATACATTTTCAGCACACTGTATCATCACACCTTGTGTTAATCCAATGACATTTAAAGCTATCTCCACAAGAGGGCACCTAAGCCCTATGTATTGATTTGGTGACTCACTCAATCATTCCTCTCCTTTTTATTTTTTCACACTCCTATGTAGGATAGTACTTTTCAATATCATACATGGAACAGCACGGAAAGTTTTGATTTAAAGTGCTGATCGCGTTCCTCCTGAGCTTAGGGGGGAATGTGTTTTTCTTTTCTATCACTTTGAAGAGGATCAATTATGCAGCTGTGTAGTGTGAGACGCATCTACTCTGCCTCACGGATGAGAAGAGGATTAATTATAGAGTAGTGTGCGCTCTAATAGAGTTTAACGCCACATAGAGTTCACAATGATGCTATTATTTTATACCTTTCATGAGGACCTGAATAATGAAAGAGTCCTTTAGATTTTCTTAGTCTGGTCACTCCTCCCTCCCCCTTTTATTATCAGAATTATCAAAAAAATTAAGCATATCAATAATTGGCTTAGACAATGGTGTGTTAGGCAAAATCTAAAATGTCTAACAAACTGGGAAGCATTTATTAAACATGAGGATTTTTTTGCATCCGATGGTTTACATCTTAATAGAAAAGGTTCAAATATGCTAGGGGAAATTTTTAATACAGCTATTTCAAACTGTTTAAACTATTAAATGGGTGGGAGGGGAAAAGTTCCGCTAGCTAAGCCCAAATTATGTACCTGTTCCTTTAAATGTAACTTGTCATTTCAGCAAAAATGGAAAATCTTTCCTAACTGTAATATTATTGAATGCTAGAAGTCTTGCCAACAAAATTTCTGAGTTACAATTTGTTATCTAAAGATATTGATATCTGTGGTATCACTGAGACTTGGTATTCGGATAATCAATGGGTATTGAAATTCCTGGTTATTATCTCTTTAAAAAAAATAGAGAATTTTCCAGAGGAGGTGGAGCCGCTTTTTACATAAAAGAATGTTATGACTGTTCTGAATTCAAATTTGATACTCCAGAACCTTTGGGAGTTGAAATATTATGGTTAACAATTAAGCAAAAGATTGAGACTTTCACCTTTGGCTTATGTTACAGACCTCCATCATTGGATAATATTAAATTTGAATCCTTCTTGTCTGACTTTCAAAGTATTAAATTGCCAACAAATACAATATTATTGGGTGACTTCAACTTCCAGGGAATAGATTGGAGGTCCTTAAGTGGCATATCACAGAGTGAGAGAGATTTTTTGGAAATTATTTTTGTTTTAGTTTTGGATCAAATTGTAACTCTTCCTACTAGATATAATAATATTCTTGATTTAATATTTACAAATACAAAACAATACTATAAAGATCCAATAATTCTGGAACCTATTGGTTTATCTGACCATAATACACTTTATTGGGAACTATCTGTTACTGTCCTTGAAAATAGAGGAATCACTAAAATGAAGAATTATAATAAAGCAAATTATGCTGAAATCCAAAACTACTTACTAAACTGGAACTGGAAAAAAGAATTAGAACATCTTTCCGTTGAGGAAGTTTGGAAAAATATAAAAACTAATTTGCAATTTTATATTAATACTTGGGTATCTGATCGAATTAAATATATAAATAACAAACGTAATCCTGTTTGGTTCAACAACTCCATAAGGAAATCCATACTGAGAAAGAAAAGGCATTTAATAAATATAATAAAAATAAAACTGCAGAAAATTGGCAAAGGTTTAAATTAAAATCTAAAAAGAAGCTGATGATACAGACTGCAAAGAAGAATCTTGAAAAACCTTGTTAAACAAAAGATAAAAAGTCCTTCTTTAACTACATTGGTTCATTCAAAAGTCACAAACCAATGTGGGACCCCTTATAGTCAATGACATACTGATATCCAATGAATTAGAAATGGCAAACGCCTTTAATAAACAATTCTCAAGTGTTTTCAAAATCCAGGAAAAATTAGATCTATCATTTACCCCTGTTAACAATTCAGATATTATATTTTCATCTACTGAAGTCCTATCTACGATAAAAAGTTTTAAAATTTCTACTTCAGTTGGCATTGACAACATTCCTTTTATTTTCATAAAGAGTTTGGCAGCTGAGTTGGTTGATATTCTTACCTTACTTTTCAATAAATCTTTACAACAAGGTATCATACCTATGGAATGGAAATCAGCTAGGGTTATACCCATTCACAAAAATGGGTCAAAATTTCTTGCCAAACAGTATAGACCTATTAGTCTTACTCCTAGCATTGGTAAAATTATGGAAAAACTCAATTTGCATAAACTTGAAGAGTATTTTAAAGGTTCTATGAATACAGATATTTCTCAGTATGGTTTTTGCAAAGGACGATCATGTCAGGAAAATTTAATAAATTTTTTTGAACCAGTGAGCCAGGCATTGGATGCTGGTTTTCCAGTTGTTGTAATTTTCCTAGACTATGAAAAGGCATTTGATTCTGTTTCACATAAAACAATAATAGAATGCCTATATAATCAAGACATATGCATAAATATAATCAAATGGGTTGTATCATGGTTACTAGTAAGAAAACAGCAAGTCAGTATCAGAGGTTATGTTTCTGATTGGAGCAATGTGACTAGTGGAGTACCCCAGGGCTCAGTGCTGGGACCCTTTTGGTTTAATCTAGTGGTCGCCAGCATGTCTACATCAAATGGTGTGTGGATAAATAAGTATGCTGATGATGTTAAGCTAGGCTGCATTGTCAATGATGCAGCCTCAGTTTATAACCTCCAGTCAAACTTAAATAATATATTAATCTGGGCTAGTGAAAAGACTTTATCTTTAAATATAAATAAATGCAAGGTTATGCACTTTGGAAGAAATAATCTAAAAGCACAATATATGTTGAAAAATGTACCGTTGACTGTAGTTTCATCCGAAAATGATCTGGGAGTAATAATTACGGATAATTTAAAATTTACTGACCATAATAACTTAATGGTTAAAAAATGCTATTGCCTAATTAATTGTATACTAAAAATCTTAAGAGTAGAGACCTGAGGTATTAATTCTATACAGTAGTCTGATTAGATTAAAGTTTGACTACTGTTCACCATTCTGTGCACCTACGCTTGTAAAGGATAAAATTAAAGAGAAAGGGTACAACATAGATTCACTAAAATATAAAGGGCTTTAAACATACTCCATATCTCGAAAGACTAAAAAACTTAACCTCTACTCATTGGAATACAGATCTATAAGAGGGGATCTGTGTCTAATTTTTAGGGCCTCAAAAGATGTTTCCTTATTTGAAACTCTTTGTTTTGAATCAGGAAATAGTTTAAGTATCACCAGGTCTCATAATATCAAAATTAAGACATTTAACATACAGACTACCAAAAGGAAGAATTTTATAACCCAGAGAGCTGTCCCAATTTGGAATTCCCTTCCTTTAAATGTAGTAAATAGCCCCAGTTTTAGTGTTTTCAAAATTAATAAGGATAATTTTATGGGAGATAAAAAATATTATTTCCATCCTAGTTAATGGATGGCGAAGTCATAATGGTCTTGTTCCCTCGACTTTGTATTTTTCCTATGAACCTATTTTCAGCCTTCTCTCTTGTGTCTCCCCCTTCTTCCCCTTCTAAAGTTAAGATGTGGAGGGGGAAAAAAAATACATATATTTATAATGGGTCTAACTGACTATTATTGTACTGCAGCTAAACAGCGAAGGCGAATGGATGTTAATAGGATTATTGCTGCATTAAAACAAGATAGTACTTTTAAAAATAAGTGTAGGAAGTTGAGGGGAGGTCGAGGGAGTAGGGAGAGGATAAGGGGGGACCGAATGTTAAGGATGGCACTAACACTGTGAAGAACCTTAATATGAAGGGATTTGCTTATGTAGTCCCACAGTATGGAAGTTGATGACAAGTACAACCATGGAGATTGAAGTTTTTTAAAAAAAAAAGAAGAAAGTGAGGAAGAAGGGAAAAAAGAAAAGGGGGAAAAAAGGAAAAAAAACAGCTGATCCCGATTGCTTTCTTTGATATCTGCATCTTGATGCAAGTAGGTACAATTGGGGGAGTATGAGATGTATCCATATAACCAAGATGTGGGGTTTCAACTCCTCTTCCTTTTTTTTTATCCTCGCCTCTCTTTCTCCAGCTGAGTTATAATAGAGGGCAAATGTCTCAAGGGCCTGGAAAGCTAATCTACATGATGAAGCATAGAGGATTTCATCATTTGTATAACGTTTTGAGAAAAACATTCTTTGTAGCCAATTAATGGAAGCGGCTAGTACAACACCATTGCCTTTATACATAAGAATTACTGTTTTCTATGCTACAATCTCATCATATAGAGCTGGGGTGGGAAAAGGGTGATCTGGATACTGCAATTTCAAAAAGGGTGTTGCAAACCAGGATGAGGGGAGGGGGGCATAAGCGGCTCCTCGGTGGAGGATTTCCTGGACTGTCCCTTGGCCTGATGTTTATGTGGCCTGTGATTTTGCAAAACAGTATGACTGGGGGATGGCTCTGGGGGATCCCCTGCCGAATGGCTGTCTATAGAGAGGTGGTGATGCATGGTGGGGGGGAGTGATAGGTGGACAGTTAAAGAGAAATGGAGGGAGAGTGGGAGCAGGTATGCAGCACAGCAATGTTTTAACAAGGGTTGTCTTCTTGACAACCTGGAAAATAGGATTATTCCAGGCCTAGGGCTGAATAGTCCAGTAAAAAAACTATTAATAAGGTGACTTCATATAAAGTATGCTCATGGAATATAAAAGGGTCTCAATCCCCGATCAAACGGGCAAAAGTATTGTTGCATCTCCGTAAACTCGGTATTGATATAGTGTTTCTTCAGGAAACCCATTTGTCCCCCTCTCAGGTTTCATAACTAAGAAGATCCTGGGTAGGTCAGGCCTTTGGGAGTGGACCGGATACTCTCAAAGGGGGGGGTCTCCATTCTTGTTGCAAGGAGAGTCCCATTCCAACTTATTGATACCAAAGTAGATTCCCAGCATAGATATATTTTGATCAAGGCCTTGTTGGGCCAATCAGAGGTAGTGCTTGGTTCCATATAAGGCCCCAATATAGAAGACCCATCCTTCTTTGTCTCCCTTATTAATGACTTGACCCCATGGTCCCATTTCCACATAATGCTAGAAGGAGACTGGAATCTTGCCTATTGCAATATCATGGACCGCTTTGCTAGGCGTCCTCTGTCTCTTTCCCCAGCACAGGTTGCCATCAGAGAAATGATGGACTCCATTGGATTAATAGATCCTTGGAGGGCCATCTATCCACAACAGAAGGAATATTAATTCCACTCTATTCCACATAACTCATTCTCTCACTTAGATTATTTCCTTGTAGACATGGGACACCTTTCAGCCATAACAACCTGTAACTATCTCCCCAAGGTGATTTCCAATCATCATCCCATCTTACTAAGTTGGAGCCCTGGTCCGCCTTTGTCCAGAGATAAGGTATGGAGATTTCAATTGTCAGCTCTTTCGATCAGAATATCTGAAAAACCAACTGTCTGATTTTATTACTATCTTTATTAAGATAAATACCCCCTCCATGCCTAAGATAGATATGCTGCGGGGAGCCTTAAAAAGCTCAGTTAGGGGAGAAATAATTTGCATGGCAACAGTTAAAAAGAAGATGACTTCCAAGGTCACTTCAGCTTTACTATGCGACATTAGGGCCATGGAGTTGTCACTTTCTCCAGACTCTACAATGGATCAGTTTAAGGCTCTAGAAATTTTAAGGGATCAATATAACTCAATTTTGACTGAACACGTAGAGTTTCTTCTTGTCCACTCTAAGATCAAGTATTTTGATCAAGGGGACAAGGCTGGAAAGCTTTTGGCTCTATGGCTCAAGGCACAAGCCTCTGACAGAATTGTTCCCAGTATCCAAAAATCTGGAGGACAGATAGTAACTTCCCCAAGAGAAATCATTAATTGTTTCCAAGAATATTATAAAACCCTGTACTCTCATGCCTCTCACCCTTTTTGCCCAAAAATGCTGGAACAGTTCCTGCAGCCATTACAGCTCCCGCAACTCAACTCATCTCAAGCAAATCTGCTTAAAGCTCCAGTTTCTCAAGATGAGATAAAACAGGCTATTGAGTCCCTTCCCACAGACAAATCCCCAGGCCCAGATGGGTTTACAGTAGAATTCTACAAACTTTTTAAGAAGCAAATTGTGCCAGTTCTCTTAGACACTTATAATTATATGTTTGAACAAGGTATCTCAGACCCTACTCTATTTGAGGCCACAATTGTGGTTATCCCAAAGCCTGACAGAGATCCTCTTCAGGTTGCAAACTACTGCCCAATCTCCCTAATTAATGTTGACATAAAGATACTGGCAAAAATCTTGGCCACCCAGCTATCTAGTGTCAGGCAATGCCTTATAAGCTGTGAACAGGTTGGCTTTGTGGCTGGCAGGGTTTCATCTGACCATATGCGTAAATTGACCTACTTGATCTCTGCATCCAGGGAGTCCCGAACTCCAGCTACCTTGGTCTCCCTGGATACAGAGAAAGCGTTCAACAGGGTTTTCTGGAAATACTTATTCCATTTGTTACAACTTTACAATGTCCCAACACAGTATATAAAATGGATCAGGATATTATATACTTGTCCCTCTGCCCGAATACTATGCAATGGGCACCTATCTCAATCCTTCCATTTACAACAAGGAACTAGATAGGGATGCACACTTTCCCCCTTTTTGTTTGACTTATATTTGGAACCGCTCATTAGACATATCAATTTACCCCCAAATATTACTGGTATTTCTATTGGGCCCAATCAATATAAAATCTCAGTTTATGCCGATGATATCTTACTCCATATAACATGTCCTCTAAAATCGGCCCCTGCTGCTCTTGAAATTATCAAAACATTTGTTAAATTCTCCAATTATAAACTTAATATTACAAAAACAGAAATGATGCCTTTAAATGTTCATACATTCCAGGCTGAAGTGGTTCACCTTGGGTTTCGATGGACCAGGGATAAACTAAAATACCTGGGTACATATTTTTCCTGTTTGGAAATCAAAATGAAACAATACAACCTAGATAAAATTCTTACTCAGATCAAAATGGATCTTTCCCACTGGGCCATGCTACCACTTACTCTTTGGGGATGAGTAAATGTTCTGAAAATGAACGTCCTTCCGCGAATCCTGTATTCCTTACAGATTACACATTTTTTCTTACTCAAATCATGGTTCACTCAGGTTAATAAACTTATGTCCAATTTTTTGTGGGGCAGTAAGACACCCCGGCGAGCCCTTTTTAAGCTGCAGAGGAGTAGGAACAACAGAGGTTTACAACTCCCAGACCTGCTTCTTTTTCAGTTTTTTATTGCTTGCTCGGTTCTTGCATACTGGATGAGGGATAATTCAAACCAGGGGCAGGTCCAATATATTCCCTTGTGGTATCAAATCGAGCAGAGTTTACTTTCTCCATACAATATATCTCTCAATACTCTCATTTTCTCCTTTCTCAAAAATTTGCCTAAGACTCTCAAGACCATGCCCATAGGAATAACACTTCGAGTACATTCCCAAATGTGTAATTTTTTCCAAGTATCTCTGGTAAAGGATGTGTCCCAGCCTATATGTGCGAATCTCAATTTCAAAATTGGGGGACTGTCCCTTTCGCATAATTTTTGGCCTGGTAATACTCAACTGAGAGTTGTGGATCTACTTCCTGAACATACACTGATACCTTTTCAGATGGCCAGTTCACTGTTTACTCTCCCTAATTCTTTTTGTTTTAAGTACCTCAAACTACAGCACATGCTTCTATAACACTTTGGAATGGGGTACTGGACACAGTACTTAGCTGGCCCCCTCCTGTTGGCTATCCCTAACTTACCTTCCTCTTATAAGATTTCCTACTTTTACTGCCTCCTAAGGGATGCAATAGAGGAAAAGCAAGGTGTGCCGCGCTATGTTTGGGACTAAGCACTACCTTCAAATACTTCAGCTCCTCGACCATGGTATAAAATTTGGTCACAGCTGTATCAAGACATGAAATGGATCAGACATCATATTTTGCAGTTTTACGTAATAAATGACTTGTACTATACTCCAGCCAGACTTTATCAAATGGGGAAAATTTCCTCAAATTTATGTTCTCGCTGTAAGCAGAGGCCTGGCACTCTGTTGCATATATTGTGGGAATGTAACAAGGTCATACCCTTTTGGGACAGTATCAAGTCTAACTTAGATCCACTGCTAGGGCTATCTGAGGTGTTCAGACCGGAAATTTGCATAATAGGAGACTATGGAGACTGTAGTATAAGGAAACACAGAAGGAGCAGGACAGAGAGCTGTACCAGTTAAGGCAGAAAGAAGCAGGGAGGGAAGTCAGAATAGCAAAGGCCCAAACTGAGGAAAAAATAGCCAACTCAGTTAAGAAGGGGGATAAAACCTTTTATAGGTACATCAGCGAGTGTAGAAAGACAAAGGGAGGGATAGTGAGGCTGAATAGAATCAACGGTGGGTGGGCAGAGGGGGACAGTGAAAAAGCAGGAATACTGAACGAATATTTCTGCTCAGTATTCACAAAAGAGGAGGGGGAAGTGCCTAATCCAATTAACAGAAGCACTCTTGATAGGGGGGTCGATCCCAGTCCTTTCACAGAAGAAAGGGTTCTGCAAGAACTCCTAAAACTGAAGGTGGACAAAACAATGGGTCCTGATGGAATTCACCCCAGAATTCTAAAAGAATTAAGGAAGGAACTAGTGAAGCCACTGGCTACTCTTTTAATAAATCATGGAGGATGGTGTGGTACCCGAGGACTGGAGGAAGGCGGATGTGATCTCCTTCACAAAAGTGGGACCAAGACAGAGCAGAAAACTACAGACCTGTCAGTCTGACCTCTGTGGTAGGGAAAGTTATGGAGTCACTTCTGAAGGAAAGAATAGTTGAGTACCTAGAGGTCAGTGGAGCACAGGATCCAAGCAGCAGTTCAAGCGGAAGGTCATGTCAGACTAATCTAATAGATTTCTTTGACTGGGTGACCAAAGTAGTAGACTAGGGAGGGGCTGTGGACATGGCTACCTAGACTTTAGCAAGGCATTTGACACAGTCCCACACAAAAGATTAATAGTCAAATTAACCAGCCTGGGAGTGGGTCCCAGGGTGGTAGCCTGGGAAAACATTGGCTGGACAACAGGACACAGAAGGTAATTGTAAATGGAGTCCACCTGAAGAAAGGGCGTTACCAGTGGGTACCACAGGGTTCAGTATTGGGTCCAGTCCTTTTAGTGTTCTATCAGTGACATTGCAGAGGGACTGGAAGGAAAAGTATGCCTTTTGCAGATGACACAAAGATCTGCAACGGGGTTGATACACAAGGAGGCGTGAAAGGATGAAAAGGGACTTGGCAAGGTTGGAGGAATGGTCAGAGGTATGGCAGCTAGGATTCAATGCAAAAAGTGCAAAATAATGTACCTGGGAAACAAGAACCCAGAGGAAGAATACACAATGGGTGGGAGGTAGTAACAACAACAAAACAGGAAAGGGACCTGAGGCAATCATATCAGATGACCTTAAGGTTAGCAAGCAATGTGAGAAGGCAGTAGGGAGGGCCGGGGTATACTGGGATGTATAGGGAGAGGCATCAGCAGCAGAAAACAGGAAGTTGTTATCCCTCTGTACAGACAGTTGGTGAGACCCCATCTGGAATACTGTGTCCAGTTCTGGAGACCCCATCTCCGCAAGGACATAGACAGGATAGAGGCAGTCCAGAGGAGGGCAACTAAAATGGTGCAGGGTCTGCAAGAGAAGCCGTATGAGGAGAGACTAAAGGAGCTTAACATGTATACCCTTGAGGAAAGAAGGGAGGGGGACATGATAGAAACTTTCAAGTACCTCAAGGGAATCAACAAAGTCCAAGAGGGTAGCATCTTTCAGAAAAAGAGACTTGCAAGAACAAGGGGACACAATTTAAAGATAGAAGAAGGGCGGTTCAGGGGCAATGTGAGGAAGTATTATTTCACAGAGAGGGTAGTGGATGCATGGAACAGCCTTCCTGAGGAAGTTGTGGGGTCTAAAACTGTGGGAGAATTCAAGAATGCATGGGACAGACATAAGGCAATTCTTGTGGGGGGCAGGAAGATATAGGCTGTTGGTTAACTAGGATCTGCGGCCTATCCTGTAGGCAGGGAAATGGGCAGACTAGATGGGCCTAGTGGTCCTTATCTGCCGTCAAAGTCTATGTTTCTATATGGGGAGGTTCTAAGTGGCACCCAATGAAAGTATATAACACTAGTATCAGTATGTGCCAAAAAAGTGGTCATACGCCACTGGTTAGAGCAAAATATCCCAACATGTACAGAATGGCTAAAGGAGATACTTTTTGCTTTACAGGCTGAAAGTGTGATTGCTCACATGACAAAGAGACCACAATATTATCAGAAAATATGGGCACCTTTACACACTCTACTGACTATTTAGTGGACCATAGGACACTAAATAAGATGGTAATGAGGGGAGGGAGAGGAATCGTACCAGTGGTTTGGCTACATTAATTATGGCCCTCTCCAGTTACCATACCTGGGCTAATGGAAACATTAGATATTGCTGCTGCATACCTGAGAGGGATGGGGGGATTTTTGGGGAGGGGGAGGTAGGAGAAGGAATAGAGGAAGGTCTCTGTAGGTAGACAAGATTACAGCATGTGAATAAGACTAAGATTATGCTTTCACTGGATATCCTTTGTGTCATTGCATTGTAACAAGACCTCACTATACAATATCTGGTTATGTAAAGGTAATATGTATTTTGCTATGTCAAGAGCCTGGAATAAGTGACTTGTCAACTCTTCCTACAAATAAAATATATTTAATCTGAAGATCTGGCTCCAATGTAATAGTCCTTGACCGTATTTTGGTTATTATTTGCCTTTTTTACTGCAGACCTACATTTTTTATCCAGCAGGCTGTTTCTTTTTGTTTGTTTTTTTCTTGAGTGATGGGGGCTACCCAGAGTGTTGGAAGGGAGATTACTGTTTTTCTGGTATATTAACCCCCTCTTTACTGCCATCTTTCATGTGTTTTGTTGCTCTATTTGGTTTTTATAGGATTTTATTTTATTAATTTTTTGCTTTAGCCCTCAACCTGGGATTCTTTCCCTCTTTCATTTTGGTGACTTTTATACTGTGTAACTTTTAAGTTGATTGTTTTTATTCTTCTGTTTTGTTTTTTCAGCCTGGGATTTTTAGTTATTATATGACATTTTCAATCTGTTGTGAATGTATGCCGCCCCTATTTTTTTCTTCATTTGCTCGGTGCTTTTTACACAGATTTTTTTGCCCTATTTTTCAGGTATCTTTATAGCCTTTGGGTTATATACTTTCTTATGGAATGGGTATGCAGGGTATAGAGGACAGATTTAAGCTGATATATTTGCTGGGCCTGGCTGACTTTTTTCCCCTTTTTTACATAGAAACATAGAATTTGACAGCAGATAAGGACCGCTTTGCCCACCTAGTCTGCCCATTTTCCTACCTAACAGATAAGCTGCAGATCCTAGTTAACCAACAGTTTACTTCCTCCTACACCCCACTAGGACTGCCTTATGCCTGTCACATGCATTCTTGAAGTCCCCCACTGTTCTTGACTCCACAACCTCCTCAGGGAGGCTGTTCCATGCATCAACAACCCTCTCAGTGAAAAAATACTTCCTCACATTACCCCTGAGCAGTCCCCCCTCTATCTTCAAATTGTGCCCCCTTGTTCTTGCACATCTCTTTTTCTGGAAGATGCTACCCTCCTGGACTTTGTTAATTCCTTGAGGTACTTGAAGGTTTCTATCATGTCCCCCCTCCCTTTTTTTTCTCAAAGTGAGGCAGTATAGCACAGTGGTCTAAGGCTCTGAGCTACAAATCTGGTGACATCTAGCAGACCAGACCTGGGTTTGAATCCCACAACTTCCACTTGCGTACTGTGTGACCCTGAGCAAGTCACTTAACCTCCTTGTGTTCCCAGGTCGCTCCTGTAAAAAAGCTTTCAGCTTAGTGTGCTATTCCTGGTTAAACAAATAAAAAAAAAAAAAGAGTATACATATTAAGCTCTTTTAGTCTTTCTTCGTATGTCTTCTGGTGCAGACCCTGCACCATTTTGGTTGCCCTCCTCTGGACAGCCTCCACTCTGTCTATGTCTTTGTGGAGATGGGGTCTCCAGAACTGCACACAGTACTCCAGATGGGGTCTCATCAACTGTCTGTACAGAGGGATAACAACTTCCTGTTTTCTACTATTGATGCCTCTTCCTATGCATCCCAGTATCCCCCCAGCCTTCCTTACTGCCTTCTCACTTTGCTTGCCCGCCTTTAGGTCATCTGATATAATTACCCCCAGGTCCCTTTCTATTTTTACTGTTGTCAGTATCTCACCCCCCATTGTGTACGCTTCCCCTTGGTTTTTGTTTCCCTTGTGCATTACCTTGCACTTCTTTGTATTGAATCTGAGCTGCCATACATTTGACCATTCCTCCAACCTTGCCAAGTCCCTCTCATCCTTTCCACTCCATCTGTGTATCAACCCTGTTGCAGATCTTTGTGTCATCTGCAAAGAGACATACTTTTCCTTCCAGTTCCTCTGCAATGTCACTTATAAAGACATTAAAAAGGACCGGTCCCAGTACTGAGCCCTGCGGTACCCCACTAGTAACCCTCCTTTCTTCACTGTGTACTCCATTTACTACCCTCTGCGTCCTGTTGTCTAGACAATTTTTTATCCAGGCTACCACCTTGGGACCCACTCCAAGGCTGGCTATCTTGTGTATTAATCTTTTGTGTAGACTGTATCAAATGCCTTGCTAAAATCTAGGTAGGCATGTCCACAGCACCTCCCTGGTCTACTACTTTGGTCACCCAGTCAAAGAAATCTACTAGATTCATCTGACATGACCTTCCCATCGTGAATCCATGCTGCCTTGGGTCCTGTGCCCCACTGGCCTCTAGGTACTCAACAATTCTTTCCTTCAGAAGTGATTCCATCATTTTCCCTACCACTGAGGTCAAACTAACTGGTCTGTAGTTTCCTGCCTCTGTCCTGCTCCCACTTTTGTGAAGAGGAATCACATCTGCCCTCCTCTAGTCTTCGGGTACCACCCCATCCTCCCATGATTTATTAAAGAGAGTAGTCAGCGGTGTCACTAGTTCTACCCTTAGTTCTTTTAGAATTCTTGGGTGAATCCCATCAGGCCCCATTGCTTTGTCCACCTTCAATTTTATTTGTTCTTTCAGAACCCTTTCTTCTGTAAATGGACTGGTATCGACCCCTCTTCAGAGTGTTTCTCTTGTTTGGTTTAGGTAACTCCCCCTCCTCTTCCTTTGTGAATACTAAGCAGAAATATTCATTCAGTATCCCTGCTTTTTCACTGTCACCCTCTACCCACATTCTCTCCCCTTTATTAAGCTTCAGTATCCCTCCTTTGGTCTTTCTTCACTCCCTAATGTACCTATAAAAGGTCTTATCCCCCTTCTTAACAGAATTGGCTATCCTTTCCTCGGTTTGGGCCTTTGCTATTCTGACTGCCTTCCCAGCCTTCTTTCTGCTTTAACTGATAAAGTTCTCTGTCCTGCTACTTGTGTTTCCTTATATTTCCTGAATGCTGTCCTTTTCTCCTTAACCTTCCCTCCACCTCTTTTGTGAACCATAGTGGTTTTTCCTTCATTGTGTTTTATTGATTTGCTTTACACAAAGGCTTGTTGCCTCTGTGATGGCTGTTTTGATCACTCCCCATTGTTCCTCCACCCCTCCTGCTTGCCTGTTTGCTAGTGCTTTTCTGATGCACTCTCTCATTTTCCCAAAGTCAGCCCTCCTAAAGTCTAGTACTCTTGCTTTTGTATGGCTTGATTGTATGGCCGTGTTTATCGTGAACCACACTGTTTGGTGGTCGCTTGTTCCCAGATGACTACCCACTTCTAGATCTGAGATTCTTTCTCCATCCCCATTTGAAAGTACCAGGTCTAAGATTGCTCCCTCCTGAGTGGGTTCCAATACTAGCTGTCTGAGGCATGCCCCCTTTGGGGCATCAAGAATGACCCTGCTCTTGGATGAGCCTGCAGCAAAGGTGCTCCAGTTAACATCTGGTATATTCAGGTCCCCCATCAACAATATCTCCCCTTTTTCTGCCATTCTAAGAAAACTTTCTATCATTTCCTTGTCAATTCCCTCCCACTGAGATGGGGGTCTGTATACAACCCCCATGTGGATTGTGGTGCCATTTCCTGTCTCCAGGGTGACCCAAAGTGCCTCGTCTGCTCCATGTTTACTCTTTAGTTCTGTTGCTTTGATCCCTTCCTTTACATAGAGAGCTACTCCTCCTCCTCTTTTACCCTCCCTGTCCTTCCTGTAGATTGTGTATCCTGGTATGTTGACATCCCAGTCATGGTTCTCTGTGTACCATGTTTCTGTGACTGCCACAATATCCAGGCAACCCTCTTCCATCAAGGCCACTAGTTCAGAGAGCTTGTTACACAGACTACAGGCACTGGTACTCATCACCCTCCACTTTTTGTAGCCTTACCCTTTTAGCCCCATTTCTGTCCTTACTGTCTTTGCCTTTTTTTACATTTAAATCTGTTCTGCTCCCTAATAACTTCTGTACCTTAGTGTTTACCTCACTAATCACCATGTTTTGTGGGGGGAGGCTTGGATTTCCCTGCTCCTTTTCAGTGTCTCCCCTTGGCTAGTTTAAATGCTTGCCAATGAAGCATTTAAACCTCTCACCTAGGATTCTGGTTCCCCCCTGGACAGATGCAGACCATCGCACCAGTATAGGTCTGCATCCCTCCAGGTGGCTCCCCAGTCCCCAATGAAGCCAAAACCCAGAGCTCCACACCAGTTTTTCAACCACTCATTGAATTCCTGGTGAGAAGTGCCTTAGCATCTCCCTTGCCATAGACAGGCAGCACCTCCAAGAAGGTTACCGTATGCGCTACTTGTCTAAGGCCCCTTCCCAACTCTACAAACTCCTCTTGCACTGCTCTGATCCTATTCCTAGCCAGGTCATTTGTCCCTAGGTGGACAATGACATCCAGCTCCCTCCCTTGTGCAGCTCCTCCCACGATCCTGAAGATTCGCTTCCTGTCCCTCCAAGTTGTGGCACCAGGAAGGCACCTTACCTCCCTTTCCCATTCCTCCCCCATTTCTACCCCCCAATGATTGAGTCCCCCACCAGGAGTTGTCTCCTTCCCCTGTGGGGTCCCATGCCACCCTACTGTGGGTCTCCTTTATGAAGGTTCCCAGCATCCTCCTTGGTCTCCACTGCAGGTGCCTCCATAGAGGAACCACTATCCACCAGAAGAGTGAATGAATTGTGGAGAGGTACAGCTGGAGAGATGCAACTCTGTTCCACCACCCTCTCCCTCCTTGAGCCCACCCTGGTTCAGCCTCTCCTCTTTCTTGGCACCCTCTGAGGTAGTGGCATTGGCCCTGGTGGTCCCTGGGTGGGGAGGAGGTTTCACGAATCCTAGCCAGGTCAGCCTGAGAGGCAACCTCCTCTCTCAGACCAGAGAGGTGCCTGCAAATAGGGCAGCATCGCAGCCTCCTCTCCTGGAACACTGCCGCCCCTTAGCCATTGTACTGCACCACTCCTATCATGTCTTATTTTGTGTCCTCTCTACTGTTTCTCTGGATGCTTATTCTCTCCTCTCCTTACAACTCTCACCCTTCCTGTTCTGGGACAGCAACTTTGTATCTTCTTCAGTAGCATCCTTCTTCCTTGCTCAATGTCAGACCACCAGCAGCTGGGGGGGAGAGTGAGCTACTTTTTTTACTTTAGGGTTGACAAAACCAATGCTTCTCTATGATCCTTTCCTTCCCTTCCTACTGCCAAACAGGAAGTTCCTGTTGACAGTCAAATCCAGTGGCTATAAAAGTAGAACTGGCTTTGGGTGGGATGGAGAGCAGGTAGTAAGAAAAAAGGCTAGCAACAGGAAGTTGTAATTTGACTCACCTGCTTTTATAGTGTCTAAACCACACCCCCAGGTAAGCTCTCTTTCCTCCTTCTGGTTTAGCAAAGTCAGCTGATACAGGACCCTTCACTGCACAGAACGCACACTGACTTTCTTTCTTTTCTTTCTTTTTAACTCTAAATAAGACCCCTTCTACTTCTAATAAAGTTATCTGTCTACTTAATCTTAACAGACACTGACTCCTGCTGAGATATACATTTTAAATTAATAAGAAAATGTAGCTTCTTTTAGTTAGCTGCTTTCTGCTCTACAAGCAAGGCTAGCAACAGAAAGTTGTAATTTGACTCACCTGCTTTTATAGTGTCTAAACCACACCCCCAGGTAAGCGCTCTTTCCTCCTACTGGTTTAGCAAAGCCAGGAGTTTAGGAAAGTTCTCCCTTTCCTTCTCCCCTCTCCTCCCCTCTTTGCCTTCCTGTGTTTTCTTGTCTTAATATTTTTTCTCTTTTTTCCTTTAATCATGGTCCACAACAGATACCCTTTCTGTCAAGCGTATACTAGATATTTTGATGGTGTTTTTTTAATTTGGTTCTGTGTGAACCTGGGGATCACTGGCTGGCAAGACCAGACTATTTCCCCTATGGCGTTGGTTGTTTTTTCAGTGCTGCCCAGGAGCCCTGCTGTTGGTATGGCTCCCATTTTTGGAAGTCTTCTCTTGCTCTTCATTCAGTTGTGGTCATCTGGGCTGCTACAGTGTTGTCTTTGCTGCCCTGTTGGTAGTAGATTTTTCTTACTCCTTTTTTGGGGATTTTGCACTGTGTTGATTTTTAAGCCTATTCCATATGTTTTGGTCCTTTTTCTGATTTCCCCTTGTTAGAGGGGAATTGGATATAGGTTTTTTGGACCTCGTTTTTCTGGTCCTACATTTTTGGATATTAGGTATATAGTGTCCAGCTGGTTAAACACAGAAACATAGAATTTGATGGCAGATAGGGACCGCTTGGCCCACCTAGTCTGCTCATTTCCCTACCAAATGGATAAACTGCAGATCCTAGTTAACCAACAGCCTACTTTCTCCTACCCCCCACTAGAATTGCCTTATGTCTGTCCCATACATTCTTGAATTCCTCCACTGTTTTTGACTCCATGACCTCCTCAGGAATACTGTTCCATGCATCCACAACCCTCTCTGTGAAAAAATACTTCCTCACATTACCTCTGAGCCATCCCCCTCTATCTTCAAATTGTGCCCCCTTATTCTTGTACATCTCTTTTTCTGAAAGTTCTGCAGAGCTGAATTTGTAGTACTTTCTTAATCAAGACGTATCTCTTACTATGATTATGATATTTTATCCAAAGGGCATTAATATCTGTTTTTTGGATTGGAGCACAACTTATTTTTAAATTCACTTGTATAATTTTTGGTATTTTTATAGGTTATTGCATTTTAAGGTAGCTACATTTTTTCTAGCTTAAATGGGTTGGACGTTTTTGTTATGGTACATTATTCATATTGTTACCTCATTTTTGTATTTTTAGGGGACTCAAAGTATGGGACAGGGCTTACTGGTTCTGTAGGAGGCCAACATTTGGTTAATTTCAACTTTGTTCTGGGGTGTCGAAGAATGGGGCTATTAGCCTCCTTTAATTGTTGTTTTTCTCTCTGAAATGTTTCCATTATGGATGTTCTTACCAAGGTCATTTCATATAATGTTAATGCAATCCATAATCCTGTTAAACAATATCACCTCCTTAAATATTTTAAACATCACCAAGCAGATTTTATATTGTTGCAGGAAACTCATTTAACACCTGAATAACACAATACATTTGTTAAGTTAGTTTTTGAACATCTATTTTTTCCTTCCTATAAGTTGGACTGCGGGAGAGGGGTTTTATTGTTGTGTCATAGTGGATTGTCCTTTGCTCCCCATTTGTCCCTTAGTGATAAGGTGATCCATTATGTATTTGTTACTGGTTCTCTAGGAGGCCTTCCTTTAACCTTGGTGAATACTTATTTCCCACCTGGTATTGCTCACTAGGTTTTTTGTCATTTTTTTCTCTACTAGATCATATGCATGGTCAGGTATTGTTAGGGGGGATCTTAATCTCACTGTGTCACCAGATTGGGATTCCTCGAACCCTAAGGCTTTATATCACTTGGCAGCTACTAAGTATTTGATAAAATGCTTCAGTTGTTAGGATTAGTTGATGTTTGGCAGTTTAGTCACCCGAGACATAGGGACTTCACCCATTATTCCTCTCGGCTCAATTATTTTTTTACCATGGTAGAACACATTGAGTCACATCATGAGGTGGAGCATGGTTCACTTCATCTTTCGGTTCATGTTTCCCTTCATGCCTCTTTTGTCTTGGGGAACTCTGAACACTGTACTTTTTCATGACTGCATCTGGGTCTTCTGTAGGATCAACTTCTTTTAAATAAATTGCCAATTCAGATACCTCAGTTTCTCCAGGGAAATGATGTGGATGGGGTCACCCCAAGTATTTTATGGGATACCCTTAAGGTTGTTCTTCATGGTATAATAATAGCTCACTCCTCTGCCCTGCATTGGGAATGGGAATGTAAATTACAGGAGTTGTATTCTTCTCTCCATTTCTATCAGACCTGTTGGATGCAGGGAGATCAATCTGTCAGGCCATCTCTTTTGGAAATACAAGCTCAAGTGCAGACATTATTGGACCGGAAGGTGGAGCAGGCTTTGTTTTATCTCTGTCAGAAGACTTTTGAAGGAGGACTGACTGAGGCCCGTCATTTGGCATGTTTTCCTTGGGCTCATAAAGCAGCAACAATGATTGTTAAGCTTGAGGATCCTGCTAGGGGGCACTCAACCTTTCATAATACTGAGATTGCCTCTCTTCTTTGATCTTACTATCTTACTTTGCATACTCCAGATGCTCGATCCCCTTCTCCCTCTCAGATACAATCTTTTCTGTCTTGAGCAAGGCTCCCCAAGCTTTCCTGGGAGAAAGTTTAGTGTTTATTATCCCCTATCTTTGAGTCAGAATTGTCTCACAGCATACAGGAGGCTAACAACCCCCCAAAGTCTCAGTAACCCCCCAGGGACTTGGCGGTCACAAGGGCTCAGTAGCAGCCCTACCCTAGCAGCCCTGCAGGACATCTCCTCACCAGTTCGTTTATCAGGTAATTTCAGCCCATTGAAGGAAGCAGTCCCCTGCCCAGCAGAGCTTTCCTCCCTGATGACTTACTGTGGACTTCAGGCGCATCAAAATACATTCTGTACTGTAGGGAAAATAGCTCGTTTGGTGCCCTGCACCTGGCCTCCCTTCCCCCTGTGGCGCAGCTGTCCCATGGAATCTTTGGTGCCAAATTCAAACTGCTGGAGCCTCTCCGGTCGGTATAGCAGTACTATTGGCTCCCCACCACCCCCACCACCACCCTTGGTCAGCTCTCTGTTAAATAGGCTGTAGGGAGTCATGTGGTGCTGAAAATAACCTATCAGCCCTGTTTGCCATCTGCAGATTATTTTCTCTCACCACTAGTGGCCGACCTATCAGCCTAGCTCACTCACTCCAATTTGTCACCCACCTAAATCTAGCTCAGCCGCTCACATTTTCCACCCTGGTTCTAGCTAACACTTGGTGCTCTGCTCTCTGCTCTCTCTGCACTGCACCCATTTGCGGGCATCCAGACAAAGTGGCTGACTTCCTTACTTGGTCTAATTCCTAAACTTTTGGTTCTTTTCTCTGGATTTTTCCCTCCACCCTTTCCCACTGTAGATGTTCTATTCCACGGTCATTATGACAGTTCCCCCTGTGCTCACAGGACCGATTAGGGGTATGGCCTCCCTACTTAGTCTGCTACCCACCCTACCGTCTCTTAACTCCCCCCCAGCTCTCCTCTAAAGGGCTCAAAATTGCCCACCTGAACATATGTAGCTTCCTACACAACCTAACCGAGCTTATAGCGTGGGTTGCCCACCACAAGCCGGATATCCTGGGCCTCTCTGAAACCTTGCTTAAGCCCCATATATCTGATGCCCAGTGCACCCTCCTGGGCTATAACCACTTCAGATGAGATAGACCGGATAAAAAGAGGGGCAGCAAAGGTGATCCTCTACTATAAGGCACACCTAAACTTGTACCCCATAGACCACTCACCTACCAACCATCCACATGCGAGTTCCTGCATGCTCTCCTCTTGCTGGGTCACACACAAAAAATTCACTTGGTATGCACTTACATCCCCCAAGGATGGTCTGCCTGGTCTCTCCTCCCTGCTTGACAGCATTGGCAGTAAAGTGAGTCCCAATGAAATCCTAGTGATAGGTGACTTCAGCCTTAACTGGTTGGGTGCCAACTGCAATTTGTATGAGCCTCAGCTCTCGGGCCTTGCCCTAAGCCAAGTCATAACTGAACCCACCAGGATCTCCTCACAGGGGAACTATGGATCCCTTATCGACTGGATCTTGTCAAACAGGCCTGCCAACATCATATCCTCAGGAATTCTCCCGGATGCCATCTCTGACCATTCTCCTATCTTCTGCATCTGGGGCATCTCACAGCCTAAAATCCCTAGCAAAGTGATTGAACTGAGGGACTACTTCAAATTTAATACCCACGACTTCCTTTCTGACCTCCTAACAATTGACTGGTCAGGGGTCACTGCCTCCAATGACCCTTCACAAGCTTTGGATCTATTCCTAGCCGAGTTTGTCCCCCTTCAGAATAAACTTGCCCCCAACACTAGGAGAAGGGTGAGGGGCACCATCACCAAATGGCTTCATGGGGGCATATTCTCCCTTATGAAGGCCAGGGACAAATGTTGGGTGACCTACAAGGCCTCCCAAAACAATAATGATCTGATGGCTTACAGGCACCTCAGAAACTCCTGCAAAAGAGCCATCCGCTCAGCAAAAAGCGAGTTCTGTAAAGCCGCTTTACTCTCTTCTGCCAGCAACCAGAGGAGTTTCTGGCAAAATATTAAAAATGCTGTTGGGGGTCAGCTAAAGCACAGGTCACTGACCTGCTTGTTGGGCGGTCAGCTGGAATAACCCCCACACCATTGCAAACACCTTCAACTCCTTGTTTTCCAAACTGCCCCTTCCCTCCCCAGTTCTCAGTCACCAATCCCCCCAGTGCCCCCTCCCTGCCCTCTTTACAACCGGGACAAGTTTCACCTAAGGAGACCCAAAAGCTGCTCATAGGCCTCTCCCCTCACAGTGGCACAGGTCATGACAGCCTCGAGCCGAAACTGCTCAGACTGGGGGCCCACCTCCTTGCTAGGCCCATCTCGCACTTATTCAACACCTCCATTAATACTGGGATCATTCCTGACCTGTGGAAAGTGGCCAAGGTCGTTCCTGTCTTAAAACAGGGGAATCCCAAAGATCCTCATAACTACCAACCCATTGCCATTCTGTCCACCACCAGCAAACTTCTCAAGAAAGCCATCGCCTCCAGCTCTCCCAATACATCCAGGACCACAACATCCTCTTTCCTGCTCAGCATGGCTTCAGGAAAGGGCACAGTACTTCTAACCACCCTTGCTGTAGTCACTTCACTGATCAGGACAGGTGCTGACCAAGGCAACCTCACTGGAGCCATTTTTGTGGACCTCTCCAAAGCTTTTCATAGGGTTGATCCCTCCCTCCTTGGCTCCACGCTCCTATCCCTTGGGTTTTCCTCTGCCGCCCATGCTTGGTTCCTAAACTACCTCTCCAACCGATAGCAATACACCAACTTCAATCGGACACTCTGCAACCTCTCATCAGTCCACTGTGGGGTCCCTCAAGGATCCGTCCTTGGTCCGCCCCTATTTTCACTATTTATTAATGATCTACCATCTGTCACTGCCCATGGTTACACAACCCTGTATGCAGATGACCTCGTCCTCCTGGCCAGCTCCTGGGACAGCTCCACAACAAATTCCCAACTGAATACTAATTTTGAATGCATCCAAACATGGCTGGGGGACCACAGGCTCACCCTCAATCTCAATAAAACCCAAGCCATGCTGTTTGGGTCCTTGAACAAAATAAAATCCTGCCCCACTTCCCTGCTGATCCTCAGGGCCGATGGCTTGCCCCTTGAGATGGTAACCACTACCAAGTACCTGGGCATCACCCTGAACCCACACTTGGACCTTACCTTACACATCTGTAACTTTTGCAAGGCTACTAATGGTAAGCTTGGCCTAGCTTATCGAGCCAATAACTGCCTCACCCCTGCCACTTGCTTAGCCCTAGCTAGGGGCATCCTCCTCCACTCACTCTGCTACAGACTTGTAACATTTGCACCAGTTCCAAAATCCAGCCTCTCAAAATGGGACATGGCCTACAACAATGTTTGCCGCTTCGCACTTTCTGCACCTCCCCTCACCCACCGCTGTGATTTTTACAGCCGCCTGGAGTGACTTCTTCCAGAGAAGCACTGCTCCTTCATACTCAGAAACTTCATTGACAACATTATCCACTCTAGCACCCCCCAGCCCTAGCCCTTCCCCTTAAACCAGGTGCCCCATCCTACCACCTAAGATCTGGGACAAACCAGGAATGCCTGGTTCCTAGAACCCACACTCTTGCAGGGGATCGGGCCTTCAACACGTACGCCCCCAAGCTCTGGAACTCACTCCCTGAGCTTACTTGGTCCTCCTCCTCCCATCCAAGCTTCAAAGCCTTCCTCTGGAACTTCTTGAAACCCTCCTCCCCCTGTTCCTGCTCCTCGTAGCCCTACACCAGTGTCCCTCTCCTCCCTCTAGCCCGGTTAGGTGGGGGCCTCAGCGCTACTTGCACTTCTTCTTCAGTAACTGGTTGAGAAGTTAGGACTCAACCCCCTGCCTTGGGCACACCCCCCTTGCAGGCACTTACCATTGTCCTTGCTTCTGTTTACTCCGCTGTTCACCTCCTAATTTACATCCTGTATGTTCCATCTTACTGTATTGCACCGTGCCAACCTTGTTCTAGAGCTAGCCTTGAAATGCCTGTTATTTCCTATGTATTTTTATCAATTCTTCAACTGTTTATGTATGAATTTTTTACCCGTAACTCTTCCGGGTCGTACCTGAAAATAGGCACTTGGCTGTCTAGTGTGCTTACCCGGTTAACAAAAGCAAATAAATAAATAAATAAAAGGGAGACGTCCCATGGAATAGATGGTTATCCATCTGAGTTTTATAAATCGATTTCTTTAATTCCACTTTTGCAGCCAATTCTTCTGCATCTTTTTCACTCTTTACAGGATGGGAACCCTCCACCCCTTCTGACATTATGCCCTTATTGCTGCCTTTCCCAAACTGGGCATGGATCCTTTGCTTCCATCTTCTTATTGCCCCATTTCTATTCTTAATATGGGTTATAAGTTGTCTATATGGGCACGTTGGTTAGAGGGCCTTCTCCCCTCTTTGCTGGACATGGGACCAAGTGGTCTTTGTACATACTAGACAAGCACAATATAATGTCCATCATACTCTACTTTTATTAGATTATGTCTCTAGTCATTCTATACCATTGGTCCTGGCCAGCTTGCATGCAGAGAAAGCCTGAGGTAGGGTGTCTTGGGCTTTTCCCTGGAGTACTCTTCAAGCTTTTGGTTTTCCTCAACAGTTTACTTTTTTTGGCGTCAGCTATACCACTCTCCCCTTGCTTTGGTTAAGGTTAATGGACTTTATTCCTCTTCCTTTCCTCTGGGTAGGTGCCTTTGGCTTTTCTCTGGAGTACTCTTCAAGCTTTTGGATTTCCTCAACAATTAATTTGTTTTTGGCATCAGCTATACCACTATCCCCTTGCTTTGGTTATGGTTAACAGGCTTTATTCCTCTTCCTCTTCCTTTCCTGTAGGTAGGGGTAATAGGCAAGGGTGCCCTTGTCCCCGCTTCTGTTTGCACTCTACATTGAACCTTTGGCTGCTCATATTTGGCTTTCTTCTTCCATTTCTGGCATGCCATTAGGTGGTCAAGACTACAGGATTTCTTTGTTCACTGATGATATTCTGCTCACTATGACTGAACCTAGTTTATCTATCCCATTGCTTTTTCAGTTGTTGGATCAGTTTGAATTTTTGGCTAGTTTCCATCTAAATATGGATAAAATTGAATTGTTGGTCTTCAGTTATACTCCACCTCCCTCTATTGTTGCTTTGCTTCCTTTTCAATAGAATAGAAACTCTTTGAAGTACTTAGGGGTTTTTATTCCAAGCATTCCTGACGATTGGGAGTTACTGAATTTTGAACCTTTGATAGCAGCTATTGTGGATGATTGAAGTTGTTGGTCAGCTTATCATTTTCTTTTCTCCAATGGATAGAACTCATTTGCCTTAATGTACTGCCCTGAATATTATTTTTTCTTCCAACTTTGCCTCCCTATCCTAATTCTTTTTATATCAGAGATCGGCATTGGATGATTTCTAGTTTTATTTAGGAGGGCCAGAGACCTAGGATACATGTTACATTAGTACAGTTGCCTTTACCAAGAGGAGGCCTCAATCTCCCTAATTTATGATGGTATGCAATAGCCTGTCAATTGTGGATAATGTGTCTTTGGACGTCCAATTTCTTTAAAAGTTATTGGAAGGATATTGTATTTACCCTTAATGATCTGTATGACCTTAGTCATATTTTATTTTCATTTACTCCAGGCTATTTTCCTTTCACTATGTTTGCTCGGTATATGCAGGCCACCCCTTCCAGTATGGCATAAGCTTCATTTGTCCATTTCATATATTGAACTAACATTTGTGACAGCATTAGTGTGGGATTCACGCAACCCATTAGCAGGTTTGAATGTGTTTTTGCATTGGTGGGCTAGAACGGGTTTGATTTACTCTCATCAGGTGTTGCAGTCTAAAGGAATAATTATTTTTTTCTGATTAGTCAGCTGCTTATGCTCTCCATTCTTTGGACTATTATCGTTATTTACAGTTATGTGCCTTCTTCAATACTTTACCACTCAAGAATAGATGTCTTCCTGAGCCCTTTTCTCTGCTTTTTACTTTAATTTCTGTATATCAATCTAGGGAGCCTCGTCCCCACATTGTAGGCTCCATCTACTCTGCTTTGCAGTCAAAAGTCACAGATTCTACATCTTCAATTTTAGTCCACTGGAATTTTGATCTGCAATCTACCTGTGATTTCTCTGTATGGGAACAGTATTCGCTCCCAATGGCTAAGCAGACACTTTCTCTGTATTTAAATGAATTTGCTTGGAAATGCCGAAAGCATTTCTTTAGGACACCAGTCAGTACAGCTTGTTTCAGGGTAGCTCTTTAGGAGAATGTTGGAGGGGGTGTAGGACACCCACAATAGACCATGTCCATATTGTTTGGTCCTGTCCTCTTCTGGGGTCCTACTGGGAGGACATTTCAAGTTATTCTTTCTTTATTTGATATTCTTTCTCCACTTTCCCCACATTTGGTTCTCTTACATATTCCTCTTCGGAATATAGAGTTTGGTAGTCAGACAAGGAAAAATCCTGCTGCACATCCACCAGAGCAGATCCAACATGAGGATACTTTAAAACATTATACTTTATTTAACTGCAAGAAATAGCAGCACTCCTCCCCCCCAAAGACCACATCTGGTCCTGCTGTTTTCTGGCTCCATCACATGAAACTGAACTGCTCACCTTCCATGTTTATTTATTTATTTACTTAGCTTTTGTTGATCGGGGTAGGTGCATTAGGCAAAAACCCTGCCTATTTTCAAGCATGACCTGAGAGGATACAATATACAGTTCACATTTAGGTACAGAGATAAAGTACAAATAATGCAGTACAATACAGTACATGGTACAGACAATTGGTGATGACATTAGGCTACAAACATTCAATATGTCAGAGAATCGATGAAACTAGGTTTAAAGAGAGGAGGCAAAAGGGCTAGTTGCATTCACAGGAATCAAGTGCTTTTAGGTGGGAAAAAAGTGCACATTTGAAGGAGGAGTGAGATTGGGGGTCCTTCAGATAGGGAGGGAGAGAGTTCCAGAGTTTAGGGACAAAGTGGGCAAAGGCATGCTCGCCCGTTTTTGCAGAGCAGTGTGGGACAGACAGCAGGGTGCAGAATGATGACCTCAGTAGGGGGGATTGAGGCACAGGGGTTAGCATTGCCCCAATGCTTTCTGGATAGGGGATTCTTGTCATAGAGTCAATGAAGCAACCCAGAGAATATGTTCACAGGGCAGAGGGGGACAGCCATTCAAGGCTGGCATACAGAAGACAGTGGTGAGTGAGTCTGGGGGCCGATAGGGCAAATCTGTATATGTTGTTGTAAGTAGTATCCCATTTATGAAGAATTCCAGCATTAGTGAAGGATAGAACAGGGAGGTCATATTGCAGTCTAGTGAGCAGGACATCTCTTGCCACTGAAATCCTTGCCACAGGAGTGAAAGAGTGACACACACGATAAGCAGCACCTGTCTTGATGTTTACAGATTTGCATAATCTCGTTTATATGTGATGAGAAGTCAAGAGTGGAATCAAGCATCACACCTAAGTAATTAAAAGAGTCAGTGGACTGGATGGAAAGCCATTACAGCTGCACACACAAAACATAGGGGTCACAGTATGGACTTTTCTAATTGACCCGAACAGCGTAGCCTGGGTCTTAGGCAGATTAAGAATTAGGCCATTATTTAGGAGCCAGGCTTTGAATCATTTGAAATGCAGATGACAGGTCTGTATTGATGTCATCCAGTGACAGAGCAGTTGAGTAGAGCAGCGGGTCATCAGCATACATGATGGAGTGACAGTGTGTAATGGTAGTGGGACAATCATTGACAAATATGGAAAAGAGCAAGGGCCCTAGGATAGATCCTTGTGGGACGCCGCAGAACATCAGAGCCGATGATGATAGTACTTTGTTGAAGAAGATGGATTGGGTCTGGTTTGAAAGGTAATTACTGATCCAAGACGTGGTGGAACCAGATGCACCTAGAGAATGCAGTTTGTGCACAAGTAGAGGATGATTAACCAGATCAAAAGCTTTGGTAAGATCTACAAACACTGCACCAGTAAGAAGTCTTTTGTCCATACTGGACTTAACATCACTAGTGAATTGGATTAGAGCCGTTGTGGTACTGTGACCAGGCCTAAAGCCTTGTTGATCTGGAGACTGGAGATAGAATTTTAGTTAATGGGCAGAGATCCGATGGTGAATGAGTTTTTCCAGTGATTTGCTAAGAGCTGGTAGAAGAGCAATCTGGCGATAGTTAGACAAAATTTTTGGGTCACCTTTCTTGAATACTGGAATTACCCTGGCAGACTTCCAGGACAAAGGCATCATTGAAGTACTGATGGATAGATTAAAAAGTCAAGTTACAGGAGTGGCAAGGTAAGAGGCACCAAGTCGGAGGATCCTGGGTTCAATGCCATCTAGTCCTGTGCTGCCATGGACAGGGATGGACCTCGGCAACCTAAGAATGTTTAGGTGAGAGATGGGAGAAAGCTCAAGTGTGGGAGGGGTATATGAAGAAGAGGAGGAAGGGCAGTGGGATCCACAGGAAGGGGCCTGGGAGCAATTAGGAACATTGGTGAAAAGCTGGTTGAAAGCATTAGCAATGGTCCTAGGGTTGTTACAGATGGAGTTATTTAGAAACAAGTATTTGGGGGTCAACAGCTTAGTGTTCCCTAATATCTCATTAATCTGATTCCAGTATTTCCTGGGGTCAGCTGCTGATGACTGAAGAAGTCCACGGTAGTAGTCACTCTTTGCAGCCCAGATTGACTGCTTGCAGGTACTTCACAGAGCCTGGTACTAAGCAAGGTCTACCAAATCAGAGGAGGACTTCCATTTAGAACATGGCTTGTCACACTGTTTGAACAGTTGTAACCTGCCCTCTGGCCCTACGTGTAGAGTATTGTATGTGCTTACACTGTAGGGTAACTAAGGTCATATTGAAGAGGTCAGTGGCAAGGTTGATATCATTTGTGGTAAATAGGGGAGACCATTAGGTATGTTTTAGGTCCCAATAGAACTCAGTAGTGTTAAGTAAGGCAAAGTTAGCAAATGATAGAACCTTGTGTGGATTTGAGAAGGGGGAGGCACTGCGCACACAGAAGACTGGGCAGTGGTTACTTATTGAGTTGGGTAGGACCCTGGCAGTGGAATAGCAATCCATCCTATTGGTTAGAATCCAGTCAATCATAGTATGGCTGTGGCCATTCGGTGGTACCCGAATGGGGGAAGAGATAAGTTGGGAGAAGTTGGCCTTGCTAATGGTAGAGGCAAGGGAGGAAGAGTGTGGCCCAAGCCCGTCAAGGTTAAAATCACCTAGACAAACAACCTTGTGATTTTTGGTCAGGCCAGGGATAAGCCCTATGATTTCCTCAAGGCCAGGCTTACTATTGCATGGGGGGTACATACACACCAAATATATGCAGTTTATTTGCCCCACTGAGAAGTAATAGTGCATGTAAGGCCTCGCAGTTGATAAGAGGAGGGGGTGGTATGTACAGTGACATACAGGTGAGTCTTGTAATACAGAGCTAGTCCACCCCTTCTTTTGGTGGAGGGATGGTTGACACGGTGCATGGAATAGCCCAGTAGCACACAGTTTAGGTCAGAAATAGAAGGCTTCAGCCAGGTCACAGATAGCACAAGAACATCTGGATTATTATCCTGGGCCCATGCTTCCAGTTCAGGGAGATTGGTCATAAGGCTGTGGATGTTAATGTGGGCAATGGTCAAGCCTGAGGCCTGAGGTAACCAATGGGCAACACTAGGCTGAGTTTGGAGATGATCAGCTAGAGGACCCGGGTTGGATTCTATATCCCCAGCAAGAGTAAGGGATAAAGTGGTGGTCCAAAGTATGGCAAGTGCAATGGCACAGGAGACAGTTGCTGTAGAGGTAAGCTTCTTCTTAACAAAGTGTGTCAGGAGTGACCTCATGAGTTTAAGGCTAAGGTACCCAGATGGGGTAGTTGTAGGGGTACATACAGCCAGCAGGTTAGAGTATGTGAAGTCATTATAAGATGCACCCGACAGGGAGGTGGGGGTACATAAGAGAAGTGATAGATAGCTGAGGGCAAGTACTGTGGTAAGCAAGGATACTAGGCAAAACAGGGCATCCTTGGTCCTCATGTTGTAAAGGAAAAAGAGACATCACCCAATAAAAATGGGAATAGGCAGAAAGGGGGGAAGAAACATAGAATTTGACGGCAGATAAGGACCGCTTGGCCCACCTAGTCCGCCCAAGACAGAGGTAGGGAACGGAGCAAGAGTAATGGTGAATACGACAGTCTCAAGAAAGGGGGGAAGGGAGGGTAGGACTAGGTTATATAGAAAAGATTTGTGGAAGGGATAAAGCAGGGTAAAGAAGGGACACTTGGAAGAGAAGCTGTGGTTAAGAATGGACAAACCTAAGATTTTTAGAGCAGAGGAAGATTAGTGCAATAGTCAGCAGTAGGACCTGATGCAGAGATACAGGCAAAGGGAACTAGAAATAAACAGGAAATGACACCACCTTCTGGTGAAGTAGTACAACTTGCTAGTGGTAATGTAGATAGATAGAAAAAATTCAGATCACGTGAAATCCAATCCTATATAAACACACAGAAAAGGGTGGGAGGGTATTGGGTGGGGGGAGTAGTCACTTAAGGATCATGGGCAAGCTCCATTTGGAATCAGGAGCAGCACGGGCAGGTGAGTGGCTGTAGCAGACCCGAAGTATTAATAGCTGTAGCTCCAAGAATCAGAGTATTGCTCAGGGAGTGAGCCAGGCTGTAATAGATTTTTTTTTTAACAGATCTTAAATGGAGGAGTCTCAAGTGCAGTGTAGCTTGCAGTTTAAACTGGGAGTTAGCCTCTCCGAGTCACAAGTAGAATATATTAAAAAAGCACCAAGTAGCAGTGTAAATTAAATCAAGCTACTGTGGTTGAATGCTCTTACACAGCCATAAACAAATTAGATACAGTATGCCCTAGAGGTCCATTGCTTCCAGAAGAGATGGACTTTTACAAGGGTAGAGAGACGTTAGAAAAAGGTGCCAAATTTGAAATTCAGGCAGCAGCCTGGCATGTTAGTCACAGTGCTCACCCATACCTGCAGTATCAATAGGAGGGCTCCAGCAGCTCCGTGGGCAGAAGGCCGTTCAGCTTGGTAGTCAACAATTAAAGTTGTTGATAATTCTTTTGGTCTCTGCTAAGAAGATTATTACTAAGTTGTGCCTAACTGTGCATCTCCCATCATTTGCTCATTGGGCAAAGTTGGTTGATTCTATTTATTATGGTGAGATGTACTTATCAATATCTTAATCATTTAGCAGCCTTTCATTTAATATGGCAGAAATGGATATTTTGTTGGTTGCAATCTAATCCAACTTCAAAGCTGCAGCAGACTTGTTGTGAACTGGATCCTAGCCCGACATGTCTCATAGTGGGTTGCATCGATGCCATTGGTCCAGTGTTCACCAGGATAGTCGGGTGCTCACTTAATGAAGTGCTTTTCCCCAACACCTTGAAGGAAGTGCTGGTGAAGCCCTTCTAAAAAAAATCACTCAACCCCGATGTCCTGGCAAATTATAGACCTATCTCCAATCTACCATTCTTAGGGAAGATTATTGAGAAGATAGTGGCTCTGCAGCTTGAGGAACACCTGGAGGCTTCTGAAAACTATGAACCATTCCAGTCCAGATTTAGGGTGAGGCAAGGCATTGATACAGCACTCGTCTGGGTGGATAATGATCTGCTCAGGGCTAGAGATCTAGGGGAGCAGTCAATTCTCATTCTCTTTGATCTGTTATCAACATTTGATACCGTAGACAACATTGTGTTGTCGGATCACCTTAAAGAGTATTGTGGACTTGCTGGTACTGTCATCAACTGGTTTGAGTCCTTTCTCTTGGGCAGGAGGCAGAGGGTGGTGATGAGGAATTTCTCCTCCTCCATAATGCCCCTGACCTGTAGAGTTCATCAGGGTTTGATCATATCACCAGTGCTGTTTTCACTGTATGTGCTGCCTCTGGGTAGGCTCATTAAACAATACAGCTTGAGTTTTCACTGCTATGCAGATGATACTCAGCTGTATATGTCTTTTGCACCAGGGACAACTGGTGTCATCGACATACTGAATAAATGCTTTGCTGAGATCCAGGACTGGATGAACTATAACTGGCTGAGACTTAACCTGGACAAGACAGAGGTGCTGGTGATCAAGCTGGGTCACAGGCATAATGGGAATGCCTCTGAGATGACAACAGGCTTGGTCCTGGGGTCAACCCTATAAATGGCATCCTCTAAGGTGAGAAATCTGGATATTGTCCTTGAGGACAAGGTAACATTTGAAGCTCAGGTGTCGGTTGTCATCAAAAGTGGTTTCTACCACTGAAAGAACATCTCCCGGATTAAACTCATTCTGCCTGAAGACCTGCTGTCACTAGTGTGCACCTTTTTAACAGCCAGGCTCTACTACTGTAATGTTCTTTATCTCAGGGTCAGTGGAGGGAAACTCTGTCAGCTGCAGCTGGTGCAAAATGCAGTGGTCAGGCTGCTGACAGGACTACCCTGGTCCTGTCATGTGACCTCGGTCCTGTGCGGTCTGCACTGGCTGCTGGTCAGGTCGATGGTTCTCATCTAGGTGGGCTTGCTCACCTATAAGGCCCTATATGTATCAGACCCTGGTTACCTGTCTGACCTCCTTACCCCTGCCATCCCTGCCTGTTCCCTTCATTCCTCTGCTGAGAGCCTCCTGGTGGTTTCTAGGACCAGGCTGAAAACCTCAGGTGATTGTTAATTTGGGGTGATCATCCTGGTCATCTGGAACTCACTGCCAAGACATTTGAGGGAGGCCCCTGTCGTGGAGGCATTCAGGAGGGGCCTAAAGACTCATCTTTTCAATTTAGCATTCCCTGCCGATACCTTTTAACTTACTTATATAAATCTTAATTATTTATATGTTATGGTTTTATTCATGTAACTTACAGTTTTAATTTGTCTGTCATACCTTCTTTTATTGTACGGTGCCCAGAGCCTCTGGGATTGGGCATCTAACAAATAATACATTGATTGATTAATTAATTTGAACTTTTGTTCCATGAGCTGGCATATTTTTTGTTATATGGTGGTTGTTTTTTTTTATTGTTGGGACTATTACCTGTTTGGTTTATGCAAACTTTGGCATACTTGATCTCCACTTTGTTTTTCAGTCACCCTGTCCCATCCAGGAATCTCTCTATTTAGTGTTATTCTGTGGCTGTTAACCATATTTCTTTGTATTTTGTTATTTTATTTAGAATTGTTATTATTGCATTATAATGTTTATGGTGTTTTATTGAGTACCCTGCAATCTGCCCTTTTGTGCTTGTAGTTTTCTCCTCATGTTTGGGTATTTTAAGGTAATATTTACAGTTTCTACTCAACACCCCCCTTGTTTCATTGTTGTTGATGATGTGAAACTTATTCTCTTTAAGAGTGTGTTTTACATTTTGTATATTTATTGCCTTGGAATTTTGTACATTGTAAATCATTTTAATAAAGATATTATTATAAAAAAGAGAGGGTGGTGGAGATGTGGAACAGTCTGTGCATTGAAGTGGTGGGTGCTAAAACTGTTCATGGATTCAGGTAAGGCTGGGATAGAATGAAGGGTGTAGAGTTTGCTTAGGGCAGCAGAAGCTGGGTTGGGAAAAGGGAAAGGATGGGGAGGGCTGAGGCCCTGGAGGGACAGTAGGTGCCAGGGCTAAATAAGGATCTTGGGCAGACTGAATAGACTATTGGTCTTTTTTCTACCATTTGTGTCTATGTTTCTATGTAAACTGGTATAAGTACAGTAGTTGGCAGATTAGTGCAGACACACAATAAGGTGACACACTCTTAAAGAGAACAAGTTTCACATCATCAACAACAAAGAAACAAGGGGGTGTTGAGTAGAAACTGTAAATATTACCTGGTAAGTAGGGGGAGTGGCTTAGCTAGAAGGAAGCTACATTTAAAGACTGCCTTAGAAAGATTCTGCTAATAGCTTGGCAGAAGGCACCAGGAGAAAGGACTGCTGTGTGACTGAACTTCTCTACTGGGACTATATTGCCCTCCTTCCCTCCCCTCCACCCCCCCCACCCAAAGCTAGTTCTATTTTTATAGGCACAGGATTTGACTGACAACAGGAACTTCCTGTTTAGGGGCAGGAAGTGAGTGATCACAGAACCACCAAGGACCCACCATCCTGGAAGGGCAAGAGTAGCTGTCCGGCCCCCTCTAGCTGCTGAAGGTCTGCCTCTGAACAAGTAAGTGGTCTACTGAGAAATATAGGATATTCTTGTCTCAGAACAGGACAATCAGGAGCTTAAAGGGCACACAGGCAGAAAGTAAGGAGAGAGAAAAAACGAGGAAAGAGTAAGGATTCCAAACAGTTAAGGGGCCAGAAATAAGACATGATGAGAGTGGTAGTGCAGTGGCTGTGAGCAGCAGTCTCTGGGAGATGTTATGGAGATGCGGTGTTGTCCCATCTGCAGGCACCTCTCTGGGCTGAGGGAGGAGGTTTCTCATCTCAGGCTGAGGTTGGCCAGGATTTGTGGGACCTCCTCTTCCATCCAGGGACCACCAGTGCCACTGCCGTTGCCTCAGAGGTTGCCAAGAAAGAGGAGCGGTTGGACCACAGTGGGCTCAGGGAGGGTGAGGTGGTGGAACAGGCACATCCCTCCAGTTGTACCTCTCCACAATTCCTATGCCATTCTGGCAAAGTGTGGTTCCTCTATGGAGGCACCTACAGTGGAGACCAAGGAGGATGCTGGGAACCTCCACAAAGGAGACCCACAGGAGGGTGGCAGGGGACCCTGCAGGGGAAGGAAACAACTCCTGGTGGGGGACTCCATTGTTAGTAAGGTAGAACTGGGCAAGGAAGGGGAGAGGGAGGTAAGGTGCCTGCCTGGCGCCATGGCTTGGAGGGACAGGGAGAGAATCCTCAGGATTGCCAGAGCAGCTGCACAGGGGAGGGAGCTGGATGTCATTGTCCACCTAGGGACAAATGACCTGGCTAAGAAAGGGACTAGAGAAGTGCAGAAAGAGTTTGTGGAATTGGGAGGGCCTTAGTCAAGTAGCACGCACGGTAACCTTCTCTGGAGGTGCCACCCATCTATGGCATAGGAGAGGCTAGGGTGTCTCCGTACCATGGGATTCAATCAGTGGTTGAAAACTGTGGAGCCTCAGGGATTTGGCTTCATTGGGGACTGGGGGTCCACCTGGAGTGATGCAAGCCTATACTGGCATGATGGGCTGCATCTGTCTGGGAGGGAACCAGGATCCTAGGTGATAGGTTTAAATGCTCATTGGCAAGCTTTTAAACTAGCCAAGGGGGGAGGCACTGGAAAGGAGCAGGAAAATCCTAGCCCCCCAAACAATCACGGTAGTAAGTGTGGCAAACACCAACATGGAGGTGTCGATAGGGAGAAGGGCAGGGGTAAATGGAGAAAGTGACAAAAGCAAGAAGGACAGGGATGGGGCAAAAGGGGGTAAGGCCACCAGGAAATGGAGGGTAATGAGTACCAATGCCCGTAGTCTGGGCAACAAGCTCCTGATCTGGTGGCCTTTAATGGAAGAGGATGCCTGGATATCGTAGCAGTCACAGAAACATGGTACACAGAGAACCATGACTGGGATGTTAACATACCAGGGTACATAACTTACAGGAGAGACAGGCAGGGAGAAGAGGGGAGGAGTAGCTCTCATGTAAAGGAAGGGATAAAAGCAACCGAACAAAAGAGTAAACAGGGAGAGAGGAGACACTGTGGGTCACCTTGAGACTGGAAAGGGCACCACAACTCACAGGGGTTGGGTACAGACCCCATGTCAGGGGAAGAAATGGACAAGGATATGATGGAAGGCATTCTTAGAATGGCAGAAAAAGGGAGATACTGTTGATGGGAGACCTGAATATGCCAGATGTTAACTGGAGCACATTTGCTGCAGCCACATCCAAGAGCAGGGCTATCTTGATGCCCCACAGGTGGCAGGCATTAGACAGCTAGTTTCGAACCCACTGTGAGGGAGCAATCTTAGACCTCGTACTCTCAAACGGGGCAGTGAGAGGATCTCAGATCTAGAAGTAGGTTGCCATCTGGGGACAAGTGATCATCAAACAGTGTGGTTCACGTTAACCTCAGCTACAGAGTCAAGCCATACAAAAGTGAGGGTACTGGACTTTAGGAGGGCTGACTTTGGCAAGATGGGAGAGTGCCTCAGAAAAGCACTAGCAAACAGGCTAGAAGGAGGTGTGGAGCAACAATGGGGAATTATCAAAACTGCCATCACAGAGGCAACAAGCCTTTGTGTGAAGCAAATAAACAAATCAAAACGAAAGAAAAAGCCACTATGGTTCTCAAGAGAGGTGGCTGTGAAAGTCAGGAAGAAAAAGATAGCATTCCGGAAGTATATGGAAACACAGAAGGAGCAGGACAGAGAGCTGTACCAGTTAAGGCAGAAAGAAGCAGGGAGGGAAGTCAGAATAGCAAAGGCCCAAACTGAGGAAAAGATAGCCAACTCAGTTAAGAAGGGGGATAAAACCTTTTATAGGTACATCAGTGAGCGTAGAAAGACAAAGGGAGGGATAGTGAGGCTGAATAGAATGAACGGTTGGTGGGCAGAGGGGACAGTGAAAAGCAGGAATACTGGAACGAATATTTCTGCTCAGTATTCACAAAGAGGAGGGAAGTGCCTAATCCAATTAACAGAAGCACTCTTGATAGGGGGGTCGATCCCAGTCCTTTCACAGAAGAAAGGGTCTCTGCAAGAACTCCTAAAACTGAAGGTGGACAAAGCAATGGGTCCTGATGGAATTCACCCCAGAATTCTAAAAGAATTAAGGAAGGAACTAGTGAAGCCACTGGCTACTTTTTTAATAAATCATGGGAGGATGGTGTGGTACCGAGGACTGGAGGAAGGCGGATGTGATTCCCTTCACAAAAGTGGGACCAAGACAGAGGCAGGAAACTCAGACCTGTCAGTCTGACCTCTGTGGTAGGGAAAGTGATGGAGTCACTCTGAAGGAAAGAATAGTTGAGTACCTACAGGTCAGTGGAGCACAGGATCCAAGGCAGCATGGGTTCACAGCGGGAAGGTCATGTCAGACAAATCTAATAGATTTCTTTGACTGGGTGACCAAAGTAGTAGACCAGGGAGGGCATGTAGACATGGCCTACCTAGACTTTAGCAAGGCATTTGACACAGTCTCACACAAAAGATTGATAGTCAAATTAACCAGCCTGGGAGTGGGTCCCAGGGTGGCAGCCTGCAAAACATTGGCTGGACAACAGGACACAGAAGGTAATTGTAAATGGAGTCCACTCTGAAGAAAGGGTGGTTACTAGTGGGGCACCGCGAGGATTCAGTATTGGGTCCAGTCCTTTAATGTCTTCATCAGTGACATTGCAGAGGGACTGAAGGAAAGTATGCCTTTGCAGATGACACAAAGATCTGCAACAGGGTTGATACACAAGGAGGCGTGGAAAGGATGAAAGGACTTGGCAAGGTTGGAGGAATGGTCAGACGTATGGCAGCTAGGATTCAATGCAAAAGTGCAAATAATGCACCTGGGAAACAAGAACCCAGGGAAGAATACACAATGGGTGGGAGGTAGTAACAACAACAAAACAGGAAAGGGACCTGGGGTAATCATATGAGATGACCTTAAGGTTAGCAAGCAATGTGAGAAGGCAGTAGGGAGGGCCGGGGTATACTGGGATGTATAGGGAGAGGCATCAGCAGCAGAAACAGGAAGTTGTTATCCCTCTGTACAGACAGTTGGTGAGACCCCATCTGAATACTGTGTCCAGTTCTGAGACCCCATCTCCGCAAGGCCATAGACAGGATAGAGGCAGTCCAGAGGAGGACAACTAAAATGGTGCAGGGTCTGCAAGAGAAGCCATATGAGGAGAGACTAAAAAGAGCTTAATATGTATACCCTTGAGGAAAGAAGGAGAGGGGGGGACATGATAGAAACTCTCAAGTACCTCAAGGAATCAACAAAGTCCAAGAGGGTAGCATCTTTCAGAAAAGAGACTTGCAAGAACAAGAAGACACAATTTAAAGATATAAGGAGGGCGGTTCTAGGGCAATGTGAGGAAATATTATTTCACAGAGAGGGTAGTGGATGCATGGAACAGCCTTCCTGAGGAAGTTGTGGGGTCTAAAACTGTGGGAGAATTCAAGAATGCATGGGACAGACATAAGGCGATTCTTGTGGGGGGCAGGAAG